>OZ001648.1:4145762-5437411 GCA_963924145.1 Pyrausta purpuralis | reverse complement strand
ACCCCGGAGCGGCGATGCCTCGAAACCCAGCGTGCTTAGCCACTACAATACGGAGGTCGACAAATTGTATGTACTTCACGCACATGTCCAATAAGGATCCTCATAGTTATTTAGGTATTCTGACTAGAGTATTAAAGCATACGCATCTCTACCATATTTTTTAATATTTTACTTTCAAAATATGTACCTAAAAACGTACTTTAGTCACTAAAGCAAGTACTTTTCTGCTTTTGTTACTAAAGTTCGAGTTATGAAGGAGCTTCACTACACAACATTCATGTTATAAGAATGAATCGAGAGAATGGAAGTCAGATAATATCCGTTTTACTCGACAACGTATTTCGACATACTGAATTTTTATTAATTTATTTCTCTCGTCAAAGCATAAAACAGTTCAAGGCAAATATAAAGCGATTAAATCTTATGTGTCGAAATTGTATGCTTCTTGATATTCACTAATGTATTAAAATATTATTAATTCGTGGATTATATGTTTCGTTAGCTATTAAATTCAGCCTTGATTGGAAATTGTTGTGTGAAATATGAATTTATATTTAGTGCTTGAACATTAGACACTCCATTTTATCAAAGGAATTATTTTGTTTGAAGAACATAGGTGTAGGTAGAGTAACAGTTACAATGTAAAAAAAACTTTATTGCTTTAATTACACCTGCTTGTGTTGGCACACAATGGATAATCATTTTACAATTTCCTTGCTGCTACTAAATGCTAGGGATCAACTATTTAAAAGATTGACAGTTTGACTATGTGTTTTATATAATGTGTCTTGGATAATCAAGTAATGCTGCCAATATCAGGGGACCTCCAGAAATAAGTTGTATAAAGTTATTTAAGTCATATCCTAGTCGTAACATTAAATTACTATGTATTGCAAAAAAAATATAATTTGTATGAGACTGGCTAGTTCCTAGCTCAAAGGTTTAGCAAGCATCCTAGCCTGAATCAAATAATTTCCGTTTTAAATGGGCAGGATTTAAGTTTCTTTTATGATGCATGTCTAAGTAAAAAAAAAGCATGGTGGTTATTAATCAATGCGTAGCACTCGTAAGTTTAAATCGTTTGCAAAAAATCTTTTTGTATTTGTTATTTATGACGTATAAAATTTTCCGCTACATTACAAAGTTTCAGAAAGCATTATATTTCCTATGTTCAAATTACTATGATTTATATCTTTGACGTATCAACAAGGGCTCTACACATAGTAAGTACTGCAATTATCCATTTATGTACAATAATTAAGGTATTCTTGGCACGTCTCTCATTTAATATCATTTTCAGCTAGCTCGAGTAAGGTATTTTTTTGTAAAGTTGGTTGAGAATCCCTTATAACAAAGTTCCAATGGATTTTTAAAAATCGCATTTTATCTTGATTTTAGTATTTTAGGAAGCCGTTACTGTCCCACTGCTGGGAAAATTGTTTAATCATATAAATATTTTATAGTTTTTTTTTAAATAAATAAACCTTGTGAATAATTTTAGCCAGAAAAAAAGAAAACACATTCCATGTATCTCATTAGATCTACAAGCAGGAAATTAGAATTATTCTTATATTTTATTCTTTGTCTGCCGAGATTTATCTACGTACATTATTTATTTCTATATATGGCTAGCACCTGATAATTTTATATACCTACGAGTAAGAACACTAATCGACGACGACGACCCGTCTGGTGTAGTGGTCGAGAAATCGCCTACTAATCAGCGGGTGCGGGTTCGATCCCCGCACAATACAAACATTTGTGTGCATGAACATGTCTGTTTGTATTGGTCTGTGTGATTTCTATATATATCATGTATGTATTTACAAACAAAAAGTATTTAAGTATTATATCCGTTGTCTGGCACCCATAACACAAGCTTTGAGTAGCTTACTTTGGGACTAGATGGCGATGTGTGGGAATGTCCAAAGGATATTTATTATTTATATTTAATCATATTATCAAGCATTAGTTTAATGAAAGTAGGTGACTTCAAATACTTATTAATGCTATTAATAATATTAATCTTTTTGACCTAATAAAAATAAATGAATTACAAACATGTCACTTCATCTACAGGGTCTTTTAATTACCCGAGAATTGTAAAAAAAAAAACAGAACTAACATTTTTAGAAATGGCTGGAATGGATGGAAATAATAATAAATAATTCTGACTATTAAAGACAGAGCTTTGATTGACTTCAAAATAAAAAAAAAACAGGTTTACTAAACTTATCTCCTTTTTACATATAGTATTATTCTTGAATCTCTCGTTTTTTATAATTTTTCGACACGTTTATATTTTTCGTTTCTGTAGTTTTCGTTTTACTTCGAAAGATAAATCTTGAGATTTTTTGGAATTATCCTTTTATTTCGCTAAAGAATCCCCCGCCCCATCCCTCTTCTCGAATCCCTCCGAAAACGCAATCCTGCAGAATATTAATAAATAGCTGTGTTAACTGCGTTCAGTAATTAGTGGATCGAATAGATAATTACGTATTAAGGTCGGCAGGAACACGAGGAAGTTGCATCACAACTAATTACAGCGCGGCGAGGATGCTAATACGATGCGTTTCCGATCATTGACAAACGGTTTGTTTATATGATTTTAGACGTTTTTGTAGTTAAATATTTTATTTGAGGTTCATTAAAATTGTTAGGTGCAAAGATTGATAGCAAATGTTATAATTTTATCAAACTTAAAAAAATAAGGAAACATTTGTGGAAAAAATATTATATTAAACTTGAAGTTTTATTTTTATATGTTTTTTTTTCGATTTTAAAAAATATATTTTTAATTTATTTTCTTAAATGTACTAGCACCTACCTACATTAGCACTGTTTATTTTACTGATGGTTTATGACAATCCAACCTATCTATAGTTAATATTAAGAGTATTTATTTTATGCATATAATATCTATTATTTTTGATTTATCCGTAGAAAACATATGTTTGGTTTAGTTTTTAAATAATATTTTACTAATTATAAAAAAAAAACACTTAAACATGAAACTGATTGGGATAAAATAAATAAATACATACCTTTGCCAATTGTCCACAAATTTATCACTTTTCTCTCTTACTAATTTACAATTCACAAACTAGAAGAGTACACGACATTTTTATTTTTTCACTCGAATTATCGTAGCTCCATCACATTCATAAGGAACATTCGTAATTAAGTCTGAAAACCTCTTAAGAAAGGCCTACGACTGACTGAAGTCAGATGCCAGGACTTATTTTCATATATACAGAGTTACTGGTTCACTTTGGGTTTAATAGCAACAAAAATATTTTTATTCAAATTTGAACTCTACACAGTTGGCAATAAGAGCGTTTTGCTTGCGTTGCGTCCGCTCGGGGCAACATAGAGTACTGAACTGAGCTAGAGGCGGCATGTCATAATGTAAGTAAATCTAGAGGGGGTCTATAGCCTTGGTCCATCCGCTGGTGGAAGGCATGGAAGGCAGATTCCATTATGTTTCATGTCCATTCATTATTGTGCAAATAAATACAGAATTTAAAAATGTCGGTAGGCAAATGCGTTTTCCGCGCGGATTCATTAGGTAGAATATGCTATGGATAGAGATCCTGCTTAACATTTTGTAATGAATGATATTGATGCTCTTGCGAGTATAATAAATAGCTGTCGTGCTAAGCAAATTATGTAGTACGAGTAATGCATAAAGCGTGCGAATTGAAATGATGTACTAATGGTACTTTAAAAAGTAATCGCTCCCTACTTTATTTTTATTACAATTGCAACATATTTTTCCTACTGTATTTTTCTTGGATTTTATGGAAGCAATAATGATTTCTTACAATTCTCTTACTTCACTTCAGAAAACTTAAGAATTTACATTTTATTTTTTTATAAATGTGCGTTCTATACTTTTAGTGGTCTACCGCCCAATTTCATGGTAACTATAATGTGGTGGTGTAAATATTTTGCCATTTTTTTTGTTACAATTTGGCAATAAGTAACTAATTGACAATGTATGTGATTAAAAATTCTAGCAATTTCGGATCTAAATAAATTATGTTACAACAACGTACATAATGTGTTATTCTTGTAGGATGTAAACACAAAGGAAAATATTGTTATTACGAATATGTATAACCGAATTTACTTATTTGATCAGTACTTTCAAATTGTTTTCAAGGTGTAATATTTGTCATATTTTTCAAAAAAATAAAAACAATTATATTCAAAGACCGATGTATTTTGTACAAAAATGGAAATAAGGAACTACATTGGAAATTATAACTGAAAGATGTTCTTAATAAATTATGTTTATAAAATGAGTGAAAATAAAAAAAATCAGTCTGCTGAAAAATATGTATTAAGTGATTACTTTGTTACCGAAAAGATGGACAGATGACCTTGTTAAGATCGCAGGATCAAACTGTATGCAGATCGCTTGTCGGTCGATCGGTCGCTGTGCAAAACAGTGAGGGAAGCCTATGTTCAGCAGTAGACGTCCTTTGGGTGATAAATATGATGATAATGACTTGGGAACTTATGTTTTTTTTAATTTTTAAGCCTATAGCGCAAAATAGCGATATCCAAATCATTTCTTAAAATCGGGATTATTCCTTTTTTGCGCGTGTCTAGAAGTTAATGTGTTAGCAAATCTTTAAAATGCTTTTTTATTATTAAAAACGTTTTTATAGTAACATTTATTGATAACTAACAACTTAATTGAATTGAATCGCATGTTTTTGGCACCAACACGCAACGAATTAGTTCAAAACATACCATCCTGTTACAGCAAAATCTGGTGAAGTTACCGGAGATATATGAGTTTGAAACATACTATGTTTTGATTAACTGGTATTGATTGGAATGTGTTTGCTTATAAATTATTCGGCTTTGCAGTTGGGTAGCTTAATTTTAATGTTTCGTTGATTGCATTATGTTTGAAAATGTCACATTGACTAGATTACTCATACATGAAAGGCACCCATAGAACCAAACGTGACTTTTTGCTAACTTTTAAAATAAATACTATAATAAAATATAAAATAAGTATTTGAGCGGAGGTGGAGCTCCCATACAAAAATATGAAATTTGTTTACCGAGTTCTTTTACCTAGGGTAGAGTAGGGTAGGGTCTGTTTACCGAGGGTAGTACAGAACCCTTCGTACGCGAGTTCGAATCGCACTTGGCCGGTCTTTTTTGAGCAATAACATATTAAGTATGCCATAACATACTCACAGCCCGTCAGTGAAGTGCACTATGGTGGTAAGGGAAGTCCCGTTCTTCTTCGTCAGTCAGAGCGCACTCCTCAAAACACCAGAGGCCAGCTACCGCGAGCAGAACAGTGTACAGAGCGTAGTACGATATGTACACCAGCACGCTGAGCATTGCGGCCGCAGTGTAGTAGAGCTGTACTCTGGAAGAAGTAAATCGTCAATGTATTGCATGTAATTAATACTTGTCATTACGAATGGTTAGGAATATTTAGGAGATCAAACTACTATGTTCTACTAGTTAACTAAGTATGAAAGTCAAAAAAAAATGAAGAGGTTGAGGACATTAGTGATTTCTTCAGAAACTTGTCTAGGGTGCTCAGACAATAAACGCACAAGTCAGAGTGTTAGGAGGAAGTAAAATCAAAAGTGGGTCCTTTGGACCCCTTCCCTACTCTAGCTTAGTTTCAAAGTGAAAGTACTTTTTGTATGTTTTTATTCTCTGAGCACCCCACATAAGTTTCTGAATAAAAAAGGCTTAGGTCTTCGCTCACGAAATCTACCAGATCTTTATGGAGTGGATATTTTAAAAGATTTCCTATTAATAGCGAATAAATTGTTACATGTTGCGGTGAAATCCTCGTGGCCTTGATTAATAATGCTTGTAATATTTTCAGCTGTGCAACAAATCTTTGAGTAATAAAAACAACCATGTGTTTCAATGAAATGTGCGTTATAACTATATTTCCGTCATTAAAGGTATATAAACCTTTGACCTTAAGGGGAAATCCTAGATTCAAATAATGAAATCATCTATGGGAATCTAGATTCTCATTATTTATCATTATTGCTTAATAAAACAGTTTTCAAACATCCTCCCAATCAAAATGAAAAAAGTGACTGGAATGACGCTACTGTAAAACAAAGACCTAAAGGAAATAACAAAATATCTTCATTTTTAATATGGAACATAAAATATGTATGACAGAAACTTCAGTCGGAAGTACAATACGTAACAAAAAAAGCGATCTAGTGAATAACTTTAAACCTAAACATTGGTATTTATTATTTTGAGAGTTCCTTATTATTTGAAGATGGTTCTTAAAAATAGAACTTAACATTTCAGTTGTCTGTATTAAATTGGACGCAAGTAAGTTAAGATTTAAACTTTGCCTTCATGTCCTACCACATCGTGTCTAGAATAACCAATTATGTTTACATCTCGGTATGATTTCCGGAAAATTACAGCATAATAATTAGTTGTAATGACTACGTTGTTAAATGTTTTGTTTTTGTGTGTTATATTGACGCAATTCATGGTCGATGAACTGTGACAGTGCGGCAGAGTGCACAGAAAGATACTCTTATTGTGACGTGTGAGAATAAAGTAACTAATTAATCATTATGTCTTTCTTACTCACAATAGAATGTTTTCCTGACGGTCGCTCGTCAGGTCACAGATTTGCGTTGGTTACTATGAATGAATGGAGAAGGCTTTTAAGCAGTGCGTTGTGAGTGATTAGGAAACCAAATGAGCTAGCGGTCTACGGCAATCAGCTTGAGGCTGCTATAGACAGGGTATTGTTTAGTTCAGCGACGAGCGACTCATTTCACTTGTACAAACGATACTGATGCCAGAAATAAAAATTAAATGAAAAAAAAAACATTTATTTTTGCGATACTAGTGAGGGAGTCAAAACTATCAACACCAGGTTACCTCTTCGTAGCTTGCTAGCTACGGTGAAGTATTTCGTAGGTACGCTCGAACTGCGCGCAAGGGAGCGAGTTTCCCCATTCGTTCAATATTTTTTCAAAAATGTTGTCATTAGGTTTTCTTTTATAAAACTTGCCAAGAATTTAAACATTTTTTTTAGAATAAGTATTACTCATATTATCATCCCTAAGTTGGATGTCACTTACCACATCAACATCCTGTATATTATGTTAATGGAAAATAAAAATAAAAATGTTGCTACTTTCGTCTTGTTGTTACTAGAGCTGTCGGGGCAGTGTAGGCAGGGTAATTGCAAAAAAATATATGCGCTAGTAACTCCATACACAGCTAAGCATATTCTTATTTTATTAGCGTTTCATCAAAGTATTCTTGAACTGCAAACATAAGATTGAACGGAACCAGCCCCAAAAACTCATATGCCTTAATTTTGCTACCTTTTGGATTTATTTATAGATAGCCATAGCTTTTAGCATAATCCTATACATGATACCTAACAAATAAATTGCATCTCCAGGCAAGGATCTCAGGATTTAGTTACAACACTGTGAAGTAATTCGTCCTTGATGTACTCAGTAACTATTACGCGGGTCACAGATTTGAACCCTCAACCGGTTCCTTAGAAATGTCGGCAAGTTAATGTTAAACGGTATACTGTGAATACCTTTCAAACCACATTATTTGGTAGCATCTTCCTTTTATTCTAGAATATAGGGCAGCCATTTACTTCAGACTTTTACTGCTTGAAATCAATAGAAATCGTTGATAATTACGTTTTTGTTTTTGTAGTGTTTTGTCACTATAAAAACTTAATAATAAATAAATTGCACTTGTAAAAAGCAACTTTTGGATGTGATGCAATGGGAGATGCAATTTATCCGGGCGTATGCCGGATAGCGTAAGACACGGGGTTCGATTCCTCGTCTGTCACAGCCAAAAGTTGCTATTTACAAGTGCTATTTATATAGAAATGGTTGATTTTATTACAATAAGCATAACAGTACTATTTGTATATTAAATGTATCTTTTGCAAAATGAAATAGAGTTTGTGCTGAGAGTAAGCTTTAGATAAAGCGCTTATTATTAAGACACTTTAGAGCGAAATTAAACCAAAGTTATTAGGAGTAGCGATCAAACATATAAATAAATAAATAAATATCCTTTGGACATTCCCACACATCGCCATTTAGTCCCAAAGTAAGCTACTCAAAGCTTGTGTTATGGGTGCCAGACAACGGATATAATACTAAAATACTTTTTGTTTCAAATTCAAAATCAACATTTCCTTTGTGTAAATATTTACTCACGTTCGTACTCATAATTTTGAAGTTTATTTGATTTGATTGGATTCAAAATTAACAAAGGTTATATTAGTTTATTTGATAATACTGGCTTTTAAGTTTACAACATACACCACACAAAGTCAACACACACCCGATATTACTAAAATTTATAAAATATAAATTGCATAAAAAATCTACAACCTCAGGTACACTCACATTCATATGTTTTGTTTTAGTAAATGTATATCCAATGTTAGCTTTGTAAGTAGTTTAAGAAACATGTAAAACTGATTTTTTAAGAGCTGTGTATTTTGTTGTAAAAATAAAATAAAAAATGCAAGTAAAATAATATTATATTATAAGTGTAAGTGATCTCACCAGTATTAATTGCTTTAACAAAGAAGTGCACAAAAATCCTTTTTTTGATCACAAGGAAAGTCCTGTCTCCTCTATAATAATCTTAAGGCATACTCCGATAAAAAAACACAGACACAACATTTGAATGCAAAATCAACTTAAATCCAGACCGATGCTTTACTAAACTCGGTATGTCAAGAGTAAAGTTTGGACTAGTGTTTTTGTCAAAGTTGACTTAAAAAGACCTTGGACTGAAGGACAAAGATCACACTGCAGATAAAAAGGACCACGAATTCAGACAACTGCGGATTCATACGTGAGATAGTAATGTTTCTGATCCTTTGTCATGGCTAGATTGTAGAATAGATTAGGATGATATGTCAAAGAACTCTGTATGATAATGAAATAGAAGTACCTACCTAATTGTTTATAATTCCACGCAACGTATGATAAGATGTTGACGGAGTAAAGCTTTACCAAAGAAACTTTTATTATTATAAATAAAGCTTCAATTGCATGACCCATGGCTAAATAGTAGCAATGACGACCCGTCTGGTGTAGTGGTCGAGAAATCGCCTACTACGCAGCGGGTTGCGGGTTCGATCCCCGCACAATACAAACATTTGTGTGCATGAACATGTCTGTTTGTATTGGTCTGGGTGTTTTCTATGTATATCATGTATGTATTTACAAACAAAAAGTATTTAAGTATTATATCCGTTGTCTGGCACCCATAACACAAGCTTGGAGTAGCTTACTTTGGGACTAGATGGCGATGTGTGGGAATGTCCAAAGGATATTTTATTTTAATTATTTTTTTATTTTAATGGGAACTAAGTCTTTAAATTCAGTGCCATGTTCATTATCTTCATGTAAAAACTGTTTTTAAAATAAAGATAAAGAACACAATTTTACATATAACTAAGGTTGCGGCAGAGCTAATGTAACGGACATAGCCATAAGAACCATTAAGCTCAAGTGACAATAGGTAGGGCACATAGCGCGAGACTAAATGCCGTTGGGGCTGAAAGGTTCTAGATTGGCGACCCTTTGACCAGAGACGCAGCGTAAGATATCCACCGACAAGATGGGCAGACGACCTTGTAAAGATCGCAGGATTAAACTAGATGCAGAGCGCTAGTGATCGGTCACTGTAGAAAGCCTTTGAAGCCTATGTTCGGCAGTGGACGTCCTTTGGCTGATAATGATGATGCTACCCTTAATAATTAGGTAGTTATTTGGGACCATAATACTCGTATTATAGACCTACGTCGAAATGCAAAGGATCCGAATGATGTCTCTTTTTCTTTTAGGCACATCTAACATGCGGACTTTTACGATCGAGAATTAAGCGCTTAGCTTATATGTGAAAATACCTTTGGAATTCGTCATACCCAGTATCTCCAAGTACTATTCGCATAAGAAAACTGCAGTCAAACGGTGTACATCGGCGCACTGTCGTAAGTCGGTGATCCGGTGTGTCGAAACATTGCCTTTCTAGAAATACTACTTTAAATTAAGCGACGGGATGTTGTCCACCTTTAATTGCAGAATGTCCTTTGGTTGTACCGTAAATGCTTATTTGTTAGGGCCTAGGGATATAAAAATAAATTGGTGAAGATTAAACGTCACTTTTGGGCTACACATGATTAACCCTCCGCTTTGGCAGTCGACGAAAAAAAAATTCGTTGTTGTATTAATTGAAATTTTGCGTAGCATAGTAGTGTAAGTACTTGTTGTAATACAAATAATTTGGGTTTCGGAATTGCAATGTAAAGTGGCTGTTTTTTGCATCGTCACGCTACGGAGTAATTGCATCTTTATAAAACGACAATGTTGTCTTGATTATTCGTGTTTGCAATCTGTCTGTGGTTTCGTAGATTCTAAAGGCCTGATATACGTAAATCTATATTTTTTCTTTCAGCTTAGTGCTAGTGTGTGTTTATTTTAATTCATTAAATTGAAGAAAAAAGAAAATTCTAAAAAAATATAATTTCATAGAAACACTACCAAACTTTTCTCCTTTATTAATGAAAGAGGAAACAATTCTCAAGCAAGGTATGCAATGACTAATTCCGTGTACGCACAAAAACTTTGTCAGAATTTACGACATTAAATTACACGAATGTGATTTCAAGCAGATAATTATGTAATACACATATACCTAATCAGAAACAATTATCATAGTGACTTTTGTTTTTATTACCGTCGAGATTGGGCTATTATGAGTGATATGTTTGATCTTGAAAGCACAAAAAAGGAAGAAAAATAGAAATAGGGTGTGACCTGTATGACGAAATTCAAATGTAGGCAATTTAAGTAACCAGTAATCGATCCTAAACGGTTTTGATTTTTAAAATGAAAAGTAATCGTCCTTTTTTATATCCTGTTTAAGAAAAAAAAGGAGTAAATAAAAGATTCCATGGATCCTTAAATTCCTACACAATGTATCAAAAAAGTTCGAGCCAAATTCAAGAGGATGGTTAAGAGCCGAGTCTAGAAAACAGGAAAATTAAAAAAACTTATTTTTTATATTAATGTCTTATTTTATTTTTTTCCTCTAAACTCAATTGACAACCACCTCCTTAAATTCGGTTTGAACTTTTTTTCCCCCTGTTCACAATATGTTTTAAAGATCATCACATTCATCAAATCTCGCCACCAACCATCGTTCCATCGCATCTATAAGCTATCCAACCATAGTCTTCTATATAAACCATTTATATACTTATATTTCCTATCGTATCACCACTATCAAGTAAAACAAAAACCGGTAACATCCGAAGGCTGCATTCCTCACTCATCATGACAGTCGGTCAAGGTTTCACCAACGCACGCCATAATTTTGCTTATGTCGTTGTTACCACATCTAGAGGACGCTATTAATCTCAGTCTACTATCAGGTGACAGTGAGGCAAAGAAGATTAAGATGAGCTATGGCAAACGGTTATACATAACAAAACTGGTGAAAAATTAAGATGATTACGTTCAGAGGAGTTTCTATAGTAGTATGTCAAGTCCTATTACAATATAGGTAACTAAATTCTAACTAGAAGGGATAATATTTTTTGTCAGAGACACTTAGTAAATCTTCCAATCAGAATAGTGACTCTTGTTTCAGGCATGTTGTAACAGGTTATGCCAATGAAAAGTTGTAAATAGATGACAGTCATAAATAAGGCTAACTTACCACACATGACCTGACTGTACGGAAGTTTCTACAAAGTTTCGTTGTAAAACCAGGTGGCTCTCGAAAAACGCTTAGACCAGGGATGCACAGACTTATTAAGACTAGGGGCCACTCGGGCAAATTATGAACTGATGGCGGGCCGCCAGAAGTATAGGTAATTAAAGACAATAAAGAATTGATAATTATGTATTAAAATTGAAAAAGAATTTATTAATTTGAAGCGTGGCACTGCATAGTGCTTACAATCTTTTTTATATTTGGCTCAAATTTACTTGTAGCAACACGTAAAACTGCTTCCAAACTTTCATTTGCAAGGCGGTTTCGATTTTTTGTTTTATTATTATTTAGTATTGAAAAGGTTTGTTCACATATATAGGTAGAACCAAATAAGCTGGCACATTTCAGAGCGTTTATGCGCAACTCTTTGTACGTATTTTTATCAATGCAGCGGTAAAAGTTCAGCAAGTCTCCTTCGTTGAATTTGTTGCGTAAATCTTGGTCGTTTTGAATGTCGATAATTTCTAACTGCATTGACTCTGGCGCATTTTCAACTGAAATCGTGAAAGGATTGCTGAATATGTCCAACAGAGGTTTCACTTTTTTAAACTCCGAAAATCTTTCTTGAAAAGATTGAATCAAAATATCTAGCTTTTCTACATAACTGAAATTAATCGCAGTTTTGTTGAATTTTTCAGCCATTTTCTTATAATTCGGAAAATGATTGTAATTTCCAGAATTCAATTGCGATCTGAAAAGTGTCAGCTTGCATTGAAAGGATGATACGTGAGCGTAGAGCTGGGATATCAGTTGATTTTTGCCTTGAAGCCGTGTGTTCAAGACATTCAAATGATTTGTAATGTCAACTAAAAAAGCCAAATCACACAACCAATCAGGATTTTTAAGTTCCGGGACATCCTTTTGCTTTTCCGCCAGAAATATTCCAATTTCTTCTATTAAATTTAGAAATCGTTCCAGGGTCAATCCACGACTTAGCCACCTTACTTCTGTATAATACAGTAAATCTCCATATTCGCTTTCGATGTCATCAAGGAATTGTTGAATTGCCTGTGATTGAGTCCTCGTGATTTTATGAAATTTACAGTCGAAACTACCACTTTCATGACATTTTGAAATTCAATTTTTTTAGAACAGAGGGCTTCTTGGTGTATAATGCAGTGAAACTGCATGAGATCTTCAGCGTTTATATTTTTTTTTTGCAGATGCTTTTTCAGCAAAGTAACTAGCCCAGAATTGACACCAATCATTGAAGGAGCACCGTCAGTGGCAACTCCCGATAATTTTGATAAGTCCAAATCAGTTTTTGAACACTCATCCAAAAGTACATTGAGTATATCAACTCCTCTGGTTTGACCTTTCAATGAACACATTCCTAACAACTCTTCTAAGACTTCAAAATCTTGAGTAACACCTCGTATGAATATGAGAAGTTGAGCTGTGGAAGTAATATCAGTGGATGCTAATGAAAAAAATTCAATGATCTTAGTTTTTTCATTTAATTGTTCCGCAATATTACCTGACAAAGACATAATACGTCTTTGGATAGTCATACGATTCAGTTGAATTTTCTCAAACTTTTTTGCTGCTTCTGGACACATTTTCTTAGCGGCAATTTCTATGCATTCTTTTACAAAATCCCCATCATTGAAGGGGCGACTGCGCTTTGCTATCATTCGAGAAATTTCATAACTAACTTCTGTAGCTGTTTCTGAATCTTGGATGGGTTTTGTAAACATAGCTTGCTGACCAATAAGCTCCCGTTTTAAAGACAACATTTTTTGCTTTCTTAATTCGCCTGTAAACTTGGTAAAAGTAGGATGCTGCGTTTCATAGTGCCTTTTTACATTATATTCCTTTGCAATCGCAACAGAATTCTTGCAAATTAAACAAACGACTTTATTATGCGACCATACAAAAAAGTATTTCTCAGTCCAAATTTCTTGAAACTGCCGATTTTCATCTTTAACCTTACGTTTTTTACTAGGTCCTGGCTTGTCCATGTTGCGTTCTTATCCAGGCTAGGATTAACACAGCACCTAAAAACAATTACAGTACCTACTTAAATTACCCATCCTTTTTTAAATTAGCAAAAATAATTGATTTAAATAGGTAGGGAAACACTTATTAATAACAGTGTTTTACTTACGATTTCACAACACAATTATACACGGCACTTGACGGGAAATCTACGTTGAATGTGGATCAAAATATATGACACCGGCTAGTCGAGTTAAAATCTACACTAGAACTATTGACACTTCACTCAAATTAAAACCGAACTATGGGTCGCTGCGGTTAGCGTGGCTTTTATACCGCGCGTATAGAGTCGAAAACTGTCTGGAGAAATCTCGAAACCGACTCTGGAAGCTTCGTGTATCTACCTACGCGAGCAATCGGGAATTCGTGCACTTAAGAGCGCGCGCGCGAGATTCAAATTACTTTTCGAACATATTTTTTTTGGTTTTATTCTGGAATAGAATTCAATATTTTTCGAATGTACGAGAGTATTATTTTTGCTGTCGGCGGGCCACCAGTATTCGACCGGCGGGCCGCAAGCGGCCCGCGGGCCGCGGTCTGTGCATCCCTGGCTTAGACATTAGACCCTTTACACACTGCAACTTTTAGCAGCGATTCAGTCGCAATGCTAACGCGCGTTAGTATCGATGCAGTCGCAAAATGTCAACCTTTACACACTGCGCTACTTTTAGCATCAATACAGTCGCGATACCCATGCGCTAGTAATTGTCAAATTATGTACTGAATTTTGGCGACTGCATCGATACTAACGCGTGACTCCATCTATGCAGACGCGCTTTTGCATTGAAGCTAACGCGCGATTGCATATATGCTAAATAAAATCTGTTGATTGCATGAGTCGCGATGCTGAAGCGCGTTCTCAAAACGCGCGACTGCATCAATTCTGAAGGGCGCAGCGTGTAAGGGGTTTTATACTTAATTTCAGTGTCCACTTTAAAAAAAAATACAAGTCATTGTCAATCCTTACCAATTCTTACCCAACTACAAGTTTGATACAACAAAAAGTTGCCATCTCATCGTCAACGTGGCTTCAGCTTGACCATCAACCTTGAAATCATCTGTCTATTATGAAACGGTATAAAGTCTACGCCCTTTAATCGGTTTCAAGGTCACAACCGGTGAAATATCAAAGCGTATGCGCAGTTCCGAACCGATTACGAAACCGTTAGCAAATTTATCGTACGAGGTTTCGTAGAAATGTACGACAGCTAGCCGACCTTGCCAGGGGCGTAAACGATCATTTTATGATAAGTTTTGGTCGCAATAAAGCTCTTGATATGAAGAAAGTGTCACTATCTGCTATAATTTACCACGAGAAGAAGAACAAGTGGGACACAGATAAGCGAATCGGAACGCAAGGCAGTAGAGTAGAGATTGGAAAAGAAAAGAGAGAAAAGCTTGACTTTCAGTAATTTTATATGAATAGGAAGACAGTGTTGTGGTTACTACCACACACAAAGTGTCAAATGGACGTTTGCTGAATTATTTGCAGTAAAATACTCGTTACTAACTTCTGCACAAATACCGCTTGTAGCGTAAATACTTTTGAAGAGGCGTGCTTTTTTTAACACGTAACAATTTTCCGTTTTACGTCCACGAATTATAAACGATTTATGACATAATTTAAGATCAATTTAAGCGTCATTACGTCATGACAAAACTTCAAATGCCGTCGTTTTAAAAAACGTAATTTTCAATGTTACAAAAAAGGAATATTGTTAAAAAAACTCTTCTTAAAAACAACAGCAAAGACTCATTATCTTGACCACACTTAAAAACTGTTTAAAAACAGCCAAAAGTTGCATTGCAGAAATGAATTGCGAAAGACGCCGCCATTCAGCTGTCAGGTTTACAACAATCAAAAAGCTGAGGCGACAAGTCGATGACAACTTATTTTTACTGTTCAGCGCTCGTTACGAAGATATTTACATATTGTAGTGATTGTCAACTAAAACACTAAAGAAGAGTGCAGTATTTTAACACAATCCATTTTTGGAATATTTCGCATAACTGTCGTCGTAAATGCGACTATATTTTTTGTATGAAACCGAATATTAAATTCAATTATGTGGTTTGTTTTATCGAAGGAATTTGAAGATATTTTAAACTTACTGTCAGCCTTCTCTTAACGTAGTTGATTGTGATGTGATGATGCTGAACGGGAAAGTTTTGAAAATCTATTTTTTTATTGCTAGAGGGTATTTTATTTTGTTAGTGTTGAATTATCATACTGAAAAGGTATACCTAAATATCAACAATAATTTAAAACCGACTAAGCCAATGATATTTAAATTGAAAATAATTATTTCTTTTTATTAAATACAATGTACTCAGCAGTCAAAGTCTGAAGCACAAGAAAAGTTTTTCTGATTTTCTGCTGCATCAAATATCCGTTTAACTAATTTAGCTATATTTTTAATAAATCGCTAAAAACATTCTTGTTATAATTGAAACTTAATTGAAAAATGACATGGAAAAACGAATTTTGTTTTAGCGATTTTGCGCCACTTGCGGGTTTCAATCCGCGTCTATTTATCATTTATCGCGGCAATCGATAAATTTCATGCATATCATCATTTTATGCATATTTAAAAAGGTTTTTACTTAGTTCAATGTGTTTATTTGTTTTTTTAAAATCACTGAAGATTGCCTCACAATTGGCAAAAATGTGGGAAAAGACATTGTTTAGAAAAAAATATATTTTATCGACGCGATAAACGGTATCGAGGCGTGCATGTTAGGCCTACTGGATGATAAAACTGTATCAAGACTTGAACCACTGGTAATCTAATCTGAGATATGTTACTCGAGTACTATGAACTATTGTTACTATGAACTCTGAAACATACAACTAATACCCATTTACATAAAGCCCGATAGGTTCGCTTGTGATATTCACAACACAGAGCAAAACAATAAGAGAGACAGAATGATTAATTTTCTGTACTTATTTCTGGTGCCTTTCAGTTAAAAATAATATATAACTTGGCTCAAGTTTTGTGGTAGCTGTAAAAAAACTCTTGAATGAATGAACAGATCTATCATTTTATTTTATTTAGTTGAAATCACGGGGCGAGACGAATATTGCATTACGCTCCCGAGTAAATATTTTGACATTGGCATAAATTTGCAACACTGCAAAAAACCTTTTTTCAGTCACTAACTTGCTTCATTGATAAAATCAGTTTTGCTTGTTTGGTAACAGTAGCTGGTGTTTTATTGTAAAAGTAATTTGTAGTGCAACAATTTACAATTAGTTTAATTGTATGCTGCGCCGGATATAGTGCTACTTTTGCAATGAATTAAAGATTGCTAACAAAATAATCTAGTGTTAATCTTCACGAGTTATGTGATAACATTTACTTCTGACTACTAAAATAAATGGATGTGCAGAACATTTTGAAGCTTTATAATACTACAATTTTATCAAACTAGATAAATAAATCAATTTTTAGTTGTGAATAACTTTATTGAAATAAATAAATAACATTTTAATTGTCATGATGATTAAGGAGCTTGTAGCGCAGTGGTAACTGTGCTTTGGTATTGATGCCGAAGTGAATCAACCTACAACGCGGTCGTGTTTGGATGGGTGACCATTCCGACCATATAAGTGACGTATATCATGCATCTCCGTGCTTCAGAAGGTACGTTAAGCCGTTGGTTTCAGCTATTATCGGTTGGTATTAGTCGTTAAGCGTAGTCAGAGGCCTTATGGGCGGCTTGATAACATTTAGCAGGGTTAGTCGCTTGCCTTGCAAACTCCTCTACCAATCCTCACTGAGCCCGCGTGGTCGAGTATGGCTGGAACTACCTTATAGTTGAGGTAAGGCTTTTGCCCAGCAGTGGGATGTTACAGGCTAACTTTTTTTTTTACTTGTAGTGGGTAATATTAATAACAAGACTTTTGGTCGTTAACTTAACTTGATTAATAATTGACGATAGGGTCTCTAATATAATTATAGTTGATAATTCATTATTTGTACTATAGTCCAACCCTTTAGATACAGTCGCGATACTGTCGCTTGTTAGTATCGATGCAGAAGCCGGCCATTGACAACTGTATCTGTATATTTAATTGGCAACTCTATCGATACAAACGCGCGTTAGCATCGATGCAACACTTTGTGCCTTACTGGTGTCGCGTTTCCAAACCACGAGTCTGTATCGATGCTAGAAGTGGCAGTGTGTAAGGGGTCTAAGAACCCAATTACAACATATAAGACAAATATTATGCGCGATAACCTTCACTGTATAAAGCGGAGACCAGTTGCGACAGTATTGCCCAACGTCCGACGGAACGAGTCGGAAACGAGCGACATAGATCGCTCGAATTCCTTAGTTTAAATACGAGTTTGGTCCTGGCTAAGTCTGTCAGTAGGATTTTTAACGAGGAAATTAAGTGGCCTGCCAGGAAAATTTTAAGAACTTTAGAACTGATGCAATAATGCAAGTAGAACGGTTTCTTTCTATTGTGGTGGTCGGCGAGAAAGTTCATAAGAAACTTTTCCAAAATTACGTGTACATAAACCGAAATAGAATTGTACTTTTAAGGTAACTTTGTAAATGTCAATGTAAAATTTCTTTAAACGTTTTAAGCGTCAATTACAAAATCAAGCAGATTTTTAAAATCAATGAAAAGCGATAATATTACTTACAACACGCTTTTCATAAAGGTATCGAAAAAAAGGTCCAAAGTTTCATTAACATCAAGGTAATGCAAAAGAAACATCGAGGGTTGTTACTGAAGAACTGAGAGTATGAAATCTGGATTAGATCTGAGCTAAAATACCAAATGGAAAGGTCTTGCCTTTCCTTTTTAACTAATGTCATTTCACTGCTGGACAAAGATCGTTCCTGAACTCCTGCAGTATTATTTAACAATTTTCATCAATCAACCTAGATCAAAGACCTATTAACGTCTTCTAAGAAAACTAATAAACCGGTAGTTTCTGCAGCAAGGACTCTTAAACCCCACCCACCCATCACAAGACAGCCACGCACAGCGTTGCTTCACCTACGATCGGATGATTCGCACTAGCCAAGGGTATTCAGCAAAGTATTTACTTTCGATTTGCCAATTTCAATTAATATAATATGCAGTGAATAGAGGTAGAATATTTCCCAAAATAGACTATAACAGAAGATTTCTTTCATATTCAATTCGCAATAGTCACATGCAAATTTTTATTCATTCATTTCACCATATTTTTGTAGAAATATGCCTAATTTATACTGTCACAGTTAAGCATGAAAAAAACCGTTGATTTATTTGATATCACGATTTTATCATTGCTGAATGCCAGCTTCTCCAAGGCCTTATGAGAGTAATGTTTGCCTATTAGACCCTTAAAGCGAGTAAAGAAATAAGTGACTACTAGTGTGAAATGGGTGTGAATTGTAAGACGACCTTGCCTATCACGCTCTTAACTTCAACGTAAAAGTCAAACAATGTTTTTAAAGCTGCCGTTCACAATAGCTCGATTAAAGCAGTCAGTTCATATTCTTTTAAAGTTTGAGGGTTGACAAAATGCTGTTTCTCTCAAGTAATCTAACATTAACGTTTACATTTAAGTATCCGACAAGAAATAATGTGGCCCTAAAAAATGGTTTCTGTTTTGCTGATCGTACGTGGCATAGGTACCAATAATGTACTAAATTGATCGCATGTCTTAGGGACTATATTGACGGCTCTTGTTAGGGTTCCCGATTCTCTTATATTATTAAGACTTCGCAGTCTGACCGTCCGTCTGTCTGTCTCCAGGCTGTGTATTAAGAACCGCGATAAACAGACATTTGATTTTTCACATATTATTTAATGCTATTGCTGAAAATACCTTCATTTATACAGAGTGTCTAGAAAATAAAGGTCAAGCCGAAACCGAATGATAGGCTAGGCCATGAAAGTCATTAGAAAAATACAATAATATTCTAACTAATGTACTTTTCGAGTTATGGACTGTTGAAAAAAAAACTTTTAATTGATACCTTGTTTTGGTTTGTTGAATGCTATGGCAGATATTTAGTTTCTTCAGATTTTTTTCTGCATTGTATGCCTGAATTGCTTGCTAATTTGACTAATAAAAAAGACGTTTTTATTTTGTTTTTGTTAGTAACTTTCTTTTTGCCTATTTTAGTTATCACTTTTTAAATGCGTCTAGTGCATACCAGCATGCACTTACCATCATAGTAATGAGGACTTAAGAAAGTGTTTCTAACCGACTTTAAAATAGTATGAGTACCTATCTTATTTCGAATGAAATCGAGGGAATACCTTAAAATTTACAATTACGTACTGTAGCGTTTTCTAGTAGAACTAGTATCTTAATTTTGACAGATATTTACGTCCGAGACTCATCATCTTTAAGTTGCGAGCTGATGGTAGAACTCCTTGATGCTGAGGAGTCATTCTGTACAACCTGTATAATGCCGTCAAATACTAAACATATAATATAATTAATTTTTAAGGGCGCAAGTAACAGAAGTTTTCCTTTTTTTGCTCGACATCAATTGTTTACCTAGTCAATGGTACGAAACTTACGTACGTGCGATGGACGATTCGACGTAAGGGCGATGGCAAAAGTTAACTTTACTGATTGTGATTGAGAATTGAGGCCGATTTCTTTTTACTTGTTAAGTGACCGTAAGTATCAAGTCTCCGTTAAACATTAGCTCTAACAGTGTCGCTGAAAGTTTACGCAACTGTCATGTTTGGAAATCGCACGACGAAATAAATCGCAATTATTTGCGACACCTATCTATGCTGTGTTCAAAGCATCAATTGTTAAGTTTTTAATCAAATAATAGATCCGCCTTTTAGTTCTTGGTAAAGTAGGTACGTGTTTAATGTAATCTGTATGTGCTAGCTTGATGTCTGATATAAGTAGCACATGTCATCGTCGGAAGTCTTGACATAGTTCCCTGTAAAGCCTACAGGTGGCGCTCAAAAAATACTGAGACGAAATTGGTGTTTCCGTGTATTAATTGATTGAAAAATTTTTTTGAATGAAGCTTAAAAAGTACAAATATTTGTTTAGATTTAAGAAAGCTGCGTAAGTTAAAATTATAGTTGATGAATCAGAAAATCATAAAATTGAAATTGTTTACGCAAAATTTTAAAAAGTTTGCTTCTGACTCCGCCCGCTGGGTTAGAAAAAAAAAACAAAAAAGTTAGCATCAATTTGTTTTGACAACTGAAAAATAATAATATTAACACCTTTGGGCGCGGTAACGGCATAGAAAGTAAAGCAGGAATTTATAAAATGGCAGTGTAGATATCGCCGTTTTCAAGAAAATCAATATAAAAATTAAACTGTCAAAATGACAAATTTATAAAGAGTTTCATAAAGAGCAGTCATACTGTCATCCTGAACAGGAGGCTTGTGTTCCTAGTGCCAAAAATGCATGTGCTAATGCGCCTTTAAATTAGAGCGACAGCAGGGGATACCGATACATAAAAACAGCTGTGCAGCTACCGTGTGACTACCGCGCGCCGCTACTGCCATTTATGTATACTGCTGCTGCTGCATCAAGTATCCTCTTAATTTACGTAGTCTATCTTCTACTACATAAAAAATCTTCTCTATCAATAAATACACGAAAACACTATTTTTGTCTCAGCATTGTCTCCGCGAAATGTCAAAAATTTAGTTTCAGACTACGCCCGCGGGGGTTTTTTTTCTTATAATTCTGAAAGGCGTTTATTATGTTGTCTTAAAAATATCAAAATGGGATAAAAATTAAAAAATATAGTTATTACTTAGTTACTTTCCTACAAAAGTTCATTTTTCGGGTAAAATAATTTAATACTATGACAGTATTATCAACTAATATCATAGAGGATGAGGAAAAAAAAGGGTATGACTTAGTAAGTACGTGTAGTCTTGAGCTTTTCCAAGAAGCAAATTAGTTTTAATTAGATTGCATACAAATGCTATTTTTAACCAAGCGCATTTGCACATCATGCATAATATTATGCGTCTGCAAAGTTATAAGCTGTAATTTTGAATAACTAGAATATTAGGTATCTAATATATGCTGCTAATTGCTAAGCACTTATTTTTTTATTTGAAAAATTCATGCACAAACAAACGGTTCATATTCTACCAGTAAACCAAAGGTCTTACACATAGAAAATACAGGCGGCGCTAAGAAAGTTATGAAGGGACAATAGAAAGAGCGTGACGTTAATAAAAGTACAAATTAAAAGGAATAATGTGGCAATTATATATTGATAGTAAACATACATACTGCTTATTACATAAATACCAGATTCATATACATACTATAGATATACATACAAATAGTATAATATCTTTTAATAATAATATCCTTTGGACATTCCTACACATCGCCATCTAGCCCCAAAGTAAGCTACTCAAAGCTTGTGTTATGGGTGCCAGACAACGGATATAATACTTAAATACTTTTTTTTTTGTAAATACATACATGATATACATAGGAAACACCCAGACCAATACAAACAGACATGTTCATGCACACAAATGTTTGTATTGTGCGGGGATCGAACCCGCACCCGCTGCGTAGTAGGCGATTTCTCGACCACTACACCAGAGGGGTCGTTAAAGTATGTACATATACATAATAATGATGGTACACTTGAAACAAAATAATGTCAATGAGTCAACGGATAGCTTTTCCTGATAAAGTGCCCGCAACTTATGTAACTGGATGAAAAAAAAATCTATTAACCTGGCAAGCTCTTGCAAACAAACGAAATTGTTAAGTACTTTGAAGGTACAAAAGATTTATGATTCTTAGCAAACTTATCAGTTAAAAAAACCAACTTGAACAATACCACCTCTTCTCATTTTACTGTCATTGAATGTGTAAAATAGTATTTATAACGCTTTTAATAAAAAAAAAATCTCGACCAAAGTCAACACTAGTGTCTGAAGAAAAACCCTCTGAGTTTTTAAGTTGAAACTACAAAACACTTATCACTCTTATCCAGTTGAATCAGAAGGCTTTAATTACAAAGTTAGGTCACAGTGCAAGTCTTGATTGCTCGGTATATATTAGTGCCACCATTAAACTTAAAAAAAAACATGAATTGCTTATTAGATGGGTACATTTCATGTGCGTAATGAAGTATAAAACCTTAATTTAAGAGGTGGCCTTGAAAGTGCGGGTTTTAAAATAATTTAATTAATTTTGTGTAGGCACTTCGTTTAAATAAGACAAAATATAAGTATCCATAAAATTATAAAACAAATTTTAAATGTTTTACAAATAAAAATATTTAAGAAAATTCAGCGAAATGCTACGAGCTACGACAAAACAGTTCGTAGCGTCCGTAGCGAAAAAGCTTTTTTGAATCACGATGCAAATGATATAATTATTGCTACAAATTGTATAAATTTGTTTGAGAGTATTAGATAAAATATATTTTTTCTGAAAACATTAGGTATTTGACCTAATTCGCCTAGATTCTAACGAGCATCAATCAAAACTCCGATTAACTTTTTGAACATTGTTATCAAACAAACCGAAACGACCTTGACTAAAGCAAAAAAATAAAATTCAAATAAAATAATTAGTCGAATAATACCGTTATTTCGTTATCGTTGCAAAACGCAAGGTCAGCACTTACCCAAGGTCGTTGAAGGTCACCCGCTCGCTATGCCGTGTGGCAGTCAGTAGAGGCAGCAAGTATACTGACCGAGCTCTGAGCGTTCGCGTAGACGGATTTCACAACCCCTCGGTGGGGTTCAACCTTTGATAGTGATTGTAAATCGCCGGTCATTTTGACGATCGAAATATTGGAATAGATAAAAGTTTTGATTGATGACAGTTTTTTTTTTGTTAGCACGGTAACACCATAGAAATGGTGATAAAAGCACTAGATTTTTGTTTTTACCTAGTAAAAATAGAGTAAACTCAGTTATTGAATTGAATTTGAAATACAGGTTTCTAAATGGATTATTATGAAAGGGAATAGGGCATTTTTTTCGGGTTTAATTTTATTACGACTGATGAACGAATGGACGAACTGGGTGCGTATTGCGATGTTGCTTTGACAGCCGTTCCGCTTTTGAAAGAAGCAATTATATTGATAATATTATTATTATATAAAATCATAAATATTGACATTGATATCATTGTAGTATAAAATATAATATTAGTTATATTCGTTGAGTGGAATTTGAACTGCCTGGAAGTTGAACGGATTTAGCATGATCGCAATACGACGCATGAGTTAACCCAAAAGTCATGTTGTAACGAAGCAGACAATTTCTATAACATTTTTATACCTTTTTCATCTGACTGTGGTGGATGGCTAGAGGACGTCAAATGCTGAACACTATTGGACTGATGATGATGCTAATAAGATCAAACTAGGCACTTGCGATCAGTAACCCGAACAAGAGCATAACTCGAACGTATTTCCGAAAAAGTAAGATAGTTTGCTACACGAGAGGGGTTTCATCATCATCATTCATCAAAATCAACCCCTTGATAGTAATTTCACCATTGAACGTGAAAATATAACCTCTGTAAAAATATGTATATTTCCCACAATATTGACTGGTTATTATAGGTTAAAGTACCTTTGCGCCTCTGTTTAACCAAACAGGTGCAATGAGGGTATTTAATTATCTAAATCTTTTTAGGTTTCGCCAAAATGACTTAAGCTGTATCTACTTTAATGTTTTTAATTTATCATTACTGGTTTTTTATTTACTTCATGACAGGTTTTGGTTAAAAAGTGACAAAATAGTATATTTCATATAAAAGACTTCAACGCACTAGACTAACAAAAATATAAGATAAGATACTCAATCTTATAAATTGCACTTGTAAATAGTAACTTTGGCTGTGCCAGACGAGGAATTGAACCCCATGTCTTACGCTGTCCGGGCGTATGCAAATCTTATGATAGCGTAAGAAACGGGCTTGATTCCTCTTACGAATCCTCTTGCACTAATTTCAGATATAACATAACATTAAGAACCTAACTAAAAATATGCATAGTCATACTCATTTATGTAAGCATGATATGTGTTTGTTCTGCCCATAATAATATACTTTATCATTGAGCTTACCGCGTTATCTTTCGAGAAATATCAATAACTAAAAAGTAAGACCCTTGATATAAGAATTCTTTAGATACAAGCAAGCTCACGAATAAATAATCAGTAGATCGTACCAGAACATTCGCTACACATAAGGGTTTACACAATGCAAAAGACAATATTGCATGGCATACGTTTCAAAATTGTCCGGCAGAGTTACTTCTTCATCTTGACGCATTGCTACATTCGTAATAGGCGACTTTCGTATAAATCTAGACGATGTTTACTACAAAGGAAATGGCAATGGACTGTTATTTATTATGTTTACATACAACTGTTAGCATGCCTAAGTTTATGGTAACACATGATACTCGTACTAATAATGACGACCTTTTAGAGATCGCAGGACCAAATTGGATACAAACCGCTTGTGATCTGTCGCTGTGGAAAACCGTGGGGGAGGCCTATGTTTAGCAGTAGACGTCTTTTGGCTGAAAATGATGATGATGATGACTTGCTCACAAATCACATGTTTTTTAGGATTCTTTTGCACTAAGTCCGGAGGTTTTTTAGGAAACAAAATTATGATGCTGCCAAATAAACTCATGTAAAGTCGACTAAAGGCGCAGCGTAGGACATCCACCGACAAGATAGACGGATCACTTTGTAAAGATCGCAAGATCACATTAGATGCAGACCGCTCGCGGGAGGCCGGTTCAGGAGTGGACGTCCTTCGGCTGACAATAATGCTATTGACAGTCTAGGGTTCTAAGTTGGCCATATTTGTCAGTAATCTTTAATTTTGTCTTTATGTATTATGCTTAAAAAAGTGCAAGTATGCACACAGGTTAAATTATAATAACTAATTATTCTTTTTATTACGTGTAATAATAAAAATAATTAGTTAT
This sequence comes from Pyrausta purpuralis, assembly GCA_963924145.1. Taxonomy (NCBI): domain Eukaryota; kingdom Metazoa; phylum Arthropoda; class Insecta; order Lepidoptera; family Crambidae; genus Pyrausta; species Pyrausta purpuralis. The sequence continues at coordinate 5,411,655 of OZ001648.1, read as the reverse complement.
TATAATTTAACCGTTAATTGAAGTAAATGTGTGCATTTTGAACTTCTTAATAACTACATCACCATTTGCAGAGTCCTGACCTCAAAGTTGATGTATTGAATAAATAATTTGTATATTTACGCAAACATTGCTAAAGTACTGTAATTAAAAACTGCAAATCGCTCTTATTTCGTACCTGTGAACTCAATCTACCAGACAGCACCAAAATTATACCACTTGTCTCCGAACAAATGATCTAAAAACAAAAGTATTTTAGTGTTGGCAATACTCCCACTACAAACTGTAATGCTTAGAACCTTTTATTTTCTTTGGATGCGCTAACTGCGCAATCCTATAGTGATTTGACACGACAGGCAATCGCTACAAAAATGTTCAAGAGCGGTGACCATGGCTTGTTTGTTTAAGCGGATAGTTAACACTTTTAAAATTAAGTGGTTTTGAAATTCAATGTATAAAAATTGTGTGTTAGACGCCGATTATGTTTATTAAGGGGCTACCCGGATTTTTAGCGCACTTACTAGCGCCACTTTATTAAAAAAAACATAACTCGTTAAATAAAAGACCAATCAGAAATCTGGTAGATACGATTGTAGTACAGGTTCTATTGTTTATTTAGTATGTTTAAATTGTTTCTAAAGTAGTTAACTGTAGTTAGAGTTAGAAAAACTGCTAAATATGGCCACTTTTAGCATTTTTGCTAACTGTAACTGCAGATAACTGTGTTTAATTGAACTTAAACATTGTGTCTAAACCACATAATCAGAGCTACAATCGTATCTACCAGATTTTTGATTGGTCTTTTATTTAACGAGTTATGATTTTTCTAGTAAAGTGGCGCTAGTGTGCGCGGTAAAAATCCGGGTAGCGCCTTAAAGGGACGTATTAAGAAATTTAAAATTGATTATCTTTTTCAATTGATGTTAATTAAAAATCCATGGGCCTGATTCCTTACAGAACTTTGACATATTAAATATAGTGTATGAAAATAACCAGTTTTCTCATAAATTCTGATTGCTAACGCCATTAGCTCAATCCCGCATTAATGTGAAATCCCAATGTGGTATCTCAATTTTTTATGAAATTATACTGTCTCGTTATAACATAGTTTTTTTAATGTGATTTGCATGCAACATTTGTCGGTATCGTTCAGCAATTCGTTACCGCATGCGAATGCGTTGGTGTTTGTAACGGCGTAACACCTAGACTGACGGATCGTTAAAATTATACCTAAGTAAATAACAAATCTCAAGTAAGTTTTATTATTATTTTTACTGATCATAGTATTTTACTTATAACTTATATAGCGATATTTTTGTTAATTACCCAACTATAAAGATCATCTTTAAAACCCGGCCAAGTGTGAGTAGGTCTCGCTTACTAAGGGTTCCACCCACTCCCACTTAGCCATAATACCACAATATTTTGTTGACAGCAAATATAACTTTGTTTTTTTATAGTATTTGTATGAATATCAAAGCTATGTTTGTGATTTTTGAAAATGTGCTCTATTCTGAAAACTACTAGTTCAATCTAATTCAAACCAATTTTTGTTAAAAGTCTTTATAAAGATCTACATCACGTATATTTTTCAAAATTTACACTCGCTTAGTTTAAAAGTAAGATGAGGGAGAGGTCCACTATCTCACCACTTTGGAAGCGTCTATCTCTCAAACGTGAGACTTTTAGAAAAAATGGTTTAGGAACCTCCTATCCTTATACACCCTACACGCATAGGTTTGCCAAAAATATTTTTTAAGTTTTGGTTTCATGTATCATTATTTTTTGTACTAAGTTTCAACCGTGTAATCCTAATAGTTTCAGAATAAAGTGACTGTGACATACGGACGGAGAGGCAGACAGACTTAACGAATTTGTAAGGGTTCTGTTTTTTGACATTCGGCTACGGAACCCTAAAAATATTTTATCGGAAATTTTAGGAGTTTTGAAAAATTTAGGGGTTGCCACGAATATTTTCATTTATTTACCTAAAAAAAAACAATAAAACTTAATGTCGAAAAAGTATTCTTTTATTCTATAAAAAGTATTCGTTTTTAATTTATGCAGAAATCGTAGTCACCCTAACAGTGCAATGTTCCACTCGGCGCATTTTCCAAGCGGCTTACACGTTCCGCACAGATCTGAGGAAATTCGCAAGAAAACTAGGTGAGGCTGTCGTGATAAGCGATAACTTATGCTTAAACTGGTTTTTGAACAGACACACGTCTACGGGATTTAAGGCTCTTGCGCATGGCAGAATTAGCGAATATCTCGAAGTTAAGTAACATGTCAACACAAAGAACGAAAGGCAAAATATTACCTGATAAAAACCTTAGAAGATCATAGATTAGTGTAGTAATACTTTACAATATACATAGTTTAATGATTGTTTAGTTACAAGTCTTTATTACCTTATTTAAAGCCGAAGAAAATAGTTACAAACTTTTAAAAAGTCTTAAATTCATTTATTTTTTGTAATTTTGAACGCACCTATATCATAACCTATCATAACCTATGGTTTATCCATAGGAATTGTTCCATTATACGTAGTTAGTACTATATCATTAAATACGCATTTCACAAATTCTTATTTGAAATATCATTTATTCGTTATTTTTTAATACTCTTCTTTGAATAATTAAACTAATTATTATTTTATACATAATAAGGAAGTATTTATTTTACATAGCACGAAACATCAAATGGAACGAGTGATTGTCATAGACAGCTGTCAAAGTGGCGTCTATGCAAAAGACAAATGATGAGCGCGCGCAGTTCCTCGTTTGATGTTCTAGCGTTTATTAAGTGAAGATTTCTTTATTTTCGGGCCTATCATATTTTTTTGACGATTGCATCTAGGCTATTAAATTAGACTTTATTCCAATAATGGACGCGACACTTCTATTATCACGTCACAGAATGTATGAAACGTTGCCATTGTTCATTCGGTTGCTAACAGCAACTAATAGAAACATAATAATTATCAGCGAAACAAAGTCCACGGAAATCATATCATTACGTTTTTTTTTAAAAAAAATTCAAAACCACATATTGACACAGTTATATTTCGGTACTATACAATATTATAGAACTGTACTTCAGATACCTTTTTGGTAGGTGCTTGGGTGGCCTTAATAGATTATCATACTAAAATATTATCAAATTCCAACGATATCACAAACATATACACAGGTCGAATCGATATCCTCCTTTTTTGAAGTCGGCCTAAAACTGAGTAAAAGTTGAACGAAAGATCTTTAAGGACAGGCTGAAGGCCGGGATATCAAAAGAAATATTATATTCTGTGGGTATGTGGAGTTCAGTTCCATAATTATCATAAAACTAGCGGTCCCCCGCGACTTCGTCCGCGCGTTTTGAGTTTGCTCCCTCCCCTCCCGTTGCAGCGTCATGTTTTATATCCTAAAGCCTTTCTCGATAAATAAGCTATCCAACACAGAAATATTTTTTCAAATCAGTCCAGCAGTTCCTGAGATAAGCGCGTTCAAACAAACAAACTCTTCAGCTTTATAATATATGTATTAGCGCAAGCGCACGTTGTACTTAAGTTGCGAACATTATTTTGGTGCGGATTTATGTTAAAACTGTGATAGCTCCTAAGATATTTATTGAAATCAAATGATATAAAGGGCAACTTGGTTCTAAATGAAATGCTCGTGATTATGAATGTATTTATTTTGATAAGAATAAATACCTATGTGTATAATACACCTCTAAAAATAATGCATTATTTTTTTACAAATTTATTAACATAAAAAAGGTTGTAGTAAGTCAACCATAAAAGATAGACATATGCTGTCGCGGACTTTATTATAGAACTCTTAATGCTGAACAATCCTGTCATGCATGATTTTTGTGTAACTTAAGCGGTTTCCGCAGCGTATGCAGCGGAAGCTCTCAAAAGGAATATCTTTCTCCCGTTTTCGCAACATTTTTCATTTCTGCTGTGGTCTTATGAGTCGTATCTTTATGTTATATAGCCTAAAGCCTTCCTCGATAAATGGACTATCTAACGTAAAAATATTTTTTCAAATCGGGCCAGTAGTTTTTGAGATTAGCGCGTTCAAACAAACAAACAAACAAACTCTTCAGCTTTATAATATTAGTATAGATAATTATTAAGGTAGATCTGTGTTAGGTTAAAGTTTTGAAAATTTACAAAAAATATATTTGTGTAATTATTTTTAAATTTGCTTTCTTTGGATAAAAATAAGGATGTTAAGTTTCATGTGTGGTTTGTTTTAGTAGTAGTCCCCCTAGCCGATTTCGACTACGGTGGCCAGTCACAACGACTAACCGACTGCGCGAGACATATTATAGTGCCCAGGTGCACTCTCTATTCCTTTCACTCTCATATCCCGATGGGACAGCAATCTGACACGACCGAAGAGTGATCAGGCACAGGACCAACGGCTTGACGTGCTTTTCCGAGGCACGGGGGTGAAACACCGCCAACTTCCAAATTCCGGGCTACCCTAAGAATTTCTGAACAGAAAAATACAGATTCATATTTTAAGTGTGTAAAGTGCGCCCCTTTTACCACTGCGCCACCGAGGCAGATAATAGTTGTGTTGTACAAACAATATAGCTGTTGTTTTGTTGGTTGGAGGAGCCCAAACTTGATATATAGGTAGTTTGCAAATTATTTAAGGTTTAATCTATTAAAAATGGCTATACGTAATAAGTAAGTTTTTTTTTTCAAAATTTTGGGTATTAAAAAGATGTGAGTATGGATGGGCAATATTTTAGGAAGCACCGAAACCGTTTTTATATAATATGGGACTCGTACGCTGTCCACTAAAAGAGCTAAATGAACAAAGATAATCAAATCTCAGTTACATGTTTAAATAACAATGTAGCAAGTTCGCTTACAGTGCTTTTGCCTTGAACTCCCACTAGGCTCACGTAAAACGAGTCAACTTATCGTATGTTTTTGAATATTTTGGTGAAAAAATTAAACCGCCTTCAAAAAACTGACTTAAAAGCTTAAAGTAACGCATTCGTCTTATTTAGGAGAAATAAATTAATTTGATGTCGGTGTTTACGGTCAGTTTTTTTAAAGCGTTTTTTTCATATTTTAATTGCAAAATATTCAGTAATTACTCATATTTTTATAACTACTGGACTGATTTTGATGAAAGTTTCACTCTACCTAATAACACCTGATTGAACTACAGAAGAAGCATCTTGCTGTGACTTATGTTTTTAAAACTCTGAAACAAACTACAAATATACAAACATACATACACTTACGAAATTTTGCACACGTGTTAGGAAGCCTTAATATAAAAATATTACAATTTTATCATATACTGACGATTAAAATATCAACAAATTAAAAGTATATCATATTCTGACAATATCACATACACACAGGTCGAATTGATTACCTTCTTTTGAATTCAGTACAATGATACGTACAGTTAGAGAAAACTAAAGCAGAAATAATATATTGTTTCACCCCCGGTCCTCCGGTCGTGTCAGATTGCTGTCGGGCTATAAGAGTAAGACTTAAAAGTAATAGAGAGTTCACCTGTGTTAGCGCATACTCTTGTGCAAATCATAATTTAGACTTTATAATTGCTGAAAGCGACCTCTTCCTCACAAACTTTGGGAAGAGAAACAACACGTAAAAGAACCAATGAGAGCTACGGAGATACTATTTTTAGTTTTTTTTATATATAGCATTTTTTTCATTTCTTTTGTATTTCATGAGTGTCTACTGTACTATCTATCAAATATTTCATAATTTTCTTCGTCGCTGCTCGTAAATGATTTAATTATCGCATTATTTTATTACTTACTCATCGTGTAAGTATTACTTAACAGTTAAGGAAGTCCCAGTGAACCTTATATACTGGCATAATAAAGACTATTAACATAAATAACTAACATATTTACATTTGCTTATAAATGTCTTGTGTGGACTCAGGAATATACTAATCCACCAGTTGTACAGTGCGGCTTTGTTTGATCAGGTTTATGGTATTTTTATTATCAATAGATTATGGATGTCGTGATGAATTTATTAATACAAATGCTTTGTTAGAAAATAATAAAACTTACATCGGAGAAGGTGCATAATGAAAATTAGGCGTAAAATATCCATAGAGTCGATTTTTTCAAAAAAATGTTCCCATATTCTTTAATATAAGTCACACTTTTGTGACTTAGTATTGATAACACAAAAAATTAAGACTAAGTACGCATGGTACAGAATTATACAACTCATAATATAACCCAAGCCAATCCACATAGGTACACAAAAGGTCATGGCTTCGAAGATTCTTTCCTGTGTTAAAAATACCAGACAAAGATAATGACGGGGGCGTCTCCCATAAATACTACAAAGAAACACCCATGACTCAGGCACAAATGTTCGTGCTTATCACACAAACATTTGCCCCTTGCGAGAACCGGCATGGTAGTCACGAGTGCTAAACCCTACACCAAGTGCATCGTCGATACAAATTCTAAACGGCCGGCATATATGTGATAGTAAAAAATCGTTTAAAACATAAGAAACGTTTTTTTTATAAACAGTCCGACTCTACCACTGAATTTTATATGTTTAATTGTATTTTATAATGCATTTGAATACAATAGCAAAAGGTCCACCGCAACATAATTAATTGTAATTTATTCCATTTTTTATTAGTCCGATTTTTATCATTCGTCGTCCAGGTTTTGTAGAGTCATTTTGTAATCCTAGAATTATGAGTGCGGGCTATAAAATTATTTTAGAAGATGTAGTAAATGAAAGTTTGAAAGGTAAGTTTTTGAAAATTGTGTGTATTTAAAGGCGAATTTGGGTCTTCAAGTACAAACTAATAAAAAAATAAGCTACACATCAAATGCAACATAGAACACGCTTACTAATTTCATATGATTGACTACCTACCATAGTCAAATAGCGATATGAAAAATTATAGATGTGTTGTCTGATACTTAAAAATAATTCAAGTATTAAAATAAGAATCATGAAAATACATTTCAATACAGTCAAATCAGTGTTTGTATTACTCACCTTCAAATGAATTTTAATGACTAAATAATATACCTTCGAATCACATCAGGTAGTAGGTAATGGTCGTTACTTTGATCAAGTCTTTTAAAGTTTCAGATAAAATAAACACATGGAGCCTATCAGAAACAGTGGTATCCCTATCTGTGATACTAGGAATTTACCTTATATTGGTTCTGAAGATATTACCTGCTTACATGAAGAGAAGAGAACCATATAAGCTGAATAATTTGCTTATATTCTACAACGGATTCCAAGTCGCCTATTCAGCGTATCTGGTCTTTATTGTAAGTTGATGATTTGTTGCTCATGCAAAAGTTAAGGTGTCAAACTAAGTGCTTTTAATATACTAGCTCCTATTTTGCATTATAAAAGGTTTTTTGTAAGATTTGAGAGTAGCGCAATATTCAGGTATCAGAAATTTGTAATGTTTTTTTTTTAAATTAACATCACCGCGTGGAACCTATTTATGGAGTGCTCAATAACATCTGATAGTAACTTGCCAAATCGAAAGCTGGCATTTAGAAAATCTTTTTTATACCTAAGTATATTGAAATAGTTGTTGGAGTTAATATTGTGTTTTATTGATATAGGTAGGTGTTACTTTGAAATATAAAATTTTAGCAGTAGTAGTCATCTAAAGATCAAACTTTAGTTCTTTCGATATCTTCTATACTTTAAACTCTACTTACGACCTCACACACAACAGTTGCTAACAGAAATTCATATGGCGTTCAGGTTCTCATGTAGTCACTTGTTTTTAACGATGTCAAAAATATTTTTTATCAGCTTAATGTTTGCGCTACAAATTCAAGATACAATCATATTCTGGACTGCGATGAAATAAGTACTAAGTACTTTCAATGTCTCGTAAATGTACAACAAATTTACTTTAAAAGTTTTTTTTTCTTAGACCCCATATACACTGCAACTTTTAGCATCGATGCAGTCGCGCGTTTTGGAAACGTGCGACAGCAACAACAACAACTACAACTTACGCCATGGAAATTAGCATCGATGCAGTCGCAAAATGCTACTGCTACTAACTTTTGCAAGCGAGCGATGCAAAAGGACTAAGACCCTTTGCACACGAAATCGATGCTCGATGCAAAAGTCACATTGAATAAGGTGTCTTAGATCTAGTGACATTGTTTTGTAAAACAAAGTTAAGAGATCTGCCGCACTAACAGTAAGAGTGGTAATTCGGAAATGTCAAAGTCGAGAACATGGCGGTCAAAGTTTTCGATTACTGCTACTTTATCGTTTAAATTTTAATTTGTCTGTTATTTATGTGGTTTAAATTGAGTTTTTCATGCATGATACATACTCAATATCTGCCAACTTTTGTTACTAATAATATTAATAAATGTAGATAATAAACAGCTTTATTTCTATACTAAATACTCAAACAATTACTAAGTGACTTAACGTCGACGTCTCATAATTAGCACCTGACACGGAAGTAATGGAGATCCAAATTTTCAAATCTGTGTTCACATAAAAGTGACCACCTTGGGCCATAACAACAGAACTTGTCAAATCAAGGTAATAAAAGTAGCTTTTTCGACCATCACGGTTTTGAGAACTTGCAAAATTGCGATACACTTTTTTCAAAAACCGTCCAAGAGTGAGTTGGATTTGCGCATCAAAGCGATTAAGAAAAACTTAAATCAGCGTTGATACATATACCCGAATTACTTATACCTGCTAGTACGGATACTTGACGTCTTCAGAAGATTCTGACGTTTTAATATAATTTTTTATAGCTAAAAAGACTAAATGTATAAGTTTTGTTAATAGTAGACATAGCAAACTCGGTTTTGATCATGAAATCCGTAGAAAAAAGGGTGTTGACTGACAAATTTTAGGACGTGTATGAGACTATCAATACCCACAACTTTAGATGGTGATGGCCTAAATAATTTAGCATGCCCCAATAAATCAGTTATCTAAGTGATTGTTGATGACTGATGACGAGTGTCAGAAAAAATGGATCCGAATGATGACCCCAAAATAAAAGTTGTTTCCGAAATTTGACATCACCTGCTATGTCACACTATGATAGGACTAAGTCTCGGCCTGAGCGGAGATACGCAACCCTAAAATGTGGTCCGATAAACCGGCTTCCGAATTTGAGCCCATTAAAATATTGAACACTTGTGACTGTGCTCCAGTTGTGTCGAACAGGGCACTTTCTTTTTTAACTGACCTTTCTCTTGTTCGTTAATGTTGGGTGATATCCTTTAGCTGTTTAAGAGATGAAGTCACGATGAATGTGTTTCTTTAAAATGGAAGCCAAACGCGTTATTCAAAGGTTTTTTGTAAGTTTTTAAAGTTTGTTGAAATATTTTTAAGGCTCTACTGCGAAATAATACTAACAGACAAATTTATTGTTTGGGCGGTTTTCACGAGCCTAAATGACTAAAATGACTGTAATAGTTGTTGATCGAATACCAAACCTACTTAATTCAATACTACTATGAATACATTCAAACACACCTGGAAATGAAATGCTGTCATAATATCATAAGCTTGTTACCATAATGTAAAAATATAATCAATAATGTAAAAGCAAATATTATAATAACAATATTATATTTATGTTAAACACCAGATAGGTCATAATAGAGCAAATGGCATAAACTCAAAAAGCCATCAAAAAATAATTTTATTCTACTTAAAGGAACGTTTTATAACTTACATTCGTAAATTGTTTTTTTTTTTCAGTACACAAGATATTTATTTAACTTCGGAATAATTACCACAAGATGCCCCAAAGGACAGGATTTGCAAGACGTAAGTTTAATCTGCAATTTTCTTGTTATGGTATTTTTCTTGTCTCCAAATATGTCGTGAAAACGAAAAACTCAAAATGAAGAAACATATTATTATTGTGGACAATTAAACGAAATGGCAGCCCTAATACTCCTATTGATTTCAGGTGATTTCAGAAATCTACCCGTACTTCATAGCCAAACACTTGGACCTACTTGACACAGTTTTCTTCGTTTTACGAAAGAAAGACAATCAGATCTCATTCCTGCACTTATACCACCATTCCTGCATGGTTTCCTGGACGTGGCTACACTTGATGCACCATCCCACTGACCATTTTGTTTTTGTGGGGCTACTGAATAGCTTCGTACACGTGTTGATGTACGCTTACTATGGAATAGCGGCTTTGGGACCGCAGTATTCGAAATTCGTATGGTGGAAGAAGCATTTGACAAAAGTACAGCTGGTAAGTTTTCAATTGTTTGAGTCAAAGGCGTATTATGTTAGAATATAACTGTTAAATATTGTAAAAGTTGTAGATAATTGACCAAATGGGTAGTGAGAGAACCAAAATGTACACTTAACTTTATTGACACTGAATTATTTTATTAAGTAACGTTTTCATGTATTGCACTAATACAAAAACTAATCATGACTATAACAGTACGAAACAACTGTTTAAAACAGTTACTTGACTGGTCATAGCTTCATTTCACAGGACAGATAATTTGCATAACACTTCTTCGCAGATATAAAACCATCTTAAAATGTAACACTCAACATAGTTTAAATAAATGTCTTCAAAAGCTTATAGTAAGGAGCGCTAGAAGTAGCGGTATTTTTTAGTAGCCTAATACATGTCATCATGTATGAGTCTACTTATTCGATTATTGCACATACAGTCGACAGCACATCAAGTTATCCACTATTGATGCAAATTAGCCCTTATTGCCACTGAATAAGAAATCGCAGTGTTTACCTTGAAGTGTTGTTGTCCGGAGATACATGAATACACAAAAACAAAATTTACCTTAAAATTTTATCACTAATTAAATATTACACTATAAATATTAATTATCTACGGTATTGAAAATCGTGATTTCTTTGCAAAAATCAAAATTCCAAGAACACTTAGCTACCCAGACATTGGTAGAGCCCATCGTTTGCAATTGCTTTTTTTACACATAGATAGCGTTATTTGATTGATATTTTGAGATTATATTCTCAATATATAGACCAGATAAGAGGCTTATTGCGATCCAACTTAATCTGTTCAAATTCCCTCAGTGAAAAATATTTTTATCAATTTAAAAATATTATAATAACAAATCGCTTATTTGACAGTAAAGCTGAGCTGCATAACTATGAAAACTGCATCGCAATACGCACCCAGATAAGTGGTAGAGTGCCTGCATAGTTAAACTGTTGATTACTTATATTATTATTATAAAAATGTACAATATTAAACTACTTAAATACTAAAAATTGTGACTCTGTCGTAAACAATTTAGTAGTAGCGAGTGTTTTTCTGGATCAAGTCGCAATCATTTCAAAATTCGTTCGAAACGGAATAACTTAAAAACTATTGAATTTCGCTAAACATACATAGGGGTAAAGGAGCTTGACCAAAACTCTAAAGAAACTCGGCCCACTTTGCGTCTGCATGCGCCTTTACGAAATGTTCGGATAAAAATAAATATTTGAAAGAATCACAGACCAAAAATATTTTTAAAAATAATTAGTGGTTTACGAGGAATTCAATGGCAGATTACACATTTTGAGATTATGTTTTGTGATTGCAGAGTTAATGCACATCACCTAAATTCATTTGGATACATTCAAAAGGTAATTGTTATATTTTAATAAAGTAATTCAGCACTTACTTACTTAGTTACCCTTAAAATACCAGTACAATTATTATTTAAACAAGATTTTGAAATATAAACTACAAAGACGCAATCTGGGCCCGGCTTTGGTCAATATCCTTTGTATATTGTTTGTATAGGTATGGTGGTCACTGCTTGGCACTTTAGATGAAACACGGAGAATATTCTGTCTAAGCCGCATCATTGGTGCAATTGTGTAAAGCAAATGAATACTATTTTGACAGTTGTACGTTTTGAACTGTCAAATGAATACGATTGCTTATCATAATTCCAGTTTTCATCTAGTCTATACGCAAAAACCATTTCAAATGAGAAACATAAAGAATGAATAAAAACTTCTAGCTGTACACATTTCTGTTTCAGATCCAGTTTATCCTAGTGGTCTCCAACCTGCACTACCAACAGAAACTGACCCCGTGCCCCATCCCAGGCTTCTTCCACTACTTCTGCATGACCAGCATCATCACCTTCTTCGTGCTCTTCATGAATTTCTACTTCAGGAGCTACAAGGGCAGGAGGACGAAGAACGTCTGCGAACAGAAAGTTGACGAACCTAAATCTGAATAGTTTTAAAAATACTAAAGGTTATAAATGAATCTGTCATAATCATTAAATTTGCTAAAAAGTATAGCCAATGCTGAACTTTTTCCCTTCGAGTCCTTGGAAAATAATTTTATTGTTCAAGTTTTATAAGCGTGCATCATCTAGTGAACTTCATCAAGGCTCAGATGCACCATCCTTTGAAACTACAACAAACATCAAAAAGCTTTCGGAATTCTAAGAAAAATGTAACATACGGTTATAGTGAATCAAAAGTAAGACGGTCTAATAGAGACATTGGACCTGCGTACGATGAACTAATAAAGAATCTAATTTTGTTACAAGTATTGAACAGATAACTGTAAACACAACTTATTAAACATTGTGAAATACACCATTTGTATTTTGATCAAGATTTATCAGTATAGTGTCAAAGAAAAGGTTTTTCATACAATCTAGATTATATTCATACAATCTTTAGATTTTTAAATTTTTTAGGGTGAAAAATGTACATTCATAGAGAAAAAAAATATGTCAGAGAAAACCTTGATAGTAAAAGAAAAATAATTAGGTTTTTTTAAAAACTTGATAGTAAAATAAATATTTCGTTTTTTTTCTATTTATGAAAAAGGAAAAAGGTTTGTCTGCCTTAAATTCAAAATCTGGTCATCGGTCTGGACTACCAACAGAAGCTGACCCCGTGCCCCATCCCAGGCTTCTTCCACTACTTCTGCATGACCAGCATTATCACCTTCTTCGTGCTCTTCATGAATTTCTACTTCAGGAGCTACAAGGGCAGGAGGACGAAGAACGTCTGCGAACAAAAAGTTGACGAATAGAAATCTGAATAGTTTAAAAATAATAAGGTTATCAATGTATCTATTAGTATCATAAAAAAACGAAAAAATATATCTTGTGATAAGCTTTCTCTCGTAGAAAACAATTTTATTTTTTAAGTTCGTTAATCGTAAACCATTTTGTAACCTTCATCAAGGCTCAGTTGCACCATCTTATAAAACTACTAGCGATCCGCAGCAACTTCGTCCGCGCGTTGTGAGTTTGCTCCCTCCCCTCCCGTTGCAGCGTGATGTTTTAAAGCCTAAGCCTTCCATAATAAAAAAACTATCCAACGCAAAAGTATATTTTCAAATCGGTCTAGTAGTTCCTGAGATTAGCGCGTTAAAACAAACAAACAAATAAACTCTTCAGCTTTATAATATAAGTATAGATATCAAATATCAATAAGCTTCCGAAATACTAAGAAAGTTATAAGTAACGCTTAATTTTAGTCAATCAAAAAGTAAGACGGTGTAATAGAGACGTTGGACCTCCTTCCGATGGACTTATATATAAGTAACGTTATTTATTTGAAGTATTGGACAGATAACTGTAAACACAACTTATTAGACATTGTAAAATACACCGTTAGTCATTTGAACATGCTTTATCAGTATAGTATCATGAAAAAGGTTTCCCATACAATCTATATTACATTTATACAGGTGAAAAATTTATATTGATAGGGAAAAATATTGCTTCGGAGAACAAATTGATACTTACAGAAAGGTATTTGGTTTATTTTTCACAGTTATGCAAAAAGGAAAAAAAAAAACAAATGTGTCTCTCTCCTCCTAATTTCAAAACTTGGTATGACCACGAACTGACATGGCTACCTACAGAAGATGACACCGTGCCCATCCACGGCTTCTTCCACTTGTTCTGCATGACAAGCATCATCACCTTCTTTCATGAATTTCTACTTTAAGAACTACAAGGTCAGGAAGACGAAGACGAAGAAAGTCTGCGAACAGAAAGTTGATGAATCAAAAACTTAATAGTTTTAAAACTAATAAAGGTTATCAATGAGTCTATCATAATCATCATATTTTTTTATCATAAAATGGCTAAAAAGGATAGCCAGTGCTGAACCTTTTCCCTTTGAGTCCTTAGGCAATAATTTTATGGTTCAAGTTCTATTATCGTGCACCATCTTGTGACCTTCATCAAGACTCAATTGCACCATCCTTTGAAATTATAATAAACGTCAAAAAGCTTTCGAAATTCTAAGAAAAATGTAAGTAACGGTTAGTTCCGATGGACTAATATATAACGTAATTTTGTTTGAAGTATTGTACAGATAACTGTAAACAACTTACTAGACATTGTGAAATACACTCTTTGTAATTGGATCATGTTTCATCAGTATATTGTCATAGAAGAGGTTTTTCATACCATCTATATTATATTCATACAATCTATATTTTTTTGAAATTTTATGGGGTAAAAAATGTACATTCATTAAAAAAATATTGTGTCCAATAAAAGATGCCAAATAAAGTTGTTTATTAATGTAACAACATACTAAAAATAATGGTATCTCCTGTCCTTTCCATCTCAGAAAATGCTTTATATTTTGTTAGCATGTTTTATCTATTACCAGTGCTATCAAGAAGATAGCACCTTACCTTAATTTTAAGTAATTTACTCAGCAGCAACGTTACGTATAGAAAGTGTATCCGTAATACATATTGAAATTAAATATTAGAAAATAACTTCAAGAGAGATTGAACTGTCTGTGGATCGAAATAGGGAAAACAAATGATTTTAATATGAGATACATACTATTAGGTGTGTTCATTATTTTGCGATACATGCTTATTTACTAAAATAAATATATTTTTCCTTTTTTCTGAAGTTTACGTGAATACTATATTGAATAAAGTATTGACCACAAGACACAGTAAGCTTTTTATAAGTGGATAGAAACGTTCATTGATATTAATGAGAGGTGGTAGTTTATTTTTTATCAAAACACTGTAAATGACAAATAACATCTTAGTCTACCCGTGAACACAGTCGTTGTAAAGTAGTCGAAACGTCGGGATATAAAAAAAATATAAATATCTGCGTGTTGTCGCATGGTTTTATCAAATTTTACTAACAAATGCCCACACTAATATTATTAATACGAAAGTATGTAATATGTCCGTCTATCCTCTATTTACGCTTAAGCTATTTAAAACAATTGAGACAAAATTACTATTAAAAAGACTATTCCAAGAAAGCGCAAATAAACCTAAATTATCCTGAAAGGGCTGACAAGGAAGAATGAATATTATAAGGGAAAATTATTACAATATTTACTTAAACATATCAAGGTAGAAAGATTGAATACTTACAACCATGCAAAACCGGTGCGGACGAAGAGTTTCAAATAAAAAGCGCTTGATTAAGATCCTATGTGAAAGTCTATTATGACAAGTTACGTAGAAGATCATAATCTACATAATCGTCTTGTTTAGATTGCAATATGATAATATGACATACCTACGTGCAGACTATTTTGATGATAGTCATGGAGAAAGTAGCTATCATAGTTTAAAAAAATGAAGTAGCCTTGACTAATTTAAAGCCTATTTATTTTTTCAAATTGGACACTCCAATCACATAAATTGCTTTAATCCCAAAGTAAGTAGCGATTGCACTTGTGTTATGGAAATCAGATACAGACTCGAGACAATGTAGAAAATTTTGATTTCTATATTGACCCGACCGGAAATCGAACCCGGGCAACGCCTTGAAACCCAGCGTGCTTAGCTCGGTAATCTATTTTGCTGAGCCTACTTACTGTGTCGCAATATGTCAATCAAATGGAATGTTTTATGGTTTTGTGTTATTTGACGCTATTTTTAAAAGAACATTTGGTATGACTTAAATAACTAAATATTTGTATGTTATGAGTGTGATGTGCATGCTTTAGCTATATTTGAAAAATTATTGTTGTATTGTTGTATTCTGAAATTATTATTGTATTGTATCTGGTGTTTAATTCTTATGCACTGCAAATGACAAACTGAATAATATGGTAGAAACAAAATTAATTTTATTCTTAGGAGAGAAGGTGACACAAAATATCGTCTAAAAGGTCTCAATCGTCCAATCACCTAATTTGAATTATTCACATCATGTTTATTTTAAAATCAGACTACATACTATACTTTTTTCCTAACAGTTTCTAACCAATCACATTAGTTTGGCTATTTGTTAATGGTCCCTCAACACTTTACTTATAATACCTATAACTTTCTAACTTATCTCACACTTGAACTTTCAAACTAGGACGGTAGGTCGATGCAAAGGTTTCAAAAGGGCCATAAGTATTGAAATTTTATTGTTACCAGCAATCCACGATTTTCATTTTATTTTGGGCAAAAGATAAGCTTTTACTCATTACAGAATGATGAATAAATAAATCTTGAACTCGACTGTAGTTCTAAGAACCAAGATATAGATTTTTTTTTTCTCTTAAGCTCCTAAATATTTCTTAATACTTAAACGAGGAACCCCTTTTCAATGTTACTTTAGACTCGACATGCCTACGTATAAAATTAATTAATAGGTAGGTTTTTTTAAGTTTGCAAATGTAGCTACTTGCAGTATTTGTGCACAACTTTTTGTGTATTTTCTTCTTTTTGTTTGTTTACGTAAAGCTGTAAAATAGCCACTACAACACGGAGGTCGACGCTATTGATCAGAAAGACTCCATTGAACGAACTAGACAAAAAAAAATAAGTAGCCTTCACTAATACGAAGCTTATTAAACTGAAAGACTGTTGAACGGGCTAGACTAAAAATAACAAAGAGTTATATTAAATACTAACTTTTTGCTGTCTGTCATCATTGAAATCATTTTAAAACTAATTTATGTGTGAAAAAAAACCGGCCAAGTGCGAGTCGGACTCGCCCACTGAGGGTTCCGTGCCAACTTTAACTGAATTAGGGATCTACTTACTTCTAAAAAGCTTTGCTGTCAACAAAATATTAAACCATAATATTTTGTTGACAGCAAATATAACTTTGTTTTTCATAGTGTTTGTATGAAAAACAAAGTTATGTTTGCGGTTGTTGAAAATATGCTATATCTCAAAAACTACTAGTTCGATCCCGTCCGAACTAATTTTCGTTGAAAGTATTTGTTAAGGTCTACATTACGTATTTTTTTTCAAAATTTTCACTTGCTTAGTTTAGAAATGAGATGGGGGGGGGGGACGCCCATTTTACCACTTTGGAAGCGTCTATCTGTGAAACGTTTGACTTTACAAGAAAATGGTTTTAGGAACCTCTATGTCATTAGACCTATCTACAAACACCCCACACGTATAGGTTTGACTAAAAAATTTTTTTCGGTTTTAGTTTCATATATGAGGGCCCCCCCTTAAATATCATTATTTTTTATTTTTTGTATAAGAATCTTAAAGCGGTTAACAGGATACAATTTTCTACCAAATTTCAACAGTGTGATGTTTATAGTTACAGAATAAAATGGCTGTTATAATTACACTTTTCTTTATCAGAAGGCTGTTTATAAAAAGTATATCAGAATTTTAGGTTTAATTTAAGATAGCAGTCTCCCGCGAATAAGTTCGCGCGTATTAAGTTTGCTCCCTCCCCTTGTGTCTCAGCGTGATGTTTAATTTCTTTACACCTTCCTCAATAAATAAGCTATCCAACATTAAAATAACATATCAAATCAGTCCAGTAGTTGCTGAGATTAGTGCGTTCAAACAAACAAACTCTTCAGCTTCATGATACCGAAGTAAAGTGAAATAAAGTAGTTACTTATTTTTGTTATTCTAATCTAACCACAAATACTTCTATCATCAGGAAAATGCACTTTAAGGGCTCTTTCAAGAATATAATTGGGTTATAACGATTATCTATATGTATTTTTACAAGTGAGTCTGTAGTAAAATCAACGACGAAACAATCGCAACACTAAAGGCTTTCACAAAATTTTAATTAATGCATAATCAAAACAATGCTTGATTCAGGATCACTTATTTGTCATTACCTAATACCTTGCAGATTCGATTGAATGGATACAAACTTCATTCAAAGGCTTCGACGCTTGCGCAGCTCGATCGAAGCCTCAGGGCAGTCGTTAATAGGTATCCGTGAAGGTAAGACGTGCGGACCATACCTTCTGACCGGTCACTGGCCGAAAACCGCGAGTGTTCAAATTTTAAAAAGAAATCGAAACTTTTGGAATATTCACTTGTAACTTTTCGAAAAAAAATTGCAGCCAGCAACAAAAGAGGTTAGTGCATTTTAGTGTTATTTTGACGTTGAAAGTTTTTGTCTTATGTGTGAATTGGCAACCTAGTTTTGCAATGTGCTGAAGTAGGAGAAGTGGTTTCTGTATGGCAATCCTAAGCCGTTTGCGTTTTGTACGTTTGCCACGAAATGCTCGGTAATCTATTTTGCTGAGCCTACTTACTGTGTCGCAATATGTCAATCAAATGGAATTTTTTATGGTTTTGTGTTATTTGACGCTATTTTTAAATGAACATTTGGCATGACTTATGTGACTAAATATTTGTATGTTATGAGTGTAATGTGAAATTATTAGAAGTTTGGTTTTTATTTCTTGTGCACTGCAAATGACCACCTGAATAATATGGTAGAAACAAAATTAATTTTATTTTTAGGAGAGAAGGTGACACAAAATATCGTCTGAAAGGTCTCAATCGTTCAATCACCTAATTTGAACTATTCAATGATTATTTAAAAATCAGACAGTAAAACGACATACCAAACTTTTTTTCTAACAATTTTTAACCAATCACATTAGTTTGGCTATTTGTTAACAGTCCCTCAACACTTTGCTTATAATACCTATAACTTTCTAACTTATCTCACACTTGAACTTACGGATGGTAGGTCAAAGGCTTCAAAAGGGCCATTAGTATTGAAATATTTATTGTTACCAGCAATCAACGATTTTCATTTTATTTTGGGCAAAAGATAAGCTTTTACTCTTCACAGAAAGATGAATAAATAAATCTTGAACTCGATTGTAGTTCTAAGATGCAAGTAATAGTGTTTTTTTTTTTCTCTTAAGCTCCTAAATAGTTCTTATTACCTATACGAGGAAACCCCTTTTTAAACTTACTTTAGACTCAACATGCCTACGTAAAAATTAGTTAATAGGTAGATTTTTTTAGGTTTTCAAATGTAGCTACTTGCAGTATTTGTCCACAACTTTTTGTGTATTTTCTTAAAATTTGTTTACATACATACGTAAAGCTGTAAAATACTTTGGTTCTTTGACGTTTTACGAGGCTTCGGTAACTTTAAGTATACCTACCTAAGTTTAGACCTAAGTTTAGAGTTGATTGGCAGCTCTTTTAGACAATACTTCTTACAACATTAAAGTGAATGCGAAATAAAGCTTCATTAACATATTTTTTCATATCAATAAGATAACATTCAACGCTAGACAGACAAATATTTATTTTTAAATGCGGAACATAATTATACAAGAAATCATGGAAAACAGACGTAATAGCATTTAAATAATAGACGCTACAAGAGTTTTCTTTTACGTAACATATGAAATTTTATTATTTACAAAAACTGCAATGTCTAATTAAATTTAACTATTTTAAAACAATTCTTAAATAATTTAAATTTATTAAAAAATCAATACACCAAGGCAAGGATTAAGATTAAGGATTGCCTTTTTTGTCTGACTTATAATTAGTTATCTAATTTCGTTTGGTAACCGTATAATTAAGCTTTTATTGGGATTCTACGCTTAAGTTTAAATACGGTTGTTCTAAAATATAAAATACTAAAATATGCGCCAGCGGGGCCGTCTCCCATAAATATAGGTACTTAAAATACATATTATATCCAAAACTTAGGTACAAATGGTTATGTTTATTTGAACCACTAGTTAGGAGCTCTAACCACTGCACCAAACACTTAATAAATAAGAGAATCTTAAATTTATGCCTATATTATAAAACTGAAGAATACGAGTTAAAGTCGAGAAAATTCCGCTAGTAGTTTAGAATGTTTTTAATACTCAGTGTCATATTTTATATTTATAAAGATGAAATAAGGACCGGAAAATTAGTACAGTCGGACCGACAACGACCGGCAGCACCGACCGGTAGCTCAATTGGAAGAGATAGCCTGAAAGTTGCAGGTTCAAGTCTCGCCTGTGCGCAATTGTTCGATTCTTATTGCATCTTTATGAATATAAAATTAGTTTATGTGAACCGACGTCTAAAAGGGTTACGTTCAAATTTGTCGCAAATATTTTTTTATACACAAAATGTTAGATGACATGTGCGGTATTGATTGCAAAATTAATTGAAAAGTTAACAAGCAATCAATAAAACTATATTGCGCAGTCATAAATATTACGATTCACACCTTATACAATGTGCTGAATATTTTTTTCTGAAAATTGTTTAATAAAATTGTTGTGTCAATCTGTGAGTAATACATCGCCTGTTTTACGACCGAAAAATATAAACTAACTAACGAATAACTTAATTATGAAACGTTATTTCGTACCATCGGAAAGTCACTTTCGGCGAGCCGAAGACCACCCGGTTAGGAAAGCCCTATTTATCCCGAACCAGGTCAGACGACGAGACAGACCACCCGTCACCTGGTTAGCGAATGTGCCGACAGATCTAAAGCACGACAATATACCTACCCAGACAACCCAGAACTCCCAGACAACCCAGAGGCGCACTCTCTGGCGCAGATGTACTGGGAGACCCGACCCCAGATGGATTGGAAATAAGGGCTAATGATTAGAATTTTATCATGATGATACCCTTATGATTTTGGAACGTCATTTCGTATAAAGGTAGTTCGCGTGAACGGCTGGTATTTTTTTGTGTTTGTTACCGTCAGGAGAAGGATCTCATCAAAGAAAAAATATGTAATATACGGAAGAAAAAGAATTATCTTTATAATAGAATTATTTTTGTAGAAATTATCATTATTAGACGACGCGTTTGGTGTATTAGTTAGAGCTCCTGACTATTACGCCGGCCGTCATGGGTTCGGATCCCGCAAGTGGCAAATGTTTGAGGGATGAGCATGAATATTTGTACCTGAGTAATGGATATTTAATATGTATTTAAGTATTTATGGGAGACGCTTCCGTCATAATCGTTGTCTAATATTCGTAACACAAGTAAGAAATTTCCTTGCTTCGAAACCACGATAATTGGTGTGTTGTCTGGTGCTTATTAATTTTATTTATTTATTTAATTTTTAGTCTATCAGTATGGTGTATGGGGTACAGTATGGAGGCGGAAGACAAGTAACAGCATTTGCTAATAAAAGTATTAGACTTAAGTTTTACAGACTAGCAGAAATAATTACTTAAGTATGACGTTGTTAAGATCATGTAACGAGGAAGCTGAGTCTCAGTAATTCTTACGATACATTCAAGTAGGTAGGTACCTATATAATTGAATAATGCATATTAATTAGGTAGAATGGGCATTACTCGTAGGTGCATCTAATGTTGCAAAATCGATTAATAATAAACAATTGCAGAGAGCAGAGAGCCAACCTTTTTTATTGGAAATGAGTTTGCTCTCTATCGTTTATCGTGGCAGTCGAATTTTACATATTCGTTTTAAAAAGCTGCAAGAAAAGCCTAACCATTTCAATAAATGCGGAAAAACATATCATTTATGAAATAAAATTGTTATATCGACTCTGTACTGATTGGGCTGAGATTGGGTAGAGAGTTCACTTTAATAGTTTACCGCGGCTTTGTCGACGTGATAGAGATAGACTTAAATGTTTTTTTTTTATATCACTAGTGTATTATACAACTAATTTGTGTAATGATGATTACGCAGAAGATGCAGCTTGACATGACTAGTTGTATGGATGACAAACGACTACATTTTACAAAGAAAAGATTTTGTTACCCTGTCAACTGCCATTCCACTCAGTTACAATTAAAAGAAAAGTGAATAGCAGATAAATGGTCATTGTATAAGATGTGACATGAGGTTTGACCCTTTGAACTTAACAGCGTTAATTCAAAGTTATAGGTAAGTTGCATAATTGTTTTCGTTCTGTTTCTAATAAAGAAAAGTAAAGTTAGCCTGTAACACACCACTGCTAGGCAAAGGCCTTACCCCAACAATGAGGTAGTTTGAGCCATACTCCACCACGCGGGCTCAGTGCGGGTTGGTGGAGAGGTGTTTCTAACCCTGCTGTCCGATTAACAAGCCGCCCATAAGGCCTCTGACTAGGCTTAACGACTAACATCTACCGATATTAGCCGGTAGCTTCACTTCGGTATCACTACTAAAGCGCTGCTACCGCTGCGTTACGAGCACCTCATAAAATAAAAGTGGGTGGCTCTTATTTAACCTTTGTGAGTTTTAACCTTTCATCATCATCATCATTATCAACCAAAGGATATCCGCTGCTGAATATAGGCCTCCCCTACGAGTTTCTACAGCGACCTTTGTTACTTTTTAAATCATAACTTTTTTAGTACGACTAATAACTTAGTGGGGGAGGCCTATGTTCAGCAGTGGACGTTCTTTGGCTGATAATGATGATGATGATGAGACTGATGATGGTGATTAGACCCGATTTAAATGAATCATACCCGAGAGATTGAAATAATTCATAAAACTTACTTTTTTTTTCTATAGGTATTAAACAGTACACTATAAATAGCATGGCAACACATGCAAGCATATTCAAAAGATTTACTGAAATATTTACCTTAAATGATGGATATAAAAAGACCAAGGAAAACCATATTAAAATGCAACATTAACAAGGAAATCTTTTTACTACTGTCACGTGCATATAAATACCTGTCCGTTAAGTTAATTAACTGTAGTCATTTAAATAATGCTGTTGCATTATCAACAAGATTGTAATAAGAGAAGTCGTTCTGGTTTTAAAACGATATCTGAAACTCACGCGGCAGAAAATAAATATCACCCTCTCAAAATACTATCAGCTTATTAATAATCCAAAATTAAAATATTGAAAACCCCCGACCAGTTATATTTGAAGACATGTTTACCTTACCATGTTATTTCAAAACCTTTTGAACAACACGGTAGTCGATAGAACATTTGGAAGGTACTCAGATCCCCTTACCAATTTATTAAAGAGCTGCTGATGATCTTTAAACTGCCAATTGACCCTAGCATATACTGTTAAAGTATTCAACACCAAATTTTGAATCTACACATATATATAACTAAAAACTAGAAAAGACCTGACATATTCAATTGGCTGATCAGATTTTCATGAAACATGACTAAGAGCACTCGGCATGAGATTTTCATAGTTCATCCATTTGGGCACTTCGATACCACAGGCAGATACACAAATACACAGGTGTATACACGTTAAACTTTTTAGACCACGCTCTTTATTTATCGGGGTTAAGAAAGATTATGCATCTACTTCATTTGACTTCATTTTTTTGTCTGTAACAATAAGCAATCACCAAATGGATAGGCATGACCTTTAAATTTTTAAAAAATTATTCAATTACTTTTATAAGTACGTAAATACGTACTACTCGTACGAATAAGTTATGCGTTAACATGTAATTGAAATAGCGAGATACGTCGAAGCAATGAGTGTATTCAAATATCTTTATATTAGAAAAGAAAAACTTTTTTATACAAGATTTAACATAAATTTCACGTAAAAGCCGACTTTCAGTTTTATGACTTCATGAAGAAAAGTTATTTTAGGCAGTTGTTACCCCTGTATATACGACTATCCAAAAACCAATATGCTACTTTCAAAAATAATCCAATCAAATAAGTATTATCAACTCTATATTTAAACCTTGTGGTAAGGTTAAGTTGACGATCTCCTTGGTGTATAGGCTAAGCCGCTGGGTTTCAACGCGAGGTCCCGGGTTCAATTCCCAGTCGAGTCAGTGTAGAAATTGCAATATTCTATACTGCCTCAGGTGTGGGTATTTTGGTTCCACCTTATGTCTGATTTCCATAACACAAATGCATTGGCAACTTACTTTAGGATCAGAGCAATGAATGTGATTGGTGTCCAATATTTTCTTAATTAAACCTGAGTTGGTATCTATCCTCTGTTTCTTTTAAACCTGCGCTTTCAAAAGACAATATAAGCTAGTCTAGTGTCATAAAACTACAAGTACTTACTCCGATCCCGAGATGACCCGAGATGCAATGATCGCCAAAAGACGTTGACTCAGCAGAAATGTTTGCACTGACAAATAATGATCAGTGCAGCAAATGTAAAACAACGAAATAAACTTGATTATTTGACTTTAAACTACCTTAGTTTTCATATGACTACACACCGACTGTCGTGGTTTCGAAGTAAGGATTTTTCTTCCTTGTGTAACGAATACTTGACATGACGGGATTATGACGGGGGCGCCTCCCATTAATACTTATACAGGCTGGAACAAAATTATCTGCATTCCTACTTGGTGGTGATTCTGTTGCTAAAATACAATAACTTTTTGTATGAGACCAGTATTGAAGTCCCATTTTTAACCGACTTCAAAAAAGGAGGAGGTTATCAATTCGACTGTATGTTTTTTTTTTATCATTATTTTTTTTTGTATGTATGTTACCTCATATCTCAGTCGTTTGTCGACCGAATCGAAAAAATTTTTCACCTACTTAGAGGGTATACCTTCTAGTTGGTCCCATTTTTTCCATTTTGGGATCTGATGATGGGATCTTGGTGTATTCGAGAGAAACCCTCAAATTTTAAAGGCACGTATAGTGTTTCTTTACTAGAATCTTAATGTTGACGTGTTGTTACGTCTGATAGTCAACATTTTGTGGGGCTGAGCTGATGGTGGAATTCCTTAACGCCTAGGAGTTCAGTAATTATAATGACGAAACTTATGATAGGTAATTTGTAGCTTCGTAAAAAAATTGAATCATAAGGTGCAACTCCTTCCCCCCCTCTTATGTAATCACTAAAAATAAAGAAATAAAATAAACTTTAAAAAAATTAAAAACCGACTTCAAAACCAAAATGCACTAAAAAGTCTTAAATAAACTCTTCACCATTGAAAGGAAAGGAATTCGTTTTAGGCAAACAATTTCTTTTTGGAGTCGGTGCCATCACTTTGACCATCAAGCATCAACTATCACAGCACCGACTCCAAAAAGAAATTGTTTGCCTAAAACGAATTCCTTTCCTTTCGATGGTAAAGAGTTTATTTAAGACTTTTTAGTGCATTTTGGTTTTAAAGTCGGTTTTTACTTTTTTTTTAAGTTTTTTATTACCTCATACAAACTAGCATCAGCTGATTGGCAGTCTAGTATGGGAAAGTAAAATACTTTTTTCAAGATTACGATGTTGGTCCCATACAAAAAGTTGTTGCATTTTTTTTTAAGATTGGACACCAATTACATACATTGCTCTGATCCCAAAGTAAGTAGCTAATGCACTTGTGTTATGGAAATCAGACACAACGGTGGTACCATAACACCCAGACCCGAGACAATATAGAAAATTTTTATTTCTACATTAACCCGACCGGGAATCGAACCCGGGATCTCGGAGTGGCGACGCCCAGGAACCAGCGTGCTTAGCCACTACACCACGGAGGTCGTCAAATTTGAGCATCAGAATTATCTCCAAGGAGGAATACAGTTGATTTTGATAGACCCTATATAAACATCCATGACTTACAAACGTTCGTGCTCATCATAAAAACCTTAACTTCTTGTGGGATTCAAACCCGCGACCGCTGGCACAGTAGTCAGGAGCGCTAACCACTACACTATACGTGTCGTCTAGATTTTATAAGATCACACTTGTAATTTAAATGATTTGAGTTATAATAGTGTACTTAATATTGTTAAGTACGAATAATAAGTAAATTATGCCATAAGTACCTAAGTATATTTAAAGTTACAAATAAAGTTTGTATAGCTTGATTAGCTTTTATGCATCGTTCTTTGGTTTTACCTTCATAAATGAAGATAGTAAATGTTGAATACCTTAATACTTCCATATCCCACAAAAAAGTAACGGGTTTTCAAAGTGATTTAAAACGCATCAATTTTCGTGTGACCGACAAAACAAAAACGGTGTATGAAGGCAATCGTGAAAAGTAGGTAGAAACTAAAAAATACTAGTGGTTATTTCTTTTAAATATTACATTCACTGCGAAGTTTTTTAACATAAATTTCACGTATAAGCCGACTTTCAGTTTTATGATTTCATGAAGAAAAGTTATTTTAGGCAGTTGTTACCCCTGTATATACGACTATCCAAAAACCAATATGCTACTTTCAAAAATAATCCTATCAAATAAGTATTATCAACTCTATATTTAAACCTTGTGGTAAGGTTAAGTTGACGATCTCCGTGGTAGGCTAAGCCGCTGGGTTTCAACGCGAGGTCCCCGGGACCGATTTCGATTCCCAGTCGAGTCAGTGTAGAAATTGCAATATTTTATACTGCCTCAGGTGTGGGTATTTTGGTTCCACCATATGTCTGATTTCCATAACACAAATGCATTGGCAACTTTTTTTATTGTTTTTCTTAAGTTGAGGAGCTAATTAATTTTAATTTGCTTGAAAAGATCGAATATAACGGGTACGCATCTTCTTTTTTTGTTCATATTTTGCAAATGCAATTGCTAAAATGCAATTCATTTTAGAACGTGTTTTCCTTATTAATTTTATGAAGGTTAGATTAGGAAAAGGGTGTAGCAGAGACTTTTTCTAATCTTTTTATTACTAACTGAAAAATCAAGCGAAATAAGAGTCGGTAAAAGAGTGATCTCACTCAGAAGAAGCCTTTTTACTCGGGCTTTGCAGAGCTGTAGAAGTCCCGAGTAATACCTCGAACATCATTTTATAAATAAATATTGCACACCAATCATATACATTGCTCGGGTCACAAAGTAACAAACTAATGCAATTGTTTTATGGAAATCAGACACAACGGTGTCAGACGCAACACCCAGATCCTATACAATATAGAAAATTGAGATTTCTATATTAACACGACCGGAAATCGAATCCGGGATCTCGTAGCGGTGACGCCTTGAAACCCAGCGTGCTTATAGCCACTACACCACTATACTACTTCACGGAGGTCGTCGATTACGCCGCCACACTATCCAATTTTTATGTCAATACCTAAATAAAAAACATTCTTTTTTCTATTGAAGCTATTAGGTAGAGTTCCCTCTCGTCGCTGATTCGAAACCGTCCACCCAAAGACATCATTAATTGTAGAAACAGTTAGGAGTGAAAGTTGTCCGAAAATTGTACGCTCACAAAATGCCGCCAAACCAACTATTATGAAGAAAATTCAAAGAAAGCAGTATAGTTCTTGCAAAGCTGATGGCTTATGTGAACTGGTGTGGAAATAGATGGTTTTTCTTTCTTAGTCTGATACTAAAAATACATAATACTTGATTGACAACTCGCCATGTAATTAATTGAACAGACGTTTACTCTTTTTCAACCGGATTTGATATATTTTTCGCCTACATAAGAGTTATACCTTCTAGTTGGTCCCATTGCCAAGTCGGGATCTGATGATGGGATCTCGGTGCAATCAAATTTGTTAGGCACGTATAGTGTTTTTGTACTAGAATCTCAATGTTGACATGTTGTTACGTCTGATAGGTGATTTGTAGCTTCTTAAAGAACAGTGTCATAAAGTGGAAACCTCCCTCCCCTCCTTAATCACTATAAATGAAGAAATAAAGTTATTCTTATAAAATTTTGAGTTAACACATTTGCGTGTGGTAGACCAGACACAATAGAAATTTTATTGTTATAACGTCTATAGATGTTCACCGCCCGCGAAAGAGTTAAACAATAGTAAACTCGATAAGGTAGAGTTCCATTTCATAGTTGAGAACCTTTATAGTATGTTAGTGGCTAAGAGACGGATATGCCGTCTTTATAATTCCTCTAATTGTAATATAATGTAACTGATGTCCAACTAAGTGCAAATGCACTTACGACTGTTAAGACACTTTTGCCGTCTTTATAAGTGTATCATCTACTCAATTATTGACAAGTTTAACAAATATTTTTATTGAATCCACTCAAAAACAATACAAGACAAAACCAAAACGACGTGCCGATCTCAAGCTGATCTTACGAGTATCACGGTGATATTGACCTATCACAGCAGCGTAATCACCTTCACAAACAATAATTATCAACAAGTACATAAGAACAATAGCATGTACTTTACGACCAATGTCACACCATCACGCAAGAGTTTTCTTTACACATTTGCTTCAAATTTGAACCTTAGAACTAGGGTCGTAAGGTTGCAGTAAGTTTTGTAAATGACCTAAACTTGAACGAAATGTAAACCTAATAATGACTTTGTTAAGATTAATTTAGTTCTTCGAGCATAGTGGTTCAGGTAGGTTAAACAATTTGACGACGCGTTTGGTGTATTGGTTAGAGCTCCTGACTATTACGCCGGCCGTCGCGGGATCGAATCCCCAAGGGCCAAATGTTTGTGTGATGAGCTCGGACATTTGAACCTGTAAGTCATGAATGTTAAATATGTATTTAAGTATTTATGGGAGACGCCTCCGTCTTAATCGTGGTCTGGTATTCGTAACAAAAGAAAATAAATCCTTACTTCGAAACCAAGACAATTGGTGTGTTGTCTGGCGCATATTTATTTAAATACATAAAATCATGTTTACGTGATTTGAGGTAGGTACACGTGAACTTTGGCTAAGTCTTCACATCGTAACTATTTCAGCGTCTAAACACGAAAATCTTCAGTTAGTGTGCTATTCGTAATAGGATCTTTGATAATGGAACTTATAAAGATGCTTAAAATCCTTGGCTCCTTGGTTTTTCTCTACCTGATCGAATCAGAAATGAGGAGATACGTAGAAGAACTCAGGTAACGGACATTGCCGTGCGAATCAATAAGCTGGGACTGACTTAGTTAAGATTGCACGAACACACTGGATGCAGATCGCTTGCAACCAATAAACTGGCCAATGTGACGACCCGTCTGGTGTAGTGGTCGAGAAATCGCCTACTACGCAGCGGGTGCGGGTTCGATCCCCGCACAATACAAACATTTGTGTGCATGAACATGTGTGTTTGTATTGGTCTGGGTGTTTTCTATTTATATCATGTATGTATTCACAAACAAAAAGTATTTAAGTATTATATCCGTTGTCTGGCACCCATAACACAAGCTTTGAGTAGCTTACTTTGGGGCTAGATGGCGATGTGTGGGAATGTCCAAAGGATATTTATTTATTTATTTTATTTAATGTTTAAACCCATAGGAGAGGCCTAAGTTCAGCATTTAACGTCTTTGGGTTATAATGCAGTATAGTACTATCTTAGACAGCTGAATATTATTGTTTCCAAGTTGATAGGTTTCAGAATTGCTAAAACCTGTCAATTTAGCAATATAACAATGCAAGCAGTGTGTCACTTGTCATCTTGCATTTCAGGAAATTAAAATTCTAGATGGTTTTACAACATATTATGCTAGCGGTTGCCCGCAGTTTCACCCGCGTAAATGTCGGATCTCAAAAATAACACTATGAATTATGTAACTTATTATAATTATGTAACTTATGAGTTATTCTGATGTATGAGCTATATTTATGTAAAGTTTCATCAACATTTTCCCTTAGTTTTTGCGCGAAGAAGTAACAAACACCTACAGCCTGCACACTCTATAATATTATTGGCGGATTAGTGTGATAATTGTTAGACAATATAAATAAAACTAAATCCTATATTTTGTAATGGTATGTAATGTTTAGGTGAGTCTTAAATCAAGTACCTAGGTTTTCATATTTTATCAGTTAGTAAATGGATTTTAATATAAATTGCACTTTTAGAAAGCAACTTTGGCTGTTACTGACGAGGAATCGAACCGCATGTCTTACGCTATCCGGGCGTATGCTTAAACCACTCGGCCACCGTCACATTAGCAATCCTGTTGAATTTTGCAAGCGCTTATTTTAACGCGTAAGTTGCGTGACATCATGAATGTTGCGAGATTGCTCTCACATTATCCGTAGGAAATATTCTTATAAATATTTAACAATCGGTTTAGGTGATGAAAGCCAATTTATAATATCATTTTTGTTTTTTAATGTTTTGTCACTATATAAACTTAATAATCTAAATTGCACTTGTAAAAAGCAACTTTGGAGGGATTTAAATTTTATCTAGAAAACTGTCCATGACTGAGAAAAAACAAATAAATCGAAATCATTATTTAAACTACGCTAACGGATATTGACTATTATTACGCACAAACCAGTACGAAAGCCTATAAATAATAAGGTAAACACACCAAACATTGCTAAATAGTTAAGTAATTTAAGCGTATTTTGTTATTTGCTCAAGTAACTGAGTGCTGTACTAACCAAATCAAGAATTGTGTTTTAATTTGCATACATTAAAACAGATTTGTAGAATTTGAAGCCTTTGTAATCCATTAGTAAGAGTATAGATCCAAAATGAAATAAATATTAAAGAAAATGCTATTGTCCGTTATAATGACGTTAATGAATAATGTTATATATTGTGAACAAGCTTGACATGGCTTAGCATTAAAACGCTAAAATTAGTACTTACATGACAACCTAAGACGAAACCTAACCCATCACTTTGCCCAGTGTTTCGTCATTTCAGTTTACGAAATAATGTATGAATTCGGTACAATTCAATAGGTATAAATCAAGAAAAAACAGCGGAATAAAGTTTGTAGTGAGTAGACCATATCAGATAGACATAATGTTGCGGACTTTATTGCAGAACTTTTAAGTCGGACCAATTCCGTCATACATGATTTTTATGTATCTTAAACCGTTAACGCTGCATACGCAGCGGAAGCTCTCGAAATTGATATTTTCCGCCGTTTTTGCAAAATGTATCATTGTTCTCAGCTCTTATAACTAGTATCTATATGTTTTATAACCTCAAGCCTTCCTCGATAAATATGCTATCAAACACAAATAATTTTACAAATCGCTCTAGTACTTTCTGAGATTAGCGCGTTCAAACAAACCAACAAACTCTTCTGCTTTGTAATATAAGTATAGATTTAGCAATTCATACATTATTTATTAAATCTTAGGTAATCTTGTACACTTTACAAATTCTGTCTTAACAACCACTTAACCAACTTCCTCTTAATACATTTCCTTCAAGTTTTTTCAGCTCGTCTGTTAATTTTTTATTACTATACACATTACTATAGGCATTTTTTTTTAAAATACATAGGCCGAGACAAAGACACAGACATGAGATATATCTTATGTACATGCAAGCCAGAGGCAGAACCTTAAACTTCCTAAATAGCGGTTTACAACTGTTCAGATACCAATCCATATTTATTACTCTTAAGCATTTCTTTTGCATTTTAAAGGCTCTGTCAGCATCTACTGAGTTGCTCCACAACAACAAGACATAGCCTTACACCGATGATACATAGGCATGATAAGAAGCAATAAGAAAGAATCTGGCGTATTTCTTGGAGTGCAAATACATTAAGTTTTGGGCATACCATATAAAGAGGCTCCTTCTAATTCAAGTGATTGCCCAGTGTTATTCACAGGAATTTAAAAGCAATCACCTCATCACACAGCCTCTCATATGCGCCAGAAAACATTCCAATTATTGTCCTGGTTTTGAATTACGGAATTTTCTACCTTATTTATTCTTAATACTTTACAACAATTATGAAGGTAGCTTATTAAATAAATAATTAAAGACATACTATCAAATGTTTTAATGCTAGTTCTCATCAGACAAACATTGGCCCCTTGCTGGATTCAAACCCCGCGACCGCTGGATTTGTAGTCCGGAGCATGAACCACTACTCATAAAAATATCCATTAAGCAATGAGTTTATGGTGAAAATAATTTTGCAAGAAAACTCCATA
Organism: Pyrausta purpuralis; assembly: GCA_963924145.1. Taxonomy (NCBI): domain Eukaryota; kingdom Metazoa; phylum Arthropoda; class Insecta; order Lepidoptera; family Crambidae; genus Pyrausta; species Pyrausta purpuralis. The sequence goes on along the minus strand of OZ001648.1, from coordinate 5,379,677 downwards.
TCAGCTTATTATTCAGAGTTACTAAAATAATATAGAATTAAACCACCGCATTTAAATTATTTTATGATTTTTAGTTATTACTCATATCTCAAAAACTGCTGCATCGATTTTGATGAAACTTGCACTGTACCCTAAGGTGCACAACACCCGATTAACTTATAAAATAATAATATCGCGATGACTTTTCGTTTTCAAGAATTCCTGCGACAAACATAGAAATATACAAACAAACATACACTCACGAAATTTTCCACGCGTGTTATAAAGCTTTACTAGAACAATGTACTAAAATTTTATTCAATTCTGACAATTTAATATATAAAAAAGTCGAATTTATTACCTCCTTTTTTGAAGTCGGTAAAAATACGGAAATGATAAGATGTAGCCCCGAAGCGGTCTCTTAACATTTAAAGTAACAAAGTTCTGTAATTGAAACATGAGCATAATTTTCGGGATCTTTCGCGTATTTCTCGGAAAATTAAATATAAAGAAAGACGTTGATGACTTAATAACGAATTTGTATTTTCGTGGAAGACATTTTAGTATTTGTACCGTATTATTAGAAGCAACTGTTTAGTAGTATGTATTTGTTTTTACGTGTATAAAATCATGTAATTTGGTGATTACTGTAACGTTGTATATTTTTGTCTAAGTTCGCGTGAAACGAAAAGCTAAATGGATGTAGGACTCCAGTCCATATTTTGGCATAGACATAATAGATATGATGACACTGACATTTGTCAAGTGTGACAGCTGCTTTTTTTCCGGTTCCGCACTGTTGGTCGTGCGTCGGAGTGGAACGTTTGTTATAATAATGTATTAGAAGTGAAAATTATAATGGGGCACGCCCCAAATTATTTTGTAGTTTGATAGTTATTCCTGACGCCGCCAACATGTCAATTTGGATGAATGAATTTCAAAAATGATTTGATATAAATGACTGGAAAATGGTCTCAAATAGAAAAATTAGCATAAATGTTTAGTAATTAATTCAGAAATTATATGGCGAGCCAGCTTTTGCAGGTTTCGCTTTTGATATGTGTCTGTAAGTTGAACAGTCACAATTTGGTGATCATGTTGTAACCTCAGTGACCTTACTTAGACCTTACTAAGACCTTACTTAGACCTCATTTGGATTAATTTTTGAAGTCAGAACTTCCTTATGGATTGATTTGCTTCTTGTCTGCTGTTTTGAGGATGGATCGGTATCGGTGAAATTTTGGGGTAATGTTGCAGAATTGTTTGTAGTTTGATGCAACAAAGATTTGAAATAGTAACCTCCGTTGAAATCCAAGGTTGGTTTTCTTGTATTTACTTAAACTTAGGAAAAGTGGGATAATTTAGCTAACAATTTAGGCATAATTTAGGAATCCCTTTGAGGATAAATTTTGGAATTTATTTAGGTAATTAAACTCTTAAATTGGTGGTTTATCTTTATTTAATTAGAAATTTGTGAACATTAAGATTTGTAATAGTAAAGATATTGATAACTAAATTAGAACCTAACCTAGTCTCTACTGTATTCTGAGCTATTAAGTTTTGAATTTGATTTGTTTAAAGGTGTTAAAAGGTAGATGTGTAATAGCAAATTTGAATAAACTTTTGTTGCCAAATGCTATACCCGGATTTCTTTATTTCATTCGAATATTAGTACCTTTTAAACACCCTTTGTCCACACTAGCCGGGAGTGACTGTGACATTACATGAATTGTGACTACAGGTTTTGTGTCCCAAATTACATGTACAGTGGCCAGCACATTAGGCTACCCAATTTAGTTGCAAACTAGCCCTTATTACAACTGAATAACATACCGCAGTGTTTACCTTGACGTGCTGTTGTACGTACAAGTAAAACGGCTTGAGAGTTATTTCTCACCACATTGGCCCACACATAGAGTACTTTCACACTTATTCTTAATTTTGACATCAGATAAACGAAAACTGAAACTGAGGCACACATAACATTAAAACTGTAAACCTAATTAATCACCTTTTTATAAACGCAAGGAGGTGAGAAAGCTGGCTGCGCTTCAACGTTGGATAGCTGTACTATTCCTTTGTTTTAGGAACGTGAAAAATATTGGTGCAATTTCTATACTTTAAAAGAGCAATTCTTGTATATAGATACACCCATATATAATACATATATAGAATCGGTTACTTAGATAAATATTAGTAACTCAGAAAAAAAATATGCAACATTTTAAAAACAAACTTTTTTTTCGAGGTATATCTCGTTAACTTTGGTATTAAACGACAGTTAATTTTATATGTTTTATAATGAGGTGTAATTTGTGTGTGTGATAAAATGAGTTTGAAGAGTATCAAAAGTTTTGGAAAGTGAATTTAAAAAGCCTGTCACTCAGAGGGATGAGGGATGTGACCCTCTTTTGCCTAGTATTTGAGCGATTAAATTTTCTGTAGAATACGTGCGTAAAGTATCGGGGGTCCAATCCATAACACACTGTATAGGGTGTCAGAGGAAAAAATCGATCTAGCTAGGTTTAATTTTTAGAAAATGATATTATCGCCGTATTGTTAGGCACTGAAATAGGGCTTAAATGTCACAATAATGTATACAATAAATTTGTCCGCCACCAACCATGTCATGAGAGCTGATCGGTTAAGCTAAGCGGTCTTGGAACTCGAACACTCGGGGTCAAATCCCTGTACATAACATTCCCTTTCTAATTATATATTTGTTCTTATCAGTGTTTCCCCCCCCCCTCCTTTAACTTCTAAATTAAGCGAGTGTAAATTTTGAAAAAAATATATAACGTATATCTTAACAAATACTTTCAACGAAAATTAGTTTGGACGGGATCGATCTAGGAGTGTTTGATATATAGCACATTTTCAACGACTGCAAACATAACCTTGTTTTTCATACAAACACTATGAAAAACAAATTTATATTTGCTGTCAACAAAATATTGAAGTATTTTAGCTTAGTGGTAATAAGTGGATCCCTAATTCAGTTAAAGTTGGCACGGAACCCTCAGTGGGCGAGTCCGACTCGCACTTAGCCGGTTTTTTATTTGAAAACAAAATACCGAGCGACCCAGATATTGAAATAATAATGATAATACAATGTCATAATGAATAAGAAGTCGTATTCATATATATGAGGAGTGTGTTCAAAACATATTTATATTTTACCTAGATCTCCTAAATCAATGCCACTACCAATATTACATAAAAATGTGAAGTGCTTAAAAGAATGCTAAACCTCAAATTAAGTTGCTTGTTTTTTTACTTATTACATAACTAGGTATGTACAGATGGTAAAGCCTCTTTATTTGTGTTACGTGTTAATGGAGTATGATATATGCTGTCCTGTAGTTTGATAGATTATGCTTTTGGATTCATTATTAATATCGCTACCCCGCGACGTCTTGCGTCACCCGAGGCTGTATCAATTTTTATACAAACTTCAAATTTTTTGAACACCTGGACATCATCCATAAAAAACGTACAGATGTATTATTTTCTAGATATGACTGTTCTTAAATATTTTAAATACGCGTGTGTTAATAAGGAAGGGTTATTTAAACTTAAATCAGTAAAAGTTTCTCCAATTTATGGACTAGTTAAAAACAATTAACACCCGGTATATACGTCTAAGTAAACGTATGAAGGCGCAGCAGGTCTACACCAGCATTCATATACAGGATGGAAATGAAATGAAATGAAATGAAAAGAAAATGTTTATTTGCCCAAAACATGTTTATGCAGATGGTATAAATAACATTAAAAGAATATAACACTCATGTTTACCTTTATATATAGCATGCAAATATAATTAATTTGTACCCTATAGATTATTATAGGAATTTAGGTATAGGTCGGTAATCACAAGCATCAAACTCGTTATCTTGGGATCACAAATTAAAGTATAGATCGGGCATAATTAATTGATATTACACTAATTTTTGACGTGCATAAGTGGCATTTTGTGTCCTAAATTAAATAATTATTTTTGACTTTGACTTTGGCTAGTAACACAAATAATATTTACTGAAACAATTGACACATTTTAAATAAAATAAATGGCTAAAATTCAACGCGATTCATCGAATACGTGGTGCACGGGGCCGCGCACATATAACAGAGTAATGGTTGAAGCAAATCTTCCCACCCGACACGGGAACAGCACCAACCATGCGTCAACCATACGGAAGCACGTTACGAAAAGGGGACAGCAACGCCTCGGATGGGATCGGCACCGGATAGCGAACGCCTCGTCTCGGATCATGTTTGCTACAACTTGTGATAGTTCTTCTAGTAAATGAAAGGGTGGACGGATAGTCATTAACCAGCGGGCGGCGCGCCGTAAGCGCGTTACAACGCATGCGCCGCTGGTCGAGAGTAGGTCCTGAGTTGGTTTCGATCCGAGGTGGTGATGTTAAGAAGTTGATAGATGTGCGTTGAAGTATGTAGTTTGATACAAAGAATACTGAACACCTCGAGTTGATACGGTGCTGTCACCGTAACGGGTGTATATATGTGCTACAACCTTTACTTCACTGTCACGCTTCAATCCGTAGACGCACCTACACATATAAAGGTGGGTATACGCTAGACGAACCGAGCACAAGCGAAGCACGAGCGGAGCCGTTCTCGGCTTCGTCGTTCGCGGCGTCAAGTGTGTACGTACAACGAACCTTCAGTAACCGCACTGCGAGCGCGAAGCAAATCCCTTTGTGTTCGTCAAAAAACCGACAACCGGCGGAACGCAAACGAGCACGAACGAAACGCTCGCAGCGCGCTCGTTCGAGGCTTGTAAGTCGGTCCACATTAGACGAATTGTGTTTGGCTCGTGCTCGGCTCGCCTAGCGTAGACGCACCTTAAAATTCTGACAGTGACTTTGACTTATGTATCGTAAAGTAACTGTTACCACTTTCTTGGCAAGTTCATATCCGATGTTGTGTAACGTTATGTAGATCTTTTGCTATTATGTATTACGTCTCCTGACCACTGAGAGTTGCGGAAATGATGATAAGTGCTTGCTTTCACACATATAATAGTGTGTTTATAGTCAAATTGTTTTAACTTGGATCTCTAGGGCATAAAAAACGAGATTTAAGATAGCTGGAAGTAGAATTACATGTGAAAGAGATTTGCTAGGAAAAAGGAGTTATAGCATAGCAATTATTGAATTAATATTTTCCTTTTAATATAAAATCTTAATGTTGTGTTTTGTTGTATGTTCAAATAAATCTTTGTTAAAGATGTAACGCTTTCCACTAAATATAATTCAGTGATTCAAAAAAAGAGCGTGCCAAACTAACACTGGAGTTTGATTCCCGATCCGTTTAATGTAGAAATCATAATTGCCTATATTGTCTCGAGTCTAGGCGTTGTGGTACCACCATGTATCTTATTTCCATAACACAAGTGCATTTATTTATTTACATATTTCTGAAGTTAGGATTCATAAATTTATTAATTCAAGATTGTTATATCAATCGAGAAGACTAATCAAGACTTAAAATGTCTTATACGTCTCATTTATTTCTGAAATCGGTTTTGTGAAAAAAACTTCCCACATTTATCTCCATAACACACGAAAACAGGGTACTTCAACGCTATCGCACGCCATCATCTAGCTGAACGACCGTTATTTCACTTTCCCCGTCTAATTCACTTTCATTGAAACTAAAGTGCGTGCGCGCAGGTTAAAAGATCGTAAATTGTTTTGGATGACGTAAAAACAACTTTTTTTGGCCTCCTAGCTAAGGCCCAGTTGCGGTAGTTAACGATTTTTTTCCAGCGGTTGAATAATGTAAATACATTTGTGCCTTTTATAAGAAAAATATCTTATCCAAGTCATTAAAATACCCACTCTGACATTTGAATAAGGTTTTTTTTTTCAAAACACTCACAATCTTAAAATATATAATTGGTAACGACATTTAACCATTAGTTGAGTTAACTATCGATTACGCAACTGGTTCTAAGACCGTAGTTATGAATAAAACACGCTATAAAGCAAAAACTGGAGAAAAAAATCAAACTGCATTAGGTACCTACTTCAGCGGGATATGTTTATATAATGTATGAGAAACGTTACTTGTGAGTGTTTGTTGATGATACAACTATATTTTTATAAAATAAAGTTTTTCTACATTATTTTGTTAAATGCACGGTTGCGTGATCAATTGTTAAGACGCCTTAATATGTGGAAAAAATAAAAATGTAGACCCTGTTAGTATCCAGTAATCAATTCGTAATGTTTTTAATTTATTATACTTTAAAAAAAAAAACGTTATTTTCTAAGAAAATAAATCGAACCAGCAATACATTGCAAACAAATGTGTCCAGTTATAGAACTTTAAGTTGTCACTTACTACAATGAGTAAGCTATTTTGATATAAATTGATTAGGGATTGTAACTTTGGATTACTATATCACTAGAATCATTGATTAAAATGATTGCTCCCATCAGAGGCCACACAATGAATAAGCTACATACATATTTCTTTGAAAAAGGAAATATGTGCAAAAAATTCCAATAGGTTACATTTTTAGTTTTCATACGAGTAAAAGAACAGTCAGATGTATATTTTATTTAAATATTAAATTAATCAAAATGCATTTGCGTAAGTAAAAGGTTATATTTTGCTAAGATTATAAGATTTGTTTCCAAGGAGACACCTACTCGATAATACAAACATGCTTTCAACGACTACGTTATTGCGCAAAATATAATATCACGATTTGGAGGTATTACTTGCCAATATAGCATTATTGTGCTTCGATGCAACCTTTGCCCTTAGTTCGTAGTGGATAAATGTTTCTGTGTCACGCGGTGAAATGTATACTCTGTGTTTTAGTATACGATAGAATTTGATGATCATTGGATACATAGCTAGAAAGCATACATTAATACAGAAAGAAATGTGTACAGTCCTACTTTAACACGTTTCTGTCGACGACTCCAATTGGAGTCGTATATCGTTTATAGTGCTAAATCCACGCCTCCATATGGTGTCGCAAATAACATACTTTTTTACATTTTTTTATTTATTTTATACTTTTTTTTTTGCTGATCAGAAAAATTGCGCCAAAATTAAATTCTTTAACAGCCAATAATAAAGCTGGCTGGTTCCTAGCTCAAAGGATCAGCATAGCTATCCAACGCGGCAACGCAGCCAGCATTATAGCCTCCTTGCCGCAAGGAAATGGTTTCGTTTTTGAATAGGTAGATATTAAGTTATTTTTTTATGTTGCATGTCTTAGTTTAATTTTTCTTGTTTGTTATTAATAAAGATATCAATCCATAATTTTTAAAAGGTAATATAATGGACTGGGCGTATGAATTCTGGTTAAACCGTCAAAACCATTAAAAAGAGTTTATTTTTCTTTGACTTATTTTTTCAAACTACTGTTACACTTTCGGCATATAATGTTGCCTACTTTCTTATTAACTTAAATTTAGCGTCAAACGTTCATAAGACTCCAATTAGAGTCGTGTTTTTCGACTCCGAAATTAGTCACATTTTTTTAAAGAAATTCCTAAAATCATACCAAAATATAGTGATTTTGTTTCAGTTTAGGTACTAAATAAAACATTAGTACAAAAATAAGAGTGGACTTCAAAGGTAAAAAACCGGTAAACTGCGAGTCGGACTCGCGCACTAAGGGTTCCGTGCCAAATCTAACTAAATTAGGATTCCACTTGACTTAACCAAAATACCATAATACCATAATATTTTTGGACAGCAAAAAACTGTGTTGTTTTTAGTAGTGTTTGTTTGAAGGAAATAATATTTGCGGTAGTTGAAAATGTGCTCTATCTCAAAATCTACTAGTTCAATCTAATTCAAACTAATTTTTATTGAAAGTATTTGTAAAGCACTATTTGTAAAGCACACAATCGTGCATTTTCCAGTTCCATGTGTGTGAGCTCCCCTCAAATGTCTTTTTCTAATTTTTGGTATGAGAATATTAAAGCAGCCAGCAGAATATACCTACCTATCAAGTTTCAATTGTATTAGTTTCAGAATAAAGTGGCTGTAACATACGGACGGACACGCTTGATGAAACTATAAGGGTTCCGTTTTATGCCATTCGGCTACGGAACCCAAAAAATACTCTTATTTGGTGCTTTATGCCAAAATCTCTCTATAAGTAGAATGTTTCATACATTTACACTATTACTTTATCATCGAAGTTATCGTATGTAAACCCCAAGAAATAGTTTCTCAATTAGAGTCTTTCAGAATTTATAATGGTTATAGTAGCTTTGTGGAGCAGAGCCTTTACTGTTAGAAGTATCTTTACGCCATTCAACAGTATTATTTGCCACTAAAAGCTAACACCTAATATAACTAAACGTTTGTGTGTCATATGGTGTAATGCACTCAGTGGACAAGTAAACTCGCTTGCAATTTAACTAGGACATTAGGTTGCCGAGAAATGACTACGGGCTCTTGTGGTATTTGCTTACTGCGCAATACTTAGTATTACTTACCGGTGTTTGCTGGCGTTTACTATCTTATTGGAAAAAATAATACTGGGTCAGTCTGGAGACAAGAGCAATCTCATTAAAATAATCGGCCAAATACGAGCCGGACTCACGGTTTTACATATATAGTAAAGATGTATGTAAAAAAAATGTTCTTACTTAAATGTCCTGTAAGATACGATTAGGATGTAGAACAATGACAAAAATAAGTTAAGGTCCTGGAAATTGACATTCAAATTTAATATTTGGCACAATCAAGTTTCATTTTCGTTACTTTTCCCGTTTTGGAGGTAAAAAAACAAACATTTGTGATGGTTGGTGGGTACATTGGACTTTAAAAAAAAACTTTTAAAATAGAATGTTACATGAACAGGGAAAGCATTTAAATAGGTCTATTCAACGATACCTACATAATGGGTTAAGCAAAACAAGAAATTCACATTCCTTTTTCATAAGGGAGAGATTTTTATTTTAACCCATGGCGAGAAGATTAGAAAAAAACACATGCATGCCAAATTTTAGTTTACTAATATAATGTTTAAAACTTTCATGGTCACTTACATTAGAATAGTTAGATACGGGATTGCTACCATGTACCATATTTATGAGTTTCCGATATTTCGGCACTGTTGCAAGCGCCATGATCACGGAGTTACTGAAGAGAATTTGCGCCTGGGTTGTTATTGGCAGACATTTCGGTCTACCCTCCTTCGAAGTCGTTTTTTCCGCTCGCCGCCGGTACCATTGTCCACAAACTCACTATTTTCTCGCATCTTTTCTCGACACACAACACTGACAGTATCTGTTCGCGAAACAGCACTATGTTTATTTACACGGTTTTTACACACACGAACCACTGGATTCCAGACACTTGACAATTTAAACCCGTCCTCGCGATTGAAATTTTTGTATTTAGTTATTTCAATCGCTTCCCTAACCAATCTTGGTATGTAGTGGAGTTCTGTCGAGATGATCTGAGGCTTGTGGAACTCAATCCAGTGATTCGGCCCGGATTCTAATAAATGTTCCGCTATAGCAGATTTATGCCTGTCATTGTTTTTGACTGCTTTTATATGTTCACTCATTCGGCACGCTACGGAACGTTTAGTTTGAACAATATATGAGCTTCCGCAACTGCAGTCAATTTTGTAGACACCAGGTCTTTGTAGTGGGAAACTGTCTTTGGGAGATCGTAAACATTGTGCCACTTTTCTGAATGGAGTGAAGAAGAATGTTAGCGACCTTATCTGTCACTCCTCTTATGTATGGCAAAAATACTGGTTGTTTATCTACCCTATCTTTCCTGTGTCTTACTTTGTGTCTAGGTGGAAGTTGTCCTTTATATCCATTACTCTGCAGGACCCGCTGAACATGGTCTAATTCTTGGCTTAGATTTTCGCTATCGCACAAATCATAAGCACGGTTCGTCAGCGAAGTCACCACCGAATCAAGATGTCTAGGATGGTGATGTAAGGTTGCGTTTAGATAGCGATCAGTGTGAGTAGATTTTCTATACACAGAGTGACTGAGTGATCCATCACTTCGTACACGGATCTTTACGTCCAGAAACGCTAGACTTCTGTCCTCTTCCACCTCGAAGGTAAAGTTCATTTTAGGGTGAATGCCATTTAAATACGCCAATTGAGACTCCACATCTTGTCTGTTACCCCTTAATATACAATATACGTCATCTACATATCTCTTCCATAGTTTTATCTCCGTAGTAGTCGTGGCAAGGGCTTTTTCTTCAAAAAATTCCATCCATATATTCGTGACCACGGGAACTACGGGACTGCCCATGGCAACTCCATCTATTTGAAGGTAGTATTGACCCCGGTGAACAAAGAAGTTCTTTGATAGGCAATGATGTAAAAGTGCTGCGTATTCCATTGGGATGTCATGTTCTTGCAACTTCACCTTCACCACTTCCATACACTCCGCTACTGACCATCACCTCATTCATCTCCACTGTAGTTTCGTGCAGAATTTCAATAAAGTGGCGGGAATCTCTGACAAAAGACGACGTTCGGCCTGTTATTGGTTGCAATACTTTTGCTACGTGCTTAGCTAATTCGTACGTCGGTGAGTCTATATGGCTCACAATTATCATAAATAATAAGGTACATGGTAGCAATCCCGTATCTAACTATTCTAATTTAGTTTACTAGTACCTAAAACTTCTCCTATAATGGTTCCTTGTTCTACTACGGAACCCTAAAAACTAATAGCTACAGAATGTTGATCAAAACAGAGCCATGCGAATACTGACTCATTAGAGGTAAAACTTCCAGGTGCGCGAAAGCAAGTGTAATATTTTTCAAAAATCATATTCTTACCTTATTTATTTTGCAGTCGTTGTTCAGATGGGACTCTATTTTGACGACCTCCGTGGTCGAGTGGCTAGCATGCTGGTTTCAAGCGTCACCATCTCGTGAGGTTCCGGGTTCAATTCCCGGTCGGGTCAATGTAGAAAAACGATCTTTTCTATATTATCTCGGGTCTGGGTGTTGTGGTACCACCGTTGTGACTGATTCCCATAACACAAGTGCATTGGCTACTTACTTTGGGATCAGAACAATGTATGTGATTGGTCTCCATTATTTATTTATTTATTAATATCGGCCCCAAGACGAAGTGCTGGCAGGGTTTATCCAGTGCATAATTGAATAACTTCTTGGTTCTTTTATTGAGTTGAATGGAGCTTACCGTTATTTTAGCCTGGCAAGAAATATTTTTTTATAATCCTTCGGTTTTTAGGGCCGTAGCCGAATGGCAAAATTGGAAGCCTTATAGTTTCGTCAAATCAGTCTGTCAGATGAGTTAAACCTCAGTCGCACAACCTATTTAACCATAACTGTAAACATTAATGTTGTTTTTTATATGCAAAAGTACAAGAAACGATCTTCCCAGGCACTTTTTCAAAACATATTTTTTCTTTCAATCCACAAAATTTCTCACACATCTTAAATGGTCAAAACGCTGACTTTCTCAGCGTACCAAATTATAAACTGCATCGAAATTAAATTAACGGTTGTTCGTTTACATTCAAATTGTTCCAACACCAATTTAGTCTTAGTGTTTTTCAAGCGCCACCTGGTTGGTCTACAGGGAAACTATTTCGTGACTTCCGTACCTGCCCCCCGTTTCAGAACCATTCGGTTACATATTCAGTTACGATTCGATAACTTTCATTCACTCTTGAATAAAATCGTATTAATGTGAATTTATCCGATGCAACAATTTATTTTGGTCTTATATTATATTTATTACGATACTGACATATTGACATCCTTTAATACTACGACATTTATTTAAAATGAACAGAAAATTCGGCTGGTCGAATGGCTTATGGAACGTTCTGAATCGCCTTGCTGTGCACATATCGCCAAGATTTTAAAATTTACTTCTAAGATGGACAGAGGACACACGAATTATTTAACATTAGGTACCTATGACACTAGTCGTTTTGAAACCTAGCTTGACCCAAAAACTAAGCATACATGCATTTTACTTGGGACATACACGTGTTAATGTTCTGTTGCAATGTTTGAACATAATAGAGTGAAGACAAGAGGATTGCTAGCTATCTTAAATCTGCCAGTTAAAATGTTGGGCATTGATAATTTTATGAGTGGGTTACATGGGTACATTTACAAGAGAATCAGTTTTTAAGGAATTTGTTTACACACATGGTCTCTTTATGTGTGATATATTGATATCCTTTCAAATCAAAATCAAATCAAATCAAAAAATATTTATTCAATTTAGGACACAATATGCCACTTATGAACGTCAAATGTACAGTGAAAAATAAAATAAAAATAATTGTGCCCTGAAGGGGCCGAATCATGTCTCCTTATCTTTTGGGCCCTACCAGCGCTTCGAGACAGAACACAGACAATTAGGCAAGTGCTGAGAAGAAACGCCGGAACAAACTCAGTCACCACTAGCTGCCGTAAAATCAAAATCATCAAAGGTAAGTACATCAGTCGGTGCAGGCTGGACAGACCACACATTCGTGTCGTTCAGATAGTCTTGAACCTTATAATAGCCTTTAGACATAAGCGTGTTTTTAACGTGTTTCTTAAATTTATTAACCGGCAATTCGACAAGATTGTGTGGTATAATATTAAAGAATTTTATACAATTTCCCATGAACGAATTACTAGTTTTAACTAATCTGAAGTTAGGAACGACAAGCTTGTGTTTATTTCTTGTGTTATATGAGTGAATGTCGCTCTTCTTCATGAAATAATCTAAATTTTTACGGACGTACATTATATTGTCAAAAATGTATTGAGAAGCCACAGTTAATATGTTGATTTTCTTAAAGACCTCTCTCAGGGAGTCACGAGGACTAAGTTTATAAATAGCACGAATGGCTCTTTTCTGCAAAATAAATATGGTATCAATGTCTGCAGCAGAACCCCACAAGAGAAGACCGTAAGACATAATACTGTGGAAGTAACTAAAATACACAAGCCTCGCCGTTTCAACATCAGTCAGATACCTTATTTTTCTAACTGCAAAGGCAGCCGAGCTTAGCCTCCTAGCTAGGGCTTCAATATGAGGTCCCCACCGTAATTTTGAGTCAAGCGTAATGCCCAGAAATACAGTGGAGTCTATTAAAACTAGATTATTACCATTTAGTACAATATTTGGTGTAAGTTGCTTTACATTAGGCAAAGTGAATTTTACACATTTAGTTTTACTAGCATTCAGCAACAAGTTATTGGTGGTGAACCAATTCAATACTTTGGAGAGAGTATTGTTTACTTCGTCAAAATTTTCTTCATGTCTTTTCATTTTAATAATCAAAGAAGTATCATCAGCAAACAGAATTATCTCACAAAGATTTGTGGAATAAAATGGCAGGTCGTTTACATATATCAGGAAAAGTAAAGGCCCCAATATTGAGCCCTGGGGGACCCCCATTTGAAGAGGGGCTCCGGAAGAGTAGGTACCATTTATGTTAACTGATTGTATTCTACCCGATAAGTACGAACTTAACAACTTAGATGAGTTTTCCGAGACACCATAGTGTTCTAACTTAATGAGCAGTGTCTGATGGTCTACACAATCAAACGCCTTTGATAAATCACAGAATACACCTACGGCATCATGTTTGTCTTCATAAGCATCAAGAATGTGTCTGATGAGTGCTACTCCGGCATCAGTTGTATTTCTACCTTTAGAGAACCCAAACTGTTTTTCGTGTAGTAAATTATTAAGTTTAAAATGGGAAAGCAATTGATTATAAATGAGTTTTTCAAAAAATTTACTTATTGTGGGTAATATTGAAATAGGCCTAAAATTGCTGGGGTCACTTTTGTCTCCCTATTTAAATAAAGGGACAACCTTACTATGTTTCAATAAATTTGGAAACTGATTTTGGTCAATACATTCATTAAAGATATAAGATAAGTAAGGAGCTATTAGAGGTATAATGGGTTTTATTGTGTCTATTGATATACCCGATTTATCAAACTTTTTTAATCGAATTCAAAAAAGAGGAAGTTCTCAATTCGACCGTTAGTTTCTTTTCATATATTATCTTATTTGCTAGTATCTCCGTCATTTGGAAAAAATCTAGGTACCTAATTAAAAATGCAAAAATATATATAAATACAAGTTACAGTTTTTGGGAACAAATGATTTGAGTATATAAATGCACAGTTGACAAACGGTATACAAACTTGTAGTATTCAGGCACTGGAGCTCGCCTTTTTTTAAAAAAAATAGGTTTTAAATTGTAAGTTTTTAAACGAAAATTGCTTAAAACCAAGCTGTTAAAAGCTAAAATGATCTAACAGTCAACATTTTGGGTCAATAACATCAAACATGCGACTGGGAATTATTTCGACCTCAAAGCGCTGCCCAATCTTGCCACCACAGAAGTTTAGAAAACCGCAACGTAGAATACGATCATAGTTAACCTCACGGAATACTCAGTGTTTTTCAGGGTTCCGTAATAGTTCTTAGGTTGAGAGATTGTCGTATATATTTGTGACTATAGCGGTTCCTTATTCACTTCGGCCGTCCGATGCTGCAACAATATTCATTCATACGCGGCTCCCATTAGTTATCGTTTGATGTTTAGTTGAAAAAAACATAATTTTAATTAGTTTATTTGTGGACTGTCATAATATATCTGGAAAATGTTAACGAATACACAAAACATCTTCTGCATAAACTAAAAGTTTGACTGGCAGAGAATGCATTTAGCATAAAGTCCACCTTTTTACACTAAATAAGACAATTAGAGCGATTTCCTTATCATCATCACGTACTTGCAGGGATTATTAACTGTCGATTGTGCCAGTTTTTTGTTTAGTTATAGTCAAAATAAACAAGGCTTTTCGAGAAAAGGTAGATAGCCCTTGCGCTTCGCTTGACTCGGCTTTTTAGCACATCGGAGCCATATTGTTTTTACCGACTTCAAAAAAAAGGTAATCAAATTGACCATTATGTATGTGATATCGTCAGAATTATTAATAGTCTTAATAGATCAACATACTAAAATGTTACCCATGTTGATCAATTAAGGCTTCCTAACACGTGTGCAAATTTTGTAAGAGTATGTATATTTGACAGGTTTTCTTAAACAACGAGAAGTCATAGCAAGATGATTCCTTTTTAGTTAAATCAGGTATAGATCAATATAGGCTACAGTTTAAATGTGTTCTGAAATTACTAAAAAGCTTAAATAACTCATTCGTCTTCTATTTAGGAGAAACAAATCTTTTGGAGTCGGTGCTTGATATCAAGCTTACGTACACTAAATGCAACCGTCAATCTCCACACATTTTGCATTGATTCCAAAAAAAATATATTTTTAATGAAGACGAATTAACTATTTGATGCTTTTTTGTCAGTTTTTTGAGGCGGTTAAATTTTTATGACCCCATGATTTCTCTTAGTCCCATATCCGATTCGCAGATTTTTATCTCGAGTCATTAAAACTCGAAAATTTTAATTGCATAACAAATATCTAATCTCAGTGAACTGCCAAAACCACTTTCACTCTTTATATAGATACTCGAACTAAGGTTTGCGAATCTTCATTTGTTTCGGAAGTATAGTTTGAATGGTTTTTGACAGTTAGCTTATTGATGGGAATATTTGGAAATTGACTTTGAAAATTCAAAGAATAATCAATAACTCTTGTTTTTAAATGAATATCATGTGCATGAGCGACGAATGTTTAAGACACTGCCTTACCTTGTTTTGTCATTTCTATTAATTTTAAGAATAGCCTTTGCTATTACGCTATAACTTAAAACAACCACTCCTAAACCTGCTATCCATAAAGATTAAACAACACATTAAAACATGAATCTGACAATGATTCCCAATCGAAAAGTAATAACTTGTGCCACGAATCGTTGAGTTAATAAAACACAATTAGCGCCTTTGTGGCTTTAAATTAATAATCTATGTTGCTTTGTACTCTGTTACTTAGTGTCGATTTTACCAATGTCAGAAAAGACTTATAGGGATAAGGCCCGATTTTACCAATGTCAATAAAGAATATTCGTCGAATATAATACAAAACGCTAAATTTGAAAACGTCACCTATTAGTAAGCAATCATTTGTGTAAATGTCATTTATATCGGTCGTTTCATATTTATTCAGTCGGTTAAGTATTTTGCGACGTTGTTTAAACTGACCATAAATAAGTATAAAACACCAATCCGTGAGAAAAATACCACCAGCACGTTTATTCATGTTGGCAACACCGGATCCTCTCTCTCGCGTCCATCATAAATAATAAAGCATACCTAAATGTGTGCTTTTGTCAATGTATTGTTCTTTAGTTATAAATAAAACGTAATTTTAAAATGTATTGTTTAATCTTTCTGGTAAAATCGAAACTTAGAGAGACATTCCATGAATTAAATTAGTAAGTTGAAGACAACTTTTTACCAAAATTACGAGTAGGTGGCTTAAACAAGCAACTGTCGGAATGTCTGCAAAATTAGCGCATAATGTAACCTAATTTTTGAAATAAAACAATAATCAATTTATTTAAGTATAGTAAACTAGTATCCGGAACTAAGCTGCGTTTAAATGCCGAATAAGATAGTATTTAATTCATACCTAGATTTCTCTTTTGATTGCCAGTCTTCGATTTCATTATTTTAATTAGTCTGATTCATTTTACTGCTAGACATGTTAACTGCCTTTGACGCGCCTGAACTCATGAAATATAAATGATTTTGAAATCTACGAAATCTAAAGCATCTCCTTTTTAATAAAGCTTTGAGTGCTACTCCATCAAAACAATAACGAGTGTTATGAAATAAACTGAACTATATCTCTAATAAACTTAGTTAAGTCTTCAGAAAATCGTCAATCTTTAAACAAAACTGTTTGGAACAGTACTTATAAGAAAACAAGGCACAAACAAAAATTATACTTGACCGGAAGGATCCGGAAAGTTTAACAATTTTGAGTTTTTTCGATTATCTAGACTGGTTCAGGACGGCAAGTTTATTCATTGTCAAAACTAGACAAAAGTCGTAGCCGAAGATCGCGTGCTATATGCTTGCCTTGCGGCTTTCCCCACTACTTACACGTGTAAGGCTTATCTTCTTGATTGGCTAATTGGATGTTATGTGGCTAATACGGGCTAATGCTACTTAATGGGCAGGTTGGACGCACTCGACTGTCACTTGAACATTGCTACACCAAGTTGTAACAATGATGTCAGTATTTTGTTACTGATCTGTTTTTTTTGGATATCATATCGAAAAAAATAAAAATATAAAAAACAAAAAACGTTGCGGTTTTCTAATAAAAAGCATTCCTAAAGATGAAATAAGAAACCAAAAATTGTGCACGCGGACGGGACTCGAACTAGCCTTTTTGGCTAACCGGCCCAAACGCTCTACCAATTGAGCTATCGTGCTGTGTCGGGCCGAAATTTCATCTTTAGAAATATAAAATATGACAATATGAGTGTTACAAAACATTCTAAACACTGTAAGAAGTAGTTTCATTTAAACCTATTTATTATTCATTCTCTAAAATAATTAATAAGTTCGTCAGCAGTATAGGTCTTATAGTTTATGAAAAAATACGTTGGTTAGAGATTAAGTTTTAATTTTGTTTTTAGATTGGTGTACAATCACTCGTTAAGGGAAAAGCACCGTATTGTCATCAACCAGGCGTCAACCATACTGTATAGCATGTAGCAAGCGCCTCGCCATGAATCGCGTTTCCTACAACTTATGACAGTTTTAGTGAATGACCATAAAACAAGTTTCGGGTTTCGTACCGAGTTTTTAATGTTTTTGTGGAATGAATTGACGCGCGTATACTTCGTATGAGAAGCAAAGCGTTACTGAGTGGTTTGCGATTGCGATTTTGTACGGCAGGGATGGCACTTTTGATGGCGTACTTAAATTTTACTCAATTATAACTATTGATCGGATAATCTGATGCATATTAAGTTAATGAATATCGGGCGACTAGATGATCTCGATCTGAGGTGGTTAAGCTACGATGTTGATAGATGTACGTTGAAAAATGGAGTTTTGTACTAATAATACTGAAAGCCTCGAGTTCAAACGTGTATAAGTGTAAATAAACGTGTCAGTTAAGATTGGAGAGATGTGCTTCAACCTTCATTTGTCAATCTTTGAAACAGGTGCATACTATTTTTGAATATACCTATATAGTTGTGCCTGAATGCAAACTTATAGGGCCGAAGTCTAAATTGCAAGCTCTGTTTGTCCTTTAATTAGTTTATTACAAGTCATGTAGAAAAAAAAACAATAATATTTTATGTAAGAATTTTTAATACTTATACTAAAATACAGCCATTATTGTTACAATTATTTCATACGCCAATGACCGTATGCAATAGGTCAATGTTCGCAAAATAAATAAAATGAATTATAAACCATAAATATTTCCTAAAAGAGTAGATAATTAATTGAAGTATTTTGACACACAAAATTCCGCTAAATTGCAAATCTATCTAATAACATAGAAACTCCGTTATTTCATAATTACAGTATGTTTTCTTGGTATCTACATACAAGAAAATATTTATAAAACAACAGTTTTAAAAGCTTGAAATTCCCTTCATATTGTTAAAATTATAAACAGTATAATTCATGATCAAATCTTTAACTTTTGGTACAGTATCGTAAAACTAAGTAGGTAATATTAATTACTTTACTCTAACTGGCGGGTTTTTCACAGTGCAATAAAAATGACGGAATACGTATTCACAGTTATTGTTTTAACTGACAGGTGTGCCTAATTGCCAAAACTGTCAAAAAGATAATTATTAACCGACTTCAAAAAAGGAGGAGGTTATCAATTCGACTGTATGTTTTTTTTTTATCATTATTTTTTTTTTGTATGTATGTTACCTCATATCTCAGTCGTTTGTCGACCGAATCGAAAAATTTTTTCGCCTACTTAGAGGGTGTACTTTCTAGTTGGTCCCATTTTTTCCGTTTTGGGATCTGATGATGGGATCTTGGTGTAATCGAGGGAAACCCTCAAATTTTAAAGGCACGTATAATATTTCTTTACTAGAATCTTAAGGATGACGTGTTGTTACGTCTGATAGTCAACATCTTGTGGGGCTGAGCTGATGGTGGAACTCCTTAACGCCTAGGAGTTCAGTAATTATAATGACGAAACTTATGATAGGTAATTTGTAGCTTCGTAAAAAATAGAATCATAAGGCGCAACTCCCTCCCCCCCTCTTATGTAATCACTAAAAATAAAGAAATAAAATAAACTTTAAAAAAAAGTAAAAACCGACTTCAAAACCAAAATGCACTAAAAAGTCTTAAATAAACTCTTCACCATTGAAAGGAAAGGAATCCGTTTTAGGCAAACAATTTCTTTTTGGAGTCGGTGCTGTGATAGTTGATGCTTGATGGTCGAAGTGAAGAGTTTATTTAAGACTTTTTAGTGCATTTTGGTTTTGAAGTCGGTTTTTACTTTTTTTTTTTTCGTGAACAACACGCAGCCAGCATCATAACCTCCTTGCCCCAGGGAAATGGTTGCGTTATTGTATAGGTAGGCTATAAGTTTAGGTTCCGTAGCCGAATAGCAAAAACGGAAAACTTATAGTTTCGTCAAGTCTGTCTGTCTGTCTGTATGTCCTTCTGTATGTCACAGCCACATTATTCTGAACCTATTCGCAACACATAGATAAAACTTGGTAGGTAGGTGTATCTTGATAATCACTTTACGATTCTCACACAAATAATAAAATTTAATGTCATTTGGGGAACTCCCATACATGGAACTAAATGAAAAAAAAATGCTCTTACCTATGTATGTAGGAAGTCTATGGGTAGGTCTCTTAAAATGAAATTGAGGTTCCTAGAAGAAAGTAAAAGTATTTTGAAAACAAGTTTCAATTAACACTTTTTTTTAAGAGAAAAAACATGTAACACTCACAGAAACCTATAATTAAATCCGTAGAATTTTTGTTAACTGTATCTCGGATCAAGTTTATTTCAAAGCTACTATACCGACCTAAAATAGGAAAAGTGGTCTGTCCAGGGCCCCCATTTTTGAATCACTCGCGTCAAGATCAAGGCGTGTGAAATTCATTGATTAATGTTTGATTTCCCAATGAAACCTAGTATAATTTCACGCAAAAGTGATTTGAAAAAACATAACTGATTTTTGTGAGTACCTATGTCTATATTTTGCGTGATTTCCATTGATTTTTAATTGATTTTTGGACACAATTCACTCGCCTTATTTAAGCGGGTGATTCAAAAATAGAGCTCCAGAGCGCCCACTAATAGTGATAGTTTCTATAATTCTCTGTTAAGTTATTTAGGACGAGCTTCGACTCTTTCGTAATATTTTAACCAACTTAACTCTATTCAACTCTATCTGAACTCAACTCTAAGTCAACATCATAAAGTCTACATTGAATGCATAAGTAACTTGGGCGACGACCCAATGTCCAAATTACAAAGAAACCTGTAACATAGAACTCAACCCCCGAGTTGTACGAAATAACTTAACTAGAAAGAAGCAGAGTAGTTCGACTTATACTGGCCATCACAACTGATAGCCGAAAGTATTTTACCTTATTATTTTTTTCTATGGTATTTTACTATTATGAGGCTACTCATGAAAAGCAATGACATTTTTAAATTAAATATTTGTTGAAATGTAGAGAAGCGTATAAAAAGCCTACACATGAATTCGCACAGTTCAAAATATATTTACTAATGAACAAACGCTTTCGATGTATTTTCTTGGTTCTGGCTCTGGTTTTCAAAAAGATTATCTTAAGGTTTTTCAATAAAACTTTGTATTCTTTTACACGAACGTCATCGTTAATGGCATGGCACGACAATTATTTGTTTCCACAGAATATTGCTTGTAATAAAACATCTACATAAGGAAGTCTTATGTAGATGTTTTTTTACGAAAGAAAGTGTTAGTTACAATATTTATAACAATCTTCAAGAACGGCTGAACCGATTTGACTGAAAATTAGTAGCTTAGAAACAGGAAAAAGACTATCCCGTTAGACGGGGCCGGTCTGGGATGAGACGAAGCCGGGGCGAAACGGTGGGAAGGTAGCTTAGATCCAGGAAAAGGACATAGGATAATTTTAACCCCGTTCGACGGGGCCGGGGCTGGGATGAAACATAGTTCACTGGGTCCACTAGTTAATATTCATTATGACGAATATACCAACAAATCAAAATATTCCTGTCCGCATAGGCTCAAGGGGAAAGTGGGATGAGGGAATGGGGACCTATTTCCTATCACCCTCTTATACAGGCTGTTACTAAGATATTCAAGGTGGCAAATATTATCGTAACAAAACATATAAAAATGAAAAAAATAAAAATTAGCGATTATGTATTAGTTTTAACGACGGTAAACCTATCCTAATAATAAAGAGACAGAAAAGAAAGAAAACTGATTAATAAGAAAGTGAAAAAAAAACATCGTTTCTAATTTAATAGCCATGGAACGGGTCTTATCTAGGACATAAACCATGCTACCAGAAATTAATGCTATAAAGTGCTTGTTTGAATATACAGTAATGCAGGCTCTGCAAAGAAACTAGACCGACCAAGTGCGGGTCGAATTCGAGCGATGGGGTTCCGTGCCAATTTTTACTGAATTAGGGTATTCACTTACTTCTACTTAGCTAAATTAGGTACCAAAATATTTTGTTGACAGCAAATATAAGTTTGTTTTTCATAGTGTTTGTATGAAGATCAAAGTTATGTTTGCGGTTATTGAAAATGTGCTATATCTCAAAAACTACTTGTTCGATTTCGTCCAAAGCAATTTTCGTTGAAAGTATTAGTTAAGATCTAATTTATTTTTCGGTTTTAGTTTCATGTATCAAAAATCATTATTTTTTATATTTTAGTTTTTTGTATAAGAATCGTAAAGTGGTTAACAGGATACATCTTCCTACCAAATTTCAACAGTGTGATTAAGCATCACTATCAGAACTATAAGTAGTTACAGAATAAAGTGGTTGTGACATTTGGACGGACAGATAGACGGACAGACAGACTTGACAAAACTATAAGGGTTCCGGATTTTGTCATTCGGCTACGGAACCCTAAAAATGCATTAAACTTCGCATTTTTATACTCATTTTTAAAGCTAGCCTTTTTTATAAAGACACTCGTCAGCCATTGCTCCACCAGGAACCCGCGTAAACCAAACACAGTAATTGTTTAGCAGAAACGTTTCCCCAAAATGAAACACCCTATTTGTAGCCCGCACCGCCCCCATCCATATCTCAATATGACGCGGTTGCCTAAAGGGGGGAGAGGGGATGAAAAGCTCAGTATCGCCCCAACCGTAACCTAGAGCGCGCGCACGCTCGTCATCCGCAAAATGCTTTAGCCAGTTAAGTAATTCACAAATGTAGTGTTGTGTGCTGTTGTGTTAATATGTCTTCCATTGCAATGTGAGAGAGATGTCCTTAAAGATCGAGGCGTGCGTACTATGCGTGCAATGTATTGGTATGTTGTGGATATTTCGTATATATAATTGTTTTGTCTTAATAAATCTAAAAGTAACCACTTTCCATAATGGCAAAATAATGTGCAATATACAAACTTCAAAAATGTTTGTATAGTAAATGAGAGGTCTTATACTATTTAAATTTCACAATAAGGGTACACTCTATAATGTATCCTGTATATTCTTGGAATGTAGAAAATCCTAAACTTAATCACTTAATTAACTTCAGTGAAAAAAAACACGTTAAAACAGTCAATCACGTAGTGACCTATTTGCTGAAAAATGTGTTATGTTCAGGGTTAATAGTCACCTTTGACCTTTCAGTTCTGATTTAGCAGTGTTTTATCGCGGTCTTACATTCTTTGCTGTAATGGCTTTAACCTAAGTTGGTTCAGTAATTTCCTACCTAATGGCTCAGTAATAGAATTATATACTTTTGTTCATTTTTATCAACAAGTTAAGTATTTAGGCAGACATTTAATGTCCACCACTGTCTTCCTAATGTGAAAAACCTATACAGGTTGTCCTCTAAATAAGGCTTTTAGAAATGTCTTGTTATATTATTGGAAATGAATTATAGGAAATGAAACATTCCACATTGCATTTACAGGAAAGACAATAGGATACTAAAATTTCATTTACTTCACCAAAGTATGAAACGAGGAAAGGCCCGCTATGATTTTTAAACCGTTTGAAATATACAAATACAATCTAGAATTATCTATGTTTGCTGATAATAGTGTAAACAATTAAAGTATTATTCAGGTTCCCTAAACTTATTCAATGTTTTTCTATGGCCAATAAAACAAATGGCCAGGGACACAAACTGTGAGACCTTAAACTTAATAAACATGATTCAAATCTAGACTAACATTATAATTTCTCTCGTTCCAGATATTCAAGGGCAGTTGGTGACGTCATACAATGCCGGAGAGTCTCTCATGACATCGAGTTAGGGGATAACAATGGCGCTGTCGAACAATTCTTTTTCGAGGACGTACCATCGGCTGTTCGTCGAATTGGCAGGTGAGAATTATTTATACATTAATTTATTTTAATATAAAAACTGAACCTGAACTCAATTAGAGTATATCGAATCTTTTAAAAATAAAATAAATTCATCTGGAATCTAGACTCAACTACACTTTATATAAAGTTCGTTTTCCTCGATAGTATATTGTGAACAATCTTTACATTCTTTTTAAACGAATTGATTTATATTCATAAAGAGAAAATAAGAAAACTTAAACTTGCGCACGAGCGGTACTTGAACCAGCAACTTCTGGCTAACCGGGCCAAACGCTCTACCAATTGAGCTACCGTGCTGTCAGTCCGAACTTGCGAAATTTGTGGTTTCTTGTGGATACGTCAGTGCGAGTGACTTAAAATAAGAAAAACAAAAAAAAAACTCAAAACATAAACAAAATTGAAACCGTATTAAATTAAATAGTTTATGACTTTTGTTCACTGATATTATTGATACCAAAAAAAGTTGTACAAAATAAATAAAAAATAAAATGTTTACAATATTGGACTAGCTAAGAAAAACTGACTTTCATACCCCATAATATAAAATGTAACTGTGTCAGACGAGAACTCGAACCCCGTGTATCTTATGCCACTCGGTCACCGACACATTGGCAAGCCTGTTGAACTTTGCAAGTGATTCCCTTTACGCGCAGGCTGCGTTACCTCATCAATGTTGCGAGTTGCTCTCACAATATCCGAAGGAAATACTTTTACAAATATTTAACAATCGGTTAAGTCTGACGCAGTTGTTTTTTTATCAAGTTCATTTTATATTATTAAGACAAACACTATAAAACAAAAATACAACTATTTTATGCCTAGTTAATACTAGCTATCAAAGGGAGAAATCAATATTGTGGAATGCTCTACCAGCCTCTAGTAGCTTAAATTACCAAGACTTTTCATGTCATTAAAATCAAAAATGTTGTTAAAAATCCTTAACATTACTTTTAAATTAAAAAAAAGAAACGTACTTACAATCCTCGAAACGTAGATCTTGCAAAACTAATTAGTCTTCGTCCTGCAAGATAGAATTACATACATTTATATTTTTTCGCTTCACTTGCTCAGAATGGTTCGATTATACATCAAATATTTTTGACTTAAAGTAAAACATCTCCAGTCACGGGAAAAAAAATGTATGAAAATCCATCGAGGCCCGTGACAGCCCATGACGTGTAACAGGATTGAATTTGTAAGACGAGCTTTCATGAACGCGGCAGTTCTCGATTCTCGCCTTTGAAATGTTTACAATTTTGACTCCGGAGCAATGCGAGGAAGTAAAAATTATATCCTTTTGTTTCGTTATCCTTTCGTTTCACTCGTGACTCAAGATGACGCCCGTGCCGTAAGACATTACTTTTTCCCAAAGTGAATAATCTACTATTACGTTTGTTACTTATATGACAATGGTCATTCAAAATCTTTCAAGATATCATTTTGTTGTATGTAAAAAGTCTGTTAGAATTGCTGTACCTTTTATCGCATGAGACGTGTTGTTTTTGAAACTGCGGAAAACCAATCTCCTTATATTTCTAGATACATATAAACTGTTTTTGAGTCTTTCTTTTCATTATCATTGACACGTTTATAGTTGTTCGTTATACGTTAAAAGATAAAACTGTAGATTCCCCAAAAATATACTTCTATTTTGCTATGAAATCCCTCCTATTTCACACAACGCAAATAGTTACTATTTTATCAGATATATAATTTTATTTCCAGATCCTCGCACCAATGACTGGTTCCTCATAACGAGTCCGGTTCCCGGTCTTACCATCATTGGGTTGTACCTGTACTTCACGCTCAAATGGGGCCCCCGATACATGGCCGATAAGAAACCCTTCCAGCTGCAGAAGACTCTAGTGGTGTACAATTTTATTCAAGTCATCGTGAGTTGCTGGCTGTTTTATGAGGTGGGTAAAATACAAAAGGCTCGCGTGGGTAGGTAGTTGATATTGGCTGAAATTTTAATCAGTGATAATTTTTTTTGTAGCTACTCCACTGATGTATATGAAAAAATATATATGGAGAGAGGGATAGTGAATTCGAGAAAAAAACAGCTGTTCCATACACTTTGACCGCATACGCTTGAACCAAACTTTTGTATGGAACAGTTGCCCATAGTAAAAGTTGCTCATATTCATGAGTGAAGTCTTTACAATAAATTTGGTTACTGATTAAAATTTCAGCCTGAATTTTCACAATTAGTTTCAATCTAGGCCGAATCATCGTTCTGATGCGATTAATGCATTTCGTTATGTTCTTCATACTATATCATTATTTAACTTAAAACCTAACTAACCGTAACACTCGCAACACTGGGGGTTTACAGACAAGGACCATGGTTTCAGACAAAATAGCCAAATTGTTATCGCCGCCCATATGATGTCTTTGTTTGAAGGTTTGAAGAAAAGATAAATTATAAGTTAACCATTCTGACGATATCACGATATCACAGGTCGAATTTATTTCCTCCCTTTTTTTAAGATTATAAATCTCTTATTACAAGTCTTTATTTAGTTTTCCCTGTCCCGATATTTGTTTCTCTGTAATTACCCGGTTACCGATTGAGCTGAAAATTTTCATGCATGTGTAAATCGGTTTACAATGCAATATTGTTACATTTTTTTTTTGATAAGTAATGAATAAATAAATAAATATCCTTTGGACATTCCCACACATCGCCATCTAGTCCCAAAGTAAGCTACTCAAAGCTTGTGTTATGGGTGCCAGACAACGGATATAATACTTAAATACTTTTTGTTTGTAAATACATACATGATATACATAGAAAACACCCAGACCAATACAAACAGACATGTTCATGCACACAAATGTTTGTATTGTGCGGGGATCGAACCCGGAACCCGCTGCGTAGGCGATTTCTCGACCACTACACCAGACGGGTCGTCAAATATTGTTAAATAAATCGGTTAACAATGCAATATTGTTATAACATGAAGCTGATCTCTGGAAATGTGTCCATCACAATGTGTTTCGCTTTTTTTTAATAAAAACCTTAATAATAGTGTTGTCTTTTATCAGGTTTATATTATTTTACGAATAATAAAAGCTTGATTTAAGAAAAAGTTTTTCTTACAAAAAAAATCGTTCTGTGGCCAGTTTTTCTTCATAAGCAGTTTTGCAAGTGCAATTAAATCCGTTGTAAAGCACTTATCACCATTACTAAGAGTTGCATAGAAAAGCTCGTCGAGAATGCCAGACAGCGAATAATACACACATCAACATGGTCTTCCTAGACCATTAAAATTAAATTTATATTAATTAATTAATATTTAAATTAAATAATTAATATTAATTAATTTATATCAATTTATTTTTGCTGAATGAAGTTCAGACTCACACTCCACAGATTTATCCCTTTGTTTTTCAGTGTTACAATAATCAATCAAAATTACTTTACAATGAACATTCAATTGTTTCTGCAGTCGGTGTTCAGCAAGGCGACCCTTTAGGTCCAGCCCTTTTTAGTTTAGGCATCCATCCTGTCATTTCATCCTTAAATTCTAAATTTAATGCCTGGTATCTGGATGACGGGTCCTTTGGAGGCAAAGCAGATGTTGTTTTCCAAGACCTTGTCCAGATTATAGAAGGATTTAAGAAATTAGGCTTGGAACTGAACCTTTCAAAATGTGAACTTTTTATTAATGATCACGTTTCGTCTGGTTCCCGTCAGGCAATCATTGATAAATTCAATTCCCTTGCTCCTAACATCAAAATTCTGAATTCTGAATCGCTTTGCCTCCTGGGTGCCCCTCTTCTTGATGCCAGCATCGAACCTTTTCTAGATAAAAAATTGAATGATTTCACCCTTTCAGCCCCTAGATTAGAACACCTAAATTCACACATTGCATTTACTATTCTTAAATCGTGTCTTTTTGTGCCTAAATTTACATATTTCTTACGTGCTAGTCCTATCTGGAAAAAAAATAATTATTTAAAACTATTTGACACCACCCTTAAAAATAGTTTGGAAAAAAATTAAATTTACATTTCGATAATAATTCTTGGGCTCAGGCTTCGCTTCCTATTCGTTTTGGTGGTATCGGAATTCGCCAAATTTCTAGTATAGCACTCCCCGCTTTTCTCTCCTCTTTGCATAGCACTTCCGTTTTAGCCGGAAAAATCTTTGAACATCCTCGCCAACTTTCTGAGGTGAGAGAGGCGGAGGAGTTTTGGCAAGGCCTCTGTCCTAGAGAAGACATCCCAAAGGAACGTCACCAGCAAAAACTTTGGGATGTCCCTCTTGCGAGAGAGACCTTCAATTATTTACTTCAAAATTCCGTCAGTGACAGTGGTCGCGCAAGGCTCTTGGCAGTTTCCTGCAAAGATTCTGGTCATTGGCTTCATGCTTTACCGTCGAAAAATTTGGGCACTCTTTTCGATAGTGAGTCTTTCCGGGTGTGTGTGGGTCTCCGCCTTGGTACCCCTATATGTGAAATTTTTACGTGTCCATGTGGCAAGGAGGTTGATAAATTTGGTCTCCACTGCCTTTGTTGCCAGCAAAGCGCTGGGCGTTTTGCCCGTCACGCTACCCTTAATGACGCCATCAGAAGAGCTCTTGCGACCATTAATGTTCCTTCCACGTTGGAACCACGTGGTTTGGTCCGTGATGATGGCAAGAGACCCGATGGCCTAACGCTTATTCCCTGGGAACGGGGTCGGGCCTTAGTTTGGGATGCAACTTGTGTCGATACTTTGGCCCCTTCCCATCTCAGAGAATCAGCCCTTAAAGCTGGAGCAGCAGCGGAGTTGGCTGAAAACGCCAAGCGTCGCAAGTACGTTTCACTTGCAAGTGATTATGTGTTTGCGCCGTTTGGCGTTGAAACATTTGGGCCGTGGGGACCCTCTGCTAAATTACTGTTTAGAAAAATTGCGCCAAAATTAAATTCTTTAACAGCCAATAATAAAGCTGGCTGGTTCCTAGCCCAAAGGATCAGCATAGCTATCCAACGCGGCAACGCAGCCAGCATCATAGCCTCCTTGCCGCAAGGAAATGGTTTCGTGTTTGAATAGGTATTAATATTAAGTATTTTTTTTTATGTTGCATGTCTTAGTTTAATTTTTTCTTGTTTGTTATTAATAAAGAGAAATTAAATCTAAGTAACTAAAATTCTATTTTCTTTCTGTTAAGATACCTGTACATTTGAATAAACCATGTTTAAAAGTCTATCCAATCTCATCATAAACTTTTAGAAAAAGTTAAATTAAAGAAAAACTTAAAAGAAGACTCAAAACTCAGACAAATTTCAATCTTTACTTTATTTTTGAAACATCAGAACCTAAATAAAACAACTATTTTTTATGAAAATTGTTGAAAACTTAAAATTTATAATCCGTGGATCCACCTAAGACTATCCTGACATATCTGAAACGGTTCTGCATACTCAATATCATGTTGTGGAATTCCGAGTGTCACTAATCAACACAATTAATAAATACACAGCCTACACTTTTGAAAAACCTGTGTACGAAAGTTGTGATAGTTTATTTATTAAAAATACTTCTATATTGTTTCACTTATACTTATGTTTTATTTTCCAGGGCCTAGACGCAGGTTGGCTGCGGACTTACAGTTGGAAATGTCAACCAGTCGACTTTTCACGATCGCCAGAGGCTATGAGGGTGTGTAAATTACTGAATACCAACTATTTACCTACCCAAATAGGTTACATTTAAACATAGTAATATGGTAGGATCCTGAAAGTAAATGATATCGTATTATCAAAATATCAATATTTAGGGTGAATGTGCGTTTTCTGATTTAAAGTGTTCCATAGTAGGATAAGCATTTTATGCGAAAAATAACAGTATCTACATATTTATTTCAATAAATGGTAAATCCAGATTTATTACTAAAAAGTAGCTCAAATTCATTTAACATTTTCTGTGATTTGTGTTTTAAACACGAAGTATTACATTTTTAATCTTGGCTTTTGGCCGATCTAGTTCGCGCCTAAGCCTTGCGCGAGCATCGGTATCGCGGCAAGAAAAAAAAAACAATGCGCCATTTTTCGTAAATAATAATTGTCGGCTGTGACGAAGTTTGCATTATTTAAGAAGTTTAATATTAATGAAAATGCCTACTTCAAGTGAAGAAAATGAAGAAAACCTATTATTTACTCCGCCGGACATACGTAACGAGGCAAAAAACGCGTGCGAAAGTCTTTGCCATCAAAATCGAGTGAAATGTATTTTTACTAAATGTTTTAATAATTAAAAACTTAGTAAATGAAGAGTCTTGTTTTTTCTTCGCAAGTGTGTTGAAAAGCGTCGTATGATACGCGTGCGCCTGTGACCATTATATACGCGGCTTTCTTATGGCGCACTCGCTTTCGCTTGTGCGCACACAATATCGCTTTGTATATAATGGTCAACTTAGCACACTTGTATCATAATGTACTATTATATGGAAAGGTTCGCCTTTGTCAAAAGAAAATCTAAATTTAATTATAATACTAAATAAGTAAATAAAATAAATTTTAATAGGTTATCTGACAGACTTCTTCGATACTTAATCACCATAATAATTTCTGTGACAAACAAAAAAAACTTGACCTAGGTAATCCTGAACAATGTAAATTAAAAGGCCTTTGATTTATACTTAATTACGATGAGTAAATATTTAAAACTTAATTAACAGTTAAGTTTGTAATTAAAACCGTTTTTTTAAGTTATAAGCAAGTGACTGTAATCTGTCTGTGTACTTTACAAATAAAATAAACTACTTTATTGCCAATTTATTGGCGCCACATTTGAAACTACCGACATACATGACATCGATCGATGATGATATTTTATGAAAAGACATTTTAATAGCCGGTAATGTATTTTTATCCAAAATTAAACATTTAAATGTCTTCTTATTTATTTTAAAATGTATAATAATGAAAGTATCAATGAGTACCTTAAAGTATTATCGCTAAGTTGGTACATAATACGGATAGCCCGAAGGAAAATACTTCCATTCATACAACAATTTAATTATAGATCTTTAACAATAACAGTCAATAATAGTAGTCACACATACAGTCATTGTACAGCACGACTGATACAGAGTTTGGGTAAAATAAACAAATCTTAGATATTAATAAACCTGAAACTAAAATGTAGTAGTACAAGAAAAGTAAGGAAGCGATAAATGAAACCTTATGGTCGTTACCCACGGCAGTCCTGCGGGATCGCTGCAATACTAAATAAAACTCTGGAGTATTTAAACAACAGCTTTTTACAGGTACGGTTGTCGGTTAACCGAGTCCCTTATCGACAAATCGGTGCGCTGTATATTCCTATCTTTCACATCGTTGCCACGATAATTGTGTTTGTGCATACAGTAATTTTTGATCTAGCCCAGTTTAATGACAATAATGGATCATTAAAAAACAAGCATCTGTTTTTTGCGGGTTTCTGAAAATAGGATGTCTGTATGAATATTGGCAAAAATACGCGTAAAATTATATTATTTTTGTTTGTCGAATATTGTAAACAATCTTGACATTCCTTTTTACCGAAATATTTTTTATTTTAAAATAAAAAAAAAACACAAAACTCACCAACCGCATAGTTAATTCATCGCTTAGCACTAAGAACTTTTCAAATCAAATAATAAATTTTATTCACTGATATTATATTCAAAGATTTAAAAAGATTATTGACATTATTTTACTAGAAAATAAAAACGGACTGTATGCTACCAAACGGCATCCTGCAGAAAACAGTACCTACAAAATACGGAATATCTCCTTAGGAATCGGCCCTTACACGGCTCAATATGCTCCGAGTAATTGTGTTAGAAAATATATTGTAACTTCTTGTTTATCATAAAATCACACATACAATTCTTTTACAAAAGTCATCAATTAAATAAATATATGAAACGCCTACAACTTGTTTCATAGCAGAAGCTTGTAACTGTGGCAAGATAAACTTCAATTTTTTAATACTGTTTTATGCTATTTCCAGGTGGCCCGTGGAGTCTACATTTACTTCCTAGCGAAGATATCTGAGCTCCTAGACACTGTGTTCTTCGTAATCAGAAAGAAAGAGAGACAGATCACCTTCCTTCACATGTACCACCATACAGTGATGCCGATGATCTCGTGGGGGGCCACGAAGTATTATCCCGGGGGCCATGGGACCCTTATTGGGGTCATCAATTCGTTCGTCCACATCATCATGTATACGTACTACATGCTGGCAGCAATGGGTCCTCAGTACCAGAAGTTCCTGTTTTGGAAACGGCATATCACTACTCTGCAAATGGCGAGTTTCTTCTTCTTATATATATTTTGTTAGTTTGTAATTATAGGTTTGTAGTTGAATGAAGACTTTGAGATTTTTGTTAAAAACTAGCCCTTATTATAACCGTATAAGATACCGCACTGTGTTTACCTTGACGTGCTGTTGTCCGTTCTATAATTAATCGAAACTAAAATCTGATTAACTGATTTACAATATTAATGTGCAAATTGGATCAGTGCTCAAAGTTTTATTTTTACTAATACGTAAGTAAGTGAATTGTTGTTTAATATTTGTAAAAGTATTTATTTCGTACGTTGAAACAGTGATTTCTCAACATTGCCTACCTAAACGGTATAGGAGGAACTTGCAAATTTCTTGCCAATGTATTGATGGCGATTGGTATAGACATGCACCCAGATAGCATAAGACACAGGATTTGATTCCATGTCTAACACAGTTGCATTATACAAATACATTTTACAGATAGTAATAGTGGCAAAATTTCGATTCCAGGAGGTAAATTCTCGCGGCAATCGAAGTTTTTTCGTTGCAAGTTTAACCATTTTACCTAAAAAAATAAGTAAAATATGTACAAGTAAAAAAACTATAGCACGAAAAAAAATTAAATACTTACATACAAGTCGTGACCCTGAGAAATGAAAAAAATTTTTTTCCACGTCAAAGCAAATTCGATTGGTGAACTTTTTTTTATACGAATGGCACGAGAATTGCCCCAGCGGTTGAATATTTACGACTGTGTGTGTTTTGAAGAAAAAATTTTAACCAATGGTCATTAAACTAGCCATTTTGACGACCTGTCTGGTGTAGTGGTCGAAAATCACCTACTACGCAGCGGGTTGCGGGTTCGATCCCCGCACAATACAAATATGTGTGCATGAACATGTCTGTTTGTATTGGTCTGGGTGATTTCTATGTATATTATGTATGTTTTTACAAACAAAAAATATTATATCCGTTGTCTGGCACCCTTATCACAAGCTTTGAGTAGCTTACTTTGGGACTAGATGAAGATGTGTGGGAATGTCCAAGGGATATTTATTTATTCTGACATTAAGTATTTGTAGTTTTGAAAAATACACACAATCATATTCTACCGCTGCTAACAAAACTTTACTATTATTGCCGATGAAGAAAGAGGGCTTCAGACTAACTTCAGCCATTACCAAAATACTTAAGTTACTACAAGTATAAGTAATCACAAGATATTATTTAGTTTTTTCTTACTAAAGTATATTTTTATCCGTTTCAGCTCCAGTTCTGCGTAGCGTTCCTCCATTCTTCACAACTACTCTTTTACGATTGCGGCTATCCCCGATGGTCCGTGGTCTTCACATTACCCAACTCTATATTCTTCTATTACCTTTTCTACGACTTCTACTATAAGGCTTACGGAAAACCCGACGACAGGAACAAAAAACAGCTAGAAAATGGAAGACCAAAAAAGGAAAAAGAAGCTAAGGAATATCCAAAACATGAATACAAAGTTGCAAATGGGATCAAAAATGGAATCAATGGTCATCGGAAAAAAGTTGACTAGAAAATTGATGTGATTTTTAAAATGACAAATGAAAGTTAGCCTTTTCGTTTCAAAATTTATATTGGAGCAATAATAATTATATAACTAGAACTTCCTAAAACAAATCTGAATATATTTCATTAGAATTTATAAAATGTAATATATCCTCGGAAATTTGCTGATATTGTGAAATTATCATACTCGTGATCAGAACCTGCACATGAAATTAAATGTAAATTTACATCTAGTATGCCTACTGCAAGAAAACCACCGACACATAAACGTGACGCGTGTTCAACATACGTGGCAAACCTTGATCTTAGTTTTTTTCTACATGGTTACCAAAACACAGAATGTTAATAAATACTAGACGTGTCAAACATTTGTAAATTGCAAAAAACAAATCATTGACTTTTCATGACTTAGCATTTTGATACGTACGAGTCGTTTTCAATATCAACATGTATTATTATGTTACACCATGACATAGGTACTATGACGAATTTATATGTCTGAGGGCCTGCTAAGGAAGACAAATCTGTCAACAGGATCATCGCTTAGGGGATCCGAAGTATTTTTAGTACCTCTGTAATCGTTACTTGGAAATGCTTCATGTCCACAAATGATATCGTATTTCGGCCATGTAGATTCTCATCCGCTTCATCAATTTGTTGATGGTGATTATCTTTCCAACTTAATTGAAATTATATTAGGTGCTTTAGATAATTTATAAAGAAATGATAGTACCAAAGTCCATGGCTATAGATCACCTTGTACCTTTTGAAGATAGATTATCAAAGTCATTGATTGATTTGAGAAATTAATAATATAATGCACCATAGAGCCTGCTTATTTCACATATTTATGGGTTACATAAAGCGTGTAGATTTCAATTTGTGCAGTATTTTCAGAGATAATTCTATTATCTCTTAGTAGATGTTGGGGGATTCCGAATCGATGACAGAGCTCGCAGTGACCGAAAAATTGAACTTATTAATAAGTAAAATAGACACGATCAATAAGCGTTAT
Source organism: Pyrausta purpuralis (assembly GCA_963924145.1). Lineage (NCBI taxonomy): Eukaryota > Metazoa > Arthropoda > Insecta > Lepidoptera > Crambidae > Pyrausta > Pyrausta purpuralis. The sequence continues at coordinate 5,345,347 of OZ001648.1, read as the reverse complement.
TGAATATAATATACAGTATTTCATTGAAATAAATTTGTTTTAATACTTTTCGTAATGACAGCCAGCCATTTGTCATTTCAGCGTCCGCCAATAATTTGTGACGCTGTCGTCGCATTCGGTCCCAAAACCTTCTGATCTCGAAAAACTTTTTTTTAAATAATCATTTAATAGTTTTGAATGTAGTTTAAATATATATATGATTTTTTTGTAATGATTGATCAGTATATATAAGGTATATAATCACATCTACAAGTACTGCATTCATTGAATCTACAACGTATATAAATATTTTATTGACTGTTTGCACAACTTGTAAATTATTTAATTGGGAAACTATCTAAAGGTTGTGCATGTGGTCGTATGTGTAAAATACATATAGGTGATTAGTTTTATCTTGTAAGGCAAATGCTCAATTTTATAATAAAATGTAGTTTACTTTGAAGGAACTGCTTGTCCTATTTTTAAATCAACTTTTCGTTACCAGTAGTCTGTTATAAAATTATATTGCGCAGTTGCGGGTTTTGATGCGTAGATCTCATAAAAATCTATGAATTGTTAAATCTCGACTTTATAAATTAACAAGTGCGGTGCATTCCCACTGTTATTTTTTTATTGTCTTTTAGACTCATCATAAATTTTATTTCTCCTTTAAAACATACCATGCTTAGTTGCAATTTACTTTTCACATATTTCATGCCCAGGTAAAATGTTTAATTTATAGTTGTTTGGTTTGATTGGTGTGTGCACCGAGAGAGCTTCATTGGCCTCATTGATTTTTATAAGATCAAGCGTTTAAGAAATAATTCTATTGTGCTGAATTACTGTCATAACAAAGCTGTATTTACATAGGTGTAAGTTATCATAAGCACAAATAACAAAGGTATAAATAAGTATTTTAAATTTTCTATCAATTTCTTCCAAAACGAGATACGGGACTCTCGAAGGTTGAATTTATAAACTATATACGAATGTAGATAACTTTTATTGTTGCTAAAAGCAATTAAGGATATTTTCAAGGTTCTTGTCAATTATCGTGAAAACTAGTAAATTGTTTAGCATTTTCATGGAGTGTTATAAGTCTTCCATACATATTATTGACACAGTGAATAGCTTTTGGACTCTGAAGAACTGCATCTTTCGACGACTTATCATATTGGAAGAAAAGCGTTCCAACAAGCAAATGTTTCTGCTATGCGCAAATAATTTTGACCTTTAGTGGACGGCGTACGAGTCGAATTTTATAAAAAAACCGCAAATCGATGTACAGTTTTGCTATTTGGCACACGCATACTAAAGGTTTTAAATAAAAAAATTGACCCGAAGTACCGAAAAATCGGTTAAATGCGGTTCTATAATTCGGGTAAAATAAGGGCTTGACTGTAGTACTAGTTAACGGAATTATTTACAAAATTGCTTTCTTGGGGTTAGAAATAAGGATATAAAATTATTATCGTTTGTGGTACATTGTACAAACAAAACATCAGCCATAACTTATCAAATGGAGCCCACACTTGGTATGGTAAATTATTTATGGTTTACTGAAATAAAATGTTTGAAATGTAATGATTGACACGCCTTACAAATCCCTTTCAAATGATATGTGAACCAGCGCTGAAGGTTTTTTTGGTACTTCAATCAAAAATCATTTGAACCTCTAGTTTGTGTGTGCCAAACGGCAAACCAGGGGCCCTATTTTTGAATCACTCGCTTCGAAATGGCGAGTGATTTTCGTTCGACAACGAGTTTTTTTCTATGACTTTTAATTCATCTTTGAACGAAAATCACTCGCCATCTTGAAGCGAGTGATTCAAAACTAGAGCTCCTGTACATTGGTTTGCGTACAGCTTCCTATTTTAGTTGTGACGCCAGTGTTTTTTTTTGTGGGTCTAAAAATAAAGTTAGGACTGGAGATAAATTGGACTTTTTGTATTTCTACCCTGTTTCATTTTCTTTTTCTGTAGTGTGTATTACAGAAAGCAAAACAAATAACATTTCGTTGAGTCATAAGTTATAGCAAGCTGTAAATCTTGACTGAAAGTCAATAAAATCTTTTACTGTAATAAGTTCACCTCGTTTTAAGTATTTATATTTAAAGGGACGATTCTCTGAATCCGAAAAAAATATAAAATGTATAGTTTCTATGATCTATATAAAGACAGACTTAAAATATGATCACTTAAAACGATTTGACCTTATATAAATTATTAGGATTATCAATGCGTGGCATAATGGGTATGCAAGTGTATTATTATTGTATGAGATCAATATATAGGTATGTACAATTCAATGCTGTCTTTTATTTTAGTTGAAATACAATGAAGATGATGATTTATACATAATATCCAAAGTTGAAAACAATCAAATATATCATACGGGCCTTGCGACTACACGAAAACACGAGGAATGTAAATTTAATAAATTTTGACATGATACGCTTCATTTTCTATGTTTTTTCTGCCGTCTAATAACAAAAAACGCAATCAACAATTACACAATAAGACGATATTTTTTTTAGCGGTTCTGAGCGTTACCTGGTCCTCCGGCAGATAAAGTCGATTAAGTGATGTTTTAGAAGCTGTTCAAAATAGACGTATGTTTCCGCAATGACCTCTTCATTTGATTTGTCTTTTTTTCTCTGAGCCAGGTTTTAATATTGAGGGATAAAACTAATCACAGGGTCCCCTTTGGTCCCTAGAAGTTACAGTCGGGTGTGTAAGTTGTTTGTAAAAACATTGCTTCGACATTGTTAATCGTAACCGCTAGTTCCCTAGTGTAAGCAATCGCAGCAACTTTCTGACATCTAATTTCAGATTAAAAATTTTGATTTCCTTAACTACTTCACACACTTTCATTTGGTGAACAGCGATAATAATACCTGGGCCTTTTCGACCATTTCCTCGACAAACACGTCAAGTAGTACGACCATGCTTAAATTCGTAATATCAAAATCTAACGGATGTCGTGGACGGCGAAGCGTTTTCATAAACAGCATCCAACTTTTCTCTTATTTCATCGTATGTTTTTCCTTCCAGAAATAAAAAGTGAATTACGGATCGGTTTCCTTTGTTTAATTTTATCAAGGAACACTAGACAGGAAAAATATAAACAGCTCTAGAAAAAGCCCACAAATTAAAAAAACTCAAATCAAACACACGGTTATTTACAGGATGTAAGTTTTTTAACAGTTGATTGAAAACTATGTTAGTTGGGTGCTACAATAAAATAATTTTTAATGAAGGCAAGATAGGTAAAATATTGAGATCGATCGATCAAAACGTATTAAGATTAAGTCGTCTACATGTGTTAAAAGATCTAGTGATGCCAAAAGGAGCAACAACGGAGCACACACTTAAAGACAGCATTTAAGCTGCAAAGTATGTAAGTGTAATGTGGACTTTTTTAAGGCGACTGACTGCAGAATTTTGAAATTAAATTATTAATATATGTATGTATACATAGAAATAGATTAATCGAGAATTTGAAAACCTTAAAGGTAAAGGGAATTACTGTTATCTGTTTTAATATTTGGATGAAACAATATAACATCATTGTTTTACGTCATTTAAATTTAAGCCGCAGTTTTAAAAAAAAAAAACGCATTTCCAATCCAATGGCTTCAAATTTAATTTTGGTTATAAAAGGTACGAAAACACAGTAAACCATCATCTCCAGTGTTCCGACGTACCAATACCAAACGCTGAATTTAGAATTGAATTTTTGGATTTTCGGATTTATAGCCAAAATGAAAATTGCAGGCCCAATCAGGGAATCACCCTGTTGACAACAAATGTTGATTTATTTCTGTCAGCAGATTATCCCTATTTAATGAATGAAATGCATTTTTGGCATCAATTTGGAGCAATTTGTCAAGCTGTCCGGAAGTTAGGAAAGAGCGTAGGCCATAGTGGCCGCCTCACACTATCTTTTTACATCAAAGCCTAACTGTACGCGTTCGAATTACAAATTTAACTTCAGTAAAATATATTGAATAGCAATTTCGGAGGCCCAGATATCGTAGTGTTGAACCAACAGTATTGGTCTCACTTTTCCGTATTTTTTGTGAGGGTAATAAGGTTTGTGGCAAAAAGAATGATAGCAATTTCAGGAATAACATTACCGGAATTATAAAGTTTATTTATTAAGTGATAGAATTCACAAGTGACTCGCCTTCATCTCACCCACAGAACGCAATGTTAAGTCTTTCAAATGTTGGGGTGAGATTCCATCCAAACCTGCAGCCAAAACTGGCAATCCAGAATATCTTTGTTTTGAATTTGAAGACATGCTTGCCCTGCTGTCGGTAGGTCGAGAAAATATTGGTTTACTGGAGCTGGAAGACGTTTTGTCCGTAAGCCCTAAAGGGTGTCAAGGTTATCAGCTGATAGCACGTCGTTTGAGAACAAGAAGCAAGATCTCAATGGTGCCGCCACAGATTGGTGAAATCTCCGTCACAGATTTTGTTTTCGATGAGTTTGATGCGATTACGAGGGGCATCATATTGTGTAATAAGAGGTGTGAGAGAAGTCGAGGAGCTTACAGCACAGTTATTATTAATATTTTATGTCGAGGATAAATTTAGATCATTAGTTTTTATTGTATACTGTGTGCTGTATGAAAAAAAAAACTGGTTGTGCCAGTCTTGAGAACGATTGATTATTAACATTTCTGGATTGATTGTGACAAATGTCTAGCAACGGTTATTAAAGCTCCTCGAGGGATTATTTTAACTATGGGATTTATTATTTATTTATTCAAAAGACTTTATTGCACAAATCATAGTGTACAAAAGGTGGACTTAATGCTAAAAGCATTTTCTACCAGTCAAACCATTAGGTCATGCAGAGAGATGACAATGGGTGCAGAGAAAAGAAATCAACAAAAAAGTAACAATTAAATAATATTTATAGTAACAAATAAACCTACTTAAATTATTGAAACAACATATTTTATATTCCATAAATATACTTAAACTTACACAAAATAAATACAATATATATACAAAATTACATGAATAATATACATAATAAATATCATTATCAGCCAAAGGGACGTCCACTGCTGAAATTAGGCCTTCCCCACGGTTTTCCACAGCGACCGATTACAAGCGGTCTGCATTCAGTGTGATCCCGTGATCTTAACAAGGTCGTCCGTCCATCTTTTCGGTGGTCATCCCACGCTGCGCATTTGCTCGAAAGGTCTCCAATCTAGAACTGCCCCAACGGCCATCAGTTCTTCGCGCTATGTGCCCTGCCCAATGCCACTTGAGCTTACTGATTCTTAGGGATATGTCCGTTACCTTAGTTCTTCTACGTATCTCCTCATTTTTGATTCGATCTCGTAGAGAAACACCGAGCATAGCCCGCTCCATCGCTCGTTGAGCTTCTTTATGAGGCCCATAGTTAGATACCACGTTTCGGATCCGTATGTCATCACTAGTAACACCCACTGGTTGAAAAAGTAACAATTAAATAATATTCGTCTTCAGACACTGAGGTAATTGAGTTGAGAAGACGCTCTTGCGCAGTTTCCCAAACGCTGCCCAGCCGAGTTGGATTCGTCGATTGACCTCTGTCTCTAAGTTGGACCTACCTAATTGGATCAATTGTCCAAGGTAGACGTACTCGTCGACAACTTCGAGAGTTGAGTTCCCAACAAATACTGGAGTGGGTACAACACGGGGACTTGACATAATTTTCGTCTTTTCCTTGTTCATTTCAAGACCCACTTGTTGGGATACTCGGTCGAGGTCTTCGAGCATAGTGCCAAGATCATCCAGCGTCTTTGCCACAACGACTATATCATCGGCAAACCGGACGTGTGTTTTGTATTCACCATGGACGCATATGCCGAATCCTTTCCATTCCAGGAGCTTCAAGGCGTCTTCCAATGCCGCTGTTAACAGTTACTGAGATATAACGTTGCTCTGTCTTACACCTCTTCGCAATGGAATCACCCTCGTATTCTGTTCTTGCACTCGGACCGACATGGTGGCGTTATTATACAGACACTTTAACATCTCTATATACCTATAGTCTATGTGACACCACTGAAGAGACCGAAGCACCGCCCAAGTTTCGATCGAATCAAAGGCCTTCTCATAGTTCACAAAAGCTAAACATAGAGGCATATTATACTCCTCGGAGTTCTGTATAATTTGCCCTAGCGTATGGATGTGGTCTATGGTACTGTAGCCTTTTCGGAATCCGGCTTGTTCGGGAGACTGGAAGTCATCAAACCTAAGTGCGAGACGATTCGTGATGACCCTTGAGAACAACTTGTAGACATGGCTCAGGAGTAAGATGGGTCCATAATTCTTCAATAAGGTTTTGTCTCCTTTTTTTGAAGAACAACACCACCACACTCCTGTTCCGTGATGCCCTCAAACACCACGGAATTAAAGAGTCTCTGAAGGGCTTTGAGTACCGGTGTTCCACCCGCTTTCAGAAACTCTGCTGTGATTCCATCTTCGCCAGGTGCCTTGTTGTTTCGCCTCGCTTGCCGAGTTTTGCGTTGAAGTTCCCCATAACAACAGTGAAATAGGTTTTGGAAGTGTGTATGGCTCTACTTACGTACTCATACATTTCCTCCATCTCTTCATCCGGGTGGTTCGAGGTCGGTACATATACCTGTATGACCTTCAGCGCATACCTCTTGGATATGATGGTGGTGTTGTTCTTCAAAAAAGCAGACAAAACCCTATTGAAGAATTATAGACCCATGTTACTCCTGATCCATGTCTACAAGCTGTTCTCAAGGGTCATAACGTCTCGCACGTAGGTTTGATTACTTCCAGCCTCCCGAACAAGCCGGATTCCAAAAAGGCTACATGCATTCAAAACTCAACTTGATTAAATATATCTGAAAACCTCTTAAAATACACATAGATTTGTACGAATTTAGATAAAAAACATACACAAACTTTCGAATAGAATATGAAGTAAAAAAATTGCTTGTGGTGTATACACGTTTACAACCTTGTTTTTTGCTGAAACATTACGTAAACCCATATTTTTTGATAGGGTACAGTAATTGCAAAATGCGTTGAGAAAAACGTTTTTATAACATATTTAAATAATAATTATTGAAATGTCTTTTCCATTTTACGAAATAAGATTACTATGCAGCATGCAATACAGTGTGTTTGTAATCTTGTACCAAATTGTAAGGGCTCATAGTTGACGTCTGAGGTCATCGTTTCCTAGGCTTTTAAAATTTTTTCGGCCCTTTGGATTTTTAATATATTAATTTTATAATGGCCGCAGAGGAAGTGAGTGTTTACTATTACTTTAGGTAAGCTTGTCAAGTGATATGATATCTTTTAAGGCTATAATCTACATGCCTGTAGCTTTTACACTATAATGCCAGCTACTTGCACGTGCCATCTACTTGTGTGTGTAGGGAGACACTTACTGGCATGCAATGTGAAGGGAGAGACGCGGGGGCTCCAAAACCGGCGCGTGTGAATATCAATAGTATGAAAATTGGCATGCAAGGACGCAAATTGCTTAACTAGTATATGCCAGTAACTGGCATGCAAGATACTGGTCCGTTTTACAGGCATGTGTATTGCAGCCTTTATCACGCGTCTCATGCATTTTTTTAAAGTGAAATTCATTATTTTAGATCACATAACAAAACATTTTAGCATCCCTCATTATCATCATAATTATTAGCCAAAGAACGTCGGCTGCTGAATAAAGAATGACTTCCTTTAAAGTTTTTTACAGCAATCGGTTGAAAGAGGTATGCATCCAGCGTGATCCTGCAAACTATCGATGCATGAAAGAAAACTCTTCGTGTGACGTATCTTATCCATTTTACGCCCGGTGCACCCTGGACAGTCAGCGGATTCTCATGCAGACTGATGATTTCTTTCACCACGAGTGTAAACCAAAAGCAACCTCGAGTGGGTAGCAGTCCACTATCTAAACTGGCTCGGGGCGTCATTTCAATTAACATCGAAGGGTTTTCAGATAAAAACACAAGTTCTTGCTAATCCATGCAAAGCTAAGTCTTGTGACATACTGAGTGTCCAAGATGACAAACATCGTATCATATATTCGTTTATACTGAGCTGCTTGGAAATTGAACGGCTAAAGTTGGATCGCAATACGCCCCCTGGAATGACGCTTGTCGCTGAGATCCATCACCCAAAGTACGGTATTGTAGGTACGTCCTATGCTGCGTTTTAGGTCAAAGGGGTTTAGGAAGTCAAAGGGTCTCATATCTAGAACTTGCCTCGAGAGTACTCAGTAACTGAGGGCGAAGAACTGATGATGTCCTGCCCATTGCCAAAGAGAGTTTACTGATTTCTTTATATTAATAAAGAAAAATACGGAATCTAAGAAAATAAGTGACACCTTATTAAAATTCAACGATCTGTTACAAGGATGGATTGTTGTAAAAAAATAGTTAAACAATGAATAAAACCTTCTAATGTTTAGCTGGCTTGTCACGTATCATAGACATTTAAGGTAGTGCAGCTAGTTATCGTTTTAGTGTGTGATGTGACATCAGATACCATAACAAGATCTTGAATTAAATACAGGTACGTACCAAACCTACCGTTTAAAATCGTAACTTGTTTTAAAATTAATAAGGACTAAATTTAGTTAGTTCATAGGCATTTCCTATACTGAAAATATAAAGTTTTTTTTTAAATTAGTTAATAGTTTAAGTTCACAAAAAAAAACACTTGACTAGAAGAGGCATAGCATTAGTCGAGGCAGCAGCAGAACGCATACAATGCTGATTTTCAGCGATTGACTTTGTGGGCACAGACAAATTAAACATTAAACAAATGTATGAATAAATTAAATAAAAGAATTATAGTACCATATAACCAAAAGAAAATATAATATGAAAAAGGTACTGCATTAATTTTCCTTAAACAAATACATTAATTCAGGGTTAATTTAAAATTACTAATTTATAAGATTTTTTTGTCTGTTCTCTCAATCAGTTCAATGTTGTTTAAAAGACACACGATGTTAAATTTACTTTAGTTTTGTATTGTATTCAGAGTGACAAAGCTTATCAAGCAGGTACTGCGTAGGGGTCGTCGGCATGGATTTTGAGCAGGGCTCGCTCATAATTTTCCAAACCCGAATTGACGATGGTTTGATTGATTGTCATTCGATCCTATGTGTCGCTACCCTCGTCCACGTTTTGAAAGTAGCAGCCATCAGAAACCTTTTAAAATCGATCCCTTAATTTTCTTTAAAAATAAAATATTCTATGACATAATTGCGTTAATCGCCACGCTTGGCCATTAGCTGGTTGTAAAAAATTTCAGATTAACATCTTTAACAGCTTATGATAAAAAACCTGTTTTTTTTAATTTATTATGTTTTAAACCATATTGATGTGATCTATAGATTTTTGAAGGTTTCAGCCGTAACCATTAATTTTCTAAAACAATAATAACCTAGTTAGCCATGCCAAGCAAATATCAATATCCGTTGCGAACCGTTTGTCTAAAAATTGAGCGATTGGACCGATTTTCATGATTTGTCACCATCCGGAGTAAGACAATAATTATTAAAATTATGGGGTCAGTGCGGGACGGGACCCGGCGGCGGAAAAAGTTCCCTATCGGGTTCGCTAGTAACAAATAGGTATTTAGCTCTCATTAACCTGCAAAAAAAGTAAAATCGTTGCGGTCAAAAGAAAACTCCATTTATGTCGTACATTTTCTTTACATTGCATGTACCTTGTACAAAATTACTAAGGGCGAGTTTTCACTCTATCAAACCCGGATGAGTGTAATGGCGCTTTTTAACAATTGAAATTCACTAGTGGGTATTATTATTCTGTTTTCAGAAATCAATAAAAAAAACTAAACAATGGCGTCTGCTGTAGAAGACCCGGACGCGTCAACATACGTCTTTATGACGCACCGTAAGTTCACTCAGTATTTTTTAAACAAGGCTGAAAAAAGTAAACATGGATCCAAAGTACAAAAGTTTACAAGGTTTTTTAAGCATTTATAAAATTTTACATGTGCCTTTGTTTTTAACACACATTATTTTCTCGACCCTAAGGTTATTTTTAACCTTTGGACTACCGGTCGGTGTATTTCATAAACCATGATAGCAAAACAGCGTTTTATTTATCCCAGATTATACTACTGGCCTTTTAAAAGGACACCTTAGTTATAAGAAAGGACGTGTAGTTATACCAAGTATAGCTTTCTTTTTATTACTTTACATTTATTTAAAATTCAAATTAGTAATCTGAAACTCGTAGTTACAATTAAATCTAGTTTTGAAAAATATAAATGGTAAAGTAATAACTTTTTTTAACAAACAAGTTTTATTCCTATCTTGTACATAGGACCTTATGTTACTAAGGCGGATCTTGTCGTTTGTTGTATTTTTTTATACTATTTCTTTTGATTTTCGTTTGTTTTAACGTTGTTAGTATACCTACAAATTGGCATAGAGCCTCAGTTACGCAGACGCGGGGCGTCCGGCGTCACGTGCGGCGAGGCTTTCCGCGGCGCGTCGAGCGATATTGACCACTTACACTGTGACTTTTAGCATGGATGCAGTCGCAATGCTAACGCGCATTAGCTTCGATGCAGTCGCAAACTGTTAACCTTAACACACTGCGCTACCATTAGCATCAATGCAGTCGTGATGCAGAAGCTGGAAATTGACAAATTATGTACTGTATTTTGGCGACTGCATCGATGCTAAGAATAACGCAGTGTGTAAGGGGTCTTTACCGTTTATAGTCGGCGGCGCGTGAAGCGACCAGCGTCATAGCTTGCGCAAAATCAAATGTAGCCACATCGTTCACCACGTCACCCGCCGCTTCATACATCGCATCCCCGCGTTGCATAAATTGCTAGTTTACATATCTTTAATTCCTCACGGATGTGAATATCCACAATTTTTAGTTATGCTTTGTTTATGCGACCGCCGGCGGACTTTTGATCCGTGAGCGTCTACCAGCTTATGAAAAAAACCGCCGCGTCACTCACGGCATCGGCAACCGTCACGTCAGATGCTCCTTGCCAAACAAACGCGTGAAAAATAGCTTCTTCGTAAACGCAGTCATATAACGCAGTAAGTTTGATTAAAAAGCAAACTGCGCACAAAGCGTGACGTCCACGTCTCCTTGAAAAAGGCCCAATGCAGCGATTATATCGTGAAACTGTTACGAATATGAAAAATCTGCCAAATGCCAGTACACCACAATATCTATCTTTTATCTATTTGAAAAGACCATTTCGCATTTTACCAACCAACCAACAAGGATTGAGAAAACTATTGAGGACCTCCGTGGTGTAGTAGCTAAGCACGCTGGGTTTCAAAGAGTCGACGCTCTGAGGTTCCGGGTTCGATTCCCGGTCGGGTCAATGTAGAAAGCATAATTTTCAATATTGTCTCTGGATTGGGTATTATGGTACCACCTTTGTGTCTGATTTTTAACCGACTTCAAAAAAAGAGAAGGTTATCAATTCGACTGTACGTTTTTTTGTGGCTGTGTTACCTCATAATATCACAGTAATTTGTAGATCGATTTGAAAAAAAAATTCGCATTCCTAGAAGTTCTACCTTCTAGTCGGTCACATTATTGCTAAGTTGGGATCTGATGATGGGATCTTGGTGCAATAGAGGGAAACTCTCAAATTTTAAAGGCACGTATAGTGTTTTTGTACTAGAATCTTAATGTTGATATGTTGTTACGTCTGAGAGTCAACATTGTGTGGAGCTAAGCTGATGGTGGAACTCTTTAACGCTTAGGAGTTCATTTGATTATAATGACAGACCTTATGACAGGTAGGTTGTAGCTTCTTAAAGAACTGAGTCATAAGGCAAAACCACCCTCCCTCCTCCTGCAATCACTAAAAATGAAGAAATAAGATAATCTTTAAAAAAAGGTAAATTCCGACTTCAAAACCTAAATGCACTAAAAAGTCTTTATTTAAGACTTTTTAAAGACTCTTGACTCTTGACTCTTTAAAGGGAACGAATCTATTTTAGGCGAACATTTTTTATTATTATTTTTTTTATAACAAAAGTGCATTGGCTACTTACATGGGGATCAGAGCAATATATGTGATTGGTGTCCAGTATTTATTATTATTTCTAATTATGATATTACGTCTAGATATGTATTAAATCGGGTCATAGCATATGCGGATCGTTGCTATACAATTAACTGATTTTCGCAGCGTGCAGTGGCGCATGCGATTTTACATTAAAATTGAAATAAATGTGTAAAATACTTTCTTTTACTCTTCCAGATCAGGAGCCACTGGAATACCCCTTGTCAGACTCATTGCCTTTTTTGGTAGTTCTTGTAATAGCATATTTGGCATTTGTGCTGAAAATAGGACCTGATTTTATGAAAAATCGGGAACCCTACAAACTGAAGAACACAATCTTAATATACAACGGAATTCAAGTTATACTGTCTGCTATATTTGTTTGGGCTGTAAGTATTTTGTAATATTTGATTATTATTATTAATGCTCTTGTACGTGAGAATTTGAGATGGATTCCGTTGCATTAGTCAATACTACCTGCATTTGTTAATATAACTACTTGAATTTAGAAGATTAAGGGCCGATTTTTCAATGGTCAGATAAAACTTATCAGTCTGATAAATCATAAAGCGACAGATCTTAAAAAATGACAGCAACGTGTGATTGTTGACAATAAGGTGACGTTTTCAAATTGTCCATATTGTATTTTGTTCGACGAATATTTCTTATCTGACTATTGAAAAATCAGCCCTTAAATATTTAAAACATCTTGGAAATGTGGTAAGTTTATTACTAAAAATGAATTTTACTATATTATACATGCTGTTTGTATCTATAGTCGAGACTCATAACTTCTGACAACATTAATTCTTTCCACAACGAAGTCCTCAATTAGTACCAAAAACACTCGATTTCAAGTACATAGTAATTAGTTTTCTGGCTATTATCTCATCATTATGGACTAATTGAGTAAATCGAAACTAAGCCTTGAATCACGTTCTTTTGAACCGACTTCAAAACCATTTTGGGATCTGATGATGGGATCTTGGTGTAATCGAGGGAGGGAAACCCCCAAATTTTAAAGGCACGTATAGTGTTTCTTTACTAGAATCTTAATGTTGACGTGTTGTTACGTCTGATAATCAACATTTTGTGGGGCTGAGCTGATGGTGGAACTCCTTAACGCTTAGGAGTTCAGTAATTATAATGGCGGAACTTATGATAGGTAATTTGTAGCTTCTTAAAAAAATTGAATAATAAGGTCAAACCCCCCCCCCCCCCCTCTTATGTAATCACTAAAATGAAGAAATAAAATAAACTTTAAAAAAAAGTAAAAACCGACTTCTAAACCAAAATGCACTAAAAAGTCTTAGATAAACCCTTCACCATTGAAAGGAAAGGAATCCGTTTTAGGCAAACAATTTCTTTTTGGAGTCGGTGCCATCACTTTGACCATCAAGCATCAACTATCACAGCACCGACTCCAAAAAGAAATTGTTTGCCTAAAACGGATTCCTTTCCTTTCAATGGTGAAGGGTTTATTTAAGACTTTTTAGTGCATTTTGGTTTTCATATATACAATGATTGATTTATTTTTCAGACGGCAGCTTGTTTATTGGAATACGGTCTGTTTCCTAAGTATTGCCTAGAAGGTGACCCTACAGTTCGCAGAAAAGTAAGTTTTGTAAATAGATTTATATCTTTATTATTTGCAATTTAAAACACATATTCAGTGCTGAACACTCGACTGAGTGCGCAAAAATTATTCCAACCGTGTCGACCACTCGGTCCAGCGTTCAAGTTACTAACGAATACCTACAATTATGTATATTTGGACTCAATGGACACTAAATATTTTAATTAATTTCGATCGTTCGCAGAAAATGTACATATTTTACCCCATAGGGCATTATCCGCTCATTTTAGCAAGATAAATGTTGATAATAAGCCATTTCGTAGCGTTTTGGGTCGGAAGGATCACATGTTTTAATAGTATAGCGCCTTTTCAACCATTTAATCAAATCAAGCTATTGTTAGATGTAAATACGCCTAGCAATATACTTATTATAGTTCAATTATCTGACACACAATCATGATATAATGTTACATCGGTGTTAATGATGAACAAAAAAACCGTGACCGTAAATAGGACATGATATCGTGTCTAAATATAGTTATTATACATACATTTATATTACTATGGAATATATTTGCTGCTAAAATAAAAAAAATGACTTAGTTAGCTTTAAAAATATACCAAAATATAAGGTTAAAACTACGAGTACCACATACGAAAATTTCGTTTCTTCAAATTCACATGAAAACGTGTGAAAAACTAAAATAATATTATTATTTGCTTAATATTATTTATAATTATTTAAATCAGATATAAGTGAGGTGTGTTATACGTTTATTCTTAAGTTAATGAGCTAACTTGATTAACAAATCAAAGTATTTATAGAAACTTTTGTAGGAAGTTAGTACTAATTATTTCAAAATTGTTGGAACAATGCTTTTTTCATCAGTTCATTTTCTTACGGAATGACTCTAGTCCTTTGGTTTTACGGGTACTTCTGATCATTTCTTGATCTGCGGACGTAGCTCTGCCAAAAGAGGAGTCGAATGGTTATATCCCCAGCGGGATTAATCACGGCAATTAATTACACGTCTTTAGTTTATCATATTAAAAACTATGTTTCCCAACTTTTATGTATCCATTTGATTTTAAAAACAATAAGAATTGCCTTTCAAGGTAAAAAAATAAAGAAAAGCATTAAGTTTAGGAAATAATATTATCTTATTGGTGCGATTAACGGTATCGAGACGTGGATGTTAGGCCTACTGGTCGCTTCGCCGCGCTGACTTTATTATTATTACTGTCTACGCTCATAAAGAAGAAAACATTGCTTAAGATATTTGGCGGTTTTGTGCACATCATTGCTTGTATTATTGACATAAATGTTCTTCACACAGATGTTACACTGCCTGAATAGGCATCAGATTTTTGAAAACTGTGACCCATATTAAGAAGTGATTTAATAGATTCTCCACGCTATTCCAATCAAACTTTTTTCAGGTTTTGCGCATTTAACGTAACACATTGTATACTTAGCACTCGGATCCGAGTGTTTATGTTTTTTTTTAATACTAGAAGCGCAAATATATTTTTTTCTGAAATTGCGGTTTCCTATACATTTTTTTAATTCCTAAAGCACTAAAAGTGTTAAGATTAGGAAACCAAAAACTGGCGCACAACCTGCATTAGACGAATTGCGCTTGTTACAATGAATAATCTTTATCTGACGTTGGAAAAATCAGGCCTATCTGAAATAACAAAAAATAATGTCTACATTTCAGATATTATTTGCGTTCTACATTTATTGGCTCGGTAAACTTACGGAACTCCTAGACACCATTTTCTTCGTGCTGCGTAAGAAGTACAATCAGGTATAAGTTTTGATTTTCAAAAGTTTTAATTAACAGTTTTAATAAGAAATAATATTAAGTCTGTTTTTCATTGCTAGTCCAATAATGAAAATAATCTTGATATTCCTTTTTAACGAAATAATTTATTTTAAAATAAGATAAACATAAAATTTCATTTTTTAACTTATAGTGTTTTGTCACTACACAAACTTAATAATATATATTGCACTTGTAAAAAGCAACTTTGGCTCTGTGGCATACATAAATTAAAATTCGCTAATTATAAATTCGCTTCCTTCATTTTAATTGATTGTCAAATATTTGTAAAAATTTTACCTTCTATATTCGGATATTGTGAGAGCAATCTTGCAAAACTGATGATGTTACGCAGCCTACGTGATAAAGTTTTCGCTTGCAAAATTCACCAGGCTCGCTAATGTGACGGTGGCCGAGTGGTATAGGCATACGCCCGGATAGCGTAAGACACGGGGTTTGATTCCTCGTCAGTCACACAGCCAAAGTTGCTTTTTACAAGTGAAATTTATATTACGAGTATAAACACAAATCTCAAAACCTACATAGGCCAGTCATAGATGAGACACTGAGATCTTTTCTAATCAATTTTATTTACTGATATTATTTTAAAAGTTATAAAAAGATTGTTTGCATGGTTCGACTAGCAAAGAAAAACGGACTATAATTGTATGTTTAGATGAAGACAAGGGTGAGAATAAAATATTATTAAGATTAAAAAATATCTAAGCACCTAGGTTTTAATTTATTTGGCTATGATAGAAGAATAAAGGCCCCCTCAATCTGTGACATTAAATATTGCATTTTATAAGAAAATGTACAGCCTACCCAATGAATAAAACAACAAGAACACAAATAGTTCAAAAAGTGAGCCGTTTTTATTTCAATTGGTATTTCTTCAATGCAAAAAAATAAAAACACCTGTACATATATCAAAATGGAGAGACGTTTTTTGATATTGTATAAATCCACTCGTTTAAAGTGTTTTTAGCTGTGTTCTTAACTTCTTCTTATTACCTTTCAGGTGTCCTTCCTTCACGTGTACCACCACGCCTCAGTAGTCATCGGTACCTGGATGATATTCAGATATGCCATGACCTTTTCTTTCGTATACGCTGCCTTCATCAACTCTCTGGTGCACGTAGTGATGTACTTCTACTATTTTTTGGCAGCTCTTGGCCCTCAGTACCAGAAGTACCTCACTTGGAAGAAACACATCACCACATTCCAACTGGTATGTCATCCTCAACCAACGAACGAAAATATTAACCTCCATATTTCTATACAAGTCAATTAATAACAAGCATCAAGGATGCATGAAGTAGTTTGGGGAGGCTTTTGCCCAGCAGTGGGATAGCAAGGACTAGAAGAAAAAAGATTATTTATGGTAGAGTTAACTGTGTATCTTGGTACGGCAAATTTTGACGGAGAAATTGATCCATGACAGAAATTGTATCGTCGCTGTGTCATTACTCGCTTTGTCGACGTTTCTTCATTTTGAATACCTTATATTTAAATTTTAACCTTAATGCTTCAACACCCGAGCGGTTGCAGGCAACCGCATAACAATAGAATTTGCATTGTGTCTCGTTCACATACGCTTGAGGGATTAAGGTCACTGCAGCGGCCTGGCGTAAGAAAGAACTTCACAGTAGACACATGCACGACCTGGAACAACCACACATAGACTTGACTGCATCTAACAAATGGCTTAAATTAGGATACACGCGAGCTACATGCGAGGATGCGAGTTTCCCCATTCGTTTTCTTTTTTTAATTTTTTGAAGAGATGTTCTTTTATTTTACTTGCATAAAATTTAAAGATAATAATACATAAAATAATCATATAAACAGGTGTTACATCATAATATAAACTTACGAACTAGATCATATTCCACTTAATGCATGCACATAAACATCACAAAAATTTGTAGGAATTACTGGTACATTTAAATAATATTCTGTGAATAAGAGATTACAATAAAAGCAATAAATATAAATGTAAATTCAAGTATGTAAATCCCAGCACACGTCCATTAACTCTCCTTTAAAACGTATACAGTTACAATCAAAGATGTTAAGATGCGTGCCATCAGGAGATAAATGGTTAAACAGGCGACAAACTCTAAGGTTATAAGATAAAATATTTAATGTCAAATTAAATAAAATTGATTACCGGAATCGATCTAACATATAACTAGTGCAGGTCCAAATTTAACACAAACTGACTGTACACTCCGTCACAACCAATTCTGCAACATTATTCTTCAAAAATTGCTTTAAAGTATAAATCCTAAGTTCTCATTCACCCCATTTTACGGTATCCGGAAAATCAGCTCCAAATCAGTGCTGGAGAATGACAGTAGTAAGATGTACTTTGACTGCGCAAAACTCACTGACAGGATTATGCATAATCATAGACCAGGGGCCCTATTTTTTAATCACTCGCTTGGATATGGCGTGCGATTTTCGATCGAGAACGGATGTAAAATCAACGAAAATAATACGAAATACAGACGTGGGTACCTTTGTATCTTTTTCGAATCCCTTCTGTGTGGATATCAACTGACTTTCAATCCAAATTCGGACTTTAATCAATGAGTATCATACGCCATCTTGACGCGAGTGATTCAAAAATAGGGCCCCTGGTAACACTATAATTGATCAACAAAACAAAATAGTTTACATTATAGATATTTCCGTTCATAAAATCCATAATTTTCACAATATAATAACCGAAACAATACACAAATACTCTAAATTGAAAGATAAAAATACAAAAAATATAGAAAATGGAAAAAGTATATATTCCTTTACTTACCGCGCTGTGCAACCTCATCATTCGGGGAATACTAATTAACTAAATACATGACAATGCAAATGGCCACGATTCTAAACACATGCCAAACATAAGTTTTTGCAGGACGACTCCGATTCCACAGGCCCTGCCGAAAGTGCAGTTCACTTGGCATAGGCCCGTGATACTGGCACTATAAATACCAAAGGCAAACATGTCTTCGAGATCAGAAGACTGGAAATGAAAATAATAAATAATTTATTTCGGGGATCATAAAATAAAATAAAGTCCCATCAAAGAAATACTTTTAAATAATAACACATACAATATATATGTAAAAATAAAATAAAAACACCACGCTACTTTGTGTGTTTCGTGGTGTCACGTTGAAAAATACGGCACCCTTTTAGACAACGCTTTTAGTAGTTTACATCTTCTTCTTTGTCCGAGTCAAGCAAAGCGCAAAGGCACTTCCTTTTCTCCGAGTTTATATCTTTAATTGATTGCCTTAGGCTAGTTGACTAAATTTCAAGAACTAGATAATACTTTACACTAGTAAATACATTAATCAAAAACCTTGAAATTCTTAAAAACATTTAACATTTACATAATTATGTTTATTTTATTTTATTAAATGTGCCTCAAAGACGCTCGGACTGTCATGGCGTCCTAAATGACATCTCTGCTTATAATCCAGTCTACTTGACAGCAGAATACTATGAAAATCTATGACACCAAAAATAGCCCGCCATTGTGGAAGGTTTGACATCACATCCTTTGAATGGCGTTGACGGTCACGTGAACATGTGTCTTTTAGATTAAAAAATAATTTTAATAATAATCATTGAATTTCAGAAATAAATTAGTGTGTTGATACCTGCATACCATAATTAATCACTGTGAACTAAAAACATTGTGATTTGTTCTTAGTGGAAACTAACCTATTGTTTCAACGTTTCAGGTTCAGTTCGTGTCGATGTTTGCCGTCCAGCTGATCACTCTGATCTACTGCAAGAGGTGCACTCACCCAGTTATTGGTCTCATCTACGCGTTTTTCTCAACTACTCTATTCTTCGTACTATTCTCCAACTTCTACGTCCAGAGCTACAAAAAACCACAGAAAAAAGAACAAAGTGAGAAAGCTAACGGAGTCGACACCAATGGCCAAGAGAGCGCTAAAATTAAAGCTCAATAATTTATTGAAAATGTTAATGTATTTTATGCTGTGGTTATTGATGCAAACTGTTTTAGTAATATTTATTTAACAAATATTTGTATAGGAAAAATTAAAATTTAAAGTAAAACCCAATAAAACAAATATCTATGTACAAATAAAAACCATTTTCGAAATCAATATTGTTATTTATTGTTTTATTTTGATGATCTTTTATATATGGCGTAAGATGTACAAACGTTCAAAGCAGCTGGACTAAAGTAGAAAAGAAGTATGAAACATATTGTAATCTGTCGTTTAACATCTTACCAAAGAATAATTAAGATTTACAATGATATCGTATATTTTTTTGTAGATGGTCAGACATGGCGACCGTTTACAAAATGGCGAACATAATGCCATGATCCTTAGTGAAAATTCCAATTTGAGTGCTTTTGTTCAGTTCTGTTTCTTTTGTGCATGTCAGTCAGTATTCGAAGTAATAAACTATATTCACTGTAAACATTGAACTATATGACTAGTGTATTAGAACTGACGCCATGAACAAATCTAGTGCCACATCGATTGACTCCACGTACGAGTATCATCAACTCATAGAAACGGTTTCATATTTGAAATTAAAATTTCAAGGAATACGTTATAAACTTGTTGTATATGTACATTTTTTGCTTATTTATACGTAGGAATAACAACTCACTGACTGTACTTATTTGTTTTTTTGTCAGATATATGCTATGGTATGGTAAAAGGGGTTTAAGTAAACGGTAGAGACATGTATTGCCTGAAATAAAGTGTAAACATGCTTTATCATTAATGTAAAATATAGGATTTAAATGATTATTTACATACATTTTTAATACAGTTTTATTTTTGTTGATATAATGTATGTTGATTCTGGCATTGCGTTACGTAGAATATAATATTTATCTCAATTTTTGTTTAATAAATAAATGTTTACTATGATTTACACATGTTTAAATAGACATTTGAATACAACTCTACGGCTGCCGTCCAAAGTCAGTTATTGTTTGATTTGATTTATTTATTTAGAATTTATTGCACAACCGAAATTTAATACAAAAAGTGTACATAACGAATACAATTTATTACCAGTCATAGCTTAGACATACGATTCATAGCTTAGTATTTTGATTGTGATTTTTAAGGAGAAAATAAAGAGTTTTTTTTGTGGTTTTGTCAAAAATTTTACTTACCTACTAAAAGTTTTTACTTTCTGCTCAGATTACAAAGTAAATGGTAAAAGTTGCCCTTGATTTAAGCAGGGCCATTGCAAGGGTTTCTCTTGTACCTAAATATTTATTTATTTTGTTACATATCAAACATATACTTGCAAAAAATGAATCCAAATCTGAATTGAATTAACATTCAAATATACAGAGTGTTCTTTTAATCAGCGACAAGCGACTCAGGTGTGACTGTACAAACGCTACTGACACTACTGAAAAACATAAAACCGGCCAAGTGCGAGTCAGACTCGCGCACTGAGGGTTCTTTGCCAATTTGAACTGAATTAGGAAACCACTTACTTTCACTTAGCTAAACTACCACAATATTTTGTTGACAACAAATATAACTTTTTTTCATAGTGTTTGTCTGAAAAACAAGTTATGTTTGCGGCTGTTGAACATGTACTATCTCAAAAACTACTAGTTCGATTCCGTCGAAATCAATTTTCCTTGAAAGTATTTGTTAAGACATTATGTATTTTTTCCAAAATTTACACTTGCTTAGTTGAGAAGTAAGAGGGGGCGGAGCGCCCATTTTACCACTTTGGAAGCGTCTATGTATCAAACTTTGGACTTTAAAAGAAAATTGTTTTTGGAATCTCAATGTCATTTTAAAAGACCTATCCATAGATACTCTACACGCATAGGTTTGACTTAAAAAAAGGTCGGTTTAAGTTTCATATATGGGAGCCCCCCTTAAATATCATTATTTTTTATATAAGAATCGTAAAATAGTTAGCAGGATACATCTTCCTAATAAATTCCAACAGTGTAATGCTTATAGTTATAGAATAAAGTGGCTGTGACATACGGACGGACAGGCAGACAGACACACTGACATACAGACAGACAGACACTATAAGGGTTCCGTTTCTTACCATTCGGTTACGGAAACCTAAAAAAGTTTTTTATAAATGGAAAAATATCCACAACAAAAAGTAATTATTGCAATACTAGCGCGAGTCCAAACTAGCAACACGTAGCTTGCTAGCTACGGCGTAGTATTTCGTAGATCCGTGCTAGCTACGCGCGGGGGTGCTAGTCTCCACATTCGTTTAGAACTATTGGAGAATATTGTGTTGTGAAGAGGTTTTCCTTTTGCTATACTTGCATATAATTTAAAGATTCTTTTTTAGGGATAAGCATAACTCATTTTATCATCCCAGTGTTGGATGTCACTGACCAAAACAGCAACCTGTAGGCATTAGGTTGACGAAATTATTTAACTATACTAAAATTCGCAGTATAATAGTAATGTTCTAGCATACTGAGAATTTTATTATCGGTAGATAATTTAATTAACGTTCTAAATACCTAAAGCAGATGACTCTAGAAGTATTCAATCTCAAAACACTGAATCATAATTTACTATGACACGAAAAAACGGAACGAAATTCTGTTCATCCGATTGGAAGCTACGATACCACAGACAGATACAAAGACGCGTTTAACTTTAACACCTATCTTTTTGCGTCAGGGGTTCTTATAAAACTGAAATAAAGATTTGGAGCACCTTTTAAAGCCCGTTTTTCGTAGCTAGTCGAACATTGTAAACAATCATGACAATCCTTTTTAACGAAATAATTAATTTCAAAATAAAATAAACACACAACTCACAACTTTTATAGGTAATTCATCGTTGAATACTAAAATATTTTAAAATCAAACAGTAAAAGAAAAATTAGAAAAATTGAAAATAATAATAATAATAATAATTTAGAAAAACTGCGCCAAAATTAAATTCTTTAACAGCCAATAATAAAGCTGGCTGGTTCCTAGCCCAAAGGATCAGCATAGCTATCCAACGCGGCAACGCAGCCAGCATCATAGCCTCCTTGACGCAAGGAAATGGTTTCGTTTTTGAACAGGTTTTAATATTAAGTTATTTTTTTATGTTGCATGTCTTAGTTTAATTTTTTCTTGTTTGTTATTAATAAAGAAATTCCTAAACAGTAAAATAATTTCATGCACTGGTATTATTTTAAAAGGTTTGATAAGATTATTTACTTTATTGGACTAGCAAAGAGAAACGAACTTTAAACTATTTATATGTGTAATGATATCACTGAAATCTAGATTTATTTTTAACTTAAATGGAAAAACCGGCCAAGTGCGAATCGGACTCGCGCACTGAGGCACTAAACATTAACTGAATTAGGGAATTCACTTACTTCCACTTAGTAAAATACCAAAATATTTTGTTGACAGCAAATATAACTTTGTTTTTCATAGTGTTTGTATGAAGAACAAAGTTATGTTTGCGGTTGTTGAAAATATGCTATATCTCAAAAACTTCTCGTTCGATCTCGTCCAAACCAATTTTCGTTGAAAATATTTGTAGAAATCTACATTTCTTTTTTTTTTTTCAAAATTTGCACTCGCTTAGTTTAGAAGTTAAATGGGGGGGGAGGACGCCCATTTTACCAATTTGGAGGCGTCTAGTTATGAAACGTTAGACTTAAAGAAAATGGTTTTAGGAACCTCTATGTCATTTTAAATGACCTATCCATAGACCCCACACGCATAAGTTTGACAAAAAAATTTTTTTTCGTTTTATTTTCATGTATGGGAGCCCCCCTTAAATATCATTATTTTTTATTTTTTGTATAAGAATCGTAAAGCGGTTAACAAGATACATCTTCCTAGCAAATTTCAAGAATGTGATTCTTATAGTTACAGAATAAAGTGGCTGTGAAATACGGACGGATAGACAGACAGGCAGACAGACTTGACGAAACTATAACGGTTCCGTTTTTTGCCATTTTGTCTGTCTGTCAGTCTGTCTGTCTGTCTTTCTGTCTGTCTGTCTGTCTTTCTGTCTGTCCGTCCGTATGCACAGCCACTTTATTCTGTATCTATAAGCATCACACTGTTGAAATTTTGTAGGAAATGTATCCTGTTAACCGCTTTACGATTCTTATAAACAATAATGATATTTAGGGGGGGGGGGGGGCTCCCATTCCCATCCCATTTGACATAGAGGTTTCTAAAACCATTTTCTTTTAAAGTCTAACGTTTGAGAGATACACGCTTCCAAAGTGGTAAATGGGCGTCCCCCCATCTAACTTCTAAACTAAGCAAGTGTAAATTTTGAAAAAAATACATAATGTAGATTTTAACAAATATTTTCAACGAAAATTGGTTTGGACGAGATCGAACGAGAAGTTTTTGAGATATAGCACATTTTCAACAACCGCAAACATACCTTTGTACTTCATCTGTCAACAAAATATTGTGGTATTTTAGTTAAGTGAATCCCTTAATTCAGTTAAAGTTGTCACAGAACACTCAGTGCGCGAGTCCGAGTCGCACTTGGCCGGGTTTTTAGACAGAGGTTGACAATATTTCCCAGCACCAAAATGTAACGAAGGTTGACACTATCGGAAAAAATAAGATAATATATGAAAATTAATATCGACTGAAGCATTCTACGTTGGTGTCATTATCAATAATACTAATAATACAAATCTTAAGTGTTGTATGTTTGTTTGACAATAAAAAACATACACGGGCTCAAAGTAACGTACTTAATAATTTTACCCGAAGCACAGCCCTAAAAGTCTGACTCAATGTGAAGGTAAAATTTTCCATTGCCATTAACACTTTAAATAGCCGTAAATTTATTTGAAACAGTGATAGCATACAATGTTTACTATTTCCTTACAATATATATTAAAAACAAAGCCCTAGAAAATTAGTTGTCGAGATATTACGGGTGGGCAAAGAAGTCAGGTTTTGGAGATAACTTTGTCCGCCTCTGTTTCTGCTTATGTCTCAACATCTATTAGGATTTATACCACATAGTTTTAACAGTTTGTTTGTTGCTATAAGTGTAAAGGAAAATTAAATTAAGGTTGGATATTTTTCAAATGAAGTCCAAAAATGTGCGGTTTCACGGTAGTGCAAAGAATTATCAATGAGAAGCGAATAGGCCGTATAAGCCAAACACATTTTAGACGTACCATTTGCAAGAAAAAATAATATGGTATTCGAGAATTATATTTTTTACTTCGATGTTATTATCGCTATGGAAATTAACATGAATGTCCGAAGGCTGGGGTTACACAATATTATAAAGACACCTTTTGCCAACTTTTTGAAACTGCGACAAAAGATTAAACTAAGACATGCAACATAAAAAAATAACTTAATATCTACTTATTCAAAAACGAAACCATTTCCTTGCGGCAAGGAGGCTATGATGCTGGCTGCCTTGCCACGTTGGATAGCTATGCTGATCCTTTGAGCTAGGAACCAGCCAGCTTTATTATTGGCTGTTAAAGAATTTAATTTTGGCGCAATTTTTCTAAACAGCAATTTAGCAGAGGATCCCCACGGCCCAAATATTTCAACGCCAAACGGCGCAAACACATAATCACTTGCAAGTAAAACGTACTTGCGACGCTTGGCGTTTTCAGCCAACTCCGCTGCTGCTCCAGCTTTAAGGGCTGATTCTCTGATATGGGAAGGGGCCAAAGTATCGACACAAGTTGCATCCCAAACTAAGGCCCGACCCCGTTCCCAGGGAATAAGCGTTAGGCCATCGGGTCTCTTGCCATCATCACGGACCAAACTACGTGGTTCCAACGTGGAAGGAACATTAATGGTCGCAAGAGCTCTTCTGATGGCGTCATTAAGGGTAGCGTGACGCGCGATTTATCAACCTCCTTGCCACATGGACACGTAAAAATTTCACATTTTACCAAGGCGGAGGCCCACACACACCCGGAAAGACTCACTATCGAAAAGAGTGCCCAAATTTTTCGACGGTAAAGCATAAAAGTATATTATATTATTTAAATATCCTCTAAATATCCTTTGGACAATCCCAAACATCGTCATCTAGTCCCAAAGTAAGCTACTCAAAGCTTGTGTTATGGATGCCAGACAACGGGTACCTCTCATGCAAATAACGGTGGGTATTTTTTTTTATCTTACCAAACCCGTCGTGTGGGGTATCGTTTTAAAATTAGTGTTTTCGTAATACGAGTATTCAGTTATTAAAGGCAAATTTTTGTTTAGAGTTTAATAATAAATAAATAAATATCCTTTGGACATTCCCACACATCATTTAAATAAAACCAAATAGCCCAGAACAGGGTCAATGTTCAGGCAGGGGAACCCATCACTTAATCGCAATTTTCTTCATCGATTTTCATTCCCCATAAAACGCTTCGCAGATGTTTCAAAATAATATTCAACAAATTCTAGAATCTTGTTACATCACAATTTCATTTGGTCGAATGCTTATTATCTACAAACTTATTTCATCGTTACTTCTATTCTTATATTACGTATTTTCTATTTTGTTACCCATGATTTTATTGCCACGTAAGTTTCAATATGCAGAATTCTTGAAACATCGAATTTTACTACACTAAATTCCGTATATCGAAACGATTTTTTTATTAATATTATATTGCATACTTTATTAATAGACAATTTAAAACATAACTAATATAAATATTATGTAATAAATATTGATCTAATAAATAAACTCCGCTAATCCCGACTCGCCGTGGTCTCCTCGCCGTGGTACTAGTCTGCCCGATACTAGAGTGTAATTCAAATGCCGGAGGCGCGGAGCCGAAGCTGCGTAGGCGAGCGAGGGTGGATGCGCCTTGTTACGCAAGGGCGACGAGGCTGCTATTTCCGCAGCGCCGGAGATGAGGAAATCCTAATGCATGCTGCGTGTTTGCATGCCTGCTTGCTTGCTGCATGCATGCCTGTATGCTTGCATACATGCATCTAGCCGTCTGTTTATGACACTGTGAGTGTTAAAATCATTCTAAAGCATTAGATAGCGAAGCGACATCAATTTCCAAGTTGAATTTATTCTGTAAAGAATAACTGCTTGGGCCATCTGCTTCATAAACAGACGGCTAGATGGCGCTAAGCGTCACGCAATTGACGTTTTCATAAGAAACTACAAATTTCGCAGGGTCGGACTAACAGCACGGTAGCTCAATTGGTAAGAGCGTTTGGCCCGGTTTGCCAAAAGGTTGCTGGTTCAAGTCCCGCCCGTGCGCAAATTTTTGGTTTCTTATTTCATCTTTATGAATATAAAATATGACACTGTGAGTGTTAAAAACATTCTAAAGCATTAGATAGCGAAGCGACATCAATTTCCAAGTTGAATTTATTCTGTAAAGAATAACTGCTTGGGCCATCTGTTTCATAAACAGACGGCTAGATGGCGCTAAGCGTCACGCAATTGACGTTTTCATAAGAAACTACAAATTTCGCAGGGTCGGACTAACAGCACGGTGGCTCAATTGGTAAGAGCGTTTGGCCCGGTTTGCCAAAAGGTTGCTGGTTCAAGTCCCGCCCGTGCGCAAATTTTTGGTTTCTTATTTCATCTTTATGAATATAAAATATGACACTGTGAGTGTTAAAAACATTCTAAAGCATTAGATAGCGAAGCGACATCAATTTCCAAGTTGAATTTATTCTGTAAAGAATAACTGCTTGGGCCATCTGTTTCATAAACAGACGGCTAGATGGCGCTAAGCGTCACGCAATTGACGTTTTCATAAGAAACTACAAATTTCTCAGGGTCGGACTAACAGCACGGTAGCTGAATTGGTAAGAGCGTTTGGCCCGGTTTGCCAAAAGGTTGCTGGTTCAAGTCCCGCCCGTGCGCAAAATTTTTGGTTTCTTATTTCATCTTTATGAATATAAAATATGACACTGTGAGTGTTAAAAACATTCTAAAGCATTAGATAGCGAAGCGACATCAATTTCCAAGTTGAATTTATTCTGTAAAGAATAACTGCTTGGGCCATCTGTTTCATAAACAGACGGCTAGATGGCGCTAAGCGTCACGCAATTGACGTTTTCATAAGAAACTACAAATTTCGCAGGGTCGGACTGACAGCACGGTAGCTCAATTGGTAAGAGCGTTTGGCCCGGTTTGCCAAAAGGTTGCTGGTTCAAGTCCCGCCCGTGCGCAAATTTTTGGTTTCTTATTTCATCTTTATGAATATATGGGATCCGTTACAAATTGAAACAAGTTTTTATGAAAGGTTATATCGATAGCTTAATAATTCTATAAAATATTAGTTTAATATATCGTTATTCTGCTTAACAAAACAGTTGCGAAACATTTTTTTGGTGAACTGTTATTCGATGTTATGAAACGACGATTATTGACTATTCGATTAATCAAGAAAAAAAATATTAACATTCATTGAATAGTTTTCAATAGTTGTACAATTCACAACCCTAAGTTTTCGTTTTTTGAGTTCGTGACCGAAACCGTGTAAAGACGACAACTTTGTCTGTACGTCTGTATGTAGCAGCCATTTTATTCTGAAACTATTAGCATTAAACAGTGGAAACTTAGTAGGTGAATACTAATAACAGCTTTACGATTCTGCTACAAAAAATAAACAATAATATTTATGTAAATCTTTGCAAATATTGAAAAGCTGAAGAGTTTTTTGCTTTTTTGTTTGTTTGAACATAATTGCAAGAACAATTTTTATTGTGTTGGATTTTCTTATTATTTGAGGAAGGTAAGCACGATTAAAATCATCACGACTAGAGGGGATGTAGAAAACTGAAAACGCGCGGACACTGTCGCGGGGGACCGCAAGTTTTTTCACGAAATATAAAACTGCAACAAACATAGCAAACTTTTTTCGTGCCAGGATTAAACAGATAGGTTTTTTAAAATTACTAAGAAGATGAAAGTTTTGGAAAAAATATAATATAGATCCTTACAAATAATTTTACCGGAATTAAGTTTGAATGAGATTGAACTGGCAGTTTTTTTAGATATATCACATGTTTTAAACTGCAAATATAATTTTGTCCGCCATACAAACAATATGAAAAACAGTGCTATTTTTGCTGTCAACGAAATATTGTGGTGTTTTAGCTGAGTGAAAGTAAGTAGACCCCAAATTCAGTGAAATTTTGCACGGAACCCTCGGTGTGCAAGTCCGACTCACACTTAGATGGTTTCGAAGTAAGCGGTTGTGACATAAATACTCCTGACGCAAACAAATACAATACAACTTTTTTTTTTAGGTTTTTGTTCATCGTATCAATTTACACAGTTAGATTTTTAATAGCTATGTAAAAGTGCATTTACACCTAATGGCGCGTATTGCGATGCAACTTAATCCTTTCGATTTCCAGACAGTTCAATTACCACTCAGCGCAAACAAATATCATCAACATAAAAATACATATACACAGTCTGGCCATAAATACTGTTACAATTAAAAATAAGAAATATATTACATTGAAATTTGGAATCTGTAATTTTTATATAATTGCTCATTGTGTTTTCTAATTTTGGCGCCAATACATTTTATACTATTTTGCAATATTAAAATGGAGTGGGGTGATAAAGGGAACCGAATCGCTGTGATTGCATTACACAAAGTTGGTATGGAGCCAAATGCAATTTTTAAAATTCTCCATACGCTTGGTATTAGTCAAATAACCGCCTCGGTGGCGCAGCGGTAGGAGGGTCGCACTTTAAAGCGACGGCTGCGCCAGAGGTCCCGGGTTCGATTCCAGGGTCGGGCCAAAAATATATACCTGAGTTTTTCTGTTCAGAAATTCTTAGGGTAGCCCGGAGTTTGGAAGTTGGCGGTGTTTCACCCCCGTGCCTCGGAAAAGCACGTTAAGCCGTTGGTCCTGCGCCTGATCTCTCTCCGGTCGTGTCAGATTGCTGTCACACTTGTGCACTATAATATGTTCCGCGCAGCCGGCTAGTCGTTGTGACTGGCCACCGTAGTCGAAATAGGCTAAGGGGAATATTATTAGTCAAATGTTTGTGTCCGGGTTATCAATAGGTACAATGAGACCTCCTTTGTTTGTGACAGATAAACATCTGGTCGTCCACGTAGTGTTCGTACGAAAAAGGTGGTCAAAGCAGTAAGGGAAAGAATTCGCAAAAATCCTGCCCGAAAGCAAAAGATTTTATCTCGGGAGATGAAGATAGCATGTCGCATATTGTAAAATATGACTCAGGACTTGCAGCCCATAACTGACGCACTGTCATTTTTAGGGTTCCGTAGCCGAATGGCAAAAAACGGAACCCTTATAGTTTCGTCAAGTCTGTCTGTCTGTCTGTCTGTCTGTCTGTCTGTCTGTCTGTCTGTCTGTCTGTCTGTCCGTCCGTATGTCACACCCAATTTATTCTGAAACTATAAGCATCACACTACTGAAATTTGGTAGGGAGATGTATCCTCTTAACCGCTTTACGATTCTCATACAAAAAATAAAAAATAATGATATTTAAGGGGGGGCTCCCATACATGAAACTAAAACTGAAAAATTTTTTTTTAGTCAAACCTATGCGTGTGGGGTGTCTATGGATAGGTCTTCAAAAATGACATAGAGGTTCCTAAGACCGTTTTCTTTTAAAGTCTAACGTTTCTTAGCTAGACGCTTCCAAAGTGGAAAAATGGGCGTCCCCCCCCATCTAACTTCTAAACCAAGCGAGTGTAAATTTTGAAAAAAATATATAATGAAGATCATAACAAAAACTTTCAACGAAAATTGGTTCGAACGGAATCGAACGAGAACTTTTTGAGATATAGCACTTTTTCAACAACCGCAAACATAACTTTGTTCTTCATACAAACACTATGAAAAACAAAGTTATATTTGCTGTCAACAAAATATTGTGGTATTTTACTAAGTGGAAGTAAGTGAATTGCTTAATTCAATTAACGTTGGCACGGAACCCTCAGTGCGCGAGTCCGACTCGCACTTGGCCGGTTTTTTTTTAACTGGAAATTAAGAAAAGAAAAGGGTGGTAAAATCGAAAAAACTACTGAAGCTGGACACAAAGGGAGGTCACAGAAAATTTTTGTTTACGGATGAAAAAATCTTTACAACTGAGCAACATTTTAATAAACAAAAAGACCGTATTTATGCTCAAACCTCCAAGGAAGATTCCAAATTAGTCGGCAAAGTGCAACGTGGGCATTACCCGACTTCAGTGATGGTTTGGTGGGGTGTTAGCTATGAAGGAGTGACTGAGCCATATCTTTGTGAAAAAGGTATCAAAACATCGGCACAAGTGTATCAAGATACCATTCTTGAGAAGGTAGTTAAGCCCCTTAACACGGGTCATAAAGCTCGGTCCACGCAGTCTTGGTTAGAACGTTTTAGCGAACGTTTCGGACTTTATCAGAGCTGAAGACTGGCTGTCGTCTAGTCCTGATCTTAATCCGCTGGAATATGATTTATGGTTAGTTGTAGAGAGTACGGCTTGCTCTAAACGCCATGATAATTTGGAGTCTCTAAAACAATACGATTGGCAGTGAAGAATTTTCCCATGGAATGAGTGCGTGCTTCTATTGATAACTGGTCTCAACGCTTAAATATTAAAATTCTCTTATATTTATGTATGTACAGTGCACACTGTAAAAGTAATAAATATTATTTGCATTGAAAAAAATGTTTTTTCTTTGTAACAATATTTATGGCAAGACTAGGTAATATTACATTACAATGGTATAATTTTACTCTCTGATTTTATTAAGATAGACCAGAATAACAGCTACGATTACGCTTTTACTTTTTAATGTTGCAAGCACACGTAAAGGAGCTTGACCAAGACCTAAAGCTCCAAGCCAACCTCACTTTCACGTGGGGCGTCCTGTTTCTACAGACGAGGCTCTGAAAACCGACCGATGGCAGTATAACCATCTAATAAGGGGCTCACCAAACCGCCTGCTGAGCATGGCGAGTATTGGCAAAATTCCCTTAAATGGAAGTACAGTCGCCAGCACATCAGGCTACCCACTTTTATTGCAAACTAGCCCTTATTACAACTGCATAAGATACCGCAGTGTTCACCTTGACGTGCTGTTGTCTGTTCACAAAACCAGGCCCCCAGTCTCCAGCAGCCCCGCTATTCCTGACTTTAGTAGCGGTCACGGTAACGGGAATTCGGGGGGTGCAAAGAATCCCCGGAGGCGATCGCGTTGCCACACCCAACGATACCTGTTCCTAGTAACGTATGGAGCTGCAGGATAAAATGAGGCTATACTGGTACAAAATGGGTTCATCAGAAGTCCTCAAAGAGGGCGAAGACACGATAACTCTCTAGGTCGGCGACCTGCTCTACTATCAGGAAGGCAACCAACAAAAGTCCCGAGGTGGTGTCGAGTTTCTTCTCGTGTGTAAGTGATATACCTTCATCATTATCAGCCAAAGGACGTCCACTGCTGAACATAGGCCTCCCCCACGGCTTTCCATAGCGACCAATCACTAGCGTTCTGCATCCAGTTTGATCCTGCGATCTTTTTAAGGTCGTCTGTCCATCTTGTTGGTGGATGTCCTACGCTGCGTCTTTGGTCGAACGATCTCCAATCTAGAACTTTCCTGCCCCAACGGCCAGCAGTTCTTCGCGCTATGTGCCCGGCCCACTGCCACTTAAGCTTACTGATTCTCAAGGCTATGTCCGTTACCTTGGTTCTTCTACGTATCTCCTCGTTTCTGATTCGATCTCGTAGAGAAACACCGAGCATAGCCCGCTCCATCGCTCGTTGTGTAGTACTTCTTTATGAGGCCCATAGTTAGAGACCACGTTTCGGATCCGTATGTCATCACTGGTAACACACACTGGTTGAAGACTTTCGTCTTCAGACACTGAGGTAATTGAGACGAGAAGACGCTCTTGAGTGATATACCTAATACTCAGCATTTCCGAGAGGTATTCGCTGAAGGTCACACATGTATACGCTCTGACCTCAAAACACCCGGATGAAGAGGTGGAGAAAATGTATGAGGACGTAAGGAGAGCCATAAGTGAGGGGTTGTGGCGCACCACGATCGGTTTACTCACTCGCCTGTGCGCGTTGTCGGTTCTTACCTAAGCTAACCAAGATGACACCAACATTTATTTGTTTAAAAATTACAACAGATGAAATTTAGAAATATGAATTATTTATAATAAATAAAAATTATTTCCTATATGCATTATACAGTCCAGTGTCAAGAAAGTCAAGGATAAGCCTAAGCTGGGTGAGAGGCTAGATTTGATAAAAAATCTAACTTATGGACTTTTCAACAAAAAAAAACTGCAAATTGACACCTTGTATTGGTTTGTTGGCTACTGTGGCTACAGATATAAAGATTTTCAGATTTTTTCCTTGCATTGCAAGCCTAAATAGCTATTCTAACGTAAGATTAAAATTCAAACACAGCTACCTCAATTTTCATTTTATGACACTTCTAAGTCCAACCAAGAATTAAAACTTATTACAAGGCTAAATTTCAAAGCGCTGTACTGATTTCTATATTGATCCGACCGAGAATCGAACCCGTGATCTCGGAGCGGCGAGCTTTGAAACCCAGCGTCCATAGCTACTACACCACGGAGGTCGTCAAGTATACAGGGTTGCCTAAACAGTGACGCCCGATAATTTTTTTTGGAAGCCTTACACCCAGGCCTATCCAAATATACCATATTTACGATTGCCAAATTTTTTAGGTTGTCTTTTTTTATTTTTTAACTTTTGTTAGTGCTAGTTTTAGCTAGTACATAATTGTATTAAAGTAAATTTAATTTATAAGGAAAATACTGCAATACCAAAAAAGACATAACACCATAAAAATGCAGTAATTATTTGTTTGAGAGTTCTTAAAATATGCAAAAAAAAACTCGTAATCTACGAAAATTTGGATAACGTACATATTTGGTTAGCCCTGGATGTAAGGCTTTCAAAACATTTTTTGGACGTCACTGTTTTGGCCACCCAACATACGAGTTAGGTGTAAAATAAAGTAAATGGCACCTACGTTCTAACTACTCTTTTCTTTTTGCACAAATCTAAATAGGAATTTCTTTGTAGTGTAACATCACTCTTAGATTTCAAAGTTAACACATCAAAAATACATGTCCTTACATTTTGTAACATGAGTTTGTTTCAGCAAAATACATAAATTTATTTGAATGTTTCGGTTCAGTACATATGTGAGGTTGTTCTGTAGTTCTCGTGGAAGCTATCTATTATTTTACTGTCAGGTATGACTATTTTAAGATTATATCATTATATCACACAGTTAAGGTGCCAAGCAGGTAACTGTTGTTATTTTATAATTATTAGTATTACCTACCATATTTTAACAGGTTTTATTGTAAACATCAAGTATTTAAGGTCGTATTAATTCAGGAACATTATGCTTTTAATTTGCAGTGATAAAACATTAATTTCGAACTATTTGTCACATAGGCGAAGAAAAAATCACTTTCGCTTGTTTTCTACATCTTTTCAAGTGCTTGTTTACTGCCAAAAGGAGGACCTTTCCTGCTGTCTTCAAGTTTTCGTGGTGCGTCTGTTATCGTTACCAAAAAAAAATCAAGCTTTTGTAGTCTAAATTTGATTCTGAATTGAGTATCGCTGTCACTTGTGGATAGAATCAAAATACCAATTGACAATTACCATTTAACAATTGACTCAGTAGAGAGCCGAGCGAAGTAGTATTTTGGTAACTCATCGTGATAATATTAAGTGCCTTAAATCTTCTAAGAGTGTGCACAAGAAATCTATGGGTTCATTTCGCCATAATAGTAGAAAGGATTCCTCTATCATTTTGCTTGTATATATAACGCATCAGTATTCCGCAGATGCAAAAGCCACCAAACTATTTTCTGTATCAGTGATTACCGAAGATCTCAACATAAAATTTTCAAATAATGAACCGTTTGGCTAAGTCTAGGGTCAAGTCAAATACATTAAAATGTTACAAAAAACTTTTCCTCTTTTATGGAAACCTCCATTGTTTAAAAATAGAAAAAACTATTGAGGTTTAGTTAATGACAGTAACTAACGTAAGTAGCTACCTTGAGAAAGTGTATTACGCAGGCTTAATATGCTTTTTTCGCTCATGAATATTTTTTTAATATTACCGTGCCAAGTACTATTGTGTTTATGACGAGGGTATTTTTTCTAGCGTTATCCATATTCCTATTTGTTTAACGTAGTAAGCACTTCGGAAAACGTTTTTTTTTCATATTATCTATAACTGTGGCGTCTGTGTACAATACCTGCGTATCATCATTATCAGCCAAAGGACGTCCACTGCTGAACATAGGCCTCCCCTACGGTTTTCCACGGCGACAATTATATTTCTGATTATTTAAAATTGAGTTTTACTTTTTAGTTTTACAATAAATTCTTAAGAGATTTTTTTCTAGCTGTCGGAATTGAAGGAGCTTGTAAATACAAAAGTCTATAATACAATGTGTTAATTTACACATTGTATTAAAACTTTTGTCAAACTTTCAAGAAGTGCTCTTCTAATTGAAAAAAAAAAAACAGCTGTTCCATACATTTTCCCCGAGATGAAATGAGTTTTTGTATGGAACAGCTGTTTTATTTCTCGATTTAGAAGTTGGTCCCGTGCACAGAAACCATCATTAGTGTACTCAATAAAATATTCTCTAAAAAAATCTATAAATTAACACATTGCCTAATATAATTGTACTTTGTCAATAAATTTTTTTTTTGAAAAGCAATATAAAGCATAATGTTTTTGTTTTCAGCACCGCAAAAAATAAATCGCGATGACTACCACAGAACATTCGCAAGGACCGTCTTTTGTTTTCATCAGAAGATGTAAGTTATTTATTTTAACCGACATCATTAACCGACTTCATAAAAGGAGGTTATCAATTCGACTGTATGTTATATTTTTTTTTGTATGTATGTTACCTCATATCTGTCGTTTGTCGACCGAATCGAAAATTTTTTTTTACCGACTTTATTAACCGACTTCAAAAAAGGAGGTTATCAATTCGACTGTATTTTTTTTTTGTTTTTATGTTACCTCATATCTCAGTCGTTTGTCGACCGAATCGAAAAAATTTTTCACCTACTTAGGGGGTGTACCTACTAGTTGGTCCCATTTTTTCTATTTTGGGATCTGATGATGGGATCTTGGTGTAATCGAGAGAAACCCTAAAATTTGAAAGGCACGTATAGTGTTTCTTTACTAGAATCTTAATGTTGACGTGTTGTTACGTCTGATAGTCAACATCTTGTGGGGCTGAGCTGATGGTGGAACTCCTTAACGCACGCTTAGGAGTTCAGTAATTGAAATGACGGAATTTATGATAGGTAATTTGTAGCTTCATAAAAAATAAAATCATAAGGGGCAACTCCCCCCCCCTCTCTTATGTAATCACTAAAAATGAAGAAATAAAATAAACTTTTAAAAAAGTAAAAACCGACTTCAAAACCAAATTGCACTAAAAAGTCCTAAATAACTCTTCACCATTGAAAGGAAAGAAATCCGTTTTAGACAAACAATTTCTTTTTGGAGTCGGTGCCATCACTTCGACCATCAAGCATCAACTATCACAGCACCGACTCCAAAAAGAAATTGTTTGCCTAAAACGGATTCCTTTCCTTTTAATGGTGAAAAATTTTTTTAAGACTATTTAGTGCATTTTGGTTTTGAAGTCGGTTTTTATTTTTTTTTAATCTTTTTACGGGTCTGACATCACATGACAAATTTTCAGTCAAAATCACTATCAAAAACAAATATAATACCCATTAATGATACTTTTGTAAAAACAATAACAAACTTATGATTGGTACTTTTTTGACGGGCGAGAAAGCGATACCTAAGGTCCGAGTCGACGACGAGAACAAACACCGTATCAACTCGAGGCGTTCAGTATATTTTTTTTAAAACTCCAATTTCACGCATATCTATCAACTTCGTATCGTCACCACCTCGGATCGTGATCAACCAAGGACGTGCCGGGATACACTTATAACCAGCAGCGCATGCGTTGGAACGTTCTCTCGAAGCGCTAATAGGGCCCAAAAGATAAGGAGACATGTTCTAGCCCCATATAGGCCATAATTGATTGATATTACACTAATTATTGACGTTCATAAGTGGCATTTTGTGTTGAATTAAATAATTTATTTTTGACTTTGACTAACGCGCTAACGGTCACGGTGAGACGCCCGATAGTTGTCAACTATCCGCCTGCCCTGTCAAACGGGTAGTCATTCACAATATACAAGAAGAGATGACATAAATTGTAGCCCACATAATCCGAGGCGTGGCGTTTGCTAACCGGTGCCGATTCTATGCCAGGCGTTGCTGATACCTTTACGTAATGTGTTTCCGTACGTGGACGCCTGGTTGGTGCTGTTCACATAACGGGTTGATACAGCTATAAACTTCATTCAATTTAACGCAATATATGTTTGCTTAAAAAATCTATTTACTAAACGTAATTAAACTAGGATTGAACTACTGTTAAAAAATAATACAGCTAGTTTAAAGTAAACCAGTCACATGACTTTAGGGTGACAAACATTTGACATCATCTGCTCCACATTTAAAGTGTAGTCTAATCCCAGTCTATTTATACCTATTTGTGTACCTATACGGTATAGACCCTTTACACACTGCGACTTTTAGCATCAATGCAGTCGCGCGTATTGAAAATGCGCTTCAAAATTGCAACTCACGGAATGATTTCATTTAGCATTGAGGCAGTCGCAAAAATACAGTACATAGTTTGTCAATTTCCAGCTTCTGCATCGCGACTGCATCGCTGCTAAAAGTCGCAATGTGTAACCGTTGTTCATAATTCTGTTCTGTTAAACTTTTTTTAAATTATTTTCAGTTGAAGAAGTGGATAAGTATTACTTGGCACAATCTCTACCGCTATTGCTATGTACAGTTGGAGCATATTTGTTGTTTGTGCTGAAACTAGGCCCTTACTTAATGAGGAACCGGGAACCTTACAAGTTGAAGTATACTCTTATAATATATAATGCGGCACAAGTACTTTTATCAGCATACTTGATAGTATTGGTAAGTATTTTATCGCAGCTTAAGTTTTACGTTAGTCACTACACGGTGGTTTTGTAATCATTTTGCACTTTTAAATAAAGACTAAATAATTAAAGTGTTAAATGAAACTTCAAACGTAACATTAAGTGAGCCTTCACATAAGAGTTCAATCGTTTCTGTTTCACCCAATGGTTGACTGGTAGAGAATGCTTTAAGCATTAAGTCCGCCATTTGTACTTTAGTTTTGTCAGTGCAATAAAGAATTTAAAAAAAAAGAGCAACTGCATTGCAGGGATTACTGCTGTCATTTTAGGTATGAAATTGACAGCAGCGCGACTGCCGCACGACGGTCGTGCTGCCGATGATTTTGTACTATACATGGCAGCGCGGCAGAAGCGCCACAGCAGCGCGGCAGAAGCGCCACAGCAGCGTGTAAGTTGCGCGGCTCCGTCCCACTATACACATTACCCATTGCAATGGTAATATTACCCCCGTATTAGCACTGAAATGGGTAATTGGTGTAAGGGGACCGACCCAGTAATGTAAAGGTATCCGCTGCTGCCGCGCTGCTGATGCTCTAATGTGAAGGCGCACTTAACGTCACTGGACTTATGAAAACCAAAATACGTCATTGAAATCTGTGTGATTCTTATATTGTTTTACTCAAACAATAATATTTATTAAACATTATGTCCTGGATGCAGACTGCTTGTGATAGGTCGCTTTGTTCAATTCTTGTCAATTTGATAGTCATTGAAGCATAAGATTGAAATTGAATATTTTTATGTAGTATTAACTTAGTATTTTTATGTTATTTTCTCGCAGACTTCACCAGCCACGAGACCACTATTTCCAAAAACATGCATAGAAGACGATCCTGGTCAACGAAAACAAGTAGGTATTATTTTTGAAACAAAGATACCTACACAAGGAGGTATAGAATTAGAGATTGCAGACAAATTCATAATACTAGATGCTATGCTAAGCTTAAATATTGTCTTAGTTACACTTTATTAAACCAGGAGAGTCTCATTTTACGTCTTCAGTAACGGCAACTGATTTTCTTTCATAATAATATGTGAATGTGCGCGTATGTCCATAGAATTGGTGTCACTATACCCAGCAAAAAACGGTGTTTAATGAAATTCGCGTATTGTTAGTATTCGGTGTATAATAAAATTGATAGAAAAGGGTTTTTTCTTAGCATTGCATTTCTGTATTCTGCAGCTAAAGTAGCTAGGCTTGATTTTATAGCTTGGCTAAATTGACAACGTTAATGACACTGACTCTTTAATGTATGGGTAGCGGTTAATAAGTTAGATCAAAAGTAAGATCGTGCAACCATGCCTAAGAGAGCCCTGTATAATATTTTTTTTAATAGAGTTCACCTAAAATTACTACATTGATGACCACAAGAAAAAAAATTTAAGAAAGTTATGGTAAATGTACAATCTCTTACAGGCGAGCACAGCATGCACAAAGAAAAAGTCACTTTAACTAAATAAAGAGACAAAACTCAGCAATAGAAACAAGTGCTTAAATTATTAAAACCTTAATTATATAAATAATATACTTTAATAAATAAATAATATCCTTTGGACATATACTATTAATAAGAACCTACCTATCTATTTGTACAGTAATAATCTACAGTACAGTAGGTACAGTAAACCTATCCAACTATCTACAAACAAGAAAAAAATAAAATAAGTCATTGTAGTCGCTGTTGCTCGAAGTACGGGCGGAAGGGCAAGGCGTGACGTCACCGTCGGTAAAAGTTCAAAGTGCGAAGATAGGTGTTTATGTCACAATCTCGAGGTACAAAATAGGGTGCGGACCGAGCAGCGAAAAGATTCGAGCTCAGTGCCTTACAGATTCAAAAAATATGGGATTACTAGATGCCCAAGATGGTAAAAACCAATAAGGTGCGTTCTAGGAATCCAAAGTATCCACTAACGTATTGGAGAGACAGATGCCCAAGATGGTAAAAACCAATAAGGTGCTTTCTAGAGACCCAAGGAATGGATTGGATTGATTTTACATACAAAGCTCAAGAGTACTTAACCTACGGTACAAAAACATGTTCAGCACCAGCTACATTTGATCAGCGCCATCTATTGTCAGGTAGAAAAACTAATGTATAAGTTTACATATTTGTAGGTGTGTTACACCATGCAATATTGGCGCAATTTTTCGAAACAGCAATTTAGCAGAGGATCCCCACGGCCCAAATGTTTCAACGCATAATCACTTGCAAGTGAGACTTACTTGCGACGCTTGTCGTTTTCAGCCAACTCCACTGCTGCACCAGCTTTAAGGGCTGATTCTCTGAGATGGGAGGGGTATCGACACAAGGTGCATCCCAAACTAAGGCCCGACCCCGTTCTCAGGGAATAAGCGTGAGGCCATCGGGTCTCTTGCCATCGTCACGGACCAAAGCACGTGGTTCCAACGTGGAAGGAACATTAATGGTCCAAGAGCTCTTCTGATGGCGTCATTAAGGGTAGCGTAACGGGCGAGACCCTCAGCGCTTTGCTGGCAACAAAGGCAGTGGAGACCAAATTTGTCAACCTCCTTGCCACATGGACACGTAAAAATTTTACATATATCGCGGGGTACCAAGGCGGAGAGCGGGCGGAGGCCCACACATACCCCGAAAGACTCACTTTCGAAAGAGTGCCCAAATTTATCGACGGTAGACCATGAAGCCAGTGACCAGAATCTTTTAGGCAGGAAACTGCCAAGAGCCTTGCGCAACCACTGTCACCGACGGAATTCAAAGCTGGCGAGGATGCTCAAAGATTTTTCCAGCTAAAACGGAAGTGCTAAGCAAAGAGGAGAGAAAAACGGGAGGGTTATACTAGAAATTTGGTGAATTCCGATCCCACCAAAACGAATAGGAAGCAAAGTCTGAACCTTGATTTTTTTACAAACTATTTTTGAGGGTGGTGTCCAATAGTTTTAAATATATTTTTTTTCCAGATAATGTGACAAGCACGAAATATGTAAAGGATATTGACCAGAACCGGGATCAGATTGCGTCTTTGTAGTTTATATTTCAAAAATCTTGTTTAAATTATAATTGTACTAGTATTTTAAGGGTAACTAAGTAAGTAAGTATTGAATTACTTTAGTAAAATATAATAATTACCTTCAGAATGTATCAAAATGAATGAAGGTGAGGTGCATTATCTCAGCAATCAAACATAACCTCAAAGTGTCTAATCTGCCATTGAATTCATCGTGAACCCCTAATTATTTTTCAAGAATATTTTTTGTCTGTATCCTTTCAAATATTTATACATTTTATCCGAACTTTTTGTAAAGACGCATGCAGACGCAAAGTGGGCCGAGTTTCTATAGAGTTTGATCAAGATCCTTTAGGCACAAAAAGATACGATTTAAGTATAGTAAATGCAATGTGTGAATTTGGGTGTTCTAATCTGGGGGCTTGGGGGTGAAATCATTCAATTTTTTATCAAGAAAAGATTCGATACTGAGATCAAGAAGAGGGGCACCCCGAAGGAAAGCATTTCAAAATTTTAATATTAGGAGCAAAAGAATTAAAATTATTAATGATATACTGACGGGAACCAGACGAAACGTGATCATTAATAAAAAGTTTACATTTTCAAACGTTTATTTCTAAGCCAATTTCTAAAATCCTTTCATAACAAGGACAAGGTCTTTGAAAACAATATTTGCTTTGCCTCCAAGGGAGCCGTCATCCGGATACCAGGCATTGAATTTAGAATTTAAGGATGCCTATACTAAAAAGGGCTGGACCTAAAGGGTCGCCTTGCTGAACACCGACTGCAGAAACAACGAATGTTCATTGTGAAGTAATTTTGATTGATTATTGTAACACTGTAAAACAAATCTGAGGAGAGTGAGTCTGAACTTCATTCATCAAGGCAGACCTGTTAAGAAAATTGAAAGAAATTGAAATTCTTCACATCAACTTTCAGAAAAACTTCAGATTCGTCACAGGAGAAGAAATTGCGAGCGGAATGAACCACAGCCTCGCAACCTCTCTTACTACCGAAACCAAGTTGGATGGTTTGAAAATACTCTTTCAAAGGAGAAGAAAGGTTACGACAGTCTAATTTGGCTGCAAAACGACATAACGTTGAGCCAATAGCAATAGAGCGAATGCCACAATCTTTTTTCGAAGGGCACAAAGTCTAGCACCAAATAAAAACGGGACAAAACTTTTAGTTACCTTGCCAGAAGAGAAGGTTTCACAATTTCTTAATGTTTGAAATCAAAACTCTTCTAGCGTCAGCAGCGGAAGCACTTACCAAGTCCTTAAGGTTATGGGGAGTAATGCCGTCGATTCCACTAGCAGAACCAGTCGGAAAAGACATGATGGCAGCAATCGTGTCACCGTCATCAAGTATCTGTCTGTCAAGAAAAACAAGATTCGGGCTGCGTTTTTCAGGTCGCCGTCCATAACCTTGTTCTCAACAGTACGATAAACCTTAAATTTGAAAGATATCGTACCAGACAAACTAAATAGAAGGGATGGATTGTGGAA
Organism: Pyrausta purpuralis; assembly: GCA_963924145.1. NCBI lineage: Eukaryota > Metazoa > Arthropoda > Insecta > Lepidoptera > Crambidae > Pyrausta > Pyrausta purpuralis. The sequence continues at coordinate 5,303,338 of OZ001648.1, read as the reverse complement.
ATTTGAAGCATTTTTATATATTACATATTTAGACGGAGAGTTTACATGAAAAAACGAGTATGAATATGTAAAAAGATTTTACAAGGCAGTTTCAGTATTATCGAAACATTTATCAAAAAAAGAAGAAAGGCATTTCGCTAAAGCTATTCTCTCTCTCTTAGGTATTATTTTGACCAGGGGAGTAAATTGATGGAGATTAGTGATAATTCAAAGATAGAGAAGAAGATAAATAATTTGGAGTAGAAGGCAGAGGGAGAGACGCGGGTAAATTGGTGCTATTATGACTACGGGAAATATGAATATTAAGGCCCTTAGCTTTAAAAGCCCTATTTGAATTACAAATTTAACAGTGAAAGAACTGCGGCTGTGAGTGGGTACCCACCGATGGAGATAAAGTACTTATAAGCCTTTACACTGATCATAAAAATAATTATGTAAAACCTGCCAAAACACGAAATTAAGACTAATGAGACAATACGAGTTTCAAATACCAAAACATGAAATAACAATAAAACTATGTAAATAAACTGTGACGGACGTTGATTTTAGAGGATGCGCAGGTCTGGTCTGTCTGGTCTACCTTAGCAACCGGAGTGAGACCTATCGTTCTCTTCAGAGATGAGTAGAGATGAAATTATTCCAGCGGCTTCACCAGACAAGGCCGACTAAAGATACTGTAGCTTATTTATGGTAAGCAGATCGGCATCATCAACGGATGCGTAGAAAGCTGTCCATTCACATATTTGACAAGCTAATTTGGGCAGTTCGAGCTGAGGAAGCCTGACCTTAGGCTTTTGGTTGCAGTCGTGTTGAATAGTCGTCGACTGAAAATCTTATAACTGCGATACACTTGGTGCTCTTTAAACAAAACATTTAATAATTAGGTCACAGATGAATAATAGAAGTATATAAATGGGTATTTTAAATAAATAATATTTCTGACAGACCTAGCTAACAGTTGTCAAAACAATAACAATAACAGGTAATTAATTATCATCATTTGTTGAAACAACATTGTACTCACCTAAACATTTACAATATTCAATAAATAAATTTTGTTTTCTTGGTATTCTTTCTTCTATTAAAGGTAAAATAATATGTTAGTCTCGGGTTGAACGATCACATTTTTCCTGTAAGAAATGACTAATTGTTAAAGACACAGGCGATGGTTAAAGTAAGGTACTCCTAATAATTTCCTTTTTTTACATTTTTGTATGATTTCAGATGCTTGACATTATGCACTTTTATATCTTTGCCAAGATTTCCGAGCTTCTGGACACCATTTTCTTCGTGTTGAGGAAAAAATATAATCAAGTAAGAAAAATCTTTAAATATTTTTGAAGCATGTCTATTGAATTTTACTACTAACGTCCCGCGTCCGTGATTTTAGTTTACACCCTTCCATTTTGTCAAACAAAAATACCTGGTCCTTCACTCTCATAGCCTGAGTCCGATACGAAAGTGAAGTAACAGAGTGTACACTTGCATAGTGCACATAAACCTGTACACCTCTCTCTCACACCCTCTGTCGACGTATCTGGGGCAACCATGGTTGCAATTGACCTTTTCCTTTTCACAGGTGACCTTCCTCCACGTTTATCACCATGCATCAGTGGTTCTCGGGACTTGGACTATGTTCATGTACGCTCCAAGCCTGTCCGCTGCCTTCGCAGGGTTCGTCAACGCCACTGTACATGTGTTTATGTACTTCTACTACTTCTTAACGGCAATTAGTCCCCATTTCCAGAAATATGTCACCTTAAAGAAGGTCATCACGAATATTCAACTGGTATGTATAAGACCCTTTACACATTGCGATTTTAAGCAACGATGCAGTCGCTAAATGTCGACCTTTACACACTGCGCTTCTTTTAGCATCGATACAGTCGCGATACTCATGCGCTAGTAATTGTCAAATTATGTACTGAATTTTGGCGACTGCATCGATGCTCAAAGTCTCAGTGTGTATAGGGTCTAAGATTTATTTTAAGTCAACCATCAGATGCAAGGCGTCAATAAGTACGAGCCAAATTCAAGGGGATACATGATTTTAAAATAAGTTTTGCATATATAAAAGAAGAAAAAAAAAACGTATGTTTTTATTTATTTTCTTAACTAGATTCATGACTTGAACTTTTCTAAACTTGATTAACAACCGGCCCCTTAAATTTGACTTGTTGTTTTTTATAAGGTAGGGGGGGGGGTCTCTAACGGTTATAATAGGAACAAAAAACAGGATCTCCTAGTTTGGGGACTACCAGTAATCCCTTTTGATAAGTTATTTTAATATCAAACTTGTCAATATTGTTGTGTTACTGAATTCCTTCTTTAATAAAATTTATTCTTATTCTTAAAAAATAGGCACAGACAGGACTCGAACCCGCAACCTCTGGCTAACCGGGCCAACGTTCTTTGCAATCGCGCTACCAAGATTGAGCCCAAAATTGAGGTTATGTTTTAACATAATTTGTTAATTTCTGTGTTGCAGGCTCAATTTGTCGTGAACATCCTCCACCAGGTTCTAAGTCTCGTCCTGGTTCCGTGCAAACACTCATTGTTTGGGATCACTTACCTCGTAATTTCATGTTATATATTCTATCTTCTCTTTAAAAATTTCTACAGCAAGAGCTATAAAAAACCTAAAAAAGTCAGGGATGAGGTTTTGAATGGCACATTTGGAAAAATGCAATAAAATTATTCGCTGTAATAATAAACAGTGTTATAAATTTTAGTTTTGAAATATGATGGATTTTTTAAAAATAAATGTAAAGTTAATTTGTTTGTTAGTTTTATTGCCCTCCAATGATACATAAGTTCTTATTTTTTAAACTTAAAAATATATGGTTGTTTTTTTTACGATAAATTTCACCCTTTGTACGTCCATGTGTACGTCGCCGTCATTCGTACCACTGATCATGTAATGAGCCGAGCCCAAGATCAGAGAGATGTTTTTCTTCTTTTTTTTTCTTATTTTTTCTTCTCTGAATCTTGGGTTTGGCCACATTCCGTTGCGCGAGTAATCGCAGACCTCACAATGGGCACACCAAGGTGACCCGAAGCCAATAATTAATTATTATTTAATTTGATTGATCCAATTTTAATTTCTATGTCAATGAATTGAATGAAATGATAATTAAATGATATTTAAATTTTAAATAATACCTACAATATGTCTGTTATTCTTATCGTAATTTTAAGTTAAAATATTGTTGATATTATTTAATGTTGTTTTTTTTATTAGCTTATGTTATTTTTATTTTTATGTGAATTTTATTTGTACCTACCCACAAAGGCACTCGCTGAAAATCAGCGTCGTGGTATGCGTTCTGCTGCTGCCACGACTAATGCTGAGCGGGTGCCTTTTTCGGCCTAAGCATATGTTTTTTTTTAAATATATATATATAATTATTTAACTTTTTGGTCGAATAAATTCATTTTCTTTCTTTCTTTCTTCTGTTTTTGTTTTTTGACACCAATTGACACAGTATAAATTTTTAAAGTACAAACTTGGCTACCAGGAGCCCTATTTTGAATTACTCGCTTAAGTATGGCGGTTTATTTTCGTTCAAAAACTAATTAAATAACTATGAAAATAACGCCTTTAGATTGGTATGGTAATATCTGTACTTTTTCAGACTTGAGTACTTACAAAATTCAGTGATATTTTTTAAAATTCATAGCACACGCAGCACGCCCTATCTTGACGCGAGTGATGCAAAAAAGGGGCCTTGGTTGTAACATAAATTAAAGAAACACATTGAAATGTGGCATAAATTATACACAAGAAGAATTTAGTATTGAATTGTTTCCTCAATTCTACCGCCTTTAGTAATATTTAACTGTTCTCGTTGCAATATTTCGTGGTCTTCCTTTGATTTGCGACAGAAATTATGATATGCAAGCTTTTGTCCTTATGATAACCTCATACAGTGTTGACTAGGGGATGATGGGAAAGGCGAAACATTATGAGTTATCCCTGATCCAAAAAAATAGACGCCTATTAAGTTTTTAGGTGATGGGCAATGTTACTATCAGATTTCGTCAAACTTTCATACTAAGGAAATTTTAGGTTAGGGTTGCATCAGTTGAAAATAAAATAAGCACCTAAGTAGATATGAGCCAGTGTGTATTTTTATTGTCAAACATACGGAAAACTCTTCAGCCTTTTAATATTAGTATTATTGTTAATGACACTTCAACGAAGAATGCTTTAATCGCAATGATATTGTATTAAGAACTAGATCACCGGTGAGAGGCTAAAAGATGGCTCAGCTAAACAACACCTCACTTCAAATTGGTGTCATAATTTTGACTTAGTCTGTTTTTGATGGCGTCAGTGTCTAAATGACTCAGTGCGCCTTTAAAACTGCAGAATCACCTGACTAAATAAAAAAAAAAACAGTCCGAATATCATATTTTCGTTAAGTAAATTGTATTTAATGATGCCTATCATTCATGATTGAAGTATTTTCAATAAAATTAGTGAGTTTTGTTTCTTAGCCAACCCCACGGACTGACATGGTTGATATTCTAAGACAGTGCCATACATGGAGTAGTTTGGTACTACATATTTTAATAATAATTTAACGACCGTCATAGTGTGGTTGTTTACGTTACGGACTACAAAGACAAGCAGTCGCGGGTTCGAATCCCGCCCGCACAACCCTAACAAATATGACTATGGAAATGTATGTTAATATGTCTGTTATATAACTATAAATTACACCTTCATTTTTTTTAAAGTAACAGCGTAGACGCTCACGGATCAAAAGGTCACCGGCACTCGCGTTTTTTTTCTTGTTATTTTTTTATTAATTATATAGGCAGACATTTGGTCACCCGATGGTAAGCGATGATGTGGCCTAGGATAGATCATGTCTGACTTGTAATAACCTATTCACTCTCTTCTTGAATTCATCCAGATCATAGTGGCTAGGAAACACTTCTGCCGGCAGCACATTCCACTCTCTAGCCGTGCGCATGAGAAACGTAGATCAAAATCTATAGTGCGTGATGCTGGTATGTCTACGACTAAGGGTGAAAACCGCGCCCGCGTCTTGTGTTTCTCTAGTGAAAGGGAGCTGGTAGATTAAGGTCGTGCAATTCTCTCACACACTCTCCGAATGCAGCCTTTAGTAGACAGAGAGACACGCCACTTTACGTCTATGCTCTAGGCTTAGAAGCTTACGTTCAAAAAGTTCAGTGTCTCCAATTATTCTTTTGGCTCGCTTTTCAATCGAGTCTAAGGCAGCCAGTTGGTATTTGGCAGAACCATCCCAAAGGTGGCAGCAATACTCCATACATGACCGGACCTGAGCTTGATAGAGTTGAAAAAGCTGCTCCGCGGTGAAGTATCGCCTGACCTTAGAGAGTACACCTAGCTTTCTGGCTGCAGTTTGTGCAACAGACTCGATGTACCAGCCGAAGTTTAGGTTTGATGCTAGCTGTATGCCCAGGAGTTGTAAGCTGTCCGTTACAGAGACAGGCACATTTCGGAAAGTAGGACGGAGATCGAAAATTGTCCGCTTTGTGGAAAATAAACACGCCTGTGTTTTGGTGGCATTAAACGTCACCAGATTGGCATCACCCCAATCGGAGATAGTCTTGAGGACGCTGTCCAAGCGTTCCACCACGGATTCTCAACAAGTCTGGATCTCATGCCTGGTGGCTCCCGCCCTGGAAAAGTATCCATCGACAACTGTGCTATTATCTGCATACCAAACTATACCGGGCACAAGCAGATCATTGATATGCAACAGGAAGAGGGTTGCCGATAGAACTAACCGTTGAGGAACTCCGGCATTGATAGCCTGAACATCAGACGAGTATCCTTCAAGGACTACTCGTATCGATCGCTCACTCAAGAAGTCAGATATCCACTTGCAGAAACCAGCAGGGATACCAAAGGAGGGAAGCTTGCTTACCAGGCTTGCGTGCAACCCTATCAAAAGCCTTGCAGATATCAAGAGACACGGCCATAGCCTCGCCGTGCTTATCTCACTCCAGTAGTGTGTGGCATACACAAGAAGGTCCCCAATCGACCGATCATGGCGGAACCCATACTGGCGGTCACTGAGGAGATCGTAACCTTCAAAGTGTGCCAAGAGCTTGTTATTCAGTGCACGTTCCATGACTTTGCATAGTACGGAGGTGACTGCGATGGGACGATAGTTTGCAAGGTCAGCACGACTACCCTTTTTGGGCACTGGTTGCACCTTTGCGAGCTTCCACGACTTAGGGACTATGACAGTCTTCAGTGAGAGTCGGTAGAGGCGAGTTAGATACGGAGACAAATCAGGCGCACAGTTATGCAGGACTATAGCTGGAATTTCGTCGGGTCCACTTGCTTTGAAGATATCTAGATTCTGCAGGATTTGAAGGATCGCTTTCTGGTGGATTCGCATTTCAAACATTGGGTGGTCTGATTGCGGTAGTGAGATAGGTGGAACTTTTCCTGCAGTATCTAGGCGCGTTAACAAAAGTATAACAAAAGACTGTTGATTAACACATCTGTGAGGGATGATCCTCACGATTGTAGAAAAAAATATGTACGCTCACTATAAGCGTGTTATTTGAAAGAAGCATTATGTTTACATGATTCCAGATGACTATGGTGTATTATTAATATTTCTTTATTTATTTAAACTGTAAATATTTAAATTATTTTAATTTATAAAAAATATACATGTGGTCACGTGATCATGAATACCTAGCAGTGAACGTGACTCTGATATTGGCGCCATGGCGTTTCGAGCAGTCACGTGATACATTTAAATGCATTTATTAGATAATTATTCAATATTTTGAATGTTAAATAGTTTGAAAGTAAAATGTTTTTGTTGATTAATATACTACCGAGCTAAATTGTGAAGTTAATTTTAAAATTAGGCCAACGAGTCTATTGTGATGTACCTACATACCTTAAAAATATATTAAAAAAGCTACTCTATTAAGACTCTGTTTCGAATGTGATGTCTGATGTGATAGATGTCAATCCATTGACATCCATTAATCAGACGGTTCCATATTTGTGTACTCTTTTAGTTCGCGAGGCGTCATCTACTTCTATACAATATCATTGTTTAATCGTAACATTTAAAAGCTGGGCAAGCTGTTGTCACCTTCTGTTAAAAATTGGTTGGTAACATTTCCCATACAAATTCCTCGTAATTATATACGAGTATTTGTAACAAAAAATGATTAAAAGCAGCAACAATTATTGCCCTAAACGCAATTAATGTATCCCGTCTGCGCAGTAATTTCTGAAGGCTGTAAATCTACTTTATAATGGCTCTCGAAAAATAATTTCAGCAGCATTGTCTTTGTGATAACTTCAAAACCTACAAAACATCTCACAAAAAGAAACCATTTCTCAGCTGTATTATTAAAGTACTACTGTACATGTTTGCGTTTTCTATTTGTTTATTTTTTTCAAACATTGGGTCATTTATGTGGGACTGGATTTCTTTGTATGGGATGCACTGAATCCGATCCTGCAGTACGAAAAACGGAAATAACAATTCACTGACTTGTTATATATGCAGAACTTTATTAAATCACTTTAAGTAGAAAGTGTGTTAATAGTAATTACTTGCTCACATGTTTGTGGAAGGAACACAGAAAACGCTGTATTTGTATTTTCTGGGTGAATAATTACCAGTACTACAACCACCAAGTATTTCGCCAAGGTTCATGCCTGTAGATTTTTATGTATTGGCATCACCGCTGATAGTCTGGGTAATGACTACTTGTTCTTTGCTTTTCTGGATAATGAACTTCTTGATAATAACGTGATGATGAAATTGATGTTGTTTAGACTTTGATTTTCTTGCTTCGTCTTCAATTAAAATTCTTTTGTTTTTCATATTTATTTAGTGATTATGATTCGTTATTCTTACCTTCATTGAGTTCTAAGGCTTCGTCGCCATGAGGGATTTTTCTGAAGATGGTTAGAGTGCATTGCAGACAGGGGTCGAGAGAAAGACATGTGTTCAGCTTGAACGTCGAATATTTATTGAATAAATTGACCCGTCTGGTGTAGTGGTCGAGGAATCGCCTACTACGCAGCGGGTGCGGGTTCGATCCCCGCACAATACAAACATTTGTGTGCATGAACATGTCTGTTTGTATTGTTTGGTCTGGGTGTTTTCTATGTATATCATGTATGTATTTACAAACAAAAAGTATATAAGTATTATATCCGTTGTCTGGCACCCAAAACACAAGCTTTGAGTAGCTTACTTTAGGACTAGATGGCGATGTGTGGGAATGTCCAAAGGATATTTATTTTTATTTATTAATTAATTAAACTCAAATACATAACTTCAAAACACAATAAAATCATAATTACTAACTTAACATAAAATTGACACTATGTCGCAGATACTAATTAAAATACTAGCAGCCCCCCGCGGTTCCACTCGCGTCATGTTGGATTTGCCATAAAAACCTTCACCGCGTTTACATTTGCACATCTCTTTTAAGATTTGTATAATATTTTCAATGGAGGTATTAATTTAATGTAATTTTACTTTTTCCTATGTTGTATAAAGGTTCACCTGTTAAATTAAAAACTGTAAGTACCTACAAACACATTTTCCATTTCATATTATTGGTATACGTAAGTATGGTTAGGGTTATACGCTTAAGGCCTGATGTTTCCAACGTCAGATAAGAAATATTCGTCGAATAAAATACAGTAAACGCCCAATGCGAAGACGTTATCTATTTATCAGTAATCAACAAAAAAAATGCATTCGTACCAACGACCTCTATGTTACACTTGTCAAGCTGTTAAGTACAAACTTTGTACTACAGTACATTTAGGCCAAATGAAGCATTTGCGTTTAGTCTGTTGCCAGACACTACCATGTCAAAACGTCCCTTACGTCAAAAGACGAAATAGAAAAAACCGGCCAAGTGCGAGACGGACTCGCGTACTGAGGGTTCCGTGCCAACTTTAACTAAATAAGGGAATCCACTTACTTCTACTTAGTAAAATAGCACAATATTTTGTTGACTGCAAATATAACTTTGTTTTTCATAGTGTTTGTATGAAGTACAAAGTTATTTTTGCGGTTGTTGAAAACATGCTATATCTCAAAAACTACTCGGTCGATCTCGTCCAAACCAATTTTTGTTGAAAGTATTTGTTAAGATCTATATTACGTTTTTTTTTAAAATTTACACTATATTTTACCACTTTGGAAGCAGATAGCTATGAAACGTTCGACTTTAAAAGAAAAGTTTTAGAAACCTCAATATGATTTTAAAAGACCTATCTATAGACACGCATAGGTTTGACTTAATTATTTTTTTTTGTTTTAGTTTCATGTATGGGAGCCCCCCCTTAAATGACATTATTTTTTATTTTTTGTATGAGAATCGATAAGCAGTTATCAGGATACATCTTCTTACCAAATTTCAACTGTGTAATGCTTATAGATACAGAATAAAATTGCTGTGACATACGGAAGGACAGACAGACAGACTTGACGAAACTATAAGGGTTCCGTTTTTTGCCATTCGGCTGCGGAACCCTCATCATCATCATCATTATCAGCCAAAGGACGTCCACTGCTGAACATAGGCCTCCCCCACGGCTTTCCACAGCGACCGATTACTAGCGGTCTGCATCCAGTTTGATCCTGCTCCTCCTATAAAGATATAAGGTCGTCTGTCCATCTTGTTGGTGGACGTCCTACGCTGCGTCTTTGGTCGAAGGGTCTCCAATCTAGAACTTTCCTGCCCCAACGGCCATCAGTTCTTCGCGCTATGTGCCCTGCCCATTGCCACTTGAGCCTACTGATTCTCAAGGCTATGTCCGTTACCTTAGTTCTTCTACGTATCTCCTCATTTCTGATTCGATCACGTAGAGAGACACCCAGCATAGCCCTCTCCATCGCTCGTTGTGTGACTTTGAGCTTCTTTATAAGGCCCATAGTTAGAGACCATGTTTCGGATCCGTATGTCATCACTGGTACACACACTGGTGGACTTTCGTCTTTAGACACTGAGGTAAATGAGATGAGAAGACACTCTTGCATAATTTCCCGAACGCTGCCCAGCCGAGTTGGATTCGTCGATTGACCTCTTTCTCAAAGTTGGACCTACCCAATTGGATCACTTGTCCCAGGTAGACGTACTCGTCAACAACTTCGAGAGTTGAGTTCCCAATGGATACTGGAGTGGGTACAACAAGGGAACTCGACATAATTTTCGTCTTCTCCATGTTCATTTTAAGACCCACTTGTTGGGAGACTCGGTCAAGGTCTTCGAGCATAGTGCCAAGATCGTCCAGCGTCTTTGCCACAACGACTATATCATCGGCAATTCGGAGGTGTGTGATGTATTCGCCATTGACATTGATGCCGGTTCCTTCCCATTCCAGAAGTTTGAAGGCGTCTTCCAATGCCGCTGTGAACAGTTTCGGAGATATGACATCTCCCTGTCTCACACCTCTCCGCAATGGAATCGCCTTCGTGTTCTGCTCCTGTACTCGGACCGACATGGTGGCGTTATTGTAAAGGCACCTTAACACCTCTATATACCTATAGTCTATGTGGCACCGCTGCAGAGACTGAAGCACCGCCCAAGTTTCGATCCAATCAAAGGCCTTCTCATAGTCCACAAACGCTAAGCATAGAGGCATATTATACTCCTCTGACTTCTGTATAATTTGCCTAAGCGTATGGATGTGGTCGATGGTACTATAGCCTTTTCGGAAACCGGCTTGTTCGGGAGGCTGGAAGTCATCAAACCTACGTGCGAGACGATTCGTGATGACCCTTAAAAACAGCTTGTAGACATGGCTCAGGAGTGAGATGGGTCTGTAGTTCTTCAATAAGGTTTTGTCTCCTTTTTTGTAGAACAACACCACCACACTCCTGTTCCACGCCTCTGGCGTGATGCCCTCCAGCAGCACGGAATTAAAAAGTCTCTGAAGGACTTTAAGTACCGGTGTTCCACCCGCCTTCAGAAGCTCTGCTTTGATTCCGTCCTCGCCAGGTGCCTTGTTGTTTTTGAGCTGTTTAAGGGCCATCCTAATCTCGTAAAGGCTGATGTCCGGGATGTCTTCGGTGTAGTGTCGGGTCAGGATAGCTCGTGGGTCTCTGACCGAGCTGTCAACGGGTTTGGCAACTGAGGTGTACAACTGCCCATAGAACCTTTCGATCTCCCTCAAAACCTCTGCTTTCGTCGACGCTACACTGCCGTCCTCCGTCTTAAGCTTCGTCAACAGCCTTTGTCCAATAGACATGTTCCTAGAGCGGACCCAAGGCTCCAAAGTGTTTGCAACACTTTGGAGCCTTGGTTCCGCTCTATCGTTTCTTTAACACTATTAGTGTTAAAGCAACGGATGTCGTGTCGCAGGGACTTACATATTTGTCTATTGAGCTGCCTGTAGTTTTCAGCATTAATGGAGGTCTGCAGTGCCATAAGATCGACGTTTTGCCATAAGGTCGAGAGTGTGGACCGACAGTTTTTGAGGTATATTCTTACGGCCAGGCCTAAAAAACTTAGACCCCACCGTTTGGATAGTTTCCACAAACCCGTTGTTTATTTCGTCCACTGATACGCAATTGTTTAGGCTATCGAAGCGGTTTGACAACTTGAGTTGAAAGCTCTCGGGATTTTGGATATGAGCACGAGTCGGTCGAAGCGTGGACTTCATCAGGCAGGACCTTTCCAATTTGACATTTATATTCAATGTGCCTCGAACCATTCGGTGATCGCTACCGGTTTTCACCCTGTTGATCACGGAGATATCATTGAATAACCGTCTCTTGAAAGTCATGATGAAGTCAATCTCGTTTCTCGTGAAGCCATCGGGACTCAACCAGGTCCACTTCCTTTGAGGCGGCTTCTGGAAGAAAGAGTTCATCGCAAAGAGTCCCTCCTTTTCCAGAAAGTCGGCCAGCCTCTGTCCCCTGGCGTTCCTTTGCCCATATCCAAACGGTCCCACCTTCAACTCATTCTCGCCTCGCTTGCCCAGTTTTGCGTTGAAGTCCCCCATTACAACAGTAAAAAAGGTTTTGGAAGTATGCATGGCTCTACTTACGTCCTCATACATTTCCTCCACCTCTTCATCCGGGTGTTTCGAGGTCGGTGCATATACCTGTATGACCTTCAGCGAATACCTCTTAGATATTCTGAGTATAAGGTATATCACCCTGCTCGACACACTCTCGATGGTCTCGATATGTTGACGAGGAACCCTAAAAATACTTAAATATGTGTTATAGCGCCCGTATTTTTATCAAGTTTGTAAGTGATATTTTTGTTTAATTGTTTATAGTAAACCAAAGAGATAAAAAGATTTATTGGAGGCGTTGAAGTATTAATTTTAGTTTTCACACATCTTCCGTTGAAAACCAAAGATAAACCGAAAACAAATATGCCAAAAATGTTATCGGTAAAAAAAGAATTATCTGTGTGTATCTTTTAGATCTATGGGGCCAGTAAATGTCTATGAAGCATGAGTTTTATTTTAATTGAATTCATCATTAAAGTTCATTGTACGTAGCTAGTCCAATATTGTAAACAATATTTGCGTAACTTTAATAATAATGTCAGAGCATAAAACCTGGACCTGCCTAAGGCATTTGACACGGAATCTGTGCCATTACTTCTCTCTAAACTAGAGGAAGTTGGCGTAAGACGACTTGCCCTGAGTGTTTTCCGTGACTACCTGTCAAATAGGACCCAAAAAGTCAAAATTAGTGAATATCTCAGCAGTGAGGAAATGATCACTTTTGGTGTCCTACAAGGCAGAATTCTGGGTCCAACCTTCTTTATAGTCTACATCAATGAACTATGTAAACTAAAAATGCCAAACCGCAACATCTACGCAGTTGACACCGCCCTTGATGTGCACGGTGACGGATGGGACTCAGTACAAAAACACACAGAATCTGCCTAAAAATCGTTATGAACTGGCTATCAACTAACCTTCACACTCACTTACCAGTAATGTTCCTTTCGCCGCACAAACATCTTCTCTACCTCCTCACAACTACACACTCAAAGCGCATAAATTATGCTCTAATTACTCTACAAGCTGTAACTGTCTGTCGGTCTCTAGAGCGACCAAAATACCTTGGTGTGTTTCTAGACCAGACTCTAAGCTGGCAACATCAAGTTGAGCAGTTAACAAATCGCGTCAGAGACCTTTTTTTTGTTTTTCACTGTTTAAGGGATGCTGTGAATTCGGTTACTATCAAAATGGCATGCCTAGCATTTTGTCAGTCACTGTTGACTTATTGCCTACCAGTCTGGGGTGGTGCACCAAAAACTACAATGATGTCTTTGGGACGCGCCCAGAGAGTCGTTCTAAAGGTATCTACCGGGAAACCTTTTCGATACCCTGTCGTGAAGCGACAAATGTGAAGGAGTAGAAGTTAAAAGAAAGAGGTAGAAAAGAGGGAATAGAATTTATATTAAAACAAAAAAAATACAGTACCGAAATATGAGATGAGTTGATGTCTGTATGAATGTAAGTAAAGTGCAGTGGGCGTGAGTTAGTGTCTTCAGATCTTCTATAAGTATTGTCCTGGAGGCAGCAAAGGGCGGCGTCGGAGTGCAGGGCCGACACAGCGGAGGTAGCAGCGACGCCGATGTGCAGCGGTGACAGGCGCCGTGAAGAGCAGTGACGCCGATGTGCAGCGGTGACAGGCGCCGTGAAGACCAGTGACGCCGATGTGCAGCGGTGACAGGCGCCGTGAAGAGCAGCGACGCCGATGTGCAGCGGTGACAGGCGCCGTGAAGGAGTAACTCACAGCAGTCATGAGGGTAACGGGAACTATGTAGAAAATGTTATGATCAGTTGGAGTGCCAGAAGTACTTGGTCTCGGGTCCTCTTCCGAGAAGGAGACAGGTCCCTCCCCTAGAGCGAGGAGGTGTTACTGCAGTCAATGGACTCTGATACTCCTCCGGATATTTGTCCGGTCCCTCCCCTAGCGTGAGGAGGTGTTACAGCAGTCACTGGCGGTTCTTCAAGACTTCTTGAGGGAAAATGAAGAGTGTTAAACTTGTAGTATGTCTAATGAATAATAGAACTGTTCGAGCTTAGAACTCGGAATCGAATGAATTGGATGAAAAAAGTAAAGGCTTATATAGGGGCCTGGGCCGTTCAAATTTAGATCGAGGTAGGTTCAAAAGTAGAACATGAATACTGGTGGTTTACAGAGGATTAAACCCGAAAAAGTATTGATAGAAGTTGTCAGACTTTGAAAGATATTGTCATAACAACCATGTCAATAAAGATAAAAAAATGTCAAAAATCAAGCAATTAATAAAAATAATCAGGAAAACGAATCATCACCCAATGCAAATTAAAGGAAAATTGCAAACAAAGGTAAAACACAGCTATTTTTACAGTATTATGTACAGAAAAGTAGAATAACAGAGCTTTGAAAGTTTGACATTTTTAGATTCACAATAAATATTGTTCAAAAAGGATTAGAAAACATCAATAATCCAAAAATACAGAGTAATAGTATAAGAAGAGTAGAAAGGCAGGTAATGCCTCTAGTTTAATGTCTACAGTACGACTTTTTAGGGAGAAAATACGAACTGCGTTATGGTAGATAGAATCTATGATTAACTCTAAGTTCGTGTTTACAGCAAATGAACCAGCAATCTTTGGATGGAAAAAGGAAATGAAAGCATGGAAAAACAAAGATAATGTGATGAAAATGTTAATGTGAGTCCGATGAATACTAAATATATTAAGGTACTCAATTTATTACACGTTATACATGTACAACGGTACAACCCGTCAGCTCAGGTATATGCGGACACCGGTGTGTTAAATGTCAGACAGTTGTTTATACACCGTACTATTCTAAGAAAGCACTCTGAACTAAAATTTGATCGCAAACTTAATAAAATACGAAAATCACACAATGTTTGCCATGTTCCACCTCACAGAACTGGTCTAGCAAGACGGCATTTTTAGATTATGAGTTGTATAATAAATACGTAATAAGTTATACAACATATATCCCAGTACCAAACATGGATGCAAAACATGTATTCGCAATTATTTACAAACTCTCGACTACGAGAATACTGAGGACTTGTTGAATACCATATCATGATATTGTCCTTAATTACTGCGAACCATGTATATGTGTGTGTATCTCATATATAGTAACATTTCTTTTTACAAAATACGCACCTTAAACGACACACTATTCATATGTAACACACACACACAATACGCATACGCACATAGCATACACGCACACCTACGAGCCACGTACACACACACACACATTTAATATTAAGATAACCCTTTTTCCCAAACACTCAGACAAAATCTATTTTGGGAAGTAAGTGCTCTATGATTGTATCATAAATAGGCCATTTTTTGTTAAACATCTGTTTATGAAACTAACACGCAAAGTTACGGTTCTCATCTGGATTTACTTCTATCCCTCGAGATACAGACTCACATCTAGTTCCCTGTAAAAACAAAGTAAAAATTGTACTACCTAGTCGATTTTTTTTAAACGGTTAACATGTATTACAAATATCTTTTGCTGCGCAATTTTATTTTTCCTATTTGTTTCTTAGAACGTCAATGTAACATTTTATATAAGCTAGTTTTCTCATATGAAGAATAAGCAAATTACGCAAGCTGAGCTCAGCAAATAGCTGTTGATTCAATTGACACGACTCAGCGGTCGAATTACTCAATTGTTTATCACCCGATTGCATCTGTGAAACATAACCCGACTGGTCATTAAGTTCTTGTTGTAATCGTAACATAATCGTGCTGTAGAATCTATAAGTATATTAGCTCTGCATGGCAGTGGTAATTTGTTATGTATGGCAGTTTAGTCTGATAATAGGGAGTCTGTTTATAATAAGCTTGAAAGGGGTTTATAACACAAGGTGTAGTATTTTGAAACTCATCAAAAAAAATGAAGGTTATTTGCACGATGGATTAAGATCATCCAAATATGAAGTCATCATTGAACTTGTAAAAGAAATTGTTGACAGCTGCTGATGCTCTTGATCTGGAAACGTGCATATTTAGACCACCCTATTTATTAAAAGTGGTGATAAGTACATGTAGTGAGTCTAAAATTTTACAATAATGGAAAACAATACCTTACACTCTTTCTCAAGCCCTATTTAAATTACACGTGAGCTTATGATGCGTGTGAGGTCGCGATGCGAGAGGACAGTGCAACGAACTATGTATGTATTTGAGGCAGACGTGCGATTTTCAGAATCGATGCGCCCGCGTCGCTCGCTCGGCCAAACGCCAACCAGGTTGCTCCATATTGTATCAAGGATTCAAATAAAATAACTAACGATGATGGTCTAGTACTACTTTGCTGACACATCAATTCGAGTTAGCTTAACTCTAGTGTAATCATTCACAGGGGGGATCACTTTCAGCTGCTGAACCAACGCTGCTCTTTTTTACTAATAAAACTACATTAGTTTAAGCTGACCTGACTGTAATATAGTTCAATAATGATTTATTTACTTTTTTATTATCTTTGGATGCGTTAAACGTACGAACGACGCAACCCAACGTACTGTGCAGCAATTTGTTCAGATTTTATGCACCGTTTTTACTACACATCCTGTGGTGCAAAGCAACACAAATGTAAGGCTTCACTATTACAGGATTACAGGATCGTTCTAACTAGTGGATAAAATCTCTGGGAACATTTGGTATAGTTAGACAAATACGTGATTATGTCTTGCTGAATTGAACCTGAAATTTTATCGACTGTCGCAACCAATTGTTATGAAATTGTTTGTGGTTCTAATTTTAATAATGCATCTTACGTTTTCAAACCTCCAAGATCATGAACTACTGGTTTTGAATATTTTTTTCGCAAAGATTATGTTTGTATGGTAAATAGAAGCTATATTGTATATTCATGAATACAAAGAGTGACGATTTTCAGATAAAAAGTAAAGGTTCCATTACCTGATACAAAATCACAAATTAAATATCATTCAATGGAAAAAAAAAACTGATAAACTGTGCCACTGTAGCTCGATCATAATCTATCATTTCTAAGGCACGCATTACTTACTGCAAGACCTCACGACACTGTAGCTCCTTCACGACTCCACGACTTCAAGTTTTAACATGCATCATCATCATTATCAGCCATGGTATTAACATGAACATATTATATACATCCGTAGCATCATCATTCATCATGATCATAATCAGCCAGAGGACGTTCATTGCTCAACATAAGCCTCCCCGACGGCTTTCCACAGCGACCGATCAGATGCAGATGCAGACCGCTAGTCGGTCTGCATCCAGTTTGATCCTGCGATCTTTACAAGGTCGTCTGTCCATCTTTTCGGTGGATGTCCTACGCTGCGTCTTTGGTCGCAAGGTCTCCAATATAGAACCTGCTTTCCTGCCACCAAATCTGCCATCAGTTCTTCGCGTTATGTGCCGTGACCATTGTCACTTGAGCTTACTGATTCTCAAGGCTATGTCCGTTACCTTGTTTCTTCTACGTAACTCCTCATTCCTGATTCGATCCTGTAAAGAAACACCCAGCATGGACCTAATCGCTCCATGTGTGATTTTAAGATTCTTTATAAGGCACAAAGTTAGAGACCATGTTTCGGATCCCTATGTTATCACTGGTAATTCACACTGGTTAAAGACTTTCGTCTTCAGACACTAAGGTAGTTAAGATGAGAAGACACTCTTGCGCATTTTCGTGAACGCTGCCCTGCCGAGTTGGATTCGTCGATTGGTATTAACATTAAATAAAAATAATTTCATTAAAGCTACAGACTAAGGGCCAATTTTCTCATCGATAACATCGTAAATATTCATCCGCTGGTATCGACATTACTTTCGATGAAGGTGATGAAGATTAGACCTTAGTAAATCACAAAAAAAAACAAAAGTAAAAATGAAGCCAATTGAACGGAACCATTACTTTTTGCACAACCAAAAATACATATTTATTTATGCCGTGAGTTTTTAAGTATATAGTTTTTATTCTATTTACCCAGTTCTTATATTTTTTCAAAGTTACATATATATTAAGTATTTAACCTATCTGTTTTACACCAACAACAGGTGTAATCAGATGTAAGCCGTAGTAATAGGTATTTAATTTTTAATAGTTTCAGTGACGCAAAACTTCAGATTTTAAATGTACTGAAAGGACCTGCATTTTGGAAATAGGTGAGTACATTGTATTAATATTTCCAATTGGTTAGCACAGTTTGTGTTAATTGTACCTGTTCGTTTATTTAAATACAGCAAACGCCAGGAAACAGTACATAAAAGTCATACTAATACCTTTTTTTATATATAAGACTCTTTGCACACCGCGACTTTTAGCAGGGATGTAATCGCAATGCAGCAGTTACATAGTGTCAACCTTTAGACACTAGCGCTACTTTCAGCATCAATACAGTCGCGATGCTAACGCGCGTAAGTATAGATGCAGTCGCGATGCAGAATCTAGACATTGACAAATTATGTAGATGGATAGATAACTCTTTATTCCACATTACATAAATTGATTTACAAATTCGTTTTAGGGAAATGTACAATTTAGGCGGTTTTATCGCTATAAGCGATCTCTTCCAGACAACCTTTGGGTAAATAAATTTTTTTAGGAAGTTTTATAGGAAGGGGTATTTTGTGCATAAAATGAAAAGAAAAAGAAAATGAAGAGCTGAATAAGTGGAATAGAATAATATCTGTATAATAAAAATAATTATATAAAAATAAAAATAAATAAATAAATAATATACATCTTTATAAAATATAACAGATTAATATATATATATATATATATATATATATATATATATATATATATATGTATGTACCAACACAGTATGTACTGTATATTAGAGACTGCATCGATCTTCCAGGAGACAATCCACAATAAAGCATACATCTTCATATTCGATCTAAGACCACTTACACACTGCGACTTTTAGCATCGATATAATCGCGTGTTTTGGAAACCTGCGATAACATTGCGACTGACGAAATGGACAGATTTATTTTTTCATCGATGGTGTTGCGAATTAGTATCGATGCAGATACCCGACTGCATCGCAAGTAAAAGTCGAAGTGTCTCGTAGATTGATTGAGTATGAAGAGACTGGGTGGTTCATTTAATTTAGGCCCGTGCTTTATGTGAAGTTGTCTCCTGGCTTTGATTAAAGTTTAATATTTTTTACTACGATCACTAGAAAACTAAATTAATTCCTAGTTAAACATATGTTCTATTCAATTTTTAAAGTGCAAGAATATCCTAGTAAGGGTTGCGTAGTCCAACAAGGAACCCTTATATAGTCCGTTTCTTTTTGCTTGTCGAATATGATAAACAATCTTGACATTCCTTTTTATCGAAATAATTCATTTTACAATAAGATAGGCACAAAACTCACCAACTTAATATGTAATTCAGCTTGCAGCAATGAGATCATTTAAGAAATCAAATAGGAAATGAATTTTGTTTACTGGTATTATTGTAAAAGTTATAAAAAGATTGTTTACATTATTTGACTAGCAAATAAAAACGGACTTTAGTTTCGCCATGTCCGTGGGCTGAGGCGTTTGGTTATATTTAGGGTTTCGTAGCCGAATGGCAAAAAACGGAACCCTTATAGTTTCGTCAAGTTTCTGTCTGTCCGTCTGTACGTCACAACCACTTTATTCTGTAACAATAAGCATCACACTGTTGAAATTTGGTAGGAAGATGTATCCTGTTAACTGCTTTATGATCCTCGTACAAAAAAAGGACTTGGGTCCATATAGTGTTAGTAACAAAGAAAGCTTAAAAGCTATGTTAGTACAAAAAATATAAAATAAATATATCAAAGGGGGCATCCTACACATGAAACTAAATTCGAAAAAAAAATTGACAAACCTATTCATAGATAGGTGTTTTAAAATGACAGAGAGGTTTCTATAAACCATTTTCGTTAAAAGACAAACTTATGATAGATAAACGCTTCCATAGTGGTAAAAAGGGTAAAAGGTATAACCGGTTTATAATAACCATAAGGCAATCTTGTATATCAGGAACCCTTCGCGCGCAAGTCCAACTTGCTCTTGGCCAGTTTCTTTTAATGCGTGTGATTTTGAAGTAATTATATTATCACTTTTTTTCAGAAACAAATTGATAATGGCGTTGGAAAACGAACAAAACGTAACTTTTGTGTTTACAAGAACATGTAAGTGCTAAATCAAAATATACAATCCTATTCCTATTAAGTCACGCTGGCACTAGAGTGAGCTTATCATTTAGATTTTTTAACAAATTAATACTACAAGTGACATAACTCTTAAACCGTGATCAGCTAGATGCTAGTCATATTTTTTTAGACGATAAAAAAATGGTTATCAGTTTTTTAGCGAGGGTTCAAAAATCACACATTTATTTTTACGAAAAAATCATATTTCTTTTCAGTTGAGGAGATAAAAGACTATCCTCTTTTGAGCGATGGATTTACATTTTTAACATATACAGTAGTGGCGTATTTGTTTATTGTATTGAAATTTGGACCTGAATACATGAAAAATCGTGAGCCCTTTAAGTTAAGAAACACGATATTGGCTTACAATGCCTTCCAAGTCATACTATCGGCCTACATGGTTTATATTGTAAGTATTTTATATATAAAACCATTTTAAAACTTTTTTTACATTCTTATGAGATGATATAAAAAATTTAAAAAATGCGCTCGGGCGGGACTCAAACCTGCAACCTCTAGCTAACCGGGCCAACGCTCTATCCAACCGACTACTGTACCGTCGATCCGACCGCGCGTTATTTCTGGTCCCTCATGGATACGTCGTTGCAGTATGCATGTTAGAATCCCGCCCTTGCAAAATTCTTAGTTTCACGAAGAACTTACGTAAGGATATTTTTGTCGTTAAATTGTTGCCGTGGGTGTTTCAAATTCTGTGTTTTTAAATTTACTGTAAATCATTTAAATTTGATGTTGTAACATGTTTGATAACTTTCGTGAATCGTCTATTTCAGGCTCTAGTTTTTATGTTAAAACACGGTTTACTCCCAGAGAGATGTCATGAAGACGATCCCCAAAAACGAAAGGAGGTAAGAAAAAAATAAATATTAGTTATTTTAAGCAAAATTTTATGTTTGAATGCTACAAACACTATGCATAGAGTATGCATAACATAACATAGAATTGGATTATGTTATTTACTATAACGAGTTAGCAATTTTGATATTTGATCAAGGATTATAATTCTCTGAATTGACCCACTTTAAAGCACTAGATTCCGATAAAAGTACAAATATCATCTACAGATTCATTTTTTACCGACTTAAAAAAGGTAATCAATTCAATGCGTATGTATGACGAAAAGTTAGAATTTGAGTATAGATAGATAATAGAGAAATATAGGATAAATATTGGACACCAATCACATACATTGTACTGATCCCAAAGTAAATAGCTGAATGCGCTGTGTTATGGAAATCAGACGCAACGGTGGTACCACAACACCGAGACCCGAGACAATATAGAACATTTTAAATTCTATATTTATTTATATTCTATAGTTATAATTTTGTGTCTTTGTGTAATTTATGGACCAAGATGCCTGAAATAAAGATTATTTTATTTTATTTTTATATTGAACCGACCGGGAATCGAACCCGAGACCTCGGAGCGGCGACGCCTTGAAACCAGCGTACTTAGCCACTACACCACGGAGGTCGTCACGTCACGTATATTGGATATGTATTAAGGCTTTTAAACACGTGTGCTAAATTTCGTAAGTGTATGTATGTTTGTAAATTTGTCCACGGATTTCTTAAAAACGAGAAGTAATAGCAAGGTAATTCTTCTTTGGTTTAATCAGGTATATTTCAACTCAGGGTACAATGTAAGTTCCATCAAATCGTTCTAGTAGTTTATGAGATATGGGAACCACTACCCATTTAGTTATTACCCAATAAATGATTAATTAAAATCATGAAATAAAAAAAAGTTTAATTTTTTAGAAACCTGACATAAAAGCTCAAAATAACACATTCTGTTTAGGAGAAACAAATTCATTTGGAGTCGGCGCATGATTTCAAGCTTACGATCATTCGATCAGTCACAACGCACATGATGCACCGACTCCAAATGAAGTGTTTTCTCCTTAATAGAGGACGTGTTATTCTGAGCTTTTTCATCAGGTTTTTAGTGTGCTGAATCGGCCTTTTGAATATTTTCACTTAAAATTTACAGTTGGTAAATGATTTAAATTAATTTGTATGAGCATTTCCAATATTCATATTACTAAATAAGTAGATATTTATTATACATACATAAGTTTGAGGATGTTGCAATATTGTTACACAACTAGGTATAAACTTAAAATAAATATATTTTTATTTCTAGATTTCTTATCGAATTCGTTACAGCAAAAATCTACCCAGAAATATAACATTGTATAAAATTATTTTTTTCACTTTTTCTAGATTTACAGCATGGCCCAAATATATATCTGGGGTAAACTTACAGAACTTGCAGATACCATTTTTTTCGTGTTAAGGAAAAAAAACAACCAGGTATGAACAATTTCTATGTAAACTTGGAGTTATCAAAATTAATTCATGAATTACGAGTTGATTTTGTACCTACATAAGATTACGAAGTAAATTAAGTTGTACGCACTCATCAGCCCTGCCAAAGGTCAGCGATTAGTGAATACTGCAGGTAGTTAGTAACCGTACCAGCAGGGCATTTCAGAACGTCCGATAAGCCATTTGGCTTGGGTTTCGGCTAGATTTTCTATTCATTTTAAATTAATGTCTTAGTTTGATCGGATGCCGATATGTTAGTTCGATAACAATTATAATTAATAAACTTGAATCGTGAATTTCAATTTTTTTGGAAGCCTCACATCCAGTTCCATCCAAATATACCATATTTATGATAGAGAAGCTTTTGTTTTCAAGGCTTTTTTATTTTAAAAATTGTTTAAGTCTTAGTTTTAGGTAGCTCATATTTGCTTTTAAGTAAAGTAAATTAATCAGGATAAAACTGCAATTTAAAAACAAACTATATAACACCGTAAAAATTGGTATAATTATTTGTTAGAGAATTCTTAAAATTTGTGAAAAAAAAAAATATCTTGATATCTACGAAAATTATTGTAACATACATAAGGTATATAAGGAGATACCTGGATGTAAGCTTTTAAAAAAAACGGATATTATTGTTTCGGCCACTCTGTATATTTTTTAATAAGTAAAAGTTATCAAATTTTAACCGAATGGTTCTAGATCGGAGGGCTGAACCGGTAATTCTGTCTTTTGAATCTTAAGATAACAGCAACTAACTTGGCCATAACTTAATTTTAACCTAAACTATGTAAACATCCACTTTACCTTAACATAACTGTAACGGTAACTCAAATGTTCATGCAAAACATTCTTACAAGTTATAACAATTGTTCTAATGGTTAACTCAAACGCTCACGGATCAAATGGCCACTGGCGGTCGCATAAACAAAAGCATAACAAAAGACTGTTGAAAAACAGATCCGTGAGGATTTAATAATGTATTGCAAAGCTATCCAAAACTGAATAAAAGTTACATACAATAACTAAAATATTTCAAACAGGTATCCTTTCTCCACGTATACCATCATTCGACTGTCATACTCGGCTCGTTCATGATGGTGAACTACGCTCTCGGCCAGACTGCGGTATGGACGACCTTCATCAATTCCCTGGTGCACGTCGTGATGTATTTCTACTATTTCATGGCAGCCATGGGCCCTCAGTACCAGAAATACTTAACCTGGAAGAAATATATTACCAATTTCCAATTGGTAAGGGATAAAAAAAAAGAAAACACTTTTATTACACTGAAAGCAAAGGACATTGAGAAAAAAAATACATGCAAAAAACAAAACTATTCGAGTCGAAAAGGCACCCGCTCAGCTAGCTAACAAGTTCAGAAAATCCAATTCCCAAAATGTCCAACGGTTTCAAAATGGCCAATTT
Organism: Pyrausta purpuralis; assembly: GCA_963924145.1. Lineage (NCBI taxonomy): Eukaryota > Metazoa > Arthropoda > Insecta > Lepidoptera > Crambidae > Pyrausta > Pyrausta purpuralis. The sequence continues at coordinate 5,279,333 of OZ001648.1, read as the reverse complement.
CCGAAATGTACAATTCTCAAAATGTCCAAATTTCAAAATGCCCAATTTCCGAAATGTCCAATTCTCGAGATGCCCAATTCCCAAAATGTCCAATCAGCTTTTATGACGAGTTTGTTGATTACATCCTCATAGCATTTCTTAAAAATATTAAATATTAAATAATTCTTTTATCTTGTAATGTCAAAAAAAATCTGATGATTTATAAGCAAAAATGTCTCATCTAAATTAATAAGTCATTTTTGTTTATAAATCCTCAAAATTTTTACCCACCTACCCATCACCACCGACTACTAACTACCACCTGCCTAACATAAATAGAAGTCCACGAGGTTGAAACCGCAGGCACACGCTAGTATTTTAATTTAATTTTTAAGAAATTCTATGAGGGCTTATTCAACAAACTCGTCAAAAAATTAAATTGGAAATTTTAGGAATAGAACATTTCGAGAATTGGACATTTCGGGAATTGGACATTTTGAGAATTGTACAATTTCGGGAATTGGCCATTTTGAAACCGTTGGGCATTTTGGGAATTGGACTTACTGAACTTAAACGACGCTGATTTCCAGCTGGTGCCAAAAAAAAATCATTTTTTGTGTCATGGTAACGCATAATCTTTACCATACCAGAATTAAGCCGCTCAGAAAATGCTATAAAAGTAAAAATAAGAGTTACTAGAGTAATATTTATATATTTTGTGGTTTGACATCAAACTTCCTGAATTTGGCATTTTTCCTATAGGTTGTTTGTTGAAAGTGCCGTAAGTGGAATACTGCAGGAACCATTGAAACAAGGGCCGTTCAGACCCTTAGCGTAATACCATCACAACTGGTCTGAACGGTGTCATCCATTTAAAAACGATCAGGTTTGCCCATCCGGGTGGCACAGAACCTGTAGTTTTGGCTGTACAAGATATTTTAAACTTACCTGTTATTCAGAATCAGTAACTTAACACCTTTCAAAAAAAGTTTATACATGCCGAAACAAAAACCACACACACTTTTCGCAGACCTGTATTGCATGTTGTTACCATCGTACTTTTTCTTTACTATATTTGAACTATACCTTACTACATTGTTTGATCTTTGAGCCTAAAAATGTACGTCCTGCGTAAATACCATAGAAGTACTATCCCCTATCGGAAGATAATAATTTTATGGTAAACACTTACGTCAACCTTCAAGTCGATTTGAATTGATTAAAATCTGATAAGTTTTATTGAAAAGCGCACAACTTTTTTTGACGGCAGCGTTTTTATATATATTTTTATAGTAATAAAATAAATTTTGCAGGTACACGCACGCATATCACATAATGTGGTGTTTCTTTGTTTTTGTGGTTCTTTGTCCAGCTAATCATGTTGTTTGTACCTCAAAAAATGTATATCAAACTATCCTTTTCAGGCGCAGTTCGTTTCCATCATCCTTCAACAGATTCCGACCCTTTTCTTTACCAAGTGCCAGCACAGCACCATTGGATTAATCCACGCTTCTATTACCAGTATGATTTTCTACGGACTCTTCAACAACTTCTATATTAATAGCTACAATCAACCCAAGAAGGCCACTGCAAATGGTACTGTAAAAGAAACTGATGAGAACGCAAAAGTGCAATAAATGTTAACTGATTTATATTCAATTCTTTATTGCCACACATATTTATGTACGTCTTAGCTTGTTTTCTTGTTTGTTGTTGTTGTTATTTGAAATTTCTCTGACATGAACCTCGACAGGTCAATCACAGTAAAAATGTAACTATTAAATATCAACACTTAAATACTACATATTGCAATATTAAACGGAATAATATAATAGAATGTTTTTACAATATAAAAGGAGTACAATATTTTTTTAAGTTAGTTTAATAAATGTAAATGTAAGACATGCACGATCAATAAATTATGCTTACGCTAAAGAAAATAATCACTTTGTTTTGTTATTATTATTGTACCCATAAAATATTTTTGAGTAAAATTTTTACAACTTATGTTAATAATGTACCCATTCGTACGTACGTTACTTACTTACTGCCTTATTCGTAGTACGTGTAAGCCAAATGGAGCATCTGCGTTTAGTCTGTTGCAATACACTACCATGTCAAAACGTCCCTTACATCAAAAGACGAAATAGAAAAAATCTATACTAATATTATAAAGCTGAAGAGTTTGTTTGTTTGTTTGTTTGTTTGTTTGTTTGTTTGAACGCGCTAATCTCAAAAACTACTGGGCCGATTTGAATTTTTTTTTGCGTCGGATAGTCCATTTATCGAGGAAGGCTTTAGGCTATATAACATAAAGATACGACTCATAAGACCACAGCAGAAATGAAAAATGTTGCGAAAACGGGAGAAAGATATTCCTTTTGAGAGCTTCCGCTGCATACGCTGCGGAAACCGCTTAAGTTACACAAAAATCATGTATGACAGAATTGTTCAGCATTAAGAGTTCTATAATAAAGTCCGCGACAGCATATGTCTATCTTTTATGGTTGACTTACTACAACCTTTTTTATGTTAATACATTTGTAAAAAATAATGCATTATTTTTAGAGGTGTATTATACACACAGGTATTAATTCTTATCAAAATAAATACATTCATCATCTCGAGCATTTCATTTAGAACCAAGTTGCCCTTTATATCATTTGATTCCAATAAATATCTTAGGAGCTATCACAGTTTTAACATAACTCCGCACCAAAATAATGTTCGCAGCTTAAGTACAACGTGCGCTTGCGCTAATTATATTATAAAGCTGAAGAGTTTGTTGGTTTGAACGCGCTTATCTCAGGAACTGCTGAACCAATTTGAAAAAATATTTCTGTGTTAGATAGCTTATTAATTGAGAAAGGCTTTAGGATATAAAACATCACGCTGCGACGGGAGGGGAGGGAGCAAACTCAAAACGCGCGGACGAAGTCGCGGGGGACCGCTAGTATATTATAAAGCTGAAGAGTTTGTTTGTTTGAACGCGCTTATCTCAGGAACTGCTGGACCGATTTGAAAAAATATTTCTGTGTTGGATAGCTTATTTATCGAGAAAGGCTTTAGGATATAAAACATGACGCTGCGACGGGAGGGGAGGGAGCAAACTCAAAACGCGCGGACGAAGTCGCGGGGGACCGCTAGTACTTAAATATGTGTTATGGCGCCCGTATTTTTATAAAGTTTGTAAGTGATATTTTTATTTAATTGTTTATAATAAATCAAAGAGATAAAAAGATTTATTGGAGGCGTTAAAGTATTAATTTTAGATACGTTTATACGTTTTGAAGGGAAACCAGAGTTATTAATTTTAGTTTTCACACAACTTCCATTGACAACTCAAGATAAATCGAAAACAGATATGCCAAAAATCTTATAGCTAAAAAATGAATTATCTATGTGTATCTTTAAGATCTATGGGGCCAATAAATATCTATGAAGCATGAGTTTTATTTTAATTGAATTCATCATTTAAGTTCATTGTACTTAGCTAGTCCAATATTGTAAACAATATTTTCGTAAATTTAATAATAATGTCAGAGCATAAATCTAATTTACTATCTAATGAAAAAGATCTCAGTGTGTCACGATTAATTGTCTATGCCGAAAACTCAAATCCAAAGTTTTGTGTTTATCCTATTTAAATTGATCATTCAGTTAAAAAGGAATGTCAAGATTGCTTACAACCATAAAATTATAATACCTTTGGAATAGAACGACAAAAGCGAGATGTCACTAGCAGCAAACTGTGTGATAAAAAGAGATGGGTAGCAGAACCGTTTTTGTCAGATGTCAAACAGTTGACCGCCCCGCAGTAGCTCGCTGAAAATTACGTGTCTTTGATTTTTTATATTTAAAAGTGAAATTGTGTATATTTTGGAGAAATAATGCGTCTGAAACATGGTGACTTGATCGGTGATTGATTGTTATGCATTACAGCGGCATAACCCCAACAAATAATCATTTAACAGGTAGATTAGTCCAAATCGAAGCCTCTTAATATACGACTTATATTTACCAATGCACTTTAAATTTCAAGTACGCAGTTTGATAATTCTATTCTACAAACGTTAATTTACGTAAAAAATAAAGACAGAATAACACAGGGAATGTATATCGACAAATATTTTGTATAATGAAATAACATTTAGTTTTATACTAAAGCTGCATGTTCAATATTTTGTGTCGACTGTTTATCATGCAGTAAACTACTATATTTAACTTAGGAACATTGTTATAAATCACCTGATCGAAATGTTATTTAATTTAAAGCTACAAATGTTACTTACTTGTGTTAGTTACTGACATTGTAACGGTTCGTTACACGCCTTACTCAATAAATAAGAAATTAAAGCTAAACTTACTAACATTAACTTAAACCTAACATTAAATTAAACTAATTATCTACAATTACCTAACTAAATCTTAATCAATTATTATTACAAAAATACTAACACGCAAACTCGAGCGCAGTTGCTAGTTTAAAAATATCTACGCAAGCAAACATGAGTGAACTATGCGTTGAAACTGGTTCGGCCGAATGTGTGACGTCGCCTTCGGAACATACGTCGCGGAGTCCGAGCGGAGCTATCCTAACGCGAGGACGTACTGCGGTCGATCAAAACTGCCAACTCACGGCGGCCTACCAATTCTTTAGACTGTGATTTTTATACTTCTACTAATTTAATTAACTTCAGTGTCCCCCCGATATCGGGTGAGTGTTGTAAAAGATTATATTATATAGTTTTAGTGCTTACCTAGTGCTTTGTAGTATGTACCAACTTAGGTTTTAGATTAGTGCATGCATGTGTAGTGCTTAAGTACGCGTGTTACCAGCAGTAGTGTATGTGCGTAGCTCCTTAGGTCCAAAATATGTACATTAGTTGTTTCAACCATCCACGCACACAAAAGTCCGAAGGTCATGTCATTGCATGACCTTAATGGCCGCCAATGCTCAAACTATTTTGTCATGTTTTCCTATTTATCTATCTTCTATGATCTTATTTTAATTATAAGTTATTATTCCTGCAACCTTTAGGCAATTCTTATGAAAAAAAGTAACTTTGTAATTATTTTCCTATTTTGTCATCAAAGTATCAAAAATGACTTAGTTGCTTAATGCTTAGCTTAGTTTTAGTCTAAGGATAATATTTTTGTATGACTGCCTCATCATTAATTACTATTTCTTGCAATAATCACTCCATTTGATCCGCTTACCACCGCTTCCGGTCTGATGTCGCTGTCATACATATGAATTTGGACTTTACTCAAAATGTCCAATTTCCGGAATTCCAGGGTCCCGGTTTCCGGTTGGGATTCTACACCGCCGCGGAAGCCAGGCTATTACTAATACTGCCTAAATCAATCCCCTTACTGCTACTACCAACGCCACGAGTGCTGAGTCATCGCGGTGTCACCGGACTTCATTAAACCAGGACAGTGGCGTTGATTATTAATTGAAGACGCGTATCTTTTCGGTTGCCAATAATAAACCTACTCCCTGTAATTTAGATAAGTTTAAATGTGTAAATCGTATTAAATAAGTTTTCCTAGTATTCAACTCTTTCTTTCATCTACATTAGTTACCTCCTCACTAAAAGGGTACGGTACAACATCTTAAATCGGTTTCGTTTGACAGCTTTTACTTGTCCTTCTATTCCAATAGGGATATTAATTTTATGCTTACAACATTCGACTTTTTTTTTTAATGAGGAAGTTTCTTGGCCTGGAGTCCATTAGCCGCAATCTATATCTTTTTCACTTTTTCACATTCACAAATCACATTACGTCAACGTCAAATTCAAACAAAATTCATAACTGACACAGCTGAGGCTGAGGTATAGTACAGTGTTAGAATTTGGTTGTGAAGCTTCCTTGCTAGCAGCTCAGTGTTGTTGTTGTAATGGCGATTATCGTCTTTGGAAGAAATGAGCAAAAATATGGATCTGAATTCTTTTTGGAATTTGTTTGATTTCTGGGTGATGGGTGGTTTTCTCTAATGCTTGAAAACGTTTTAAAATATCATGATGTTATATATAAAATGAATTTGCTATACTAACTAAAGATTGATTGTCCTAAGAAACACGCCAACAATCATCAAACAGGAGACATTAAAAATATTTAATGGCAACACTTCACACTTCTTTCATTTTAGAAAGTGTTACACTAAATTAGTTCTGGGGTGCGATTGTGTAAAGCAATCGTATTCATTTGACAATTCAAAACGTACGGTATGATCTGTCAAACGGCAAAGAACAAAGGGTTTGACAGATCAAACCGTACGTTATGAACTTTCAAATGAATACGATTGCTTTACACAATTACCCCTCTGAACAGCGTGTCTAGTATAATACATATTAGTCTATGATTCGTACCTTTAAATCCACCAACATGCGTGTCAGGCCGCGCGTCGTGCGTTGCTCCGTCCATGAGCGCATGGTATATTTTAAATCATATTTCAAAGAGGTACGAGATAATTATTGGAGTCCAAAGGTTTCCAAGGAGAATATGCTTATTATTAAATGCATGAGGCAAACAAAATATTTATTTGGATACGGATTAATATAATATACAAACCCTGAAATTGAAATTTATAAAATTTTATTTCTTAAAATTTCTACTAAGCGCAGGCAACTAGCAACACGAACCGTCACCGCGTTAAGTATTAGTTCAGGCAAATGCAGGATGCACTACCCGCCCTCAATACGCATGCGGCACAGCTGATACAATTATTAATACCCAATACAAGAGTGCAAAAAACCCTCGACGCGTTTCGCCACTACACGTGGCATCCTCAGGAGATGTTGTCACCTCGGTGGAGCACGGACGACTGAACTAATACTTAACTCGGTAACAGTTCGTGTTGTTAGTTGCCTGCGCCGGCGTCGCTTTGCGGAAATTTAAAGCAATATAATTTTATAAATTTTAACTAAATAATGGATTTCCGCAAAGCATTGCCTGATTCCACTAATACAAAACCTTATTAAAGAACTATACACCCATCTTACTATGTCTACAAGCTGTTTTCAAGAGTTATCACAAATCGTCTTGCACGTAGGTTTGATGACTTCCAGCCTCGCGAACAAGCTTGTTTCCGAAAAGGCTACAGTACCATAGACCATACATACATACAATAGACCATCTAACCGCTCAGGCAAATTATACAGTAGTTAGAGGAGTATAATATGCCTCTATGCTTAGCGTTTGTGTGGACTATGAGAAGGCCTTTGGTTCGATCGAAACTTGGGCGGTGCTTCAGTCTCTGCAGCGGTGCCACATACACTATAGGTATATAGAGGCGTAAAAGTGCCTTTATAATAAAGCCACCATGTCGGTCCATGTACAGGAGCAGAACACGAGGGCGATTCTACTGCGGAGAGGTGTGAGACAGGGAGATGTTATATCTCTGAAACTGTCCACAGTGGCATTAGAAGACGCCTTCAAACTTCTGGAATGGGAAGGAATCGGCGTCAATGTTAATGGCGAATACATCACACACCTCCAATTTGCCGATGGTATCTTGGCACTATGCTCGAAGACCTTGACCGAGTATCCCAACAAGTGGGTCTTAAAATGAACATGGAAAAGACGAAAATAATGTCGAGTTCCCTTGTTGTACCCACTCCAGTATCCATTTGGAACTCAACTCTCGAAGTTGTCGATGAGTACGTCTACCTGAGACAAGTGTTTGAGTTTTTTTTTGATAATACTTATTATGTAACGATAACGTTATTAGGTACTTGTTATTTTTATTTTTATAGTATGTTGCAAACGGTTGGCCGGCTGGCAAATGCAAAATTCTTACGTAAATATCAGACGTTGCCTCTTCTATATTTTATTTACTAGCATATTGTATATTATAATACTATATTTATTTGAATGGTATTTAATTATTTATTTATTTTATTTTATTTAAAAACTTCATGTACACATCATAAAATTGTAGGTACATATGGCGGACTTAATTCCAAAAGCATTCTCTACCAGTCAACCATAGGTTAGGACAGAGAAAAAAATATATATACAGGCGGTGCAAGTAAAGTAATAGAGGCAATAAAAGAGAAGAGAATAGCGATAGAGATAACTATAATACGATGATAAACATACATACTGCCTATTACTTGTAAACGATTATATAAAAATAATGAAATAATGTATTTATTACATAAACATACACATCATTTAAATATACATAATATGTTACACTTAGATAAATTAATGTCAATGAGACGGGTCAGTGAGTTCGTCTCTATATAGTGTTCGCAATGCCTTTTTGAAGGTAAATTTCGAGGTAGATTTTGGACACTTTTTGGAAGCCCATTCCAAAGTCGAATGTCTGTAAGAGTAAAGGAATTGGACATAAAGCCAGAAATGTGAAGGGGAGTGAATAGTTGAAGAGAGCTACTAGAGCGAAGGGACCGGCCATGAGAAGAGTGGAGGTATGAGAAATTATCTTTAAGATAGGACGGAGAGTTAGAATCGAAGAGAATGGAGTATAGCATGCAAAGTGTCCGAATGTGCCTACGCTGCCGAATGGGGAGCCAGCCTAACTGGTTGCGAAACTGGGATATATGGTCAAATATACGTAGGCCGAACACAAATCTTATACAATTGTTCAGGAGCCGGTCCATTTTAGTGAGGAGATCTTGGGAGATATTTGATGACGACGATTCCTTTTTTTCTACATGTGATTCGGATAATTCTTTTTATTCGGCTGGTGATATAATTTCCACCTCGACGCTTTCGTCCCAATCAGACTCTCTCGTTTTTGCGTATTCAAAGGATTTTAATGTATGTCACATAAATGCTCAAAGTATACCGGCTCATCACCATGAGCTAATAGACTTTTTTTCAACTTGAAACGTCCATGCAATTCTTTTTCAGAAACACTTCTAAAACCAAACCTACCTTCAACCAGATATAGCCTTCCCGGATTTGTACTTATTAGAAATGATCGAGTCAGCGCAGCAATATCCCGTATAAGATCATTTCCATGTCATTGCCGGACTGTCATGCCATGGAGTCATAGTATTAGAGGTAATTCTGAAGGGAGTCAAGGCAGTTCTTGGACTAGTCTACAGCCCGCCTAAAACCAAATTTCTTTCTTCCTTCGAAGCGCTCATAGAATCAGTTAGCACCGACTACTCACATCACATTATTTAATGCGAATCTTCTCAGCGACACCCCACAGTCCCATAACCTTCGTTCTATTATAAATTCTGCCAACATTTCTATTTTGCCTTTATCTCCTACACATCATAATCTTGATACTCTTGATACGTGGATCGATCTCATTATTACTTCTTCTGCTGACCTCGTACTCCAGCACGGACAATTACCTGCACCGGGGTCCTCCTAACACGATCTCATTTTCATTACCTATAAGTTGAGCACAATCAAACCCAAACCCACTGTTTTGTCATTACGTAACTTTGCCAAAGTCAATATTGAAGAATTAAAAAAGACGTTGCCACCATTGACTGGACGCCCATGTATGCCGCTTCTACAATAGATAAAAAAGTGGAACATTTCAATATGATTCTTCTAAAATTATACGATGCTCATGCTCCAAAGCGGTCTGTAAAACTTAAGCGTCGTCCTGTCCCTTGGATCACTCCAGGGATTAGGTTGGCAATGGCGAAGCGAGATCGTCTTTTTCGGGCTTTTAAGCTGAACAGATGCGAGGAAACGTGGGAGAAGTTTAAAAAAGCCAGAAATTGCTGCAATCAGATGGTGAGAGCAGCCAAACGCTACCATATCTATTCTTATATTTAAAACTCTTCTCAAGCCAATACATGGAAATCCCTTAAAACTCTTGGTATAGGCAAGCCCATTTCATTCACTAGCTGTCATCCATTCTCTCCAGATGAAGTTAATTCTCACTTCTCATCTTCTGTTTCCCTTAATGCTGATTTCAAACCTTCGACCATAATTTATTTGGCTTCTTTTCCGCCTCCCTCTCATGATTATTTTACTTTCTCGCCTGTGTCTGTTGATGAGATCCGCAAGTATATATGCCATTGAACTTAAAATTTTCTGCTCTTTCGAATGCGCTTACTCTCATGGCTCTACGATGTCTTTTTTGGCGTATATGCCCAAGCAAAAATAAAACATTTTACAGGGTTATGTTTGCTAACCGACGAAAGTTCTGGTCATTTTTGCTATAAAGGTGATTGTACCCCTACAAAAATGATTTATTTTAGGTTTGTTGTCGGTAATGCTTTTTTACTTCACAAGGGTGCCAAGCTGTTGGTAGTTTATGCCTTTTAAGCATTTCAATTGAAAAGTACAAATGTTGCTTAAAGTTTACTTCCATTTCGTAATGTAACAGAGCTATGTCGCATGTGCCCTATATACAAAATGCATACGTATATTACTCTGGCGGTTATCCCCTTTTTCCATTTAGTTATTAATGACAGCCAAGTCGGTTATGCCCTATTACCTAAATTGCTTTTAATATGACTCTGGTGGTAAAATCTTACTTCCGTTTACTAATATAAATACAAATTGTTGCTAATTCAATATTAATTAAATTGAATAAGATATCATGGTGTCGATTTTAACATATTTCCACGTTCTACAATCATACTTATACGTCGCTTACACCGCAATACCAAATAAGGATTTAGTGACGAGTCGGGGCTTATGCCATTGGATATCACAAAAACCAGTTTTAAACGCGTCGCTTGTCCCCCCGCAACACTCAACCGCGCGCTTTTACAGCTTGAACACGCGCGACTCGCTGTATTAAATAATATAGCGAGGGACCCTAAAGGGGGAAGCTGAAAAGAGTGGTACGGAAATAGAAATTTTAAAATGAATAGTAGATAGTAAGCGTTCTGAGTTGTAAGTGAAAACAATGTTTTTTTTATAGTTCTTTGTTCCCATGTTTTGTTTAACGGTGCCTTTGAATTTTTAGTTGCGAAGCTGTCTTTATTTTTGTATAATGTTTATTACAATACTGATTCTTAGGGATATATCCGTTGCCGTAGTTCTTCTACGTATCTCTTTATTTCAGATTCGATCTCGTAGAGAAACACCGAGCAAAACCGCTCGTTGTGTAATTTTGAGTTTCTTAAAGAGCCTCATAGTTAGAGACCACGTTTCGGATCCGTATGTCATCACTGGTAACACATACTGGTTGAAGACTTTCGTCTTTTCCATGTTCATTTTAAGACCCACTTGTTGGAATACTCGGTCGAGATCTTCGAGCATTAGTGCCAAGATCATCCAGCGTCTTTGCCACAACGACTATATCATCAGCAAACCGAGGTGTGTTATGTATTTGCCATTGACGCAAATGCCGAATCCTTCCCATTCCAGGAGCTTGAAGGCGTCTTCTAATGCCGCTGTGAACAGTTTCGGAGATATAACGTCGCCCTGTCCGGAGATATAACCTCTTTGCAATGGAATCGCCCTCGTATTCTATTCCTGTACTCGGACCGACATGGTGGCGTCGTTATACAGGTTGTTATACAGACACTTTAACACCTCTATAGCTATAGTCACCGCTGAAGAGACCGAGGCACCGCCCAAGTTTCGATCGAATCAAAGGCCTTCTCATAGTCCACAAAAGCTAAACATAGAGTCATATTATTCTCCTCGGACTTCTGTATAATTTGCCTTAGCGTATGGGTGTGGTCTATGGTACTGTAGCATTTTCGGAATCCGGCTTTTTCGGTAGGCTAGAAGTCATCAAATCTACGTGCGAGTCGATTCGTGATGACCCTTGAGAACAGCTTGTAGACATGGCTCAGGAGTGAGATGGGTCTTTAGTTTTTCAATAAGGATTTGTCTCCTTTTTTGAAGAACAATACCACCACACTCCTGTTCCATGCCTCAGGCGTGATGCCCTCTAGCAGCACGGAATTTAAGAAAAGAGTCTCTGAAGGACTTTGAGTGCTAGTGTTCCACCCGATTTCCGAAGCTCTGCTGTGATTGAGAGCTGCTTTGTTATTTTTAGGCAGTTTCAGGACCATCCTAATCTCGTAGAGACTGATATTCAGGATGTCTTCGGTGTAGTGTCGGATAAGGATAGCTCTTGGGTCTCTGACCGAGCTGTTAACGGGTTTGGCAACTGAGGTGTACAACTGCCCATAAAACTTCTCGATCTCCCTCGAAACCTCTGCTTTCGTCGACGCTATACTGCCGTCCTTCGTCTTAAACTTCGTCAACAGGCTTTGCCCAATAGACATGTTCCTTGCAAACACTTTACAGCCTTGGTTCCGCTCTATCATTTCTTTAACACTATTCGTGTTAAAGGAACGAATGTCATGTCACAGGGACTTCCATATTCGTCTATTAAGCTGCCTGTAGGTTTCAGCATTAACAGAGGTCTGCAGTGCCATAGATCGACGTTTGGACATACCCCTAAGAATCAGTAAGCTCAAGTGGCAGTGGGTAGGGTACATAGCGCGAAGAACTGATGGCCATTGGGGCAGAAAAGTTCTAGATTGTAGACCTTTCGACCAAAAGCACAGCGTGGGGCGTCCACAGACAAGATGGACGGACGACCTTGTAAAGATCGCGAAATCACACTGGATGCAGACCGCTTGTGATCTGTCGCTGTGGAAAACCGTGGGGGAGGCCTATGTTCAGCAGTAGACGTCCTTTGGCTGATAATGATGATGATGATGAATGTTAATTTCTTTTTTAAATGCTATCACTTTATGTCAAATTTTTACAGCGTTATGAAAGAAAGAGACAAAATAGTTTTTAAGCTAAAATAGGTTTTTTTATAGGAAGGGGGTTAATTTTGATTTTTCTTGGTTAAAAAGTAATAACAAAAACTCCTTTTTTATTGCAAAAAACATCATACTATCGGCTCTATAGTAAATATGAAATGACGAGCTATTATCTATTCAATCTACCATTTAGTGTAAAATATTTTCTTTACCACAATAAAGGTTAAAGTAATCAAACCTTAAGATATAGGTTTGGGACTTGGAGTTTGAATATTAGAAATACAGGGTATTTATAATAAAAAATAAAAATAAACTTTTTTTTTAAATTTATTTACCAGAAAAATACCAAATTACAAATATAACAAACATAGCTTTAAAAAAACTACTTAGGTTTGAACTGAAGCTAAGAAGTTTGCACAATACAATTAAGTTCTAATTATAGACAATAACTAGTTACTTATTTAATCAATCGCTGGTTTCCAGGCGTCGCCGCTCTGAGATCCCGAGTTCGATTCCCGGCCAGGTCAATATAGAAATCAACATTTTCTTTTTTGTCTCGGGTCTGGTTGTTGTGGTATTACCGTTGTGTCTGAATTCCATAACACAAGTGCATTAGCTACTTACTTTGGGATCAATGTATGTGATTGGTGTCCAATATACTCAATGTCTGCCCGCGGCTAAGCCTATTACTGAAAAACTGTATTTTCGCATAATTATCTAAGCAAACTAAAGTAGTGAAGTAATTGGTTTACAATATCGACGGTTCCCGGGCTATTTGTATTAAGCGACATTTTGTAAACTTTATACCAGAGCTGTTTAAAGTTTTGATTTTTGAAAAAAAAAAATCATAACTATCGCAATTTGTAAAATTTTAGAAAAAAATGGATGTTTATTGATTAGGTTACATAGTCTGCATAATTTGATAGGTTTTTTTCTGATATTCCTATTATTAACGAAGATACATGTCGTTTAATGCAAAATGATCCTTTTATTTTATTTTTTTGTTCCAGGCTAAATGATTTTACCGCCTAAGATTAGTTTTTGTTGTTCCTGGCTTAAAGTAAAGTAAAGTAAAGTAAAAACATTTATTTGCCAAAGTACAGTACATTTGTGGTGAAAAAATAATATTTTTACAAGCCCAGTGCACTCAACCATACAATGGTATGCAAATAGTTTGTGAAAGCTAACATAACAAAGGTACAACATAGTTTGGTTAATTTAATTGTAATAACAGATTTGATTAAATAGGTATGTCATAACATAATTACAATTATTTATTTTTAATTTTAAATTCCATAAATTCCTTAACACTATAGAAGCAATGTTGCCACAGCCATTTTGTCAATTTAGATTTGAAATTGTTTTTGTCAGTGAATACTTTGATGTCATCCGGAAGATTATTGAACAATACAATACACATATTAAAAACATTTTTCTTATATATTTGTTTGTGACAAGAAGGGTGGTACAGTCGGTTCATTATCTTAGCTCTAGTTTGTCTTTCATTCACATCCATTCGTTTTTTTAAATATTCTGGATGAGAGACCACAAACAGACACATATCCCTAATGTACATTGATGGTAGGGGTAGTATATTAAGCCTTTTGAAGAGTGGGTTAGAGCTGTCATCAAACATGGCATTACAAATAGCACGAATGCACTTCTTCTGGATTATAAACACTCTCTCTACATCAACAGAATTTCCCCATATTATAAGCCCGTAGCTTAGTACTGATGAGACATAGCCGTGGTAAGCTGTCATGGCAGCTTCGACTGAAACTGTCTGTCTCAATTTTTTTAAAAACAAATCTATTCAATCGACAACAAACTTGATCTACATGATCCTTCCAATTAAGGTGTTTATCGATAGTGATACCAAGAAATTTATGATTATCTACCATGTCAACAATTTGGTTTTCGTGTCTAATTTGAAGAGGAATCGGTGGTGAATTATACGATGAATATTGAATCAGTTTGGTTTTATTTACGTGAATTTTAAGGTTATTTTTGCTCATCCAATTGATAGTCTCGCTAAGCGCCTTGTTTATATCTGCTTCAAAGGTTTGTCTAGTTTTACATTTAATAATTAAAGTAGTATCATCTGCAAAAAGAATTGATTCTTGGCTGAGAGATTTGGGTAGGTCGTTTATGTAAATTAAAAACAGTAGAGGCCCAAGAACGCTGCCTTGAGGAACTCCACTACTGTTAACTTTGAGTTCGGACCGGAAAGTTTGTTTGGTCAGTTTGTTATCCGATTCAATTATTTTTGTAATTTCTGTACATTGTTGTCTGTTTTTTAGATAACTCTCGACCCACTCTAGAGCCTTGCCTCGAATCCCGTACACACTTAGTTTCTCTAATAGCAACGAATGGTTAACAAAATCAAATGCCTTACTCATGTCAAGGAACGCAGACACAACAGGTGTTTTGTTATTTAAGCTGTCAGTTATTATTTTTAGGAGCTCGAAACAAGGAAGGGTCGTTGAACTACCTTTCCGAAATCCATATTGATGTGGGTGCAATATGCTGTGTTTAGCTAAAAAGCTATTAAGTCGAATGAGAAAAGCCTTTTCAAAGATTTTTGACAAAATTGGCACTAACGTTATGGGTTTATAGTTATTTGGATCAAGCTTATCGCCTTTTTTATGTAAAGGTTTAACTATAGATAGTTTCAGCTTGTCTGGAAAAATACCTTCTATAAAAGAAAGGTTTATTAAATGCGCGAGCACAGTACATAAATGGGGGGCAACCAGTTTTAAAATGTTTGTGGTTACATTGTCCCCACATGATTTAGTATTTTTTAATCCCATTATTATGTTGTAAATTTCTGCATCACTTACTGGGATTAAAAATATGGTATGTTCATTTAGATTGTCAGATAATTGTGTTTAAGTTTTATTGTCAAAATCAGAATAAGTCAAGTCAATAAAAAATATATTAAATATATTGGAAATGTCAAGAGGATTTGAATAAATTTTATTTTTAAATTTGATATTCGCGATGTCATCCTTATAAGCGTTTTCAGACACAGAAGAAGAGATCAGTCTCCATGTAGCTCTACACTTATTATCATTCATTAGCAAATATTTTTTGCTATTCACTTTCTGTGCATCATTTATACATTTTTTTTAAATTGTATTGTATCTTTTATAAACGATTTTATTAATTAGCTTTTTTGATTTTTCTTGTCTGTATTTCAGTTGTAGCGAGCGTTTGGTTCTACACGACCTTTTTATGCCTCTTGTAAGCCATTTTATTTTTACAGGTCGGTTATTTACTCTAACTCTTATAGTCGGGAAGCACAGCTTGTAAAAAAGACATACTAGATCGTAGAAATTATTGAACGCTTGCGATAGATCGGTACATTCGAAGACTTCAGAAAAGGACAGTGCTGTAATCTGTAATACATTCGTGAAAAATTTGAATATTGTGTTTGCTATAGTCGCGTTTATTTTCACACCATGAAGTGTAGGTTGACTTTTTGTTAACTTTCAATGTTATGGACTGTCCTGTTTCGTGATCGGAAAGACCTAAGTGATGAATCATAGGGACAACTGATTTTATATTGCTAGCAATTTGGTCTATACAAGAGTTCAGTCTTGTAGGCTTGGTAATATGTGGTTCAAAGTTATAGTTTTTTAAGGTTCCAATCAAGTCTTTGGTTACTGGTGTTTGTTTTAAAATATTAATATTCCAATCGCCGCATAATACAATTTTTTTTGTGTTTATAATTATGTGTAAGGTAACTTAGTAGTTTGTCTAGCTTGTACAAGAAGACACCTGTGTGGGATTTAGCTCGTTCTAGGATTCTGTAAATGTTTATTACTATAAGCGCTAAGGCTAAGTGACTTATCCGCCTAGGTTTATTAATACTTGCTCCAGGCGTGGTAGTTTCGACGCGAAGTGACGTATGCTAACTCGAGTAACTCGTGAATTGCGAGACTCGACACGGTGTTTTGACAGTCGATACGCCGACAACGCAAAATTGCAGGACTCGACACACTAATTTTGACAGATGTTGACGATAACGCTATCAAGAGTGATGAAAATCTGTAAAAGCTCATCGTAGCAGAAAAATCAAAAATTATGCTAGAATTATGTAAGAAAAAAATCAAAAGATTTTTCTATGTATTTTTTTACCTTTACTCAAGTGTTTAAGTCCTAGATATGGTGTAGGTACTATTGTTTTCGAATGTAAAGAGCCTCTTGCGGATACTTCTAGGAACTAACTTCTAGAGACATGCTTTTTAACAGATTATGATGCTTTTAAATAATTTTCATACATTTTCTTTTCTTGGGATTTGTATTTGAATACGGCTAATTTTATCTATTTTCGACGATAACTACATTCGTCGGGACTTGCAATTTTTACAAATGTCAATCTCGCAAGCACAATTTTCTAATGTCATTTTCATCATCGTCGAAAAAAGATAAGTAACTAGAAATTATTTTATTTAATAAACTAGCGGTCCCCCGCGACTTCGTCCGCGCGTTTTGAGTTTGCTCCCTCCCCTCCCGTCGCAGCGTCATCTATACTCTATACTAATATTATAAAGCTGAAGAGTTTGTTTGTTTGTTTGTTTGAACGCGCTAATCTCAGAAACTACTGGCCTGATTTGAAAAATTATTTTTATGTTGGATAGTCCATTTACCGAGGAAGGCTTAATAAATACCTGTGTGTATACACAGGTATTTATTCTTATCAAAATAAATACATTCATTATCACGAACATTTCATTTAGAACAAAGTTGCCCTTTATATCATTTGATTCCAATAAATATCTTAGGAGCTATCACAGTTTTAACATAACTCCGCACCAAAATAATGTTCGCAGCTTAAGTACAACGTGCGCTTGCGCTAATTATATTATAAAACTGAAGAGTTTGTTAGCTTGAACGCGCTTATCGCAGGAACTGCTGAACCGATTTGAAAAAATATTTCTGTTTTAGATAGCTTATTTATCGAGAAAGGCTTTAGGATATAAAACATCACGCTGCGACGGAAGGGGAGGGAGCAAACTCAAAACGCGCGGACGAAGTCGCGGGGGACCGCTAGTGTTTTATATCCTAAAGCCTTTCTCGAGAAATAAGCTATCCAACACAGAAATATTTTTACAAATCGGTCCAGCAGTTCCTGAGATAAGCGCGTTCAAACAAACAAACTGTTCAGCTTTATAATACAGTGTGTCCCTGGATAAAGTGCAATCCCGAAAGGGGATGAAACAAGACCATGAATCATTGACTAGAAAAATATTAAAAAAATATATAAAAAATTATTGTAGGATTTATTGGTATTTTAAGATTTTCACGTTTCATTAAGGACTCTATGTACAAAAGTATTGATTTCTTCCAAAATAATGGGTCTATTTCTTTGAAAAAAACAGTATGCCTAATACCTGGCGATGACCATGAAATAATAAATAGTCCGCAAAAAAGTAACTATCTTGGGTAAAAAAATGTATTTTTATGAAAAAAATGATTTTTTTAGACGTTTATTTTAAAAAACTTCAAATTACTAAAAAATATGCCCTATAACTATGTAATTTTATAACTTACTTTTATTTTTTACCACTTTAGCTTCCAAATAAAAAAAAAAACAATGTTCTAACTCAAAAATTGGCTAGGTAGGAGTTATTTACATTTTAGTAGGTAATAAAAGTCAGACTTTAATCACAATAACTTTATTAATAAAATTATCCGTAATTTACAATTTTGCATTTTTATATAATGCATTAAATGTTCAAAATGGCCTCCTCGATATTGCAAGCACATTACTGCACGAATATTAATTTGGTTAGTGGCTCTACGAATCATTCCTGGATCCTGGCTCCACTTTAAAAGTTCGTAGATAGCGTGTTTTTTTAGTTAGAACATTGTTTTTTTTTTATTTGGAAGCTAAAATGGTAAAGAATAAAAGCTATAAAATTACATAGCTATAGGGCACATTTTTTTAGTAATTTGAAGTTTTTTAAAATAAACGTCTAAAAAAATCATTTTTTTCATAAAAATACATTTTTTTACCCAAGATAGTTATTTTTTTGCGGACTATTTATTGTTTCATGGTCATCGCCAGGTAATAGGCATCCTGTTTTTTTTTTTCAAAGAAATAGAACCATTATTTTGGAAGAAATCAATACTTTTGTACATAGAGTCCTTAATGAAACATGAAAATCTTAAAATACCAATAAATCCTACAATATTTTTTTATTTTTTTTTTTAATATTTTTCTAGTCAATGATTCATGGTCTAGTTTCATCCCCTTTCGGGATTGCACTTTATCCAGGGACACACTGTATATTAGCGCAAGCGCACGTTGTACTTAAGCTGCGAACATTATTTTGGTGCGGAGTTATGTTAAAACTGTGATAGCTCCTAAGATATTTATTGAAATCAAATGATATAAAGGGCAACTTGGTTCTAAATGAAATGCTCGTGATGATGAATGTACTTATTTTGATAAGAATAAATACCTGTGTGTATTACACTTCTAAAAATAATGCATTATTTTTTACAAATTTATTAACATAAAAAAGGTTGTAGTAAGTCAACCATAAAAGATAGACATATGCTGTCGCGGACTTTATTATAGAACTCTTAATGCTGAACAATCCTGTCATACATGATTTTTGTGTAACTTAAGCGGTTTCGCAGCGTATGCAGCGGAAGCTCTCAAAAGGAATATCTTTCTCCCGTTTTCGCAACATTTTTCATTTCTGCTGTGGTCTTATGAGTCGTATCTTTATGTTATATAGCCTAAAGCCTTCCTCGATAAGTGGACTATCCAACGTAAAAATATTTTTTCAAATCGGGCTAGTAGTTTTTGAGATTAGCGCGTTCAAACAAACAAACTCTTCAGCTTTATAATATTAGTATAGATAAACTAGCGGTCCCCCGCGACTTCGTCCGCGCGTTTTGAGTTTGCTCCCTCCCCTCCCGTCGCAGCTGGATGTTTTATACCCTAAAGCCTTTCTCGATAAATAAGCTATCCAACACTGAAATATTTTTTCAAATCGGTCCAGCAGTTCCTGAGATAAGCGCGTTCAAACAAACAAACTCTTCACCTTTATAATATTATTAGCGCAAGCGCACGTTGTACTTAAGCTGCGAACATTATTTTGGTGTGGAGTTATGTTAAAACTGTGATAGCTCCTAAGATATTTATTGAAATCAAATGATATAAAGGGCAATTTTGTTCTAAATGAAATGCTCGTGATGATAAATGTATTTATTTTGATAAGAATAAATACCTGTGTGTATAATACACCTCTAAATATAATGCATTATTTTTTTACAAATTTATTAACATAAAAATGGTTGTAGTAAGTCAACCATAAAAGATAGACATATGCGGACTTTATTATAGAACTCTTAATGCTTAACAATCCTGTCATACATGATTTTTGTGTAACCTAAGCGGTTTCCGCAGCGTATGCAGCGGAAGCTCTCAAAAGGAATATCTTTCTCCCGTTTTCGCAACATTTTTCATTTCTGCTGTGGTCTTATGAGTTGTATCTTTATGTTATATAGCCTAAAGCCTTCCTCGATAAATGGACTATCCAACGTGAAAATTTTTTTTCAAATCGGGCCAGTAGTTTTTGAGATTAGCGCGTTCAAACAAACAAACAAACAAACAAACAAACTCTTCAGCTTTATAATATTAGTATAGATTGCAAGGTGTAAATACAAACAGCTGTCCGTTTTCCCCAGTCACCCAGTATAAAGGCGCACAAATCGTGTTTCGGAACAAAACAGCTTTAACCGCGAGTTAATTTTGTGTCACGCGACGTCATCTAGGGAGCGGCGCCCTGCTTCACGCAGTGTTAAGGGGAAGGTACGATGGTGGTTCATGCTTTTATGGTGTTTGTGGGTTTGAATCCGAGATGGACCAAGTGCGTAACGATAATTACCGAGGTAGCGAGGGAAATACCGAACCGTTAGACTATGTATTTTAAATAAACAGAAACTAATAGTTGGTTACTGATCAATATCCTTATAAAATACTAGCGGTCCCCCGCGACTTCGTCCGCGCGTTTTGAGTTTGCTCCCTCCCCTCCCGTCGCAGCGTCATGTTTAATATCCTAAAGCCCTTCTCGATAAATAAGCTATCTAACACTGAAATATTTTTTCAAATCGGTTCAGCAGTTCCTGAGATGAGCGCGTTCAAACCAACAAACTCTTCAGCTTTATAATATAATTAGCGCAAGCGCACGTTGTACTTGAGCTGCGAACATTATTTTGGTGCGGAGTTATGTTAAAACTGTGATAGCTCCTAAGATATTTATTGGAATCAAATAATATAAAGGGCAACTTTGTTCTAAATGAAATGCTCGTGATGATGAATGTATTTATTTTGATAAGAATAAATACCTGTGTGTATAATACACCTCTAAAAATGATGCATTATTTTTTTACAAATTTATTAACATAAAAAAGGTTGTAGTAAGTCAAGCATAAAAGATAGACTTATGCTGTCGCGGACTTTATTATAGAACTCTTAATGCTGAACAATCTTGTCATACATGGTTTTTGTGTAACTTAAGCGGTTTCCGCAGCGTACGCAGCGGAAGCTCTCAAAAGGAATATCTTTCTCCCGTTTTCGCAACATTTTTCATTGCTGCTGTGGTCTTGTGAGTCGTATCTTTATGTTATATAGCTTAAAGCCTTCCTCGATAAATGGACTATCTAACATAAAAATAATTTTTCAAATCGGGCCAGTAGTTTTTGAGATTAGCGCGTTCAAACAAACAAACAAACAAACAAACAAACTCTTCAGCTTTATAATATTAGTATAGATTGCAAGGTGTAAATACAAACAGCTGTCCGTTTTCCCCAGTCACCCAGTATAAAGGCGCACAAATCGTGTTTCGGAACAAAACAGCTTTAACCGCGAGTTAATTTTGTGTCACGCGACGTCATCTAGGGAGCGGCGCCCTGCTTCACGCAGTGTTAAGGGGAAGGTACGATGGTGGTTCATGCTTTTATGGTGTTTGTGGGTTTGAATCCGAGATGGACCAAGTGCGTAACGATAATTACCGAGGTAGCGAGGGAAATACCGAACCGTTAGACTATGTATTTTAAATAAACAGAAACTAATAGTTGGTTACTGATCAATATCCTTATAAAATACTAGCGGTCCCCCGCGACTTCGTCCGCGCGTTTTGAGTTTGCTCCCTCCCCTCCCGTCGCAGCGTCATGTTTAATATCCTAAAGCCCTTCTCGATAAATAAGCTATCTAACACTGAAATATTTTTTCAAATCGGTTCAGCAGTTCCTGAGATGAGCGCGTTCAAACCAACAAACTCTTCAGCTTTATAATATAATTAGCGCAAGCGCACGTTGTACTTGAGCTGCGAACATTATTTTGGTGCGGAGTTATGTTAAAACTGTGATAGCTCCTAAGATATTTATTGGAATCAAATAATATAAAGGGCAACTTTGTTCTAAATAAAATGCTCGTGATGATGAATGTATTTATTTTGATAAGAATAAATACCTGTGTGTATAATACACCTCTAAAAATGATGCATTATTTTTTTACAAATTTATTAACATAAAAAAGGTTGTAGTAAGTCAAGCATAAAAGATAGACTTATGCTGTCGCGGACTTTATTATAGAACTCTTAATGCTGAACAATCTTGTCATACATGGTTTTTGTGTAACTTAAGCGGTTTCCGCAGCGTACGCAGCGGAAGCTCTCAAAAGGAATATCTTTCTCCCGTTTTCGCAACATTTTTCATTGCTGCTGTGGTCTTGTGAGTCGTATCTTTATGTTATATAGCTTAAAGCCTTCCTCGATAAATGGACTATCTAACATAAAAATAATTTTTCAAATCGGGCCAGTAGTTTTTGAGATTAGCGCGTTCAAACAAACAAACAAACAAACAAACAAACTCTTCAGCTTTATAATATTAGTATAGATTGCAAGGTGTAAATACAAACAGCTGTCCGTTTTCCCCAGTCACCCAGTATAAAGGCGCACAAATCGTGTTTCGGAACAAAACAGCTTTAACCGCGAGTTAATTTTGTGTCACGCGACGTCATCTAGGGAGCGGCGCCCTGCTTCACGCAGTGTTAAGGGGAAGGTACGATGGTGGTTCATGCTTTTATGGTGTTTGTGGGTTTGAATCCGAGATGGACCAAGTGCGTAACGATAATTACCGAGGTAGCGAGGGAAATACCGAACCGTTAGACTATGTATTTTAAATAAACAGAAACTAATAGTTGGTTACTGATCAATATCCTTATAAAATACTAGCGGTCCCCCGCGACTTCGTCCGCGCGTTTTGAGTTTGCTCCCTCCCCTCCCGTCGCAGCGTCATGTTTAATATCCTAAAGCCCTTCTCGATAAATAAGCTATCTAACACTGAAATATTTTTTCAAATCGGTTCAGCAGTTCCTGAGATGAGCGCGTTCAAACCAACAAACTCTTCAGCTTTATAATATAATTAGCGCAAGCGCACGTTGTACTTGAGCTGCGAACATTATTTTGGTGCGGAGTTATGTTAAAACTGTGATAGCTCCTAAGATATTTATTGGAATCAAATAATATAAAGGGCAACTTTGTTCTAAATGAAATGCTCGTGATGATGAATGTATTTATTTTGATAAGAATAAATACCTGTGTGTATAATACACCTCTAAAAATGATGCATTATTTTTTTACAAATTTATTAACATAAAAAAGGTTGTAGTAAGTCAAGCATAAAAGATAGACTTATGCTGTCGCGGACTTTATTATAGAACTCTTAATGCTGAACAATCTTGTCATACATGGTTTTTGTGTAACTTAAGCGGTTTCCGCAGCGTACGCAGCGGAAGCTCTCAAAAGGAATATCTTTCTCCCGTTTTCGCAACATTTTTCATTGCTGCTGTGGTCTTGTGAGTCGTATCTTTATGTTATATAGCTTAAAGCCTTCCTCGATAAATGGACTATCTAACATAAAAATAATTTTTCAAATCGGGCCAGTAGTTTTTGAGATTAGCGCGTTCAAACAAACAAACAAACAAACAAACAAACAAACAAACTCTTCAGCTTTATAATATTAGTATAGATAATAGTTTTTGACTCTGAACTTAGTTTCAGAGATCATTATGAAGTCTTAAGCAGAAAATGTGGTCAACTATTAGGTTTTATATGTCGCATGACTAGGGAATTCAAATCACACAAAAGCGCCATCCTCTTATTCCGCTCTCTGCTATTAAGCCGTCTCGAGTATGCATCCACTATCTGGTCACCACAGTACCTTACGCACATTGATAGGATAGAGGCGATACAGAGGCGTTTCCTCAGGGTGCTAGCGTACAGGCATGGACTTAAACGCAAGCTGCTCACCTATGGAGATCGACTACAGTACTTCAAACTAGATAGTCTTTATAAGCGTCGCAAGGCACATGGGATATTTTACTTGCACAAAATCCTGAGTGGGTCAATATCTACATCAGTTATATCTAAAATAAACATTAAAATACCTAAACGCTCTGTAAGGATCCCCCGAACGTTCGAACTGCCCCTCTGCAGTAGTAATGCGTCATCTCACAGCGCTATGCATACAATCTGTCGTGATTTCAATGAGCTCACATCTGCCATGGACGAGGTGCCTAACATCTACAACTTTTCTTTGAACAAATTTAAGACAGTTGTCACCAAATTACTTCCAGAGGAGTCTTGTGTTATTGGTAAGCCTTTATTGTAGCTATTTTTTTTCTTTATCTTTAAGTTTAACCCTAATGAAATTGCAAATTTATAATTGATTACTAATTTATAATGATTCAAATGTATAACTTTTCTGTTGCATAGAGAATGAATTAAATGTTACATATTGTTTTAATTTAATTTAATTTACAATTTTATTTTATTGATTTATTTTTAATTTTAACTTGATTTCCAATGTTAACTTGATTTGCATGCTGTGTGCACTCGCCCTTGGAGCTGCAACAACTCATATTACAGTTTTGAATGAATACTTTTATTTTGTAATGGTTGTAACTCTATTGTGTGTACCAAATAAATAAATAAATAAAAAATAAATACTCGTGGCCCAGTTGTCGGTTTATTTGTGCGGTAATAAGGTTAAAATAATGATAACAATTCCAATGATGTATTCAACAAATTGCGTTAAGGTTTGAATAATAAGAAAATAGGAAATCCCGTCAGAATTCCCTAATTTAACTCCGTAATTGATATTTTTAATTACGTAACGTATTTACTGCTTAATTAACGTACCTTCTTACCTGCATTAACTCAAAGTTTAAGGCACTTACGAAGTAATTAGTAATGTAGCTGATAAAACAATCTATAATATTGCACCTTTACTTGAAATTATATTTTTAAAGTATATTTAAGACAATAATGCACGATGAGAGGCAACAATTTTTAAAAGAAAGTTGATAACTATTACAACACTCGACCACTATTTGCAACCCTTATTCGGCTCTCATTAATACAGCTAAAAGGTAGACTACTAGATAAATAGCAGCTTCTAAAGCTCTTGAGTTCTTGTTTATTTTTTTATGAAACCAAAGTTATTTACGGTTCCGTCGCATTTGGATGGGTGATCATTCTAACTAAAATGACATTTTCGCAATGAACATTTCCGTCCTTTTGAATTAAGTGGTTTTTATCTAAGCGAATACTTCTACGTCACCATCATCATTCTATAAGCTAGAATAGACTTCCACCACAGTTTTCTACAGTAACCGTTTGCGGGTTACATCCAGTGTGATCCTGCGATCGCAACGGACTTAGACCAGTGAAACTATAGACCCTTTACACTCTGTGATTTTTAATGCAGTCGCGATGAAGACGCTGGAAATTGTCAAATTTGCATCCATACCAACGCCAACTGCATCGATGCTAAATTAAATCTGTTCATTGCGTGAGTCCCGAAGCTGAAGCGCATTTTCAACACGCGCGAGTACATCAATGTTATAAGTCGCAGTGTGTAAGGGTTCATAAGATCAAGTAGCAATGGGCAAAGTACATATATCGCAAAGGACAGTCATTGGGACAGAGAAGTTCTAGGTTGCACCGATGAATTAGTGATAATTAGTTATCAAACTAACATTAAGTACAAAAGCATTTTACGAAGCATTCTATTCGGCGCGACGACGAATTCAACTAACTCTAAATAATGAAAATTGTGCCCCCGTCTGGACTTATAAGTACTAACTGCCTCGGTGGCGCAGAGGTAAGAGGGTCGCACTTTAAAGCAACGGCTGCGCCAGAGGTCCCGGGTTCGATCCCCGGGTCGGGCAAAAAATAAATACCTGAGTTTTTCTGTTCAGAAATTCTTAGGATTACCCGGAGTTTGGAAGTTGGCGGTGTTTCACCCCCGTGCCTCGGAAAGCACGTAAAGCCGTTGGTCCTGCGCCTGATCTCTCTCCGGTTGTGTCAGATTGCTGTCCCATCGGGCTATGAGAGTAAAAGGAATAGAGAGTGCACCTGTGTTTGCGCCCACACTTGTGCACTATTATATGTACCGCGCAGTCGGTTAGTCGTTGTGACTGGCCACCGTAGTCGAAATCAGCTAGGGGGACTATTATTATTATTATTAGTACTGTACGCGACTATCTGTTACCATACATAACGTATGAGAAAAGATAAATAAAATATTCTGGAATGATTCGCATTTAATGATAATAATAATAAAATTAAAGAATATTGCACAAATAAGGACACAAGAAACAAAAACATTTCAATCAAATCATAAGAATATTGGCGGTCTTGTCGCTGGGAGCGATCTCTTCCAGAGAACCATTGATTAGAGGGAATAACGTTTATTAGAGAGGTAGAATCGTTTATTAGAACGTATTTTGTGGTTTTAAATTAAATTATTACACTGTGATTTTTTATTGTACTGCAGTTATTGCTTTGTCACTCCTTCAAACTTTCAACTGCAGCAATTCGTGAAAAAGTCCTGAAAATAATTGAAAAAGCTATTATAAATCATTCTTAATGCACTTCACATGTCTCCTGCATCTTTATGCGCTCGTTTTGGTTTCGTTTTGCGGGTTTTGTAAGTTCTTGCTCTGTCTTTTAAGTCTCTTTAACTGTAATCTGCTGAAAACTAGTTTTCAAATAGTTCTGCAATACATGAGGTGAAGTGTGAAGTGAGAAACCGATAATAAACTCAGTTTGAAACCGCTACCTTGCGGGGATTTTGACCATTTAATATTCACTAGTTGAATATTATATTTAAATCATGAAACCATAAACAGAAACTGAATATCTAGCTTCTTATGCACATAGAAACACGTTGCAAAATTTTATTACTTACATGCATGGAATCTATTTATTTATCCGATCTCTACATTAAACGATGTACCGAAAGTCAAGATAATGTGTTTTTACTGGCTGGGAATTCTTGTGGAATTTAATTTAATAGTTGCAATGATAAATTATTTGCAAAACGTTGTTTATTTAATGTCAAACTGACATAAGGTACTGATTTACTTATTACCAGTGTTGCAGGGTTTATTTTTCCTTAAATTAATATTCACCGCGAACGTCCTAATGCTGGGAGCCGTCGGTGAAACCTATGGTCAAAACTCCATGTTATTTAAAAAGAAACATGATTACTGCCATTCATTCCTTTTTTTTTTAATTTAAAGGTATATATGCGAGTACGAGTGCAAAAGTTTGTCCATGGGTATCTCGAAAAATATCAGTAACTAAAAATATTAAAATAAGGCTCGTGTATCGTCATATCCTTATCACTAAGCTTATTTTTTAGGCAAATGGAAAATAACGGAACCCCTAAAGTTTAGTCAAGTCTGTCTGTCTATCTGTATGTCCGTCCGTATGTCACAGCCACTTTATTCTGAAACTATAAGCATCACACTATTGAAATTTGGCAGGAAGATGTATCCTGTAAACCGCTACGATTCTCATACAAACAATACAAAATAATGATATTTAAGAAGGGGCTCCCATACATGAAACTAAAACCAAAAAAAATATTTTGTCAAACCTATGCGTGCAATGAGGTTCCTCAAACCATTTTCTCTAAAAGTCTAGGTAGAATGGGTGTCCTACCCCATGTAACTTTTAAACTAAGCGAGTGTAAATTTTGAAAAAAATACATGATGTAGATGTTGGTTTGAACGAGATCGAACTATCAGTTTTTGAGATAGAGCATATTTTCAATAACCGCAAACATAACTTTATTATTTATAGAAATACTATGAAAAACAAAGTGATATTTGCTTTCAACAAAATATTGTGGTATTTTGGCTAAGTGGAAGTAAGTGGATCTCTAATTGAGTAAAACTTGGTATGGAACCCTTAGTGAGCGAGTTAGACTTGCACTTGGCCGGTTTTATTGCTGTGTGCTTGTGCTGAGATGAGGTTTATTGCATAATGTTATTTTCTGAACCTTTATTATGATTTCATGCCATTTTTTTATCTCTATTTACAATCAGCATGACAGCTTTAATTAAATTTGATGAATTGTTGCATATTTATTGACAGTAAAAACCATCAGTTCGACGGTAAGGACTATAAGCTCCCTAATATAAAAATATCTTCCGTTATAACGGTTACCCCAAATAATGGGAGGATGTGTATCGGGTTCGATTCGTGGCAAATGTGTACGTTTGAAGATTGCGATATGAATACGGTTAATTTTATCAGATCTCGTGATACTGCAAGCTATTTTGCAACATCAGACTACCAGCGCAGTTAAATGACCTAACCACCTAGTACTGAATGTAATAGCTCCAGGTTAAATGGTTTAAATTGAAGAATTTTTCATATTTCATAGCTGAACTAAATGATTTAAATGCCATAAACTATATAATTTCGTGTATGGCCTATTCAGTTTAAGCGCCGATTAACTTACGCCGATTACTAATTTGTTCCTAATCGTGCCTGAGTAATGAAGTTTACTGAAAGGGGCAGTAAAAATAGTGTTGAATTTAAAGGAACCTAGGAATTATTATCCTAAAAATAATTAGGAGATGAGAAATAAAACAGATTGTATTGCTCAAATGTACTTTTTATTTTAATTATCATCAGCTAGGAACTATAGTAACTTTCCAGTTTACCAGATTACAGATTACCTTTTTATCACAATTGTATAGGAATCACAAGTTAACAGTATTTTATTTAAGTAGCCTATAGTCTCATTATAAATGATTTAAACGACCTAAATACATACATACTTATTTTAAATTTATTTAGGTACTTAGTATTCTAAATTCAGCTGGGCAGTGACTTCCGAAAACTGTTACCGTTTCAGGCAACGGATTCACCATATTTTTTTTAGGTCCTGCACTTTATTTTCCTTTACCATTTTCTTTGTTTTTTGTGGTATTTCAGGCCACAAAAAATATTGAACTTTCTTTTTGAACACTTTCTTGTTTTCGGTTCCATATTTGGATATTGAACTGCAAAACAAAAAATATATGAAATTATTAAAAATTACGCAGGTACCAAATTTTTTAAAGAAATGTTACTAATGGTGATGATTAGTTAATTATTTCGGTTAGTGGGAGAACATCATGTTAGTGCATTCCTCTGATGCCAGATGCCAGTAAATAGCCAAATCACTTGTATTATGCAAATCCAATAGTACCACAACACCCGGACCCAACTCAATATAAGATAACTAGTTTCAATATCGACCCGACCGAGAATCGAACTCTGGACCTCAGAGAAAGTTATACCATGAAAACTGGCGTCTTAGTATAGGAAAATATAAGGAGGTAAGCAATAACTCTTGTATGTTTCGATTTATACCTACCTTCATCAAGCAAGTTAAGTTAACATTAAACAGTGTTACTCTTGAAAATGTAAAACAATAATTAATACATGAATATAAAAACTCACCAAAAATCCAGTATTGACGACCAAATACTTTGCGCGGTCCGAGCTCCCATAAAACAATTAACACGTCAGAACCAGAGGTACGAACTAGTCCACGGTTTGCATCGACTGAAACGGCGGCGCACGGGAATATAAAATCTCGTGCAGTTTGTTGCGCTGCGGTGCCAGCGCATCGGTACCAAAACCAATTTTAAACCAACGCCTCAATAGTTAATCCAAAGTAAATTTTGATTGTATTAAGTGTACGCGGCTATTATTAAATTTGTTTGAAGTACTAACATTTTGCTTTTGTAGTAACTGAAGCGACAGTGCAAGTTTAATATAATAGTAAGGAATATATGTTTATTCGCCGTCTTTACTTTAATGTTGAAACCTTAAATGGCTCAAGCGACTGTCATATTAAAATTGAAGTGACCACATCTAGCAAATTCAAGTATCTAGCTAATTGTATTATGCGACATTCTTATGTATTTATGAGGTAAAGCTAATTGTATGAAGCGACATTATTATGTATCTGTAAGGAAAGGCCAATTGTATTAAGCGTCAATCTTATATAATCATAAGGTAAAGCCAATTGTATGAAGCGACATTTCAAAATATTTATAAGGTGAGGCTAATTGGTTTAACGAACATTGCCTGTAAATTTTGATCCAGGAATGAGGGTTTAAGTAACTCTTTGGTATTTCATAGTGAGCTTAAGTACACAGTTCCTGAATTTGACAAAATTTTGTGTCGGTACATACATCGCAGTGCAAAATGGGCTCCGAAAATGCGATAGTATGAACTGACAACACAAAACCCAGCTCAAACGACGCGGAAAAAAATCGCTGATTCCGAATATGTATATAAGTCAATTTCGCCCAAAATGTCGCTTAATACAAATAGCCCGAGAACCGTCGATATGTTGTTTTTATTAGGTCGTGTGTTGTTCAGGAAAGATATTTTGAGCGTTAAAATATTTGTCTTACTGTAACAAAAAGTCTTTACCTACATCTGAATATGACGTACTCTTAAAAAAACCTTGACTGTAAATAAAAGGTGACGTCTGGTTTCACAAAAAACCTATGAGAAGAATCCTTGATCTTTGAAAAACTGCAAGAACGTATACTGAAAAGGTATTTGCATGAATTTAACGAAAAATTATGTTGCTTATTTTTTTTATGAAATGATCGTGTCGAGTCAGGTGTCCCAACATTCACTATTTTTACCTACTATCATTGCTATCATTTTTTTCTTCTTCTTTACTAATTCCAAGACCTCACTGTTTGCTTTTTTTAACCGACTTCAAAAAAGGAGGAGGTTATCAATTCGACTGTACGTTTTTTTTTTTATCATCATTTTTTTTTTTGTATGTATGTTACCTCATATCTCAGTCGTTTGTCGACCGAATCGAAATTTTTTTTCACCTACTTAGAGGGTATACCTTCTAGTTGGTCCCATTTTTTTCCATTTTGGGATCTGATGATGAGATCTTGGTGTATTCGAGGGAAACCCTCAAATTTTAAAGGCACGTATAGTGTTTCTTTACTAGAATCTTAATGTTGACGTGTTGTTACGTCTGATAGTCAACATTTTGTGGGGCTGAGCTGATGGTGGAACTCCTTAACGCCTAGGAGTTCAGTAATTATAATGACACAACTTATGATAGGTAATTTGTAGCTTCGTAAAAAATAGAATCATAAGGTGCAACTCCCCCCCCCCCTCTTATGTAATCACTAAAAATAAAGAAATAAAATAAACTTTAAAAAAAGTAAAAACCGACTTCAAAACCAAAATGCACTAAAAAGTCTTAAATAAACTCTTCACCATTAAAAAGAAAGGAATCCGTTTTAGGCAAACAATTTCTTTTTGGAGTCGGTGCCATCACTTTGACCATCAAGCATCAACTATCACAGCACCGACTCCAAAAAGAAATTGTTTGCCTAAAACGGATTCCTTTCCTTTCAATGGTGAAGAGTTTATTTAAGACTTTTTAGTGCATTTTGGTTTTGAAGTCGGTTTTTACTTTTTTTTTTTCAATTAATAGAGATCTTAAGTGTAGCGAGCGATTTAAGCTCGGCCAAAACGAAGACACCCTTAATCCTACGGTGAATACTCTGCTTTTCACTGCTTTTGCAAGGCAATTATATTAAAAGATTATGATAACCAGAAAAAATGATTGTTCATATATAAGAGTGTCTTATACATAAAATCTTATATTGGGGGATCTTATACACAATGTGTTTATTTTAAACTTGATCAAACTCTAAGGGAGTGCTCTAATGAAGGTTTGAACAACTATTGCTATGGGACCAACTTCGAAATCAGCTGTTCTATATAAAAACGCATTTCATCTCGGAAACTTTTTTACTTCCTGAAAGTTAGATCAAGTGTAAAATTAATACATTGTATAAAATGGCTTGTAAAGTTGGAAACAAATATAGTTTGAGAAAATTATACATTTATCTAAAGTGACTGATGTCATGAAATTATGATTAGCTATACACTTATAAAAACAATTTGAGCTCTTTTCACATACTTTCACTTAGTGTTTAAGAAATATTTAATTTTGCATTTGTCGCACCTGGTCCAGCTCTACTAATTTTTGTTTCCCGGGAAAAAAGTAAAATGTCCCTGAAAGTGATATTCAGAACCAGAAGGATCGACAGACATGGTTTCTTGCTGGAGATTTATCGAGATAATTTTCTTTATATCTCTCCTGTTTTTGCAAAGGATTTGTATGGAACACATCGCCTCCGCCCTCTGTTTTAATAAGGAAATAGTTAATTAATAGTTAACCCTCTGTTTTAATAAGGAAATAGTTAATTATTATAAGTTAAACATCATTATTATTATTAAGGTAATCATAGATAGTTGACAAATTATGAATCTGGCTTTGAAAAAGCCAGATTAGTGGACTTCTAGTAGTAATCTAGTAGATTTCTAACTCTTTTGCCCTATTGGCAAAAGAGTAAGAAATCCACCATACGTTGTTACTACACTGCACAAGTACACAAGTGCACAAGTCTACAACAGCCGGCTGTTGCCGCATCTCTGGTTAAGTAATCTAGGCATACAAAGGTAAATACTAGGCAAAAAAATATTAATCTTTATGTTATAGAAATAGAGTTTGTTTTATATGAGCTGTTATTGTATATTTTCCTCTACATTTTCAAACTCTGGAAAAGAAAGTTAACATAACTCAGTACGGATGATATAAATAAATTATTACATCAATAAAACCAGTTCTCGTCTAAGCACAAATAAATCAGGACAATCAGCTATAAGAGTAGTTCAATGTTCCCATTGAAGGTTCGCTGATCTAACCACGTGTAAAGGGTACGACATCATATTGACATCAAACAGTCAAAAACTATACGGAAGCACATTGTAAGAGGATCAGCAATGCCGCGGCATCCGATCGACTTCGAATAGCAGACGCCTCGCCTACGGATCGCGTTAGTATGCTACAGTTATCACAGTTTAACTGGTTCGGTGGCGCAGCGGTAAGACTTAAAAGCTTCGGCTGCGCCTGAGGTCCCGGGTTCGATCCCCGAGTCTGGCCAAAAATATATACCTGAGTTTTTCTGTTCAGAAATTCTGAGGAGAGGCCCGGAGTTTGAAAGTTCCCGCGCCTCGGAAAGGCACGTAAAGCCGTTGGTCCTACGCCTGAACTCTCTCCGGTCATGTCAGATTGCTGTCTCATCGGGTTATGAGATTGAAAGGAATAGAGAGTGCAACTGTGTTTGCGCACACACTTGAGCACTATTATATGTCCCGCGCAGTCGGTTAGTCGTTGTGACTAGCCACCGGTGTCAAAAGTGGCTAGGGGGACTATTATTATCACAGTTCATTTTGTGGATGGCATCACGTTTGGCTGTAATAGTGGGGCGAGGATGGGCTGATATACAACCAACATTGGACGACTAACCGTAACCGCGTGACAAGTCAGGCATACGCCGCTAGTCGAGTGGGTCCTGAGTTGACCTTGTATGAAGGTAAGCTACGAATTTGGTAAGCTTACGGTGCACTATGAAGTTTCATACAAAAATTACGAACATGCTTCGAACGTTGATACGTTGCCCTTTCCGCGTGGTCAGATTTCCGTCGTTCTTATCATAATCGACCCCCTTTTACATTCTTCTATACGATCAGTATAAGCTGTAGAGTTTGTTTGACGCACTGACATCAGGAACAACTTAAAATTTTACGCTACGACTGAGAGCGAAATCACATTGAACTTCAATGTGATTTCGCTCTCACTTTGCGTCTCCGTTGTGCTACCTGTCATTGATTCATACGAGGGTCAAACTGAAAGTTCTTAGAAAATCAAAAACTGATTACATTAGCCAGTTATTAGTTTTATTATATCTTTTCAAAATATTGTCCATTGACGTCAATACACCGCTGCATGCGATGGAACCACTGGGAAAAGCACTTTGCCCACTCGTCCTTAGGGGTCTCTTCAATGGCATCGCGATACGCAGCCACCGCTTCTTCAGCATTCATAAACCGCTTTCCTTTAAGTTTTTCTTTATTTTTTGGAAATAAATAAAAATCACAAGGCGCGAGGTCGGGGCTATACGGCGGGTGACCCAGTAATTCAACGTTTGATGTCGCCAAATAGTCGATCGTTCGCTTGGCGGTGTGCGACGAGGCGTTGTCGTGGTGAAGGAGGATCCTACTGCGAGGTCGTTTCTCTCGAACTTTTTCCAAGACAAGTGGCAAACAATTGGTAGTGTACCATTCTGCAGAAACTGTTTTTTGATCCTCTAACACAATTGTTGCGAAATGACCTATCCTTCCAAAGAACGAGGCCACCATTTTTTTTCCCGCACTTCGATCTCTCTTCACTTTAGTTGGCAACTCCTCGAAAGGAAACACCCACTGAACAGATTGTCTTTTGGTTTCAGGATCATAACAGTAAATCCAGCTTTCGTCACCTGTTAGTATGTCGAACACAGCATTTGAGTCACCTCCGTTAAATCTTTCAATCATTTTACGGCACCAATCCACACGATGGAGTTTTTGAGCCTTAGTCAAATTATGAGGTATCCACCGGGCGCAAAGCTTCCTGACCGCTAAATGTTCGTGGAGGATTATGTGCACTTGACTCATACCGATGCCTAAGCTTGTCCGAATCTGCTGATAGGTCACTCTTTTGTCAGTCTCTATCATACGCCGCACAACACAGATGTTATTTTCAGTCGTCGCCGTAGAAGGCCGTCCCTCACGTACATCATCAGTGAGATTAGTGCGACCACGTTTAAACTCATTAAACCAGTTGTAAACAGTCGCACGAGATGGGGCTTCATCGTGAAAGGCCAATCGTAGTCTATCATAACTTTCTTGACTTAAATGACATCGAAAGTCATAAAAAATCATTGCACGAAAATTTTCTCGTGTTAAATTCATGTTGACGTGACACAGACAATTTTCAATTTGCCGCCAAATCGTAAAACAAATGACAAATGAATGAAATATATACTCAGTAATATTGGCAAAGAGTTCCATTTTCAAATTTTAGAATATTTTTTTTATTAATTTTAGAATTTTAATTCAAATTTTAGAATATTTTTTTTATTATAGTGTTTATAAGTGGCCAGTTCTAAGAACTTTCAGTTTGACCCTCGTATTACTTACTACTGGTCCCCTGAAACTGCCTCCACGCGTCTTAAGTTTGCTCCCACTCCTCTCGTTGCAGCTCGATGTTTTATAGCTTAAAGCCTTTCTCGATAAATAAGCTATCAAACAAAATAAAAAAATATCAAATCGGTTCAGTAGTTCCAGAGATAAGCGCGTTCAAACAAACAAACTCTTCAGCTTTACAATATTCGTATTGATATAAATACTCTTAAATATTGGAAACCAATTACATGCCTCCCAAAGTAAGGAGCCAACGCACTTGTGTTATAGAAATTAGACACAATGGTGGTAATACAACGCCAAGACCCGAGATAATATAGAAAATTATAATTTCTACATTGACCTGACTGGGAATAGAACTCGGGACCTCAAAGCGCCGACGCTTTGAAATCCAGAGAGCTTAGACACTACACAACAGATGTCGTCAATATATTTTTGTATCCGTTAAACGTACGAACGACGCAACCCAACGTACCGTGTAGTATTTCGTTCAGATTTGTATGCATCGTTTTTACTACACATCCTGTGGTGCAAATCAACACAAATGTAAAGCTCCACTCTTACAGGATCGTTCCAACGAGTGGATAAAATCTCTGGGAACATTTGGTATAGTTAGACAAATACGTAATCGACTGTCGCACCAATTGTTATGAAATTGTGTGCAGTTCTTATTTTAATAATGCTTTTTACGTTTTCAAACCAAGATCATGAACTTATGGTTTTAAATACCTACTTTTTTGCAAAGATTATGTTTGAATGGTAATTAGAAGTTATATTGAATATTCATGAATCCAAAGAATGACGTTTTTCAGATAAAAAGTAAGGGTTCCATTACTTGATACGAAATCGCAAATTAATTATCATTCAATAGAAAAAAAAAAACTCATAAACTGTGCCACTGTAGCTCGATCATTATCTATCATTAGTATGCTCTATCATTTTTAAGGTACGCATTACTTACTGCAAGACCTCACGACACGGTATCTACTTCACGAGTCCACGACTTCAGGTTTTAACATTCATCATCATCATTATCAGCCAGAGGACGTTCACTGCTGATCATAAGCCTCCCCGAAGGCTTTTGTACAGCGACCGATCACTAGCGGTCTGCATCCAATTTGATCCTGCGATCTTTACAAGGTTGTCTGTCCATCTTTTTAATGGACGTCCTACGCTGCGTCTTTGGTCGCAGGGTCTCCAATATAGAACTTTTCTGTACCCAAAACAGCCGTCAGTTCTTCGCGTTATGTGCCCTGCCCATTGCCACTTGAGCTTACTGATTCTCAAGGCTATGTCCGTTACCTTGGTTCTTCTACGTATCTCCTCATTCCTGATTCGATCCTGTAAAGAAACACCCAGCACAGCCCTCATCGTTGTGTGATTTTAAGCTTCTTTATAAGGCACATAGTTAGAGACCATGTTTCGGATCCGTATGTCATCACTAGTAATACACACCGGTTGAAGACTTTCGTCTTCAGACGCTGAGGTAGTTGAGATGAGAAGACACTCTTGCGCAATTTCGTGAACGCTGCCCTGCCAAGTTGCATTCGTTGATTGGTATTAACATTTAAAAAAAAAAACATTAAAGCTACAGCCTAAGGCCCAATTTTTTCATCGATAAAATCGTATTCATCCGCTGGTATCGACATTACTTTCAATGAAGGTGATGAAGATTGGTCCTTAGTAAATCACAAAAAAACTAAAGTAAAAATTAAGCCAATTAAACGGAACCATTACTTTTTGCACAACCAAAAATACATATTTATTAATACCGTGAGTTTTTAAGTCTATAGTTTTTATTCTATTTACCCAGTTCTTATACTTTTTCGAAGTTACATATATTTTTAGTATTTAACCCATCTGTTTTACACCAACAACAGGTGAAATCAGATGTTAGCCGTACTAAAAGGTATTTAAATTTCACTAGTTTAATAATTTGTTTGGCACTAAACTGGTATTTATTTATACAATAATTGCGCCAGTGGTCGTGGGTCAAAGGCCGGAAAATTAAGTTTCTTACTTACAAAGATATTTTAATTTCAGTGAGGCAAAACTTCAGATTTTAAGTATCCTGAAAAGACCTGCATTTTAGAACTAGGTGAGTACATTGCATTAATATTTCCAATTGTTTAGCACAGTCTGCGTTAACTGTACCTGTTCGTTTATTTAAATACAGCAAACGCCAGGAAACAGAGCATAAAAGTCGTACCAATTTATTTATTTTATATATAAGACTCTTTGCACACCGCGACTTTTAGCAGGGATGTAATCGCAATGCAGCATCGATGCAGTTACATATTGTCAACCTTTATCCACTAGCGCTACTTCCAGCATCAATACAGTCGCGATGCTAACGCTCGTTAGTATAGATGCAGTCGCGATGCAGAATCTAGACATTGACAAATTATGTACTGTATATCAGAGACTGCATCGATCTTTCAGAAGACAATCCACAATAAAGCATATCTCTTCATATTCGATCTAAGATCACTTACACACTGCGACTTTTAGCATCGATGTAATCACGTGTTTTGAAAACGTTCGACGGCATCGCGACTGACGAAATGAACTGATTTATTTTGTCATCAATGTTGTTGCGAGTTAGTATCGCTGCAGATACCCGACTGCATCGATACTAAAAGTCAAAGTGTCTTGTAGATTGATTGAGTATGAAGAGACTGGGTGGTCCATTTAATTTAGGCCTATGCTTTATGTGAAGTTGTTTCCTGGCTTTGATTAAAATTTAATATTTTTACTACGATCACTAGAAAACTAAACGTAAGACATTTTATTGTATTGTAGCCTGGTTTATTAATTAATTCCTAGTTAAACGTATCTTTATATAGTTGGTTTCTTTTTGCTTGTCGAATAAGATAAACAATCTTGACATTCCTTTTAAATAATTCATTTTACAATAAGATAGGCACAAAACCCACCAACTTAATATGTAATTCAGCTTTCAGCAATAAGATCTTTAAAAAAAACAAATAGGAAATGAATTTTATTTACTGGTATTATTGTAAAAGGTTTAAAAAGATTGTTTACATTATTTGACTAGCAAATAAAAACGGACTTTAGTTTCGCCATTTCCGTGGGCAGGGGCGGTCAATTTTAGGATTTCGTAGCCGAATGGCAAAAAACAGAACCCAGTTTCGTCAAGTCTCTGTCTGTCCGTCTGTATGTCACAACCATTTTATTTGAAATTTGGTAGGAAGATGTATCCTGCTAACTGCTTTTCAATCCTCGTACAAAAAAAAAGTTTATTTCGGACTTGGGTCCATACAGTGTTAGTAACAAAGAAAGCTTAAAAGCTATGTTAGTACAAAAAATAAAAAAATAAATATATTAAAGGGTGCATCCTATATATGAAACTAGATTCGAAAAACAAAATTTGTCAAACCTATGCGTGGGGTGTCTATACCATAAAATTATTATTCCTTTGGAATAGACCGACAAAAGCGATATGCCACTAGCAGCAAACTGTGTGATAAAAAGAGATGGGTAGCAGAACCATTTTTGTCAGATGTCAAACAGTTGACCGCCCTGCAGAAGCTCGCTGAAAATTACGTGCATTTGATTTTTTATATTTAAAAGTGAATTTGTGTATATTTTGGAGAAATAATGCGTCTGAAACATGGTGACTTGATCGGTGATTGATTGTTATGCATAACAGCGGCATAACTCTAACAAATAATCATTTACCAGGTTGATTAGTCCAAGTCGAAGCCTTTTAATATACGACTTATATTTACAAATGCGCTTCAAATTTAAAGTACGCAGTTTGATTATTCTATTCTACAAACGTTAATTTACGTAAAAAATAACGACAGAATAACACAGGGAATGTATATCGACGAATATTTTGTATAATGAAATAACATTTAGTTTTACACTAGAGCTGCATGTTCAATATTTTGTGTCGACTGTTTATCATGCAGTAAACTAAATAAATCACCTGATCGAATGGTTATCTCATTTAAAGCTACAAATGTTACTTACTTATGTTAGTTACTGACATGATAAATCGGTTTCGTTTGACAGCTTTTACTTGTCCTTCTATTCCGATAGGAATATTAATTTTATGGTCTATACATAGATCGATGTTTTAAAATGACAGACAGGTTTCTTTTAACCATTTTCGTTTAAAGTCAAACTTTTGATAGATAAAAGCTTCCGTAGTGGTAAAAAGGGTAAAAGGTATTAAAATGACCGGTTTATTATAACCATAAGGCAATCTTTATCTTGTATGTCAGGAACCCTTCGCGCGCGAGTCCAACTCGCTCTTGGCCAGTTTCTTTTAATGCGTGTGATTTTAAAATAATTATTTATGACTTTTTTTCAGAAACAAATTGATAATGGCGTTGGAAAACGAACAAAACGTAACTTTTGTGTTTACAAGAACATGTAAGTGCCAAATCAAAATATACAACAGGGTATCCTATTCCTATTAAGTCACGCTGGCATCAGAGTTAGCTTATCATTTAGATTTTTTCAACAAATAAATACTACAAGTGACATAACTCTTAAACCATGATCAGCTAGATGTTAGTCATGTTTTTTTAGACAAAAAAAAATAGTTATCAGTTTTTTAGCGAGGGTTCAAAAATCACACATTTATTTTTACGAAAAAAACATATTTCTTTTCAGTTGAGGAGATAAAAGACTATCCTCTTTTGAGCGATGGATTTACATTTTTAACATATACAGTAGTGGCGTATTTGTTTATTGTATTGAAATTTGGACCTGAATACATGAAAAATCGTGAGCCCTTCAAGTTAAGAAACACGATATTGGCTTACAATGCCTTCCAAGTCATACTATCGGCCTACATGGTTTATATTGTAAGTATTTTAAATATACACAGTCTGGCCATAAATACTGTTTGGCGTCAATACATTATATAATATTTTGCGATATCATAATAAAAAGAACCGAATCGCTGTGATTGCATTACAAAAGTTGGTATGGAGCCAAATGCAATTTTTAAAACTCTCCTACGCTTGGTATTAGTCAAATGTATGTGTACCGGGCTATCAATAGGTACGAGTATGTGTATAGGAGTATGTGAATAGGTATGAGTAATGAGACCTCCTCTGTTTGTGACAGAAAAACATCTTGCCGTCCACGTAGTGTTCGTACGAAAAAGGTGGTCAAAGCAGTAAGGGAAAGAATTCGCAAAAATCCTGTCCGAAAGAGGACTTGCAGCCCATAAGAGACGCACTGTCATTTTTTAACTGATAATTTAGAAAAGAAAAGGGTGGTAAAATCGAAAAAACTACTGAAGCTGTACGCAAAGGGAGGTCACAGAAAATTTTTGTTTACGGATGAAAAAATCTTTACGACTGAACAACATTTTAATAAACACAATGACCGTATTTATGATCAACATGGGCATTACCCGTGCAACGTGGGCATTACC
Organism: Pyrausta purpuralis; assembly: GCA_963924145.1. Lineage (NCBI taxonomy): Eukaryota > Metazoa > Arthropoda > Insecta > Lepidoptera > Crambidae > Pyrausta > Pyrausta purpuralis. The sequence continues at coordinate 5,238,798 of OZ001648.1, read as the reverse complement.
CGACTTTAGTAATGGTTCGGTGGGGTGTTAGCTATGAAGGAGTGACTAAGCCATATTTTTGTGAAAGAGGTATCAAAACATCGGCACAAGTGTATCTAGATACCATTCTTGAGGACCTCCTCAAGAATGGTATCTTGATAAGGAAGGGGAAGGGGCTTAACTACCTAGTTGCAGATATCTAAAATTATTGATAATTTACTAAGCAATAAATCGTCCGGTTCTGATTGTATTCGTGTGGGAGATCTAAAGTCTATTAAAAAGCAAATAAGTCCTGTTTTGGCGCTGTTTGTAAACCAGTGCATTAAAAAGTGTATGTATCCCGAGGAACTTAAAGTAGCTATTATAAGACCTATCTATAAACAGGGATCGCATGCTCAATGTACTAATATAGACCGATAGCAATTTTAAACGTAGTTAACAAAATTGTAGAAAAAGTTATTGTTGGCCAAATCACTGAATTTCTAGAGCTAAATAATCTGCTATCTGATGCACAACATGGATTCCGGCGTGGTCGAAGTACAGCCACTAACTTAGCAAAATTTACAAATGACGTAAACGGATGCCTGAATGAACAAAGTATTGTTATGTTAATTTTTATTGATTTTAAAAAGGCGTTCGATACTTTGGATCATGATGGGCTTATAAGGGCTATGGATGAATGTGGCATTAGAGGCCCTGTTAAATCGTGGTTTTGCCAATACCTAAAGGGAAGGACATTGAAGGTATCCGTGTGCGGAACGGAAAGTGAGAAGGGTGACGTACAATACGGCGTGCCAACTGGTTCTGTGTTCGGCCCGGTCGGGTACATAATGCATGTGAACAGCATGACTAATGTCTTAGAAAAATGTAATGCATATATGTATGCGGACGACACATGCATTATGTACAGTGGCAAGGCTCAGGAACAAATAAGAGATAAACTCCAAAGGGATTTTAATAACGTTACCAGGTGGGCGCACGACAACGGGATTATAATTAATGTTGATAAAACTAAATGCATGGCCATTCACTCTCCGTATCACACACAAAGAAAATCGATAAAAGTCAATATCATAGGGCACACGTATGATTGTCTGCATGGTAACGGGGAAAATTGTAAATGTAAGATGATTGAACAGGTAACGTCGTATAAGTACTTAGGTGTAACAATTGACTGCAACTTCAAATGGAACCTTCATGTGGATAATGTGTGCAACAAGCTTCGTTCTGTTCTTGGAAAACTATATAGTCTCAAGTTTTTCATAAGTAAAAAAATTATGTACATGTTATATTTCGCTCTTGCTGATGCAGTGATAACGTATGGTTTGGGTGCGTATGGACTTACATTTCCGGTATATTTGAATAAAATAAAGCAACTTCAAATAAGATTAATGAAAGTTTTAGTTAATAAAAATGTTAAGAATAGCTTAAATAAAGATTACGAAAAACTTTTTAGTATATGTAAAATTCTTCCTGTAGACAAAAAAGTTAAGCTTTTAATACTAATAGAACAATATAACACAAATGATTTTAAAAAAGAAAGAGTCCATAGGTATCCAACCAGACTTTCAAAGAAAAATAAACTAGCTGTACCTAAAATATTAAACAACTATGGTAAAAGAGAAAGGAGGTGGTTGGTGCCTACACTTATTAATGACCTACCATACGAAATAACAAAGAAAGCAACATCAAAAAACAATTTAAAAAAGAGGCTCAAAAAACATTACTTGTCACTGTGTCCGTAATTAACTTAAAAACATCTATAATAAAATATGTGTAATGTAAGTATAATGTATAGTGTGTTTCGGTCTGTAATACAATGTTGATAATTGGTTCTGGTTAAAGCCATCTTCCAGATATTCCATTGACATTTTAATCTCATTATATCCTAAATTTGTAAGCTACGTATCAATGAAGAAGTAGTCCCACAGCTAAATTTAATGTAATTTTTTTTTATTAATAGTTTATATATCTTTAAGGAACATGTATATTTAAGGAACGAGAACACCTGCCGACAAACTGCGTGCGCAGTTTGGCAGATTTTATATGTTGTTATCCTGTTGTTTTATTGAATAAATAAATTAAAAAAAAAAAAAAGTTAAGCCCCTTAACAACACCATGTTCAATAACCAAGCATGGTCTTTCCAACAAGACTCGGCGCCGGGTCATAAAGCTCGGTCCACGCAGTCTTGGTTAGAAGCTAACGTTTCGGACTTCATCAAAGCTGAAGACTGGCCGTCGTCTAGTCGCGATCTTAATCCGCTGGATTATGATTTATGGTCAGTTTTAGAGAGTACGGCTTGCTCTAAACGCCATGATAATTTGGAGTCGTAAAACAATCCATACGATTGGCAGTGAAGAATTTTCTCATGGAAAGAGTGCGTGCTTCTATTGATAACTGGCCTTAACGTTAAAAGGAATTTAACGTTGAGGCCAGTACCCAGCTGTATTGCAGCTAAGGGACACCACTGTAAAAGTAATAAATATTATTTGCATCAAAAAAAAAACTATGTGACAATATATATTGTTACGGTATAGATTACATTTCATAATAAAAGTAGTTACAATTATACACATTCTTATGACATGAAATAAAAAAATTAAAAAAATGCGCTCCGACGGGACTCAAACCTGCAACCTCTAGCTAACCAGGCTAACGCTCTATCCTATCGACTACTGTACCGTCAATCCGACTGCGCGTAATTTCTGGTCTCAGAGATAAGACATTGCAGAAAGCTGGTTAGAATGCCGTCCTTGCAAAATTTTTGGTTTCATATCTCACCTTATGGTTTCATACACAAAATTAAACTTTGGGTATCAAAAACATTGTAAAATATGTTAACATTTAATTTCTTATTATTGTGCACGCACGAAGAACTTACGTAAGGATATTTTTGTCGTTAAATTGTTGCCTTGGGTGTTTGAAATTCTGTTTTCAAATTTACTCTACATCATTTAAATTTCATGTTATAACATGTTCGATAACTTTCTTTTCAATACACTTGCTCAAAACGACGTTTTTATTCCACCGATTTTTGGCTCATAATCATAGATATTAAACACGCGTGCTTTTTCATTATATTATTGCACTAGTGCTTTTAGTTTATTAACCCGACCAATTTACATTTGTACCCTAGTACCAAGTCGTAAGTAAGAAGAAGAAGCGATTTAATTTAGTCGGGTTATACAATACTTTTATTTTAGCAACAAACAGTATTTATGCGAAAAATAACAGTATCTACATATTTATTTCAATAAATGGTAAATCCAGATTTATTACTAAGAAATTGCTCAAATTCATTTCACATTTTACTGTGATTTGTATTTTAAACACGAATTATTAGATTTTTAATCTTGGCTTTTGGCCGATCTAGTTCGCGCCTAAGCCTTGCGCGCGCATCGGTATCGCGGCAAGAAAAAAAAAAACAACGCGCCATTTTTCGTAAATAATAATTGTCGGCTGTGCCGAAGATTGGATTAATTATGAAGTTTTATATTAATGAAAATATCTATTTCAAGTGAAGAAAATGAAGGAAACCTATTATTAACTCCGCCGGACAACCGAAAAACGCGTGCGAAAGTCTTTGCCATCAAAATCGAGTGAATTTTTTTTTTACTGTTTTAATAATTAAAAACTTAGTAAATGAAGAGTCTTGTTTTTCCTCGCAAGTGTGTTGAAAAACATCGTATGAAACACGTGTGCTTGTGACCATTATATACGAGGCTTTCTTATGGCGCACTCGCTTTCGCTCGTGCGCACAGAATATCGCCTTGTATATAATGGTCAACTTAGCACACTTGTATCATAATGTACTATTAATCATCTATTTCAGGCGCTAGATTTTATGTTAAAATACGGTTTACTCCCAGAGAGATGTCATGAAGACGATCCCCAAAAACGAAAGGAGGTAAGAAAAAAATATATTAGGTATTTTAAGCTAAATTTTATGTTTGAATGCTACAAACACTATGCATAGAGTATGCATATCATAATATAGAATTGGACTCTGTTATTTACTATAACGAGTTAGCAATTTTGATATTTGATCGAGGATTATAATTCTCTTAATTGTCCCACTTTTAAAGCACTAGGATTCGATCAAAGTACAAACATCATCTACAAATTCATTTTTTACCGACTTAAAAAAAAGGTAATCAATGCAATGTGTATGTATGACATAAAGTTAGAATTTGATAATATTTGAGTATAGATAGATAATAGATAAATATTGGACACTAATCACATACATTGTTCTGATCCCAAAGTAAATAGCTGAATGCGCTGTGTTATGGAAATCAGACACAACGGTGGTACCACAACACCCAGACCCGAGACAATATAGAAAATTTTGAATTCTATATTGCCCCGACCGGGAATCGAACCCGAGACCTGGGAGCGGCGACGCCTTGAAACCAACGTACTTAGCCACTACACCACGGAGGTCGTCACGTCACGAACGTTGGTGTATTAAGGCTTTCAAACACGTGTGCTAAATTTCGTAAGTGTATGTATGTTTGTACATTTGTCCACGGATTTCTCCAAAACGAGAAGTTATAGCAAGATAATTCTTCTTTAGTTCAATCAAGTATATTTCAACTCAGGGTACAATGTTAGTTTCATTAAAATCGGTCTAGTAGTTTTTGATATATGGGTTATTACCCATTAAGTTATTACCCAGTAAATGATTAAATAAAATCATGAAATAAATGGAATAAAAAAGGTTTACTTTTTAGAAACCTGACATAAAATTTTATTTTATAAATTATTTATTCAGTGTGCTGAATCGGCCTTTTAAATATTTTCACTTAAAATTTACAACTGGTAAATTATTTTAATCGAATTTTATGAACATTTCCAATTTTTATATGACTAAATAAGTAGATATTTATTAAAAATACTTACATAAGTTTGAGGATGTTGCACTATTGTTACACAGCTAGATACAAATTTAAAAATAATTATATTTTTATTTCTAGATTTCTTATCGAATTCGTAACAACAAAAATGTACCCAGAAATATAACATTGTATTAAATTATATCTTTTATTTTTTCTAGATGTACAGCATAGCCCAAGTATATCTCTGGAGTAAAGTTACAGAACTTGCAGATACCATTTTTTTCGTGTTGAGGAAAAAATTCAACCAGGTACGAACAATTTCTATGTAAACTTGGAGTTATCAAATTTAATTCATGAATAACGAGTTGATTTTGTACCTACATAAGATAACGAAGTAAATTAAGTTGTAAGCACTCATCAGCCCTGCCAAAGGTCAACGATTAGTGAATACATAAGCAGGTAGTTAGTTACCGTACCAGCAGGGCGATTCAGAACGTTCGATAAGCCATTTGGTTTCGGCTAGATTTTCTATTCATTTTAAATTAATATCGCAGTTTGATCGGATGCCGATATGTTAGTTCTATAACAAATATAATTGATAAACATAATAAAATAGTTGCATCGGATAAATCCACGTTATTATATAGGATGGCCAAAACAGTGACGTTCACATTTTTTTTGGGAGCCTTACATTTAGGTCCATCCAAATATACCATATTTATGATAGCCAAATTTTTTACTTTTCGAGGCTTTTTTTATTTTTATTTTTTTTTAAGTCTTAGTTTTAGGTAGCTCATATTTTCATCTAAGTAAAGTAAATTAATCAGGATCAAACTGAAATTTAAAAAAGAAAACTGTATTACACCGTAAAAAGTATTGTAATTATTTGTTAGAGAATCCTTAAAATTGTGAAAAAATATATTTCAAAATCTACGAAATTTCGGCTAACATGCATAGGTATACCCTAAGGATATACCTGGATGTAAGCTTTTAAAAAAAGACAATATCGGACGTCACTGTTTTGGCCATCCTGTATGTTTTTTAATAAGTAAAAGTAATCGAATTTTAACCGAATGGTTCTAGATCGGGGGGCTGAACCGTTAATTCTGACTTTTGAATCTTATGATAACAGCAACTAACTTGTCCATAACTTAATTTTAACCTTAACTATGTAAACATCCACTTTACCTTAACATAATTGTAACGGTAACTCAAATGTTCGTGCAAAACACTCTTCCAAGTTATATCAATTGTTCTAATGGTTAACTCAAACGCTCACGGATCAAATGGCCACCGGCGGTCGCATAAACAAAATCATAACAGAAGACTGTTGAAAAAAACATTCGTGTGGGTTTAATAATGTATTGCAAAGCTATTCTAAACTGAAGAAAAAGTTACATACAATAAATAAAATATTTCAAACAGGTATCCTTTCTCCACGTATACCATCACTCGACTGTCATACTCGGCTCGTTTATGATGGTGAAATACGCTCTCGGGCAGACTGCGGTATGGACGACCTTCATCAATTCCCTGGTGCACGTTGTGATGTATTTCTACTATTTCATGGCAGCCATGGGCCCTCAGTACCAAAAATACTTAACCTGGAAGAAATATATTACCACTTTCCAATTGGTAAGTGATAAAGAAACACTTTTATTACACTGAAAGCAAAGGACATTGAGAAAAAAATACATGTAATGTCAGCTCAGCATAAGTCGTGGCAGCGGAACGCATGCCACGACGCTGATTTTTAACGGGTGCTTTTTGGGTAAAATAGTATTTACAATAATTAAAAAAGGCGATATCGGACCCAGTGGTGGAAATCTCGATATAATTATTTACAGAATTCATGTGTCCGAGATTTTATGAGCAGTTTTCTTGTCATTAGATGTTTATATGTTAGATAGATGGCGCTAGTAGTCACTTAAAGAAATAACTTTTAAAACTTTTTAAACATTTATGGTGTATCCACACTGCCAGGCGGCATATGCTGGCGGTCGTGGCACTCACGCCGCAGCGGCTGCCGTTGATACCGTTACTGTCGATGCTCTTACCATAGTATCTGATAGTTATTTGAAGCATGCTCCCGGCAAAGCCACCAGGCGGTGTGGATACACCGTATTATGGTTCAGTATTACAGCAGAGGGTAACTTATTGCTTTTCGCCAACGTAAATCATAAGCAGGTTTCCAATATTAATGGGTATAGCAAATAAAGGACTTTTTAATGATTAAAAAAAACATCTTAAATATTTAATAAATATTTGTGTAACGCATTTTACAGTATTAACTTAGCCATTTTTTCTTTGTTTCGGGTTTTTCGCTAACGTAAAAAAAAGATCCTAAAACTAATAAAACGCCATCTATTAAGAACTGATGATAGATGAGAGAAAACTGCTAATCGTGAAAAAAATTTGCGGCATTTACCTAGCGCCATCTGGTATTGTTTAGGTAAAGTTTGTCGAAATTTTCATTCTTTTGTTTTTATTTTTATTGTTTTGGCAACGCATAGTCTTATATACCATACTTTAGACGCTCAGAACATGCTACACAAAAATATTAATAAGCGCCACAATTTGCTACCTGACTGTTGTACCAAATCATGATGAAATGTGTTGAAAATTAAACCTTATAGTCTTAAAATAATGAAATATAGATATATTCTTAATAAACATTTGCCCTTTGCGGGATTAGGACCCGCGACGACCAGCATAGTAGTCAGGAGCTACCTCGGTAGCGCAGCGCTAAGAAGGTCGCACTTTAAAGCGACGGCTGCGCCAGAGGTCCCAGGTTCGATCCCCGGGTCGGGCAAAAAATATATACTTAAGTTTTTCTGTACAGAAATTCTTGGGGTAGCCTGGTGTTTAGAAGTTGGCGGTATTTCAACCCCGTGCCTCGGAAAGCACGTAAAGCCGTTGGTCCTGCGCCTGATCTCTCTCCGGTCGTGTCAGATTGCTGTCCCATCGGGCTATCAGAGTGAGAGGAATAGAGAGTGCACCTATGTTTGCACAGATACTTGTGCACTATAATATTTTCCGCAGTCGGATTGTCGTTGTGACTAGCCACCGTAGTCAAAATCGGCTAGGGAGACTACTAGTCAGGAACGCTTACCACTACAGCAAACGCGTCGTCAAAATGGAAAAGTTTGACATTATACATATACATCAAACTTCCTGACTTTGGCATTTTGTCTATAGGTTTTTTATCAAAACGCAAACGTCATAATAGCATCTGAGTGGCTAAGTTATAATGGTGTATCTCCACCACCTGACGGCATGTACCGGCGGCGGTGCTGGTGGCTATGCTACTAACGCTGCACCGGCAGCCGCTCATGCCGCAGCGGAATTTTCAAGAGTATTTGACTATTAACTGACGTTTGTCGCCGGCAAAGCCCGCGGGCAGTATATAAGGATACCACTTTAATGTATCCACACTGCGTGGCGGCTTTGCCAGCGGCATACGACGATGAACTGTAAGATTCTATGGAAAATTACGCTGCGGCATCAGCGGGATGGCCGCCGGTAAAGTCGTCGCCACGTGCCGCCGGGCTGTGTGGATACACCATAAAACCATTATTACACCAATGCGTTCATATTCGGGCATTGCGGCTAAACGATACCGACAAGTATGCTGATACCGAAACTATCAACTTTAGTTGTGTTAAATCGAGATTTTACACATGCGAAATATGGATGCCGCATGCGAATACGTTGGTGTACTAATAAGAAGGTGCCGTTAGTCGAATACTACAAGAACCATTGAAACAAGGGCCGTTCAGACCCTTAGCGTAATACCATCACAACTGGTCTGAATAGTGTCATACATTTAAAAACGATCAGCTTTGCCCATCCGGATGGCACAGAACCTGTAGTTTCGGCTGTACAAGATATTTTAAAATGACCTGTTCTTCTTCTTCTTCGTTCGAATGGTGAGCGAATGTAAGTTTGCCAGCGATGGCTCACTGTTCCGCCAATGACACGTGCGTAGATTTTACACGACCAAGAGACACGAACAAAGCGTAATTAAGAATATTAACAAACTTAATTACATCTATAACAAAGCTAGACAACATATAAGACGACATATATGCAACAACACAACACATATTATATACATAACATTATATAAAACATTATATACAGGTATTTACATTTCGAGAGAGGATATAAGTGAAAAAGGGAGGGAAGGTCGAGGGATGGATTATCAAAACATTACAATTTAATATTTTTTGAAATAATAAATTTACTAAGAGATTTTATAATTGGAGGAGTTAAACAATGCAAAATAGATTTTATATTACACGGGAGAGGATTTTTTTCAGGAAGGTAATCAAAGAGAGAGGCGCCGACATTTAAGCAGTTAAAGAAAATGTGGTTGGTGTTGCCTTCAAAATTACCTGTTATTCAGAATCAGTAACTTAACACCTTTCAAAAAAAGTTTATACATGCCAAAACAAAAACCACACACACTATTCGCAGACCTGTGTTGCATGTTGTTACCATCGTACTTATTCATAACTATATTTGTACTATAGCTAACTACATTGTTTGACCTTTGGGCTTAAAAATGTACGCCCCGCGTAAATTCTTACGTCAAACTTCAAGTCGATTTGAATTGATAAAAATCTTATAGGTTTTATTGAAAAGCGCACAACTTTTTTTTGGTGGATACATTCTTATATATTTTTTATAGTAATAAAATAAATGTTGCAGGTACACGTACGGATATCACATAATGCGGTGATTCTTTGTCCAGCCAATCATATTGTTCGTATCTCAAAAAATATATATCAAACTATCTTTTTCAGACGCAGTTCGTTTCAATCATTCTTCAACAGATTCCGACCCTTTTCTATACCAAGTGCCAGCACAGCACCATTGGATTGATCTACGCTAGTATTTCTAGTATGATTTTCTACGGACTCTTCAACAACTTCTATATTAATAGCTATAATCAACCCAAGAAGGCCACTGCAAATGGTGCTGTAAAAGAAACGGAAGAGAAAGCAAAAGTGCAATAAATGTTTACTGATTTATTATTCAATTATTCATTGCCGTCTTAGCTTGTTTCGAACAAAGACCGTTTAAAAGGGCTCCACATGAAATGTTTTCTGACCCGATATTGTATACCGTTACTTGAAATTTCTCTGACATGAACCTCGACAGGTCAACCATAGTAAAAAGGTAACTATTAAATATCTATACATAAATACTATATATTAGCAATATTAAACGGATTAATATAAAAGTATATTTTTGCAATATAAAAGGAGTACAATATTTTTTTTAAGAACTTAACAATATAAATGTTGAGTTATTATAAGTTAGTTTAATAAATGTAAATCTTAGACATGATCAATAAATTATGCTTATGCTAAAGAAAATAATCACTTTGTTTTGTTTTTAAAGGACCCATAAAACTTTTTTGAGTAAAATTTTTACAACTTATGTTAAGCATGTACCTATTCACCAGAGACCTAGAGATACGTGCGATATAAGTCCGAAATAAATAAAAAAACCGGCCAAGTGCAAGTCGGACTCGCGCAGTGAGGGTTCCGTGCCAACTTTAACTGAATAAGGGAATCCACTTACTTCTACTAAGTAAAATACCTCAATATTTTGTCGACTGAAAATATAACTTTGTTTTTCATAGTGTTTGTACGAAGTACAAAGTTATGTTTGCGGTTGTTGAAAATGTGCTTTATCTCTAAAACTACTCGTTCGATCCCGTCCGAACCAATTTTTGTTGAAAGTACTTATTAAGATCTACATCACATATTTTTTTTCAAAATTTATACTTGTTTGGTTTAGAAGTTAGATGGGGGGGACGCTCATTTTACCACTTTGGAAGCGTCCAGCTATGAAACGTTAGACTTTAAAAGAAAATGGTTTTAGGAACCTCTATGTCATTTTAAAAGACCTATCCATGAACACGCCACACGCACAGGTTTGACTAAAAAAATATATTTCGGTTTTAGTTTCATGTATGGGAGCCCCCCCTTAAATGTCATTATTTTTTTTTATTTTATTGAATCGATAAGCGGTTAACAGGATACATCTTCCTACCAAATTTCAATTGTGTAATGCTTATAGTTACAGAGTAAAATGGCTGTGACATACGGACGGACAGACAGACAGACAGACTTGACGAAACTATAAGTGTTCCGTTTTTTGCCATTCGGCTACGGAACCCTAAAAATTGACGTTTTGCGTAGATAATTCCAATATTCTTATTTTCTGTTTCATCAAATTTTATTTTTACTTACGTAACTATATCTTCAATAAATCCTTAAAAAAAACAATGTATTTTAATTTAAAGTTTAATTGAAAAATTTACCTGCTGGAGTCTTGCAAAATCTTTAATAAAATAAATCCATACACCACTAGTCGTATTATATTTTCTACCAGCTCTAATGACTTTTAGGTTAGGAATAAGGTAAAATAAATTAATGAATCGAACGTATAAATATAGCTATATTTTTTAAGACTCTGTAACTCATCCCTCTAGGTTATGGTACATCGAAGTGGTCTAATTATTACTTTTTATAACATGGTTATTTGCGAAGTTAGTAAACAAACATATTAAGCATAGTCTGACAAACTCGCCTTTTGTAGCGTATTTTTTTTGTACTCGGCGAATGTAATAACCAGGGTGCAAGATATATCGTTACGTAAAACTGATACGCTCAAGTAGCTGACTTAAACTATAATGGTGTATTCACACCGCCCGGTGGCAGGTGCCGGCGGTCATGCCGGTGACCATGCCGTTCATGCCGTAGCTCCGCAGTAGCATTTTCTCACAGATAAATGACGTATGGTGGGCGGTGTGGATAAACCATAAAATACCCTCTTGGGCTCTTGACCATTGACATCACATCACAGAAGGCTCGACCTCCTAAATAAAACATAATTGTTCGACGTTTTCGCGCGGAATTATAAAAAAATATTATATATAACAAAGAGTCTTCGTTTTTAAACTCAGAAATGTTCTTTTATCTTCGATTTTTAGCGGATAAAAAGATTTCTTAGGTGGGGTTTAACGTGACGACATTTCTAACCGGTAGGTACTCGAAGAAGTTTTGCATACAACAATTCATCAGTTAAACTTGACCCGTAAAGTCACTGACAATTAGTAAACCTGTCACAATTAGGAATTACTATTAAATAGCGTTGTATAATTAATTTCGTAATAGTGTGGTATTGCAAACAGTTATTATGTGATATAACGAGAAGCCGAAAGTATGAAAATCGTATAAAAATCCGAACGTTTGCGAAGGATAACTAAAGAGAATAATTTAAGCCTTTGTAGCTTTTTACTGAAGATTTTTACACGCAATCCGACTTCTACGTTGAAGACTTCAAAAAATAAAAATAAGAAAAAAAGCTTAAAATATTGCCTTTGCCTTGTATTTAGAAGGAACACATTAGTTTAGAGTCGGTGCATGATGTGTTATTATACAAAAAACGTGAGAATACGAGTATGCACCGACTCCAAATAAATTTGTTTCTCCTAACTAGAAGGCAAATGTGATATTTTAAGCATTTTAGTCAGTTTTTTTGCAGGCGGTTAAATTTTTAGAATTATTTTTTTTATTCATGATTAGTTATTATTATTATATCTTAAAAAACTAGTGAAGAAGTTAGCCCTGCGGTCACTAGGTTCGAATCCCAGGTCGGACTGAAATTTGTTTCTGTTTTTTTTTTATCTTGATAATACTTGGAAATAGCTTAGAGTCAGGAAGTTGGTGGTCATTTATGACACCGTGCCTCGGGAAGTACGTTAAGCCGTTAGCCCTGCTCCCGATCTCTCATTGGTGATGGCGGGTCTGCCATTTCACGGAATTAATGAGAGTGAAGAAACACAGAGTGCATACAAATCTATTGCACTGTTATATCTTCTCCGTAGCCTATCTCGTGGTTAAAAGAGGCAGCCAATACCGAAAATCGGTAGGAAAATATTACTTCAAAGTGCCGTGCCACCGTTAAATAAGGCGTAATCGATACTATCTACCTATTAAAGATTGTGCATATTTTGTAGAAAAAATACCTTAACAAAATTTAACCTTCATCATTCATAATTTTGTATTTATTAAGTATTTGTATTCTATGTATGTTCATCAGTCTTTTGCTTGTGTATCCTATTATACACACATATTTATGTAATATTTGTATGTATGATTATATAAGTGTATTTAACTTCTTTTTTGTACCACTCTTCTTACTTATTACTAATATTCCGCCACTGATAAAACTCTCTGCATTACCAGGTAATTGACTGAAAGAGAATGCCATTAGGCATTAAGTCCGCCATTTGTTCAACTAACAGTGGAATAAAGTTTAAAATAAATGATAAATAATATGTCAGAATGGCTATTTAAAAACCCTTCGGTTAAGGTATTTTTCTACAATCGCAAATATGCAACCGCTGAAAATGTCATTCAACCAGTAGTACTTCAGCCAGCATACGCAATGGTCAAGACTTTAACCTTTCTCAAAATGCGCTTGCTGATATAAGATACTGTACACCGCGTCTAAACTTAACTCTAACGTGAACTCAATAAGTTATGTTGGCGCACCTCACTCTAATCTGACGACAATAACAATACCTATAGGGTGTACCTACATCAATTTTTCCTTAACATTTACACACTCGTATATCTGAGGTAAGATCTTGCGCTGGTGCACCATACATTAGTGAGAGTCTTAACTGTGCACGCGCGTTTATTGCAGTGGACAAAAACATATTTGATTATTATTTATTCTTTGCAATTGTAAGTACGGAGTTTTAAAAACAGCACAAATCCTTTAAGGGAGTGGCCATATCTGAATTCATTTTTTGAAAATTCACATAAATTAGATTTTCAATCCAAAGTTTTAAGTGAGTGTATAGGACTTTAAAAACTTAACGTTAGACACGGTGAATAAATTTTATTATAAGCTTGGGATCGGATTTAAGGTGAGTGTCGTTTTCTCGTATTTTTATTTAGTGCATATTTAAACGATTTAGAGCCGATTTCACCAACGTCAGATAAGACTTATCTGTTTGATTTAAAAATGACATTTACAAACGATTGCCGACGAACAGATGGCGTTTTCAAACTAGGCGTTTTGTATTATATTCGACGAATATTCCTTATCTGAAGTTGGTAAATTCGGGCCTTATTTGATGTACAACATCCTATACGTACATGATCAAATCCTTATTACAGTAAGCTCGTTAGGGGTATAATAGGTACCTGCCATAAGTTGCGAGGACAAAATCTAAAGGAGAAACAAATTTTAACTTCCACAAAAAACCTCTAAACTACTGTTGAAAATGCTTAAAATGAGGCATAAAGTCTTCTATGTAGGATAAACAATTATTTTGAAGTCAGTAGCCAGTCAGACTGACAGACAGTGCGTAGACTGTTGGCATACGTAAGCTTGACATACTTTATTTTTATGGTTCCGTAGCCGAATGGCAAAAAACGGAACTCTTATAGTTTCGTCAAGTCTGTCTGTCTGTCTGTCTGTCCGTCCGTATGTCACAGCCATTTTATTCTGTTACTATAAGCATCATACTATTGAAATTTGATAGGAATATGTATCCTGTTAACCGCTTCACGATTCCATACTAAAAATTTAAATAAACCGGTCAAGTGCGAGTCGGACTCGCGCACTGAGGGTTCCGTGCCAACTTTAACTGAATTTGGGAATCCACTTACTTCCACTTAGTAAAATCCACAATATTTTGTTGACAGCAAATATAACTTTGTTTTTCATAGTGTTTGTATGAAAAACAAAGTTATGTTTGCGGTTGTGTAAAATGTGATATATCTCAAAAACTTCTCATTCGATTCCGTCCAAATCAATTTTCGTTAAAAGTATTTATTAAGATCTACATCACATATTTTTTTAAATGTACATTCGCTTGGTTTAGAAATTAGAGAGGGGGGGGGACGCCCATTTTACCACTTTGGAAGCGTCTATCTCTCAAACGTTAAACTTGTATAGAGAAAACTAACTTGTGTAGAGAAAATGGTTTAAGAAATCTCGATGTCATTTTAAAAGACTTATCCATAGGTTACTACCCCACAGGTTTGACTAAGATTTTTTTTTACATTTTAGTTTCATGTATGGGAGCCCCCCTTAAAATGTATTTTATTTTATTATTTATATGAGAATCGCAAAGCGGTTAACAAGATACATCTTCCTAGTAAATTTCAACAGTGTGATGCTTATAGTTACAGAATAAAATGGCTGTGACATACGGACGGACCGACAGACAGACAGACTTGACGAAACTAGAGGGATTCCGTTTTTTTTCCATCCAGCTACGGAACCCTAAAAATTGACATTTAATGGGCGGTTCCCATACATGAAAATAAAACAAAAACAAAAAAACATTTTAGTCAAACTTATGCGTGTCTATGGGTAGGTCTTTTAAAATGACATAGAGGTTTTTTTAAACAATTTTCTATTGAAGTCTAGCGTTTCATAGCTAGACGCTTCCAAAGTGATAAAATGGGCGTCCCCCCCTAAGTTATAAACTAAGCTAGTGTAAAGTTTTTCAACGAATATTGGTTCGGACGGGATCAAACGAGAAGTTTTTGAGATATATTTTCAACAGCCGCAAACATAACTTTGTATTTCATACAAACACTATGAAAAACAAAGTTATGTTTGTGTCAACAAATTATTGTGGTATTTTACTAAGTAGATAATAAGGGGACTTATTCAATTAAAGTTGGCACGGAACCCTCAGTGCGCGAGTCTGACTCGCACTTGGTCGGATTTTTTTAATGATATTTTGTTGGTATCCTTATTTCATAAAGTAGGTTAGGTAGGTAAAGGTAGGACTTATTTTGATAAAACTTATACTGCTAACTATGTTGAAATAAACCCGATTGAACTAATTTTGATTTAAAATTGAAATAATTACTGACTTTGTGAAGACAAAGTCTACTCGGCTTCGAAAAATCCGTGTACAAACATAAAGTCTTATTCTTCGCTTGGCAAATATTTTAAACAGTCTTGATATTCCTTTTTGAACGCACTGATTTATATTAAAATAAGATGTATACTCAAAAGACTCAACGTTATTTGAATTAAAATGTCGTTACAATTTAATGATCAAATTCCAACAATTTTTCAAAGTGGACATAGGCCTTCCCCAGGGTTTTCCACAGAGACCAATTGCAAGCGGTCTGTATCCAGTATAATCCTGCGGTCTTTACAAGGTCGTCTAACCATTTTGTCAGTGGACGTCCTACGCTGCGCCTTTGGTCGAAGGGTCTCCAATTTAAAACTTTTCTGCCTCAACGGTCATCAGTTCTTCGCGCTATATACAATGCCAAGTTGTAACTTGAGCTTCATATCATAAACACATATCGAACTGACAACCTCATTTTTTTTAAGTCGGTAAAAATCAAGTCACCTGTACTTTTAATCAATATTATTTATTTATTCAAACTTTATTGAAATGTAAGTCGGACGTCTATTGTACGATCAATGCCTTATGGCATTCTCTACCAGTGAACCGCTTGGGGAATGCAGAGAGATGGTATTACTAGGAATAAAATAAACCAAATCCATAAATTTTATATAGTGGTAGTATATTAGTCATTTTAAATGTTCCAACATTGATTTAAATCTCTGCATTCCATAGCGGTCGGCTGGTAGAGAATGCCAAAACGCATTAAGCGTCAAACTAACAGCGCAATAAAGTTTTAATTAAATCATATTTTCTTAAAATTGTTATTTATGATCAATAGTTATTTGTAAAATAATTCATGAGTTTGTTTCTACATCTACACAAAGCGAGAAAAATACAGGTTGATACAATGATAGAGTCGACGACACGTTTGGTGTAGTGGTTAGAGATTCTGACTACTGAACCACCGGTCGCGGGTTCAAATCCCGCAAGGGGTGAACATTTGTGTGATAAGCACGAACATTTGTACCTAAATTATGGATGTTATATGTATTTAAGTATTCATGTGGGACTCCCCATCATAATCGTTGTCTGGTACTTTGTTACAAGAGGAAGAAAACTCCTTACTACGAAGTCAGACTATAGGTATGTTGTCTGGCACATATTTATCGCGACGACCTCCGTGGTGTAATGGCTAAGCACGCTGGTTTCAAGGCGTTGCCGCTCTGAGGTCCCGGGTTTGATTTCCGGTCGGGTCAATATAGTTTTTTTTTTTTTTGTATTGTCTCGGGTCTGGGTGTTGTGGTACCACCGTTATATCTATTATAATTTCCATAACACAAGTGCATTAGCTACTTACTTTGGGATCAGAGCAATGTATGTGATTGGTGTCCAATATTTATTATTTATTTAAACTCATCCCGAATAGGTCTGCTCACTCTGACTTGAATGACAGTAAAGTAGAGTTAGCCTATTCCACTTCTGAGCCAAAGCCTTACCTCAACTACCTCGTAAGGTGTTTGAGCTATACTCCACGCAGGCTCAATGAGGAATGATGCCGGGATGTTTACAAGGAAAGCGTATCCTTGCTTTCAGATGTTATCAAGCCTCAACTAAGCCTATAAGCTAGTCTATATGATATATACTATATCAACTTAAATTAGCCTATAACAAGCTAGTTGGCTCAGCCAGGTTCACTTAGTATTTGCTAACCAACTTCTGAACTCTTGGATTTGGTTCGTATTTTTACACCCCGTTTATCTCATTATTCATTTGTTTTATATTAGTATGCATGTTTATCATTTAACTTTTCTTATTTTTCTTCGTACCACACTTAAAATTAATGTTCCGCCGCTGATCAAACCTTCTGAATTACCAAGCGGTTGACTGATAGTGAAAGCCATAAGGCATTAAGTCCGCTGATTGTACAACTTACAGTACAATAAATTTTCAATAAATAATACACATGGAAAATATGTTTTGGTCAGGTTTTCAAATTATAAGCTACTAAATATGTATAATGATAATTCGGGCGACTTTCACAGCCTTTTTATTGCTAAACGTGACGACTTAGGTTTTCTTTATAGAATGATTGAAAAAAAAATTTTTGGAACTTATTTTTGAAGGTTTAATTGAAAGCCGCTACTTTCGAACAAATATGAATAGCGAAAGAAAAGGTTATCTAAAGTTCCATACTCGTCGAGTTTGAAGTATCAGACTATTTTTTTACGTTAGACTTACTTCTTATCTTAATGTTTACGGAGCATATTATCATTATTTCTCACAAAAGGCAGTAAAATTTACAGTTGACTTGAACAATTGAATTTTTCATTCGATAAGATTAAACAACAAGTTTCTGACCAGCAAAACTAAGTACTTGTATCACACTTTGAAAAAAAAAATCTGTATTCGCAAAATAACTTTTTGAATAAAAGAGCTCTAAGAAACGTTTTGCATTTAATTTAATTGATATTTAAGCTGATGAAATATTATACACAAGGATTGCAGTACTTAATGCTCAAAAACCTATGTGCGCTTTCACATTAGAGCGGCAGCATCGGATGCCCATACATTGAAAATAGCGGCGATGCTGCCGTTAATGTATGATATTAACATTATCCAGATTTTAAATCAATTAGGGCGCTTTCAAATTTAGGCGACTTAAGCAGCGCGACGGTTGCGCGACAGTCGCGCTGCTATAGTTGCCTAAATGTGTGTGTTTACGTGTTTACGTACTAAATAAATGAAGTGAACGTGTTTTTTACCAAAACTAATAAAAATGCCTATTTCTTTTAAAAATTAGTCCTTTGTTTTCAATCAAGTTATATCAGAATATAGCTGGTTTTCAAGACTTTATCGGCGAAGTTAATCGAAAAAAATATGAATTTCGACAAGCTTTAGTTTGGAAAATAATAAAGTTTGTCTGCAATTACAATTTAGCCTTATAATCGTAGTTTAAAAGGGGCTACTACTATTAAAAACCATTAATGATCGCCAGAAACTGTAAAAACATCAAAACTTTGTTTTTTTTCGAATTTCGTTAAAGTTCCGGTGGCAGAAAATAAGAACTACCGGATTTCACATAAGCCCAAATATTTGAGTTTATTGGATTAGCAAAAGATCGTTTGTCGATGTCTAGATGTATCAAAAAATATTTGGTTAAACATAGGTACAAAGAAATAAATATAAATAATAGTAATAAAGAAGCATCTGTTAGCTCGAGTGCCATCTTGAATCACGAGCGAATCAAAAAATTATAATTTTGACTCCAAAACAAAGCGAGGGAGCTTATAGTGGCAAAATTAGTATCTGAATGCTGAATATGTGATGTAAAAATTTCGTATTATGTTGCTTATTTCATTTAGTTAGCCTATTCTTATTTTAAAATTTGGATATTTTATTTTCTTTATATTGCAATATCTTACAAGGTAGGCAGGTAAAAGAAAACTATTATGTTTGAGTAATATAAATCATTGTCTGTAGGATCATAATGAAATAATACGTATATACTATTTAAGAATCGTTACCTTGTTGGGGTGTTCCCACTAGATTGAAAATAAAGTTGTGAATCTCTTATTGTTACAATATAGACGTAGTATAATACACGATTACAATGCATGTTTGTTAAGCAATTTATAAAACAAATGTCATAGAAATAATTACTTAATGAATAAAGTAATTTCTTATTAGCAATAAAGATTTCTAATTGTAAAACAAAATGCTCTTTCACGAACGGTGAGACAAGAAAAAGATTATTTAATAGTAGCTGAAGCATACTCATCGAATATGAAATCAACATGATAGCTATGATATCTTAAATGAATGTTAAATTCACAAATTAAGCAGATAACTGGTTGCTGCTATTGAGCAGTTGCATTCCGTTGTCGGTTCAGACGATGTTCGTATAGAAATACGAGCATCATTTTGCGATTTCAAAGCACCAATCCTCACTGCGAAATGTTTCAGATCCGTAAATCAGTAATCGCATCCTTATAAAACAATCATTTACGTGATATTAACATTTGCAAAGCGAACTATGGATATATACATATTATACAAGAGCTCAAATGAATACTGGGGGCGTATTGTGATCCAACTTTAGCCGTTCAATTTCCGGGCAGCTCAATACCGCCTCAGTGTTAACGAATATTATTAATATAACAATACTACAATGGTTTGAGTATTAATATTTAAGGTGTTTTGTTAGAATAATATTATAAATATCATTCGTAATCGCAATAAGAATTGCTAATTTGACATAAAAGCTGAGCCGCTTACCTATCAAAACTGCATCGCAATACGCGCCCAAATATATCAAAACCTTTTGTTTAAGGATAATGCTCTTTATTATTTTGATATTAAAATAGTCCGTTGACTCTGAATACATCTTACTTGACCTTGGTAATCCCAAAAGTGTAGGAAACTCTATTGCGTTATTTATACTTGTGACGTTGGATTTTGTGGTAAGAACACGATAACAGCTGATCATTTTTAATACACCGTATAATTAATAATAATAATTTAGTGTTATTCAAATCCGACCCTCGTGCTTAAAACTGGTTATCGAGTAGGTAGTAATTTTATTCATCTCTGTGTATTTGAGAAAAAATGGCCTAATCTTTGAGGGTGTCGCATCCCCAATGAAAGAATTACATCGATACTGTGCACTCAGGTGTAAAAAAAAACTAATAATAATTCGGTGATAAAATTAACAAATTGTTGTCGATACAAATAAAAATATAAACTCCTTTTCTAGAAAAAATAAATCGATTAATCGATGAAATCGAGGTTTAGATAGAGTCATCACATTATTACTAAGATTCTAAAAACCACAATTAATGACAATAATGGTGTATCCACATCGACGGCGATATACGTCTATTTACCGTCAGATACTACGGCAAATGCCGCTGTGGAATCAGTGGCTGCCGCTGCGGCAAAAGCGGCATGGCCACCGGCACGTCCACCGGCACATGCCACCGGGCGGTGTGGATACACCATAATAGTATTAATAACGTTTCATGATCATAAAAAATAATTTTGACGTTGTCAGTGTCTTGCAATGTCATATTTGAACATCATCTTAGTGAAAATCGATTCCAAACGCTGACTTTCAAAATAATTAATTTACAATAGAAATAAAATCTAACGTCCTGCGTACGATGACGAGGAAAGGTTTGGGATTTCTCAAATTGCGCATTCGATTGTTTTTAGATTTAGAATCTAAGCTTACTTACTAAGTAAAT
This sequence comes from Pyrausta purpuralis, assembly GCA_963924145.1. NCBI lineage: Eukaryota > Metazoa > Arthropoda > Insecta > Lepidoptera > Crambidae > Pyrausta > Pyrausta purpuralis. The sequence continues at coordinate 5,217,822 of OZ001648.1, read as the reverse complement.
ATTTTACTAAAGTATAAAGCCAAGAAAGTGCTCGTAGCGTAGTAAAAACAACGCTTTGGTAGTGCTCCCGAAGTTCCCGAAAAATCTACAGCGCGGTCGTGTTTGTATGGGTGACCATTCCGACCATTTAACTGACGTATATCACGAGCATCTCCGTGTTTCGGAAGGCACGTTAAGCCGATGGTCCTGGCTACTATCGGTTAGTATCGATTCATCGATTAGTCGGAGAATTATTTGATAACATCTGACAACAAGGTTAGTCGCGTGCCTTACAAACATCCTCCATCAATCCGCACTGAGCCCGCGTGGAAAATGGATTAAATTGCCTCATAATTGAGGTGCAGTGAGACTTTACAGTGTAACTTTAGGAACTTTTTTTACTTTTATAAAGCCAATCGTTCACCGCGAGCTAAACTTGTAGATCTGAGCCAGTTTTAAAAAATATAGCACTGTTTGCTTTGTGTCTACACAGTAACTGGCATAGAAAAACTGACCGTCAGCTTTTGCTTGGTGTTCAATGAAAAAAAAAACGGCCAAGTGCGAGTCGGACTCGCGCACTGAGGGTTCCGTGCCAACTTTAACTGAATTAGGGAATTTACTTACTTCCACTTAGTAAAATGCCACAATATTTTGTTGACAGCAAATATAACTTTGTTTTTCATAGTGTTTGTATGGAGAACAAAGTTATGTTTGCGGTTGTTGAAAATGTGCTATATCTCAAAAACTTCTCGTCCGATCCCGTCCAAACCAATTTTCCTTGAAAGTATTTGTTAATATCTACAGTGTATGTTTCAAAATATACACTCGCTAAGTTTAGAAGTTAGATGGGGGACGCCCATTTTACCACTTTGGAAGCGTCTAGCTATGAAACGTTACACTTTAAAAGAAAATGGTTTAGGAACCTCTATGTCATTTTTAAAGACCTATCCATAGACGAATATAAAAATATAAAAAAAAAAACGCACACGCATAGATTATCATTATTTTGATTTTTTTGTATGGGAATCGTAAAGCGGTTAACAGGATGCATCTTCTTACCTAATTTCAATAGTGTGATACTTTTAGTTACAGAATAAAGTGGCTGTGACATACGGACGGAGAGCCAGACAGACAGACAGACTTGACGAAACTATAAGGGTTCCGTTTTTTGCCATTCGGCTACGGAACCCTAAAAATGGCAAAGATGTTTTTTTACCAGTCCGATTTTGTATGTGAAAATAATTAGCAAAATCTGATTAGCAAACAGAAAACATCTCCTCTCTTTTTCACTTTGGTGGATGCCGGGCCTTTTGCACTTAGATTAAAGCGCTTCTTTAGCTATTTAGGTGTCAGACATTTATAAAAACATTGCGACAAGGATTCTCTGACTGATAGAAACTAGCATACAATCAGGGTAGCAAATTCAAAAAATCTCCCTTTATTCAGGGAGTTTAAGAGCTGCTTGGCTAATATTTGTTACCCAACCATGATACAGTCATGTACAAGGGTAGGTAATAAATAAATAAGATTAAATACTAATTAAAATAAATTTTAACATGAATTTTTGTATCATGTATATATCACCGATTCTTAGCGCATATTGTATAAACAATACCAAACATTGAAATTTATAACTCTATGTCAGGAGTTTAGCTTAAAAAAAACAATCATTGTGTCCCAAAGAAAAAGTATAATATACAGAACAAGTACGAAAGTAGAACACCGAGGTATTAGGGAAAACCGGGGAGTCGTTTGTAAGATTTGGGAGTTTTGGCTACACTAGATCTGAAAATCTTATTTTTTTAAATGTTTGCGTTAGTTTATTTCTCATTTTCGCCGTCTTCTAAAAGGATAATTTCGCACTGTACACATTTGGGTGACCGTTACCTATCATTAACTATTTTAATTATTCATCCAACAACAATTTCTAATGTAGTTTAGTAATGCGTAGATCGATTTTTGGCGCTAAGCAGCTGTAATACCTGTGTATTGCAAAAAACAATTATTTTACAATTACAACTAATGACAAAGTAATTATTATAAAAACATTTTTAGTCAGTATTGGAACGGAACTAAAAGCAATCAGTTGATTTTTGATAATTTGAATATTATTTTTCAGAAATCGTGACTATACTCAAGGCTTCAACATGAGTACTTCAATCGGATTTAAGATACCAGGATGGGATCTTAGCAAAAGCGTATGTAAGTACATATATCAATAATTAGTGCTTAATATTCCACCTGACCTTAAAGTGTGATTCGACAACTGTTAATTTTTATTTGTTAACATAAAAACTCTCTATAAAAAGTATGACCATTTTGAAATCTAAGTAATAAAATTTTCATAGGATTATACCTATGTATTATTACATAATATGAAAATGAATGTGTGCTTATAATACTAGTGATTTTTGTAGCAATTAAGCTTGTATCGGACAAAAATATTTAAACAAAGGTAGAGAGAGTAGTGTGCAGAGTAGTTATCAACGATGTGACCATTAGAGAGTCTCTATCACAATGTTACTTCTATTAAAATTTTGAATATTGTAGATCTTGACACATTTGCACATTAAGTGTTAAAATATATACTTATTGACGAACTCCGTGGTGTAGTGGCTAAGCACGCTGGGTTTCAAGGCATCGCCGCTCCGAGGTACCGGATTCAATTCCCGGTCGGGTCAATGTAGAAATCATAATTTTCTATATCGGGTATCGAGATACCCGATCTGGGTGTTGGGGTACCACCGTTGTGTCTGATTTCCATAACACAAGTGCATTTGCTACTTACTTTGAGATCAGAGTCATGTATGTGATTGGTGTACAATTTTCAAAATGTATATGATATTTAAACTCATTTATTATAGTGCCAATACTATGTTACTATTAGCTATTAAATCAGGTAATGTATGCAACATTGGAATATTCAAAAATGCAAGAAATATGAATCCAAGTTGCGTGTTTTTGCCCTTACCATTTGAATACAAACTGTAAAAAATACTATGAAGTGTGTACTCATCTATAACTCATCATGATCCTTGGAACACTGACATATCACAAATACCTACAGTTTTTTCAGATAGGTGCTCCATTATACCGAAGTATTTCAAAGTCACATAGTAAAAGTTTTACCGAAACTATAAAATAGTAATAACACAATAACAGTAAAGTTTAAAATCACTATAGTAAAACTAAAGAAAAACAGGGCGCGTTTACGACAAGTGGTGTCAAACAGTCTACTGTATTAATTTAAAATGACCAAATGTTCTTTAATAAAACACTATAAAAACGAAGTTAAATAAAAATGTTGAGGCCAACATGGCGTGTTTAACACAATATTAGAAGTACCTTTCATGAATTGAAATAATTGATATTTTATTTTATGAAAGTGACCATAAGTCTTGTTTGAAAGTGCAATAGAGGCCAAACGTTTGAGTATCAAATATAAAAAAGGATAAGTCGCAGATAATTATAAGACAATGGTAGACAATGAGTAATATCTAACCAGCTATGTATTCTCGCATACGTAAACGACCATAATTGCAATTTTCTCGACGGCGAACATGTTATTAGCTTTTAAGATTTCTGATAGTTAATAAATATGACTGCCATTAATTTCCACTATTATTTTGTATTGTTGATTAATTAACTTTTTGATTAATAGCTGCTAGTCTTGAACGTAGTTTTGTCTGTAACAAAAACGGAGGAACTCTGTTGACAATATAATAGCGTAATTTATGGATATTTCTGAGGTCAATGTTTTACAGGTTAGAATAAATAAATGCAGAAAACCTAATGACTTTACCTTAATGAGCCAGATACTGTGTGATGTTGAGGGAAATACCTTTTATTACTACGCAAGATGAGTAAACAAGATTCATTCCTGCTCATCCAAAATGAATTCAGATGATTTTTATCGAAAACTACCTACATGACATAATTCATTATATTATCTTTTCTAAACGTCAGACAAAGCTTTTAATACGTTGAATGGCTAAGAGTTTCAATACGGAGACTAACATATTTGCTTTATTATTATAAAGATAAAAAAATAGTAATTACTGAAGCACACATAAAATAGAATGTGACTAAATCTAAATTAATATTATATACCTGAAGGGCTTGTTTGTTCGCACGCGCTTATCTCAGGAACAACTGGACCGATTTCGAAAAATAATGTTGTGTTGGATAGCTTATTGATTAATCTTATAAAAAATCACTGCGATGGGAGGGGAGAGCAAATTCACAAAATGCACAAATCGCTAATCAAACATGTTTCTGGTAATTTCAATTTGGCTTGCGTCAAATGCTGTCATCATTGTATGTAAAGTTAATCATTGCCTTGTTAAGACTCTAAATGAAAAGTTAAGTAAATAAAGGTTAAGAAAAATCAAGTGTCAATCATTCTCACGTTCGGAAAGTTTTGAAGCGTCATAAGAATTTTAATCCTTCGTGGCACCTGAAACTTCCGAATAAATCACTTGCTCAAATGACACAAAAACGTGCGTCACTTTAAAGCAAAAGACGGCGTGGGGCACGAATAATAAATAAATAGGTAAATAAATAATCCTTTGAACATTCCCACACATCGCCATCTAGTCTCCCAGTGAGCTACTCAAAGTTTGTGTTATGGGTGTCAGACAACGGATATAATACTTAAATACTTTTTTTTAACCAACTTCAAAAAAGGAGGAGATAATCAATTCGACTGTATGTTTTTTTTTTTTTGTATGTATTTATTTTTATTTTTTTATGTTACCTCATATCTCAGTCGTTTGTTGACCAAATCGAATTTTTTTTCGCCTACTTAGAGGGTGTACCTTCTAGTTGGTCCCATTTTTCCATTTTGGGATCTGATGATGGGATATTGGTGTAATCGAGGGAAACCCTCAAATTTTAAAGGCACGTATAGTGTTCATTTACTAGAATCTTAATGTTGACGTGTTGTTACGTCTGATAGTCAACATCTTGTGGGGCTGAACTTATGATAGGTAATTTGTAGCTTCTTAAAAAATAGAATCATAATGTGAAACTCCCCCCCCCCTTATGTAATCACAAAAAATGAAGAAATAAAATAAACTTAAAAAAAGTAAAGACCTACTTCAAAACCAAAATGCACTAAAAAGTCTTAAATAAACTCTTCACCATTGAAAGGAAAGGAATCCGTTTTAGGCAAACAATTTCTTTTTGGAGTCGGTGCCATCACTTTGACCACCAAGCATCAACTATCACAGCACCGACTCCAAAAAGAAATTGTTTGCCTAAAACGGATTCCTTTCCTTTCAATGGTGAAGAGTTATTTAAGACTTTTTAGTGCATTTTGGTTTTTTTTTTGTAAATACATACATGATATACCTACTCGTAGAAAACACCCCGACCTATACAAAGAGACATGTTCATGCACACAAATGTTTGTATTGTGCCGGGATCGAACCCGCAATCCGCTGCGTAGTAGGTGATTTCTCGACCACTAAACCAGACGGGTCGTCATAGTAATAGTTTTGGGGTAACCTGATTCGAAACAGAAAATTATTTAGTTGTAATTTACTTTCCAACCAACGATCACCAATCGTTCACTTTTTCAACTAATGATTGTCAAATTTTTATACGACAACGTTTCTTTTTGGCAGAATTATTGTTAAGCTGATTCCTATGATGCGACAAAAAGTTTGCAACATTTATCATTTACTAAATCTTCACTAGGCCACACAACTATTACATGAATAATACAATAAAAAAATACTTTATTAGGCTTAAATAAAAAAGTTCTATGTAAGATTTTTCTCATAGTTGCCAAACGTAAAGAATATATTTTTCATATAAAATTGAAAAAAAAACATGTTCGTTTATATGCTGAGAACTGAGAACCTAAGTGTCATTTGGCACACTAGTTGCGGTCTCCGGACCGGTTCATACATAATTGCCCGCATGCGATTATATTATACGGACAGGACTGCAGATCGCAACCAGTATGCCAAATCTTAAAATACTTACTTTTACTATTGTCTTAAAATAGCCGCTCCCTACGTTTCGCTGAGAAGGTGCCCGCTAGCACAGAATTTTTGTATTAAATGTTTTATTTTTTTAGATGAAGAAATAAATGAACTGCCTCTAATGAGGTCACCAGGTCCAGTATTAATGATACTGGCCGCGTACCTGCTTTTCGTTTTGAAAGTTGGACCGACTTTCATGAGGAAGAGAGATGCATACAAACTGAAGACAGTATTAGTTTTATACAACGGTGTACAAGTGGCTTTATCTCTATTTTTGATGGCTTTGGTAAGTTTTTTTACAGATCTAAAGCTTTTATTTTTTGAACTATCATTGTTGTTTGAAAAGTACTTGATTCCTAACAATACTTTGAACTATTTTGCGATATAAGCACATTTATCATCCCGTACCGGGAGCAGCACCAACTAGGATCGGTACCGTACTGCGAATTCTTCGCCTCAGATCGTGTTCGCTACAACGTATGATAGTTTTTCTGGTGAACGACAGCCCGTTTGATAGGGTGGGCAGATAGTTTACAATCAACAGGCGACGCACTGTAAGCAAGTTACACCGCAAGCGCTGTTTTAAAGAATGGTATGGAATTTCACATATTGTACCGTTACCATGAGTTTACTGCGGTTTGACTCGCTAGCCACGACGTAAAAGAGTGTATGGAAAATTTTTGTACTGCAAGTGACCGCTAGAGGCGCTTTGCAATTTTCCACAGACTGTACTAAACGCCTCGAGTTGATACGGTGTTGTTCCCGTAACGGGTGAATAGATGTCCAATAACTATTGGTTAATAATCATTTGCCACATTTTGTTTTTTGTTGATGTTCTATGTTTATTAGTTTAATAATTGTAGTATAAATAATAATTTGTGTTGTTTTTCTAGTATGGATCACTATTGTATAGGATGGGATTATTACCAAAAGCATGTTACATTGAAAGAGATGACATGAAAAATGAGGTAAATGTTATCTTTTCAAAATTATATCTATTTATAACAATTGCCTTTTTCTTACTTTAAGAATAGCAAAACTGCTTCATGTCATTAGTGATTCCTTAAAAAAAGGCTTTGTTGTAATTATTTCAAACGTGTTAAATAATGTCAAAAATGGTTTAACCTTTTTTTTGGGAGATACTATATATGACTGTTGGACGCTTCACTTCCAATATTGCACTTAGCAATAAAAACATGTAGATAAAAAATCTAACAATAAAACACGTTACAGGTCCTCACAGCAATATGGTGGTACTTCGCCGCAAAAATAACCGAACTACTAGACACAATATTCTTTGTGTTTCGGAAGAAATACAACCAAATAACATTCCTACATCTGTACCACCATTCGGTCATGGCACTCGGCACCTGGTGTATGCTGAAATACTTCCCATCACACCTGCTTTTCTTCATTGGCTTTCTGAACTCGTTTGTTCATGTGCTGATGTATACCTACTATGGCCTGGCTGCGTTCGGAGACAAGTTCGCCAAATACTTGACGTGGAAGAAGTACATGACTTCTATCCAGCTGGTAAGGATCTTGCTTATTTTATATTCATCTGTATGCAATATTAGGAAATCAGGTACCACCCGTGCGCAAATTCATCTCTATGAATGTAAAATAAAGGTAGGCCCATTTACTCAGTCAATCAAATCAAATCAGTTGATTCGAGGTTAAAATATAAATTTGCCTGTATTCGAGATCATCTAAGTAACTGAAGGTTGATGTCACCAATGTCAGATATGATTTATCCGATTTGATAAGTATAAGTCTACCGATTTTAAAACGACATTTATATTTAATGATTGCTGACAAACAGGTGACTTTCCAAATTAGGCGTATTGTATTTTATTCGACGTATATTCCGTATCTGCTGTTGGTGAAAGAGTGACACAATTATATCATGAAGTTTTTTTTTTGTGCATACAGTTAAAAATTTAAATTGTAATAAGTTGTTGATTTGACCAAGATTTAGCAAGCTTAATCTTGATTAAATCATTACTTTAGATCATTATTTTATTTTAAACCTGTAAAAGTTCAGGGCCGTGGTGCAATTGCACTATTGAAGTATTTTTTCAGCCATTTGAAACCCCCTTCAACATTTGGTTAAATTACACAATGATATTTCTCCTTTCCAGATACAATTCGTGATGATCGTATTCCAGTATATTCTATCCATCAGAGCCTCAGATTGCCCGCCATCAAGAGGAATTTCCATTTTCATGACGTCAAATACAATCTTCATACTTCTACTCTTTGTTAACTTCTACAAACAAAGCTATAACAGCAAGAAATCTGACCAAAAATCAACAAACAGCAGTTTGACCAAAGATTCTAATGGTCACAGTTTAGTATTTGAAAGGAAAGATAAGTCAATTTAATATTTAAGTTTAGTTAGGTCTTAGTATTAAATTATGGAATTGAATGATTTTTTTTTACTATCCCTAGGCTTGAAGCAATGGTATTTCAATAAGCTTTTCTATAGTGAAATCTTACTAGCAGGATGATATAAAGTCCGTTTGTCTTTGCTAGTCAAATATTGTTAACAATATTTTCATAACCTTTAAAATAATATCAGTCATCATTATCAAGCAAAGGAAGTCCACTGCTGAACGTAGGCTTCTACCACGGCTTTCAACAGCGACCGATCACAAGCGGTCTGCATCCAGTTAAAATTTAAATATTAATTTGATTTCAGTGTTCTACGATAGAAAACCAATTATTTAGGTTGTGACTTTTGTGTTTATCTTATTTTAAAATGAATTATTTCGTTAAAAAGGAATTGATTACAATATTCGAGAAGCTAAAAAGACCAGACTTTACCTGTGTAAAATTATGACAAAACATAATTAAACAAAGTGTACCTACTGAAATGTAGCTGAATGGAAATCAATTACAGAACCTCGCAAATAAATAACAGCTTTCTTACGACTTAAGTGGCATAAAGCCGGAGCCGTCGATATGTGTCGGCAGAAAATTTTAAACGAGTTTGTCGACGGCTCCCGTTGTATTTGTCGACGATTATATGCGAAGGCGATGTCGACCTCCGTGATGAGTGGCTAAGCACGCTGATTTTAAGGCGTCGCCGCTACGAGGTCCCGGGTTCGATTCCCGGTCGGGACAAGAAAAAAATATATTGTCTCGGGTCTGGGTGTTGTGGTACCACCGTTGTGTCTGAATTTCATAACACAAGTGCATGATTCATAAAGATGAAATAAGAAACCAAAAATTTGCGCACGGGCAGGACTTGAACCAGCAACCTTTTGGCAAACCGGGCCAAACGCTCTTACCAATTGAGCTACCGTGCTGTTAGTCCGACCCTGCGAAATTTGTGGTTTCTTATGAAAACGTCAATTGCGTGACGCTTAGCGCCATCTAGCCGTCTGTTCATGAAACAGATGGCCCAAGCAGTTATTCTTTACAGAATAAATTCAACTTGGAAATTGATGTCGCTTCGCTATCTAATGCTTTAGAATGTTTTTAACACTCACAGTGTCATATTTTATATTCATAAAGATGAAATAAGAAACCAAAAATTTGCGCACGGGCAGGACTTGAACCAGCAACCTTTTGGCAAACCGGGCCAAACGCTCTTACCAATTGAGCTACCGTGCTGTTAGTCCGACCCTGCGAAATTTGTGGTTTCTTATGAAAACGTCAATTGCGTGACGCTTAGCGCCATCTAGCCGTCTGTTCATGAAACAGATGGCCCAAGCAGTTATTCTTTACAGAATAAATTCAACTTGGAAATTGATGTCGCTTCGCTATCTAATGCTTTAGAATGTTTTTAACACTCACAGTGTCATATTTTATATTCATAAAGATGAAATAAGAAACCAAAAATTTGCGCACGGGCAGGACTTGAACCAGCAACCTTTTGGCAAACCGGGCCAAACGCTCTTACCAATTGAGCTACCGTGCTGTTAGTCCGACCCTGCGAAATTTGTGGTTTCTTATGAAAACGTCAATTGCGTGACGCTTAGCGCCATCTAGCCGTCTGTTCATGAAACAGATGGCCCAAGCAGTTATTCTTTACAGAATAAATTCAACTTGGAAATTGATGTCGCTTCGCTATCTAATGCTTTAGAATGTTTTTAACACTCACAGTGTCATATTTTATATTCATAAAGATGAAATAAGAAACCAAAAATTTGCGCACGGGCAGGACTTGAACCAGCAACCTTTTGGCAAACCGGGCCAAACGCTCTTACCAATTGAGCTACCGTGCTGTTAGTCCGACCCTGCGAAATTTGTGGTTTCTTATGAAAACGTCAATTGCGTGACGCTTAGCGCCATCTAGCCGTCTGTTCATGAAACAGATGGCCCAAGCAGTTATTCTTTACAGAATAAATTCAACTTGGAAATTGATGTCGCTTCGCTATCTAATGCTTTAGAATGTTTTTAACACTCACAGTGTCATATTTTATATTCATAAAGATGAAATAAGAAACCAAAAATTTGCGCACGGGCAGGACTTGAACCAGCAACCTTTTGGCAAACCGGGCCAAACGCTCTTACCAATTGAGCTACCGTGCTGTTAGTCCGACCCTGCGAAATTTGTGGTTTCTTATGAAAACGTCAATTGCGTGACGCTTAGCGCCATCTAGCCGTCTGTTCATGAAACAGATGGCCCAAGCAGTTATTCTTTACAGAATAAATTCAACTTGGAAATTGATGTCGCTTCGCTATCTAATGCTTTAGAATGTTTTTAACACTCACAGTGTCATATTTTATATTCATAAAGATGAAATAAGAAACCAAAAATTTGCGCACGGGCAGGACTTGAACCAGCAACCTTTTGGCAAACCGGGCCAAACGCTCTTACCAATTGAGCTACCGTGCTGTTAGTCCGACCCTGCGAAATTTGTGGTTTCTTATGAAAACGTCAATTGCGTGACGCTTAGCGCCATCTAGCCGTCTGTTCATGAAACAGATGGCCCAAGCAGTTATTCTTTACAGAATAAATTCAACTTGGAAATTGATGTCGCTTCGCTATCTAATGCTTTAGAATGTTTTTAACACTCACAGTGTCATATTTTATATTCATAAAGATGAAATAAGAAACCAAAAATTTGCGCACGGGCAGGACTTGAACCAGCAACCTTTTGGCAAACCGGGCCAAACGCTCTTACCAATTGAGCTACCGTGCTGTTAGTCCGACCCTGCGAAATTTGTGGTTTCTTATGAAAACGTCAATTGCGTGACGCTTAGCGCCATCTAGCCGTCTGTTCATGAAACAGATGGCCCAAGCAGTTATTCTTTACAGAATAAATTCAACTTGGAAATTGATGTCGCTTCGCTATCTAATGCTTTAGAATGTTTTTAACACTCACAGTGTCATATTTTATATTCATAAAGATGAAATAAGAAACCAAAAATTTGCGCACGGGCAGGACTTGAACCAGCAACCTTTTGGCAAACCGGGCCAAACGCTCTTACCAATTGAGCTACCGTGCTGTTAGTCCGACCCTGCGAAATTTGTGGTTTCTTATGAAAACGTCAATTGCGTGACGCTTAGCGCCATCTAGCCGTCTGTTCATGAAACAGATGGCCCAAGCAGTTATTCTTTACAGAATAAATTCAACTTGGAAATTGATGTCGCTTCGCTATCTAATGCTTTAGAATGTTTTTAACACTCACAGTGTCATATTTTATATTCATAAAGATGAAATAAGAAACCAAAAATTTGCGCACGGGCAGGACTTGAACCAGCAACCTTTTGGCAAACCGGGCCAAACGCTCTTACCAATTGAGCTACCGTGCTGTTAGTCCGACCCTGCGAAATTTGTGGTTTCTTATGAAAACGTCAATTGCGTGACGCTTAGCGCCATCTAGCCGTCTGTTCATGAAACAGATGGCCCAAGCAGTTATTCTTTACAGAATAAATTCAACTTGGAAATTGATGTCGCTTCGCTATCTAATGCTTTAGAATGTTTTTAACACTCACAGTGTCATATTTTATATTCATAAAGATGAAATAAGAAACCAAAAATTTGCGCACGGGCAGGACTTGAACCAGCAACCTTTTGGCAAACCGGGCCAAACGCTCTTACCAATTGAGCTACCGTGCTGTTAGTCCGACCCTGCGAAATTTGTGGTTTCTTATGAAAACGTCAATTGCGTGACGCTTAGCGCCATCTAGCCGTCTGTTCATGAAACAGATGGCCCAAGCAGTTATTCTTTACAGAATAAATTCAACTTGGAAATTGATGTCGCTTCGCTATCTAATGCTTTAGAATGTTTTTAACACTCACAGTGTCATATTTTATATTCATAAAGATGAAATAAGAAACCAAAAATTTGCGCACGGGCAGGACTTGAACCAGCAACCTTTTGGCAAACCGGGCCAAACGCTCTTACCAATTGAGCTACCGTGCTGTTAGTCCGACCCTGCGAAATTTGTGGTTTCTTATGAAAACGTCAATTGCGTGACGCTTAGCGCCATCTAGCCGTCTGTTCATGAAACAGATGGCCCAAGCAGTTATTCTTTACAGAATAAATTCAACTTGGAAATTGATGTCGCTTCGCTATCTAATGCTTTAGAATGTTTTTAACACTCACAGTGTCATATTTTATATTCATAAAGATGAAATAAGAAACCAAAAATTTGCGCACGGGCAGGACTTGAACCAGCAACCTTTTGGCAAACCGGGCCAAACGCTCTTACCAATTGAGCTACCGTGCTGTTAGTCCGACCCTGCGAAATTTGTGGTTTCTTATGAAAACGTCAATTGCGTGACGCTTAGCGCCATCTAGCCGTCTGTTCATGAAACAGATGGCCCAAGCAGTTATTCTTTACAGAATAAATTCAACTTGGAAATTGATGTCGCTTCGCTATCTAATATTTTAAAAATTTTTGGTTTCTTATTTCATCTTTATGAATATAAAATATGACACTGTGAGTGTTAAAAACATTCTAAAGCATTAGATAGCGAAGCGACATCAATTTCCAAGTTGAATTTATTCTGTAAAGAATAACTGCTTGGGCCATCTGTTTCATGAACAGACGGCTAGATGGCGCTAAGCGTCACGCAATTGACGTTTTCATAAGAAACCACAAATTTCGCAGGGTCGGACTAACAGCACGGTAGCTCAATTGGTAAGAGCGTTTGGCCCGGTTTGCCAAAAGGTTGCTGGTTCAAGTCCTGCCCGTGCGCAAATTTTTGGTTTCTTATTTCATCTTTATGAATATAAAATATGACACTGTGAGTGTTAAAAACATTCTAAAGCATTAGATAGCGAAGCGACATCAATTTCCAAGTTGAATTTATTCTGTAAAGAATAACTGCTTGGGCCATCTGTTTCATGAACAGACGGCTAGATGGCGCTAAGCGTCACGCAATTGACGTTTTCATAAGAAACCACAAATTTCGCAGGGTCGGACTAACAGCACGGTAGCTCAATTGGTAAGAGCGTTTGGCCCGGTTTGCCAAAAGGTTGCTGGTTCAAGTCCTGCCCGTGCGCAAATTTTTGGTTTCTTATTTCATCTTTATGAATATAAAATATGACACTGTGAGTGTTAAAAACATTCTAAAGCATTAGATAGCGAAGCGACATCAATTTCCAAGTTGAATTTATTCTGTAAAGAATAACTGCTTGGGCCATCTGTTTCATGAACAGACGGCTAGATGGCGCTAAGCGTCACGCAATTGACGTTTTCATAAGAAACCACAAATTTCGCAGGGTCGGACTAACAGCACGGTAGCTCAATTGGTAAGAGCGTTTGGCCCGGTTTGCCAAAAGGTTGCTGGTTCAAGTCCTGCCCGTGCGCAAATTTTTGGTTTCTTATTTCATCTTTATGAATATAAAATATGACACTGTGAGTGTTAAAAACATTCTAAAGCATTAGATAGCGAAGCGACATCAATTTCCAAGTTGAATTTATTCTGTAAAGAATAACTGCTTGGGCCATCTGTTTCATGAACAGACGGCTAGATGGCGCTAAGCGTCACGCAATTGACGTTTTCATAAGAAACCACAAATTTCGCAGGGTCGGACTAACAGCACGGTAGCTCAATTGGTAAGAGCGTTTGGCCCGGTTTGCCAAAAGGTTGCTGGTTCAAGTCCTGCCCGTGCGCAAATTTTTGGTTTCTTATTTCATCTTTATGAATATAAAATATGACACTGTGAGTGTTAAAAACATTCTAAAGCATTAGATAGCGAAGCGACATCAATTTCCAAGTTGAATTTATTCTGTAAAGAATAACTGCTTGGGCCATCTGTTTCATGAACAGACGGCTAGATGGCGCTAAGCGTCACGCAATTGACGTTTTCATAAGAAACCACAAATTTCGCAGGGTCGGACTAACAGCACGGTAGCTCAATTGGTAAGAGCGTTTGGCCCGGTTTGCCAAAAGGTTGCTGGTTCAAGTCCTGCCCGTGCGCAAATTTTTGGTTTCTTATTTCATCTTTATGAATATAAAATATGACACTGTGAGTGTTAAAAACATTCTAAAGCATTAGATAGCGAAGCGACATCAATTTCCAAGTTGAATTTATTCTGTAAAGAATAACTGCTTGGGCCATCTGTTTCATGAACAGACGGCTAGATGGCGCTAAGCGTCACGCAATTGACGTTTTCATAAGAAACCACAAATTTCGCAGGGTCGGACTAACAGCACGGTAGCTCAATTGGTAAGAGCGTTTGGCCCGGTTTGCCAAAAGGTTGCTGGTTCAAGTCCTGCCCGTGCGCAAATTTTTGGTTTCTTATTTCATCTTTATGAATATAAAATATGACACTGTGAGTGTTAAAAACATTCTAAAGCATTAGATAGCGAAGCGACATCAATTTCCAAGTTGAATTTATTCTGTAAAGAATAACTGCTTGGGCCATCTGTTTCATGAACAGACGGCTAGATGGCGCTAAGCGTCACGCAATTGACGTTTTCATAAGAAACCACAAATTTCGCAGGGTCGGACTAACAGCACGGTAGCTCAATTGGTAAGAGCGTTTGGCCCGGTTTGCCAAAAGGTTGCTGGTTCAAGTCCTGCCCGTGCGCAAAATTTTTGGTTTCTTATTTCATCTTTATGAATATAAAATATGACACTGTGAGTGTTAAAAACATTCTAAAGCATTAGATAGCGAAGCGACATCAATTTCCAAGTTGAATTTATTCTGTAAAGAATAACTGCTTGGGCCATCTGTTTCATGAACAGACGGCTAGATGGCGCTAAGCGTCACGCAATTGACGTTTTCATAAGAAACCACAAATTTCGCAGGGTCGGACTAACAGCACGGTAGCTCAATTGGTAAGAGCGTTTGGCCCGGTTTGCCAAAAGGTTGCTGGTTCAAGTCCTGCCCGTGCGCAAATTTTTGGTTTCTTATTTCATCTTTATGAATATAAAATA
This sequence comes from Pyrausta purpuralis, assembly GCA_963924145.1. Classification (NCBI taxonomy): domain Eukaryota; kingdom Metazoa; phylum Arthropoda; class Insecta; order Lepidoptera; family Crambidae; genus Pyrausta; species Pyrausta purpuralis. Next base: position 5,202,502 of record OZ001648.1, on the reverse strand, counting down.
TGACACTGTGAGTGTTAAAAACATTCTAAAGCATTAGATAGCGAAGCGACATCAATTTCCAAGTTGAATTTATTCTGTAAAGAATAACTGCTTGGGCCATCTGTTTCATGAACAGACGGCTAGATGGCGCTAAGCGTCACGCAATTGACGTTTTCATAAGAAACCACAAATTTCGCAGGGTCGGACTAACAGCACGGTAGCTCAATTGGTAAGAGCGTTTGGCCCGGTTTGCCAAAAGGTTGCTGGTTCAAGTCCTGCCCGTGCGCAAATTTTTGGTTTCTTATTTCATCTTTATGAATATAAAATATGACACTGTGAGTGTTAAAAACATTCTAAAGCATTAGATAGCGAAGCGACATCAATTTCCAAGTTGAATTTATTCTGTAAAGAATAACTGCTTGGGCCATCTGTTTCATGAACAGACGGCTAGATGGCGCTAAGCGTCACGCAATTGACGTTTTCATAAGAAACCACAAATTTCGCAGGGTCGGACTAACAGCACGGTAGCTCAATTGGTAAGAGCGTTTGGCCCGGTTTGCCAAAAGGTTGCTGGTTCAAGTCCTGCCCGTGCGCAAATTTTTGGTTTCTTATTTCATCTTTATGAATATAAAATATGACACTGTGAGTGTTAAAAACATTCTAAAGCATTAGATAGCGAAGCGACATCAATTTCCAAGTTGAATTTATTCTGTAAAGAATAACTGCTTGGGCCATCTGTTTCATGAACAGACGGCTAGATGGCGCTAAGCGTCACGCAATTGACGTTTTCATAAGAAACCACAAATTTCGCAGGGTCGGACTAACAGCACGGTAGCTCAATTGGTAAGAGCGTTTGGCCCGGTTTGCCAAAAGGTTGCTGGTTCAAGTCCTGCCCGTGCGCAAATTTTTGGTTTCTTATTTCATCTTTATGAATATAAAATATGACACTGTGAGTGTTAAAAACATTCTAAAGCACAAGTGCATGAGCTACTTACTTTGGTATCAGAGCAATGTATTTGATTGGTGTCCAATATTTATTTATTTATATTTAAACATCAGCGGTTAACTATCAATGCACTGTCTGTATGCTGGTGACAGGCCGTCAATGACCCATTGGCTAAACAATGGGTAGCCGTCGTCAAACCTCAATCGTTTGGCAATACATGTGATTATTACAAAACAGACCAACTTTTAAAAATGAAATGCTCTGATTATTTGTATTTAACAGATATTTAACTAGAACTTACAGAGACATTGTGAAACAATATAGCAGATTTAATGGTTGTTATAATGGTATGGGTTAAAATATATTTTTAACAATAACCTAACGTAACGCGTAATTAGTAAATAATTTAAATTACAGGAGATTTACGAAAATATGGTTTATCTATCTTTACCCAACGGCCTATCCATCCCCCTTATACATAATAACTCAAACCGCCTTATAAACAAATTACACTGTTTTGTCACTTTCTGTCAAGTGATGAGAGCGCCAAGAAAGAACGAGACAAAACAGTATAAAACAGGTTTATTTAGGCTGTTTGCGTTATTATATACGACGGTATGTCTATATCCATATAAACATAGCGTGAAATTTATTTACATCTATCCATCTTTTTGTAAACTTATTAGTGACGATTTTACCAACGTCAGATAATGTTCTTCGAATATGTTGCAAAACAAATAATTCGAAAACGTCACCTATTTGTCAGCAATCATTAATGTAAATGTCATTTTAAAAACGGTACTTATTCGGTCGGACAAGTCCTATCTGACGTTGGTAAAATCGACTATTAATATGTAAAACCCAGCAATCTGTTCATCGAATGCAGGATATTTTAGAACAGTTCGAAATGTTAAGGTTGTTGATTTTTTGACCTTGTTTTTATAAGAAAAAATGATTCAGTTAAATAAATTCATAGTAACTTTTAAAATAAAGAAAAAATATATATACCTGAAATTCTTTATTTTTAAGCCCCTTTGCTATCGAGAACACGACCTGTTTACCAGTATAGGAGCGTTAATTGCTTTCAGCTCACATTAATTACTTACTTCTGGTCCTATGTCTCCTAGATGGGACAGAGGGCATCCACAACAGTCCTCCATCACGTTCAGTTTTGACCTTCGCGCTTCATTTCACTCCAAATCTTACCTATTTATTTCGCCTCGTCTGCTACAGTGCGCCGCCAAATTTGTTTGGGGCGATCACGTATGCGCCTCCCTGGGGGTTCCAGTCCAGAGCCTGCCTGAGAATGTGACCCGGGTCCCTGCGGAGAGTGGTCAATCTAATTCCACTTGCGGCGCTTGATCTGCTGATCGATTGGGATTTCGTGGTAGCGTTCCAACAGTTCGACGTTGGATTTTTTTTCGGGCCAGTGTATACCGAGAATTATCCTTTGTACATCGAGTTTTTCACCTCCAGTTTCTGACACGCTGCTCCCGAGGTAAGTAAAGTTGTGGACTCGTTCCACATCCTCTGCACCAATCCGTAGCGGTGTGTAATTCTTCACTCCAGATCACATTTCTTGAGTCTTCCGGCAGTTGATTCGAAGCCCCGTGATTCCCGCCTCTCGATGTAGGACGTCAATTTTTTACTGCATATCGCGATGTGTATGGCTCAGCAGGCAGAGGTCATCAGCATAATCTAAGTCTTCCAAGACTTTGGTAATCCCCCACTCTATTTCACGCCGTTGGTCTTGATATACGCGATGCATAATTCCATGAAGGACAAACAGAAAAAGGAGAGGCGAGAGCAGGCAGCCTTGCCGGACGCCTGCATGCACCTCGATATCTTGGGAGATGAGGCCTTCGTGAGTAACTCTACAAGAATATTTCTTGTAGACGGCCTTTAGCAGGTCAAAGATTTTTGGCGGGACACCAATGTCAGATGTTCTCAGTTCACCGAAACCATTTCTACGTTCACTAAGACCAGTATTTAGAAGTAGATGACGCCTCGCGGACTAAAAGAGTAGGTACACAAATGATGTCAATGGATTGACATCCATCACATCAGACATCAGTTTCGGAAAAGAGTCATAATAATGTAGCTTTCTTAATATATTTTAAAAGTATGTCGGTACATTACAATAGACTCGTTGACCTTATTTAAAAAACGAGTTAACACTTTAAATGGTAGTATTAAATCAACAAAAAAAAAATACTATTTTTTAAATATTTAACATTTACAGTAATTTTATAATGATCTAAACATGCAATTTGAATGGGACTCATGAATGCTTGAAATATCATGGTGCCAACTTCAGATTCACGTTTACTGCTAGGCATTCACGATCACTCGGCCACATGTATATTTTTTACAAATTAAATTAACGAAAATATTAAGTCTTTATTTAAATAAAGAAAAAATATATTTATTAATACAGAAAAGTCATCTGGTATCATGTAAACGGAAATATTCCTTCAAATAACATGCTAATATTAGCGTTCCTTCCTTTTTTTTCTACAATGGTGAGTATAATCCCTCATGGATGTGTTTATCAGCAGACTTTTGTTATACTTTTGTTCACGCGGCCACCGGCGAACTTTTGATCCGTGAGCGTCTGCGCTGTTGCTTTAAAGAAATTAAAGGTGTACTTTATATTTATATAAGACAGAGACAGATAATAACATACATGTCCATGACATGTGTCGTGCGGGCGGGATTCGAACCCGCGACTGCTTACCTTGCTAGCCCGGCACGTAAACGACCACACTATGACGGTCGTTAAATTATTGTTAAAAAAATAATAGCAGCAAACTTCTCCATGTATGGCACTGTCTTAGAAAAGAGACTTTTGACGACAAAATATGGACCACATTGGTGCGTGGTTTGGATAAGAAAAAAATCTCGCTAATTTTATTAAAAATACTTTAATCATAAATGATAAGCATCTTTAATAAAATGTCCTTTACGAAAGTATGATATCCAACTGAAACATTTTTTTAGTAAGTTGTTTCTGCAGTTTTTAAAGGCGCGCTGAGGCATTGAGATATGTTTGAACGCTGACGCCATCAAAAACAGACTAAGTCAAAGTTAATACCTCACTTTGACGTAAGGTGGTATTTGCTTGACTATCTTTTAGCGTCTTACTGGTGATCTAGTTCTTAATACAATATCATTGGCTAAGACCTAGGACTTGCAGTTTGTAACTTAGCATATCTGCTTCCGCTTGAGTTCTTACGTTCCAAAAAGCTATTTGTGTCCATTTTTTCATGCCAAAGGTCGTTAATGTTGATAGATTGGTCCGGTTTCTTGCTGTGAATGTTTCAATAATCCCTCAAGCGTATGTGAACGAGACACAATGCAAATTCTATTGTTATGCGGTTGCCTGCAACCGCTCGGGTGTTGAAGCATTAATCGAGTATTTTCGGGCAAATGGGTGATTAACCTGCTGTACCCTAGTCCGGTGGTGGGGCTGCCACCTCAGGGCTTCTGGACTAGCTCGGTTTTTTCCGGGTATCCTCTCTAGTGATAGAATGGTGTTTTAAGGCGCAGAATACTCGCCTTTTGCCCTGCATTCTCAGCTCAGCTGCAAGTCGAGGTAGTGGGCAAGTAGAGCGTGTCTGCAGCAGGTCCCAGGGTGGATGACGCGGAATGGCCGGGGTTCTGCTAAACCGGTGTTTCACTACGGGTAGCTTACATTAACTTTTGTTTAAGTTACGCCCGATTTTGAGTACTGTGTACTTTGTGACTTTCGTTTGGAAGTGATAAGGCGACAGTGTCCTCGACCAAACCTGATGTTACCTATCTTATTATTACAATACAATAGTCGAAGAAGAAAAGTATAAATATTATATAAGATGTTATTCAATTAAGACTCTTACTTGCAAAATCGATTATAAGAAACACTCATTTCTTAACTCCCTTGAAGTTTTTTTTTAATTTATTTATTAAAACACAAAACAGTTTACAGTTGAGGAGAAAAAATATATATACATAAATGAGTATTATGCTAAACTGTAAGATTTAAAAAAAAATAAGCAAACAAGTTTTCTAAGCATTTATTCCAAAACAAACTTAATAAAAATATTTATTTACAAGACATATCTACATATAAATAACAAACTACTTACAATATACGTAACGTGCCGTAAAAAACATCAATAAACATTATGGTCTGAGATCCGGTAAAGATCGATCTTAACCAACCAACTCGATGAGACATAGTTTTTGGTGTTAAACAAATATGCCGTTTTTGACGAGTATAATTTAAATAGTATAAAATAATGTAAATCTTAACAAATACTTGCAACGAAAATTGGTTTGGAAGAGATCGAACGAGTAGTTTTGAGATATAGCACATTTTCAACAACCTCAAACAAAACTTTGTTCTTCATACAATCAATATGACAAACAATGTTACATTTGCTGTCAACAAAATATTGTGGTATTTTAGCTAACTGGAAGTGCCTCTTTTCAGTCCCTAATTCAGCTAAAGTTGGCACGGAATCCTCAGTGCGCGATTCCGACTTGCACTTGTTTTTTTTATATTTTATTTTTATATCATCTTCACCTTTTGTCGTTTAATCTACATATCATAAATACAACTTTCTGGCTAACTAGACCAACGCTCTGCCAATTGAGCTACCGTGCTGTCGGTCCGACTCTGCGAAATTTCTGGTCTTTTATGCACCCGTCTGTTTTTGCAACACAGTAGTTATTCATCACAAATTTTATTTTATCTTTAAGTATACAAATATGACACTGTGATTGTTAGAAACATTCAAGACCATAGGCATATTTGTTCATAATTTATACTTTACAAAACATTGTCTCATCGAGCTATTAAATGGGTAAAGGACGACCTGCCATGTCTCTTATCGTTCGTTCGTTATCTTACGGTTTCTACATGTATAAATATTTCTTAAAATAGTTAGTTAATTTAGCTTTTTTGGCGGTTTTATAGACGAGTTATTTTTTTCAAAGGTAGTTTAACCATTTCTACTTATCGATATAAATTATTTTAATAGGTACAATCGCGGTCTCTCGTTCTTTATTACCTTTGACGACACGTTTGGTGCAGTGGTTAGCGCTCCTGACTATAAGTTACGGGATCGAATCCCGCATCCCGGGCAAAAGTTTGTGTGATGAGCACGGACATTTGTAGGTACCTAAGTTATGGGTGTTATATGTATTTAAGTATATCTATGAGAGACGCGCATATGTTGCCGACATGTGTTTGTATTCGTTTATGGTGAGGGTTCCGACCGAACAGCTGTCGACCTTAATGGAATCAGAATTTTGGCCAAAGGGTGTTTTGTATTGTCTGTTTAGCGGACGGTTACCGGGCACCAAAATACGCAACACAAGTGTTTCATTTGTTTTGATATATAAATAAAATTAAACGTATGCTACTCTTAAAAGTATCTTTTGTAGCGGTCTTTGTTGCTGGCTATAAATGATAAATTAAATAATCATTGTCTGGTACTTCTTAGCACAAGAAAAAAAGTTTCTTACTTCGTAATCAGAAAATTTGGGTGTTATCTAGCGCATATTTATTTATTTATAGGGAGAAATTTCTCTTGTTGTAACTTACGTAGTTTTTTTAAAAAAAAATACGCTCGATTTTGTATCGAATGTGCGAGCGATTTTCGTTAAAAGACACACAAAAGACCTCAACCTAACTATCTCACAGAATGTCAGCCTTAAGTTTAATTTTGCTTAACCTCTTTGGTTGGTTTGACGTAGGATTTCACGTAGAAATCTCCAAACAAGAACATGAAGAATGCAGCGTTGAAAATGATTAATGAAAGTAAGAAATAAGACGGTGGACAGCTTCCATATACGTAAGTGGCTATAGCGTGAAGGAAGATCAGCAGGAATTGTACCTGAAACAAAATAACAAACAAACATTAAAACGCTACCACGTTTTTCACACAGTGTGACATGGATCTTTAGGCCAACGGCAAAAATCAGAACTAACGCTGTCCAATTCCAAAATCTGGTCGCCAGATCGAGTGTAGTGAAATCTCCCCAATCTTACAACAGATTTTACGATTTTCTCTTTTGTTTTATTTTCGTACATGTTCTGCGTAAAGTATTAAAATATTTGTTTTTAAATACCTTAGAGCTACACCTTTAAGTACAGTTATAATTTTCAATAGTTTTAATTGTTAATACAATTGTTTTACAATGATATAAACATACAAGTATAGTACTATTATAATTTTTACCGTTCCCATTGGTCCCATTTGTCTTGGTTGGGTAAACAATATAAGGTTATTAATACAAATACCGACAATTTTCTTCTCTTCTCAGCACTTGCTAAATTGTCTGTGTCTTGTCTAGAAGCGCTAGTAGGGCCCAAAAGATAAGGAGACATGTTAAAGCCCCATAAGGGCCATCATTGATTGATAGTACACTACTTATTGACGATAGTGGCATTTGGTGTCTTAAATTGAATAAATTATTTTTGACTATGACTTTTTGACTCCCTGAATCAAGGGGTCAAGTGATTTACATGCACTGGCTACCTTCATTGAATGCTAGCGCCCTGTGAATGGCATCTATTGTCTAGAAGATTCTTGTCGCACTATACGGACAACAGCACGTCAAGGTTAACATTGCAGTATCTTATGCAGTTGTAATAAGGGCTAGTTTGCAACAGAAGTGGTTAGCCTGATGTACTTTCGAAATACATTACAGTAGGCACTCCTATATCATCGATTAATCGACTTTAAAACTGAGACGTTTGTGACGTCACTATTATCGGCTTCATTTTAATCTCTTTCCCAATTAAAGAACGTTAAATTTCTAATGAATTTAAGTATTGTATCGCTATTATTTTTTGTATTACCTTAATGGAGAGTATTTAATTTATAATAATAATATAGAGTACATAGATGGGGAGGAGAAGACGACGAAAGAGACGTAAGAATAGTTTCAATTTTGCGATTTATTTCCAAACTCTGTAGGTACTAATGGCCTACTTCACAATCAAAAAGTAAGCTCTACCCAAAGAATAATATAAATCAAAATCATGTTTCGTGATAAAGTATAAGGCAGATTCCGATTATGTGATGAGTGATTTCTTAGACTTTTGTTTTTCATATTTTTAAACACTCGCAGTTTTTATTTTCTATTCTTATAAGATGAAATAAAAATGCACACAGGTGGAACTCAAAACTGCATCTTTCTGGATAATCGGGCCTATGCTCTTTCTAACTGAGCTGCCGCGCGGTCGGATCGATGGCGTGGCAGTTCAATAATAAAAATGGTATTTTATGGATACCTCATTACGTGTGACGTCAGCGCTATCTAACCGTCTTTATTTCATTTCATAGAAATACTTCATAGCACTTCCAATATGATGTTTTTATAATTAACTCTGAAATAATAAATTTTAAATTCCATCAATTTATTGATAGGTTTTCAATTTATTTTATTGATTGTTCAAAACATCAATAAAATGTCTTTGCATTTTATGATATTACTTTGTAAGCGATATTTACTTAATTAAACTTCGATCAGGAATGTGATTTAACTATGGAAGATCTCATCTATAATTGAAGTTATAATGGTGTATCCACACCGCCTAGCAGCATATAACGGCGGCCATGCCGCTCATGCCGCAGCGGCTTTTTTCATAGCAATCTGACTGTTCTTGACTTAGGCCGCTGTGGATACACCATAACATGTAATAGCTATCCATGAAAAGTTGCGGTCGAGGTTCATGCTTAACAACCTTTTTTCGAAAATCGCTTGCACGCGCGATACAATAACGCGTGTCACTTCAAACAAAAAACCGGCCAAGTGCGAGTCGGACTCGCGCACTGAGGGTTCCGTGCCAACTTTAACTGAATTAGGGAATCCACTTACTTCTACTTAATAAAATACCACAATATAATTATTATTATGTTTTTATAGTGTTTTGTCACTTTATAAACTTAATAATATAAAGAGCAAATTTCACTTGTAAAAAGCAACTTAGGCTGTTGTGACAGACGAGGAATCGAACCCCGTGTCTTACGCAATCCGGGCGTATGCCTATACCACTCGGCCACCGTCACATTAGCAATACAAACATTTGTGTGCATGAACATGTCTGTACCACAATATTTTCTTGACTGCAAATATAACTTTGTTTTTCATAGTGTTTGTATGAAGTACAAAGTTATGTTTGCGGTTGTTGAAAACATGCTATATCTCAAAAACTACTCGTTTGATCTTGTCCAAACCAAAGTTTTACTTTCGTTGAAAGTATTTGTTACGATCTATATTATATATTTTTTTTCAGAATTTACACTCTCTTGGTTTAGAAGTTAGATGGGGGGAGGGGACGCCCATTTTACCACTTTGGAAGCGGATAGCTATGAAACGTCAGACTTTAAAAGAAAATGGTTTTAGGAACCTCAATATCATTTTGAAAGACCTATCCATAGACACCCCACACGCATAGGTTTGACAATATTTTTTTTTGTTTTTAGTTTCATGTATAAATTTAAATTACATTATTTTTTATTTTTTGTATGAGAATCGGTAAGCGGTTAACAGGATACATCTTCCTACCAAATTTCAACAGTGTAATGCTTATAGTTACAGAATAAAATGGCTGTGACATACGGACGGACAGACAGACAGACAGACAGACAGACTTGACGAAACTATAAGGGTTCCGTTTTTTGCCATTCGGCTACGGAACCCTAAAAAGATGCGAGGTGCAAGAGATTTTGGCTCAGGCCGCTTCACCAAAGCGGAGAGAAGACGGGCGGAAAAATAAAAAGTAAAGTTAGCCTGTAACATCCCACTACTGGGCAAAGGCCTTACCTCAACTATGAGGTAGTTTGAGCCATACTGGAGAAATACAAAGTTACTGGTATGGTAATTCAAGTGACTTCTTGTTCCAAACCGGAATTTTCTTTTGTTTAGGTAGTATAAAGCAATCAATTCTGCTTTTTCAGACTGTAGTTTTTTTCTTCGAGTAAAAAAGATACTGTTTTTGTATTAAGAGCGATATCGACTACCTTTCGTATCAGAATAGGTACTCTACCGTTACCATGAGTTTACGACGGTTTGACTCGCTAGCGACGACGTCAAAGTCTATGAAACATTGCACAGCGCCTCTAGTGATCACTGACAGAACTAAAATGTTCCATACAAAAAGTGACGTTGCCGCTAGCAATTAAAACCATAGTCGCTAGCGAGTAAAATCATGGTAACGGTACTGAGTACTCAACGCCTGGCACCCGAGTTGAAAAATATCTCTTCTCGCACAGCTCATATCACACTGCACACGTCTCTGCTTTAGTAGAGTCCCGGCCTTCAAGTGTAAAGCTGAACGCACACTTATCCGAGCCGAATGCGCAGAACGAAACAAATTTTAGAATTCTTTATAAGAAATCTAATGAACAATTTTTCGTTGAATCGTCCAAATCGGGAAGAACCCCAGAAATCCTACACAAATTTGGATGACGTCATCAGATTCGGTGCGGGTGATGCGGTCGATTCGGACGATTCGAACAACTCGCCGATGACGACTCACTCCCACCTTAGATGTCGCTTATTTATGTTATGATTTCTTCGACGCGGTCGATTCGTCCGATTAGGTCGATTCGGCCGAATCGGATATGTGTGCGAGGCCTGCTTGACTTCGATTCGTTCGGCGCGTTCGGCTTGGATTAATGTGCGTTCACCTTAAATGTTAAAGTAAAATTGACTTACCAGTTGCATTGTAGTTATGTATTTCTTCCACCACAAATACTTGGCCAGCGAAGGGTACGCAGACAAACCATAGTACGTATACATAACTACATGTATAAAAGAGTTCAAAGTGCCCAAAAACACAACACTGTGTGTCGGTTCATATTTCAAACCAATCCAGGTGTTGAGAACCATACAAAAGTGATGATATACATGTAAAAACGACACTTGGTTTTGTTTCTTGCGTAGTACGAAAAATACCGTGTCGAGTAGCTCGCTCAATTTGGCTATAAAGTAGTAGTAAATGCCTGTTGTTACCTGAAAAAGATGGAATATTTGAATCTTAAAACCTATTTTATAAAGTCCTCTGACTGAAAAATAAGACAATGGTCGCAACCCTATACATTGTATGCCCCAAAAGTCATTCTTTGCGTCATACCAAAACTAAATTAATATGAATTAGCTTTTTAATCTTGTTATATTGAATGACTTGTTACGTTAAATGCGCAATTATTCTTGCGCATTCTTATCTAGTCTTATTAAGTTGATTGGAATAACGAGCTGAATCAATTGAACCACTTAAAAATATGGGTCACATATTAAAAAAAATACTTATTAACAAAATGTTGCCCTGTCTATTTATTTGTAAGACAAGCCATCACATGCGCAAACCCGCCAAAATACGTAAACAACAATGGCTAGTTCTTTATGAGCGCAGATAGTAATGATAATAATGTCAGCTCGGCGCAGCGGGCCCGGTGAATACCTACCAAATCCATTCTTGACAGAGCGTCAGTAAAAAAAGCAAAGCAAGAAATTGAAAAAAGTACCAGTAAAACTAAAACATGTCACAAAACCCCAATTTATTTTTTAATTATAGCTTTTCTTTAAGAATTAACATAAAACGACCCTGGGGCAGGTTACGACCGTCTCTTTTACTTTTAAGTATGTAAATCCCATACATTTCATTTGAAATGGTTACCTTGTCTATAGCCCTGATTTTACAAAGTGTGAAAATAAGTATAAGCCAAATTTAAGGTTTTATATTTATTATTTTCATGCATTTTAAAGTCAACTCGTAACCACCCCCTTGAAATTGGCTCGTACTTTTTAACACTCTGTATATGAAAGAAAAATATTAGAAGATAAAAAATCCACGGATCTCTAAAATTCTATACAAGGTAACAAAAAAGGACACGGCAAATTCAAGGGGTCGGCTAAGAGACAAGTACAGAATACAGGGAAAATAATCTGTGAAAAAAAACCTTATTTTTTTAATAATTTTAAGCTCGTACTTTTTTACAGACTATATATTTAAATTTATAGTGCTCTTACCCCCAGCATAACTTGTTCGTCATTCAGCAAACACTTTTTCTGCAAGAGTCCGTAAGGCCTCAGTAAGTCCAAACCCTGAAACGTAGAAGCAATCTTATTAAATAAATGTATTCTCATGCTTAAATGAATACAATGGCATACATTGCTATAATCCTAAAGTAAATGGCTAGTACAATTTTGTTATGGAAAATCTAAATCAACTGCGGTACTACATAGCAATATAGAAAGTTATTTCTACATTGACTCGAACGGGTATCGAGCCCGGGACCAAGGAGTAGCGACGCTCACGGCGACGGAGGTTTTAATGATCTAGGTTATTTTTTTGGACAACTTTTACCAAGTTGAATGAAGCGATTGGCCTTAATTTTTGGCAGCATAGAAGACTAGTTGGTGGCTACTAAGTGTGAATAAGACCAAAGAAGAGACCATGGAAGACTAGTTGTGCAATTTTTCATTTTACCTACTGTTCTAGAATATCGTATTTGTAGGGAAGCAACTCTCATACCCATTGTTTTGCGTGAAATAAGAGCTTGCTATATGAATACGACAGTATTTTGGAGGCAGATTCTCGCGGCAATCGATTTTTTTTCGTGTGGTAATTCGATTGCGAGTTTAACCGTTTATATCTACACGAAAAAAACCTATCGCACGAACAAATTCTAAATACATACAAATCGTGACCCTGAGAAATCAAAAACTATTTCTTCTTCTATGAAGGAAATTCAATCGGTTAACTTTTTTCATATACAAATTACACGAGAATTGCAAAGTTTTTTTATACCATTCACACCATACTGCTTTGGAGCAGTATTGATTTGACGGATAATAACACAGTTCAATCATTCGTTCTGTTATGCGAGTTTAGTAATTCCTATTTACATTTTACGTCGATAAACAATTTTGAGTTTTACGGGTATAAAATGGAGGAACTAAGTTATCTTTCGTAGAGTTACCGCGTGTAAGCCTATGTTTGGTCGAATCAAAATTGTAACTCATTTTTTATGTACCTGAGCAAATTCTCTACCATTTCACTGAGCTGTGAGTTTGCTCAGATATTCCGTCTCAGCATTTGCGTCACAATTGTTTGTATACTGTCTTGGTCTTGGACGTAACTCGTTAAGGGTCCAAAAGGTGAAGACATAACCTTCAGAGATCTATTTTTGAATCATTCAGAATGATTTTCATTTGAAAATCAATTAAAAATCACATATAATATATAGGCGCGAATACATACAAAAATCGAGTTTTTTTTTAAATACTCTAGTGTGGTTTTTTTTCAAGTTTTCATTCGAAAATCAAGCATTAATCAATAAAAATCACTCGACGTATTGACGAGAGTCATTCAAAAATAGAGCCCTTGGGGCGGTAGAAAAACAAACATTGCAAACAAAGAAACAATATCAAAGTTCGATATTAGATTTTTTTTAATTGACTACGTGATATAGCTTTTTGATTCCATATAATTTTATTCTAGTCGAATCTATTTGTCATTTTGTATAGTAAAATGATATTTGTCTACAGATCTAGGCATGTATGTGATCACATTTTACTTAATGGCTTATTCAATTACCAGTTTTCTCCCATCACTTTATAGCTCTCACTAGATGGCGTTAGGATAGCTTTAGGACTTTTTTTCGTTGGCGGTAATGACCATTAGAATAATTGAATAATTAAGATACTATTTTTTGACAAAATGAGGTCCTTTATTAAAAGGTACACATATTTATTGTTTTACTGTTTATTATTTACGTCAGCGAAAAGCAATTACCCTCTGCTTTGATACTTAAATCTAAAATGTTATTTCCTAAAGCGATGCTAGCGCCATGTCTCGATGATATAAACATGTAATGACAAGAAGACTGCCCATTTATTGGAAACAAAAATATTGTAATAAGTATCACTCACCGTTTTGACTAGAAAAACTGAGACTATGACTTGTATTGCATTGTAGAGCACCAGTACATTATTTAAATTCATAGCAGGTCTTGACTTCATCATTTTAGGTCCAATTTTCAGCACTATCAGCAAATAAGACAGCAAAATTGCTATTACAGGTAAGGGAGATGACATCATAAGCCAACTGTCCACAAAATGAACTGAAATGTGTAGAAAAAAATATATTCAACTGAAAACATGGTTGCAGGTTCAAATCTTACGGTTAAAAGTTTGTGGTACAATAAGGCCTTCTTAAAAAATCGTAGATGTAGATAACAGTTATGGTAAAAGCATTATAGTGAAAGGGAGCCTCCTAAAACATCGATTTCAATGTAAATAAAAATAAATACAAAACTATCTTTGACTTCCTATTATTTATTAAGGCATGAAAACATTTAAAAGATATACATTTGTATGGACGATATTTTATCAAAATATCTTATTTTCCGGTCATTTATATGGGATACCTAAAGTAAAGCTGTAAGTTATAAGCGAATATTAAAAAAACTGCTTGTCCTTTGTTAATTAAGAATCAGGCGAGAATCACAATATTCTTTTAGTACCATACTATAACAATTATCAAGGCATGAAATGGTGTTGGAAGACTTTATAATATTTGATTTTATACTATTTTGTCACTATACAAACTTTATATTTTAAATCGCACATTGCAAATTTTATGTGCTAAGATAAGGCTAAAATTATCTAACCGAACAGAGAACCTGATTTCTTAAGCGTATCAAAAGTAAATAGTAATTTAATATTAGTACATACCTTTCCCTTTAAACTCCCAGATCGAACGCTGCGCAGTGCCATTAAAAACGCGCACATCCATTTTCCTCCGTCACACTCAAAAAACTGTTGACAATTCAAACACCAGCCTTACACTAGTTTGTCTTTATTCGATTTTCGTTAATTGTTAACGAAAGATCAATGTCAACTGACGAACAATGCAAGGCAATATTAGATAATTGCATAACTTCAAATTAGGCAATGACTCGCTCACAAATGATGTGGTGCTATAAAATAATGAAGACTTGCATGTAATGTTAGGCCGAGTACACACGAGCACTGCTAAGTTTGCAATTCTTAAGTTGCTCGAGTTTCCAGTCATTTGAATTAACAATTTCGAGTTACATCTGTGAGTACAACAAATATTGTTTAATTGACATTTTCAAAATAGATTCACATTTAATGATATGCTTTGGTAAAAAAACCTAAGTCGATTTTACCAATGTCATATAGGATATCATACTGACATATTTACAGAGATTATTAGATTACTGATTATTTTATTTATTTGTTTATTATTCATTGCACAAACAAAATTGAGTACGGAGAACAGCAAGTCAAAGTTAACACTGAGGTATCTTATTTAGTGAGTAACCTGATATGCTGGCCACTATACAAATGGTGGTATTCTCTACAAATCAACCGTGAGGCAGAAACAGTTGTGTCTACGTTGAGTATGTATGTCTAGTTCAAACTATAAATAGGATTAGGTAATAAAGCAACCTGTATTTTTTTAAAGTAAGATCTAATTGCATTTGTCTAATAAATTTTTGACAAAAAATGTTAATATAAATTATTTAACAACTGCCATGTGCACTACACCTAACATTCGTTTGAGGCAATTTTTATTGACGTCATAACTAATGCATTTCATTTGGCTATAATATTATTTACGAGTAAACTGTAGTGTCATTGCAAATATGATTAGCTAACGCACTGTGAATAATTAATTGTACTTCACTGTATTGTTTTCACTGAATTAATCAAAGAAAGTACTCTTTAATTAATTCCAGTATTATTGTTTTAAAGACACACACTTTAAGCAGGAACTTATGCATATGTTTCTTTTTACCGACTTCAGATAAAATTAGGAATTAAATTCGACCTGTATGTATGTGATATCGTCAGCATTGGATATCATTTTAGTATGTTGATCTATTAAGGCTTCCTGCAAAATTTCGTAAGTGTATGTATGTTTTTATATTTGTATGTTTGTCTCCGGATGTCTCAAAAACGGGAAATCATTGCAAGATGATTTTTTTTTAGTTTAATAATATATATATAGATCAACTAAGATTATATTGTAAGTTTAATCAAGATCAATCCATCACTTGTTGAGATATGTGTAAGCACTAAAAACATGAAATAAACAATAATTTTAAAAATGAATTCGCTTACAAAAAACTTAACAGCTTAAAATAACGCATTCGTCTTCTAGTTAGGAGAAATAAATCCTTTTGGAATGTGTGCAGACTGGTGCCTGGTGCATGATGTGTGCAGAATGTACTCATAGGTAGGCTTGACCATCCATGACCAATACGCTATTATTTTTGACTTGGGTAAAAAAACAAACAAAATGGTTTACGAAAACTTACAGCGTCAATTTGGCCTCAACAGGAAATGCATTATTTAGCATTTAGAATCTTAATTATATATTTTCTTGTAAACTTTATAACCATCTACTTGACTTTTTGACCTTAAAGCTAATCCGTCATCCGTCAGTGTGAAATATTTTTTTTAAATGTTTTTTTCTTATAGAGACTTTAACCGTCAACACTGATTATTGCAAAGTGTAAATAGGTTATATTTTCTGTTTGTTTGCTATCTAGAAAAACGCTTATTCCTCTTTTTAGGGTTTCCTAGTCTAACATGGAACCCTTTGTAGTTCCCTGGCAACTCTGCCATCCGATGACTTAAAAAGACCTTACAAGATATTTTTTAGGGTTCCGTAGTCAAGTCTGTCTGTCTGTCTGTCGTAGTCATATAAGCCACTTTATTTTTAAACCATAAGCATTACACAGATGAAACGTGTATCATAAGTGGAAGTAAGAGGACCCCTACTTTAGTTAGAGTTGGCACAGAACCCTCAGTGTGCCAGTCCGACTCGCACTTATTTGAGGTTTAATTGGCACCATACAGAAAAAGTCTCTATCGATCTGTCTAAGAAACTTATCTGTAATATTTACAGTTTTTGAGATAGCAAAAAAGATGACAAGGACAAAGGATACTTTTCATCACGGTCGACGGAGCCGGGATGGGACGGGGATGGGGGCGAAACAAGTTCGCTGAGTCCGTAAGATTACAATAAGACTTAGAATTTAGTATAGTTCGTGTACGGATATCACCACTTCACACATCTTCTTTATTTAGTTCAGCAGTTCTACTATCACAGTATCACTCACTACTTCACAACTCAATTTTACAATTGAATCAAGTGAATGAACTAAGGGCTGATTTTCAAATAGTCAGAAAAGAAATATTCGTCGAATAAAATACAATATGGCTAATTTGAAAACGTCTCCTAATTGCCAGCAATCATAAGTAACTATCATTTTTTAAAATCTGTCGCTTTATAATTTATCAGTCTGACCATTGAAATATCGGCCCTAAAATGAATTCAATGAACTAGGTGAGTTTATTTATTTATTTATTTATTTTATAATGAATTTACAATAAGAACTTAATTAAGAAACTATGCTATTCACAGCGTTACATAAACCATCTGTGGTTTTACCGAACGCTGCGCTTGTTGAGTCGTCATCGTACTCGTACTTACAATATATGACGACCCGTCTGGTGTAGTGGTCGAGAAATCGCCTACAACGCAGCGGGTTGCGGGTTCGATCCCCGCACAATACAAACATTTGTGTGCATGAACATGTCTGTTTGTATTGGCCTGGGTGTTTTCTATGTATATCATGTATGTATTTACAAACAAAAAGTATTTAAGTATTATATCCGTTGTCTGGCACCCATAACACAAGCTTTGAGTAGCTTACCTTGGGTCTAGATGGCGATGTGTGGGAATGTCCAAAAGGATATTTATATATTCTATACTAAAAAAACAGAAAATGACTATTAATAAATTGCATGGAAATTCGATAACATTAACGCCATAGTCAGCCAGAATAGGCATATTGAGTTACCGACCACCCGACCCGCGCGCCATAGCACTTGCAAACAGTAGAGTGATATAATAATATATCTTTGGCTTTCACTGAACTATATTACTTATTTCAGTTCATTGAACGATTTCGCACATCTTTAATTAGGACCGTGCGTGACAATAGCGTCACAAACTGTTGGCGGAAGTTAAAATGATAAATGACTGGCTGTTATTACAAAAAGTAATTAAACCAAAGTTATTACAATTAAACATTGTAATTATTCATTTACGAGGGTGAATTTAAAAGTACTCGGCTTCATACAGTACCATTCAATTCTTAGAATTAAAACTACTTAAATTATTTCGTTTATTTCAATCTGGTTAACCACGAAAAGTTTCAAACGAGTGCGTTGATAAGTTGTCATTTAATAAATTTATTTAATAGGCAGTCTATCGTGTTTTCGGAAATAGAGCAAACTAAGCAGCCTGCTGTGATTTTAGGACCTCAATTCGAAGAGGTTGTCAACTAAAACCATTCATAATTTTGTAGTCAAATTACAACGGGATTCTGTTCTGTCATATTCAACAGTCAAAAAATGAATATCAGAATTTTAAACGGGATAGAGAGAGGGCGAAAAACAACCCTGCCTTAGAAGGTTTTTAACGTCCACTGCTGACGAAAATATGCAAGATTTGGGTATGCAAGACCGCAAATTAAATAGAAGAGACAGCCGAGATTAAAGGCCTTTCTTATAAATAAATTAAACTTATCATAGTCGACTAAATCGGTCTCCACAAGCTGTCTGCGAGGTGGGGCCCACGGATGATTTGAGCTGACAAAATGAAAGCGATGGACATTTTTTTGCGACTATTTGAAAATATTTAATATTCAAGCTAAAGGTATTTTTACTTTGGGGTAACTTCAGTATTTTGGGGCTCAAAGGGCGTAAATATAGTTTATTATTTTAAAACCCATCAGAATGTTAACTCTTATTGTAACTATTGCACCGATCTATGTAATTAACGTGAGAAAATAAAAGAAAACCTCTCAGCTCCGAAGTAAAGTCCTGTTACATTGATATTATGCCCGTGTTTACACCACTGTGTAATCAATGGGTGAAAATCATAGTATTGGCTTTGAAATCCGCATCACCTAGTGCCCCTTCAAGTGCTAAGAGGGCGCTATTTCAACATAATTTGAAAGAGTACATTTTATCAAACACTTTTTTCAGTAATTATCATCCTTTAAGCTCATGAAAAATTTCTCCAGATAAGAACTTCTTTATACTTATTTGCTGTATCAGTTCACCGCGCGGTGTATCGCTTCATCACATCACCGGAGTTGGGTGCCCACCTTAGTGTGTTTTAATTTGTCTAATAGTAAAATATATTACTGTGGCCCGCCGCACCTGTACTGCCCCCGCTAAGGAAGCACCCCAAAATTATCCCATTGTCCCATAGTCGAGAATTATTTTTTCCTACTCCTGACGGTGTGGTCTTTACACGCCCCACTAGGGGTACTTTTACACGTCCCAAATATACCCTATCACAGCTTCGGGACAATGGTAAGCTAGTCCTGAGAAGAAGCTGCGCAACAAAATCAGTCACTACTGTCAGTTCCTCTTTTCAAAAGGTTCACAATGTTTGTAGTGATCATGCAAGTCCATAAATGATATTGGAGTTCTTAAAACAATATCATTGAAGTCCATACATTATTATTATGTTATAAATAATCATCATCTACTTTATAATATCCTTTCGTCATTAGGGTTTCATTAATGACAGTTTTAAATTAGTTCGACTTAATTATTACATAATGTTCATTTAAGCTAATTTTCATATTTTCTTATTTGCAAATCGCTGTAATTAATGCAATATCAGGATCAATGAGTAGTTGTCAGGTCACTTTTATAACAAAGGTTTTCTAACCTCGCTTACATAGATGACAACAACAATGAAGGGCTGTGGCGCTCGGCGGCCGCTGCCGCGACATTTATTTATTTAAAAAATACAACAAATTATGTGAAATGTAATTATAGATTTTAATTATTAGATTAAAGTATTAGAGTAAATTATTATTTCGTATGTGCATTATGAAAGGAGATCACTTGAGCAAATAAAATTTGGTGAAATGAAATTATGTAAATAACACGCATTCAAATACGTGATAATACTTTATGGTATGTCCACACCACCCGGCCACACATGCCGCAGCGGCAGTCGCTCTATAGTACCTGACAGTTAATTGACATATGCCGACGGTAAAGCCGCCAACATTTCGTCCGACGGCGAAAATCAGAACTAAAGCTGTCATCTTCAACTAAGCGGTTGCCAGATTTAGTGTAGCCAAATCTACCCAATCTTTCATACTTAATAGGATTTTCCGATTTTTCCTAATGTTTTGTTTTCGTACATATTCTGTGTAAACTTTTCAAATGTTTTTTTTTTAAAATACCGCAGAGCTAAGCTCCTTAAATAAAGTTATGATTTTTAATGATTTTCATTGTTTATACAAGTGTTTTGCGTTTAAATCAGTGGAACATACATAATACAAACATACATTTTTGAACTGTTTTTAAGTACTACCCTTCTTTTTGCCTTTGCCATGGTTGGTTGAAAAAATATTCATTTAACAGCTTCCCAAACTCCTTAATAGTCTGGTAAAATTAGACATCCAAGGTTACAAAAATTCCCACCTAGCTGAAAATTGGTAGGATTGTTTAAAACACCATCATAAATGAAATGTAGAAAGTCCCCATCGATCCGATACCTGGAAAAAAAGTTACTCGGGGTCAAATGTCACAAAAACGGGTTTTTCGCGATTTTTAGCAAAACGGTAAGTTTTATCATAAAATTAGCCAGACAAAAATTGTAGAGCAGATAAATATCTCCAAAAAATGTCTACATACTTTTCTTCCTAAGAGCCACCGTTTTTGACATATAACGATCCAAAAAGTTGAAACTATTGAATAATAAAAGATATTGGCAACGGTTGAAAATGATAAAAGTGATAAAAGCAGTGTAAGTTAAAAAAAATAGGGATATTTATCCATCTGACTCATAATTATCTAATACTTCTGCTTCTTCTTCTCCTTGTTCTTCTTCTTCATTCTCGCTGCAAGTAAATTGCTCCAATAATGACAAATCGCATGCTTCCTCGTTAACATCAAATGAATCCTAAATTGTTGGTGATTCAACATTGGAGCACGACCGGTCTTGACAATTAGTACATGCTACAGAACAAAACAGGCCAACTTTTTTGCAACCACATTTAGCACTACATCCCTTTTTACAGTTGCAAAAATTGTATTTAACAGTTTTTCCGGCGCAGGTGGGAGTAAAATATGAACTGGTTCTAATGTATTCTCGACCAACTTCCAACCCCACTCTTTTGGGTCTAGCTGATAACCAAGCCACACTTGAACTTGGTAATATACCCGAAAAAGATGTTGATGAGCAGCCGCTGAGGTTGGAAGAAGACAAGCTAACTGCACTTGTTTTTTATTTCGGGTATTTTTAACGGAACATGCATATCGAAACTCATCTAAGCACGTAGTTTTTTTAAGGAGTGTTGGCATTTAGTAATGATTTATTTCAAAAATTAATCGATACTCGATATGGCTTTAATTTTATAATATTGTATCACTCGAATTAGAACTGGCAATGATTTGATCATGGTAACACTTAGATGCAATCCCTATATAATGCCACTACGCGCCACTCCCGCTCTCTTTTTCTTTCGTTCCGGACAAATTGTGTTAGGAGGCAGACCTTATACCTTCCAAGTACCAAATGATAAAGAAATATAGTCCAAGTTATTTTTGAAGTTGTAAATCGTTTTTATTCTTCGCCCATAACCCTATCTTCAATAGGTTATGGGCCCAGCCAGTTTATTTCGATACTGTGCTGTAGTTCTGTAAAACACGTCTACCTTCATTATTTTCAAAACCTGGTGTGTTTTAAATTTTCGTCATGGATAGTCTCAAAACCAAAAGAAACATTCAGCCCTTCAACGGCGAGAAATATAGCGTGTGGAAGTTCCGAATTCGCGCGTTACTTACCGAACTGGACGTCATCAAAGTTATTGACGAAGAACCTGTGTTGCGGCTCGAGGCATGGGAAAAACAGAACCGAACTGCTAAGAGTGTGATCGTCGAGTACCTCGCAGACTCTTTTCTTAGTTTTGCCAAAGAAGACTTGACCGCCAGAGAGATATTCAGAAACCTTGATGCTTTGTACGAGAGAAAAAGCTTAGCGACGCAGTTAGCTATACGTAAGAAGTTGTTGGGTTTGAAGCTACAGGGAGATACGCCGTTAGTGAGACATTTCAACACCTTTGACGACCTCATGACGGAGTTGTTGGCTGCCGGAGCGAAGCTGGAAGAAACTGATAAGGTGTCCCATTTACTTTTGACGCTCCCAACTTCATACGATGGCGTCATTACGGCTATTGAAACACTATCGGAAGATAATTTGACGCTGGGTTTCGTTAAAACAAGATTGTTAGATCACGAAGTAAAATTGAAAAATGAGGGTAGTGACACTTCGGCAAAAGTACTTCACGTCCGCGCTGAGTCCAACGGAAAACGATTTAACAACCAAGGAAAAAGGCAAAGTCCGAAGGGAATTAAGAAACTTGCCAAGTGCTACCATTGTGGGCGGAAGGGCCACGTTAAGAAGGACTGCTACTATTTTAAGCGGCAGAATTATCAACAAAAGTTCGACCGCCCAAGTCAACCTAACCAACAGCGGAAACCGACCGTGGATCGACCCCGAACTATTCAAACGGTTGAGCTGACCGAGGGGGCGACCGTCCCCGATGAATCTGTCGGTTTTGCGTTTATGGCCGGTGATCTTGAAACTGGCAATAATGGAGAATACATCCAATTCCTGTTGGATTCCGGAGCATCGGACCACATCATTAACAGGGAAGATCTTTTCAGTAACTATACTGTTCTAAGTTCACCGTTCAAACTGACAGTTGCTAAACAGGGTGAATTCATTTCAGCAACGAAGCGCGGAACTTTGCAAGTTGTCTGCGACACTGGCGTCGCGGGGACTCTGGAGAACGTGCTGTTCTGTCCTGAGGCGCCTTACAACCTGCTGTCGGTGTCGAGAATGCAGCGTGCCGGGTTGACCGTCACCTTCGATCAGCACGGAACGTATATCAGTAAGAACGGTACCTTACTGATACGAGGTAAGTCAGTAAATAATTTAATTTCTGTCGATTTTAAAGTGAACGCCAATCGATCTGTTTCCCAGTTGTGCAATAGTGATAAAAATAACTACAGTTTATGGCATCAAAGACTAGGTCACATAAGTAAACAAAAGTTTATGACTTTGAAAAACAACGACATGACTAGTGATAATAACTTGATTGAGTCGGTAACGCCTGACGAAAAACTGTGTGAAGCTTGCATTAATGGAAAACAGACTCAGTTGCCGTTTAACACGTCTAAGGACAAAAGTCATATTAAACGACCTTTATTTATTGTACACACTGATGTTTGTGGGCCTATCACTCCTTCTACAATTGATAATAAGAACTATTTTGTGTTGTTTGTCGATCAGTTTACACATTATTGCGTTGTGTACCCGATAACCTATAAATCGGATGTGTTTTCCGCGTTTAAAGACTTTGTAGCAAAAAGTGAGGCGAAATTCAATACTAAATTAGTAAACTTATACTGTGATAACGGTCGAGAATATTTGTCTAGTGAAATGAAAGAATACTGTGCATCTCGAGGAATTTCATACCACTTTACTGTTCCTCGAACGCCACAACAAAACGGGGTTTCAGAACGTATGGTTAGGACCATAGTTGAAAAAGCCCGCGCAATGATTAGTGGTTCTAGATTACCTAAATGTTTTTGGGGAGATGCAGTGTTAGCTGCAGTTCACTTAATAAACATTACGCCTACCCGCGCTTTGCAACAAAATAAGACTCCCTTTGAAATGTGGCATGACAAAAAGCCCACAATCAAACACTTAAAAGTTTTTGGTGCTACTGTGTATGTGCATGATAAAATTCGAAAAACGAAGTTTGATGACAAATCGTGGAAGGGTATATTATTAGGTTATTTACCAAATGGCTATAAGGTATGGAACACAGAAACAGAAAAATATGAAACAGTCAGGGATGTCATTGTCGATGAAGTTAATTTCTTGCAATCCAGGCCTAAGTTACGATTAGAAGGGAATGAAATGGAACATTTCCAAATTAATGAACTGACATCGAAGTCAGGGTCAATGACACCTCAAGGCTGTGATAGTTCGAAAAATGATAGTTTGAAATCAGATATTTTAAAATCTGATGAGTCTGTTTTTGTGCCGAAAATTCGTAAGTTAAACGAATCAAATAACCTGCCGGAGCCTTTGATAGATGAAACCAGTTCAAGTAAAACTTGTAGTCCTGATTTAAATCCTGATGATTCTTGTAAATTGAGAAGGAGTGCTAGACTGAAGGGTCGTACACCGATATCTTATAATGAAATTGACGATGTTTTATTGTGTTCTCAATCGATTACTTGTAATATACTCGTACCTACTTCATTTAGTGAAATTAAAAATAGGGATGACAGAGTTCAGTGGGAAGGGGCAATTCAAGAAGAATTAGATTCACTTTTGGCTAATAATACTTGGTCGATAGTGCCGAAACCTGATAATAAAAATATAGTCGATTGTAAATGGATTTTCAGTATTAAAAAGGATGAGTTTGGTAATCCATTGAGATATAAGGCACGTCTTGTTGCTAGGGGCTTTAGCCAAGAATATTTAACCGATTATAGTAAAACGTTTGCTCCAGTTGCTCGTATTGCAAGTTTTCGATTGTTGATTTCTTTAGCAAATCAATATAATTTACTGATTCATCATATGGACGTAAAGACCGCATTTCTTAACGGCATATTAAAGGAAGAAATTTATATGAAAGTGCCCGATGGTGTTGTCTGTATTGATGGTTATGTATGTAAGTTAAATAAAGCCTTGTACGGTTTAAAACAGGCTGCCAGGTGCTGGTTTGAGTTATTCGATCAGTGTTTGAAAGAAAAAGGATTTGTCAACTCATCGGTAGATAGATGTATTTATATTCTAAATAACGGTGAGGTAAATAAGAATATTTACGTGCTATTATATGTCGATGACTTGGTCATATCCTGCGCAGAAAAATCGGTAATTGATAGCTTAAAGACTTATTTAATGAGTCGGTTTAAAATGGTTGATTTGAATGATATTAAATTGTTTCTTGGCATTAAAATTACTCGAAGTAATGACACTATAACTTTGGACCAAAGTTCATACATAAAAACTGTTTTAGATAAATTTGGTATGTCTGATTGTAATCCAATTAGTACACCTATGGAAAGTAAGCCTAACTATGAAGCTCTCAACATGGATAGTGAATATAATGCACCTTGTCGAAACCTGATTGGTTGTTTAATGTATGTAATGTTGTGTACACGGCCCGACCTAAGCGTTAGTGTAAATATTTTGAGCAGGTACACAAACAAAAACAATAAGGAGCTGTGGCAGAGTCTTAAGAGAGTACTTAAATATTTGAAAGGCACTGTAGATTTAAAATTAACATACAAAAGGTGTAATAATTTTGAACATATTTTGTGTGGTTTTGTAGATTCAGACTGGGGTGGTGATATAAACAACAGAAAAAGTACATCTGGTTATTTATTTAAATTATTTGACAGTTGTACTGTAGCCTGGAATACAAAGAGACAAATGAGTGTGGCGGCTTCTTCGACCGAGGCCGAGTATATGGCGTTGTTTGAAGCTGTAAAAGAGGCATTATGGTTAAAGTCTCTCATAAATAGTTTCAACATTAAAATTGACACTCCTATACCTATTTTTGAAGACAATAATGGCTGTATAAGCATAGCAAATAACCCTACGAGCCATAAGAGGTCGAAACACATTGATATTAAGTACCATTTTTCTAGGGAACAGGTCGAAAACAATATAATTAAATTGCTGTATGTTCCAACAGGTAATCAGATCGCTGATGTATTGACCAAGCCGCTGCCAGCTGCTGCATTTCGGCAATTTAGAGATGAGATGGGTGTATATTTGCAAAATTGTTATTGATTTTGACATAAAACAATGGTTTAATCTTATTATTATAATAGTCATGATTTCTGTAAACAAAATATTATTTAATTAATATAAGTATTAGTTAAGATTGGTTCATGGTCTGATTAGGTTTTACTGGGTTTCCCTAATCCTCGCAACAAATGTTGGACCATTATTTGATGTAATTTTTCCCAGAAAATACTTGGTAGGTTCTGGTTCTGGTTAGAATTAAAACTATGATTGTAAATAGTTTGTGATTAATTTTTGAGGGGGCGTGTTGGCATTTAGTAATGATTTATTTCAAAAATTAATCGATACTCGATATGGCTTTAATTTTATAATATTGTATCACTCGAATTAGAACTGGCAATGATTTGATCATGGTAACACTTAGATGCAATCCCTATATAATGCCACTACGCGCCACTCCCGCTCTCTTTTTCTTTCGTTCCGGACAAATTGTGTTAGGAGGCAGACCTTATACCTTCCAAGTACCAAATGATAAAGAAATATAGTCCAAGTTATTTTTGAAGTTGTAAATCGTTTTTATTCTTCGCCCATAACCCTATCTTCAATAAGGAGCTCCATACATAGAGAGAAAACACCAAATTCCGTTAGTGATAACTTCTTCTTGAGTTACCCGACATTCTCATAATTATAATATTTTATATGTGTAAGATACACTGACCGATAGAATAATATTTTTACTTGTATTACAGCTTCAGCGATGTATATACGTGGTGTACTTATACATATTATGACGATTACAACTTTTTCAACATTTTGGATCGTTATATGTCAAAAACGGTGGCTCTTAGGAAGAAAAGTATGTAGACATTTTTTGGAGATATTTATCTGCTCTACAATTTTTGTCTGGCTAATTTTATGATAAAACTTACTGTTTTGCTGAAAATCGCGAAAAACCCGTTTTTGTGACATTTGACCCCGAGTAACTTTTTTTCCAGGTATCGGATCGATGGGGACTTTCTACATTTCATTTATGATGGTGTTTTAAACAATCCTACCAATTTTCAGCTAGGTGGGAATTTTTGTAACCTCTCCCCTATTTTTATGTCTAATTTGACCGGACTATAAATCTAGGCAGATTTTAGCAATGGCTATCCTAACTGAATCCTAGCGCCCTTCTATCAATATCATCTACCGGTCAGAAGATCCTTGTCGCACTATATATTATGTCAATTTATCGGTATTTTAAGCAATACAATTTTTGAATGAGATAAGTTGAAGTTATCATTTGGTCTATTGTTATTGTAAACACTCACGCTCTCACGTATTCTAACCCACTCATCATCATTCTCTTGCCCTGTTCCCAGTTTATCTGGGGTCGGCACAGTATGTTTTTCTCTTCCACACTATTCTATCACTCGACACTGAGTCATCCACAACTTTCACACTCGTATCTTGTTTCACACAATGCGGTCTCCCTACCCACTAAAGTTGAAAGTATTCTTGGCAGTATAGCATAAACATGGTTATTTTAAAAATGTGATATGTATATTTTTTATTCATATTATACATTTCAATTTAATATATTTTCTAGGATATGTGCGTACTAAATAAGCTGTAAACTTCCAAAAAAGTAAGGGATCCGTATGAAAACTTCCATAGTGTAACCAAAGGAGTGAAGGAAAATCTTATATCGTGAACGCTGCCTAAGCTATTGACAATCGAGCAAAGTGATGTACTATTTAGATACATTATTATTCATCTGTGCTACAGTTGATGTACCGTAAAATGGGGTGAATAGGGTAACTTGCCAACTTTGATCTAGAAGTACCCTACGTATAAGTAAAAAATGAGAATTTTAAGAACTTTGTTATTTGTCCGGATATTTATATTTGTGAATGATGTATAATACTTCATAAGTTCCCATAACAAAATTATGGGAAAATCGCAAAAAACCTTCAAAACCCTATTCACCCCAGGCACGGGGCCAATAGAATGGAGACTGGGGAGAATAGAGTTTATACCTAGGGTTGACAATAAATAAATTTGTAAACATATTTTTTTCCCGACTTCAAAAAAGGAGGATGTTATCAATTCGTTTTTTTTTGTGTAGCTATGTAGGTAACATAGCCACACAAAAAAAAACGAATATCACATTTGAATATCTATTTGAGTATCATTATTTTTCGCCTACTTAGTGATAATACCTTCTAGTTGATCCCATTGTTTCCAAGACGGGATCTGATGATATTGATCTTGGTGCAATCGAGAGAAACCCTCAAATTCCAGAAGCACGTATAGTGTTTTTGTACTAGAATCTCAATGTTGATATGTTGTTATGTCTGATGGTCAACATTGTGTGGAGCTAAGCTGATAGTGGAACTCATTAAAGTTTAGGAGATTAGTGATTATAAATACAGAATTTATATTAGGTTATTTGTAGCTTCTGTAAGAACAGAGTCATAAGGTACAACAACATTTCGGTGTTGCTGCAAGTAATAACTTGTATCTTTTAACATTTTAACAAATGATTTTTAAAATTAAAGCTGTACTAATATTGGCTTACTTAAACCCCAAATGATAAATTAATTAGCGCAAACTTCTTTTGTGACAACCCTATATCAAAAACCCTTTTCCCCCCTTTGTTGACTCTATTCACCTCGCTAATGAATCTATTAACCCCATAATATGACCCTATCCACCCCATCCTACAACTCTAATGACCCCTTAGAAGACCCTAATAACCCCAAAAATCTAAAAGACTTATATGTGAAACATATTTCATGGATTATATCTTAACCAGCAATAAACGTTACTTAATTTTTGTGTCCTTGGCACCTTTATGAAATTATTAATTTTATGAAATCCAGAAATCACTCACAGTTGTGTAATTTAATGACAAAATCAAAGTTTTGATGAGCTAAAATTTGGGCGGTTTGGGCGCTTACATTCAAATGGATTTTTTTAAATATTGCCTATGGTTTACGGACATTCCTTTATTACCAGTAGGAAAAATGATTTGTTATCTGTCATAAAAATCTACTTAACCATAGTTGGACTTTAGAGTAGGCACAGCAAAAGTCAGCAAAGAAAAAAATCGGTTTCTACCCTATTCACCCCTGGGACCCTATTCACCCCATTTTACGGTACACAAGAAATTGGTAGTTTTGTGCTGTCCTGTCCATGTCCTGCGCAGTCGGCTAGTCGTTGTGACTGGCCACCGTAGTCGAAATCGGCTAGGGGGACTATTACTTTATAGCTGATTAAAAATGTAGCACTCAAAATTAATTTCTCTTTCTTGCATTATACGAAAACGATACAAAACATCACTAATATGGGCTGGTAGACCTAGTAGCCCTGTGAGGTAGATGCGAACAATTTCGTCCTGCTCCTCCTTACCTGAGAGTATGCACCTCTTGAGTACAGGGCTTCATTAATAATAATATATAATATAGTTATAATAATAATATTGGACACCTATCACATACATTGCTCTGATCTCAAAGTAGGTAGCCAATGCACTTGTGTTATGGAAATCAGACACAACGATGGTACCACAACACCCAAATATAGAAAACTATGATTTCTACATTGGCCCGATAGGCAATCGAACCCGGAACCTCGGTGCGGCGACGCCTTGAAACCTACCGTGCTTAGCCGCTACACCACTGAGGTCGTCGGGAGGCTTCATTAGCTCAAAGGACCATCAGGTACAGATACAAGTTTGGTGGCAGATACCTCGACCGTGCTAACCATGAAAATAGGTACGTGTTTGGTAAATGAAACATTTTACGGGAAATCTGAAATTTACACCGGCTGCAGGGGCTGCTAGAATAAAATATAGGGTGTTGTGAAAACAGAATAATTGGTTTTTAAAACACATCATTTATTCTTTTTTTTTGTAATCTTACAATAACAATATTTGTACTATTAATTAAAGGTAATATTAAACAAAGCAATCTAAATAATTGGAATTTAACCAAATTTGTCTTTTTACACATCTGCATCGTATTTCAAATCATCATTTAATTCACTTAGTAAAAAATGTTGCCAGTTTAAAAATAATAATTATATTTTAATATTTTTAAAATGCTCAATTCAGAGTCGTCAAACATTGCGTTGTGTTGTTGATGTTCCATCAAATTGAATTTAAAAGTTATTCAAACAATGTTAAACGTTTCTAAGATTGTCTATTGATTAATTAATTCAAATAATCATTAAGCAACAGAATCAAAAATCTCCAAATTTAATTAAAGACAATATTTATGAACAAATGCGTTACATTAACACATTATTCTTTAATTAAATGTCCATTAAATAAAACACCCGTTATATCCGGTATCCCGGTAATTTTTACTAGAAATATCTCTACGCACTGTAATAAATTCCAAAGACAATGTTTGACGAACCTTGAATGTGAGACGAATATCACCTTAACGCATATTTATATTTAAATCATAAGCAGTTTTAATTGCATTAATCACTTACAAAACGAGTGTTCTCTAAATCTTGGGCCCTAAAAACTTAGCAATAGTTGGGGATCTTTTTGAAACAAAATCGCAAACAGAAGTAACTTGATGTATTGAAAAAACATTTTAATGTATAACTATCTACATTTTCTTATAACAAATTGGATGTACAGTAAGGTTCGCTAGGTTTCAGCATACTGAAAAAAAACATGTTTTAGCTCTTTCATAGAAAATTATACAGCAGATGTTAGCTCAAATTTTAATAAACATACTCGATATTAATCTTATACCAGTCTACTTATTTTAGAAGATTTACTTTAGAAACGATTAGGAAAATCTGGCCAAGTGCGAGCCGGACTCACGCACGAAGAGTTCCGTGTCTACTATGTATGTATGTAAGCACTGTACTTGCTCTAACGATTCAGGTTGCAAAAAAAGGTTTTGATTCCCTTTAAAATAACAAAATATCTGAACCCACGAGAAAAACTGGTTATATCTTTTGATGGCGCTGACTCAAATTTTGTTTTTTACAGCTAAAATTTGAGTACAGTTTCGGTTTCATATAGTAAACTTTTTTTTACCAAAAATTTACATGATAAGTATTTTGCTTTGTGTTTATACTACAACTCTGTAATACGAGTATGTTTTCTTATCATAGTCGTTATAGTTTTCCTCCTAAATTCATAATATATGCTGGAGCTGCGAATTTTTCACGTACTCATTTATTCCCGTGTTGTTGGGAGAGTGGGAAAACAGGAATATAACAATAATTTGGCCTTTAAAACTGAATGTTACGAATACTGGCCACTTTATCGAAAAATGATTTAAGCAAACTCTTTAAAATTTTAAAAGACGCAGGATGTGATTGGCAAGAGAAAACAAATCAACTCCACGTTACCCCAAAATATATCATTATAGGTACCCCGAATAAATACTTATCAACATTTTATTTTTTACTACTTTAGAGATTAGAATATATTCCGTTTGATAGTTTTCTACCATCTCAGGTCTCTGCGCTGAACGGTGGACTTATAGACGGACATGGCGAAACTGTAAGGGCTCCTTGTTGGGATACAGGACCCTTAAAATCATACCCTTGAACACATTCCAAAAACAACTGTTCTCGTTACAAATGCAGCTTTTCAAATCGATCTTAATCTAATTAACAATAATTGTGCGGTTGGCGTTTATACATATTTCAATATTAAAGCGTATCTTCTCACTGTCAATGTTTTGTAAAAACGTTAGCGTAAATTCAATTTGCAATAACCTACGATATGCTGAAACTTTAGAATTTAAGTTCCCAAGAAGATTTCATTCTGGTCAGAGAGAGACCTTTCAATATTACACCGCGTATTTGTCGAAAATAAAAGTGGCGTCGTCCACAAACTCAAATGTGTACACTATCACAGGCAAAGTAGATTTCGAAAGAACCCTTCAAACGGCCAATAAATTATATCTTAGCGTACTTACAACTAAAAACCCCTTTATTCTTATTGCCTTACCTAAATTAAAACTTTCATCTGTGTCATCACAAACATCAGTCTCAACAGAAGCTATCCACAGTCTATTAAATTGAATCATTTTTTTATTATACTATCAAAGTCGTACTGGGGCCCGAAGGCCGTCTTTGCAGTGCGTCTTGACAAGAATACTTTGCCATCTTTTTGGTAATCTCCACAGCAATTGTTGACTTCGTAAGGCGTGTCTTCGTCGGTATTTTTGTGTATGCCATTTTCTTGGTGCTGATTGATACCGTTGGCATTAACCGCGTCTGTTTTGACTCCATTGGTTTTGATACCATTTTTAGTTTTCTCACGAATCTCTTTGCTTTCTTTCTCGCCGTTCTTCTTGGCTCTGTAGCTCTTGGTGTAGAAATTGAGGAAGAGCAAGAGGAAGATGGTGACGTTGGCGCAAATGAAGTAGGTGAAGCCTGAAGCGTACTGGCAGCGCGGGGAGAAGTGGGTCCATGCGCAGTAGACAAGCATTAACACGAATTGGATCTAGGGGAAAGTAAAAGGGGTAAAAAAGTCGAGGAAAGTGAAATTAACTAAGTAGATAACAAGAAATAAACTACCAAAGAGTACTGAGTGTGTTTTGGTCGCTACGATTTAAATGGTATATTACTAATACTTGTTACCAACAATTGAAAAATTTTAAATTCAAGGGCATTATAAGAACGTGTAACGTTTAATGCGCAAATCCAACAATGATCAGGATAAACAATTTGTTCTTTCTCTAATTTTACTCCTATCCAATTCTATCTCTCTACTCTACTACTTTAAAGCATTAGATACACGCTCACCAGTTGCATCTTGGTCACGTATCTCTTCCACCACAGGTACTTCTGGAATCTTGGTCCCAATCCTGACAGCAGATAGTAGGTGTACATCACCACGTGGACTATAGAGTTGAGGAGGGCCAGTATTGCTCCCTGTCCTCCAGCCGCAAACTTCAGATAGCTCCAGGAGTATACCGCCATAATCACGTGATGATACACGTGAAGGAATGTCACCTGAAATTGAAATAAAATCAATATAAATATATACACCGCACTACATTGATCTGGTCCTAAAGTAAGTAGCCAATGCACTTGTGTTATGGAAATCTGACACAACGGTGGCACCACAACACCCAAACCCGTATGAAAAAAATATAATTTCTACATAACCCGACCGGGAGTCAATCCGGAGGGGACCTCGGAGTGGCGACGTCTTGAAACCCAGCGTGCTTAGTTACTACACCATGGAGGTCACCTTGAATTAGTGCAGACGTTAGCGTTATGCATGTTGATACAAGGTTGTTTTTTGTAAACGCGACGGAAACGCGTCAGACTAACTTATTTAGCCTCGACGCTCGGATGTGTAGGACATCTCAACAAATAACAAAAGACCAATGGCATTTGTCACCCAAAAAAAAACATCTTAATTTACGCATGTCTATACAGGGTGTCTGGTAAGTACTAATTCCAACGAAATCCGTTGATAAATCAGATCATGGTGATCTATCGAAATAGGCCCACATGGGTTAAGAAAAGTCTCATAGTTTAAGAGAATACAAGTATATTCAATAATTTATGTTTTTTTCACAAAATTCGACCTACGTCACTTTTGCAGTACCATTACTTTAATACTGTGAAAATGAATGTTTTTTGAGTAACTGAAGTATGCAGCAGCGCGGAGGGTACGCCATGCGCAATGGCCGCGCTCAGAATGGCCGGTGGGATATACATATTTATGTTACGAGTATAAATAAGATGAATGACTCACACGTATTATTTATTGTTTTTTTGGTTTTGGTCTGATATATATCCGATAAATTGCACACTTATATGTATTACACACTTATACTCGAGTTATATATTGAAAGTTTATTATTATTTTATCGTTATAATTTATGTATCGTATATTTTGTAACGTTGTGTTGGAGTCAATTTTGGGCGTCGTTAAGTTTGGTTTTCAGTGGACCCTACCGAGTGACCAGGACCTCTAGGGGGCCTTGCTCATGCTGAGTGAGGTCCTATTGGTTCGAAAGTCGGCGACATGCACACGCACTGCCGGCTGTCATTTTTGTGCCTGTATGTTGTATTTATAATAACTGTTTTTTTTTTTACATATTTCTAAATGTATGCCTGTTTTTTTTTCTTTGTGCCCGAGCGTTTTGCTTGTTTGTGTGTGTGTGTGTGTGTTTGTGATGTCCCAAATCCATAAAAGCTTTTCTTTCTTTCTTAATACAGCATCACGAGACTTTTCACTGTCCATGTGAGGTGTAATTGTGTAAAGCAATCGTATTCATTTGACAGTTCATACGTACGGTATAATCTGACAGACGGCAAAGAACAAAACGTTTGACAGATCGTACCGTACATTTTGAACTGCCAAATTAATACGATTGCTTTTCACAATTTCATCTGTGGACCTATTCCTATCGATCATGACCTTGTAGCGGATTTATCCAAAATATGTCCCTATATTATCACCACGCCGCTGCCGCTTTCCGCTCCGCTCGTGGAGTCGCGCACCCGTACCTACGGCGCATCGCTGTGACGTCACTCGCCGGCCGAGGCACTTCGTCTTCAACTGCAGTCGTGCGCGTTAGATATTTATTTGCTTTTATTATATTAATCCTTCATCTAAGTTACCTAAATACTGTACAGTGTTCTATCTATACAATAAACGTTATTCAGTGAAACTAATACATTGTTCCTTGTGATTTCTACGATATTTCACCTTGCATATAAATCATGAAGAATACCGTCATTACAAACAAAAAAGTGAATGTGGAATACCAGTTACCTACTTATTATTCTCCAAAATGATTATCTATAGGTAGGTATTTTTTATTCCTTGTGGCATGCCATCAAAATAACTACACCGTTACCAAGCTGGAACTCGTTACGCGTGATTATCGTTGATTATTGTTTCATTTTCCAACCAAAATAATTTGAAAGCTAATTCGACGACGCGTTTGGTGTATTGGTTAGCGGTCCTGACAATTACGCCAGCCGTCGCGGGTTCAAATCCCGGAAAATTAAATTAAATCATTTTCATTAACCGACTTCAAAAAAGGAGGAGGTTATCAATTCGACTGTATGTTTATTTTGTATGTTTGTTACCTCATATCCCAGTCGTTTGTCGACCGATTCGGCAAATTTTTTCGCCTACTTAGAGGGTATAACTTCTAGTTGGTCCAATTTTTTTTAATTTGGGATCTGATGATGGGATCTTGGTGTAATCGAGGAAAACCCTCAAATTTTAAAGGCACGTATAGTGTTTCTTTACTTGAATCTTAATGTTGACATGTTGTTACGTCAAATAGTCAACATCTTGTGGGGCTGAGCTGATGGTGGAACTCCTCAACGCTTAGGAGTTCAGTAATTATAATGAAAGAACTTATAATAGGTAGTTTGTACCTTCTTAAAAAACAGAGTCATAAGGTGCCCTCCCCCCCATTCTCCTGTAATCTCTAAAAATGAAGAAATAAAATTAACTTTAAAAAAAGTAAAAACCGACTTCAAAACCAAAATGCACTACACCGATACACACAGCACCGATTCCAAAAAGAAATTGTTTGCCTAAAATGGGTTCCTTTCCTTTCAATACTCAAGAGTTTACTAAAGAATTTTTAGTGCATTTTGGTTTTGAAGTCGGTTTTTACTTTTTTTAAAGTTAATTGTTCAGGCAAATTTACACCCGTACATTTTATGTTTACAAGTATTC
Source organism: Pyrausta purpuralis (assembly GCA_963924145.1). Lineage (NCBI taxonomy): Eukaryota > Metazoa > Arthropoda > Insecta > Lepidoptera > Crambidae > Pyrausta > Pyrausta purpuralis. The sequence continues at coordinate 5,166,982 of OZ001648.1, read as the reverse complement.
ATTAACATTATATTAAACAACTTCATTAAAATAAAGTTTCTATGATGAGCACGACACGAATATTTGAACATTAATTATGGATATTATTATGTATTTAAGTATTTATGGCAGACGCCTCCGTCATAATCGTTGTCTGATATTCCTATTACAAGGGTGAAAATTTGTTACTTCGAAACCATGACAATTGGTGTATTGTCTGGCGCATTTTTATTTATTTATATTTAGATGCAAGTGACTGAATAAAGAGTCTCAAAAAACGTAATTCTTCAAGAAGTGAAAATAAATTGAAAATGTAATATAATTATAACTGAGTTGCGTATATAAGTTGGTGACTGAAATAGAACTTAATCCGCACCGAAATGCAAATTCTCAAAATTGTATCGCGTGAGATCAATGCTGATACCGACGAATATTATTCCAACATAGTTTTAAGTATATTGTTTCAATGCACGGTAAAGCTAATTTCCCACTGCAACGGACCAAAATATGTTCGTGCTATGATCGTACTAGGCATGTATCAGGAACGATCAGTAACACCTGAACCCGTATGATGCCCGTATGATACCCTTACGTAATATATTGTTTGGTGGTAGTGAGCGAACTACGATTTGATTTATATTTTATTGGCAAGGTCTGTCTTAGGCTTTAACCAGATGTGACATGATCAGTCCGACATTCTGTATTGCCGGAAATATCACATGCACAGAATAAGTATCGGCAACGGCTTTATAACGGTCATCATACGCGGTTGCAACTCGTATGCTCATCGGTATAGCAACGTACCGTATAATGCACAGAGTTAGTCAGCACCGGTGCAATAAGCTCTGTGCATTACACGCAACGTTGTTAATCGGTAACGGAACGGTCTAGTGGGCAAGGTGTCATAGTTTTCAATACAAAGAAAACAATTTTTTGCCCGACTTCTTCCTAGCACAATTATGGTATGTTACGGTGTACTGGGCAAAGAGTTTAAGTTTTTAAAACTTAAACACGACGAGGGGTTGTCGTGTAAAAAATCAAATCATGGTGCTTAGCGGCTAGATGACATTATTGTGAGGTCCATCTGATAGCTTTTTAATATGATAGGGACTAATGAATGGGACGTGAACCAACTTCGAATATAACAGTAAATAAGGATAATATTGGCATATCTACAACCCAGAAATAGAGTGGAAAAGTTAGCGAAAACTATTTTTAAATAATTATGATTAAGATATTAATTCCTCACGGATGTGTTATCAACAGACTTCTGATAAGCTTTTGTTTATGCGACCGCCGGCTGTCTTTTGACCCGTGAGCGTCAACAATAGAAGTATAAGTGTTGCTGTAGTAAAAATTTAAGTATTTTAGAAAACGTACCTGGCTATTCTTCTTCCTTAGAACGAAGAATACTGTGTCCAAAAGCTCAGTGAATTTGGCAAAGAAGTACCACCAGCCTAAATCTAGCAACTGAAAAGAACATAGAAACATTATTTTAGTATGGTGATAGGCACATGAAATAACATATAGCCGCTTTAAATAGGTATTACAGTTATGTAAGATTGCTCTAAACTACACAGACAAAAGCTTACCATTGGATTTTGTGTGTTGGACGGATATCGACACCCTGCATACAATATACCATCTTTGAAGAGGTTTAACTTAAATGCCTGTAAAGAAAAAAAGGCTAATTAAGACATAGTCTTAATATATACAAAGTGAAATTTTAATCAGTGACCAAATTTTGTGTGAAGACTCCACTGATGAATATGAACAACTTTTACTATGGGAGCAATAGTGAAATCGAGAAAAAAAAACAGCTGTTCCATACAAAAAAAAAAGCTCAAAAAGCTCAATTGGCGCGCGGTGAAAATGTATGGAACAGCTGATTTTTTTTTCTCGATTCATATTCATCAGTGGAGTCTTCACACAAAATTTGGTCACAGATTAAAATTTCACCCTGTATACACATATTATGGTATTAATATTATTTCTTCTTCTTAAACTTAAGAGCTTCGCTCTTGTCGGTGTATGATTCGCCATTCTTTTCATTAATTTGCCTTTACCTTGCCCTTTAATATTACTTTTAAAATAATAATTCAGAAAACTTTTACTGCAAAAATCTCTGGTATTTTTTTACAAAGTTGCGACGACGAAGAAAACGATAATTTCTTATGCATTAATGATTCTTCGCAATGTAATTGCCTCCACTTTTCTACGAATACTTATACACGATAATGTATGCAAAATGACATAGCTATTAAAATATAAATGGATCAACGCAACATACGATTTGCGCTTTTTTCCCATCTGTTACAAACGTTTTGTGCTTTTTTTGCAATAAAAAAGTTAAATGGAAAACGATGTTCTAATAAACAGCTGAAGACCATGATGACAATAAGGGTCTGTTTCCCCATTGACAACTTAGGACTAAACAACGAATAATTCAAATATGGAGTGTCGTACATATAGTTTAAAGTAATTATTTAATTAACGATACATTTGGTGCAGTCGCAGGTTTGAATCCTGCCCACTAGCATAGTACTCCTGACTACTAGCCATGTTCCTTTGCGCTTCGTTAATAATGTAACTGATAACATTAAGAAACAGGCTTGTTATTTAATAAAATAATAAATTAACAAACCTTCGCACAAATCATAGATGCCATCAGAACTTGCGACGCGTTGTAGTATGTGATGAGTTTGTTCATGTGCAGAGGCGGGCGGTTCTTCATCAGCACTGGCACCACTCTGATCACCACCAGATATGCTATCACCACGCATAGGATCGGTGATGGGCTGGACATCATGAACCATGAGTCCACCATTGCGCCTGGAAGTTTTGAAACACATTTTTACTTTAGAAAGATTAGGAGTAACTACTTGCTACTTATAACCAAAGTGTATAGTTTCGTGATATCTAAACACTAAGAGCGCTTTTACATTCAGGCGACGGTCGCGCTGCTGATAATTTCATACATCGATGGCATCAGAGCACATGGCAGTCGCGCGGCAGCAGCAGCGTTGTTTTTACCACGCTTTTATTAGCTTGGGTTGTATCTCAGTATCTATGTACGTATGAATGTAATGGAATCTTTGAGCATTAATTTGGCCGATTTCCAGAAATTTGATTAATTTGAAACTTCGCACACGTATCAAGGACCGATGACAATGCAATAATTTGATAACAGTTTCCCAATATCCTTATAAGGACTGCAAGGATTAATAAATTATTTCGTGGATTCTCTTTAAGGGTGTATCTGCGAATGCAAATCTAATAAACCAAACTAAAAAGTGAAAAATCAAATTATAGTTTATAAAACTAAAAAAAAACACGCATTTAAAACTAATTGAACTAAAAAAATAAAAATAAAACTAGTTATAAATTGAAAAAATCATATCTTTATACAAAAAGCGTGGGTGCCTTGATTTGGGTAAACATTTTACCAAAAATTTACTATAATCTGTGGATATATAGCACCCATTTTGTATAATAATATGATTTCTTCGATTGATAACTGTAGTTTTGTTATGTATGGGTATCCGCTGCTATTACGCTTCTGTCGCTCTAATGTTAAGGGGCACTTATTCAGATTATATCTGTTGTGTACTTGTGTAGATTCTTGTTGTTTTGCTACACTTCTTGGTCTACTATTTCTCTCATACATAGACGTCATCACTCGTGAAAGATAGATGGAACATCTATACAATTCGGAACATGTTTCAACGTAAGTAGAACTCAATATTACTCAGTATATTTGCGATGCACTGCAAAGTCTATTCATTAGTACATGTAACGATAATAATTGCCTCGTAACACCAATGACTCTATAACGTAGCAAATAACACAAACAAAGTTCATAGCAAAATCGCGTATCAGCGCGTAGTAGCGTGGTAGCGTGTGGTTTTAACGTTTTTGATAGGCGTTAAGAAGTATTTGTTGATATATTTATAATGTACTTACTTTTCCCTACTTTTAGGGAGTCCAAGTATTTATCCACTTTCTCTAAGTAGCTCATCTTGACGATAACTTTGGATTACCTGAAAAGAAAAGGAAATGTTATAAAAACCAAACAACGTGCAATCGTGCAATCTTGTCACCATGGCAACCGTCACAGGTTACGCAACCCTGTTTGACATTTTACTTTCGTCGAGTGTATATTTTTGAAAGAGATTCTCATTAAAAAGTATAAATATTTACCTGTGTATAGAAATAATACTCTATTAAAATGTTGCAAGCGTTGTGCAACAGCTTTGTAAAAATTTAATTTGTGGGCCATTCATTGAATTAAAGATATGATTTTTCAATAATGTGATTCCACTTATTTTGATAAATAATAAATGTAAATTAATGTAAAATTTTGAACACAGATACGAACAACGTAATACCTTTATCAAATTTTCTAATGATTAAACATTATTTATCTATTTCACTTGCAATAGCAATATTCTTGTATTATTATAACCTATTAAGACTTTTTACTATTCTCTATTTACATTATTATAAATTATCATGGTATAAGCAGAAAACATAAATTTACTGCTACAACACCTGAGCGGTCGCATGTGACCGCATAACAATAGAATATCTATTGTGTCTCGTTCACATACGCTTGAGGGATTAAAACGGATTTTATTTTTGTTGATTTTGTGTTATGATACTGTTTTATTTCATGATTTCTGCACAACATGAATTCAAACTCTACCTAAATAAATATTCTTCAACCATTTAGAAGCTACGATTGACTTAAAATATAATTTTTGAGTATAAACATCCTTTTTTTAAACACCGAAAAAGTGGCATCCTACCAAATGTCATTTTGGTCTCTTATTATATAAAAAAAACCCGGCCAAGTGCGAGTCGGACTCGCGCACTGAGGGTTCCGTGCCAACTTTAATTGAATTAGGGAATCCACTTACTTCTACTAAGTAAAATAACACAATATTTTGTCGACTGCAAATATAATTTTGTTTTTCATAGTGTTTGTATGAAGTACAAAGTTATATTTGCGGTTGTTGAAAATGTGCTTTATCTCTAAAACTACTCATTCGATCCCATTCAAACCAATATTGTTGAAAGTATTTTTAAAGATCTACATCATATATTTTTTTCAAAATTTACACTCGTTTAGTTTAGAAGTTAGATGCGGGGGGGGGGGGGGACGCCCATTTTACCACTTAGGAAGCGTCTAGCTATGAAACGTTAGACTTTAAAAGAAAATGGTTTTAGAAACCTCAATGTCATTTTAAAAGACCAATCCATAGACACCCCACACGCATAGGTTTGACAAAAAAATTTGGTTTTAGTTTCATGTATGGGAGCCCCCCCCCCCCCCCCTTAAATGTCATTATTTTTTATTTTTTGTATGAGAATCAGTAAGCGGTTAATAGGATACATCTTCCTACCAAATTTCAACAGTGTAATGCTTTTAGTTACAGAATAAAATGGCTGTGACATACGAACGGACAGACAGACAGACAGACAGACTTGACGAAATTATAAGGGTTCCGTTTTTTGCCATTCGGCTACGGAACCCTAAAAACGGCCAAGTGCGAGTTTGGCTGGCGCACAGAGGGTTTCGTGCCATCTCTAACTGAAGTAGGGTTCCACTTAGCCAAAATACCAAAATATTTTGTTGACAGCAAACATAACTTTGTTATTCATAGTGTTTGTATGGAGGATAAAGTTATATTTGCGGAGATTGAAATCGAACTATATCTCAAAAACTACAATTTTGATTCCATTGAAACCAATTTTTGTTGAAAGTTTTTGTAGATTAGCAAACAAACAAACCACTCTTCAGCTATAAAAAACTAGCGGTTCTCCGCAGCGTCGCCCACGTAAATTTTGGATTTTTTGTAAAATATTTCAACGCAAAACACATATTTACATTAGGAGTAAGGCCTGAAACCTTAGCAATTAGCACAAGTGTGGGTTTTCCTTATTTTGATGCGGAGTTATTTCAAAACTGTGATATTTTCTAGGATTTTGATTGAAATCAAATGAAGTGAAGTGCAATTTTGTTTTAATCCCTCAAGCGTATGTGAACGAGACACAATGCAAATTCTATTGTTATGCGGTTGCCTGCAACCGCTCGGGTGTTGAAGCATTAAATGAAATGCTCGTGATGATAAATATGTTAATTTCGATAAGAACAAATACCCGTCCGTATCAAAACACCATTGAAAATAGTACATAATTTTGTATGAAATTTATGAACATAAAAAAGTTTGTAGTGAGTTGACCATATCAGATAGATACACACATCAAAAGTGTCTAGGGATCAACATATATTTTTGCAATAACTTTTCTTCTGATTGATATTAATTAAAATTTTCTTTAAGGATTCATCAAATAAAGTGTTTTCGTTTGTCTACAGTAACGATAAACCAAGTCACCTTTGCATTAATATAGAGTTTTGCCATTTTCCTAATACAGGATTTTTTGACATTTGAACCACTTACATTAAAGTCCGAAAAAAAGACTGAAATAACAGTTTTCTTTAAAATTTTATTGGGTAACTTAAACAATTAATAATCCGTGTTTCTACCGAGAACACTAACAACACAAGAACATCGGTTTGGCATACTCAAAATGAGTTCATCCAAATCACGCTGTGGAATGGCCGCCCATGTTCGTTGCAACAACAAAAAAAGGTCTTCTTGCGACTGGATACCCTCCATATTCGGCAGAGCTCTTCTATGTAGCATATCCCATGCATGCTCAATCGGGTTCAAGTCTGGCGACTGAGCAGGCCAGGGCAGGACATTGATATTAGCGGCGGCGAGAGTCTGTCTTACAACTCTTGCGGTGTGCGGTCGTGCATTATCATGCAGCAACTGAAATAACGGACCGATTTGCACTTGTAGAGGAACGATGACGTCTGATACAATCGTCTCAGCATAAATTTGAGCGTTGAGGTTGCCTCTGATCCGAATCAAATCAGTTCTTCCGCCGATCCAAATACCCGCCCATACCATGATGGTTCCACCACTATAAGGATGGACTTTCTGGCAGGATTTTAATCGCTGTTGGCGTCCAGGGGTTCTCCAGTATCGTATACGTCTTGTATCTGGTCTCATACCAAAACGAGACTCATCAGAAAAGCACACGAAACGCCATTGTTCTTCTGCCCAATTTCTGTGTTCAAGAGCCCGTTGATATCGAATCCTACGATTGTGCATTGCTATAGGTGGTACCCGTAGCAGTCTTCGGGAATGAAGGTTCACTTCATGCAAGTGGTTTCTGACTGTTTGGTCGCTAATTAAGTTCCCTGAAGAGTGATGAAGTCTCACGGCTAATATCATGGCGGTTATTGTTGGAGCTCTTCGAGCTGTGATTTGAATGTATCGGTCTTGTCTCCGTATGGTGCAGCGATACCGTCCTCCATGGCGCTCAGCCACGGTACCAGTGCTTCGGTAACGTGTCCAAAGTCGACTGATAACACTCTGACTTGTATTCAGAGCTAAAGCCACAGTACGTTGCCGGGAACCAGCTTCTATCATTCCCACGGCTCTGAGCATTTCTTCCCTGCTTAAATGACATCGCCGATCCATAATAACGTTGGTTTTAATCAGTAGTAGTGAAACAGTAGCACTAATAATGTCTTCAATGCGTTGTATGTTTTTATAGAGAAAATATTGACAACTGATTTTCATCTTTTACTCGAATTTGATTGACAGTTCCTGTTTCAAATTATGAAATGCACCAAAAAGGATCCATATAAATTTATAAAATCATAAATTTATTACAACGCCACATCTCAATCTTAAGGAATCCGCATAAAAATGCTTGATCCCTAGACAATTTTGATGTGTGTATATGCTGTTGTGGATTTTATTGTAGAACTTTCCGTCATACACGATTTTGATGTATCTTAATCGGTTTACGCTACGTACGCAACGGAAGCTGTCCTAAGGAATATTTTCCCCCCGTTTTGGCAACATTTTTCATTTTTGCTCTGCTTTATAAGTCGTATCGTAATGTTTGATAGATTAAAACCCTTCTCGGTAAAAAAGCTATCCAACACTAGTTAGGGTTTCGTAGCCGAATGGCAAAAAACGGAACCCTCATAGTTTCGTCAAGTCTGTCTGTCTATCTGTCCATCTGTCTGTCTGTCTTCCTGTCTGTCTGTCCGTCAGTATGTCACAGCCATTTTATTCTGTATTTGCACAATTGAAGATGATGATAGGAAGATGTACCCTGTTAACCGCTTACCGATTCTCATACAAAAAATAAAAAATAATGACATTTAAGGGGGTGCTCCCATACATGAAACTAAAACAAAAAAAAAAGTCAAACCTATGCGTGTGGGGTTCCTCAAACCATTTTCTTTTTAAAGTCTATCGTTTCATAACTAGACGCTTCCAAATTGGTAAAATAGGCGTCCGGGGGGGACTCACGGAATTATGATCTGAACAACCTGACCGAAAAATCTGACTGTGGCACGTGACTGGCAAAGTTTTGATAAGTAAAATACAAGCAACGCTTATCATTAACTTACTTTTAGTCTTCTATACTTAATCTTAACTAATATTATAAAGCTGTCGAGTTTATTTGTTTCTTTGTTTGAACGCGCCCATCTTAAAAACCACTGGACCATTTTAAAAAAAAACCGGCCAAGTGCGAGTCGAACTCGCGCACTGCGGGTTCCGTGTCAACTTTAACTGAATTTAGGAACCCACTTACTTCCACTTAGTAAAATCCACAATATTTTGTTGACAGCAAATATAACTTTGTTTTTCATAGTGTTTGTATGGAGTGAAAAGTTATGTTTGCGGTTGTATAAAATGTGCTATATCTCAAAAACTTCTCGTTCGATTCCGTCCAAACCAATTTTTATTAAAAGTATTTGTTAAGATCTACATTACATATTATTTTCAAAATTTACACTCGCAGTTTAGAAGTCAGATGCCCATTTTACTACTTTGGAAGCGTCTAGCTATGAAACGTTAGACTTTAAAAGAAAAGGAAATGGTTTCGTCGGTGTTATTTTAAAAAAACCTATATAGACCATAGACACACCACACGTATAGGTTTGACAAAAAATTTTTTTTTTGGTTTTAGTTTTATGTATAGGACCACCCCCCCCCCCTTAAATATCATATTTTTTATATTTTGTATGTGAATCTTAAAGCGGTTAACAGGATACATACTCTTATCAACAGTGTGATGCTTATAGTTAGACAGACAGATAGATTTGATGAAACTATAAGGGTTCCGTTTTTTGCCATTCGGCTACGGAACCCTAAAAATGTGCGCACGGGCGGGACTCGAACCAGCAACTGCTTGGCTAACCGCGTCAAACGTTTTCAAAACGTCATATCGTATCCATATGAAACCATAAATTTCGCAAGGTCAGACCGACAGCAACTCAATTGGTAACTCAATTGGTAGAGCATTTGATCCGGTTAGCCAAGAAGTTGCTGGTTCAAATCCCGCCCGTGCGCACATTTTTAATTTTCTATTTCATCTTTATGAATATAAAATATGATACTGTGCGTGTTAAAAACATTCTAAACCATTGAATAGTACCTGCCTATTAACCGATCTATTTATGTATACGAAGAACCCATTGCTGTCTGACAAGCAATTTCTATAATTACATTGTTTTCCATTACGAAGTTTCTGATCGATGAAAGGAGACAGAAATAGTTTAATCGCTGTTTATTTTTGGTAATAAATCACTAGTTTGTGACCATGGCTTGACTTAAATAGAAGTAGGAGTAATTTCGAGTATATTGGTTCTCTCCTCCTGTGACTTCTTCGTTTCGTAGAATTTTTGCTTAAATCGGACCTCATAGTGCTCAAATAAATAACGTTTAGGAAGTTCATTTTTTTCATGAAAGTTTTTTGCTTCAAGTTTATTGACTCATTTATTTGTTTATTTCTTGTAACTCTGTAATTTATTTACTTATAGATATATACATAGTCGTGTTAGTATTTCTTCTTAATCAGTCAATGCTTATATCACAAAGCTGTGGGGTTTGTTTGTTTGAAGGCGCTATCTCAGGAAATACCTACGGGTCCGTTTTGAGAAATTAAATTATTTTTGTGTTGGATAGTTTATTTATCAAGGTAGGCTTAAGGGTATAAAACATCACGCTGCAACGGGAGGAGAGGGAGCCAACCTAAAACGCACGGACGAAGTCGCGGGGACTCCTCATTCGTCGTCAAGTTCATCATTTACACTACAGCTGTAAGTATTTTCACGTATCCACCTATTACCATCTAGGTAGAAGAGGGTGGGGACATTGGACTCTAACAAACTTAGGCCCTTCAAACTGAATATTACGGAACCAGTCCACTTTATCATAAAATTATGTAAGTATACTTATTATCATTTTAAAAGACCTATTCAATGTTATCCAACACGATGTGCTTAGCAATAGAAAAAAAAAACATGCCCACGTTATTTGTATGAGTGGTATACCCCAAAAATAGATACCCATGCCTAATTACAGTTATCTCTAGTTACTAGTACCTCAGGTCTATGTCTCTGAATTGCGGAGAGACGGACAGGCGGACATGACGAAACTATAAGGGTACCTTATTGGATACCGGAACCCTAATAAAATTAACTTTAAAAAAGTAAAAACCGACTTCAAAACCAAAATTCACTAAAAAGTCTTAAATAAACTCTTGAATATTGAAAGGGATCCATTTTAGGGAAACAATTTCTTTTTGGAGTCGGTGCTGCGACAGGTGAGGCTGAATTTTGGCTGAGGCTGAGGTGCAAAGTGATGGCACCGACTCCAAAAAGAAATTGTTTCCCTAAAATGGATTCCTTTTCTTTCAATGTTTAAGAGTTTATTTAAGACTTTTTAGTGAATTTTGGTTTTGAAGTCGGTTTTTACTTTTTTAAAGTTAATTTTATTTCTCCATTTTTAGAGTTTACAAGAGAGGGGGTCCCCCCCCCCCCCCTCTCTTGTTGCACCTTATGACTCTGTTCTTTAAGAAGCTACAAACTACCTATCATATGTTCTGTCATTATAATTACTGAACTCCTAAGCGTTTAGGAGTTCCACCATCAGCTCAGCCCCACAAGATGTGGACTATCAGACGTAACAATACGTCAACATTAAGTTTTTAGTAAAACAACACTATACTTGCCTTTAAAATTTGAGGGTTTCCCTAGATTCCACCAAGATCCCATCTTCAGATCACAAATCGGCAACAATGGGACCAACTAGAAGGTACAACCTCTAAGTAGGCGAAAAAAAATTTCGAATCGGTCGACTAACGACTGAAATATGAGGTAACAAACATACAAAAAAAACATACAGTCGAATTGATAACCTCCTCCTTTTTTGAAGTCGGTTAAAAAATAGGGGCACTACTTATGACTTTGCCATAAACTTGGATTCGGTACATCAACTTTTATTTTAATTAGGGCCAATTTTTCAATAGTCAGATAAAACTTATCAGACTATTGAAAAATCGATAGTAATTAAATAAATTAAATAATTGATAAATTATAAAGCGACAGATTTAAAAAAAATAATACAGGTCCCTATGATTGCTGACAATTAGGTGACGTTTTCAAATTAGCGATATTGTATATTGTTCGACGAATATTTGTTATCTGACTATTGATAAATCAGCCCTTAGTATAATTTGTAATACTATAAAGGGTACTTTGATGTTGAAACAATCATAAAACAATGTAACTTTATTTTTTCCTTATTTTCAAGGTGTTTTGAGTAAAAAAATCTTTCAAGGGTTCATTGTAGGTAAATAATTCTTGTTGGTTGTACCTAATTCGGGCATAAAGTGATATCCATTTCTTATTCATAAATTAATCACGGATCTATGCTTATAAATAGCTTTAAAGCACGCCTTTTAGTTGCAAGTTTTTCACCCCAGTTTTACACATGTATACTCATATTACAAAGCTGAAATGTTTTATCCCTCAAGCGTATGTGAACGAGACACAATAGGTATTCTATTGTTATGCGGTCGCATGCGACCGCTCGGGTGTTGAGGTATTAAACTAACTATTGATCCTATTTAAAATGTTTAGTTATGTTTGGGCGTTAAAAAGCTAATGTTTCGAATATATTAGAAAAAGTTTGTAAGACATCACGAATTCACACGGAAGAACGAACGATTTAGATATCTTTACCGACTTAAAAAAAAGAGGTAATTAGTTCAATGTGTATGTATGTTTGGGCGTCTTGCCAGTCACGCTTTCCTTGATGACGCCAGCAGAAGAGCTCTTGTCACCATTATGTTCATTCCACATTGAAACCACGTGGTTGGGGCCGTGATAATGGGAAGAGACCCGATGGCCTCACGCTTGTTCGCAAGTATGACTCACTTGCAAGTGATTATTTGTTTGCGCCGTTTAGCGTTGAGATATTTAGGGATCCTCTGCTGAATTGCTGTTTAGAAAAATTTCGCCAAAATTAAATACTGTAACAGGCAATAATAAAGCTGGCTGGTTCCTAGCTCAAAGGATTAGCATAGCTATACAACGCGGCAACGCAGCCAGCATCATAGCCTCCTTACCGCAGGGAAATGGTTTCGTTTTTGAAAAGGTAGATTTAAGGTTATTTTTTATGTTGCATGTTTCAGTTTAATTTTTTTCTAGTTTGTTATTAATAAAGCATTTTTTAGATTATACATGTGTACAATAAAACTGTGAGGTTGTGGGAATTTGATAATATTTGAGTATGTTGTCTACATACACTTCCAAACACGTATGCAAAATTTCGTGACAGTTTGGATTTCTCGAAAACAAGAAGTCATAGCGATATGATTCTGTATTAATTTGATTAAATATATTTTAACTGAGGGTACAATGTAAGCTTTATCAAAACTGTTCCAGTATTTTTTGAGATATTGTCAAATCATTAAAAATCTTTAGAAAATATATTTAAAAAATAACCCTCTTAAAAAAAGAATTAAAAAGCTTAAAATAAAGCATTTGCAAGAAACTAATTCATTTGGAGTGCGGTGCATAATGTCAAGCTTACCTACTTTCCTCTAAGTAGAGGGCAAATGCGATAGTCAGTTTATTGAATGTGGCTAATATTTTTAACTTTCTTTCATAAAACAGTTCATATCATATCCCAATTAACTTACTGTTGCCAGCACAGAAGTAATTTCGAGATGTTAAGCTTGATTTCTATTCCAGGAAAGTCAAGTCACATACTTGCCCTTCTAATCTGTCCCTTACAAACGTTTAGATACTGTATGAGTGAAAGCACCAGTCATCATCTGTCTAACTGTGACCTAGCAATCAATTTATGCACTAAACCCAGTCCCCTGCTTCGTCCGTAATCGCTCAGAAATAGTTTGCGAAGTCACGTCGACTAACAATGACATTCGTTTTCACAGCACAACTAGAGAATGTCTACATTTCTGTAGTGTAAATGGAATACGCTACCGGCTGAAGTGTTCTCTAAATATTGTGATCTCTAAAGATCCTTTAATAGTAAATTGGGCTGTTTTACCGACTTCAAAAAAGTAGGTTATCAATTCGAAATGTACCTATCTGCCAAAGTATGTGATATCGTTGGAATTTGAGAAATTTTGAGAATGTTGATTTGATAAGGCTTCCAATCACGAGTGCAAAAGTTAATAAGTGTATGTTTGTTTAAACATGTATTTGTTTGTTTTCCTCGGATTTTTGTAAAAACGATATTTCATAGTGAGATAATTACTTTGTGTTGAATCAGGTAATACACTTGATTGAACTTAGGATAAGTTTTATTTTAAACGCTTCAGAGGTTTTGAGGTTAGAATTATGGGTAATATCTGAAAATTATGAAAAAAAAAACATTCAGAAAACAGACAAAAAATCTTTAATTAGAGCGGTATTTTAAGTTACGGTTTAATTTTTTAATATTTTTAATGTTTATTTAGTAGGATAAAATATGAAATAAAAACCATCAGTGTAATCTCAACTGCAGTTCCTATTTATAAGATTAGTGTCGTATTTATAGATTGTAAAATTGACCTATAATATGTGACGTCAGCTGCAATTGCTTTAACTAGGACATTACTGCAATTTATTTCAAGCGATTCACCTGACATCTGTATGCATTGAGTAGTTGAAGCAAAATCTACTTTATTCCTTGGTATTAGAAAGGAAAGATATAAGTGGATGAAAGCGTGAAGAGTTTTTACTGAGAGGTCAACTGTATGGATTCGCGGACATTTTGTATGTCAACGAGCTATTCATTGTCAGATAGATATATAATGGAAGCGACCGTTAGATGGTGCTTTAGAGGAGTCAAGGTCCACTTTAGTTCGATTGAGTACACGCTATGAGAAACACGGAAATCCCAAGAGAGCTATCTCAATAAAGGGTTTATTTGTAAACATTAGATTCTGGATTAGGTGGAATAGGTACTCCTATTTCATTTTTGATCGTCTGTAGTAGGTTATTTTATTGCCCATAAATAAAACATTTCAACGACTATCATTGAAAATTTTCGAAGCGATTGATACTTTGTAATTTGCCTTTGAAATTAACTTTATTTTTTATAAGTCCGGCAATGGAGTAACTAAGGTATTGATTCCTTTATGAAATAGCGACATTAATTCATAATAATTGTTCTATTATAAGGAGACGGTAAGAAGAAAAAGAAGTGATATTTAAACGCCCGTTTTCAGGGTTCCGTAGCCGAAAGGCAAACTAAGGGAACCCTTATAGTTTCGTTAAGACCGTCAGTCTGTCCGTCCGTATGTCACAGCTACTTTATTTTTAAAGCATCACACTGCTGAAATTTGGTAAGTAGTTGTATCCTGTTAACAGCTTTAGGACTCTGATGCAAAAATAAAAAAATAATGACATTGAAAGGGAGCGCTAATGCATTACTCTTAAATCTTTTTCTTTGCTCCAACCTGTGCATGTGAGATGTCTTTGAATGATCACTAAAACCATTTTTTCGAAGTCTAACATTTGAGGGATAGACGCAAAGAACGTTTGTAAGAAATCAAACCAAGATTTATGAGTTAAGCACATTGAAAGCGCAATTATGATTTACTCCTTCATCAAAACACTGTTAAAAACAAAATAATTGGTGCGGACAAAAATATTGTGATATTTAGGTGGAAGTAGTTCATAGTCCACGAATTCAGTCTAAAGTTGGCACGGAACCCACGGTGCGGGGGTTTGACTCGCACCTGGCCGGTTTTAACTTTTAGGGTCGTGTAAGAATAAAGCTGAGCATTCACTAAGGTCGGAAAAATTATCACAGTTACCAGGGTAACTGTGTGTGTATTTCACCTTTAGGTATATGTTTTAATTTCACAGAGGTCAACGACTTTAGTCATAAGAATAATTCACTACGTTTTCCATTTGGCACAGCCTCGCACTTGCCAAATAACTAAACTAGAACAGTCTCAGCGAAAATATCTAACCAGAGACAAGTTATATCAAAGAAAGATTCTACATTATTTTATTGTCGGTTCTCGTTTGATACCTACTTGCTTAAAAGTTTTGCTGATCGCTCCGCCTACATAGCAATGCTCGTAGCGACAGAGGCAAGCAACCGAGACAGTGGACCGCGACTATTATCTCAGTCTCTCCTGCATGTACTGTAGGCTGAGACCAATACCGGAGGCCACGACAAGTATTTCACGGGCTTTTAGACGTCAATATTGGAATGAATTAGTTTGCCGATGGTTTCAGTTTGTATTTGATTTAAAATTAAAGACCAAGAAGTAAAACTTCTATTGGAAGAAGATTACGATGTTATTTTTATATTATTTTTCAAATACAAAACTTAAAAAAGATTACCTAGTAATGAATAATATGGAATGTCTCATTAGTTTACAACCTTTTACTATCTTCGTCCATAAAAGTAGGTACTATTTTTTTATCGCGCGCGACTTCGCGGTCGTCTGTCGCGCGCCTCGGTCGCTTGTCTCTGTCTCGCTCTCCATACGTGGCATAGCGTCAAGTGATGGTCGTGGTCTGCGGTCGCGGTCTCTTGCTGTGGTCGCTTGCCTCTATCGCAGCAAGAACCGCTACCATTATTTATTGGGTGTATTGGAATTTTTGGTTACGTCAATTAGCTCAGCCACAAGTCATCATGAAATAAAATAATATAATATGTAGTTTATATCATTTTTAGTAATAGAATTTCTAATTTCAACTGTCCATATGCAAAATGGTCTCACAATTATATGCGACCATTACGCCTAATGATATATTTATGGGTTTTTTAGGGTTCCGTAGCTGAACGGCAAAAAACGAAACCCTTATAGTGTCGTCAAGTCTGTCTGTCTGTCTGTCTGTCCGTCCGTATGTCACAGCCACTTTATTCTGTACCTATAAGGATCACACTGTTGAAATTGGGTAGTAAGGTGTATCCTGTTAACCACTTTAAGATTCTTATACAAAAAATAAAAAATAATGATATTTAAGGGGGGGCTCCCGAAACTAAAACCGAAAAAAATTTTTTTACTCAAACCTATGCGTGTGGGGTATCTATAGATAGGTCTTTTAAAATGACATTGTAACGTTTGAGAGATACACGCTTCCAAAGCGGTAAAATGGGCGTCCCCCCCCCCCCCCGTATCTAACTTCTAAACTAACCGAGTGTAAATTTTGAAAAAAATACGTTATGTTGATCTTAACAAATACCTTCAACGAAAATGATGATTTGAACGAGATCGAACCAGTAGTTTTTGAGATATAGCTCATTTTCAACAACCGCAAACATAACTTTGTTCTTCATACAAATACTATGAAAAACAAAGTTATGTTTGCTATCAACAAAATATTGTGGTATTTTAGCTAAGTGAATTCGTTAAATCAGTTAAAGTTGTCACGGAACCCTCAGTACGCGAGTCCGACTCGCACTTGGCCGGTTTTATTAAATCGATTAATCTATTTTATTTTAAAATTAATTCAACTTTATCAAATTTGTACTTGTTTCCTGCGCTGTTTGCCATAAAGATCTATTTATCTCAAGGAAAACATTTGACATACACCAAATAATATAGTTCAATCGTACGTATGCAATAGAAAATCAATCCGATTAATATCCTTGAGGTTGCGTGACGTTTCATCGTTAATTTCAACTCCAAAATGCTTAGCGAAAATATGGTAAGAACGAAACCGGTTTGAATAACTCTCGGCGGGGTTTATAGCTAACTCAGTTGCTCTTGAATTGTTATCGAAGGGACTTACTTCACTCATATGTATCCTATAAGTATCTGTGGCTCTAGACAACTATCAAACAATTAAATTTAATATAACTGAATCATAAAATCTGTAATAGTTAGGGAGGCGAATAGGGGAATTTTCGGTAATACTCGAGCGTGGCAGTTTAAGTTATGAGACATACCTTGGACCTAATAGAACAACCTTGTAAAGTATTTAGCTCTTTAAGTAGTGACGCGCGCCTAGGATAGACGATCAGATTAGTAAAAAAAAATCGATAGTCTGAAATACTCGAGCGCGTCAGATTAAGATGTTGGGGGTTGATTTTAGTGTTTTAAGACAAAATTTAACTAATCTGACGGTAAGTCCTTGACGCCACCGAGTTATAGGGTCGCGAACTTGTAAAAAAAAAACGTTAATCCGGCATTCTCGAGCGTGATTTTTTTATTTTTTATTTTGAAGAATATAATCTAAAACGTACTAAAAGTACAAAATCTGCCGGTTTCCGCATGACCGGGAGTGTGAAGGAGCCATTTCGTCTTTCGAAAAACGCTGCGGCATATAAGTCGCGAACGATACATTTTACAAAAAAAAGTTTAAATAAACAAAAAAGGTAATTTTATTTTACACAAAAAAGGTCTCTTTACATTTTTGTCCATAGTTAAAACTTTTTGACTTTTTTTGATGATATGAAATAACGATGATTCATGTTACTTTTATTATTATCTCAATATTTTTTTCTAAAGCTTCTCGACAATTTTCGTGGACTCGGAAAAGGTTACGCGTATCTGTATACAAAAGTATTATTAACATGTACAGTTTCATGTATGTATATTATTCAATAGCCTGTTGATCCTCAAATTGTTTTTTGGACGTTCCATAAGCAAAACGAAGTGAAGAATTATTAAAAAGAAAGAAGAAAGGAAAAAAAAAGAAACCAAAAGACCTTTCCGGTCAGATTAAGAAAATATGCTTTCAGGATACCGAGATAAACCTCCCCTATGAAAATCTGACGCGCTCGAGTATTTCCAAAAACCTTTTTTTTTGCATTTTTAAAAATTCATCGTAACTTATGGTCACGCTGTAATCGTCAGTTTTTTTAAAGGTCTACTTAACACCCCTTCCGAAAATCTGACGCGCTCGAGTATTTTTTTTTTGCATTTTTGACTACTTTATATGCCTACCCCCACCACGCAAACCGGCTGATTAGTATACCGTTGTTATCAGAGGCATTTGGGGCATACGTAGTATGAATATCTGACGCGCTCGAGAATGCCCAACTGTTTTTTTTTTTTACATTTTTGAAAAACCGTACACACCAAACCCACCGCTAAAATGGTTATTACCATACGAGCTTTTCTTTTCGAAATTATTTTATCTTTCGATTTTGATAGGTCTCGACGGCGCCGTTGAATAACGCCATTTAGCTACCTCGCCTCCCTAACAATAAAGAAACTGTAAACTTAATCGTGATGAAACTAAACTATTTTTCGGCACACACACACACACACACACACACACACACACACACACACACACACACACACACACACACACATTCACATTTCTTTTTGTATATAGGTTAAAAGTTCATATTATTGTTAAATAAAATTATAACAATGTTATGGAAGAGCAGAGGCTCCTGGCACAAGTACCTTTGTACTTAAAAGGATTGCAATCGCTGCCGTGATCGTTTTGATCGTTAGGTAATACGTCTTAGAATTTCCCTGACCTTTTAGCAGCAAAATGTTAAGGTGCCCTTTCGGTGCGTTTTGTCAGGTCCGTTGGGATTTTTCCTGATCATTAATTGTTAGTTTGGTAAAGGTTTAGTCTGCAGCCTTAAATCGGCCAACTGCGTGTTGAGGTAGGACTTTTGAACTAAGTCTCCGTACGTTTTTTTTACTAAAACAATGAACTTTTTTGATGTAAAGTTAAGTAGTTCTATCTACCTTTATAAATGTGTGTGTATGTGTGTGTGTTTTGGTCAATCAGGTGTGTTCAAGCTACTATATTAAGGGCCTTATAATGTGGATCAAACTGAGTATATGCTGATTGTAGATAGATCAGTTGCATGTAGAGGTATATGTGTAATTGAACATAAAATAATTTACACAAAAAGATAATTATAAATCCATAGTGTCTAGTTAGTGTTTCTTATAAACAAAAATGTTTCAACCATATATTTTTTTGATAACTAGTAGTCATTCATTTTTTTTTCTGTTTCTACTTATGCAGACTACTGAATAACTGAAGTATTACTGAACTGAATATGCCCATTCAAAGTATAGTTAGCCGTTTAACTGAAGAGATGACACGTTTGTTGCAGTCATTGGTGTTCCTGACTACACCGCTGGACCGCTGGTCACATGCAAGTTCGAATTCCATAAGAGGCAAATATTTGTATTGATAGAGATAACTAGGTGTATTGATAAATATTCTATTTCATAACAAAGTTACTTATTATACAATAATCAATGCAGTAAGTAAAATTACGCGGGCCCATTCCACAACAATCAATCTAATGTCAAACACTATCTGTCTGACATATCTATCTGACAGGTCTAGTTCTGTCCATATGTCCTAGTGTTGTCTATCATAGTAATGCCATAATCGATTATCCGTCTAACAGTATGAAGAACACGAACATTTTACGATATTTTGTGCACTAGAAAAAAAAAACTTGGTTTCAAAACCAGGCAGCGTGTTGTCTGGCATATATTTTTTCATATTTATTATCATATAATTATACTCAGTACGCTTTAATATCAAACATTTGACAAAAATATTGGATTGGTATGTTTACTTGTTTGCAATTTCGTGTTGTCTGGGTTTTTTTTTAATATTTATTATCGTTATCATCACACTCAGTACGCTTTAATATCAAACATTAGACAAAAATATTGGATTGATATGTTACTTGTTTGCAATTTTTATTTGCAATCAAAGTTCTATACCGTTACCATGAGTTTACGACGGTTTTACTCGTTTGCGACGACAACTTGCACGAAAATTGCACAACGCCTCTAGCGGTCACTGACAGAACTGAAAATTTTCATAAAAATCGTCGCTAGCGAGTCAAACTGTTGTCGCTATCGAGTAAACTCATGGTATAGGTACTGAGCGTTAGTTATTCCGCTTGAAGGAGTAAGGGTAAATATGTATTATTGCAAATTATCGATAGGGTAAATTGTACCGATGAAGTTGCTACAGACAACCCTATTTTTAATTACCGAAGTACTGCTTGCATCGTGACATATGACACTTCTCTGGGGAACCCCCTTGTGCAATTATAGTATGATAATTATTACTACTCGTATATTAAATAAAGGTTTAATATCTTGTACTGATGAAAATGGTAAGTTATTTAAAACTAGTTCATTAAGTAACTTAGTTTGAATACTGAGTTAACTAAATACTATCAAATAAACAATAGATTTGTGTAACAAGACCTTCTTCCACTGTTTTGTCATTCAATGTAGATTAGGTTTTGAGTATAAATGATATTCCTAAGATATATTTCTGTAATGTTTCAAAGAGAGTATGATATTCACTTCGCTTCGCATTTACGTTAGGTACCTGAAAACGTGGGGCCCCAATTCTACCTACAATCTGTGGTAATTTGATTACGAGTGTCAACGTTTTACCATAAAAATCAATTTATATTTATAGTCACGTAATAACTACTGAACATAGGAAATATAAATCGTGACCATGATATAACAAAAACTGTATTATCTTAAAAAAAGAAAATTCGATGGGTAAACTTTTTACGAATGCATTCTACACGAATATTAGGGCTCTGAAATAAACTTGAAAACTGTAAATAGAAGAAACTCCATGAATTTAAGTACTTGAGAAAACCTTTGTGACAATGAATAGATACGTAGAAGAACTATGGTAATGGAGAATCAGTAAGCTTAAGTGGCAATGGACAGGGCACATAGCGAGAAGAACTGAAACCCGAACCGTTGGGGTAGAAGATTCGACCATAGACGTGGCGTAAAATGACCTCCGAAAAAAAAAGACAGTGGACCTTGAAAAGACCGCATGTTCAAACTGGATGCAGCCTGCTTGTGATCAGTCGCTGTGGAAATCTATGGGGGAGGCCTATGTTCAGCAGTGGACGTCCTCCGGCTGAGAATGATGATAATGATGATGATATTTTCTCGGGTCTGGGTGTGTGGTACTACCGTTGATTCTAATTTTCACAACAAAAGTGCATTTAAAGCTACTTATTTGTGATTGGTGTCCAATATACATTTATATTTTTTGTCCAATATCAACGGGACATTAAATTCGCATACTCTCACTGGCTTACATTTGCATAATGTATTTCTTGATTACTTTAGATTCATTAAAATCCACCAAGTCCAGACAAAGTCACACTAATTAAAATGTTTTAATTAGGTTCGCAAGGACGTTTAGCAATTTTATAAGCGTAATAAACTGTCAATTTGTCGTTGTTAGATTCAAAATACCTAAAGATATTATTTATTAATTTAAGTTAGTTTTTATCAAAATAAGTAGTTTCATTTTTCATTTATTGATTTAAAGTTAACCTATTTATTATAAATATTTAAAGAAATAAGCATATCTATATTTATAACCTATTTTGACAGTAATCAAAAAGAAAATCGTGTAAGTTACACTATTTATAACTCAAGAACGGCTGAGCCGATTTGGCTGAAAATTGGTGGGCTTCAAATCAGAAGAAGGACAAAAGAGCCTTTTTATCCTGTTACACGGAGCCGGGACTGGGGTGGGATGGAGCTGAGGTGAAACGTTTGGGGGGTAGCTTAGAACCAGAAAAAGTATATAGGATACTTTTTATAACCCTTTGGAAATCTGGGGCGGAATCAGACCGGGGCGAAAAACTGATCGCTAGGACCGCTTAACTTTTCAAATTACGAGGCTGGGCGGGGCTGGGGGCGAAACAAAGTTCGCTTGGTTTGCTAGTAGAATATAAAACTCGAAGCTGTATTTTAAATAATCATAATATGCGCAAATTAATGCCAATGCTTAAGTTGACATTATACCGAAAGCCATATCTGACTATCGAATCTAAGTTTAACAGCGTCAGATAAGGAATATACGCCGAATACCATACAAAACGCCTTCTTCATATCGCCATCTACTTGTCAACAATCATTTATGAGAATGTCATTTTAAAACCGTCTGGTGTAGTGGTCGAGAAATCGCCTACTACGCAGCGGGTGCGGGTTCGATCCCCGCACAATACAAACATTTGTGTGCATGAACATGTCTGTTTGTATTGGTCTGGGTGTTTTCTATGTATATCATGTATGTATTTACAAAAAAAAAGTATTTAAGTATTATATCCGTTGTCTGGCACCCATAACACAAGCTTTGAGTAGCTTACTTTGGGACTGATGGCGATGTGTGGGAATGTCCAAAAAAAAAAGGAAAGGAAAAGAAAGAAACCGGTCGTTTTATACTTTTACGGTAGGGTAAGTCCTTTCAGACATTGGTAAAATCGACTCTAAATCAATCTAGTTAAACATATATGCTTCTGTCAATTTGCAAAGATCAGACACTTTCTTTTACTTCGCGGATTTCTTCTGAAATGAATATTACCAGTGTTTGAGATGTCTTGGCACAAATATAAGCGTAGGTGCATCTACGGATATAAACAGTTATTTTATAAAAACTCGTTACGGGTGACTCAACAAATTGCACCAAAGACTGTGACCAAAGATTTTATCATACTGTTCGTGTAAACCGACGAGAACGAGCACCGACTTTAAGTTCTTGTATAAAATCTTAGGCGGTCATCGTCTTTGAACCCGCGACGGCTGGCATACTAGTCAGGAGCTCTAACTACTACACCAAACGTGTCGTCAAATAATGTTCTAGTAATTTTCTGAAATCCTAAGATAAACAAACGTACGATTACGAAATTTTGTACACACACATGTGCCTTAATAGATCATCATACTTCAATTTTATTCAATTATGATGACACCATCATACATAAAGGTAAAATTGATTACCTCCTTTTTTTGAAGTCGGTAAAAATACTTCAATACCAAGGGCCTATTTCATTATCGACAAAATATAAAGGTACTAACGAAGGAATAATTTAAAGGGACGTCATATCGTATGAAGTTGATATGAAAATAATTAGGACACTAAGCGGGCCCGCGACTGCATCCGCTGGTTTTGAGTTTGCTCCTTCCCCTCCTGTCGCAGAGTTATGTTTAATATTTTCAAACCTTCCGCGATAAATGAGCTATCTAACACAAAAACAATTGTACAATTCGGACTATTAGTTCCTGAGATTAAAGCGTTCAAACAAACAAACATATTAAAATTATTTGTAGACGCGTATGGTTAGAGCTCCTGACTACTATACCGGTTATGGGCTTAAATCCCGCAAGGGGCAAATATTTGTTTGATGAGCATGAACATTTGTACCTAGGTCATGGATGATATTATATGTTTCTTCTCTGTAAATATGGGAGACGCCCCCGCTATGATCGTTAATTGGTATTTCCAACACATGGAAGAACATTCCTTACTCCGAAAGGAGTTCCTTACTCCTTGTTTGGCGCATATTAATATTCATAAAAACCGGCCAAGTGCGAGTCGGACTCGCGCACTGAGGGTTCCGTGCCAACTTTAACTGAATCAGGGAATCCATTTACTTAGTAAAATACCACAATATTTTGTTGACTGCAAATATATCTTTGTTTTTCATAGTGTTTGTATGAAGTACAAAGTTATGTTTGCGGTTGTTGAAAATGTGCTATATCTCAAAAACTACTCGTTCAATCCCGTCCGATCCAATTTTCTTAGAAAGTATTTATAAGCACTTTAGAATTACGTAATTTACCACTTTGGAAGCGTCTACCTATGAAAAGTTAGACTTAAAAAGAAAATAGTTTTACGAACCTCTATGTTATTTTACAAGATCTATCCATAGACACGCATAGGTTTGGCAAACAATTTTTTGGTTTTAGTTTCATGTATGAGAGCTCTGCCCCCTTAACTGTCATTATTTTAATTTTTTGTGAGTATCGGTAAGCGGTTAACAAGAGACATCTTCCTACCAAATTTCAATTGTGTAATGCTTATAGTTACAAAATACTTATAATTGCTTATAGTTAAAAAACAGGCAGACAGACTTGGCGAAATTTTAAGGGTTCCGTTTTTGGCCATTCGGCTACGGAACCCTAAAAAGGGCGTAAGACTGTTGGTTTCAAACTCAAACGTTATTGGATGCTTATCTGTCTCTACAAACTACTTACTATAAATTGTATTAAAGCTTTATTGATCAATCAATAAACTACGATTAAAGTGATAGCAGGGGACATGGCGCGAATACCTTTATGGATTTTGGGCAGAAAAGTTCTAAAGTGACCTTTGATTCATTGCCCTCTGCCAAGTTTTATTCATCAATAAATTTAGACAATAATTACATACATTGCTCTGATCCCAAAGTAAGTAGCCAATGCATTTGTGTTATGGTAATCTGATACAACTGTGAAACCATCACACCCACACACGAGACTATTAGATTAGTAATTATGTTTTCTACATTGACCCGTCCGAGAATCGAACCTGAGACCTCGAAGAGCGAACGACTTTTCGAGGATCACTGGATCAGATTGGATCTAAACTATTTGTATCTAGTGGCTGTGGAAATCTATCAGGATCTATTTTCAGCAATGGACGTTTTCCGGCTGAAAAACTGACCAATCCATTAGCTTTTTAGGGTTCCGTAGCCGAATGGCAAAAAGCGGAACCCTTATAGTTTCGTCAAGTCTGTCTGTCTGTTTGTCTGTCTGTCCGTCCGTATGTCACAGCCATTTTATTCTGTAACTATAAGCATTACACTATTGAAATTTGGTAGAAAGATGTATCCTGTTAACCGCTTACCGATTCTCATACAAAAAATATAAAAAAAGGGGGGCTTCCCATACATGAAACTAAAACCAAAAAAGTTTTTTTAGTCAAACATATGCGTGTGGGGTGTCAATGGATAGGTCTTTTAAAAAGATATTGAGGTATATAGGTAGGTAGGTAGTTAGGTATATAGTATAAAAAGATATATAGCTATCCGCTTCCAAAGTGGTAAAATGGGCGTCCCCCCCCCCCATCTAACTTCTAAACCAAGAGAGTGTAAATTTTGAAAAAAAATAATAATATAGATCGTAACAAATACTTTCAATGAAAATTAGTTTGGACCAGATCGAATGAGTAGTTTTTGAGATATAGCATGTTTTCAACAACCGCAAACATAACTTGGTACTTTATACAAACACTATGAAAAGCAAAGTTATATTTGCAGACAACAAAATATTATGGTATTAACCCTCAGTGCGTGAGTCCAACTCGCACTTGACCGGTTTTTCAATATCAATCGATTTCAGTATCTAACCCTAAGTAAGGTCTGATTTAATTTATATTATTTTAAATGTGATAGGTAAAAAAAACATGGCATCTCAGGCTCAAGTCCAAATATTTCCAAAGGGTTATAAAAAGTAATATTACTGAAAAAAAAAAACGTTTCCTTCATTCACTCAACACAAAGCAAACTACGACTTACCGACACGGGTTTTCATGAAACTTAGCATAAATAAACTAATTACTAAATCAACGAACAATCAATTAACCAATTTGAATACATTAACTCTTTGTGCGTACTAACTTACAAATCCGAAAAAGTTAAAATATTATCTGCTTTTGTCAGGTTGAATTATTTCAGCAGTAAAATGTGTTACAGATTTTTCAGCGCTGAAAAGTATGGAAGTTGTTACCTAACGTCGTGCTTAACAAAATGGAGATCTACTTTGCGTTGTTTCAAAATATAAAACATAGTATTTTCTACTATATACTCGTGAGTCATCTAGACTTAGAAAAAATTATAAGTTGCATATTTTTTTATGTTATTATAAACCGGAAAATACCGGTATAGACTGGTGATATTGATCAAATCAATATGTACGTCTTAAAGCTTTTTTGAAACAAAGATTAAGATTTTTTTTTAATTTAAAGGTCCGAGAGAAACGCTAATATCATTCTTAAAAAAATATGCAAAAGTTTGTAACTGGCATGAAATACCGAATCCTTGAAAAACACTTTTCCTGATGAGAAAAAAACAATCTCATACATTCTACACAAAGAAAAAATGCATCGAAATTCAATTTTCATAACTTGCCAGTACTAAATACTTAAGCAGCGTTCGATATTTGAAAATTTAAGAAGGGAAAACTCACCGATTCCCGATACCGGCTCACTCTGTGACGGGACACCGGCGGGCACCGCGGAACACAGTTTAGTACTGCAGTGTTATCGACCGGGCGGCGGGCACATCGAAACCTAGCACGCGATGTAAAAGACATAGGCTAGCCGAGACGACTGTCGTCCTATGTTGCGGGAACATTGCTTTGATTGTGAACAACACACTTTCAAAAAATAATATATAATAACAGTCCTACATAAAACAAAAGAAAGGCTAAAAAAGAGCGCGCGATCGCCTATTCTTGCAAGACCTAACAGCAAGAACGCGCTTAAGTAGTGCATGCGTTCTATTAATTGCATTACCACATGTTAGGGTTAAAAGAACGCCGTGTCAGGTGTCCTACATACAGTTGCAGGACGACCTATGTTCCAATTTCAAATATTACGACCCAAGAACGTTCTGGACACTTTTGAAATGTAATAATACCGGTATTAAGTTGGTAACGAATTAGGGTAACCGAAACGAGAGCCCTTGAAAACTTAGTTTGCGAATTTGAGTCGCATTTGTAAGGTTTCGGTGAATATCAATGTCACGATTACAGACAGCTGTGATTTCGACATATTTTGTATAATATAATTTAGTGATACAATTGAGGTAGGAACACAACTAGATCGAACCTAAACAACTGAATTACTTACTTATTTCATGGGACTTCGATGCTGTTTACCGACTTCATAAAAAGGAAGTATTCAATTTGACCTTGCAGGTCGTATGTGATATCGATATCGTGAGATGGGATAAAGATTTAGTATTTTGAAATATTAAGGCTTGATAACACGTGTGCACAATTTTGAATGTGTGTTTGTATGTTTGACTCAGGATTCCTCGTTAACAAGGTTTTTACTTCAATCAGATATAGTTCAACTTAAGGTACAGTGCAACTTTCATCAAAATCGAACAAGTAGGTTTTGAGATATGAAAAATAAATTAGGAAAAAAAATTAACCGCCCTCAAAAACTGACCAAAAAGCTTAAAATAACGCTGTCGTCTTCTATTAAGGAGAAACAAATTAGTTTGGAGTCGAAGCATAATGTTAAGCTTATGCAGCAACTCCAAAATAATTTGTTTTTCCTAAATAAACAGTTTTTTATGTCATTTAATTTGCTCATCAAGAAATTTATCATATTATAGTCTAAATCTGTCTTCTGATTTTCTGGATACTGACACTTTTTATCTATTACTTAACTAAATAAATCTTAAACTTACCAGTCAACAAACTAAATATGTACCAATCTGAAAATTATATACTTTATAGATGAAATACATGATCTCTAAACAAATTTATCGTCAATATAAGTAATATGATACATTCTATTTGCGTTTTATTTTTCTTGAAAATCTTCAGCCGTATTACAATTACATAATGCCTATTCCTTGAGCTAACTACTTAGGCACTGAAATAAATCACGCAATAGGTAATACCTAAAATAATAAGGCCCAGCGTAGGACGTCCACCGAAAAGAAGGACAGATGACTTTGTAAAGATCTCCGATTTACATTGGATAAATTATTTTTAGCAGTGAAAAATAATAAGAGCATTTAATCAATCAAATAATTTCATTTGTTTCACTTATTATTATAAATAAAGTCGTCTACCTCGTATGACTGTCAGTTTGCGAAAAGCTCAAAAACTACGTATGTTAGATTATTTATCCACTAGCAGTCCCCGCGACTTTGCCCGTGCGTTTTAGGTGTGCCTTCTCCCCTGCCGTCGCATTGTGATGTACTATAGCCGAAAGCCTTTCTCGATTAATAAACTATCAACACAAAAATATATTTTCTAATCGATCCAGTAGTTTCTGAGGTTAGCGCGTTCAAACAAACAAATTCTTGTTAAGGATCTGTATTTATTCAGTAATTAACAGCCTACTTGATGTTTGGCACTACAGGTTTGTCAAAGGAATCCGTACCTTTTTGTTAAAAACCGTTTTAGAAATTCATAAAACAGATAAAAAAACATGCAATTTAAATCACTTCTACCGTAAACCAAAGAACCCTCACACCCAACAGGCAGAATTGACTGCAGAGCTGTAAAGCTGAATTCCAATCTAGTTGGCCGGTGCTGGCGATTCAGTGATTCTTTAGGCGAGCCGCCAAACTATTCGCTAGTCTCCACTTCCATAATAGCTGGCTTAGTTCACCTTTTAAATTGAATGAACTGCTAGATTTGAGGTAAGGCTTTGAGAAAATTAAGAAAAAACTAGCCCATTGCAAGTAAGACCCAGGGTTCTTTGGAAACTTAATTTAATATTAAATAAATATTGGACATCAATCACATATGTACATTGCTCTGACTCCAAAGTAAGTAGCTAACTTCACTTGTGTTATGAAAATCAGACAGAACGGTGGTACCACAACACCCAGACTCAAGACAATATAGAAAATTATGATTACTATATTGACCCGACCGGGAATCGAACCCGGAACCTCGGAGCGGCGACGCCTTGAAACCAGCGTCCTTAGCCACTACACCACGGAGGTCGTCAAACAAACAAACTTATTATAGGTACCTAATAATATATTTTGGTTATAAAAATATTTCCGTCATATATATGATCGAAAAATGTGAGCGTTGACTTAATTATACAATCTAGAAAAATTACGATATAGACATTCAGCAGCTTTAGGCAAGCGCTGTTCCCTTTACCTGACTGTAAAAAGGAGGTGTAGGTATGTATTAAAACACTAAACTTTGCATAAATTATCTTCATATTTCTATCTTGACTGAACGCAACAGACGATGCGTAGTCGGAGAGACGGTGATATAATTAACTCTTATAATTATAGCCGCAGTTGGTTGACAGTCACCAGTGCGAATTATTTAGGTCTATATGAATGACATAACTAGACCTAATGAAAGGGTCGAGTCGAGATAATAAACTATAGTATATAAAATATACTTGAATGAATCTTCGATTTATGGTGAATACGCAAAAAAACTGACAGCAGGTCTGATTGATAACATCTGACAGCAGGATTAGTCGCTTGCCTTTCAAACACCCCTCCACAAACCCGCACTGAGCACGCGTGGTGGAGTACGGCTCAAACTACCTTACAGTTGGGGTAAGGCTTTTGCCCAGCAGTGGGACGTTACCGGCTAACTTTACTTTCTTACTTACTTACGCAAAATATAAATGACTAAAATTGTGAAGCTTATTTGCACTGAAAATCCTCTTTGAGGTTTCGTATCCAAAGGGTAAAACTGACTGTCCGTCTACCACCATTCCTGCTCCTCTACATAAAAATGCAATTTTTTGCCTATTTACCTAGTCCATGGTACGTACGGAACATTTCGTGTACGATTCCGACTTTTAATCTATAAAAAAACCGGCCACACTCATCCGAGTCGGACTTACGCACTGAGGGTTCTGTGCCAACTTTAAAATCTAAGGAATTTTCTTCAGTTAGCTAAAATATCACTATATTTTGTTGACAGCAAATACAACTTTGTTTTTCATAGAGTTTGTATGAAGAACAAAGTTATGTTTGCGGTTGTTGAATATCTCAAAAACTACTAGTTCGATCCCGTCCAAACTAAATCTACATTATATATATTTTTTTAATTTACACTCGCTTAGTGTAGAAGTTTAAAGGGGTAGGGGGGAGGGAGTGGATGTTTTTATAGAACACGGCAGTGTTCAATTGATATCTAACAAAAAAAGAAAGAAACATTATAATTAGGATCTTAAATTCTTATATCTTAAATATCATTTAACAAATTGAATTGAATTGGCGATGCATTAACCTAATTGATTTGTCGTGCATTCATAAACATGTCAAAGGTGTTCACAAATGCAATAATATAAACTCGTAGTAAACAAGTAAAATTACATGACGTGTTTTAGAATGTAGACATTGCATTGTTTGTTTAGTTTCATTTTCATTAATCGTTAGGACTCAATAAACTTATCGATACCATATATAATTCAGCAGTAATTTTGTTATTAATGTAATTTTTAACAGTATTTTCAGTCAGTTTATCTGCAGAGTTTTTATCAGAAACTCGTGGACTCGCACAATTGAAATAAGATTAGTATTCTTGCAATTTTCGTCCCCATACCCCTTCAGAGGCTGATTACTTTGATTAAAAATGTATCGTGTGCTCTTTATCTCCATTATCTAGAATACACGCATGCCAAGATACATTAAGATCAGTTCAGCTATTTTAGCACTGAATCACTACACACGATTTACACCTTATCATTTACAGTAGTACCGCATTGAGATAAAAATATGTACGAGGTACTTTATGAATCAAGGAAAAATCAGGAAAGTTGTCAGCAAGAAATTAGCTCAGTATTTGCTATCTCAGGTTGAATACGTCAGAAGTTGTGTGTGGAGTTTTTATAAGGGTATTTACTACCCAAAATACTACCTTTAGGCCCACTTGCGCATGATGATTGAATCTAGGGTTACGCTAATCCTAGATTAAATCATCATTCTTTCTCGATCAGTTTATTTCACGTTGACAGAGACAGAATGACCATTTAATTCAGGGTTACCGTTATCCTAGGTTAAATCAGCATGCGCAAGTCCATCTTAGATGGAATTGCACGCGATGATTTAACCCAGGGTTACGCTAACTCTGGATTAAATCTTCATTCTGTCCCTGTCAACGTCAAAAAGACTGACGAAGACAGAACGATGATTTAATCCAGGATTAGCGTAATCGTAGGTTAAATTATCATGCGCCAGTGGGCCTTAGTGTACAAGCGGCATTTACGAAAAATCACAAGATTCCTAACTTAAATTGAACTCGATGGTACACTATCAAAGCTGAAAATGTTTCAAAAAGTTTGAAGTCTTGGACAAGTTTACATTTACGCTGTTATTTGTTAAAACAATCCAAACCGTGCTTGGGCTGCTATTATATTGTCCATATGTCAAAAGATCTAAGATGAATGCCATTTCCTTAAAAGACAGAACTAATGGGACGTTGACATGTGGCTTTTATTTTATAAAGACTTTCTTTCAATTGTCTTTAAGAAAGATGCATTGTAAACCTTTATTGGATCACAAAACTATTAAATCTTTTGTTTTGCTATACCTATGTGCTTACACATATGCTTTCATTAACAAAAAAGGAATGGGTAAGTAAAAACACAAAAGTCTTTAATTTTATAAAAATATGTTAAAATCAGTCACATCAAAAATCCTTGCAGTAAAAGAGTATTTTGTCTTTATAAAATAATAAGTTTTTTTACAAAATCAAAAGTATGTTTGTTACCCACACAATTACAATCATCTATCAGTCATGAAATCATAATTTAGCTGCGTGCAGCTACATTATGAAGAGGATTTTTTATTTTTTAATTAATAAATATTTTTTATTACATATCAATAAAAATACATTGAACACCAAGAAATACAATAAAATAAAAATAAAATAAATTTTAAGTAGAATTATGTAATAATTGAGAAAAATTGCTTTCGATTGTAATATTCATGTAAAATAAAACAACAAAAATTACTCATTTTAAAATTATCTTCTTAAATATTGTACAATAAATCTAATCTACGAGTAACTTTAGTCTTTATGATCCTTGCTAACGCCGTTGCTTAGTGCAGCTTTAGGTTTTCGTATATAGGTCTTTATATAAAAGTCTATAAACAAGATGAGCATAAAGAGGTTTTGTGGTAAGAAGACGGCAGCCACCCAGCGAGGGTAGGCACAGTCAGGCTTGAAGACTATGATGCTCATGTGGACGACACACCAGAAGAATTGGAGCTGCGAACAAAGCATTTCAACGAGAATTTGCAAACGTATCCATAAACTCATAGTGGTTAAAAAAAACTGTATCAAATTACCGAAGCTCTATTTTTAAATTAACTAATATATTTATAAATAACTGCCATATGGATTTAAAACGGATACTCATGTGAAAATCGATCATAATTATTTAAAAAAATCAAACAGGATATTGACGCGAGTGATCAAAAAATTGAGGCCCAGGGGCCCTATGTTCGAATGGATTTTTGAATTGAAATCAGTAGAAATCCACGATTCATAAAAATATTTTGTAACTACTTGTGTATGCGTTTATCGTAAATTTCATTGACTTTCAATTGATTTTCGAACGAATATTGACGCGAGTGATTTAAGAATAGAGCTTCTGGACTAATCTGACTAATCTAATCATTGGTTGTGGGTAAAACATTATTGTGTATCTGAGAAGACCTTTTAAGCAAAATGTTTGATGGCAACGTTAAAAGCAAAAACCCTGTCAATAACCTTAATTCAGAAGAAATTTTAATGCCAAAAGACGCACATATGATCAGGTTGTATGAAAAAAATGATCAGAATGGGTTTTTTTGTTGATGAGTCTGGACTAAGTTAAAGCAGACAAAACATACATACATGATAACTTAGAAAAAGATTATACCCATAAGCTGAACTACAGTTTGATTACTGAACTTACAATCTGCAGCTGAGTGATGTATTTCTTCCACCACAAAGACTGTTTCACGCTCGGTACCGCAACAGTCAGCAGATAATACAAATACATTACAACGTGGACGAAAGAATTAATTACACCGATCAGCGTTCCGTGGCCACCTGAAATCATAAAAAAATTAAAACACCTACAAAAAATTGACTCATCATCATCATCATCATTATCAGCTAAGATGTTCACTGCTGAACATGGGCCTCCCCCATAGGTTTACACAGCAACCGATCACTAGCGGTACGCAAAAAAAGCCCAAAAAACACATTAGCTTAGACGAAGTAAGTTCATTTTGAATCGTTGCATGATCTTAAGCTTACGTTAATAGTCTAAGCCCATTAGGCGGTATAAAAATTATTTATTTTTTTATTTCAAATCTTTTAGTTATAGCCATATCTCATATACTACTGGACAAATATTTAAAAAAAAAACACTGTACCCTTAGTTAAATATGCCTGATTGAACTGAATACAATCATATCGCTATGACTTTTCATTTTCGATAAATACGTGGACAAACAAACATACACTTACGAAATTTCACACTCGTATTTGGAAGCCTTAATAGATCGACATACTCAAATATGATCAAATTCTAAGGATATCAAAAACAAACACATTGAATTGTTAACTTTTTTTTCTTAAAGTTAGTATTTTACCAATAAAATACTGCATCAACGTGCTGCATACGTCATAACGTATCGATATACGAGTATCTCTCTTTCTTTCACTGCTTGTAGTAAATCAACCGTCAAAATGTTGTTACTGGCGGTCGTTGAAGAAGTAAATACGAGTATTTATACGAAATCCTTTAAGTCCCTACCTGGGAAATAAGTGACGGCTCCCCATATCAGCATCACCATTCCAGTGTGGTGATAAACGTGCAGGAAGGAAACTTGGTTGAATTTCTTTCGCAAAATGAAGAACACCTGAAAAAAATATATTTAAATGTCAACTATGTAGTGATCAAACCTTATCTGGAAAAAAAACGGGCAAGTGCGAGTCGGACGCGCGCACTGAGGGTTCCGTGCCAACTTTAACTGAATCAGGGAATCCACTTACTTCCACTTAGCTAAACTACCACATTTTTTTTTTACAGCAAATATAACTTTGTTTTTCATAGTGTTTGTATGAAAAATAAAGTTCTGATTGCGGTTTTTGAAAATATGCTATATCTCAAAAACTACTGGTTCGATCAAGTCCAAACCAATTTTCGTTGAAAGTATTTGTTAAGTTCTACATTTTTTTTTTAAATTTACACTCGCTTAGTTTAGAAGTTAAAGGGGGGGGGGTGCCCATTTTACCACTTTGGAAGCGTCTATCTATCAAACGTTAGACTCTTAAAGTAAATGGTTATTGAAACCTCTATGTCATTTTTAAAGACCTATCCATAGACACCCTAATACGCATAGGTTTGACAAAAAAAAAATCGGTTTTAGTTTCATGTATGGAAGCCTCCCCTTAAATACGATCATTTGTTTAGTAAGAATGGTAAAGCGTTAACAGGATACATTTTCCTACCAAATTTCAACAGTGTGATTTTTATAGTTACAAAATAAAGTGGCTGTGACATACGGACAGACAGACAGCCTATAAGGGTTTCGTTTTTTACCATTCGGCTACGGAACCCTAAAAATTATCTTAACTTTTTTGGATTTGTTATCCGCTGTTTCAATTTTGATACCTAAGCAACGCTAGTCTTTGTAATTGATGTGATGATGGTGATCAGACTTGTAGCAAATGCATGTAAATGTTGCAAAAATACTTTAAAAAAACTTACTGTATCTAAGAGATCGACGACTTTGAGCAAGAAGTAGCAGTAGACGAACTTAGCAACTCTTATGGAATTTTCATTGTTGGAGTAATCTACGGGTTCACAGACCCATCGATAGTCCCAACCCCATGCGTACCATATTGCCTGAAATAAATAACAAATAAATATGCACCAGACAACACACCAAGTGTCGTGGTTTCAAGTTAAGGAATTATCTTCCTTGTGTCACAGATA
This sequence comes from Pyrausta purpuralis, assembly GCA_963924145.1. Lineage (NCBI taxonomy): Eukaryota > Metazoa > Arthropoda > Insecta > Lepidoptera > Crambidae > Pyrausta > Pyrausta purpuralis. Next base: position 5,132,163 of record OZ001648.1, on the reverse strand, counting down.
TCTGGTATTCTGGAATAGGATTATGACGGGGGCGTCTTCCATAAATACTTAAGTAAACGTCCATGACTCAGGTACAAATATTCGTGCTCATGACACAAATATTTGCCCCTTGCGGGATGCGAAGCCGCGATGGCCGGTGTAATGGTCAGGAGCTCTAACCAATACACCAAACGCGTCGTCATTTAATACATTTTAATAAGTAAATGCAGAATACTAGAAAGAGTAACACTCTTTATTGCACATCATATACTGATACCAATTATAAAAATCATCTTTATTTGGAGTTAAACAATTTTATTTTTTTACTGTGCTAACTTTATTTTTGAAATCATACCTTTTAGAATTAAAGAGTTACCTTAGAAATTTGTTACCTAAGTTTGACTCATTTCTATAAGATGTATGACACCAAAAATTGTACACGGGCGGGACATCAAATCATGTAGCTCAAATGATCTTTCCATTTGAGCTACAGTACTATCGATCCAACCACGCAAAATTTCTGGTTAATTTGAAAGAGCGTTGGTCCGGTTAACCAGAAAGATGCAGCTACCAGTACCGGCCGTGCGCAATTTTTGGTTTCATAATACACCTTATAACTTATTGGAATACATAAAATAACACAGTCCACATGGCTCATTTATGCATCGATGATCAAAATATGAAATTGAAACCCAGAAAGTTTTGAGAAAAAAAAAACAACAAAAAGTATTTTCTCAATCGCCAGCAATAAGTAACAAAATGCTAATTTGATTTACTTACACTAACAAATATGTAGAAACAGCAAACGACTTGCAAACCGTTGTACACGATTAATAATTTATCGAGGTTGAAAGGTGGTCGGTCTTTCATCCATTTTGGGCCCCACTTTAGTACAAACAGTAGGTAGATTGCGAGCATTAAGAGGCCTTGGTAGGGCTTGGCTACCAAAGGCCAAGGTTTGGTTCTTGGGTCTGCAAATATAAAAATATCCGTGTCAGCTGAACTATTCCGTTAACAATACAAGGTGTTTCAAATCTACCCGTTGTAAACAAAGGGAGATACTCAAAATCAGTAACTTTTTTTGAAAAACAAAAAATATGCCAATAAATACATCTCACCATAGGAATCACACGGTTCACGTTAGTGATTAAGCATGGAAAATCAAAGAAAAGTTGTCTTTTTATGACCTATGTTTCTAGAAAAACAGTTAATTCCGAGTAGCTCTCTTCGATCTGAACGGATAGTTTTTCAAAAAAAGAGTGAACAGTTGTTCGAAATAGTCCATCCAAAGTTTCCTGTGTGACCATTTAACGTAATTCAGTTCAACAATAATAACGTTACAATTACAATAAAGTAATTTGTGTACAGTGAGTATTTGTTAAAATTATACCTTGGCCGTTATTAAAGTAAAAATAACGAAACGTAAATAATTTTGATAATAAATATTTGTTTCGTATACATAGGACATTGATTTATTTGAAAAGCATAAAATACAAACAAAGGTTAAAAAAATACCAAAGATAAACTAGTTCAAAGGTTCTTCATGCAAATTGATATATTAGAGTGAACATAATTATTATTCGGTAAGTTTAATCTTTTTAAAACTTTAAATGATATTATTATAACTTTTATAATAACTATTACAATATAACAGGATTATTACTTTTATGGAGAACACACAACAAAAATGTTTTCTTGATAAAATTAGTTTAAAAAAAAACTATCAGCTTAAGATAGTAAAAACAAACGTTTTTCAATATGTGTGTTAATTAGTTCAGTGAAAAATAACAAATTGATACGAGTTAAATTAGAACATATATTAGGTTGTTAGAGTTCAGGCACATACCTTCATTAAATATAGTTTTTACGATCCACATCTTTGCTCGTGAAATTCGGAAAGGCTCTTTGAGCGTCAAAAATACGAGTATTTCTAAGTTCAGTTCTTGAATCCTAAATTTTTCGATCATCTTATGCCAGGGCGAATCTTTTCAGTTATTTTTGTAATTAAGTCCGTCACTACGATCACCGTTTTGCGGAGCATTTTGAGTATGCAACATTTACTAAGAAATGCTACGTATTCGCAAATCATTAAGAACGTTAATATCGTTTTGACGGCTTTAGTGTTTCATATTCGGTCTCGTGTTTCTACATAAAAGAGCTATTTTAATATCTTTATAACCTGTTTTATAACTGTTCTAATACATAAATAAGTTGCATATATATATATATATATATATATATATATATTGTATTTATTTTGTCTATTATCGCATCTGCGTACCTATATTAAAATATCATGCAAAGTTACCTTCATATACTGTTTTAGCAGTCACCGTCGTGATAATGTTTTTTATTTATATTTTTAAACGAAAGTTTTACCAAAATCGCACCTGATGTTACTAAGATGTGAATATGGGGTAATATGGTACATGGCATTAAAAAAGCCCCAGGTCAACCCTAAGGTAGCCATCAAAAGTTGCAATCTCTAGATGCGCATTAGAAAATGGTTAGACGCCTGCACGTTATGCTACTCAACGTACCCACGCTCGCCTACGTTATGATGAAATGCTACTAATGCTTGGCGTGTTAGTAAACCCTTTGCACAGTGGTCGAAGTGCACCCTGTAGAAAACCAACAGGAATGTTCTTGTTAAGCTTCTTCAAAGAGCGAAGCATTACCTGACAGTCTCCTTAAGCGCTTTTTAGTTACTGTTCTGTCGTTTTTGACTATAACACAAACAGCTTTTATGTGATTTATTTGAAAAATAACTTACCTGGCCATTCTTCAAAGAGAACTTGATACCCTTGCCACGCTTTTTGCAATATAGCTGCCATAATAAACCGTAACGATCTCACTTAAATAACAAACTAAGTTCACAAGAAACCTATTTCAAAGCAACATTCCTGTGCAAGAACTATGGTTGAAATAAACTAAGACAAGGGTCATCGTTAGATAATTAGTAAGAATATTCATTAGAAATCAAAGCATTGTTATCGTGATTTTAAATGAAGTAGAAAAGTGCCTCTTTTTATAGACGAGACATTGTTTCCTACAACAATTAAAGAAGTGGCTTTAACCTTTTGATTTAAATGCATTTTTATTCAACTATCAAGCAACTAAATCGATTTGTTGTTGTATTTCTATGATGAAATACCTCGTTGTTTTGAATTTGATTTTTGTTTCTAAATTTGACTATTTAAATTCCACATCTACCTGTTGATTTAAAGCCGATTTTGTATTGGTCAGATAAAACTTATCAGACTGATATACACTCGAGAGCAATGAATCCGGGTCACTTAAAGAATGTTAAAAATCTCGGAAACTAAAAATGATAGGTTAATGCAATAAATTATATTTAATAGACAATGTAATACTCCTTAAATGAAATTAAAAAAATATGAGTCACCATACATTTTATTAACACAAAATTACATAAAGAAAAAAACTGCTGATCTCTCCTTAAAACAAAAATAGAAAACATGAAATTTTTGAACTTTATTACGATTTTCATGAATTTTAATACTTCGTATTGCCTCCTCGTGCTTCCATTACAGCGTTTACGCGGTTTGGCATGCTGTACACCAAGTTCCTTATACGATTTTGGGGAATATTCTCCCATTCCTCTGTGAGAGCAATTTTGAGCTCACGAAGCGTGATTGGGGGAGGGTTTCGTTGTTTTACGCATCTGCCTAGCTCGTCCCAAGCATGCTCGATCGGGTTGATATCCGGGCTGCGCGCTGGCCACTCCATACGAGTAATGTTCATCTCTTGAAGGTAGTCATTCACAATCCTACCTGTATGAGGTCGGGCATTGTCTTGCATAAATATAGCATCCTCACCTAAATTGACCATAAATGGACCAACGTGATCATTGAGGATTTCTTCCACATATCTTACGCTAGTTAAAGAGCCGTTTTCTATGATCACCAGCTCTGTGCGACTTTCAGAAGAAATTCCGGCCCACACAAGTACAGACCCACCACCGTAGGCTACTTTTTCTTTGATGCATGCTTGCTTGAATCTTTCCCCTGGTCTTCGATACACTCTGTGTCTCCATCGTGCTTGTAGAGCATAAATGTTGATTCGTCGGAGAACATAACTTTTGACCAATCTTCAATACTCCAATTTACGTGGCTCTGGGCATATCTTAGTCTTGAAATACGATGCCCACGCTCCAGTTTAGGGCCGTTTGCAGGTCTAAGGGGTTTTAAGTTAGATTCAGCAAGCCGACGTCTTACTGTCCATGCACTTGGGTTACTTCCTCCGAGGCGTCGAAACTGATTTGTGAGTTTAGTTCCTGTGAGAAAGCGATTTCGAAGCGTGGTGTTCACCAAGTATCGGTCTTCTCGTGTTGTGGCACACCTGGTTCTGCCCGTTCCTGGTCTGCGTAGATTAGAACCAGTTTTTTCGTAACGTCGGAGAACTCTTTGTACTGTTGACAGCGACACACCGACAGTCCTGGCTGTATCGCGCTGAATCCGGCCGGTTTCCAGCATTGTAAGTATTCTGACGCATTCTTCAGGCGTAAGTGACATAATTTCAGCTTGAATAATGAATATAGAGCACTATCAACATGGTTTATGTACCCACATAAATGACAGATTACAAACAAAAGCAAAACCAAATGCTGTAATTTCGTAGTCCATCTTCGAAAGTGGCCCTTTTTCAAATTTGATTTTTTTATGATATAACTTTACAATAACTAAGAAGTTTTAATACCTTCATTTAAGGAGTATTACATTGTCTATTAAATACGATTTATTGCATTAACCTAGCATTTTTAGTTTCCGAGATTTTTAGGATTCTTTAAGTGACCCGGATTCATTGCTCTCGAGTGTATTATAGAGCGAAAGATTTAAAAAATATACTGATACCTATGATTGCTGACAATTAGGTAACGTTTTCAAATTAGCCATATTTTGGTTTGAGGCGTATTTCTTATCTGACTATTGAAAAATCAGCCCTTAGTCAAGCACTTTCCTCCTCAAAGACTGGCTGGTAGAAAGCATTATAAATATCTTAGTTTCAAAGACGTTTCATCTATATCTATTGCCCAAAAATGTTGTCATACTCTTCCGTTGACACCTTGTAGTTATTGATGAAAACTAACACAGGCTTTTGATCACATGGATTTAATTTTCTATGTTTTGTTTTTGGCCTTTTTGTAGAAAAGAAATTATTTTGCTTACACAGCAATGGTTAAACACAATAAAACTCACATATTTAAGAAATGCCCTTATATTTCACATTCTTCTTAACTATAACAAGTCTAATTTGTGTCTTAGTGAAACCTGATTTATTAATCCTTTACTATTTTATTACATTTCACCATCATTTCTTTGATACATGTTTGGTTCTTCCCATTATTATGGAAATAATAATAACAAAATATACATACAAAAAATAAATTTATTTTTGAAAATGTCAATAGACTAGCTAGCTGATTTCCTTGTTATTGTTTATGTTTTAAAGCTTTAATTAGTATAATGATAAAAGAAAGCCTTTAAAAATCAGTAATTTTACAACATACTTACTCGACGCTACATTGAAAATATAAAATACATATAATGTGGTTGACTGGTAGAGAATGCTTTGAGCATAAGTCAGCCATTTGTACTTTAATTTGTCAGTGCAATAAAAAATAAAATACATAAGTGAGTACAATATTTTTGAGTTGTGTCGATTGGTTTTGTTAAAAATGCAGCAAAGTTCAAAGTCATATACCTAAGAATTCTAGTGTCAAACGAAAATGAAATGTTGATAATCATCCTTAAAACTATTTATTAATAGTAAGAAAAACACATCTCAAATATCTTCTAAGAAAAACACATAAGTCTTTTGGTAACATCTTAATATTGCAACATTATCTATTTTACAACCTGTGAATTTACCAGGTATTATGAAATGGCACTAACTCATAACGCTTTGAAGTAGGTAATTTTAGTCATAAGTAGACTGCGAAGTTAAGATCTCGCCCGCGGGGCAATGGGGTGTGGGGGGAGGCAAAAGCGCGGTTAGTTAGCAGCACGGGCAGGTGATTCCGCGCCGCCCGCACTCCTCGCGCGACCCGCTATCGCCGCCCTCCGCGCTCCTGTGCCCCGCAGGCGAATTCTTAATAAAGCGGTTTACCAACAAGTACAATAATTGTGTAATATATTTTTTATTTTGATAAAAGACAAATATATAAAAATAGTAACAAACAGAAAATCTTCCTTAGTTCACTTGTATTTAACTGACAGTTATTAAACATCACAGTCAACAGAAATCGCAAATGATTCCAAACCAAAGGAATAAACAAAATGTACACGTAATTACCAAGGCTTAAAATTAAACTATCACAAAATCTTACTACAAAATAAACTAACTAAGCCACAGTGTAAAATGATAGGGAGAAAAACCGTTTCGTCAAACAAGTAAAATGTAACACTGTAGGTGTTAAAATCAGCACGTATTTACCTAAGGTAGAAATATTTTATTTGCCTGATAGAAAAATTAACAATATCGATTCTGAATTTATTTACGTCGCTTTCAATTGTTTGCATTCGATGCGCACACTATAGTTTTTCAAATCATTTTACACTGTGGTAAATACAATAGATTACATCACACTAATTTAAGATTTCTTCGCTAGCACTCTTTCGTCTTGCCATTTGCTGTGATTTCTGTGGGTGTGGGCGCATCTACTGTTTTTGTGTTCTTGACATAATTTCTGTAGTAGAAGTTACCGAACATGTACAAAAAGAGACCAGCGTTTAGAGATAGGAGGAAGTTGATGCCTTTAGGGTAGTTGCAATCACAGAACATAACAGTGAAGTTGTGGTAAAAGATGATGCAGAACTGGATCTGGAAGATAAGAAAATATATATTTTAGTTCTTGGGAATATCAACCACTTTATGCTGACTGTTAACTTAAAAATATAAGGTGTTGAGTGCCAAGTATAATCAAAAAAGATAAATGCTTTATTGAAGGAAACATAAAATGTTTTCGGTGGGTATATGTTTATATACTCTGATTTTTTAATTAAATAGACCAAAATGATAGCTTAACGGATTTTACTTGTGATGTAAACTTTTAAAAATGTAAATTAATTAATTAGAATAATATGATTAATAATTTGATTAGCAAAGTAATATTTATAGTAATAGAATAGTAACAGATTTGTAAGAAGTAAAATAAATAGGTAGTATTCCTTGCATTAGAAATATTCTTGTACGATTTCATCTATTTTGTCATTTTACTACTTTCTATAAATAACTTATTTGAAACAATGATAATATTTGTAGAAAACACAAATTTTGACTATATTTTATTTTTGTATTATATTTTACTATATTTTATTTATGTAGTTTTTTTGTAAAAACAACTGTTATAATTCATGTTATTACACTTCAGCGGAACGGAAATATAAACCACAACTATTTTATAATTTTATAATCGATTAAAAACAACGATTGAATTTTAAAAAAAAACGATTAAATAGGAACTACACTATTTTTAAATTACGAAAAAGTGGCCACCCACCAAATGTCATTTTGGTCTATCCAATTAAAAATCAGAGTATAGCTGAGTTGAAGTATTCGAAAGACATACAGGTGCAAGTTAGATTTTCTAATTTGACTTTGTTATTTCAACAACATTACAAGAATTCAGTACTTCTACTCCCACCAAAAAAAAAACCGGCTAAGTGCGAGTCAGACTCGCTCACTGAGGGTTCCGTGCCAACTTTAACTGAATTAGGGAATCCACTTACTTCTAATAAAACACAATATTTTGTTGACTGCAAATATAACTTTGTTTTTCATAGTGTTTGTATGAAGTACAAAGTTATGTTTGCGGTTGTTGAAAACGTGCTATATTTCAAAAACTACTCATTCGATCTCTTCCGAACCAATTTTCGTTGAAGGTATTTGTTAATATCTACATTACATATTTTTTTCAAAATTTCGATTGCTTGGTTTAGAAGTTAGATGGGGAGACGCCCAATTTACTACTTTGGAAGCGTCTAGCTTTGAAACGTTAGACTTTAATAGAAAATGGTTTTAGAAACCTCCATGTCATTTTAAAAGACCTATCCATAGACACCCCACATGCACACGTTTGACTTAGTTTTTTTTTGGTTTTAGTTTCATGTATGGGAGCCCCCTTGAATGTCAATATTTCTTTTTGTATGAGAATCAGTAAGCGGTTAACAGGATACATCTTCCTACTAAATTTCATCAGTGTAATGCTTATAGTTACAGAATAAAATGGCTGTGACATACGGACGGACAGACAGACAGACAGACAGACAGACAGACAGACTTGACGAAACTATAAGGGTTCCGTTTTTTGCCATTCGGCTACGGAACCCTAAAAAATAAGCGTCGTCAAAGACTAAAACTTGCTAAAATAATGTAATGTATGTCTTTATATGACCGCTAGAAAAGCCAATCAGAAAATATTCAGGAGCTAGTTTATTTGCACAGGCTGCTTAACCATCAATGATGAAGTTTCTTACCAACTGCATGGTGGTCAGATGCTTCTTCCACCAGAGGAACTTCTGGTACTGAGGCCCGAGGCCGGAGATCAGGTAGTAAGTGTACATCACGATGTGAATGAACGAGTTGATCACGCCGAGGAGAGTGCCGTGTCCACCTGTGACGAATAAAAAGAAACAACTCTGATTCAGGGTGAGGGTTGGTAGTAGTTTAGAGTGGTGCATTAAAATTTCTGCCAAACTCTCTTAGTATTTCCTATGGTGGGTGTCGTGATGTAATAAAGAAATATTCCAGTTCCATGTTTACAATTCCGAAATGACTCACAGGAGTTGGTTTTCGTAATGTAGAATAATACATAATCAAACTGCTACTTCATACATTGTGGTTAAATTATACATAATACTAAAATACCCACAAACAAGTTTTCAACTAAGTTAAACACACCATGTGGTTGTTAGTCATCAAGTATTACCTGTTGAAGTATCTTAAATTGCAGTGATTATTTTATTGAGATAAATTGAAATGATGTCTTTAATCCTTTAAGTATGTGTTTGTGGTTTCACCGACACCTTCTATTACTTTGAATTATATTTAACGTTCCTATCCACGCAGAATGAGCTAACTTTGTCTTGAGATTAAAGTGAGTGGTCTAGCTTGGGTCCTCGCTAGCACTGGATCCCATGCAATTGGAATTTACAATCCATCTTCTCTGTTGAAATTTGGATGTTTTCTTCAGCTTTTATTCTATATTTAACATCAGCAATATGTTATTTTATAAGCACACCGACATTTAAACATAGACGGAACATAAAATCTGCAGTGTGTGAACATGCTTTAGACAAACCCAACCGCTTTATACGATTTAAACAGCCCAAAGTACTTTTTCAAAAGAACATCGGTTCGTTCCACGTATGCTACACGAAGCTATCGAAATGAAAAAACATCCAAAACTATATTTTGGTATTCAACGTATGAAAATTTGGGCCCATAAATATCCGAGCTTATCCTACACATATGCCCCGCCCAATTTTGATAGATAATATAATTATAATTCAAAGTACCTGGCAAGAACTTCACTCCGATCCAAGCACAGATCGGCATCATGAAGTGGTGGTAGAGATGAAGGAACGAGATCTGTCGGTTCTTCTTCCTGAGGACGAAGAATATTGTGTCAAGCAGTTCAACGACCTTCGCCATGAAGTACCACCACACAGCTGCTGCCATCTGAAAGAAATAAATGTTTTTTTTAATCATTTTTTTTTGTACATTATATTTGAGTCATTCAAAGATTGGGTCAATCAGGCAGGTCCAAATGTTTAGGAGATACCTAGATTACAATATTTACCAAAGTTTTCAAAAATGTCAGCAAAACTACTCAGAAGACGGAACCATTTGGGTTCCGTCTTCGTGTAGGAAAGTGCACGAATGGATAGAAAAAGAAACATAAGAGACAGTATAGTATCAGTCTCTAGTAAAATATTTACTTTTAAGATTACTTTTTAATTTTTTGGTATTGCTCAATTTAAAAAAGAAGATAAGGTTCATTAACCTTATTTACACAAGAAATATACAAAATTAAAAATTGATCTTAAATCTACGTAATGGACTAGAATGTGAACTTGCTTTCTAAATGAGGGCAAACTCTGTGTTTTAGCTTTGCTTTGCTTAACAAAGCGTTTCCCGTTTATTATATTACAAGCGTTTTAACAATTTAATTGTATGTAATAGTTTTAATATTTAAGGCTGTTTTAGCTACCTTTTATAGTTATATTGTAGGACATTGACATTTTTAAAATATACAGAACTTTAAGAGAGCTCGTTGAGCTCATTCTAGATAAATAATGTGGGTTTTAAAAAAGTACCGTGTGTACTTACTTACTGTACGCACATTACAAAAAAAAGCTTCTTTGCCACATTAAATCAATTGTCAAGCTATACAAGTATATAGCTAACTCTTTATTTTGGCATATTAAGCACGAGTCAGTACACACTACTTGCGCAATATTATTGTAAATGTCATTTGAATTCTAGACACTTATAATACTAATTATATACAATTTTATAAAACTTTGTACTTACTCTGTGGGCCTTTGGATTGTCGGAGTAATCTACTGGTTGGCAAGAGAAGTTGTAGTCATTCCACCATCCGGAAACCAAACCCTGGAGTTAATGAAAACACAATGTCAATAATTAGGCTTTAAAATTCCCTAGAAAAAAATATATAAGTATTCATTAACCAAATAAGATTGTTGGACAAATAAAACGCTGTTGATCGTCAAACCTGCGAATTATTTGAAAACCGGTCAAGTGCGAGTCGGACTAGCGCATTTAGGGTATTGTAGGGGAGACGGGAGCGGACGAGAAGTTTTAGGTAAGTATCATTATTTTTATTTTCTGTATGCAAATCGTATAGCAGTCAACAGGGTACACCTACCTCCGTTTTTAGCCATTCGGCTACGGAACTCTAAAAATCGTACTAAAAGTATATAGTTCGTTCGTGTACTTGTATGACAAGTATGATTGCTATTAACTTGTATGCTTAGCGTCACGTAATGTTTAAGATTAAAGATGTCTTAAGCAAACAATAGGTTGAAATCTAATTTGCGTATCTTAATATTGAAGCGAAAACAGGATTTTTTTGCAAAGTGCGTATGTAATTTACATCGAACAATAAGATGTTTTTTGCTACCCGAATTTCGATACTATTCTCGCAATTAGTGACTTACTTTTGTACTTAAGGATTATCCTCAACGTTTGAAAATATGTATTATGTAGCATAATTTTACCATATTATAGTTTTCACATGTAGAAGATTTAATTAAAAATTCACCGTCCTTTAAATTTCAAAATTTTTTGATACGTGGTGTACGTACTATGTTCAAACATCATGTTATTTGGATTTTTTAAGTTATTAAATACTCTGAATACATTATTCGTGTTTAAGCTCGTACTATTATCACTTATTTATAAATAGTTCAACATTAAAAGGTGAGCACTTGGAAGCGGAAAAATTAAAAGCAACACAGCAACTAGTATGACGTGTTTTCTGACGCAAGTAATGGACGAGTGGAATATTGATACTTTCAATTTGAACTTTCTATAAAAAAACATACGAATTAAAGTCATTGAAAATCCGGATATCATCAATATGGGAGTACAACACCACAGTTACGTTCAAAAAGATCAAATTTCAACATTCATGTAGTTCCACGTACTTTTGATTCCCCGTAAATTACTCACGAGTACATTGTTTTAAACAAAATCTACTAAGAGAAATATTTACTCCGCTTACCTAAAAGTCTTATGATAAATTTTTGACGACGCGTTTGGTTTACTGGTTAGAGCTGTTAACTATTACACCGGCCGTCGTGGGTTCGAATCCCGCAAGAGGCAAATGTTTGTGTGATGAGTATGATGGATCATCATGGATGTTTAATATTATGTATTTAAGTATTTATTGGTAAGGCCCCCGTCATAATCGTTGTCTGATATTCGTTACTTAATGCTTCAACACCCGAGCGGTTGCAGGCAACCGCATAACAATAGAATTTGCATTGTGTCTCGTTCACATACGCTTGAGGGATTAATAAAGAAAATTTCTTACTTCGTAACCACGACAGTTGATGTGTTGTCTGGCGCAAATTTATATTTACAAATCTTCGAATTTAAACACTCACAACTAATGACAGTAAACGCTGTTAATAACAACTTCAACTGATAATTTCTAATGCTCATTTTGAACATATTTGTAGCAATTCTAGTACAAAGAGTGTATAGTTCCTAGCTCACTTGTGTTGGAATTATTTATCACTTGAATTTGCTGTAGAAAATATTCCATAACTGACCTCGACATTTCTTTTACGGTGCAGTCGTATATAGCGATCTTGACACATTCATTCAAGGCTTAGCTCGTTAGCGCTAAACATCTTATTATCTTTCCCTTTGATAGAACACTTTCAGCGTGAGGTGGTAATAACAATCAAAGGTATTTCCTTAAAGAATGATCTTGACTTTACAATTGCTCACGTATTCAATTTAAAATCAATCATCAATTATACGAGCATCAAATTTTACACACTAATGAAAAACTATACGATTTAAGACGTGTTTCCTATTATGATTTATATAACCGTGATTTACGAGTAAGACGGTAATAAAGTACTCGTCTTTGATGTATGCGATGCATCTTATGAAATAGCAGTTTTTAGATTTAGCAATAAATTTTACATAAAAGTTTAAAAAAAAATGTTGCTTAGGCTACAATTGTATACTAAATGGATCAAAATACGTACCTCATACACCAAGAATATGCTTAATAAGATTTGAGAAATGTTGTATACTATGATGACGTTCTTCAGGTCGTATGGTTTTCTATCTCTCATATACTTTGGGCCGACTGAAGTACAGAAGTAGAGGTAGGTAGCCAGGATTGTTAGGAGTGGACCTGGTCCTGACACAAGCAGCCATGATTCTGTTCTTGGATCTGAAAGAATAATAAAAAAAAATACATGCATCAAAATAATGGCGAGAAGGAAAAAAAACAATTATATTAAGAAATAATAGCAAACCCATAGATTACGTGAATGTCAAATATTCCAGTTTAGAAACAGCTTTTTTAAGCTGATTATGCAGGTTTTTATAAAAGAAGAAATCTATTTTAATGAGGCATTCATTTAACATTATAAGGCTTGTCAAATAAGTATCGTGAAACCTTGTAGAGGGAATAGCATGGAACACGATTATTGTCTTCTTAACTTTGTTATTAGTACACCATATCAAGAGTTCCAGCCTGTAGCCCTTAGTGCCGGGAGAAGGAAATTTTCTAGGTTTTTGATTAATTTTCTGCAACTATGCGATTAAGCAATATGAGATCTCCAACAAAATTAAAGCTGATATTGTTTGCTACAATTTAACTTATTCAAGCTATAAACCGAATTACAAAAAGGAGGTTATCATTTTGACATGTATTTACATGACGTCTTTGGAATGGGAAAATATTTACTTAAGATAATCTGTGACGGATTCCAAATACGTTTGCAAAATTGCATTATTGTATGGAGGTATGTTTGATATTCGTATATTTTTTATTTTAATGTTTTTCATGTAGGCTTATCTCGGATACGATATGGTTAATAAGGATTTTTCTTTTTAATTCATTTAAGCATATTCTAATTTAGGGAACAGTGTTAGCTTCATCAAAATCCGTTTCTTACTTTTTGAGAGATGTGGAAAAAGAAATACAAAGGAATAAAAAATATTATGATCAAACTTTCAACGTTTTTAAAAAAACTTCTTAAAAAGTTTCACAAAGCAGGTTTTTCCTAAACAAAAGACAAAGGTGACATTACAGCCTTTTGAAGGAGTATTTTCGAAGGCGGTATTTAAGTTTGAATATATATATTTAACGTTTAAACTCTCTTTACTACTACCTACTCTTAACTATCTTTTTATTGATGCAGATAGCTTACTCTCTGCATCAATAAACATATAGTTATTGATGCAGGTAGAAAATGCTATAAGGTATTAAGTATTGCCATAAATCCGCCAATTGTACAACTTGCCGTGCAATAAAGTTCAAATAAATATTTATTTTATGGCATAGTCTTTATTTTTGCCCATATCTCAAACACCACAGAACCGGTTATGATGATACTAACTGACTACCGACTTAATTGGTTTTTATGTCGGAATATGCTTAATTGGTTACAAAATGTTTTAAAAATATAAAAAATATCTTTTTTTCGTAAGCAAACACACTTTTATTTTCAATTTTACGAATATCAAACATACACTTGCGTATTTTAACACACTTAGGATAAGAAATACTCGTCGAACAAAATACATTATGGTTAATTTAAAAACCTCACCTAATTATCATTTTTAAAATTTATCAGTCTGATAAGTTTTATTTGACCTTTGAAAAATCGGCCCTTATTTGGACGCCTAAATAAATCATACTCAAATATTGTCAAATGCCAACGATGTCAAAAAATCAGAGTGAATTGAAAACCTCCTTTTTTAAGTCGGTTCTTCTCTTGACTGAGTAAAACTTCCAGAAAATCTTATTAAATTTGATTTTGTAGAAGATCTCATGTCGCTAGGGTGCAAAGTTTCCGATATAAATGCGAAAATCCTTCAATCCCCCTCCCTTCTCCCGGCTTAGGTGGTACGGCTTTTGAAATGTTAACCGTTTAACTATTCCAAACAAAATTACGTACTCAAGAACTGTGTTCTTAGCCATTTCGTATAAAATTCTTCCTTTCCTGAGCTATATGAAAACAATGTAATTTATCTTTCTAAATAAAACAGACCTTTATCGTTTTAGTGAGACAAACATTATTTATTTCTATTTTTATATTGAATCTTTGGGAATAATAAACACAACAAAACAGTCGAGCGAAGTAAACGAAACTTATGACCCTAAGTAAGTAATTATCTCAATTATAAAATCATTCATATTATTAAAAACGTACTATCGCAGTGGCAATGGTAACACAAACAACAAATTTTCAGATCAGCAAGAAATATTCCTTAACAAGGGAGCTTTACAATATAAAAAGTTTCTTATTTTGTAGATGGTACGATAAATAATAAATATTTATCAAAAAATGAGTCTAAAATTCTACTGACGCCGAGTAATTGAGACTTACTGAAATTACTAAAATTAAGATCAAATAAGCGCTTTACCTTTGTAAAGAGCTTATTTAAAAATCTCTCTCATAACTTTTTATGTGAGAGATTTTTAAATAAACGATGCACCTTGCCCCTTTTAATACCTTTATAAATCGATTTAAAAACAACTTTTCTGCGCAAAATATAATCAATTGAGTCATCGATGTTTTTATCGATAGTATTTAAGCCGATTTGCTCAAAATATTTACAAAGAAAGGAAAATCGTTCCATATTATGTCATCCGCGTATCACTCGTACTTTTTCAATAATAGCCATCATTTATGCAATTTTTTGACTCAACGTAGTTAACTGTTTTATTATAGTGCTAACTGCATACAGATCATTTAATTGTTTGTTGATTGCACAATAATTATGCAGCACAACAATGAGGCATGTAAACTAAGCTTCACACCTGTGAAACAAATGAATTCATTATTCACTAGCAATTTCCCGCGAGTTGGTTTACGTAGTGTCATCAAAACTCAACAGTAATGTAAATACATGTTTAATATGTATTCAAAATCTGAACATGTTTTAACGTCATCAATAATTAACAAAAATAATCAAAGAAAAAAAAACACAAAAAATTAGTTTGGTTTTTTACTTTACTAAAACACAGTTTAAAACCCCCATTTTAGTGGTTTAAATTGAAGTTAAGTATGATTCATTTATTTTCGAAACTTGGGCGGTGCTTCAGTCTCTGCAGCGGTGCCACATAGACTATAGGTATATAGAGGTATTAAGGTGCCTTTACAATAACGCCACCATGTCGGTCCGAGTACAGGAGCAGAACACGAAGGCGATTCCATTGCAGAGAGGTTTGAGACAGGGAGATGTCATATCTCCGAAACTGTTCACAGCGGCATTGGAAGACGCCTTCAAACTTCTGGAATGGGAAGGAATCGGCATCAATGTTAATGGCGAATACATCACACATCTCCGATTTGCCGATGATATAGTTGTTGTGGCAAAGACGCTGGACGATCTTGGCACTATGCTCGAAGACCTTGACCGAGTATCCTAACAAGTAGGTCTTAAAATGAACATGGAAAAGACGAAAATTATGTGGAACTCCCTTGTCGTACCCACTCCAGTATCCGTTGGGAACTCAACTCTCAAAGTCGTCGACGAGTATGTCTACCTGGGACAAGTGATCCAATTGGGTAGGTCCAACTTCGAGATAGAGGTCAATCGACGAATCCAACTCGGCTGGGCAGCGTTCGGGAAATTGCGCAAGAGTGTCTCATCTCATCTACCTCAGTGTCTGAAGATGAAAGTCTTCAACCAGTGTGTGTTACCAGTGATGACATACGGATCCGAAACATGGTCTCTTACTATGGGCCTTATAATGAAGCTCAAAATCACACAATGAGCGATGGAGCGATGAAATGAGGAGATACGTAGAAGAACTAAGGTAACGGACATAGCCTTGAGAATCAGTAAGCTCAAGTGGCAATGGGCAGGGCACATAGCGCGAAGAACTGATGGCCGTTGGGGCAGGAAAGTTCTAGATTGGAGACCCTTCGACCAGAGACGCAGCGTGGGACGTCCACCAACAAGATGGACAGACGACCTTATAAAGATGGCAGGATCAAACTGGATGCAGACCGCTAGTGATCGGTCGCTGTGGAAAGCCGTGGAGGAGGCCTTTGTTCAGCAGTGGACGTCCTCTGGCTGATAATGATGATAATGATGATGATGATTCATTTACTTCAAATAAAAAAAAACATTAAAGAACTAACAGACGTAACTACGTACTTATGTATACGATTCATAAAAGTTTGCGTAAAATTAATAATGTTAATTGTAACTAATTTGTTTTAGTGCTGATCATTAAAGATAATTAGTAAAGACAGAACTTTCAATCCCATCTGATAATTAGTGCTGCGGTTTCTCTTGTTAAAGTTAGTTTGATAAATACTTTTACATGGACACCCCCCGTATTTCCAATACGCGATAAACGAAATATGCGGAAGAAGGTCGCGACAGCTGATTATAATAATAACTAGATTTGTGTGCTTGCGCATGCCAAGCTTGGACTGACCATTGTTATCAGTATGTTTATGTTTTTTGCATCGCCCTGAGTATATTATGATTACTGTGATGGTATTATGTCAGGTAATGTTAGAAGCCTTTAACAGACTGGTTTTACCATTGATCTGAAGTGTTTAACTTTTTTATCTATCGACTGTAATAGCAATAATCGATTTAATAAAACAACTAAAAAACAATTTAAATTAAACTTAATAACAAATTTTTATTTCAATTATACATGTAACAAGTTTATCCAAAAATGAAATAAAATAATGCGTTGATAAATAATTGGCAAAGAAGTAACACGTATAGTAATGAAGTTTTTCACCCATAATGTTCTCTCTAATAATCGGCAGAGTTTTGAGAAGTAACAATTTGGGTTCGTGGAATATGACCCCTGTAGCGTTTGTCCCCGTGGTGTTTGATCTCGGTCGATTTAATTTGATTAAAAGCAATTTTTCATCCACAGCACAGCCGGGATAAAAATGCTAACAAACAAAAAATATGAAATTTAGATTTAACGATTTATTCGTTCCATTTCGTTTTCTTTTGTATGCAATCTTAATAGCTAAATCCAGGGAGAAAAGTTTTATTTTTAATATCTCAAACCCACGAACCCAACAATTTAGTTATAAAAACAAAGTACCTACATAGTTATTTTTTATCTGCTCTCTCTACAGTCTCCAGTTAAGAATAGATCCATCGAGCTCATCATTCGTTTAACCGACCCCTGGACGAAATACTTTTGAATATTATGAATATTTTGCACCATGCAATATTCAATTCAAGATGTAAGTACCTATCTAGTGTGATTTCATCGTAAACACATTTTTATTTCTAATTTTACGACCCATATATCGATGTGTTACATTAGCCGACCCTCCACAAAGATGTGATATTGTCATTCTCAACACGTTGTACCATTGGTTTATTTTATTTCAAACGTGAATAATTCATTTGTCTTTTTTTTCTAGATATAGGTTACGCGTATGTAATTATTCATTTGTGAATTTGACATCATAAATAGCTTGAGCAAAAGTAATTAATCAAAACAATACGTGATGGTATCACAACACCTAAATAAAATGACAACATTTGTATTCATAAAGATGAAATATGACACAGTGAATATTAAAAACATTCTTATTTAAACTTATTTAGATCAAGCGCCGAAAAAAAAATACAAAAAATATATATAATATAATATAATATCTTTTTCCAGTCACTTTACCACAGGAAGCGTAGCTCTGCAAAGATATCGCAAAAATGGATACGGGGCAATAAATCTCACTTGATTTACTTTGTTATCAGTATCATTAATGAAAATAATGAATAAAGATAATCTAGTATGCAGTACACGAATTAAAACACCAATTAAAAGCATACCTCAAATAGTCTAATCACTGCTTACGTAGTGTTGTCGCAACTAGATAGCGTTATACTTGCATCACATAGTACCTATATTTTATGCTGTAGTGTGCATTATATGCAAATATCATTGCCATCAAGATTATGCGTTTCAAGTTCAAAGACCAAAAACTACAAATTATTACCTTGTTATATTTATTATCATTGCGCTACGAGCACTTTTTAATAATTATGATGAGATGTACTTCATTCGTAAAAAATTACGTCATATACGAAAACAGGATTATACCCAAAACACCGCAGACTTTTTATATCAACCGTGAGAGACTTACTTCAAAAACTTATTCATAAGAACAAAAAACGCGATAATCAATGTCTAAATGACTCAAACCTGTTATATAATTCGGAAAATACAGAATGTAATGGCACATAGGTGAGCTATATTTGTTTTGAATTTGTGTAAATCAGATAATATCTAGTAAACAAATAAACGATGTCAAAACTGACATACGGAACTGAAAGTTTAAAAAATAACCCAGATAAGGAAACTTTACGTCTCTAGAAAGCAATGTAAAGGGCTCGTAAAGTCCTTTCACGGTTGAACTGAGGAATTCCAAAGGAGAATCAAGGTCATACAAATAACCGAATGTGTCTCAATACAATGGATGTACTAACAATTAAAAGAATCATACAATTTATGTAATTGTAAAACATTTTGTAAATATTATATTATTATTTTGTATGCAATGTATAAAGTTATTATCAAAAGTATTTCTTTTTTGGACCTCTATAGTTTAAATCTGTAGCTTGGTTATAAATAAAAAAATATAATCGTAATTTCCTGTCGTGGTACCTCTGCAACGTGGACACGATACAGGATTTGGATATAGCAACTCTGCGTGCTACTTCTCTAGTGCTGTAATATCCTTCTTCCCTCAAAGTATTCTTCCTCGTAAAACTCCTGATAATCCTCTTGGCATTTTGTCAACTACACCTTTTCGCAAAAAAGTATTTTAACTCCGTTGACAAATCAGGTCGAATGAAATCTATGTTCTAACTTTAAAACCGCCTTCATAAAACTTTATAAAAAGACTGTAATGTCACATTTGTCTTCCGTTTAAGACAAAACAATTTGGAGTCTTGTTAGACTTTTAATGGAGTTTTTTTTGAAATAAGTTTAAAAAATTAAGCAAAACATTTATATTTCATAGTATTTATTTTTGCACATATCTCAAAAACTACGAAATTAGAATATGCTTCAGGAAAATAAAAAAGAAAAATAAATTTTCCACCATATATCGTATATAAGATATCCGTAAAAAAATAAAACATACACGGGCTATGGGCTGGACTTTTGATATGTTAATTTCCTAACTAATCCAAACAAAGTGACGAAGTTAAAATTCATGATCATTGAAATTCCCTCTCAAAGGTTTAACGATACTTATTTGACTAGCCGACTAAGCAAGTACTGAAAGCCATTTTATAACAAAAAAACTATTTAACTGTGTCATATTCTTTTTTAAATTTTTGAATAAAAGATCTAAAAAGAAGAAAACTCCATCATTTCACGTACCCTAAAAAGTGAACTGAGAACATGTGACATTCATCAATAGACTCTTTAAACAAAAATTGGTTACCTACTGATTAAAATTTCAGAATGTTTAATTTTGACTTTGACACTGCTTAAAAGTAGTGTTAACCTCAGTAGGTATTCGATATAAATTTTAATTTAAAACTATCTCTACGCGTTCATTAGCGAAAAGGAAGTACCTTTAAAATTATTGAATATTTTTTTTATGATGTTACAAAAAGATACGATAATCGATTTTTTTTCATTAACAGCGCAGAATAAAAAAAAAACGTGCATAAAGTCGTTATTCCTACCAAATTAAAAAAATAAGAGTTCACAGAAAGTTTAATTCCCTTGCGAGTGTCGGAAATGTGCGGCATTAAAGGCTGTGTTTCTTATCATTACGACTTAGAGTTAGATTTTTTCACTGCTTCAAGGGAAAATAAACTTGAGTATTTGACATAAAGTCCAGAATTATAACTTTGAACTTTCCTGAAAAAAAAGGTCTTCTTGGCAGACAGACGACGGACGGACAACAAAGTGATCTTTAAAGGTTTTCATTTTTTTTATGCGGAACCTTTAAAATGAATGGTTTACACAAGAATATGTAAAGCCTATTGGTATTCTATCAGCACATAGTAACATTTCAAAAATGCCAAATATTTGCGACCGTTAATTCGATTAATAAAGAAAGTAATTAATTGAAGTATCTATTCATACTTAATAACTGGTTTGTAAATATGTTCAAAAACGAGTTTATTGGGGCAATGAACTTGAACCGAAGTTTAAATATTTGAGTTGTATAATATTATGACCGAGTCAAACAAGATGGGAGAAAAATAAGGTAACTGTAAATTTCAATGCTAGCATTACAACGGCAGTAGGTATTCCTTAATTCATCAAAACTACCGATAAACACAAAACAGGTTTATTTGTTTTGTAGTTTCGCATAGTATTCAAGATTATATTCTCATTAATTATTTCGATTAAGTTGGGTGACGCAAAAAGTATTGACGTTCGCAAAATTTAAAGGATACAAAAATAGAATCTGCGTGTCGTCATACGTAAATTCCTATTTGCGGTCACAAAAAGTAGTTTATTCCAGTTATTTGCGTCTATTAGCTACCCAAAAACTTACCTACCTTTAAATTTGGAGTTTTCTATCTAAGACATAAGAAAAAATATGTTTACAGTACCTATACCTGCTTGAAAATCAGGTGTTTTGGAAAAATATTAATTAATTTACATTAACCCACACTTTGGGGGCACTTTGGTGTTCATCCAAATATTGACCTATCTATTACACAAACAAACACAGCAGGTTTGTCATTTATAATCTATTTTGAATGATATAGAATATTTGATTCTATTGGGAGGTAGCCGAAGCTAGAAAGAGGTAACAATTGTGCGTGCGCCGTTTTAATTATTTTGCTTAATTACTTCCAAAACATGATCAAATGTTTCCGTTTTCATTACCCAATTCAGACTTTTTGCAATCTAGCAGCACAGAGTGCGCCAAATTATGGGTTATCTACTTTGTAAGCGTTCTTGTACCCAAGGTTGTTTTGTTGCATTAACGTTTACTGCAACCTTACGATTTTTAATAAGCACCCTTTGGTAGAGCTGTCGAGTTACAAAAGTTTGTAGATTACTTTTTGTTTACTCATTTTTTAGAAAGCATCGAATTTTGGCATTTTTTATATGCTTCACTGAAAATATTCTAACACCCAAATTTAGTGAAAATAAAACTTAAATTACCAATAATGCATATTTAGGTCAGAAGTATTGATTTGCCGTTGCCGGCAACATTCCTGTGTTTATAACCGTAAAAAGAAATATGTAAACAACACAGCCTAAACAGTCACCCAATTTGGGAATGGAGGAACATTAAAAAGTTTATTATGTCTGCATTAAAATATTAATCAAATATATTTACATTACAATCGAAGGTTGACAAATATGGTACCTTTATGTCTCCTTTAATTTTGTTTCAGTTTCCGGCAACTTAAGCAATAATGCTTCCATACATTCATGGGGATGGTGCCGGGAACAATTCCGTGCGGCACATTGATATCAGAAGATAAGTTTAAAAAAAGTAAAGAGTTGGTAACTTGTGATGTACATTGCGCTTACCTACAATCAGGTATCCAATAATTTAACTACGGTACAAATCACGTAAAAAATATAAATATTGTAACTTACCACTGTTCCTTTGCATAAAACTTCTGTACGAGTCCACTATCGACATCTCGAAAGTTGAGTTGACACCTGAAATATAAAAAAACTATTTATTAAAATTTTCACTTGTCTTGGTTTCGAACTAAGGAACTTTCTTCCTTGTGCTAGGAATACCATAATGATAATGACGTAGCATCCCCACAAATACTTAAATAACATCTAACTCTCATCTGACTTAGGCACAAATGAGCAGCTCATTCCGTAAATATTTTGCCCCCTGCGGGATTCGAATCCTTGACCGCTGGCATAGTTGTCACCAACGCTAACGACTTCACCAAACGTGTCGTCGAATATCAAAATTTACAATACTGATATGACAAAAATAATAATAAAAAAAAGCAGCAGCAGTCGATTAAAATTATGTGTGTGGAGAGTAACAAATACACACATACAGATAAGCTGACCTTGATAAGGTCAGAGGTGATAGGCACCTTTAGGTAACAGGTCACCTTAATGCGTTGGTGATGACTGATGACTCTCTAAATCAACGAGGGAGACCTAGTTCAGAAGTAGACTTCTTGCGATTGTTTATGTGATCATGATGTCTAGTAATGAGGTAGAAACTCAAGACAACATATTTATGACGGCAGCTATACAAAATCTTGTAGTGTTAAAAATTTCATGGCATTTCATAAGTAAGAAAAAGTAGGAAAAGTACAAGTTATCCCAACAAAATGTCACAAGGGACGGTCTTAATTGAATCGACATTTACGTATAATTAGGCTTTCACTATAAGGCATCAGATTCTTGAGTTGAAAATGCAATTATACTTGTAATAATGGGCAGTTACAGTTGCGAAAAGACAGAAATGACGACACTTCACTAACTACTAACAGGTGATTTTACCGAAATTTTTAAACATATGTGCGGACAACAGCACGTCAAGGTAAACACTGTGGTGTCTTATACCGTTGTAAAAAGGCTACTTTGCCAACAAAAATGGGTAACCTGATGTGCTGGCGTCTGTACCTATATCAGTTCATAAAACTTCGTTGTTTTACATTTTACAAAAACTCAAGAAAGCAGATAGTTACAGATAGTTATTGTTACACTCTGTTGTATCTATTTGGGGCTTAAGAAGTATGTGCAAAACACAATAAAATTATTGTAACACACATAACGTAAAATTTCAGTATAGAGTCACTTTTAGCATGTCGAACCAATCCAGGAATCTCAACTCTAGCAATCAGGAAAAAAAAATATTTAAAAAAGAACTCACACGCACCAGCTATAAATTATAAAACAGGTCGTCTCCCAACAATCACAATCAGTAACTGACCTACTAGTATTGCTTTAGCCTCAGGTAAATTAGTATTGCGAAAAGTAATTACAATTAGCGATAGCATTGAAACAAGCTCGTCGAATGTCAAGAACATGCTTAGTTCCAAACTTGACCGGCTTATGGACTTCCTAAAACACATTTGTATTCATTGTTAGTGTAGCACATTTTTAGGGTTCCGTAGCCGAATGGCAAAAAACGGAACCCTTATAGTTTCGTCAAGTCTGTCTGTCTGTCTGTCCGTCCGTTTGTCACAGCCACTTGATTCTGTAACTATAAGCATCACACTGTTGATATCTGGTAGGAAGATGTATCCTGTTAACCGCTTTTAGTTTAACGTTTGATAGATAGACGCTTCCAAAGTCAAAGTAGTAAAATAGGCGTCCCTCCCCCCTCTAACTTCTAAACAAAGCGAATGTAAATTTTGAAAAAATATGTGATGTAGATCTTAACAAATACTTTCAACGGTTTTAATGGTTTGAACAGGATTGAACTAGTAGTTTTTGAGATATAGTATACACATATTTTGAACAACAGCAAACAAAAATAAAGTTATATTTGCTGTCAACAAAATATTGTGGTATTTTAGCTAAGTGGAAGTAAGTGGATTACCTATTTCAGTTAAAGTTGGCACGGAACCCTCAGTGCGCGAGTCCGACTCGCACTTGGCCGGATTTATTAAATAGTCATTAATTAGACCATGATTTGTAAGGATCTTCAGATTGAATTGTATTTAAATTCGAAAAAAAATATTATTTTGTTGGCAAGTAAGTTGGGTGATATACTCGTAGACGTCTAATACCTGAAAAGGATAACTTTCTCGTCCTTTCCATAAGCTTTTGTCGTATCATTTTGAACTGTTTAACTATTCTAATTCGAGTACTACTTATATATAAGATGTGTAAATATAATACCTACGTTATAAAAAAACATAAAAAATTAACTGCTTTCAAAAAATAACACTAAAAAGATTAAAATAATGCTAATAGCTGAACCAAACTTATTTAAAGTCGGCGCATGATGTGCGAACGTAGACTACTGCTATTTTAGTCCTTTTAGTGCTATTTGAAAGCGGTTTAAATTTGATGAAAATAAACTTCTTTAAGGTTTAGTTATTGTTTAAGTTTCAATGTACTCCATTGAACTAAATAGTTACAAAAATCTCCTCCTCAGTGTTCCTCCTCGAGATATTCGTGGACAGATATACATACAAACTTATCGGTCTAACTGTGATCTATTTTTTTTAAAGTATGGGCTTTATATAAAAGCTTAAAACACAGAAGATATTTATCTGAGTAGAAACAAGTAGTAAAGAAATCAGAACTTGGTTATTTGGGCTAGAAAGCACTAGAATGGAATAACCTAAATGACTTCCTATACCGATGTTCTCAAATATTCACATTTGAACTACATTCTTGTCCACTCCAAAAATGACACAATATAGCGATTTAGGTAGTCGTTATGTGATTGCAGACAATGATCATTATTTAGCAACTTTAACTTATGTGCGTACATTTGCATTTCAATTTCATGGTACAGGATAGAATGTGAGTATTCACGATCACATCAGACATCATAATCTTCTGATTTTGAAATAAATTGCATTGAAATCGCACGTTACTTCTTACACTTGAAAATTAAAGACTGTGAGGTATGCAACTAAGGTCTACACTATTAAAATTACCTACGTTACTGAAAAGCAGACCACCTAAAATGATCTTAGTCTTTGCAATCTGTAGTTAAAGTTTTCTTATACACGTTTTGGTTTTCTTATACACGTTTTCACAAATGCAAGACAATATCTACAGCCAGGTCAGTAAGGCAACGTTTTCCCGAAGGAATTTATGTCTTGGGTACCGAAACAATATAAATTATTCTATTATTTTGTACAGACAAGTGATGATGGGGTTTCACAACTTAAGCTGACACGTTAGACGTTGTCTTGTCAGCTATGACTGCATTTTTGTCAGACACATTCAAAAAAGAACGAGGTACATTAGACATTTCAATACATTATGGTCGTTTTAGTTTTCTTATCCGTGCATGAATAAAATAATAAGTAAACTCGTAGCATTTTACATTAATAAATGTCAGATATTTTTAATATCCTTGTGACTAGTATATTAAACAGCATCTTCAATTTAGCATCTTTAAAACCTCGGGCTCTATTTTTAATCACTCGCGTCAAGGAAGCGTGGGATATTCATTGTTTAAAGTCTAATTTTCGCATGTAAGAGATACATAAGAGAGCGTTTGAAAAAAAATAGCCCAATTCTGTGCATTGCACCGATTTGATTTGATTTTCGTTACTTTATTTTCATACCTCTGTTTGTACAATTTCTAAAAATAATTAAACCATTCATTTGATTGACGTTAATTGTAGGCGCCACATGTAATTAAATATATCCAAAAATGCAGTTTGACTAATGCAGCGCCACAAGAATGTCTAAGACAATTAAAAAATGCATTTCGTGGCTAATTAAGACTAATAGTGTAAATGACAAGTTTGTCTCTATTTCTACACAACAATGCAGAAATTAAGGCTTTCATTTTGTGAAAAGACAATACAGTATTGCCTTAGTATGTTACGCTGCTGAGAAATGGTTTAAACTTGCTTATATCAGGAACAGCTGGGCTCATTCGGCTTTTAGCTAAAAACATCACGCACGAAATCAAAACGAGCAAACGAATTTTTGTGAGCCGACTAGTGAGCATTTCAGCTCTGCCTTCTGATCTGAACAAAAGCATTTCTTGTTTTGTTAAAAACTTTAATAAACGAAACCGACATCAATGCTCTATCTTTTTTACATACTCGTACATTCGAGATCGGTCTGGTATTTAAGCTAAAAATAATCTAAATAAAATTTCGAGTCCAAAGTTCATTCCCCGGGTTTAATTGACGTCATGAATGTAAAGTTGTGACCTTTTGCTTTTTGCTGGCCGCAAGCTTACCACTTGCACTTTTGTTTAAAAATCACCCTTATAACAACTGCACAAGGCACCTGCTTGTTAAGCTTGACGTGTTTTAGTCGTTACATTGGTCAATGACCACTAAACCTGGGATACAAATCCCTGCAAAAAGTTCGACAAAAAACTAATGAAGGTGCTCAGAGATAATGCCTTAAACATAGAATTCGTACGGTCAGAATCAACAGCAGCGTAAAACCCAGAATTTATGATTGAGTATGTGTGGGCTACTCTCGCTCATTTTTTTTAAAAAAAGCTGGCTGAATAACTTTTTGTCGTCTAGAAAAGAAGCAACAATAATACAGAATACTGATATTAATTAATCAAAATAGGTAAAAAGGAATGATCAGAATCGAAATACAAAAGTCCAGTTTCTGAAAATTACTAAGGTGCAATAATAAATAGTTAATGTAAATACGGCCACGTAAATGAAACCAAGGAGCTTTTACGTTATTGACATAAGATTACATATAGAATTCGCCAAAAATATCTTTATTAGTACACTAACCATACTTCTACAACTAGCTCATGTTTTCATCAAACATAGACTTCCTCTGGAAGAGGTATATTAGGAGGTCAGAGACGAAATTTTCTTTCAAGAAAAAAAAATCTATGACTCGATCGTGATGGGTCAACTTTAACTTTGCTTGCAGGTGTGTACGGAACGGTGGTAAAATGGCCGTCCCCTCCATCTAACTTTTAAACTAAGCGAGTGTAAATTTTAAAGAAAATACATCATGTAGATCCTAACAAAGAATTTCAACGAAAATTGATTTGAATGAAATCGAACTAGTAGTTTTATAGATAAAGCACATTTTCAATAATTGCGAACAAATACAAATACTATGAAAAACAAAATTATGTTTGCAGTCAACAAAATATTGTGGTATTTTATTAAGTTGAAGTAAGTGGATTGCCTAATTCAGTTAAAGTTGGCAATGAACCCTCAGTCCGCGAATCCGACTCGCAATTGGCTGTGTGCATCTTCGACTAATAAATTAATTACAATAAAATCGTAATCAGATAAATGCGCGTTTATGACTGTCAATTACATATAATTACGATGACCAATGTAATGCCTTGTATCACACTATGGAAAATAACATTATTATGAATCAGTTACATACTTGCGTTTAATACATACTCGTACATTGAATGATCACTTGCCACATCATTGAATATTCTAGGGGCTCTATTTTTTAAGAATGAAAACCAGATAACATACACGCAGAAGTGATTAGAAAAATATAATTCACCTATGTTCGAGTAAGTTTTCAAGTCTGCATTCCACGTTACTTTCGTTGATTATTCATTCAGTTTCTAATTAAAGTCACACGCCATATCCAACCGAGCTATACTAAACGCTATTAAGAAATTCAATCAATCAAAACGTTAGGGATAGTCTGAGAATGAAGGAACACAGAGTGTTCTTATGTATTGCGCACAATATTTTTTTAATTATTATCTCCTGGCAATGTCCCTTACCACTGTGAATTGATCTACGTTTTTCTCATACAAAAAGTGTTTGTTTTTTTAGACAACACGTATTGTTCAAATATTATCAAACATATTTGGGGTGACCTAGTAAGTATAGACTTATACTTGTGACAATTAACCATGCTCCTTCAACATATTTTTATTTATTAGGTACATTTAGTTGAGAGTGTAAGAACTTTACATAATTATATACTAAAATAAGGAAAGCCAAAATGCGGTTACAAACATATTTTTTATTTAATTTTTATTGGAAAAGCATCTCCGTATCTATAACTAAGTAGCTAAATCCAAGTAGATAGCACTGTTTTCAGTATTTTAAGCTTAATGGATAAATTTCAATATTGTTATTTTTATTATTATACACATGAGCTGTTATGATGAAAGTTTCATATTGCTGTTTGGCCGATTTGGTTTCGAAATGTTGTGTTCTGACAACGTTAAATTTTGGTATAGAATGTTTTAACACTCACAGTGTCTTATTTCAAGTCCCGCCCGTGCGCAAAAAAATTTTGGTATCTTATTTCATCTTTTATGAACCTTAAATTTTGTTCAAGTAAGTCAATTCATAACCAGACCTGTTAAAAAGGCTATAAATAGTCCGATCGTTGCTGATATAGCTACAGGGATTTCTAAGCTGAGATTACCTCCCCGCGCCATCTTACCAAATCGATATCGACTTTATAATAAACCTAATAGCACATTGCATAAGCCTTTTGAACCTATTTAGGTCAAGGTCACACCGTAAACATTTTATTGAACCCACCAACCATACCATAGCGACACAACGCCCATAAAAATGATTGTCATAGCGACCGAGTACGTACGTTTGATTCTCATACTGGAATGTGAATTCAGTAGAACCAAGTAACTATAACAATTATTAGAGGGAGCGGCTACCGTTGACGTTGACGACGTGGCTTAAGCCTCTTAGCACTGCTGCTCTAATAACTAATTAATTTTCTATTTAATTGTAATTAATAATACTTAATACACGAGGAAATAAAATAATATTCTGCTAGTAATTACACTAGTAGTACGAGATCCTTACAGGACTTGGCTGTAGTTTTTCGATTATTGCGAGAATTTTAAATTTCCAACTGGTTGAGGAACTTAGGTAACGGACATAGTCTTGGGAATCAGTAAGCTCAAGTTGCAAGGGACAGGGAACATAGCGCGAAGAACTGATGGCCGTTGTGGCAGAAAAGATTCTAGATTGAAGACTCTTTGACCAGAGACGCAGCGTAGGACGTCCACCGATAAGATGGACAGACGACCTTGTAAAGATCGCTGGATCAAACTGGACGCAGACCGCTCTTGATCGTTCGCTGTGGAAAGCCGCGTTGGAGGCACTATGTTCAGAATTGGACATCCTTTGGCTGATTATGATGATGATGATGACGATAATGAACTGGTACCATTCACTAACAATTGAGAGTAGTTACTGAGTCTCAAGCTCTTGTGTACTATATAAGAAAAATTCAATATTTGCATAATTGTAACCTTAACCATATTCTCACGGAAACCTGGCTTGACATTAATCAATTTTTTGGAGCTGAATCATTCTCTAATGGTTGAGCATTAAGGTTCATTAAGTGTACCAAGACACCAGTCTTTCGAATGTAACCACATTGATGTAGCAAGATCACTGGAAATTCATTGTTTGGTGGTTTTTACCGCAATTATGATTGTCGAGAACTGCGCAACGAGGCAAAGAAATTTTTACTAATTTGTGCGGTTGCTGTGATTAGTAATTGATAAATTATTAATTACGGTTACCTGTGAACACGTTTGTGTAACCATTTCTGACGATTTTGTGGCTCTATTTTAAGTTTCAATAGTATATTTCTTTTGAAATTACGGATATGCATTAAAACTCTACAAAAAAAACTTGAATAGTCAATTGCACTTACTAACTAATTATATACAATGTAATATAATAAAAGGTTGTATAAGATTATAAACTTATACGTTTCATTGTACTAAGTATTAGACATGGACTTAACGCAAGCATTTAGCATTACTCATCAGATTTTTATTCGCGTTTAGACTCATCATTTCTAATATTTATATCAATAAGTTAGACCAATATCGATATTATTACTTTCTACAGATGCAAAAATGATATTATTTTACAAATGCAATGTAAAACCATTACTCTAAAATGTTTGAGAACCAATCTGGGTCTCCAAATCAATTTGTAAAGTAATAATCTATTAAACCTATTAATTATTTTTAAGTTCTTTAAAATGCATGTTAGAGGATTAATGATTTAAATATAAAATTTCCAAGGGGGGGACCTGATGATCCGAAATACAAGCCCTGAGCTTAGTTTGGACATCAGTCTCCCACAATAAATTGTATTCAACTTCTTAATTGTAATGTTAATCTAAGATGTAAGTTTGTATAACTTAATTTATTGTGGAGAGAAATAAATAAATATGTTATTATTTATTATTATTATTATTTTAGAAAAAATCTGACACTCTTAGCAAACATTGTAATTTTTAACAAAAAAATTGGTTGCCTGTAAAGTCGGTATACGGACGAAAGTTTTACGTGACAACGACTTTTTATGTCTGTCTCTCTCGTTCTTACGCGTGCCTCTCACTCGCTCTCAGTGCTGCGCGCGCGGGCCTCTCTCTCGTTCGGTGACTCATCGTAACGTTACCGAGCGTTACACTTTTTCATAAGTGACTCCCAGCCGCAACCTAATTTAAGACGTTGTCACGTCAAAAAGAAAAAAAAACTAAAAAAACAAACATGCAACATAAACGATTAACTTAAAATGTCCCTGTTCAAAAACGAAACCATTTCGTTGCGACAAGGAGGCTATGATGGTGGCTGTGTTGCCGCGTTGGATAGCTATGCTAATCCGTTAAGCTAGGAACCAACCAGCTTTTCTATTAAATTTTAATTAAACCTTAAAACCATGTCAAAAAATATAAAATTAAAAAAATAAACATAATAAAATCGAATGATCTCATTAGTATGAGGTATCTTATTTCAAATTAGTAGGTGATATGAGGTATCTCTAAGCAAAAACAAGAAAAAAAAAACAAATTGGGACATAAATAAAAACATCTAGGTGCAATGAACTTTTACGGACACATTTTGGGAAGTCCGCAAATTTTGGTTACAGAATAAAACCGGACCGGGCATAGTTTTTTAGCGATTTGATTAGGCCATTGGATGCCATCTCAATGGCGTCATTAGATACTTCATGTTTTATCGGTTCTAAAAAAAATTCAATCATTAGAAATTATAACATCAACTCGACGGGTAACAGCTCTTTTAAACTTTGCCACCATGCAGATTCACTCTGTCCAACTATCATTGTATTGTCAGTTTTTTATTGTTTATTAAACTTTTAGACGTGAATACTTCCGTAGGACCATGAAATCAGGAAAAAAAACTCTAAATCTTCTTCCGTAGTATTATGATTCAGCAACTTATACACGATTAAGCTTTTTTGCACTGTCAAAAGTCTACGCATAAACGCGATTTTCGGAAACCAAACACGGAATATAAACCTCGACCTTTGCCTGAGGTAAAGACTAGCAAAGCATTGTTTCAATAAGGACAATCCTACGCATTAATTGTGACCTTTAGGTCTTAACACTTCTTTAAAAAAAAATGTCTGTTGTTTTATCTACTTATATTCATCCAGCTATCATAATACTGAGAAAGAACATCGTACTGTTATATTACCTCTCAAATTCTTAATTTAAATTAAAAAAAAACAACTGCGAGTCGGACTCGCACACCGAGGGTTCCGTATTTCCATTTTTGTATGTACTACAAAACATTGTTACTAAGGGTCGAAAATTTAGTTAGTTGCCGCTAAATAAGTATTTCGTTTAAATTGTGATAAACGAAATCATACATGGTATTACCAAGTTTAGATCTTCAAAAACTTGGATGGAAAGGTTGAGACACGTTTTTTTTTTTAAATAATTGAACCTGAACATTTGATTTTATTTACTGAAGACCTGATTTGACCCGACGACCATGGCCCAGACGTACCTGTCTATACTTTTAAGGCTAAACTAATTACTTTGATGCCACTGACACGTAATGATACTCCTAATTGAGATGTGATACTGTTTTCGACCGTTTGTTAATACAAGTAGTCATGAATAGTTAAGTTATAGAGATGGACTCGTTACTTTTATTACGTCAAAAAACATGCCAAGTGCGAGTCGCCCTCGCGCATTGAGTTCCGTGCCAACTCTAACTGAATCAGGGGTCCACTTACTTCCTCTTAGCGAAAATATCACAATATTTTGTTGACAGCAAAAATAAGTTTGTTTTCATAGTGTTTGCATGAAGAACAAAGTTATGTTTGCGATTGTTGAAAATGTGTAATATCTCATAAACTAATAGTTATATTTCTGTTAAACCAATTTTTGTTAAAAGTATTTGTAAAATAACAAACCTTTTTTTTCACTTGCTTTGTTCGAAAGTAAGAGAGGGATGGGGAGACGCAAATTCTACCACTTTAGAGGCGCCTATCTCCCAAATGTTAGACTTTTAGAAGAAATGGTTTTAGGAACGCCAATCTAATTTTTTTAGTTCGGATTTGCCATTCGGCTACGGAACCCTAATAATATGGTTCTACACCCATAGCTGGACAAAAGTAGTATATCATTACAGTAAAGTAAGTATTATTATTTTTTAATTGAAAGATATATGATGATATATGTGGTTTGTTTACTAACGCGGAACGTGCGTTAGTAAACAAACCACACGCTTGACTTTAATCTGGGATTGCTCAGTCAGTTAATATATTTATACTATAAACATATTAATACTATTAAGTCAGTAAATATGAATTTTAAAGAAAACAAAATTACATTAAGAAGTCGACCAATGTCAGATCCTGTATATTACTCTTTTAAGTGACCATTGTACATTACCAAGATAAAAAAAGAAAAGAAATCCAGACGTTATTATTTTGAAAGCTATCATTATCAATCTATAACGCCAATAATACGCCTTCATACAACTTTTACAAAGCAAAAATAATTAAAAATCTAGAAAGCGAAATCAATAATACTATCTTAGGAAATAGATGAATTAACTCACGACAAAATAGCGACCTTCACGCTTGAACAATTAACTTTGAGCTGGAATTGTGTAATCAAATGGACTCTATTGTTTTATTAATCGTGAACTAAAAACATTTGCATTTTATTCATTTCGAACTTTGATCCCAGTTTTCAAGGAACAGGTTACTCAATCGTTTTGATTTTAGAAATAGAGCAATTTAAAAGATTTAGCAATGTTTTTGGTACCAGTGAATTATTGTTATTAAGTTATTCCAAAGCAGAAAAGAAGACTTGATTTTTCTGAAGTCAGATAAGGAATATTCTTCAAATAGCATACAAGACGCTGAATATTATAAATCAAACAATTTTAATCAATTTTGGACACCAATCACATACATTGCTCTGATCTCAAAGTAAGTAGACAATGCAATTGTTTCATGGAAATCACCCAGACCCAAGACAATATAAAAATAGGCTTTCTACATTTTTCGACCCGCAATCGAACACGGGAAATCGGAACCCAGCGTGCTTAGCCACTACACCACGGAGGACGTCATGTTCCTTATTTCACGTTGGAAAAATCAGACCTCAGTCTGATAAGGTATATCTCATTGGTAAAATCGGCCCTTAGAGTTATAAGAGACTTATTAATTTTATAAATAGGAATAAGTAAGTATCTTGTTTACGTACTTGCGACATCAACACTTTATTTTCTCATCTTTGCGGAAAATATATTTACGTTAATAAATAATTTGCATGTAGTTAATCTTTAACATTATCTGATTTATACTAATTGGCAATGTCAAAGTGATTTAAACCTTTTGTACCAGCGCCATGAAGCGTCCAGAATTGTTTGTAATTTTTGACGTAATCTACCTGCACTTAAAATCAAGTTTTTTTTTTCATTCTTTAAATTATTTATAGAGGGATCTTTTAACATTATAATACCACCTTATCTAATTTATTTACGCATAATTTTATCCAAAACCATTTTGTACAGTGCTCTGGCTACCCCGGACAATAACAAAGTTACAAAAGCCTACATTGGACACATTAATGTTATATTTACTATATACGTCTTTCGACGTCGTTACGGACACATTACATTTTTAATATGCACTGCATCCCCCATAAAATTAAGTTGGTTTTACAAACCGATTTTGCAAACGTCCGTATAGAATTAACTGTCTGAATAAGTATAAAATGACCGATTTTAAAATGACATTTACATAAATGATTGCTGACAATAAGGTGACGTTTTCAAATTATGCATTATATATTATGTTTAATTACTTATGTTTTGTATTATATTCGATGAATTTTCCTTATTTGAAGTTGGTCAAATCAGCCCTAACAAAGTGACAGGTAAGTAAGTAAGTGATCAACCAAGATCAGATACTCTAAGGCAAAAAAATAAGTTGTATATTTAACGATAAATCACTTTATAGACAAGTAGATACAATGTATATAGTACTTACTTGTAACTAGCATCGTGCTTATACCGGGTGAAATAATATACAATCAACTAACGCGTCACTTCACGAAGCAATTGTTTCATGCGACATCAGCCATTGTATCAAAAGGATGGTAGGCACGCTATAATTTTAAACATACCAGTCTTGAAGTTTCACGTGGCATTGTCTAATTGAAGACTGTGTTTTGGATATAACTACCTATACATGCAAATTGTTTACTAAGAAACCCCTTTGTTCTATTGTTTTTAAGTCTTATTTTTTTCAAAATTGCGATTTTTCACTTTGGTTTGTCGAAGGAAGGAGCTACCAGAAATTATACAGGCTGTTTACAAAAAGTCTTGGTCTACACCTACAAATTCACAAACTCTACCTATTGTAGAGGTAAAATCAGTGTGAAATAGTCTAGAATTCTAGATTAACTGACACTAAAACGACGAAGTTTTATCAACGAATCTAAAGTATATTTTGACTCTAGTCCATGATTTGAAGCACATTGTTAGAAAAATAAGGTTAAAAATGTAAATTTTCATTGTCTTTAAGAACCTTTTTTCACACGAGAATAGAATAAAAACCTTTGAATACCCAATCTAGTGCATGGCAATATTAGATTGTTATCTCAATTGTTGTCTGTTCCTATGCTAACGACAAAAAATGATAACGTAAGGACTAAGAACTCCATTATTAAATTGTTTATAATAATAATAGTTAATATACAATTTAAAATGTCGCGTCAGTTACAACCCTGTATGCAATTTTTATTTACCGATTATTGTCTAAATACTGATAGACATAGCTCTTCTCATGCGTTAATGATGCTTTGTGTAAATTAATAAATTAATCTTTACTTTAGATCATACATCCACACTATGTTAAAACGATTTATAATAAGTGTATACCTACTACCACTTATTCTAATGTTAGCAAAATTTTTAATTATAATTATAATTTATAAATAGACAAAAAAGGCACAGGACAATCACATGACTATGCCTATTAATATTTTGATAGCAATATCGTGAGATAATTAAACATTTGAATGGTTCTTCATTGACTATCGTTTCCGGAAAAAAAACATCGTAGTTTGTGTATTGTATTGTATAGCCTTCGGTTAGCGGTGTATGAGATTAAAAAAAAATACAATAAAGCTCATAATGATAAATAAGAGAGCGTTTATAAATCACGAAACAACTCATCATAATTTGACCATAATGCGTGTTGTTTGTGTTCACGATTTCTTTAAGCAATCTGGCAAAACCTTAATTTTTTTTTTTTTCAGGTTAACACTCTGTACAACTTGCTTAGTAAGGATTGAAAGTACATCAACTATTACTAACCGTAGATTTTACCCTTAAAATTAAACATAAGATCATCCGTATCGTTTGTATTTTTTTTAATAATAGTATTTTGCAATAAAATGCAGCGACCAAAGGTCGTTAGACGATTTCAGTTACTCAATGAAACAATCAAATAGATTACTAATTTTAGCTGAGTCATGGACAAACAAGAACATTTTCAGCACAAAGATCGTTGATTTGTAGTCTATCGTGCAATAAAAGTCTTTGACCAATCAATGTAGTGTTTCCAAGGTAATCTTCATTCATTCAAAATTGCTGTTTACTTTCCTTGTTTAAGTACTACTTTAAAAGCGTTAACTGAAACAGCATTTATTTTTCTTTTATTTATTTTTATATCATGTAAGGTGCTCGTAGCGTAGTGGTAGCAGCCCTTGTTAGTGATACCCAAGTTGTGCAACTAACTTCGCGGTCATTTTTGGATGGGTAACCATTCCGACCATGTAAGTGACGTATGTCACGAACATCTCCATGCTTCGGAAGGCACGCTTAGCCGTGGTCCGGGCTAATCGGTTGATATTAGTCGTTAAGCCTAGTAGAGGCCTTATAGGCTTGATAACATCTGACAGCAAGATTAATCACTTGCATTGCAAACACTGCTCCTGCGCCTTTGTAGTGGAGCATGGCTCAAACTACCTCATAGTTGAGGTAAGGCCTTTGCCCAGCCAGGGCACGACACAGGTTAACTTTTCTTAACTTTTATAATATATAGCCCATTGAAAACTATTATCAACACTTTGAATTTTGTAAAACTGTTACTATTTTTATTGTTTTTGCATTAGGCTGGCCATGCATTGAATGGATTGACATTTTGTTGACATAAAAGAAACATGCGTATTGAAGCTAATATAAATGTATAGCGGTCTTCTACGACTGCGTCCGCGAGTTTTGAGTTTGCTCCCTCCCCTCCCGTCACAGCATGATGTTTTCTAGCCTTACGCTTTTCTCGATAAATAAACTATCCAACGCAAAAATATTTTTTCAAATCAGTCGAATAGTTCCTGAGATAAGCGCGCTCAAACAAACAAACTCTTTAGCTTCATAATATTAGAAAGATATGTAACCATGCAAAGAACAAATACGTAACACATGATTTGCAGTCAAGGGCAGCTGTATTGCCACAGCTATTGAACATTATTCAAATATCTTTTTTGATCCACCCACAAGTTTCTTCTGCATTAAATGAGCAGTATGTACCCTACTTACATAAACAGTTATTGCAATCTGCTTTTGAAGTTAGTTGTGTTCATTAAAATACTTTTAAAGGCTGTATTAAAATAATGAATATTTCATTCACCACTATGCTTAGTCTACTGATCTAGAAAAAAGTGTTACAGTAAAACATAAATGAACAAAGAACCTAGTCATCCGGAGATTAATATTGCGAAACATGTTTTGTAGATAAAGTTAGAAAACTTTGTAGGAACTGACAGACGGATAACCGATTATGACATTACTATGGTAGACAAAACTAGAGTATGGACAGCACTTGAGCTGCCACATAGATAGTTTTTAACATTAGATTGATTGTTGCGGTATTGGCCCGCGATTTTATCTTACTGCATTGATTATTTTTAATTTTTACCTTTGTTATAAAATGAGAATATTCTTCAACACACCTAGTTTCTTTATCAGTACCTATTTAACTATTTACTAAAACCAGATGGTATTATTTAAATCATGCTTTATGTACTTTGCTTTAGTCGATACCCATGTTACCATACCTATATTTTTATGACTATGCAAGTTTTCATGTGACCTCTCGCGTCTAACACTTGACTGATAACTTCATAGCGTCATGGCTGACCCCATCCTTTCTAGATTTAATTGGTGATTGGCAGGTAAGGTTATTACAGAACAGCTTACAGGTATGATCGGTAATCGATTGCATTTTGCAAGCTTTCAACCAATATAATGCGTGCTATATAAAGACAAATTAACGGATAAATAAATAAATAAATAAATAATGATGACACCAATCACATTCATTGCTCTGATCCCAAAGTAAGTAGCTGACGCACTTGTGTTATGGAAATCAGACACAACGGTGGTACCACAACACCCAGACCCGAGACAATATAGAAAAAAATGATTTCTACATTGCCCCGACCGGGAATCGAACCCGGGACCTGGGAGCGGCGACGCCTTGGAACGTGCTTAGCCACTACACTGTGGAGGTCGTCCGAAAACGCACAAAACCATTCCGATCTTTATTTCTAATGCGTAAGGCCAAAGAATGGAATGCAGTCCTTGAGTAAATACGCTGTTATTCATGATCAAAAAGTCAAACATGATCCATACTCGGGCGCATCATCGCTGCGTTTATGAAAGGTCTAGACCAAATGAAATAATGAACATGTCAATCGTAATCGTATTATAAAGGAGTTTTTAGATGTAATCGCTTCATTGCCGACAATGTCTCGCTGTCCACGCTTGGATTAGCTTAAAATCTTGAGCAAAGCCATTAAAAAGAATAATGTTATTTGCTTAAATGATTGCTATACAAATAAACAAAGTTATCACCTCATCAATCTACGTTATGGATGGCCATCACGGTGCAATATGTTACAAGCGTTAGCACATTTAAAATGATGCGTTTTTTTAGGCATTTGTTTTTTTTATGGCTGCTTAGTTACTTCCTTAGATTGTATCTTTAGGGCCACTTGCCCTACCAAATGTAACAATGTTTTTTTTTGAGTAATTGACATTTAATTTTAATTATTATTTTTATTCAATTTAACGCTATCATAAAATCACAATTATATTTAATGACCTGAACTAAGGAAGGAATTTTATTCTGAAATAAAATATTTGAATATCGTCTTTAACTTTGTCAAAGATGGCTTTGACAATATCATAGCACTTGACAGAAATTATAATTTAGAGAATACTTTTCCAATTTGGTCTGCAAAACATTTTAATAATGAGTAATTATTTTATATCTATGCAGGGTTGATAGGCATTATCTTTCCTCCAGTAAAACGGGTGAAAAAAACTCCATCACAAGCTTACAACAATGAAAATGAAGCGAAAAAATCTCTCATATTACACAAAATATAACTTATAGTACCATTTTAAGTAACTTCAAGAAACGTTGCCCACATAAAATAAATTAGTTCACTCACCAAAGTATTCGTCGACACTCATTTCAATATTTAATTGTGAAGTCGTGAATCTAATACTGATGACGTTTTATTTATAGCCTAGTTACGAAATAAAGGCATTGACCTTAGGCATAACTATCTATTGTTATAGCTTGCTGTACATAATAGGTATGTTGATAAAGTGTATTGTGTTTGAGGACTTACGTTGTGATTTGACGACCCGTCTGTTGTAGTGGTCGAGAAATCGCCTACGACGCAGCGGGTGCGGGTTCGATCCCCGCACAATACAAACATTTGTGTGCATGAACATGTCTGTTGGTCTGGGTGTTTTCTATGTATATCATGTATGTATTTAAAAACAAAAAGTATTTAAGTATTATATCCGTTGTCTGGCACCCATAACACAAGCTTTGAGTAGCTTACTTTGGGACTAGATGGCGATGTGTGGGAATTTCCAAAGGATATTTATTTATTATTTGTCTTAGGCTTTAGACTTATACACACTGCGACTTTTAGTATCGATCCAACCCGGCGTTTTGAAAACATGGGACAGCATCGCGACTCACGCAATGAACAAATTTAATTTGACATCGAAGCAGTCGCGCGTTAGTATCGTTGCAGAAGCGCGACTGCATCAATGCTAACGCGCGTTTATATCCATGCAGTAGCCAGTATACAGTACAAATTTGTCTATGTTCAGCTTCTGTATCGCGACTGCATCGATGGCAAAATTAGCGTAAGTGTATAAAAGTTGACATTTTGCTTTAACTATTTGCGACGAACTATTACGAGATCGAAGCATTTTATAGAAAAAATGACGATCGTATTGACGGATTTCGCTTTTCGTACAGGACCTCCAAATTCGTAGGAGTGTAAAAAACCGGCCAAGTGCGAGTCGGACTCGCACACTAAAGGTTCCGTGCGAACTGTGTCTGCATTAGAGATTCACTTAGCCATAATATCACAACATATAGGCATTGTTGATAGAAAATATAAG
This sequence comes from Pyrausta purpuralis, assembly GCA_963924145.1. Taxonomy (NCBI): domain Eukaryota; kingdom Metazoa; phylum Arthropoda; class Insecta; order Lepidoptera; family Crambidae; genus Pyrausta; species Pyrausta purpuralis. The sequence continues at coordinate 5,092,102 of OZ001648.1, read as the reverse complement.
TTTTTATTCATAGTATTTGTATGAATAACAAAGTAATGTTTGCGGTTATTGAACTCGTTCAAACCAATTTTCTTTGGAAGTCTTTGTCAAGATCGACATCATGTTTTTTTTTTCAAAATTTACCTCTCCCTCTTTCTCGAACTCAAACGTTAGACTTTTAGAGAAAATAGTTTTAGGAATCTCGATGTCATTTTGAAAGACCTATTCATAGACCCTACACTCATTGGTTTGCCAAAAAAAAGGGTTTAGTTTCATTTATCATTATTTTCTATATTTTGTATGAGAATCGTAAAGCGGTTAATAAGATACATCTACGTACTAATTTTCAACTGAGTAATACTAATAATTTCAGAATAACGTGGCTGTGACATACGGATGGACAGACAGACAGACCGTCTTGACGATACTATAGGGGTTCCGTTTTTTGCCATTCTGCTAAGAACCTTAAAATGCCCTGCTCTAAGTAAGTTCACTACATGAACTGTTGTTGCAACTACAAATGAAACTCGCAATTATTATCAAAATTGTGTTAGTGAAGACTAATAATGTAAAGGTAGTTTCAGATTGTAAAAATAATTTAAAAAAGAACGAGACAAATTCAAAGGGGTGGTAGTCAATCGAGTTTAGGATACAGGAAAATATAAATAATTTCAAGGTTTTCTTTAATTTGTCCTGCATTCTAGACTCGACTTTTTACCACCCTTTTGAATTAGGCTTGTACTTTTTTATCCCACGCATAGAATTTCATAGATCCGTGGACATTTTATCTTAAATCTTCTCTTGTTATTTATTATGCAGGGTGTAAAAAAGGACTAGCCAAATTCAAGGGGGTGGTTGAGAGTCGAATTTGTAATAACGAAAAAAAAATCTTTTATTTTTAATAATAATTTTCATTTTTTCCCTATTTGTTTGGCTCGTACTTTTTTACATTCTGTATAAAGAAAACCTAATCGTCTCATTTATTGGAATAGGATCAAGGCAAACAAATCCTTCATTCAGATTTGACTATTATTACTTGTTATGAGAGCTCTTAACTATAATTACTATTAAATACTATGCCTCATTTGCTATGATGACTCGTGCAAAATTATTATAATAATCGGAACTATGCAGTCAATATAATGACTGCGCAGATTTTGCACAGTTTTGAAGGCTTTTAGGACTAAATAATTGCATAAATATGAAATTATTGATTGAAATTGATAAGCTCTATCGATATCTCAAGGCTTAAACAACAATTCTAGTCTACATCTTAATATAATATTGTATTTTTTAGGTGAAAAAAAGCTTTGTTTTGTTGTTATATTATTATATTATAAGTTCTCTTCAGTTACTCCGTGGTCACGGTGCTTGCAACGGTGCCAAAACATCGGAAGCTCATTAATAATAAGGTGAAAGCAATCCTGTATCTAACTATTCTGACAGTCTTATTATTATGTGATCTTGAGCCTAAGATATTATGCAAATACGTACCTAATTATGAGCATTTAACCTTAAGGCTACCTAACTGTGCAGTAATATTCTTATAATATCAGTAGCGAATCGCTGTAGAACCTATTCTATTCGTAAATTGAAAAAATAATAATAATTAAGGAACAGGTTATTTCATTAAAAGACATAATTTGGAAATTATAATATTTCTTTTAAAAAATGGATGACATGTGAAGATTGATTTTTTTTAATGATAACTCAGCAATAATAAATATTCATTAAGAATAGTGCATCATCATCATCATCAGCCAAAGGTCGTCCACTACTAAACATAGGCCTAAGGCTTTCCACATTACAAGCGGTCTGCATCCAGTTTTATTCTGCAATATTTTCAAAACATTAAGTAGAATAGTTTAGTAATAAATAATCTCAAACACAACCTTCTTCTAACAATCGATCAGATCTCATTGTAAAAATATCCATGCTTATTCAATAAGGAAGCGATAACCATTTAAAATATCCGAAAAGATACCAATAACCTTAACATTTGCGGGTTTTCCTTTTTTTGAGTTTACCAAATAAGTGAATATGTGTGAAAACTCCGGGTTGCAGTTTATAATACAAATAAACGGGAGAATATCTGCCTACTAACAATAAAATTTTACACAAGGTCACAAAATTTACGCATTTAAACATTTATTGGTACTATAGCGTTTGAAATAAATAAAGAAGTCTGCTCAAATAACAGTTTAGTTTCGAAATCAATTTAAAGTTATGTTTTTATGTTAGGTATTTAAACCTAAGTTAATTAAGGTAACTATATATTAATAACCTAGCGGTCACGCTCAGGTACCTCAAAAACAATTTTTTTAAAGTACACTATTAGGTATTTATCATAAATCAAGTTTTTTTAAATGTCACCGCAACGTAAAGGTTGTGAAACTGCACTTGAAATGAAGTCACCCAATGGTCATTAACGGTGAAATTGACGAGTGACATAAAATATTTCGAAATTAAACTGCGATGACGTCATCACTAGTTGGAGTTTTTAATCGGGCCCTGATACCTTTATAATATTTATCGTATATGAAATCCTATTAAAGGAATTTTCTGTCTCGATCGAAAAGAAAAAGGTAGTTATTAATGCAAAAAATACAATCTTAATACAATCTTTTTTAGGGTTCCGTAGCCGAATGGCAAAAAACAGAACCCTTATAGTTTCATAAAGTCTGTCTGTCTATTCGTCACAGACACTTTATTTTGTATCTATAAGCATCACCCTGTTGAAGTTTGGTAAGATGATGTCTCTTGTTACCCGCTTTACGATTCTTATACAACAAAAAAATATGATATTCAAGGGGGGGGGGGGGGGGGGGGGCTCCCATACATGAAACTAAAACCTTTTTTTTTTTAGTCAAACCTATGCGTCTATGGATAGTTATATAATGGATAGGTCTTTTAATATGACATAGAGGTTCCTAAAGCCATTTTCTTTTTTAAAGTCTAACTAAGATTTTATAGATAGACGCTTTCAAAGTGGTAAAATGAGCGTCTCGTCCCCCCCTCTAACTTCTAAACTAAGCAAGTGTTTATTTAAAAAAAAAAGGGTAATGTAGATCTTAACAAATACTTTCAAAGAAAAGTGGTTTGGACGGGATCGACCTAGTAAGTTTTGAGATATAGCTCATTTTCAACTACCGCAAATATAACTTTGTTCTTCATACAAACACTATGAAAAACAAAGTTTTATTTGCTGTCAACAAAATATAGTTGTATTTAGCTAAATGAAAGTAAGTGAATTCCCTACTTCAGTTAAAATTGCCACGGAACTCTCAGTGCGCGAGTCCGACTCGCATTTTGCCGGTTTTTTCTTGTAAATTACGAAATCTATTTGTATTTTAATTCAATATTTTTATATTTTAAACATACAATCAGAAGCACAACACACTTCTTAAAATGACGTCAATCGGTTATGCATGCATATTGTTATTATATCATTTTATAGACGTAAACAATTAGTAATGCAAGAAATTAATAGCACAACCGGTTTTGAATGAAAACTGACTCGTTTACAAAATCAAATTACGCCATTGATTACTAGATGTAACTACAGCAGCTTGAGTATTATTATTTTCATTCAATAAGTATGATGGTATGATATTGAAAAAAAAAAACACAAATTATCAGTTTACAATTTACTTGCAGACCCAACTGAAGTTATCCTTTTAGGTAATTCTACATTTATAAGTAAGACCCATAAACATAATAAAAGAAAAGAAAAACGGTTATATAATTATTAAGTTTTAGTAAGAACGCACAGCTTTTCATTTTTATAAATACGATAAATATTATAAAGTTTGTTTTCACATGAAATAAAATACTAATTTACAAATGATGCATTGCATAGTCTAGTAAGATGTCTTTTGTGTCCGATATTACTCGTAGTTAAAACAGATTACAGACAATTTACTTGTGACAATTTCGGTAAAAAGTTTATGGGTGACCCATAAACTTTTTTGGATTGGAAGATACGAGTAAACAAATTATTTTTATTATTTAAGTAAGGTAAGGTAAGGTTATTAAACAAGGTTTATAGCAATAAAATAAACTCAAACAAAAAATAACTCATGTGTACAAAACGTAAACAAAATAATATAATTACCATAAAATTGATTACTCTTCCAAATCAAATATTTACAAATGCTTTTTGCAAGTACCAAACATTATCCTTACATTTTTTGTTACAATTTGACAATAACTTAACAACTGTGGTCAAACACTTGAACAACTTAGAAGCATCATCATTTGACGACCCGTCTGGTGTAGTGGTCGAGCGGGATGCGGGTTCGATCCCCGAACAATACAAACATTTGTGTGCATGAACATGTATGTTTGTACTGGTCTGGGTGTTTTCTATATTTATCATGTATGTATTTACAAACAAAAAGTATTTAAGTATTATATCCGTTGTCTGGCACCCATAACACAAGCTTTGAGTAGCTAACTTTGGGACAAGATGGCGATGTGTGGGAGTGAAAGGATATTTATTTATTTATTTATCATCTCATCAGAAGCACAAGGAGCTCTTCTCCCACTTGACCTCTTTGTTTGATCAACCAACGCAACTTGTATGTCAAATTATCAAAAGAAAAATATTTTTTCATCTCTCCTGTTCGGAAAATTGCTTGACTTTCATGTCTAGATATCCGGGTGGAAAATAGCTTTTCCATTCCTACGATGGAAAGTAATTTAGTTTTCATTGCCATGGCGTAGAGTCAAAGCTTGAGTCAAAGATAATTAAGTCAAATCATATTTTTAAATATAATCATTCTTTACCTACATTTTTGCTTAGCTATACATTGGAAAACATGTGTATTATGACCGATGACTTTAAAAATATATAAATAATCTATTTTTTTTAGCAATTACACAAAAACAACAATTAAAATATGCAGTTTCTCGCTATAATACCATGATGACACTTTGTTTTATTTTACATTGTCAGTGTCACGTTTTATTTTTAAGATCTCTGTCCACTTTTTGCATATTGACCATTATTATCTATGAAGTAAATTAAATCGATATTTTTAACAAGGAATTTATACACAGTTACATTTGATATCATCTGTTTTTTTACTTGTTTTTTTTTGTATCCCTGCTGTTATTTTTTCTCATCGTGTTGGATGTACTCGTCACAGATGAATAATATATTAATCAAGTTCTGTAAATCAACTGCCATTTTGTGCAAAATCTAGAGTTTTCATCACTTACTACATAATACCTCATTATGACATATACTATAACCACTAAGATAAATTAAACGTTATCCCTCACAGTCAAAATGAAAAATATGTTTAACTCGGGTGAAAGCATCAATTTCTTTCACTCTCAAATTATTGGCTCTCTCACTTTGTTTGAGCGCCTAAAACATCTCGAATAAAATGGGTCGCTTTCTCCTCTTGTATAACAACGATCTTCTATTTTAAATAGTTTTATGAATATTTGGCGCTCACATTATTATTTTCATCGCACGAGCACTATTCGAACCAGCAACCTTGGGCTAACGTCACGCTTAATTACATAAGAAATCAGAAATTTTGCGCGAGTGGGCATTATCGGCATGGTGTATCAGCATTGGAAAGAGCTTAGGCCCAAAAAAGGTCCGAATTTAGCTCATGCACATTTTAAGCTATTACATAGCTTCTATCGCGGGCCTTGAGCGTGGAGACCGAATCCAGAAATTCCGTAACGAAAATAACCTAACATACTCCGACCGGCACAGCGGTGATACTTTTTAGTTTTTTCATCTATCGATGAATATCAGAACTTTTAGTGACGTTTTGAAATATCTCGCTTGTCTCTTTAGTTCATCAACCTGCCTTTAGGTGGCATTGGTTGTATCGGCGTTATAATTATAATTGCATAAGTTGATAAAAAATGCTATGCAATAGCTATACCGTGTCAGACTCCGAGTGCCACACGTATTTTATTTACAATTATCTTTTTTTAATTGATCAATAGTTCCTTACATGAGAGCTTTTAAACAAAAATAAGCTCGTCGGCTCTTGATTATTTTAAAGTACAGATATACTTTATTGCACATTATAAGGTAAGTTACAGAACAAACTTTACTATTATAATTACTTACTAGCCTAACTTGCGTTTTGAAGTATTAATACAGAAGTAATAATGTCAGATGAGCCCGTACCTAACTATTTTCCTTATTTTTCGCTTTGTTATAATAGAATTTGCATTGCAGTCGGCCTTCGAGTAGACCACCGTAGATGAACTCATGCGTTGGCGCAGCTTGGATAATATGAAAGTTTAAAGAGATTTATGTTCTACAAAAAAAATCCTGACAACCTCCGTGGTGTAGTGGCTAAGCATGATCAACGTGTCGCTCCGAGTACTCGGGTTCTATTCCTGGCCGGGTCAATGGTGAAATTATAATTTTCTACATTTTCACGGGTCTGTATGTTATGATCGTTATTTCTGATTTACAAAACACAAGTGTAAGATAGGTTCATATTTTGGAATCAGAATATTTTAAGTGATTTGTGATTATTTTTTTATTTTAAACCAATGTTAAAAGAATTTGGATTTTAATCAACTCAGCTCTGTCAGTGTTAAGTTATCATTGTTTCGTTGCTGTCAGTATTTTTTTAAAAGATATTGTCAAATAACGCATTGACATTTTAACCTCTGCACAAGTGGGTCTAATGAATGGTTGTTATTTTGTCATAGTTAAAAAGTGACTAGTGTCTTATGACGCTGACCGTACTAGTTTGTTTCGATGACGTATGTTTATTCCAAATTTGTGTATATGCAACTTGTAGGCATCCACATTCTGTCGCTTACATCATATCCGGGTAGATATTGTTTTGTTTATAACTTTTTATTTAGGTATTTCAAGTTTTCCTAAAATTAGCTTGATTTATAAAACGAAATTTAACTTAGGTAACTTCATTGAAGTTGCAATTTTTGGATTCACTTAGGCAGACTCAAATTAGTAAACTTTCGATAAAACGGTTTCTGTTAATATTGACAATAAGTGCTTGTTTCACCATCACCAAAGAAACAAATTATTTAAATATATAACGTCATTTTGTACGTAGTATTTAACGCATGGCAGATATCGCACTAGTCAGTATTTAATAAGGCATTGTGAAATTGGCCGTAAGACGCATTGACATCTTACCTTAGGTTAGCGGTAAACTCAGGACAATGCAAGTGAGCTTATTATACTTAATACTAGCTGTGCCCGCGACTTCGTCCGCGTGAAATAGTGACTTTGGGTAGATTTTTTAATTATTCAGGCTAATTATTTTACAAATAAGATATACCGCGAATATGTTGCAGCAATATTCTCAAAAAATAGCATTCAGTTTGAGACGGATGGACGTTGTAGACGTGGCAGACTGCCGAGAAAGCCGAGTCCGTTCTAGGCATTCTACTTATTGATTCAGTAGGTACTTTTTTTACTAAAAATTATAATTTGGTAGGTAATTTATAAATGGTGAGAAGATAAAGAAAACTTAACAATTTTGTCATAAAAAGTGTCCAAAACGTCAAAGCTTTGTAGAGATACAACAAAACAATACCCAATTACAATGAAATCAAATTTTGCATTAAGATTGGTAAAAATAAATTAAGTCAACCAACCTATTAATTAAGCATTAACCTAATGTAATCAATCACTTTACAGAGAATAAGAAGAACAATATCAAATCATATTACCTACTACAAAATCAAATTATAATGCACATTTAGATTTATTACCTACCTACTTTAAATGGTACTTATTACTAAGTAAAGAAAAACTTTTATTACATGCTGAGATGAGCTATCGCAGTTACTTATACCTGCATAAATCAGATGAAAGAATAACAAACGTGATATATCTACCTAACAGAAAATATCTGCAATCAAAATAATGAGCTCAAGTCCTTTACTACTCAGTAGCGAAATAAAAACTATGTATAACGCGCTGAAATCACTTGAAGTGATAGCTTCTAAGATATTTATTGAAATCAAGTGATGTGAACTTTGTTCAAAATGAAATGCTCGTGATGATGAATGTATTTATTTTGATAAGAATCAATACCCGTGTATATAAAACACCTTCAAAAATAATGTTCGAATAAAAATAGTAAAATATTTTAACGCAAAACATACGCAGTTTTATCGTAACTAAGAAGCCAGCAACCATAGCAATTAGCGCAAGCGCACGTTGTACTTAAGCTGCGAACATTATTTTGGTGCGGAGTTATGTTAAAACTGTGATAGCTCCTAAGATATTTATTGAAATCAAATGATATAACGGACAACTTTGTTCTAAATGAAATGCTCGTGATGATGAATCTATTTATTTTGATAAGAATAAATACCTGTGTGTATAATACACCTCTAAATATAATGCATTATTTTTTTACAAATTTATTAACATAGAAAAAGTTGTAGTTAGTCAACCATAAAAGATAGACATATGCTGTTGCGGAATTTATTATAGAACTTTTGATGCTGAACAATCCTGTCATACATGATTTTTATGTAACTTAAGCGGTTTCCGCAGCGTACGCAGTGGAAGCTCTCAAAAGGAATATCTTTCTCCCGTTTTCGCAACATTTTTCATTTCTGCTGTGGTCTTATGAGTCGTATCTTTATGTTATATAGCCTAAAGCCTTCCTCGATAAATGGACTATCCAACGTAAAAAAAAAATTTCAAATCGGGCCAGTAGTTTCTGAGATTAGAAGGTTCAAACAAACAAACAAACAAACAAACTCTTCAGCTTTATAATACTCGTATTAGTATAGATACACACTAGTTTTATATTTCATATATATACAACAAATAATCCATACCTCCTTTCGTCACGGAATCGCGCGTAAACCGCTGAAACGATTTCGCTAATTCTTTATCGTAAGAGAAGGATATTTATGAAAAAAAGCGGCCAAGTGCGAGTCGGACTCGCGCACTGAGGGTTCTGTGCCAACTTTAACTGAAAAAGGGAATCCACTTACTTCCACTTAGATTTGAAAATGTGCCATATCTTAAAAACTACTAGATCGAAAAAAAAATCGATTTGATATTTAAATATCATTAATTGTCAACGGTAAACAGGATACAGCTTCCTACCAAATTACAACAGTGTGATGCTGATAGTTAAATAAAGAATAAAGAATAGAATAAATAGAATAAAGTGGCTGTGACATACGGACGGACGGAGAGACAAACAGACTTGACAAAACCTTAAGGGTTCTGTTTTTTGCGAAAAATTATAAAATTTAAGAGTACCTACTTTCTTACCGTGGCCAGGATCAAAACAAACTTCGCTGGGTGCGGTAGGCTACAAAACAATATTTAATAAAATAATTTATTTGATTTACTCAATAACTGGAAAGGCAATGCACAATGATTCTACTTATATTTACTTAAATGTACTTCCTGATTACAAATGAGCATAATATTTATGTAAATGCAGTTAAAGCAAGATGCTTTACAAGCTGTGGGTATTTTCCATCAAACTATTTTTGGTGGAGCTTTTTTAAACTAGGCTTTAAATAGCCTTTACATTAGCGTTAAAGTATACCCAACTCAGGGATGATAATGTATGTTATGCTTATTCTTTAAAAAAAACTTTATATTAAATGCAAGTTTTATAAAAAAAAAACTCTGAACAACATCCAGAAATATTTAAAAACGAATAGGGTAACTTGCATGCTCGCGTGTATCTTCGAAATTCTATGCCGTAGCTAGTAAGTTTCGAACCTTGTGTTGGGAGTTTCGACTCGCTCGCTGTATCGCAATAAGAAATTCCTTTTTGTGGGTTTTTTCCATTGAAATGATATACATTTTTTGGCATCAGTATCGTTAGTACGATCACCCCTGAGTAGCTCGTTTCCGACTAAAACAGCACCCTGTATGTGCCATAACATGATAGCTTACAACATAGAATTAAACATCCCTTTTTAATGATTATTGAAATAATCACTTTTAAAATTTTATTGATGTGTATTTTTCCCATCATAAAATGTAATTTGCGCATTGTGTAAAATTTAAATGTCTTAAATTGTGAATAAAGCTTACGGTTTCAGGGGTTATTTTTTGGCTCTTTGATTTTATGTTTTCTTTGGAAGTTTTAACCGGCTTAAAAAATAAATAATATAAGTTTTACTAAAACCAACCCATCAGAAGGTTGTAATGTATCGGTGCTCATCCGGTATATTTTTTTATTTTTTTCAAGCCTTATAAAGTACTTCATCTTTTAAAATAATGCGCTAACTTAATTCGTAATAACGCAATCATTATATCACATTATAGATCTTAACGTGTGTCAAGTGTAAACATTATATAACGTTGACAATGTCATTAACATTTTGACGTAGCCTGCTTACATTCTTTGGTACGTGTTCATACCAAACCGGTGTTTAGTTAACTGAGAATAGAATTACATTACTAGCATACTCTTAGCTTAGCTATACGTACCTATGTACGATGCTACGTATTCACGCTAAAATGGCTGAATCGATTTTTAAGAATTTTAACATGACACATAAACATAAGATATTATTGAACAATTGATAGTAAAGAAGCAGGTATAATCACAATTGTAGTAAATATAATAAACCATCTTAGGTAATTTTAGGTTGTGCTTTATTTCATAAATATTGTACGTGTTTGGATTGGGTTATTTTCAAGGTTATATAATCGGGCTTAATTAAACTATCATTCATCAATGATTTTTGTAGAATCACATATTTTTACAACATCTTCATTTATAATTATCATCAATTCTGAACTCACATAAATCATTTAACAATTTTCATGATTGTGAACGACTATAGCCTTAAAACAAAAAAAAGTTATGTTGTGTCTGAATGATACTGCCCCAAATAATGTTAAAGTACAGTCGCCACTACATCAGGTTACCCACTTTTGTTCCAAACTAGCCCTTATTTCAACTGCATAAGATACTGCAGTGTTCACCTTGACGTGTTGTTGTCCGTACCGTCCTTAAAGACATAGTACAATCTTAATGCAAAAATCCATATATCTACCAAAAACAATTCATAAAGATTATAGTGCGCGATTAATTATCGTAAAAAGAAATAATGCAGGAATCACAAACATTTGGTCGTAATAACAACAAAATTAATATACAATGTACTACATTAATAAAACCAAGATATCGAGGTAAGTACTTTATGTATTTTTTCATTTATTTTTAATTTGAGAAAATGACATTTAAATATAAATAGCCTACCTCGTAACAAAATCATGCTAATTAAGGTTTATATTTAGTCTTGGGTAAGAATATTATTAATGTTTTAAGTGCAAGTTATTCTCGTCAGTTTAAGCACAAATAATCTTATTTATATTTTTCTTGTTTTGGTATTAATTCGTACCTTCTTTTAACTTCTTTCCATTAACAAAATGTACAACTAATGTAATAAAAATCTTTGTCGACAAACTGTTACAATGCTTACTCTTTTGTTTTGATTTTTTATTTTTTAATAATATGACTCCTTGTTACTATTTAAGATCATATAATTTTCCAACTGATTTGATAATTTAATAGCTTAGGCAAATTATCACAAAGTAATAAATTTGATTACACTTTAACTCACAGATATTGTTTTAGTGAGACTAACCACAGTGCTTAAAAAACTTGACTATGCGTCATGATCAAGTTCAGCCTATTAATAAAAAGACCTTGAAAAAGTTCTCTAATTCAAATTGGCAACACCAAAATAAATGGAAAGCACTAGAATGATGTCTGTTTATTTATTTATTTAAATAGATCAATGACGTCAAATAGCCATTACATACAGTTGGTTGTTGACTTAAGTGAGCGATTATTTCAAGTTTTAGCTCGACTTATTGACTAAATTAGCAAACTGTTTGATTTAGATACGCATGATTAAACATGCCAAATGTATTAGTATGAAAATACAAAGAACAAAGTTCAAATTTAAACTGAATTATCATTTTTCAAAGATAACTTATATGAGAAATTACAATTAAAAAACTCATATTTGTGCATAACAAGGGCAGGACTGACAAATTTTCTATAGTTTCAGCAATTGTTTTATTTTATCGGTTTATATAAATATTTAGGCTGGTTTTGAAGTGACGTTAAAAGTATATTTACTCGAAACTTATTGATCTAATAAGGTATGTAATTCATTGTAATGAACAAAGATGCATTTTAAAGGCATCTTAGTCTATTTTTAAATAAGGTACAAAAATGCAGTCAGGGGTTAAAACGCTTGAAATAAAATAACTCGTTATTATAACCATATGGTCACAAATTATTGTAAACAGAACGGTAATTTTAAAACAGCGGAATAAAACCTGTTTTCTGAACGTAAACAAACTGTGGGATGTTTCCAGCAAAAATGTCTTTATTAAATGTATGTTATGCCCTTGTGTTTTTTTAGAATTAACTATTTACAACAGTAATAAAGAATTAAAAATGAACGAAGTGCTAAATACACAACAAGAAGTGTATAACTTAAGAATCTTATGGGACATAATATGTCGTTACTGCACGTAAAATATTTTAGGATTCTACTTAAGGGAATGTAAAAAGATAATTCTTATCGAGCGACACCATTAAAGCTAATTTGAATATAACATAACGATACATATATTCATAGATATAACAAAAAACCTAAAATAAGGGACAAGGAACAGATTTAAATACCTGTTTCTTTTTTTCTGTTTTTTTGGGGCCTTGATAAACATGTTATAAATATTAATTAAAGGGAATGATATATGAGCTTTTAGCAATACTTTACCACAGTTGCATTTAAAACTTTGTTGGCGCAAAAAATATCGACTATGAGTTTGCAATGTATATTAAATATGTCACATTTGTAATTCAAAAGATTACTTTTTACAGTATTTTAATTGGAAAACAATATGCGTATGTAATAAACACAGCTACACAGTAACATTATGTTAGTATGTTGTTATTTTTTTTTTAATATAGGTCCTTGATAAACAAGTATGAGGTGTTTTTTATTCGCGGATCACAAACTTCAACTGGTTTTGCTTTTCTGTCCGGCTGTAATTAATGCATTTTTTTTTGACTATACTACTTATAAAAAACTTAAACTAGCCATAACGAATAAAAACGTTGATTCAAAAACTTACACCAGAAAACCATAATTGTATGTTTTTTTTAATATTTTTAGATTTATTGAGCCACCAAAAATCTATGCTTATTTGAAGATATTTTTTTTTTAATATATCAGCAAACAGGGTGCTTATTTTTGAATCATAAACGACAATATGGCGTGTGATAATTTTTGATGATTCTAATGAGAGTGGATGTAGTTTCACACGGGAGTAACTTAAAAAAATGTAACTGAACTTTGTGAGTTAGTACTCATCTATTTCCATATTCTATAGGGGGCTTGTCACTTTTACCACATTAAAAACTTTAAAATAATATTCAAAATGACATCATTTATTATTGTTGTGATGTGAAATTTTTAGTAAATAATTTTCGAAAATAAAAATTTGTTTGTTACCTACTTAAAAAGTAAACTACGTGGTGGTGTTGAAAATTTTGGTTTATTAAATAATTAGGGTTTTAGTAATGATTTAAGTGAGTTAGGTACAATTCGATCAGACTTTTTAAATAAATTAATGCATAAAATGGTTTATTAAAAAAGTCAAAAACCCATTAGCTTTTTGGATAGGTACATAATTATACCTTTTTTGAGTTCAATGACATTTTGACATTCGAGTTATGCAAATCTATGGATGATGTCATATAAAATGATAAACGCTAATTTCATATACTAAATATTAAATCTTGAAGTATTGTACCTAAGTATACATATTTCGTTTTCACGGTATAAAGGTGGAACCGAGTTTATAAACGGGGGTAAGTGGGAATGTATGTATTTAGATTCATGTTTTTAGGGTTCCGTAGCCGAATTGCAAAAAACGAAACTCTTATAGTTTCGTCAAGTCTGTCTGTATGTCTGTGTTTCTGTCTCCTTCGTATGTCACAGACATTTTTTTCTGAAACTATAAGCATCACACTTTTAAAATTTGGTAGGAAGATGTCTCCTGTTAACCGCTTTACGATTTTTATCAAAAAAAAAGGTATTTAAGGGGGGGCTCCCATACATAAAACTAAAACTATGCGTGTGGGGTGTCTATGGATAGGTGTTTTAAAATGACATGGTTCCTTAAACCATTTTCTTTTAAAGTCTCACGTTTCTTAGCTAGATGCTTCCAAAGTGGTAAAATGGGCGTCCCCCCCCTCCCCATCTAACTTCTAAACTAAGTGAGTGTAAATTTTGAAAAAAAAACATAATGTAGATCATAACAAATACTTTCAACAAAAATTGGTTTAGACAGGATCGAATGAGAAGTTTTTGAGATATAGCACATTGAGATATAGTACATTTTCAACAACCGCAAACCACAACTTTGTTCTTCATACTAATACTATGAACAACAAAATTATATTTGCTGTCGACAAAAAAATGTGGTATTTTACTAAGTGAAAGTAAGTGGATTCCCTAATTCAGTTAACGTTGACACGGAACCCTCAGTATGCGAGTCCGACTCGCACTTGGCCGGTTTTTAATAAAGCTGTGGGATAGTTGGCATCTAGTGCGTTTTTTAACCACATAACGTACAACAGTTAACCAAATTTCAAAAACTAGTGAATACTGCATTTAAATTAATATCAAAAACCTCGATATTAATTAAAAATTATGGAACATTTACATGATTTAATTCATTATAAACATTATCAGCCATCGGACGTCTATTGCTAGGCCTCCCCCACGGTTTTCCAAAGCAACCGACCACAAACGCTCTGCATCCAATTTAATCCTGCGACCTTTACAAGGTCATCTGGCCATCATCTCGTTGGTCATCCTACGCTGCGTCTACATGATTTAATTATTATTCAAAACATCAATTTAAATGGAACTCAAAAACGCTCCAACTCTCATTGCATCCTAAATGACATCACATCTTACAATCAAAACTCTTTTTGACGGCAAAAGACTATGAAAAAATTTACAAGTTTAACGTCCTCGGACGGAGCCATACGGACAATTTCTTCAGTAAATGTTCAATATTTACACTTAACACTACTAAACTAAAACTAAACTAGCCTAGCCTAACCTAACTCATTGAAATGCGGGGTTGGCGTTCGCATTTCAATGCTCAAGAAGGATGTTTAGCACGAGAATATCGATCCGAATCAGAGGGCGCGATCTGCGATCAGAGCACGCTTTACTTTGTTTCCTCCTTTGTCTTCATTGATTTTTTCAATAGCACACAATATTATGATGATCCCAACACAAAATCACAATAAATTACTAGAAAAAAACAATTACTAAAATGAAGAAACAAAATCCAACTTCCTCTTCTCGTTTCCCGCGCTAAACTCCAAAAAAAAAAAAAGACTATGAAGAGTTTTCTATGACAGCAAAAAAATCGGTATCATGAAAGGCTTGACGTTACATCTTTTGACAGGCGTTTACGGTTACGTGACCAAATGTGTTTTAAAGAAACTTAATTATTAACTATAGTTATAAAAATACAGAAATAAACTGTTTATTTTTATATCTCCATACTTTATATAATTAATAACTAGAAACTACCATCATTACGATTTGTTCTTAGTGGAAACAAGCCTATTATGTTTTTTTATTATAGGTGTGAGTTCATAAAATGCTCTATAAACAAAAAGGAAGCAATGTCAGTACAAGTTCTGGTTTGTGAAGGTGACAAGTGTTTTGTACTCTGACTTAAAACAATAAAAACTCATATTTTGGTTATATTGCACATAATTATGGCCACCTCGCGTAACTAAGTATGATTCAGTTTGCTCCAAAAATATAGTTCTACAAAATATTTTCTGCGGACTCAAAAGGTTAGTAAATTTTTACTCGAATATATTTGCGTCAGTAGTTTGAAAGTAATTATTGACTTGATTGTAGTAAACTTGTTTTAACTATGTATCCATGTATGTATGGTGAAAAACACTTTATAGGAGTTTAAAAACTGATTGATTGTAGCAAATTAATTAATAATCAAAATTCAAACTTGAACCTTCAATTTTAGGAGACTTCTTTTAATAAATAATTGGACACTAATCACATACACTGCTCTGATCCCAAAGTAAGTCTAGTTGCACGTCTTATGAAAATCAAACACAAAGGTGATACCACAACACCCAGACCCGAGCCAATACAGAAAATTTTGATTTTTATATCGTATGTCACAGCCACTTTATTCTGAAACTATTTGTATTTCACAGATGAAACTTAAAAGGTAGGCGTATCCTGTTACCCACTTTACAATTTCCATACAAAAAAAAAACCTTCGAAGGGGGCTTACATACATGGAACTAAAACAAAATAACATATTTTTGTTCAAACCTATGCATGTAGGTGTCTAACTTGGCTAATGAAAATTTTGAAAAAACATGCGCAATGTAGATCTTTCGATCAACGGAAATTGGTTTAAAAGAGTTTTTGAGATATACGAGTAGCACATTTTAAACAAATTTATTTTTGATGTCAACAAAATATTGTGATATTTTGTCAATAAGGAGCAGTAAGTAAACTCTTAGTTAAAGTCGGCACGGAACCCACATTGCGTGAGACTAACTCGCACTATGCCAGTTTTTTTGCTTGGCATAGCTTTTTTTAAGCGTAGTTATAAGTTTTGTTTGTTATTAGCATTAGAGTACGGTTTTCCCGAAGTCACGTTTATTTATTGATTCGATACGGATCTAATGGCTATTGGTACAAACGAAATAATACATATTAATGTATATTTTCCATGACACATCTTATTAACACTAGGCATAAAACTAAGGTTTGATTTTGCCAATGTCAGATAAGGAATATTTGTCGCATTTAATACAAAACGTCATATTTGAAAACGTCACCTATTTGTCAGAATCGTTTTTTAATGTCATTTTAAAATCAGTCGTTTTATACTTATTCAGTCGGATAAGTCTAATCTGACGTTGGTCAAATCGACTCTAGGTAAATGAACGGTAATAATGTTTAGAGGTATCCTGCCTTTTCGCAGATAATTCTTACTAGCCCAAAGGTATGAGTGGTAGAAAATACCATATTGCGTTAAGTTGAAATCTTAGATAGTTCAAATGCAGTAAAGTACCTATTAATAAATAAATAAAATATATGGACGAAATTTACTTGCCAACAAACCGTTTGCCAATTATTAATTTTGACAACTAACGATTGCCAAATTTTTATATGACGTTTCATTGTAGAAATATTGTTAAGCTGATTATTATAATACCACAAAAAGTTTGGAACGTTTGTCAAATCTTTACCTATGGCACAACACGACGAGTATTAGACGAATAAAGTTTCACCAGGGTTACAGTTCCCTTTTCATAAAAAAAAACTTAATACTATGTAAGATCTTTCTAATATATACTTTGTAAAACAAAAAAAAATAGTAATATTCATGTTGAAAAAAACCTTCGCTTGTTTATATACTGAGTACCTGGGTAATCTAGCTTAATAAGATTTTTTGGATAAAGGCCCAATCAAAGTTTTTCTCGTATTGCTAAAATGGCGATGTATTGGTTAGATTATTAGTTGCAATTCGAGTCATATCTTATATTTATCTTTGCTTTATAGCTATAAGTTGACAAAATATTATTTGTTTAAAGCGTTAGTAGGGGAATGATAATCGGCTAAACAATTTTCTGCGAAAGGGCAGACGGAACGGATAATACTAAACGGATGATATTCTAGCCACCATGACAAAAGCTCCTGCTTAAGTAAAATGAGAATAGAGATCCTTGTTTCTTTGTATGCCAAGACATTAATGCAAACTCAACTGATTGTAAGCTGTGATGTGATTGACGCTGTATCAAAGAACCTGTTCACTTTTTAATGTCAAAATCATACATTAAAATAATAATTATCTACAGGCGTTTACAACTTATCCAAAAATACGAGCCTGGGCTTGTTAAGTTACTCAACTCCTGAATTCTGAATCATCAGGTCACTACAATTATGATTACACAGGTGCGTAAGAGTTCGTTTTAAAAGTGAAGGTTACACTTTCATAACATATCGACTTAAGGATATCCCGTAAATGATGCTGTGAATTGTTAAGTCCGGTTTTTCGAACTGCATTCGAAATGTCAAGCGGTTGATCAATGTTTGTTTTGTACGATGTAATGGTTACGACCTATTATTATTAAGTAAATTGCATTGTCCATAGATTTATATTTTTTTGTACTTGATACAGATTTTTTGTTTTTCCCATACATTTTTTTGAGTTGATTACTTCTATTTTTTTAAATTTACCCGCTTAATTCAAAACGTTTTGACTTAAGGTTCATAGAAGCAATAGCAATAGAAAAAAAACAAATAAACCTATTTTGTACAAACTATAAACAATAATTAGTCATGCAACGCTCTCCATTGCAGATTCCTAAGAACCTTGCTCTGCAATTTTCCAACATTTCAAGATTTTTCCAGATGATTAGAGACTGAAAAAAAAACTCACCGTTCATTTTTCTCGTCCTCTCTGCCTTTCTATAAAACTTTCCAGTTGAAAAAAAGAAACACAAAGCACAATTTCACAGTTCGAAGTTCAAAACTATCGAACCCGAAAAAAACTTCTGTAACGTCACAACACTAGGTCTAGGCATGCGCGCGCTTCGTAAGATCGGAACAAAATGCAATCGGATCGCGTGCGGCTGTGATAATAAACAGATTGCGCGCGGAATAAAATCTTATAAAGGGCTGCTAGTCGACGCGTTGATATATTGACAGGTGGCAAGCGATGAGTGTCTCATGTCTAAGTTACTGTTTATTAACTCGAAAACGAAGAAGAAAGTATTTTTTTTATTTCTGATAAAAATTTAGTAGCCAGTTTGAATAAACCATGGGAAAAAATGAGGCCGAAAAAGCCTTACTATTATTGTTTTTATTTTTAATCTCTGAGCAGAATAACTAGCCTTATACAGATAGATATAACTTAAGAAATAACACTGAAATCAAAACCGGCGCGGCGGTTTTATTTTTGATTCATTCATGATTATTCGTTAAAACCTATACCTCAAAAACTACTTGACCGATATTAATTAAATTACACTGAACCCTAATTTTAAATATACCTGATTGAACTATAAAAGAATCATCTCGCTATGACTTTTCGTTTTTGAGAAATCCGTTGTTAAATATGCAAACATACATACACTTACGAAATTTTGCACACGTGTTTGAAAGCCTTAATAGATCAACGTCCTCAAATATTATCAAATTCTAATGACATCCAATACATACACAAACTGATTAGCCCTTTTTTGAAGTCGAAAAACAAGCTACATTTTGAGATTACCTGTCTCTATGATATTATAGTTTAATTTGCGCATACGACGAAAATATTTAAGACTGTCCCACGTAGTTGTTTGAAAATCAAAAAGTTCCACAAAATTTTAAATAAGTTCGTAATAAATACAATCTGTATAAATCTAGCTTAGAACTCGCCTAGGGACGAAAAAAGACCCCTGGATGTCTTAAAAGATTCCATAAAGTGAAACACATTGGTGTTTTTAATAGTATCGTTAATATATTCGCTTTTAAGCGGTGAAACTGTATTATTTCTTGTTTATTAGGGGTTGGTTTTGTATTTTTTTATGCCGAATATTTGTTTATAGTGATTCATTTTTTTTATTTGTCGCAACGCCAACAATCATTCTCAGCCCAATGTTATAACTGGAAGAGAATGCCAAACGGCGTTAAGTCCACCTTTTGCACAAATTTTGGGCGTGCAATAATGTATAATAAAATAAAATAGTTGATGAGCACTCGTTTTATATAAATTTATTTGAATGCAATAATTTTCTCTTTAGTTTCATGAATGTTTGGTACTTTTTCTAATCTCGAACTTATAAAGCAAGTAATGTTTACCCTAGGTTATATCAATAGAACTTGATACATGATATTTTAGTCGTTTTTAATACCTCAACACCCGCGCGGTCGCATGAGACCGCATAACAATAGAATATCTATTGTGTCTCGTTCACATACGCTTGAGGGATTAATAAATGTTGGTCCATGGGCCAGGATGTTTGTTTACCAAACCAAATCAATTTGATATCAGCAAAGTCGCTAACTCTTTGTAATGACAATGTCAAATTCTATGACTTTGGGACAACGAGACATTTATTATTCAATACACTGCTGTTTTGTTTTATATTGACAGAAAATTAAAAACTTTTTCATTTAAATAAATAAAAAAACAATTAGGACTGATTACTAGTAACTTAAAGGATTTATAAAACCTGTTATTAAGACCCATTCAAGTTCATTGCTTCTCACGACTTGTATGTTTTTATTCGCAAACAGCCGCGCAGTGATAAGTAAGTTCGGTGACATACGCATTACAATCGGTTTAGCCAAACCCAAGAAAGTAAAAGGAGACAGGCTACACCCTGTATTTTTAGACTGGTTATTATCTAGGCGCACACACGTCAGTAATACTACGACGAATTTAAAAAATATTTTTACAATTCGCACAGTAAGTAACTACTTATTGAAATTATATACAGACACAAATAAAAATTGAAAAATATTTAAATCAATTACGCACAAGATCAATGATAACAATAGAAAATTAAATGACTTATCTGCAAAATAATAATTTATGCTGTCATACCTATCAGTATGTTTTGAAATTTTGGGGTCATGAGAGGTTAAATATTAGCAAGTTCATTGAAATTCATTACCTTCCGTGATCCGATGACAGAGGAGACGTTAGGTTTCTTGCTAATTCAGAAATAGACGTCATAAGGTTATTTTTTAACCGACTTCAAAAAAGGAGGAGGTTATCACTTCGACAGTATATATTTTTTTATTTGTATGTTTGTTACCTCATATCTCAGTCGTTTGTCGACCGAATCGAAAAATGATTTCGCCTACTTAGAGGTGTACCTTCTAGTTTGTCCCATTTTTTCCATTTTGGGATCTGATAATGGGATCTTGGTGTAATCGAGGGAAACCCTCAAATTTTAAAGGCACGTATAGTCTTTCTTTACTAAAATCTTAATGTTGACGTGTTGTTACGTCTGATAGCCAACATCTTGTGGGGCTGAGCTGATGGTGGAACTCCTTAACGCTTAGGAGTTCAGTAATTATAATGACGGAACTTATGATAGGTAATTTTTAAAAAATAGAATCATAAGGTGAAACTCTATGTAATCACTAAAAATAAAAAAATAGAATAAACTTTAAAAAAGTAAAACCGACTTCAACACCAAAATGCGCTAAAAAGTCTTAAATAAACTCTTCACCATTGAAAGGAAAAGAATCCGTTTTAGGCAAAAAAAATATTTTTGGAGTCGGTGCCATCACTTTGACCATCAAGCATCAACTATCACAGCACCGACTCCAAAAAGAAATTGTTTGCCTAAAACAGATTCCTTTCCTTTCAATGGTGAAAAGTTTATTTGAGACTTGCATTTTGGTTTTGAAGTCGGTTTTTACTTTTTTTTTAAAGTTTTCTTTAATAAGATATTTTCTAGCTCTTTTAGGTAGGTAGGTACAATTACATTATCGCGGATTCGCAAAAATAAGATTACTCTTTATTGCACATTAAATAAATTAGTTAACAAATTCGTTTAAAGAGAATGTGCAGCTTTGGCGGTCTTATCGCTATAAGCGATCTCGTCCAAACAACCTATGGTTAAACAAAATGTGAACTTTATAGGAAAGGATAAATGTGTAAAGAAAATGAAAAGCAAGTTAAGTGAAAAGAAATAAAGATGTACAATACAATTATAATAACATACTTATTATATAAAATAATAAAAAATATAAAAAAATAATAACAAATATTAAACATTATTATAAACCATATATTATATGCACAAATCAATGTGAAAAAAAAGCTATAATCATCCAGATTAACTTCAAGGGATAAATGTTGAGGTTCCAATTTTTTTTTACGATCGCCACATTCCAAAATATCTTTATATTGAAATTTATCACGTTTAAATAAAGTTCCAGTATGAAAACTGAACATAATGCACACAAACACGCAATTTTTTTCTTCTTCATTTTCTTTGTCTTTTTAATTAATTTGCGCTAGGCAGTTCTGTCCTGGATTGTCTCTTCGTCTTACTGTGCATTTTTAGGGTTCCGTTGCGGAATGGAAAAAAACGGAACCCTTATAGTTTCGTCAAGTCTGTCTGTCTGTTTGTCTGCCTGTCTGTCTGTCCGTATGTCACAGACACTTTACTCTGTAACTATAAGCATCACACTGGTAAAATTTTGTAGGAATATGTATTCTGTTAACCGCTTTACGATTCCTATGCAAAAAACAAAAAATAATGATAATATTTAAGGGGGGGCTCCCATACAAGATACTAAAATCATTTTTGTCGAACCTATGCGTCCAAAGTGTCTATGGATAGGTCTTTTAAAATAACATTGAGGTTTCGAAAACCATTTTCTATCAAAATCTAACGTTTTATAGATAGACGCTTCCAAAGTGGTAAAGTGGGCGTCCCCCCATCCCACCCCCCATTTAACTTCTAAACTAAACGAGTGTAAATTTTGAAAAAAATATATAATGTAAATCTTAACAAATAATTGCGATGAAAATTAGTTTGAACAACATCGACGGAGATTTCAACAACCGCACATAACTTTGTTATTCATACAAACACTATGAAAAACAAAGTTATATTTGCTGTCAACAAAATATTGTGGTATTTTACTAAGTGGAAGTAAGTGGATTCCCTTTTTCAGTTAAAGTTGCACGGGACCCTCAATGCGCGAGTCTGACTCGCACTTGGCCGTTTTTTTTTACTTTTTGGGCCACACACACTCAGTAGTTAATATGAATACAAAAATTGCCAGTTTGTATTGCGTCTTATCATTTTTCTGCAGTGAGTTGTTATTATTACTTAAAGAAGATGTGCTAAATAAAAAATGTGACGTATCTCGATGACAAGATTGTGACGTATTCCTTGAAATTTTAATTCCGAATATAAAACCGTTGTGTATGAGTTGATGAGGAGTGGCATCAGTGTTACAGAAATTTGTTTGTAATGTCAGTTCCATAAGCTAGTAATATTTAGTTCAATGTTCGTATTCGTACATTAGTTCGAGAGACAGAATTAACTTTCTCTGTGATATTTACATAAAAAACATTGCCTTCTGTAACGAGCTTATTAGATTACGTAAGTTTTATGTATACAATGTCAAATTTAAATTGTATTTCAATCATATTTTAGCGTTGCTTGCCTGGGCTATAGTGACCTTGAGACTTCTTGCAAAACTCATAGCCCAAGAGCTAGAGAGTACGCGTTAATAGAGTTTGCTTCCAACGACAAAGTAACAAATCTATTTTAGTTAATTTATGGAATCAGGCGTTACTTTTTGGGAATCCATTATGTTTTAAATTATTTTACTTAAATTAGCTTGCTTGAATTTTCGCCAAGCTAACCCGGTTTTAGTATTTTTTTAAAAGTATTTAACTGTTTCATGTCTTGCTTATAGAGAAAACATGCATTATGTAAAGCATTCTGCATTTTGTGTTTTAAGAGAAAAGAATAAGTTAGTCTTCATTGTTTTTTTTTGTTTGTATTTTTTCCACTCTGACTATTTCATATTTTGTTCTCATGTTTACCTTTATTTTACTCTGTTGTGTCTTAATATGTTATGTGTAGCTAAAAGTAATAAAAATATTTAAATCGCGAAAACTATATGAGTATAACTTGTCACGGTTTAGTCGTGCAGATATTTTTGAATGTTGTTTATACCTCCATATACATGATACGTCCGTTTCACCCTGGGCAATCAGCAAGTCCCTACGCAGACTGACTAATTCCTTCACCACGATGGTTAACCACAAGCGATGAGTCGCTTTATCATCGACACGATAAGGAAAATACTTACTTTTTCTGATTAGCTCTTCATTTCTAACAGGCTAGTTTTAATAACACTTGTACATCAAAATGTATCAAGTTTCACGTCGAGCTCTTGGACTAGGTATTTGTTTGCTTAAGTTTTATTATAAGGTCAGCGATAATGTATAGTACTAATATAATAATAGAATCGAGACAGTGATAATATCAAATAACCGAGATTTTGGCGATACCGTGAATAAGTAATAACATCGGGTTCCCGCGACTTTGTCTGCCAGTTTTAGCAAAATTTTACATTGGTGTTCCCCATCTATTTGTGACAGGCATTGCAGTAGTTTTCCTCTATGAATGGACTATCCAACTTAAGAATATTAAGTTTAATGTGGACCACCAATTCCTAAGATTTGCGCGTTAAGGCTTCTGTTACGGACACCCAATCATGTTTAGTAATAAGTTTAGTTATATTTATTTGTAAGGATTTTTGATGATAATAAATATAATTTTCTGTTAGGGCCATAGCGAGTAAGCATTGTAATTAGCTTAGGGCTCGTTTTATTTCAATAATAAGAAACCTGTTAGTTAGGAATTCCCATTTGCAAATTAGGTAGGCAGGTAGGGTAACAATTAACTAGCTAGGAAATATTAAGAAATATGTAGGTAGTTTGGTACAGGGGCGAGGGAGACCCTAGTAGGCTGTCTCGCTCAGGTGGAGCGAGGCCGGTAAAGCCTTCGAATTACCTGTCCCCCATATCGCACTTTCTGAGGGTAGGTAGGAAACCCATAGAGTGGATTGTTGCGAATGGGAATTTTATCACGATTAATGTAGGTAGGTTACAAAAACGTAAGAAGGAATACGCAGATGATGTTATGTGTCCGTCCTTGTTTGTAACTAATCTGTATTAGTCGATAAGTCAGACATGTATTTTTGGTTAAATAAAGGGCCGTGAGCGGGCCAGATCGTACGCGCTCTCACGGTCACCGATCTCAAAAAGAAGAGTTTTATTTGGAATCTACAGTCTACACATCGAAGGAAAGATCGTCGGAAAATTGACTCAGCCTGCCTGTAGTCAATATCGTCTGGTCCGTTGCGATCCGGATATAAGAAGAAATCAGCAACGCGGCATCGACTTGTGCTTTGGTTAGCACATACGCCGAGGGATCTACGCCGAAGCACAGTGTAACCAGGAGCCGCGAATCGGCCTATACTCCTGTGGAGAGACGATCACATTTACACGGGTGTTCCGTGGCTCGGGCATTCACCACCTAACGGTGCCAAACGGTGTCTGTCTCGGGTTTAACGCCGATTCCCAGGCGGTGCAGTTTTCGGGCGAGCTGCCACATATCGCGCCAGCGATTGTGAACAAGTCCGACCGGCGCCGGTACGGTGTGCGTAAGCGTGGGGGCCGGACTGTAGGCACTGCGGAGGGTTCTGGACATTCCAGCCAGAACTGAGCACCCCACGGATGCGTACACTCTCTGCCGGGCGGTACCTCCCTTCCGATCCTGCACGACCATCCATCCCCAGACAGGCTCCCCTTGGTAGTGTACCTGTTTGGGATTGATAGGAGTAGGGGCAGCAAGTAAGAAGATGCCGACTACGCGCAGCAAAGCTGGGAAAATGGAAGCCGAAGACTCAAGACTACGCAACTTTGAAGAGCCACCCGCATCACCGTCTGTGCAAGCCACCGCGAGTACGTTACGACAGACTGAACTACCCGCAGAAGGCGGACGAATGGAAACGGCAGCAGAGAGACGTCACGACGCTAACGCCGACGCGCCTAGGATAAGGCCGCCGCCGTCGTCAAATAGGTCAAGCGTCGCCGCTCGTTTAAAGCAAGCCGAGTTGAGAGCAGCCGAGCAGTTGGCGGCTATTGAAAAGAATCTAATTCAGAAGAGATTAGAATTTGAGATCGCTACGATAATGGATACAACAGATGAAGATGACCGTGAGAGCCTACCCGCCGGTGAGACCCTAGCGAGGGTGGATGACTGGTTGGATCAAGCCCAGTCCCGGCGTCAAGATGTAAACATGCAACTACCCACAACCGAGATGTCTTGTAGCGTTCCTACCCTCCGTGAAGAGAGGAATGAAAGAAATAGGCATTTGTTTACGCGACGCAAAGAAAAAGATGCGCGTAATATAGAAGTGGATAGAAACCGACATTTGAATTCGCCGAGCATAGAATTAAATGAAGATGTAAACAACATTCAACAAGATGTGCAGCGACAGGTCGAGTCAAACAATGATTGTACAGCGAGACCCCAAGAGTATACGGACGGGGCGGAACGACTTGCTTACACATTGGAGAGGATTATGTCGAAGCGACCGGCCCCACGTCAAGCTATTGAGTTACCGATTTTTAATGGAAACACGAACGACTGGTTACCATTTAAAGCTGCAATGGAAGATTCAACGCGATCATGCAACTACAGTAAATCCGAGAACCTGGCTAGATTGAGGAATTGTCTAAAAGGAGAAGCCAAGGAGGCAGTAGCGGCGTTGTTATACCGTGCCACCGATCCGGACAAGATCATGCGAACGCTAGAACAATGCTATGGAAGGCCAGAAGTGATCATTGATCGGGCACTGGACGACCTCAAGAACCTGCCGCGAGTTGGAACGACAGCCAGTGAACTGAATTCGTTCGCGATTAAGGTACAGAACATCGCGTATACACTGGACTCCATAGATAATAAAAGCTACCTCAGAAATCCGATGATGACCCGAGAGGTGGTCGATAAGCTGAGCCCACACTTGAAAACAAGATGGTGCGACTACGCAGCGCGGTACGCAAGCTACTCGGAGCCAGAGATCGTGACATTATCGCAGTTTTTGATGGAGGAAGCGAATAAGGCGATTCGATTCGCATACGTGTCGCAACCTAGCAACAGTGCAGCGAAGAAAGAAGTGCAAGCTAAGCAGAAGGCTAACTCAAAGAAGCGAAACACTGGTGTGTACGCCACAGCCGAGGAAAAAGCTACGACGGCACAAGATAAGACGTGTTTATGTTGCGGCGGGGACCACGAAGTGTCGAAGTGCACAAAGTTTAAAACCATGACAGTAAAGCAAAGATGGGATTGGTTGAAAGAAGAAAAGATATGCTTTCTATGCTTGAACAATAAGCACAGGCGAATCAAATGTAAAGCACCGATGTGTAATGAGAATGGCTGTAACCGACGTCATCACAGGCTGTTACACACAGAGCGTGAAAACAGCGAAAGTCAACACAACCAAGAAGTGGTAGCCTCAGTTAGCCATACTGTGGGGGCATCCAAGGTGTTGTTGAAGGTATGTCCGATCGTCATTGAGGGGCCACGGGGTAGAGTAAACACACACGCTCTACTTGACGAAGGGTCTACGGTTACGTTGATCGATCAGGACGTGGCGGAATACGTCGGTGCAGAAGGCCCGCTTCGAGACTTACACATATGCAGTGTGAATACACAGAGCGTACCACACACGAGCAGAGAGGTGGAGCTTCAAATGATCGCCAGTAACAACGAGAAACATTTGGTGAAAGCGAGAACAATGAAGAATCTCCGCTTGAATACTCAAACGGTGGGTCGGAGCTGTTTAGAGTATGGACACATGCGTAACCTGAACGAGAGTGACGTGTGTTATGTAAACGCCAAGCCGCGTGTCCTCATAGGCGCGGACAATTGGCATCTGATAGTAAGCAGGAAGCTGTTGACAGGCAAACGCCACGAGCCAGCAGCATCGCTCACCAGACTGGGGTGGGTGATACATGGTCGAGCGCCGTCCCGAGTCATAAGGGAGAGAGATACGGTGTTGTTCGTCGACGACCATGGGAGAGCTCGGTCTACGCAACCTGACGAAGAATTACACAACATGGTGAAGTCATACTTCGACATCGATTCGCTGGGCATTCAGAAAAAGGAACGCGAGAACCCTGACGATGTGCGCGCCTTAGAAGCCTTTGAGTCAACAGTGAGATGTGTCAATCAGCGATATGAAGTTGGATTGCCGTGGCGCAAGGTTAACACAGTTATGCCGCCGAGCTACGAGGCTGCAAGGCGGAGGCTCACGTCAATAGAAAGGAAGATGGACGCATCTGAAGACTTCAAAGCAAAGTACACAGCCCAGATCGAGAGTATGTTTAGAAAAGGCTACGCAGAGGAATGCCGAGAAGCCGACACACAGAGCCCGCGTCTCTGGTATTTACCACACTTTGCCGTGGTAAATGTTAACAAGCCACAGAAGATTAGACTAGTTTTTGACGCCGCGGCCAAAAGCAACGGAGTGTGCTTAAACGACGCGCTACTAGAAGGCCCCGATCTGCTGAGGGACTTGGCTGGAATCCTGTTTAGATTTCGAGAGCGAGCTATCGCCGTAACAGCGGACATCAGGGAGATGTTTCTGCAAATTAAGATTGCTCAAGAGGACCAACCGGCGCAAATGTTTTTATGGAGAGGCGAGGACAGAGCAGCGCAGCCTAAAAAGTATAAGATGACATCAATGATTTTTGGCGCAAAGAGCTCACCGTTTCTGGCGCACAGTGTTAGAGACCACAATGCGAAGCAACATGCAGCAGAGTACCCGAAGGCATACGAAGCTATCACGAAGAACCACTACATGGACGATTGGGTAGATTGTTTCGATACACAAGAAGAAGCAAGCAACGCCGTCAGAGACGTCACGCACGTACACGCGCAGGCGGGATTTGCGCTCGCAGCGTTCAACTCCAATGGAGCGCAAGTCATGCGTAAGCTGCCACTAGAATGCCGTGCTGCGGACGCGTCGAAACAGCTCTGCTCAAGTGGAGAACAGCAGGGGCGTACCCTAGGCCTCGTGTGGAATGCCAGTACAGATGAATTGGGTTTTAACACTGACTTAGTTAGAGTGCCGCGTAAGGTGAAAACGCTAGAGCAAGCGCCGACCAAGCGAGAGGCGTTGAGCGCGGTTATGTCAATATTTGATCCGCTGGGACTGCTCAGTTACTACACGATAAGAGCGAAGATTCTTATGCAAGAAGTGTGGCGCCTACAAACCGGCTGGGACGAGATTCTACCTGAAAAAATAGCGAAGGAATTCAGCGTTTGGCTGCGGAACGTAGAGACACTTAGCAGTCTGCGTCTACCCCGCCTCTACACTTTGACGGGGGGAGTGACTGGAAAGCAGCTGCACGTGTTCTGCGACGCTAGCGAGTCTGCTTACGCGACAGCAGTCTATTGGCTTGTAGAGTACGAGGATGGATCACGTCGTGTGGTATTAGCGGCAGCAAAGGCAAGAGTAGCCCCGATGAAGACGCAGACGATACCACGTCTGGAGTTACAAGCGTGTCTTATCGGAACGAGACTTGCGTCGACAGTAATGGAGGAGCACAGATGGCAGCCCGATAGAGTTACGTATTGGACAGACTCTACGACCGTTCTGCACTGGATTGGGAACGATAGAGTGCGTTACACCCCATACGTAGCGCACCGCTTGAGAGAGATATGTGAGTTTTCAAGACCCGATCAGTGGCGGTGGGTGCCGACGCAAGACAACGTAGCGGACGACGCGACTAGAGTCGTCACAGAGATGAAATCAAATGAAGACAGATGGTTTACTGGGCCATCGTTTTTATACGAACCGGAGAATACATGGCCGTCTCAAGCAGGCTGCACAGAGAGCAGCGAGGAGACTGTATTTAGCGTCGCGACAGAGGACAAATGGAGCGTGCCAGACGCCGGGCGTTTTTCCAACTACGAGCGCCTAGTGAGGGCGATGGCGTATGTGCTTCTATTTATAGATAAATGTCGCAAGCGCGCAACTGTTTTGACCAAAGAACACATAGATAGAGCGGAAAGATGGCTGATGAGGCGAGACCTGTGACACCTGTGCTGGGAGACTTGCCACGCGCTCGAGTAGAGGCTTTCACCAGACCATTCTCTAACTGTGGTCTAGATTTCTTTGGTCCCATGATCATAACTGTGGGCCGTCGTCACGAAAAACGGTGGGGAGCGTTATTCACATGCCTCACTACGAGAGCCGTGCATATAGAGTTGGTAGCGAGCCTGTCGACTGACTCGGCTATCATGGCGTTGCGGCGTATGGGAGCGCGACGAGGGTGGCCACAGAAAATGTACTCAGACAACGCGACGAACTTCAAAGGCGCAGACAAGGAGCTACGAGCAGCGAATGAAGAATGGGAGCCAGCTCTACGAGACTATGCGCTCACCCAGCGCATCGACTGGCGCTACATAGCACCAGGGGCACCGCATCAGGGGGGAGCGTGGGAGCGTCTCATTCGCTCTGTCAAGAACGCTCTACGAGTCACTCTACATGAAAAGGCACCGAGAGAAGAGGTACTGCAAACTCTACTGGCGGAGGTCGAGCACACCATGAACGCGCGACCGCTAACACACGTGCCGGTCAGCGCTGACGACCCGGAGGCGCTCACCCCGAACCACTTCCTACTAGGGGGACCGCGCGGCCTACCCATCATCGGGCCGTGCGAACCAGCGTCGAGGAAGACGTGGAGGGCGGCGCAAGCGCTAGCCGACGAGTATTGGCGCCGCTGGCTTAAAGAATACCTACCGGACCTGGTGCCGAGAAGAGGAGCCCGAGATATCGCCGAGGTTGCTATCAAGCCCGGTGATCTAGTCGTCGTGGTGGACCACACACTGCCTAGAAACGTGTGGCCACGAGGCGTCGTCACAGAAGTACATCCTGGACCTGACGGAGCAGTGAGGAACGTCGAGATTCGGACCAAGGGCGGCGTGTTTCGTCGACCGGCGTCGAGATTGGCTGTCCTGCCGGTGGAATAAGAAGAGGTTCGCACTTCGCAGCGCTTCACCGGGGGGAGACTGTTACGGACACCCAATCATGTTTAGTAATAAGTTTAGTTATATTTATTTGTAAGGATTTTTGATGATAATAAATATAATTTTCTGTTAGGGCCATAGCGAGTAAGCATTGTAATTAGCTTAGGGCTCGTTTTATTTCAATAATAAGAAACCTGTTAGTTAGGAATTCCCATTTGCAAATTAGGTAGGCAGGTAGGGTAACAATTAACTAGCTAGGAAATATTAAGAAATATGTAGGTAGTTTGGTACAGGGGCGAGGGAGACCCTAGTAGGCTGTCTCGCTCAGGTGGAGCGAGGCCGGTAAAGCCTTCGAATTACCTGTCCCCCATATCGCACTTTCTGAGGGTAGGTAGGAAACCCATAGAGTGGATTGTTGCGAATGGGAATTTTATCACGATTAATGTAGGTAGGTTACAAAAACGTAAGAAGGAATACGCAGATGATGTTATGTGTCCGTCCTTGTTTGTAACTAATCTGTATTAGTCGATAAGTCAGACATGTATTTTTGGTTAAATAAAGGGCCGTGAGCGGGCCAGATCGTACGCGCTCTCACGGTCACCGATCTCAAAAAGAAGAGTTTTATTTGGAATCTACAGTCTACACATCGAAGGAAAGATCGTCGGAAAATTGACTCAGCCTGCCTGTAGTCAATAGCTTCGAAAATTCATCTGCTTTATCATTCATAATCATATTATAAGCCAAAGGACGTCCACTGCTGAACAATGGCCTTCCCCACCTTTTTCTACAGCGACCGATCGGAAGCGGTCTGTCTGTCTGTATCCAATTTTATCCTGCGATCTTCACAAGGTCGTCTGAAAAAATAGCTAACAATGTATGAGTATAATGTCTTTTCAAAGAACGAAAGCTTTAGTGAACTTGGTGAAATTATATTATATTTAGTGATCGCTGATAGTGTTTTATGTCAAGATTATATAAGCGACTATAATGTTGTTCATCAACCGGCGCCCTTTAAATCCGCGGTTTTATCCAAATAATGCTTCTTGTCGCCGAATGCATCTATGGTAACTTAGAATAAAATCTTTGTGGCTTTGAATGCTAAAGTGAGAGGTTGTGCTCTTGCGTTTATAAAATCAAAATTATTGAGTAGGTACTAATTACCTGACATGCTGTAACTGTGGTGTGAACGCTTTATGATCGCAAATAGGCCGTATTTGAAATTCATACTAGCGGTCCCCCGAAGCTTCTCCTGCGAAAATTTCGGATTTCCCGTTCAATATTTCAGCGAATACATTCAATGAAAGTAAGATGCCAGAAACCGAAGCGGGTAGCGCAAGCGCGTGTTATACTTAAGCTGCGAGCATTATTTTGGTGCGGACGTATTTTATAACTGTGACAGCTTCTAAGGTATTTTTTTGAAATCAAATGCTGCGCAAGTAAGGACACAAGAAACAAATCATAAGTACAATATTGGCGGTCTCGTCGCTGGCAGCGATCTCTTCCAGACAACAATTGGTTAGAGGAAACAATGTTTCTTAGAGAAATAGAAAGCGGTGAGCAGGTACATAAACAAAATTGTAATAAAACATAAATAATACACATATAATATATTAAAAACAAACGCCAAATAAAAAAGGTAGGTATTAAAAGGTCGATTGGACAACGCTATATCCTATTAGCTCATACACTAAAATTGCATTACGAAATAGGTTGTAATAATAGCCAAGCAATAAATATCCTCTTAAATTAACATAAATTAATTATCAAATGTTTTTAATTTATTTAATGATAAATGTGCATACCAATTCTTGCGAAAAGAAATCGTTTGGGATTTACTGCAAACAAGTATCAAGAATTTAATTGTCGCTTACAACAACTAGTTGACGATTTACAAGATTAGGTATCATAATTATTTTTGAAACTTTTTCGCCATTATAGGATCGAGTATTATGATTGTAAATTGTTTTTGGTGAAAATAGAACTTCGGCGAAGAAGTTGAAAAGAGCATAAAACAACGCTAAAATATACGTATAGCGCCATCTTTTATCATTATAACGAAGCGTTGTCTTACTGTTGTCATGCTATTTGTAGCCGTTGCACGTGGGTACTACGTAGGAATGAGTGCTTTTTGGCACCAAAGTTAATCGATAAACAAGTTTGTCACTTAACTAACAGATGGCGTGGAATATACCTACGTCCTACACTAGTAAAATCTATAAAGCAACTCCTTATGACTGTATTTTTTTGTATGTAATGGTTATAATAATATGTAGGTCCTTACATATGAAAATAGCGTTTAGTCGTTCGGACCACTTCGATCTGAAATATCTCCTCTTTGGGTAGGAATTCCAAATTCAAATTTATAAATTCATTTAGCTGGTACGTTTGAGTTTTTTAAAACAGTCATTCATTTGTTTTTTCCTCATTTTTTTTTGGCATCGCTTATTACCGCACAATGGAAAACCTGAAATATCGGTATATTTACGAGTATGAGTTCTACCGTGGCACCAGTGCTGCAGAAGCAGCTCGAAGGGTAATGATGTGACGGCACTGGGCCTCTATTGTTGAATCAATCGCTTGGATAAGGCGTGTGATTTGCGTTCGAAAACCAATTAAAAATCAATGGAAATCACGCAAAATATAGACATAGGTACTCACAAAAATCAGTTATATTTTTTCTAATCACTTTTGCGTGAAATTATACTAGTTTTCATTGGGAAATCGAACAGTAATCAATGAATTTCACACGCCATCTTGACGCGAGTGATTCAAAAATAGGGGCCCTGGTATCGCAAAATAAAACACGGTACGTTTTTGGTTTTGAACGTTTTCGTTCTGGAAATTTCGACCTTTAGAACCAACCACGTGGACGGCCGGAGACTAAAGTGGAAAATTCAGAATTAAAGGCTATTGTGGAAGCGGATCCGTCACATAGCACTTCAGTGATAGCTGCAGGCTTCGGAGTAAGTGATAAAACTGTTTTAATCCACTTGAAGCAAATCAGGAAAATAAAAAAACTTGTACGATTGATACCTCATGAATTGAGTGAACCGGACTTGCAAACACGCGTCGACTATAATTTTACGCGGATTTTAAATCGAATCATTACTTGTGATGAAAAGTGGATACTGTACGTTAATCGGAAACGCTCGTCGCAATGACTGAACCCTGAAGACCTAGCCAATTCCTGCCCTAAACGAAAATTGACTCAGAAAAAGTTGCTTGTGAGTGTTTGGTGGACTAGCGCCGGTGTCGTTCACTACAGGTTTCTAAAATCTGGCAAAACGATTACGGCAGATACGAGTATCTATTGTCAGCAACTACAAACTATGATAGAACTAGCTGCTAAACAACCGAGATTGGTCAATCGCTCTAGGCCACTGCTGCTTCACGACAACGCAAGACCACAAACTGCATAAAAAAATTGCACTCCGGGAGTGCCGGCAGAAGTGAACACTTGAATATCAACGTTGTGCATTTTTGATTTTTTGGAATAGGGAATAATTTTGAATGAATTGCTCTTATTATTAATATAAAAGTACTATCATTTTTGTGATAGAATACAATATTTATTTATTGCGCTATCGTACACAAACATTACAATTTATATTATATTAAATTACATTAAAAAGTTTATCTCTCAGAAAAATCAACTTACATCCATAATTTCGACAACCGTCTTACGGTTTTTCGATCAGCCCACGTGTCCTGACGCGAGTTTCACATTTTTCCCCCATCCCACAAAAGTGCTCAACGCCGCTAAAGAAGTTTTCACTTCAAAAACAACCACTAAGTTAGGTGAGCTACAATTGGAATGTCTGCGACATCCACCGTACTCCCCGGACCTTGCTCCAACAGATTACCAATTTTTTTCTGGAATTTGGACAACTTCTTACACGGAAAAAGAATCAACTCCGATGCGGCAGTCCAAACCGCCTTCAAAGAGTTTATTGATTCTCGTCCCCATGTTTTCTTAGTAAAGGGATCAATGAACTACCTATGAGATGGCAAAAGTACATAAATAACAACGGACCATACTTTGATTAATTAAATGTATTTTACAAAATTTCATATGTATGGACCTAATATTTTCTGTGATAATGGGTTTCATCTTATTTCCAGACTTGTCCAGACCTGGCTTAGATAAAGACGACGGCAGACTGAGCGCACCCAGTAGAAGCCTGTTCACTCTGATTTTGAAAAATATACCGTTAATGCAAATCCAACGTTTTCAACTCTTGCTTCCCTACTGGTTTAACTCCCTTTCTCGCATTGTTAGTAGGCATTTGCCACAAATGTAGGTACTTATGTTTAACGAAACAGAAAAATAATGAAAAAAATTAAAGGTGAAGGTGATTTAGGGGAAAATCGCCATAGAATAAATTGACACATTATCTCTTAAACCGTAACACTTTAATCAAAGAATTTATACAGGTTAGCAATAGCACATTTTCTACCAGTCACCGTATATATTATTAACAAAACATAGAACGCTATTGCCAAATAACTCAGGAGCACTTTTCGACTTTTACATGAAATGTTATTTTCAAAATCATAATATTATTTTATATATAATGTATCACTAGGATTTACCAGTAGACCATTTTATAATCACAGCACTAAGGCCCAATTTCTGCATCGATTATAACGGCAAAGTGTTGTTACCAGCTCTTGAATATTTACGATTGTGTATTTTGATGAAAGAAATCCATAACCATTGGTCATTAAAATAGCCATTACGAATATGCAAAAGGTAGTTTTTATTCCAAACTTACGATGGTAAATATTCAACCGCTGGTAACGAGAGATCCATTACTATCGATAAAGAGATTGGACCTAAGTCCACCTTCTGGTTCCGGTTGAATTGAGTTGGTTTATATTCAAGGTAGGTATAAATTTATTCAGGTAAATAATGTGAAATAATCTTAAATCAGAGAGAATTATTCAACAAATTATGAAATTATTAAGAAATAATCTATTGATTTATTAAATCAACTGCAAGTCATGTGTTATTTAAAGTCAAACTGATTTGTTATTGTTTATTAATTGGACGTCACGTAATATTAGAAAATATTTTTTGTCCAATATTTTTTTACTAAAGTTTTATATCCTGCACATTTTTCATGAAATTTTATCTATAAATTCTATAATATTTACTTTTGCACAATTACTTTTCACTTAATTTGGTGCACTTGTGCAAAATTTTAAGATTATTCCATTTCCTAAATTTGGTGTATTTTTTTTGTACAATCCTTACAATGATTGTTATCTTTTTTTTAAAATAAAATTAAAATAAAATACAAATTGGAATGCTAGGACAAACCCTGATTCGATTATAATACATTCAAATACAAGGTGTAATAAAATTATCTGCATTCCTTCTCGGTGGTGATTCTGTTGCTAAAATGCAACAACTTTTTGTATGGGCCAACGTCGAACTACCAATTTTTTTTTTACTTCTCCATACAAACAAGCATCAGCTGATCGGCACTCTTTTATGAGAAAGTAAAATATTTTTTTGGGATTACGATATTGATCCTTTACAAAAAGTTGTTGTATTTGAGCGTCAGAATTCGTCCCAAAAAGGAATACAGGTAATTTTGATAGACCCTATATATTATATAATGTTTTTTTTCAGCCTGTATGTAATTTACGATATGCCACAAACAGTTGTTTGTATAATAACACATAAGAAATACTATCTCTTCCAAAAGGATAATAATTTTATGTTTTCAATACAATGACAATGATTTAAAACTACTAAAAACAAAAGAATAATGATCAAATTTGCCTTCTTAACTTGTATACTTTTGCGTCTATTATATCAGCCCGAATTAATCTTACCTAATTTTACGAACTGAATCCGGGCAGTGCTATCGCAGACCAAAATTACTAGGTGAATAATGGAGTTGGTTATAAATGGCCGTCCTTGATGAGCTTTAGTATAAATGAGAGGAGAGGTGTGAGGTCCTTAGAGGTTTATCAATCTATAAAGTCCCTCCGTGACAGGTTTTGGGCCGAATCAATGTACATAGTTGTTTATCTGGAGGCCGGTTCTCGCGGCAATCGAACTTTTTTCGTGTGGTAATTCGATTGCGAGTTCAACCCTTTTATCTAAAAAACAAGTAAAATATCTACACCCAAAAAAACGATAGCACGAAGAAAACCTAAATGCATAAAAATTGTGTCCCTGACAAATCAAAAACTATTTAATCAAATTCGATTGGGGAACTTTTGTCGTATACGAATTGCAAGAGATTGCCCCCCTTGATGTTGAATTTTTGCTTAGAATTTTAGGAGCTATTGTATGACTGGTGAATCTTAGTCTGGATAAAATCTTGAAAAGTTAAATATTGTTTATAACGTTATAAATCACAATCCTCCCCGACGACGACCTTCGTGGTGTAGTAGCTAAGCACGCTGGTTTTAAGGGGCGCCGCTCCGGGCGTTCGATTCCCAGGTCAATATTGAAATCAAAATTTTCTATATTGTCTCGGGTATAGTGTGTTGTGGTACCACCGTTGTTTCTGATTTCCATAGCACAACTGCATTAGGTACTTGCTTTGGGATCAGAGCAATGTATGTGATTGGTGTCCGATACTTAATTCTTACCTTTTAAATACTTATAACAATAAAATAAAAAAGAAAAAACTTTACCTTTTCTTGCCCAAAACTACTAAATTTATAACTTAAAGGCTCTTTCCAAGTATTAACCGGCTTGATTGAATCTAGCGCGCTCGTTGTAGACGAGATACACGTACCTAACCACTCTAAGCGATTTATTTATAACAATCTGTTTTCCTATTTTTTTTAGGTATAGTAACTTTCTTAGTTCATAAAGGAAGTAAATCCGGGCGTATGCCTATTGCGTAGGACACGGGGTTCGATTCCGCGTCTGTCAACCAGCCAAAGTTGCTCTTTGCAACTGCAATTTGCAATTTATATTATTAAGATTGTATAGTGACAAAACACTATAAAAACAAAAATATAATTATAAAATTAACTTTAAAAAAGTAAAAACCGACTTCAAAACCAAAATGCCCTAAAAAGTTCTAAATAAACTTTCACTCTTTAAAGGAAAGGATTCCATTTTAGGCGAATAATTTCTTTTTAGAGTCGGTGCCCTGATGCTTAAAATGGCCAAAGCGATGGCTACGACCTTAAAAAGTCGTTGTTCGCTTTAAAAATGGTTTTTCCTTTAAAGGGTCAAGAGAAAGACTTTATTTGCTATTTTTTTGTGATTACAGGAGGGGTAGGCTACAAATGACCTATTAAGGGTTCTGTTTGTTCTGTTTCCCTCGATTGTACCAAAATTCCATCATCCCCATTATTCGCCTACCTAGGGGTTATACCTTCTTGTTGGTCTCATGTTGCCAAATCGGGGAACTGATGATAGGATCTAAGTGCAATTGAGGGAATACCTCGAATTTTATAGGCACGTTAAGTGTTTTCGTACTAGAATCATAATGAAGACTAGTTCTGCGTCTGCTAGTCGACATTGTGTGGAGCTGAGCTGATGGTGGAACTCCTAAACGCTTTGGAGTTCAGTGATTGTAATGACAGATTTTATATAAACCGGCCAAGTGCGAGTAAGACTCGCGCACTGAGGGTTCCGTGACAACTTAAACTGAATTAGGGAATCCACTTACTTCTACTTAGTAAAATACCACAATATTTTGTTCACAGCAAATTTAACTTTGTTTTTCATAGTGTTTGTATGAAGTACAAAGTTATGTTTGCGGTTGTTGAAAATGTGTTATATCTCAAAAACTTTTCGCTCGATCCCGTCCCAACCAATTTTCGTTGAAATTATTTGTTAAGATCTACTTTATATGTTCTTTTTTTTCAAAATTTACTCTCGCTCAGTTGAGAAGTTAGATGGGGAAACGTTAGACTTTAAAAGTTGAAAGTAAAAATAGTCTTAGGAACCCCTATGTCATTTTAAAAGACCTATCCATAAACACCTCACACGCATAGGTTTCATGTATGAGAGCCCC
Organism: Pyrausta purpuralis; assembly: GCA_963924145.1. Taxonomy (NCBI): domain Eukaryota; kingdom Metazoa; phylum Arthropoda; class Insecta; order Lepidoptera; family Crambidae; genus Pyrausta; species Pyrausta purpuralis. The sequence continues at coordinate 5,053,491 of OZ001648.1, read as the reverse complement.
CCCCCCCCCCCCTTTAATGTCATAAGCGGTTACCAGAATACATCTTCCTACCAAATTTCAACAGTGTAATGCTTATAGTTACAGAATAAAATGGCTGTGACACACGGACGGACAGACAGACAGACAGACTTGATGAAACTATAAGGGTTCCGTATTGGAACCCTAAAAATGCACTTAAAAGTCTAAAATAAACTTGACCATTGAAAGGAAAGGAAACTATTTTAGACAAACAATTTCTTTTTGAAGTCGGTGCTGTGATAGTTGATGCTTGATGGTCAAAGTGATGGCACCAACTCCAAAAAGAAATTATTTGCCTAAAATGCATTTTTTTCCTTTCAATGGTCAAGTTTATTTTAGACTTTTTAGTGCATTTTGGTTTTTGAAGTCGGTTTTAAATTTTTTATAAAGTTAATTTTATTTTCTCATTATTAGAGATTACAGGAGAGGGGGGGAAGTTGCACCTAATGACTCTGCTCTTTTAGAAGCTATAAAATACCTATCATATTTTTTGTCATTATTATTATCAGTTCAGCGCCACAAGATGTTGACTATTAGACGTAACAACACGTCAACATTAAGATTCTTATAAAAAACACTATACGTGCCTTTAAAATTTGAGCGTTGCTCTCGATTACACCAAGAAGAAGATATAAACTCTTGATAGGTGAAAAAAAATCCAATCGGTCGACACACGACTAAGAGTCTAGTAATATAGATACAAAAAAAACATACAGTCGAATTGATAACCTTTTCCGTTTTTGAAGTCGGTTAAAAATAATTTGTAATTTACTTATTAACAGAGTCTTAAAGTGCAACCACTCTTATAAGCACTAAAAAATTGCAAATAAAATTAACTTTGAAAAACTTCAAAACCGACTTCAAAACCAAAATTCACTTAGAAGTCTTAAATAAACTCTTTAGCTAAAAATTTTGGCCAATTCAAGCATCATCTGTCAGGACATTGACTCCACAATGATTGTTCGCCTAAAATTGAGTCCTTCGGTTTAAAAAGGACAGAGTTTATTTAAGACTATTTAGTGCATTTTGGTTTTCGTATGACTTTGGTTTCCTTGTGATGGTATGCCGAACTCATAAAGAAAAAAAGTACGCGATACGCCACTGGCTGTGAACATCGACCACTAGCAACCACCAAATCGTGTCTTTCAACGGTAGTATCTTGCCACAGCCACCGGTAACCGCCACAAGTAGCTCGTCTGCCAGACACTAAGCTCCCAAAAGTTTTCAAACTAGTACGTTCAGCGAGTAATAGGTTTTGTTTTAGATACATTCACAGATCATATCAAAGAAAGTTTTATTGTAGAACGGTCGGACGTGAATTCCGTACTAACTAGTTTCAAATTTATATTGGCTGAAGTTGGTAAATAAAAGTGGATAACAGGTTTTCTGTTTAATGAAAAGGGATCAGATAGATATGAAAAGACCAACCCGTACCAGTATTTTTATTAATTTATAAGTGTAACTTATCTTAACTAATATTTTATGCTGAAGAGTTTGTTTGTTTGAATGCGCTAATCTCAAGAAATACTTTTCGATAATTTTGTTTTCTGTGTTGGATAGTCTATTTATCGAGGAAGGCTTAAGGCTATAGTACATCACGCTGTATTGGGAGGGAAAGGCACAAACTCAAAACGCGCAAATTCGCGGGAGACCGCTAGTATAGTCTTACTTTAGGTAGATTTATGGTTGGTAGGTGTTTTCACCTAGTGTAAAAGGCCTTGTAGGTGGACTGAATTAATTACCAAGTTATTATTTGGGACAAATATGAAACCTTAGCGCTGAAATAGTGACTGAAAGAGATTATAATGGTTTTTACACTAACAGTGTTATTTGTTAGTTAACGTGAATTGAAAAATATGGGATTGAAGCAGCGCCGTCTAGTGGCTAACGATTACACTAAAACAATACCATATAAAATCACCATTATAATCCCTTTCAGTCACTATTTCAGCGCTAAGGTTTCATATTTGTCTCAAATAATAACTTGGTAATTAATTCAGTCCATCTATAAGGCCTTCTACACTAGGTGTTTTAACCATAAACCTACCTAAAATAAGACTATACTAGCGGTCTCCCGCGAATTTATCCGCACGTTTTGAGTTTGTGCCTTACCCTCCCGTCACAGCGTCATATACTATAGCCTCAAGGCTTCCTCGATAAAGAGGCTGAAACTTCTGAATTTTCGCGTCGATTGGAAAAAGCATTGGCCCGGTTTATTGGTTGGACCGACTGCACGTCAATTTTTGGTTTCTTATTTCATCTTATAAGAATAAGAGCTGATAGTCTTGAACCTTGAGACTTGAGTCTTCTCTGTTTCCCCTATTATGATCTCTGTTAGCCTATGTATGGATAATTGTATTATTCAAGTATGTTTAAAAAAAACTAGCAGTATGTTTAAGTAGGTTTATTTATTATTATTTATGTAAGTATATAAGTAGTTTAAAATTATTTTGTTGCTTTTATGTGTAATTTTACGCCGCCTCAATAGTTTCTGCTCATAGAAAAAATAAATTATTTTTTCTATGTTTCTGCTTCACCCAATGGTTGACTGATAGAGAATGCTTTAAGCATTAAGTACGCCAATTGTACTTAAGATTTTGTCAGTGCAGTAAAAAAATTAAAAAAAAACAGATAAAATATCTGATTAAATCTCAATGCAACTATTTGTATAAAATAATGGTGTAAAACGTAATCCTCTATTTTGGTTTTATCTTAAATACTATAGTGACTCTGATATGCGTAGTGAAAGTAAGCACCTATTTTGGTCCATAGCAAATGTTTTTTTGCACAATAATGTTGAATAAAATTAGCAAAGTAGCTATACTGAAACGCTGTACTATTGCTGATGATAAATTACACGCGTTAATAAGAGTCTCAGGGGCAGTCGTTTTCTTTATTAGCTTTTTGCCTAATTCCCACGAGCTTCCGACTGAGACACAGAAGAGCTATGAAGGTACGGATGTGGTATAATGATAACATGGGAACATAGAATTATTAAAGAAACCAAAACAATCTTGACCACAAAAATAGGTACATACCGGAAAGAGAAAAGCTAGTTTAAGCCGCGGTACTGTGACTGCGAAACATTGAAAGACGCTCAAACCATATAATTACACTTGCATTGTGGCAACGACCGATATAAATTTACAGGTGATGTCTCTAAGGCGGTCACACACTTCGACAATTTTCTAACATACCCACATAGTTTCTAAATTGATACAACCACAAAACCTTAAAAAGAGTGATTAGGTGCTACAACATAATAAGGGATCACGACTGGAATTATAATAAACTAGCGACCCGCCCCGGCTTCGCACGGGTGCAATGCGACTATAATTTGAGATTTAAACTATCCTATCTCTTAAGTTGGATCGAACTGCACATGGTGTGCGAATTTACTTAATGGTAAATAAATATATTTGTATTTGTATTTGAAAGTACAACGTTAAGCATCAAACTAAATACTCCGACTTCAGATCGACTTTTAAGTAAGAAAATATAGTATCTGCTGCGGTTCCACGAAAATTTTATTTTCTTTAAAACTACACAAAAGCGCCTACAAAAACTTTAAGGCAAAACCCCAAACAGGAGAATCGTTGCAACATATAAAGTGTCAGGCGTTTGTCTCGTGTTTCAGCCATTTGATATTTATGCCTAATTACCAATTTAATAAGGATTTTGTACAATGTTATTTGTGCAATAAAGTTTATAATAAAAAAAAAGATTTCCCATCTTTACCTTTATATTTATAAAATAATTCGTGTTGGACCTATAATGGTTTAGTGGTGATCGAAAGCGGGTGAACCGATTTTCATGATTTTGACTTTATTGGATCAGCTTTGGTCCTAAGTAGGTCAATGGGCGGTAAAGGATGTACCAAAACCGATTTACATCAAAATAAAATATTAATAATACACGTACGCAACAATTCTACTGTTTGGCGGTTTGCCTTCAAGTTATTTGAAATCGATCGGCAGAAAATCCGTACTTACGTTGGAGTATTTAGTATGACACTTAACGTTGTAATTTCAAGCAGCCAACACGGTGGTCCCACGATCTTGACGTCAATATGGCGGAACCACAACATTTATTCTTTAAACTTTAATATATTTTCAGAAACATTTTTTTAAACAACGGGTCAAAATCTAGGGTTGAAAAAATATACTACGGAAATGATTAATCTAGCCGTGATCCCGCTATTTTGATGGGTTCTTTCAAGTGTCAGGCATTTCATAAAATAGAAAAAAAATATATGAAGACCTATAACACACCCAAACTTTATAACTCCTTGGATAACGCGATAATAACGAATGTTGCTCGCAAGACGGATAAGCCGCCCCTTTCAGTTTGGATTCAATAAATCATACCCTCGATTTACTTGGTTCTTCTATAATCTTAACCATTTACAACATCAAATAAAATCTTTATTTTTAATACTATCGGTAACGGTATAGATTTTCTATCTATCAATAAATATTTTTTAAGTATCACGCTTGGCAGTTACATAATATTGATATAAAATCATTAAAAATTAAATATTAACTTAATGGATGTCTGGAAGAGATTGCGTCTTGTTACACTTAGGGTCAATATTCATCTGTATGCTGATGACTTGCAATTGTATGTGCAAAGTGAAATTGCAGAACTACCTGCTGCAATTCATCTTATGAACGAAAATTTAAATTATATTTCATCGTGGTCTCAAAACTTCGGAATCTCTGTCAACCCTACTAAGTGTCAGGCCATTATTGTGGGTAGTCCGGGACTTGTTTCTAGGTTTAATGTCATGGATCTGGACCCAATAGTGTTTGAAGGTACCACTATACCTTACTCTACTAGTGTCAAGAACTTGGGCCTAACTATGGACACTACGCTTAGCTGGTCTGTTCACATAGCTGAGGTCAGCCGTAAGGTGATTGTCTGTCTGAGAAGTCTCTACCGCTTAAAATTCTTTCTCCCGTTTAAGACGAAGCTTCTGCTTATGCAAACTCTTGTCATCCCTATCATAGACTACGCAGACTCTTGCTGCACTAATCTTACTGAAGCCCTTATCGACAAGCTTGAACGTCTCCTCAACAATTGCATCAGGTTCATTTTCGGCCTCCGTAAATATGACCATGTCTCGAGTTTTAGAGCACAGCTTAACTGGCTCCCTATTCGTCAACGTAGAGACTCTCGAATCCTTTGCATTTTACATGCTATTCTTAATAACCCCTCGTCGCCTTCTTATCTTAAAGATATGTTCCCGTTTTTATGCCAAACTCACGATCGGTCTCTCCGTTCCTCCGACAATCTCCGGCTAGGCACGCTGGCACACCGCTCCACGTACGTCTCCAAGTCATTTTCAGTGACGGCAACACGACTGTGGAATTCTCTTCCTTTGGATGTCAGGAGGGCCGAGTCGAAGGTATCATTCAAGAGGAAAGTCCGACAATTTCTTAAAGAATAGATAATTGCAAAATAATAATTATTTATTATGTGTATTATTTATGTATATTTTTTATATATTGTATTTATTTTGTGTAAGTTTAAGTATATTTATTGAATATAAAATAATTTACAGTTATTAAAGTACGTTTATTTGTTACTATTAATATTATTCAATTGTTACTATTTTGTTGTTTTTCTCAAAATTTCTTTTCGCTGCACCCATTGCCATCTCTCTGCATGACCTAAAGGTTTGACTGGCAGAGAATGCTTTTAGCATTAAGTCCACCGTTGTACACTATGATTTGTGCAATAAAGTCTTTAAAAAAAAAAATACTAGTCAGATTACAGGTATTCGTCGAATATCATAAAAAAACGTCTAATCTGAAACACCGCCTATTTGTCAGTAATCATTTGTGTAAATTTTTAAAATCGATCGTTTTATATTTGTTCAAATTTCATAAAAGTGTCAATAAGAGAACTTCACAACCGAGGTTCCGTAATAAAAGTACGTAGTACTATTATATTTTCTGTGATAAAAATATGTAACTTAATTTTAATTTTCAAGGTGTCTTCGGCAAAAGCGAGTATTATTAAATAAAAGAGCTCTCTGAAAGTGTTTTGTAGCTACACGGAGTTCATAAAGCCTCATAAATTTGTGATAATTACAATATTTTCCTGCAAAATCTCAGTTTAACCAACAGACAGCAGGAAAACCTTATTAATTGGTTTGCAGTTTCCTAACTTCCTGGAGATATAAATTAAACATGATAAAATTAAGTGACACCAATCACATAACTATCTACAAAATCCGTGATAAAATTTGGGTCTCCGCCTTGATATATGTGAAATTTTAAGTGTCCATGTGGCAAGGAGGTTGATAAATTTGGTCTCCACTGCCTTTGTTGCCAGCAAAGCGCTGGGCGTTTCGCCCGCCATCAGAAGAGCTCTTGCGACCATTAATGTTCCTTCCACGTTGGAACCACGTGGTTTGGTCCGTAATGATGGCAAGAGACCCCATGGCCTCACGCTTATTCCCTGGGAACGGGGTCGGGCCTTAGTTTGGAATGCAACTTGTGTCGATACTTTGGCCCCCTCCCATCTCAGAGAATCAGCCCTTAAAGCTGGTGCAGCAGCAGAGTTGGCTGAAAACACCAAGCGTTGCAAGTACGTTTCACTAGCAAGTGATTATGTGTTTGCGCCGTTTGGCGTTGAAACGTTCGGGCCGTGGGGACCCCCTACTAAATTGTTGTTTAGAAAAATTGCGCCAAAATTAAATTCTTTAACAGCCAATAATAAAGCTGGCGGGTTCCTAGCTCAAAGAATCAGCATAGCTATCCAACGCGGCAACGCAGCCAGCATCATAGCCTCCTTGCCGCAAGGAAATGGTTTCGTTTTTGAATAAGTAGATATTAAGTTATTTTTTTATGTTGCATAGTTTTACTTTTTTAATAAATAAATAAATAAAATCATTTAGTTGAGGCGTTCGGTTTTTTTAAATCAGTTTTTAATTACAGTCACGGTCCATGCTTTGTTGTAAATTACGAAAATATGAAAATAAATGACTAAACATTTGTCAGTCCCTAGGGGTGGATCAGCGGGCGTAGTCTGATGCATCATTTTTGACATTTCGCGTCGACAATTTCAATTTTATGATTTTCTAATTCATGAAATATCATTTAAACTTACGTAGCTATATCTTTAATAAATCTTCAAAAATATTTGTAGTTTTTTAAGCATCATTCAAAAATTCTTCTCAATCAATAAATACACAAAAACACCAATTTTGTCTCAGCTTTTTTTCGAGCGCCACCTGGTGGTTTTACACGGAATTATGTCGAGACTTCCGGACTTAGGGCGCGGTTTGTGATGCAGTTTTGATAGGTAAGCGGCTCAGCTTTACTGTCAAATTAGCAATTCGTAATGCGATTTCGCATGATATTTATGGTATTATTATAATAAAATAACATAAATATTAATATGTGAACCATTGTAGTATTTTTACAATATTATTTTATTGATAATATTCGATTACACTGAGTCGCAATGTTGCCTGGAAATTGAACGTAAAGTTGGATCGCAATACATCCCCAGATCGCTTAGTAATAAGGTCCTTTCCTTTTTTTGGTTGATATTTAAGGAAATTACTCAAACTTTGTTTTTTTTTTAAATGGCAGAAAGCTGGTATGTATAGCATGGAAGAGATTTTTTACAGTTAAAGTTGGAACAGTGTGTGAGTTCGACTCGCATTTGGCCGGTTTTTCCCCTTTGTCACGTCACGACATTACGCTTGAAAGGCTGAAACCGATTTCACGAATAATTTTTGTTGTGTTTGTTATCGTCAGGATAAGATTCTTATGAAATAAATAATTAAGAAAATTGAGCGGCTGGACCGATAATTTTGACTTTGTTATATTCGTTACCGTCAAATCACGGGGCCAGGGTAGGACGGGGCTGGAGACGAAATAAAGTTCGCTGGGCTTGCTAGTCTGTAATAAAAAAGAGCTATTCAAGTGTTGAAAAGTAGCGAGCTAGGCAGTAAGAGCCTTTTGACATTAATAAACCCTACGTTAAAGTAAATGTCTAAAGAATTCTGCCTTCAAAGGGAATAAAACTGTTACAAGTAATATTCTTAGAACACATTACTCATTGAATAAAACATTTATTTAGAAACATAAGAACTCTTACAGAAGGTAAAGTTATGTTTGATTTAAAAACTACAAACTTTGGTTTTTTTATTAATAAATATTTGCTTTCTGTGTACTTGTATTATATTTACCTTGCTTATATTCATTACATTTGAGCCCAAAAATCCTTTTTTTGACTGCCTCAGTGGCGCAGCAGTTTGAGGGCCGCACTTTAAAGCAACAGCTGCGCTACAGGTCAAGGTTTGATCCCCGGATCGAGCCATAAATACGTAGTACCTGTGTTTTTCTGTTCAGCAGGACTTAGAACGTGTGATGCGCTATCCGGCTTCGGTTTTAGCACGATTTTCTATTAATTTTTAAACAAATGTCGCAGTTTGACCGGATGTTCATATATCAGTTCGGTAACGAATAAAATGAGTTAATTTTACACTTGATCAAACTTTCAGAAAGTGCTCTATTCTCCGAGATGAAATGAGTTTTTGTATGGAACAGCTGTTTATTTTCTCGATTTTGAAGTTGGTCCCATAGCAAAAATTTTTCAAAACCATCATTAGAGCACACCCTAAAAGTTTGATCAAGTGTAAAATTAACAAATTGTATATTTAAAAAAAGAAAAGGAGCAGTGGACGTCCTTTGGCTGAGAATATGATGATGATGATATTTTAAAAAAAATAGTTGGACCGGATATAGTTATCGAATCGTAACCCAATTGTTCTGAATGAGGGGGCAGAATTTCTTTATTAAATATATTTCATATCTTCCTAGAATCACCATCAGAGTGCCCCAGCAAATTTTCAACAGTGGGTCCTATTTAAGATAGATTAATGTAAAATTGTCAGAGTATGAGACTGTGTGATATTGTTAATTGTGATCATGGTAAATATATGCTCAAAAGTATAAAAAAGTGTGATAAACTCTTAGTAATAAACCTGGACAGATGGACCAAATTGTCATGATATGGGACCATTAGATGCCTTTCAACGTAGAGGCAAAGCCAATAGAACAATTCTTAGGAAACAGTAATACAGGCTGTTGTTTTGGTCAGTGACCTCCAACTCAGAGATGATAATATGAGTTATCCTTATTCTTAAAATTAAGTTTATTTAAATTAAATGCAAATTTTATAAAAGGAAACCTCTTCACAACTTTCATACAATAAATCAAATAATCAGGGAATCTCGCACCCTCGCGCGTAGCTCGTGCATATCTACGAAATACTACTTACAACTTAATGTGGTACTGCTTGAAGAATCATTCAAAATAAAAAAAGAATACCTAGAAGATTGATAGCAAGTACTGATTTACTTTAAACCAACTAATTAAAAAGTCAGGTTTACAGGTAACAGTTTTTTTCTTACCACTCAGTAACTTTTGAACCTGACTATGTTATTAGTTGGTAATTATAATGATTTCCTCCTTTATTTTGAATTCGGTAAAAAAGGTTAAGGCCGCATTCACCAACCTCCGAATAAATTCATGTGCACTTTTATCCCCAAAAATTACAACTTTTTTGACTGATTTGTGTAAAAATAGACTATTTTCTGATAATAATGGCCCGGAATTTTGATGTTATCTTTTAAATGGCTTAAATGTGCAATCAAAGAAGCCAAAATGATGATTTTTCCGATGTAGTGTACCAGATCAGTTGTTGACATCAGCCATTTAAATATCATAAATCTTAAGCCCTTTTTAATTTTATAATTGACCTGTTAATCCAAATGAAGACAAAGTTGTACCCAAAGACAGGCGATAATCTTGACAAACGTTGCACTTGTTCGTTATTTGACAAACTATTATTATACCTATCTTTGACCCAGTATCTATGCATAAATCCACATTATCTTACTAAAAGTTAAAGTTATTACGTCATAGCTAGTAAGCTATGAAGAGGCGACTTGGTGTTGGTAGTTTTGGCTCACTTGCTCTATCGCAATAACACATTGATTTTCGGGATATTTTTTTTTATATTTATTTTTGTTTCATTTGGCATCAGTATTGTTTTGTACAACCGGCTCTAGTCGCTCATCGCTGACCAAAACAACACCCTGTACTTCTACGGCATAAAGCAAATAAAACATAAAACCTCCAAGGCAAAATTACTTCTCATCGTAACAGTTTATTATTGGCTAAACGGCCCAGATGTGAACTTATATTAAGGAAAGTTCAAATATTCAAATGCAAAAAAATTACAGTCAAAATTACACAAGTTTCCACCATTTGGATGAAATACGATCCGGGGCCTACGTCGAACGGCAACAAATAATACGTTTTTCTATGTGACGTTAGTACGAGCGAAAAAAAAACTGACTTTATTGGAGGTTGTGTCGGTATTCTTAGTTACACTCGCGCTAGATAATGTAACCAAGGATAAGGCGGATAAAATCATCATTATGATTCGGTCAGTTTATTTGACGTTGACAGAGACAGAATGAAGATTTTTAATCAAGGACTAAGGAGTAATGAAGTGTATTCTAAATAATTATATCTTAAATATGACTTCCATTTGTAAATAAACTGGGGCGTCTTGATAGTGTATACTCGCCGATGTATCCGTCTGGTTTTAGACTTTTATTTCTCTAAAAGAATTATATTCACTTGCAAGATAAATAAAATTTTAACTTAAAAAATAATTAAAACTAATTAGTGATACATGTGCGTGTAGCCATGAACAGGAATTGGCACAAAGATATGATTATTTTACTCAGATTACCCACAACAGTTCGCAAAACAAAATCAGCTCCCAGTCGGGTCTCCAATTACGTGCAGGTTTTCAATTGTCATCCGAGTAAAGCTGTGATAGACATTTGATAGAAACTTAATAAAATCATGTACACTCCAAATAGTAGTCCAAGTGACGTTTCAATTTAGTAAATCCGTCAACGGCGACATCCTTAGTTAGTGTTAGCCTATTGTCTTGCAACTTATTGAAACATAATCCTTTTTTTTTCTAAAGGACAATGCTCATCGAAGTATGAACCACGGTACTTTTGATTTTTCAATTCTTATCAATTCAAAGTTGTTTTAAACAGTGTGTAAAACAACAATGTACTATCAAGTATCAACATCAGTAATTGGAGGAATCAAAACAGAAGTTTCATTGTTTTTTTAGAAAACATAACATAACCCTAAAATCTAAATAATTATCATCTAGTTGTGGGAGATTTTACTGATTTTAATTGAGTTAAATTTACAATAAGCCGAGGAATGGTAGGATGATTTGTAAAATAAATATAACAATTCACAAATGGTTTTTCATTTGATGCATGAGAAAAGTCAGTACTATGAATAGGCAAGATCCTTTGCTTTCTACAAATAGGCCGTAACAGCCCCATCCGTAATTGCCATATTGACGTAAGATTAGATACGGCCATATTCCCAAACTTGGTATCGCCATTGATATAGTCAGATTGCAAGCGATGTTCCGTTTCTCGACATTTTGAGGGCAGTTAATGAAGTCAGCAAGTTCTAAGCGTCTCCTATCTGGGGCACACTATGCCAGCAGTTAGGGTGGCTGTGATGGTAAGTTTTGAAGTTAAGATTTAAGCTTTAGTTAAAACCTTAGAATTTATCGTGAGTAATTGATCAGTTAGACTCTTCTTTTCAACATCAAAATTAATGCAGCTCTAATGTATCAATGCCTTATATGCCAACAAGTATTATTAACCTAAATTTTAAAATTATTAAACTATCATTAGGACTGCTACAAAGCAGTCTTTGCATGACTTTAATTGACGACCCGTCTGGTGTAGTGGTCGAGAAATCGCCTACTACGCAGCGGGTGCGGGTTCGATCCCTGCACAATACAAACATTTGTGTGCATGAACATGTCTGTTTGTATTGGTCTTGGTATTTTCTATGTATATTATATATGTATTTACAAACAAAAAAGTATTTAAGTATTATATCCGTTGTCTGGCACCCATAACACAAGCTTTAAGTAGCTTACTTTGGGACTAGATGGCGATGTGTGGGAATGTCCAAAGGATATTTATATTATTTTATTTATTTATTAACTGAAGGATTATGTTTTAATCAACAATTTATTTTGAAAAAAAAAAGGCTCTATCGACAAGATCCTAGGTCTTACTCGTAAATCAGATCAATGTTTTTATTGTTACGTTACACTGTTGTATAAGTTTTTTAAACAACTTGATTGAAAAATCATAAATTCTATATACTATCTTAACCTTGGCTCTCTTCAAAATTAACAGCCATTTTCTTTTATTTGTGTTCTTTGGATGTCGTCATTATCATCACCTTTATCATTCACAATTTTGTATTTATTAAGTTTATGTATTCTTTGTATGTTTATTATTCCTTTGCTTATGTATCCTTTTATATATTTGTGTAATATTAGTATGTATGTTTATGTTAGTGCATTTTACTTTTTTTCTTGGTAATGTGCATTTTACTTTTTTCCTTCTCACATATTATTAATATTCCGCCCCTGATTAAACTCTCTGCATTACCAGGTGGTTGACTGGTAGAGAATGCCATTAGGCATTAAGTCCGCCAATTGTACAACTTACAATGCAATAAAGTTTAAATAAAATAAAAAAATCATGTATATTTTCGTCGCCATAGAGTCTTACAAAACCAGTCTTACAAAAACGTATAAGTAGATGGATTAATTTTGATGATTCCTTTGACACATTTTAAATAGTTTTAGTTACTGCCTCGAGACACGTTTCGAGTTCGGTTGTCATCGGAATTTGTCCAAATTTGTCCTCAATGATTCCAAAATTTGGTCACACGATCGCCTTGTAACTTCGCCTCCCATCTAATTTAGCCAGAAACTTGTTTCGACAAGTTATTGGTCGGACACTGAAATCGTTTTTCAGCTTAGCTGAGAAACTGTCCTTAGTGTCACTGGAGCTGCGAATTAGTTTCACTCTTACTCGTACTTCTGGAGAAAATTAACTTTGCTTGCTCCTACGCAAAAAGAAAACTAATTTCAATAAATAATAATAACTTGCACCAGACAACACACCAATTGTCGTGGTTTCGAAGTAAGGAATTTTCTTTCTTGTGTTACGAATACCAGACAACGATTATGACGGGGACGTCTCCCATAAATACTTAAATACATATTAAATCATTTGCCTCTTGCAGAATTCGAACCCGCGACGGCCGGCGTAAAAGTCAGGAGCTCTAACCAATACACCAATCGCTAAAGAATGAATAGTTGAAGACTAAACTGCTGAAGTAACCGGAATGGATTGATACAAACGTTACAGCTTCGTACCTTAAGTCAGTATTTTTATGTCTTATACATAAAAGTTGAGGCCCAAGGTATTTTATCCAATAGGTCCTGTAGGTATCAATCCTGATACCTACAGGACCCTAATAATCGCTATTTCGACGGTGTCGTGCTAGCCACTCGACGACCTCCGTGGTCAAGTGACTAGCATGCTGCTTTAAAGCGTCGCCATCTCGTGAGGTTCCGGGTTCGATTACTAGTCGGGTCAATGTAAAAAACGATTTTTTCTATATTGTCTCGGGTCTGGGTGTTGTGGTACCACCGTTGTTCTCCGATTTCCATAACACAAGTGCTTTAGCCACTTAGCTTGGGATCGGAGCAATGTATTTGATGTTGTCAAATATTTATTTATTTACTTTAAAATTGGCCACACATATACCAATCTGCTGGAGAAATAGGCCGCAAAAAGTTTTGCATTGCGTTCTTCTCAAAAATAATATGGAACGTATTTTTCCTACATCCTGGAATCAAGGTTGTTAACATTCTCACACAAACGAAAAACAACAGGAATGAAAAAGTGTCAATTAACGAGTTGCATTCTTTATTACCTAGCGGATGTGTTGATCTCCGCAAAAAATGAAAACGTCACTTTTTCCAATCGAAGCCTGGTGATTTGACGAGGGTCATGTCATGACTTCTCGTTTATTAAAGCAATTAACACCGTTGTGCGACCACCGGGATGTCTTTAATCCACTTTTTCGATAAGGGATATGCAAATTATGAAAAGGGATTTTGCATTGGGATAGGAAAGGAAAAACTATGAAGTTAATGTGGTTTTGTGCACAATACTATGATCTCAGTTGGTATTTTCTGATAACTTTTGTTATGATCCACTTATCCACTCGTATTTGCAGAGGTGACGTATGTTTTGAGTGTAATTTTGAAGCAGCAATTGCTTTTTTTAAGTGTCTAATTAGTTGAAATACAAGTCGTTTATATTTTTTTTCATTTAACGACGTAGAGTGGAGGAAGAGTCTGAAAAAGTATTTTGAATATAGCCTTAGTTTTTGATCACAGTAGCGAGTTAAAAAGTACTTTTCCTGGATCAAAATAAAGTTGAAACTGTCTTTTGAACGAGCTTTTAAGATGCGACGTGAATCGCGATCAATGCAGGGAATTTAAATCAAAACTTTACATCCTACTAAAAGTCTTTGGCCGAGCTTTTCTAGGGAAGTTTTTCGAGTTTTGTACAGAGAATAGTTAGAGTTTCTGTTTTATTTTAAATGTTATTTGTTACTGTCTGACATGATCCGTTTTGATGTATTGGTTAGAGCTCCTGACTATTACGCCGGCCGTCGCGGGTTCGAATCCCGCAAGGGGCAAATGTTTATCTGATGAGCACGAATATTCAACTTTTGTACCTGAGTCATGGATGTTTAATATGTATTTAATTATTTATGGGAGACGCCCCCGTCATAACTGTTGTCTGGTATTCGTAAAACAAGCAACAGCAACCAAGCCAAACACACTGTTTTTTTAATAACTTTGCGTAAATTTATTCTACGTCTGATTGTATCAGTAGCTACTATCTATAAGAGTATATATAATAAGTAAAGTGTTATGCTATAAATAATATGCTGTTATAACTTTCAAATTAATATTCAAGCTTATAAACATAACACAGCAATATAAACTTTTGACCTTTTTCTGGAAATACCCACACTGAATTCCGCACACGTTCAAGACATCTGTATCTAGATTTCCCTAAGCTGAAAGCGGTGTATTAAGATCCAGATGAGTTCGCAAGTTTTTTCATTAGACGTTGGCCAGCTGTTCTCGTATGCGATTCCAGATCCTCGTTCGCAGGTCATTGGTCCCGTGGAATTTTCCCACTGAGATGATAGAGGAATATTCTATATATGAAAAGAAAGTCGTGTTAGTTTCGCTATTTATAACTCAAGAACGGCAGAACCGATTTGGCTAAAAATTAGCGGGGAGGTAACTTGGAACCAGACAGACATAGCATACTTTTGATCTCATTAGAAGGGACTGGGGTGGGATGGGGCAAGGGCAAAATGGTGGGGAGGTAGCTTAGAACCAGGAAAAGGACATGGAATACTTTTTATCCCGTTTGACGTGGCCGGGGCTGAGGCGGGATAGGGCCAGGACGAAACAATGTTCCCTGGGACCGCTTAACATAGAGCACTACGGGGCTGGGGATGAAACAAAGATCGCTGGGTCCTCTAGTATTTTAATAAACTGCAATGATGAAAATTGTGTGTACTTCGAATAGTTGGGCAATGTTGTGCTTCGGATACATCCCTTATTCGCAGGCATCAGCGATGCAAACATAACGTGTTATTTGCATGTTACCTTCTATTGATTCATGGCTAATTGAGTTTTAGTATTTGTCTTTAAACATCCTGTTTATCGTTATCCTGTAACAGCTAGTTTATTTGATGGTGTCTGAACACGAATGTTCACAAATCACTGACATACGCACAATTTGCAATTCAAATAAACGTTTGAATTAAACATTATGTACTGTACCCACTTATAACTGTTACGTAACAGTTACCTACGTAGATAATCGAACATTATGCTTTCAATTTGTATTCTCAACAATGTACTGTTTCATAATTAAGTCAATCAAAACTAATCATCAACCAAACTGTCAAGTAATGCTAAGAATTGATAAAAATAATAATTCCCATTAATGTTTATATATGTAGTTAACTGGAAAGTTATGTAGACATTCATGTATTAAAATCATAATGAATGGGCCATAATTTGCAGTTTCATTTGTAGATAACTAAGAAGTCATTCATGCAATAAAAATGAATAATTCCACCCTACCTGTGAACGTAACCGGAATGGCTCGATTTGTGGATCGTAAGAAATTAAGAAGCACTCAAACTTAGTTTCGTATTCTTAGAAAACTTCCAAATTCAATCGTGGATTTTCATCCTATGGCCTATTTACGGATTTCAGGATAACCGGACATTCTGTTTTAGAGGTTTTTGATTAAAATTGCGTTTTTGGGGTTTCTTAACCGAATGGCAAAAAAGGAACCCTTTCGTCAAATCTGTCAGTCTGTCTATCTGCCAACCGTATGTCACAGCCACTTTACTCTGAAACTATTAGCATTACACAGATGAAACTTGGTAGGTATACTCTGATTTTTAATTAGATGGACCAAAATGACAGCTTCAATCGCACTTTTAATTTTTTAATCTTGCAAGCGTAGTGCAATAGTGTTGTAACAATGAAGTTGTGAACGATTAATTGAATTTATGATAAAAAAATTTAATTTCGTGATGGTATTATTTTGATAAATAATACATGTAAATCGTTGAACACAATTGTAAAGAAACGTACCTAATACATAAATAAAATTTTCTAATAGGTAAAAAAATAAGTCCCTTCACATGCAATACCAATATTTTGTATGACTTCAATCTATTTTGACTATTTACTACTTTCTTTAAATACACTATTATAAATTATGAAACTATTTTGCAGGTACCATGATCTTAAAACAAAACTTGTTTGGTATTTTTTGTTATGTAATACATAACTGTTTTAGTTTATGCAAATAATTTTCTGCACAACACAAATGCACACAATATATCGAATTAATTATTCTATAATCATTTAAAAGCAACATTTGAATCAGAATCGAATTTGTCGAATATTTAGGCACATCACTATTTTTATATTACGAAAAAGTGGCATCCCACCAAATGTCATTTCGGTCTATCTAATTAAAAATTAGAGTATAGATGCATCCTGCCTACTGCTTAACGAATCCCATACAAAAAATATGTCGTTTGATTGTCGTTTGCTCCATACATGAATATTAAAACAAAAAAAGAACTGTTTGGTCAAACCTATTCATGTGGGGTTTCGTTGCATCGGTTGGATTGTTGGATCTTTATAAACACTCTCAAAGATGAAATGTAACATTCTAAAACTATTATAAATACTAAAAAAATGATCGAACTTTTACTTTATGACATACAACTGCAAATATTACGATGTCCTTCATAAAAATACTATGAAAAACAAAGTTATTTCTGCAAGGAACCCTCAGTGCGCGAGACAGACTCGCACTTAGCCGATTTAAATAAAAGATGTAAATAAAATTTACCTCCGTTTTTTTATTGAGAGGGTTATATATATATGCTTTCATACATCAACTTTTTAAATAAATATACAATATGATGATAAATTTCTCTTGCTCCGGCAATTAGCAAGTACCTATTTTTTATGTTTTTTAAAAAAATGAGCGTTGTTGCACTGTCTAAAGTTAAATTTCCTTTTAGAGTTTTGAGTGTTAAACGCACCTTTCGATTACCTTTAGAAAACTATGCATTATAATACCTAGCTATTTATTTTCACAAAACAATAATACATACATTCGTTACATACATACAGGTCAAGCTAATAAAAGCGTGTTAAAAAGATTATTAAGGGTGCATTTTGAAAAAAAAAACATGTAACAATAAAGTTTCTGTAGTCTACTAGACTAATGAATGTTACATAATGTCAACGTGTATCTATATGTATACATATACAAGGGCTCATTAGCTAGTTAAACCCGCCCTGACCGCAGAAGTACCTACCTATTCTATTGTAAGGGGCCAGCGGAGCATTATTGCCCCGTGAGTCGGCGTTAGCCGCTCGCAGTATACGACAACCACGGATTTTGATACTTGGTACAATATAAAGTTAGTTAAGCTCGCTCTGACATAGCACGTCTTCACCATAACCTCTCACAATACACAACTGCCACTATACTCGTTGTTACAAAAGGCTTAACGAAGCTGAAAGCCACGTGTTTTATACTTTATATTCCATTTAGACGATGTTTTCTTGACTACACTTATACCTGGGAAATGACATGTAACGTGACTGTGACAGTCAAATTGCTTTTTTTATACAGATTGTTAGATGAGAATCTTGTATTAGTACTTAAAAAGGGTTTTCTTTGAATATAGACTATGAAAAAAACATGTTTTAAAAAAAGACCAGCAAATATTTTTGTTTCATACGATTTAGTTTGATATACTGAAAGAGTAGTTTATGATAGCTAAGCAAAATTTTGATCCAATAAATAAATAAATAAAAAACAGTCAGCTACATAGGTAGCTGACTGTTAGAGGTAGAGATTCAAAGTGGTAATAAATAGTTATTACCACTTTGAATCTCTACATCACTCTCGATCACTTGTTCTCTGCGTTCGTTAAGAAAAAAAATGTCAAAGGCTAACAAAGTATGCTGTTTTAAGGAAAACGTTTGTCAGGACCTGTGTTTCGCCTAATTTTTATAACATCAAACTTGAAGAGTAACCAACTATCAAAACTGTTACTAGAATCACAGTAAAGTATCAAAAACCACTGTCATAGTATAATAGAGAGCTATTGTCGACCACAACAGCGACCCCCTTTCGATACAACGTTTATACGAGGGTCAAACTGAAAGTTCTTAGAAAATCAAAAACTGATTACATTAGCCAGTTATTAGTTTTATTATATCTTTTCAAAATATTGTCCATTGACGTCAATACACCGCTGCATGCGATGGAACCACTGGGAAAAGCACTTTGCCCACTCGTCCTTAGGGGTCTCTTCAATGGCATCGCGATACGCAGCCACCTTCTTCAGCATTCATAAACCGCTTTCCTTTAAGTTTTTCTTTAATTTTTGGAAATAAATAAAAATCACAAGGCGCGAGGTCGGGGCTATACGGCGGGTGACCCAGTAATTCAACGTTTGATGTCGCCAAATAGTCGATCGTTCGCTTGGCGGTGTGCGACGAGGCGTTGTCGTGGTGAAGGAGGATCCTACTGCGAGGTCGTTTCTCTCGAACTTTTTCCAAGACAAGTGGCAAACAATTGGTAGTGTACCATTCTGCAGAAACTGTTTTTTGATCCTCTAACACAATTGTTGCGAAATGACCAATCCTTCCAAAGAACGAGGCCACCATTTTTTTTCCCGCACTTCGATCTCTCTTCACTTTAGTTGGCAACTCCTCGAAAGGAAACACCCACTGAGCAGATTGTCTTTTGGTTTCAGGATCATAACAGTAAATCCAGCTTTCGTCACCTGTTAGTATGTCGAACACAGCATTTGAGTCACCTCCGTTAAATCTTTCAATCATTTTACGGCACCAATCCACACGATGGAGTTTTTGAGCCTTAGTCAAATTATGAGGTATCCACCGGGCGCAAAGCTTCCTGACCGCTAAATGTTCGTGGAGTATTTTGTGCACTTGACTCATACCGATGCCTAAGCTTGTCCGAATCTGCTGATAGGTCACTCTTTTGTCAGTCTCTATCATACGCCGCACAACACAGATGTTATTTTCAGTCGTCGCCGTAGAAGGCCGTCCCTCACGTACATCATCAGTGAGATTAGTGCGACCACGTTTAAACTCATTAAACCAGTTGTAAACAGTCGCACGAGATGGGGCTTCATCGTGAAAGACCAATCGTAGTCTATCATAACTTTCTTGTTGACTTAAATGACATCGAAAGTCATAAAAAATCATTGCACGAAAATTTTCTCGTGTTAAATTCATGTTGACGTGACACAGACAATTTTCAATTTGCCGCCAAATCGTAAAACAAATGACAAATGAATGAAATATATACTCAGTAATATTGGCAAAGAGTTCTATTTTCAAATTTTTGAATATTTTTTTTATTATATTGTTTATAAGTGGCCAGTTCTAAGAACTTTCAGTTTGACCCTCGTATTAAAACTCGATGCGTCCAGGAAATTGCTATCATACTTGATCTCAAACTGTCACTGTGTATTGCTAAGCAGTGTGCGGTATTGATACGAGCGGAGCGGTAAGCTGAGCGTATCAATTTTTATTATGTAAACGGTTTGGAAGCATCAGTTTGATTCTTGTGTTCTCTCAGCAGTTAACACAGTAGTTACAAAAAAATCTCAAGTGCTTTCCTGCCTATTTACATGTCTTTTACACTTGTAAGAGAAACAAACGAACCATGATGGTTGAGTGAGGCATAAAATATTATGTTTGTATAAAAGACAGGGCGACATTATAAAGTGGTACCAAATTTTATGTTGGGTTTTACTCGAATATGAACGACGTTTACAACGGAACTATTTTCTTTTCTAATTAAGAGTATTAATTTAAAGTAAAAGTAGTTAATAATTATGAGTAAAACTTACCCAGAAAAATTGTCACCCCTTATAATGTCACCCTATACAGAATGTTGTTTTGGTCAGCGACGAACAACTCAGGGGTGCCTGTACAAAAGATACTGATGCCAAAAAAATATTTTAAAAAATCATTCTTTTTTTGAAATTTTTTTGAAAAAAATCCCACATAATCAATTTTGATTCCGGTACAGCGATCGAGTCAAAACCACCAACACCAGCTAGCCTCTTCGTAGCTTACTAGCTATGGCGTAGTATATTGTAGATAAGCGCTAGCTATGCGCTAGGGTGCGTGTTTTCCTATTCGTTTTGCAATTTTATTGAATGTTGTGAAGAGGTTTTCTTGTATAAAACTTGCTCAGAATTATAAAAAAAAAATTTTTTGGAATAAGCATAACTCATATTATCATCCCTGAGTGTGATGTCACTGACCAAAACAACACCCTGTATATAAAAAAATAGAGCAATCATCTCTATAGGCTAGAGAAACAATTAATCTTAAAAGCTTTGGTTAGAAGCTAAATAAAACATATTAATTTTGCATAAAAACTAATCATCCAACTCTAGTAAGTAGTTTTTCCATTACTCCAAATTTGAGAAGATAATGACGTGATAGTTCTCCACTTGCCTTCTACAATGCAACATAAATGCAACATCTAACTTAAAACGCCAAAACAGACTTACCTCAGTATCCGTATTACCAGAGGTACGGTACAAAAAAGGAGGTCACCTCCTTTTTTTTAAGTCGATTCAAAACTGGGCTGAGTAAAACTTGCAGCAAATCTTATTAGTTTTGATTTTCTACAAGATCTCATCTCGCTAGGACGCATAGTTTCCGATAATAAAGTAAAAAACCCAAACATCTTTCTCCCGGCTCAAGGAGTACGGGCTGGGAGTTTTGATATGTTGACCTCCAAACTATTCCTAACAAAGTTATGAAGTCAAAAATCGTGTTCCTTCAAATTCCCTCTACAAAGTTTAATGATAGTTATTTTACTGGCCAAACTGGCTTGCCTCTATTTGGTATTGAGCTCGGCGTCATACATAAACTAACATTCAATTAAGTGAAGCTATTCCTGCCGCGGAACAACTAGTCAGCAATTTTCTCCATTCTTAATGGTATTCGCGTCCTCCTTGAACGAATCACCACCTTAACAGCTTTGCTCTGCTACTTAACGACGTCAAAAGCCAAAGCAAATCCACTCTTATTCCGCCAAGTTAAAGCTGAGCTCACAAGTTTTAGTACAATTCCGTAAAACAGAATGAACAGTTTTAAAGATAGATCAGTGAGTGTTTAACGTTTATATACCAAAGTGTCCCTTGAAAACCTATTAACCCTTTTCAGCGAGAAATAATTTTTGGAAAATCTTAAAGAGGGCATTAAATTTTGTTATTGTCGGTTATCGGAGGGTTATCTAGGGAAAGGGACGTTCGGAGGTATTAAAGTTAGTTTTATGCCTTTTAGATCGGTATCCAGTTTTTAAAGGCTGAATATGATAGGAGTAGTGAACCTTACATAGAAATCTGATACATTATACCATAACGGTATAGAAAAAAAATCTTAGATAACGTTATTTAAAATTGATAGGTAATAGTTTCATTAAATCTTCCAAACACGTGTGCAAAATTTTGTAACTTATATGTATGTTTGTCTAGGGATTTTCTATAATGAGAAATCAAAGCGAGGTGATTCTATTTTAGTTCAATTAGGTGTATTACAACTAAAAGTACGGTTTTAGTTCATCAAAATCGGTTTAGCAATGGACAATAACGTGTCAACATTAAATAAATGATCAATTTGAAGACGAAAGCGTAATGTAGGCATTTCAGTCAAGTTTTATTGAAACAGATATTTTTGTCTAAGTTTCATCTTAGATTTGCTTCTTTTTTTATCTTGAAATACCTAATCTTACACTTCGCTCATCACTTCAGTAACAGTTACTAAAGTAAACTTGATCAAAAACTAGTGCGAGCAATAAAAATGTTCTGTACAAATCGAATACGAATAAAACAGACTACACTAAAACAGACGGAATTTAGAGATCTAGCGTGTATGGAAGCGTTTTATATAAATCACAATTTATTGGCACCCAGAGGGCCGTATTATTTCGCGGGGTACATTCAAGAGATATGTCAGGATTACGCGGGGCGAATACCGAACTACTATTGATTTGCTATACACTGTGCACCTATTATATATACCTCTAAAAACTGTTAGTAGTTGGTAACACAAATTTATTGAAACCGTAATTTTAACTGTTGTTATGTATTTTCAGCAGCTATTATACGTGAAGCTGCGTGTAAAAATTACTGCTGACCGCTAGTTTATTTGGGTTTTTCAACAACTGGACGCAAGAGACTGAACACACGTGTTCAGCTGATGAAATAAAAAAAATATATACACACCGGCACAATTAGCGGAACAGAAAAAAAAGTGAGACTGTGAGATAATAACGCATATATTTGACGAAAATGTAATTAGACACAAAATAACAAATTGATTAACATCTTTTAACGACTTTGAAAAGTCTTCGTTATTTTTATTGAAAAATAAAGAAATTTGAAATAAGAAATTTTTGATGATTATGAACCATCACAAAAAATAAAAAAAAGTAAGCATTAAATGATTTAACAATAAAATTAAAGCAAAATAATTAACGAGTGTTTTCCCCTCTTGCTCTAATTACGGTTTCTATTCGTCTGGGCATGCTACAGATTATGTTATCTATGATTTCTTGAGGCAACACTCCTCAAGTAATGCGTTTCCAAGTTCATTCAGATTGTTGGGGGGTGGCATTCTGGATTTAACCCTTCTTTTTAGCAAGTCCCAGATATGCTCTATCGGATTCATATCGGGGGAATTTGCTGTCCACTGCATTACCGGTATACCTACGTGGCTCAGATATGCCTGTACCGATTGTGCACTACGAGTATGAGCATGAGCATTATCTTGCATTAGATAATGCTCGTGTTCATAGTGTCGTCACCAAAAGATGGGGCAAATGGTACAACATGTTCTTCTAAAATGTCTCTGATGTATCGATCTGCTGTCATGGTCCCTCCTATCACTAACTCCGTGCGAGCTCCCAAACATATCCCATCCCAAACCATAATCGAGCCGCCACCATAAGCACTGTGTATTCAAAATTAGACTGTATGTGGCGTTTTTCTTTGCGTCTCCATATTCGCTGTCTCCCATCGATCTGTTTTAAAAGGACTCTGCACTAATCAGTAAAGAGAACCTGCTATCGCGTATTCCTACGAACTCCAAGTTGTAAAAAACTGTCATCTCGCCTCGATGTACATCTTTGCGCTGGATCCTGCGATGAATCGTTGATACTGGTCGACGAAGCCTTGAGGCAATAGATCTGTAGGTCTGGCCATTTGTTCTCATTTCATCAGCCCTAATGATTTCCAGTGATGTTAAGTCAGGCATAATAAAGAGCTTTTGATAAACAAAATTGCCTATAGAATAACAAATTGATTTAAAAAAAAAATAAAAAAAAATACAATTGCGTAGTTATAACTCGAACAAGTTAACAAAACGTATTGTTCGGGAACATAAAACAAATGAATGAAAAAAGTGTGAATGTCATCTAATTTTCTATTTTCAAATTTGACAGTGAATCAAAAAAATATCATAACAGGCCAGTTCCTCAAGTAAAAGATTTTAAAATCCTGTTTTTTTGTGTTCCGCTAATTGTGCTGGTGTGTATATTATTACTTATTATTTCGTCATCTGCAGGGCGATTCAGAACGTTCGATAATTCATACGGGGTATCGCATAGATTTTATATTCATTTAAAAATAAATGTCACAGTTTGATCCGATGTCGTTAAGCCAGTTCGGTAACAAATATAATAAATATTAAAACAAAATAGTTGCATAAGATATATTCCCGTTATATTATGTTTTATTGCCGAACCAAATTTTGTGCAAAAGGTGAAGTTAAAGACAGATGGCATTGTCTCCCTGCCTACCTTTGGGCTGAGTAGTAATTAAACACCAACCTTACATAGCTGTTACTTCATGAGGCTGAAACATTGTAATAACTACAGTTATTAAGTTGCGTTATAGAGCAGTGTTCCCATTATAAGTTAGCTACGAGAAACTATGCCATCCAGATTCTAAGTTCACCCATTTCCAGGGAATTGGTACTTCATTTATAGTACACTCTGATTTTTAATTAGATAGATCAGAATGACAGCTTCAATCGCACTTTTTATTTTTTAATGTTGCAAGCGTATTGCAATAGTGTTGTAACAATGCAATTGTGAACGATTTATTGAATTTGTGATACGATTTTTCAATTTCAGGATTCTACTTATTTTGATAAATGTAAAACGTTGAACATTATTATAAAGAAACGTAGTACATAAATAAAATTTTCTAATGGGTAAAAAATTAAATCCCTTCACATGCCATACCAATACTTTGTATGACTTCAACCTATTTTGACTATTTACTACTTTCTATAAATACACTAACAGAAATTATGACATTATTTTGCAGGTAACATGATCTGAAAACAAAACTTGTTTGATTTTTTTTTTGTAATCCATAACTAATTTATTTTATGCAAATAATTTTCTGCACAACACAAATTCAAACTATATCCAATTAATTATTCTATAATCATTTTAAAGGACCAATTGAATCAGAATTGAATTCGTCGAATATTCAGGCTCATCACTATTTTTATATTACGAAAAAGTGGCATCCCACCAAATGTCATTTTGGTCTCTCTAATTAAAAGTCAGAGAATAGGTGTGATGTGGAGTTTAAATGATTTAAATAATAAAACATAAGACTTTAGACCGATCTTACACGATGCGACTTTTAGCAGTAGCGCGTTTTGAAAATGCGCTTCAGCATCGCGACTTACGCAATGAACACATCTAATTTAGCATCGACGCAATCGGGCTTTAGCTTTTTTTTGAATAAATAAATAAATATCCTCAGGACATTCCCACATATCGTCATCTAGTCCCAAAGTAAGCTACTCAAAGCTTGTGTTATGGGTGCCAGACATCGGATATAATACTTAAATACTTTTTGTTTGTAAATACATACATGATATACATAGAAAACACCCAGACCAATACAAACAGACATGTTCATGCACACAAATGTTTGTATTTTGCGGGTTCGAACCCGCAACCCGCTGCGTAGTAGGCGATTTCTCGACCACTACACCAGACGGGTCGTCATCGGTCGCATCGATTAGGGAGCGCGACTGCTTCGATGTTAACGCGCTTTAGTATTGATGCAATCGCAAAAAAAAACAGTACATAATTTGACAATTTCCAGTTTCTGCATTACAACTGCATTGATGCTAAAAGTAACACAGTGTGAAAGGTTTGACAGTTTGCGACTTCATAATGCATTGCACAATGTAGTGAAGTAGTATAACTGCGAATGCATATAGTCGCGCTTTCTGAAAACATACTTCAGCATCGTGACTCACAATTAACAGATTTAATTTAGCATCGATGCTAACGCGCGTTAGTATCGCGACTGTATCGATGCTAAAAGTAGCGCAATGTGTAAAGGTTAACATTTTGCGTCTGCATCACCGCTAAAAGTAGCACTGTGTAAAGGGTCTTAGTGTCATAAATTTAAATGCATCACAGTGCAAACTTTCATACATAGGTAAGTATGTATTTCATCCATACTGCACGATTAAAAGAATACATACGGCTACATTTTCAGACTTCTGGTTTCGGCCCACTACACCGAAGCATACCATCTGCTAGGATTGTGTCAGGCAAAAAAGTATTATTTGTATTTTTGAAAACTATGACACCTTGTGACACACGTTCCTACGACCAACACTGTAGCATACATGGAGCGTGTCACCACTAGCAAAATATGTACGTTCTCGCTCCCTATAATGGTGAGACAGAACGCTGTCTATCCGTTTAGTGGGCAAGGTTGAGTGTATCATGTTACTTAGCACGTCTTGTACACTTCTCGGTCATCGTTTATACGGTCTATACGTTTATACGGTCCAGTGAGGAAATAATACCTTTAAATTTGCTTAACGGACACTTTCGTTACACTAGATTTCAATGTTCATTTTAAAGTGAAAAAACAGAAAATCATTTCGAAAAGGTTCTGCTAAAAATCTAACTAAAAGTTGATGTTAAGTAGTTCGCTGTTAGTAAAACCTACCTTAATCTCTATAATTGATCCCTTAATATAATGCCTCTTATTCCTTTAATTTACCGTGTGAAAAAATGAAGGTACACTTAGTGCTACATTTATATTGAAAAACAGTAAGTTTCTAGTATAATTATGACCCAGACACACCCGGCTCTATCGCAAAATATTCTTATTTTTCTGCTCAGAAAAGGATAAACGTTATAAAAAATCTCTAACCTACTAAAAGGAATAATGACTGGTAAAAACCACAATATTGTTAGTTTCTGATACCATAAAATATACGCAATTTCATCTTTATCCCAGAATTTTATTGTCAATTTCTAAAAAAAAAGTTGAAATGTTATCTGAAGCTTGCGACTAGATGAATCTTATTCCAACATGTTTACAGTTCCGAACTAAACCTACCCGTCACAGAGCCATAAAGATATAAGCTGGGTCCCATTCCCGAATTCAAGATATTTACAGCGCTTTTAAAATTTTACTACCTTCATTTGCTTTTGTGCCAAAACAAGCTTGAACATTCCAACTTAGCTATGATTTCTTGTGTATTTTATGCAAACATATCTCTTCACTCTCCAGAAAATGCTGATATATCCCTGACTCTATTACTACAGGATATGGTTCAATTTTTGAGAGCTTAGGTAGAGCAAATACATGAATGTTTGGTTTCCATATATGCAGTGTTATAAACGATAAATAGTAGCTCAGAGGCAAGGAAACCAGGGGTAGGATATAATGTTAAATGGTGCGATTCCAAACCGCCATTTTAAATGTTTATGCGCGTGTGTTCAGTAAAGCCTTTAATTTTTCGGGAATGATTTTATGGGTGTTTTTATATTTATTGGGTACTTAAGGAGATAGGAATGATGAATTTTTGGCCCATTGTGTGCTTAAGCGATACGAAAATAAGGTTATATTTCTTAAAAAATAATGAATGAAGGTATATATAAGCTAAGCATTCGTACTGTTAAGATGTTTGATTGTAGTGTGTTGACAAAAAAAACTGTCATTTATATTTAAAAAAATACCTCTTTTTCGACTGGGAAATGACTTAAGAATACCCTCTGATTCCGGGGGAGACCAAAGGGTTTTGTCAGTGCTATATCAGGGGGGTAGGTTTAGGGAGCACCAGCGGTTTCTCCTTGGTCATCAAAGACGGCGTGAGGAACCCACGCACTACCGTCACGGGCCATCTTTTAGCGGGCCATAGGGACCCATCGATAAGGGGAAGGTGGGCCTGAAATCTTTTTCAGCGTCCAAGAGACCAGCGACGGCGAAGCCGTTGGCTGCAGCCTCCCGCTCTCTCTCCGCGAGATGACAACCTCAGAAAAAGCGAGCACTTCCTGCCACACCTCCTCACCCTCCGCCATTCGCGCTAAAACCTCTCTATGGAGAGGTTCTGACTTCCTCCTTTATGGCGTCGTGCTCGACTGCCTAGGCCGGGCACACCTCACGTGTGTGTTGAGCTGTTAGAATATTTTAGAATAAAGTTAACGTACCTATAAAGGTATCAATCAATTTGGGAAAAACTATTTTCTAGAAAATAACGTCCGAATCAAGATTTCTTTTTTTTTAACTAAAATAATATTTCATTTAATTCAAATGAGATTCCTCCAAATACATCATTTAGTGTCAAGTTGGGCCCTAATTTTATCATATCATAAATATTTTTTAAGTAACGCCTCTAAATGAAAAAAAAACAAAGTATCTGGATCTTGTTGAATTTTTATTAGAGATTATTTTTTGTAGATCATTTTTAATGTAGATTGGTAACACGTGTCACAGCGATAATTGCTCAAAGATTTATGGTTCTTTTCACATTTGGAGACATCTGGAGTTCGTGAAAATGAGATTTTTATGTTAAGTAACTTTTTGGATAAAGATAAATTTGGTCTTTGCATAATATCGTAGCGTCTGCATCTTTCTTAGGTTCATTTGAAAGACGTAGATACATCGAAAATTAAATATAAAAAAGTAAAGTAAATCTAAAAAGTACTCACAAACTTAAATCATGATACAAGAATTCATGTCCACTCGTTGAATATGAGAAATCTGTGTTTCTTCCCAGAGTATGGCCACACCAAAAGCGTATTAGGCTGACCATTTTTTATATTTACAAACGTTACGTTTTCATGTAGGTACTTATTCCCCTGTGGAGCTCACAGAAAGATAATAATATTTTTTGATTGAATTTAGCTGACTACCTAGAACTACTTAATGAGAATGCTGCTTCTGGAAATTATTTGATATTTAGACACCCATGCAAAATATATGAGCTGCTTGTTGCACATTTTTAAAAATTGCCATAAACTTATAACTGATTATAGAATGGCATTGATTGATTTATTTGGTATGATAATGTGATACGAGTACACCGCATGGCTGTCTTATTAGTACTGAATTGATAAGCGTGTTTTTTTTTATGATTTTACATTGAAGTAAAAAAAAAGGTAACAAAAATGTTCGGTCAAGACTGTACTTCATTTTTCTTTCGTAAAAAAAACATCTGACTTATGATAAATTAAGGACGTTAGTTGAAACAAAAGCATATAATTTTTAATACAAGAAAGGTTGAAAAGCCTCGTTAAAATTAATAAGTACACAGCTAATACCATTACGATTAAGTGCGCCTTCACATTAGAGCTACACTAGCGCGACAGCAGCGCCGTCGTTCTAATGTGAAGGGCTTACTGCTGTCATTTATGTATGAAATTATCAGCAGCGCGGCTGTCGCGCAACCGTCGCGTTGCTAAAGTCGCCTAAGTGTTAAAACGCTCTAATTGTGTAGGACCGTAATTTCTGCCAATATTCTCCTCCTAGCTTATGAAACGCTATATTACGGCCCTACCTGCATTGCAGCTAAGAGATGAAATGTGGAGCAAAGCAAGTAACACGTGGAAGTTTGCTGCAAGTTCGTAGTCGCGGGCTGTTAGCGATATCTGCTGGCTGACTCCACGTTTGGGTGAGAGGGTGTGAAGCGAGTTTGTTGTGGTAGTAATATCTACTTACACGGATAACCCAGAACACAGCTCTGTAGCGAAAATTTATTAGGAGACGTTTTGATGCAATGGTTAGCTTACGACCGCTGGTTCGGTAGTCAGAAATTTCTGAACCAGCGGTCGCGTAGGGCTGCTAGTGATTTATAAGAGATTAAGACTTTATTCTTATATTAAACGTTCCATACTCAAAAGAACTTTACATATGATACTCAAATACAAAATCTTTTGTCAAAAATAATTAAATTTAAGAGGAAAACCAAATGAGTTTGCACAGCACTGAAATATTTGGTCAATATTACATTTTAATGTTGTAAGTACTCGCATGTGTTGTAAAAGCTAAGGCGATTTCAAGCAGTAGCTACCAATCAATAAAACAAACTCACCGTGAACGCACATACCTACTCGTCCATAACACACGTGTAAGCTCTTCCCATAATACTTCCCTGAAAAATGTGATTGGGATCCAATACTTTCCGGCAATATCAATTTACAATGCAAACGATATTCAAAACAGCTCTATCAAAGGGCTGCCTCTAAAAATAGCTTCACTTAAAGGCTGATCAGATTCAGGTGCCGCGAAAAGGATCATAATTCCACCTTTGACGCTGAAATCACAATGGTTTTGGGTACAGAAGTGTTACACAGTTTTAGTTATATTTTAAACTAACCATCAATGTGGTGCAACGTATTATAAATATAAACCTTCCTCTTGAATCACTCTATACAGGGTAGCATAAACAGTGGCGTCCAAAAATTCTTTTGGAAGCCTTTACATCCAGGACTATCCAAATATACCCTATGTATGTTAGCCGAATTTTCGAAGTTTACGAGATAATAGATATATTTTTTTCGCTAACTTATAGAATTTTCAAACAATTATTCCTCCACTTTTAATGTTTTTTTTTTATTGCAATATGATCCTTATAAATTAAGTTTTCGTAGATAATATTATGAGGTTTTTTTAAAAAAACCTCGAAAACTTAAAAAAAATAAATTCAAAATCGTGAAGATGGTATATTTGGATAGGCCTGGATGTGAAGCATCCAAAAAAAATTTCTGGACGTCTTTGTTTTGGCCACCTGTATATTTTAAAAAACCACATCATATTTTTTTATTCATACAATCAGAAAGCGGGGACAAAAACCGGGGAAAAAACCGTCATCGCTAGCGAGTAAACTAATGGTAACGGTACTGATGTTATGTGACTATGTCTGCCTAAATACAGCCTATTCACTCTTTTCTTCAAATCGTCCAAACGTTTTATGTTGGCCATTAGTCACTAAGTTATGTAAGTCACTTATAATTGTTTGTCCCCTTGGTCACATTAAAAACTTAGCGATTTCCTTAAGGAATCAATTGGTATGTGCGTGGCCGATGATTTCATACATATACATGGCAGCGCGGCAGCAGCGCCGCAGCGGTGAGTTAGTCGCGTGGGTCCGTCCCATTTTACCCTTTACCCATTGCAGTGGTAATACTATCCCCACATTAGCACTGAAATAGGTAATGGGTGTAGTGGGAGCGACCCAGTCGCGCGACCGTCGCGCTGCTAATGTAAAGGCATCCGCTGCTGCCACGCTGCTGTCGCGCTGCTGACGCTCTAATGTGAAAGCGCACTTAGTGGTTAATTATTATTGAGCTAAAAGACAATGCCACAATATGGTAAAATCTCTTTATGTCATATACTTTTTTAATTTAATTCTAGCAAGCACACAGCATGAAGATGAAATCTCTCTGACCAAGAGCTTGGCACTATTCCAAAACGAAACTGCTGTTAGATCTTGCACTATGTAAAATGCTCTCAGCTCTATGCCTGAGAAATCCAATAACGCCTTCAGTTACGCTTTTTTCTCTCATTGGTTACTTTGCAGGCGATTTTAGATGAATCAATTATGAGGTGGGGCAGAAATGGCACGTCTTTGTTCGAGATTGCTATTCAGTTTTAGTGTCGTTTTTTTGTAAAATTGCTTGAAGATTAAGTCTAGGATTTGAAGATTGCAGTTATTTTTAAAGTTTATCTAGCTTTAAGAGAAAATTACATTATCTTTATTATTTAGTTACTCTAAAGGTTCTGTTCAAATTCGAGCTACAGTTTGTGAGTCATTATCACGCAAATGTCCGTTTTAAAATTAATTGATTGTTTCATGTGACTTAACAATTTAATGATCTCTCAGAATTTTAATTAATTTTATGATCTCTAAAAATAAATAAAATTTTAAATAAATACCTTTTTGGACACCGATCACATACATTGCTCTGATCCCAAAGTAAGTAGCTAATGCACTTATGTTATGGAAATCAGACACAACGGTGGTACCACAACACCCAGACCCGTTGCAATATAGAAAACTATGACTAAATTGGCCCGACAAGGAATCGAACCCGGGGCCTCGGAGCGGCGATGCCTCAAAACCCAGTGTGCTTAGCTACTTCACCACAGAGGTCGTCAAATACAATTGAAAAGCTGTCATTTTAGCTACAAATACAACATATACTTTTGGACGGCCTTTGCCTAACGCGGAAGTTTGTGAGGATGAATAATTTTCTATAAAACAAAGTACAAATCAAGATTTCTTTTTTCCAGCGTGCTTAGCCCTTACATCACGGAGGTCGTACAGAAGTACAATTGAAAAGCTGATATTTTAGCTACAAACACAACATAATACTTTTGTACGAATAAAAGAATGATTGTTACTCCTTTACGCAAACACGAATGGATGGATTTTGACGTAACTTTACAATAATATAACTCATAAATTCACAGAAAAGTACATAGATTATAATTCAAAGTGATATTCTTAGAGATCTGACATTTACACTGGTGAAACCATGGGGAACTGCTAATAACTGCATATACTCGTAGAACTTCAACCGGATACTCGGTTCCCTACTACATTTGACGACCTCCGTGGTCGAGTGGCTAGCACGTTGGTTTCAAGCGTCGCCATCTCGTGAGGTTCCGGGTTCGATTCCCGGTCGGGTCAATGTAGAAAACGATATTTTCTATATTATCTCGGGTCTGGGTGTTGTGGTACCACCGTTGTTTCCGATATCCATAACACAAGTGCTTTAGCTACTTAGCTTGGGATCAGAGCAATGTATGTAACAAATAACCATGATAGTCAGAAGGATAGCATAACATTAGTCAACCATAATCATTGTACCCGGTCTGTGTCTACGGGCAAATTTGAAGTACCTAAAGTAAATAACTACTTTGGTGATAGAACATTAAAGAAACGGTTACCATACCTTTTGAATAGTTTGCCCGCAGATATACGCCGGTAACAAGAAAAGAATGTTTTTAAAAGAAAACTTAAAAAGTAGTTTTTAGCTAACTTAGCTTAGGTAGTATTTAAGTTTTGATATTTATTTTGTCAGTGATCCCATAGTCAAACTATGTAAATAGTTTTGTGGGACAAGTGTTATTTATTGTAAAACATTGTTTGATTAATAAATAAATAAATAATAATAATAATGTGATGTTGTCAAATATTTATTATAATTATTTATTATTCATCAACATTCAACTGCTAGTTCACTTCAAGAAGAACAAAGCAGAACACGCGAAGAGCGTTCTGAATTAATCTCGACATGTGTACCAGATTCCGTTACGCAAGCGGTCAGGGGTCATAAATAACCCAAGAATATTTGATCAATCGTGTGTCAGCGTAACTTATGGGACGATCTGCAGCTTACAAATGGGGTGGTGAACCAATGCATACAGATATACTACGTTGGGTTCAGGAGGTACGCGTTACTGGATGAGATAGTGAGAATATTAGACTATTTAAGTGATTTAAGGGCCAAGTTAAAATAAAAAAATTAGGTTGACATCAGTCAGTGGTGGCTGGAAACCTATATTTACAGCATTTAAACGACTATAAGGAATAACCTCGACTCATGATCGCTACAAGTGGCAACCAAATATCAGAAAGGCCACACAAGGATTTGCAAGTAAATCGATAAGAATAAGATTTAAAAATAATTAGAATATGGTTTAGAATGTTTTAACACTCGGAGTGCATATTTTATATTATTAGAGATGAAATAAGAAACCAAAAATTTGCGCACGGACGGGACTTGAACCAGCAACTTCTTGACTAACCGGGCCAAACGCTCTACCAATTGAGCTACGGTGCTGTCGGTCCGACTGTGCGAAATTTTTGGTCTCAAATGGATCCGTAGTTGCGCGTGACATTAGCGTCATCTACCCGTCTGTTTATGCAACAGCGGGCCAAATAAGTATCCATTATATTAGAATAAATTCAACTTCGAAATTGATAACGCTTTGCTATCCAACGGTTTAAAATGTTGTTAACACTCACAGTGTCCTATTTTATATTATTTAAGATGTAGAAGTAAAAAACCAAAAATTTGCGCATGGGCGGGACTCGAACCAGCAACTTCTTGGCTAACCGACCGATTAGAGACCAGCAATTTGGCACGGTTGGACCGACAGCACGACAGCTCAATTGGTAGAGCGTTTGGCCCGGTTAGCCAAGAGGTTTCTGATTCAAGTCCCGCCCGTGTGCAAAAATTTTGGTTTCTTATTTCATCTTTAATAATAATTAGAAAATATTACAGCTCCTGATCAAAATTTATGTATTTTTAGTGTAAAAGTTGAAGCCACTTTTGAGTAAGTAGGTGAAAAACATAATTTCAAAAAGAAACAAAGTATTTAAGATCAACATATTTTGAAGCAGAAATATTACTTCCAGTGTCTTTATACAGTGTATGGAACGTTTCCAGAACTGTAATATATGATTACGGTCAATCGTATTATCAATCTTGTGGGCTCTTCCTTTATGTTTGCATAAAAACAACGGATGACTAGACATCATTGTCCTTTTTATATTTTGTAGACACGAACATTATGTAAATGTTGCTGAGGGTTACATGCGCCACTAGAAATAACATACTGGGTGTAACAAAAGCTTAACGAAGCCTTAAACCTCGGATTGAGTACATCAAACCAAATCGTATGTAGGTAAAAAAATCGTTGGGTAACGCTTTTATTTTTAGCCTTTATTTTTATTTTTATTAGCTGCAATATAACGCGCCCGGAGCGCTTAGGCTCTGGAGCTCTATGTTTGAATCACTCGCTTGAATATAGCTTGTGAATTTCGTTAGAAAATCAATGAAAATTATGCAAAATATAGACGTTTGTACTCACAAAATTCAGGTATCTTTTTTCAAATCACTTTCTCGTCGAATTATACAAAATTTCATTGTAAAATCGGACATTAATCAATGAATATCACACGCCATCTTGACGCGAGTGATTCAAGAATAAGGGCCCAGAAGTAGCAACGCGCGCGCCCATGAAGTACTGAATATTTAAAAATGTTCATCTCTTCATCATATTTAAAAGAAAATCATTTGTTAGTACTCATAGAACATTTTCATTTCAAAAATTGAAAAAAAAACTTTGACTGTCCATAATGCGTCAATAATGCGTCATTTCCTAGATATAGTGTATTCGAGAAAAAAAATCGTATAATTTCGGCTTCGTCAAGTTTTTTGTTATACCCTACCTATATAATTAATCCAAGGTTAAAAAGTCAACGCGTCTTTTTGTCTCTGGCAATATTATAGCAAGAAACTAAAGAAAAAACCGAGACAACGAAAACTATGCAAGAGAGGAGATGATTAAAAA
Organism: Pyrausta purpuralis; assembly: GCA_963924145.1. Lineage (NCBI taxonomy): Eukaryota > Metazoa > Arthropoda > Insecta > Lepidoptera > Crambidae > Pyrausta > Pyrausta purpuralis. The sequence goes on along the minus strand of OZ001648.1, from coordinate 5,018,188 downwards.
AGCATCATAGAATTAGGTTTTTTGATGTTAAAAATATTTAAAAACTACATTCCTATATGAACCTTATACACAGCTGACCCAGATATACTCGTTGCTGTAATGTTGTCAATAACTGCATTATTTATAGCGGATTGCATTTCGTATGCATTGGCAGTGTCCGTACTCGTTTTCCGATGCCTTTGGCTTTTGAAGACCCTTCACAACAAATACGATATTTTATGTTTTTGAAGGCATATTGACAGGAATAAAACAAAAAAGTTTTGACGTTCTCCGTGGTGTAGTGGCTAGGCACTATGCGTTTTAAGGCCCTCGTCGCTCCGAGATCCCGGGTTCTATACCGGGTCGTGTCAATGTAGGAATCATAATTTTCTATATTGTCTCGAGTCTGGATGATGAGGTACCACCGTTGTGTCTGATTTCCATAACACAAGGGCCTATATCTACTACAGATTAAACAGGACAGGGATACCTAGTTACTGGAACAAGTGCTATGTCATATGACATTCTGTCAGTTAATAAGTTACGATTTTTCTCAGACTGTCTTAGTTCGTATCCACGATTACTTCGATTCATACATTTCGGGTCCCAGAATGTTTATTTGCTAGAATACATTTATTATAAAAGGTCTTAATACAAACAAAGTAAATGTATTCAGCCTGCATACAGACGTGCAAATATTTGAAATATATGGTACCCAATTAATTTGTCTTAAAATCTAGAAAATTCTTAACTCTATAGAAACAATGTAATGTAATTCAAATAAAACCTTTGTTTAACGATCTCAACTATTATCGTATTGACCTCAGTCACCTCTCATTTCTAAGGTCATCAAACTTTCTCACCTTTGCAAAACCTCCTAAAACCCAAACACATACACAGTTCTCGCGTCATGAGTTCGTCACGTACGCACTTGGTTCTTGTTTTCAACTCAGTTGGGGATTGAGCCGAAAATCAGCCATTAAATCTTGGAACTACGTGGAGGGAATTGACTTGGCGATGTGTGAAAAGAGTTTCTAAATAAGTAATCGATGAACTGGACGGTATGAACGACTTAAGGTTGCGCAAAAAGGGGCGTGTAAAGGTTAATAAAAAAATCTCTACGAACCACTATACAATTAAATAAAAATTAACTCCATAGTATAAAACAGAGTTGCTTCCCACTGTCTGTATGTATGTAGGTAATATTTAAAATTCGCAATGTATTTCTATGCGTTTTTTTAATATAGATAGTCCTTTAAGAGAAGGTTTTATATGTATTATACATGCATACAGCATAGGTTTCTAAGTGAAGTCGTAAATAAACGAATTTGTGCGTTTACTTTGTAAACGCTGCGCGCTAGCTGAACCCTACGAGATGGATCAAAATAATGTACAGTGGCCAGCACATCAGGTTACCCACTTTCGTTGCAAACTAGCCCTTATTACAACTGAATAAGATGCCGCAGTGTTTACCATGACGTGCTGTTGTCTGTACTACAGTACCGTTACCATGAGTTTGTAGCGATTGTAATCTCTAGCGACTTCGTAAAAAAGTGTATGTTTTTTTTATTTCTGCAACTGACCGCTAGAGGCGCTGTCCAATTTTCCATAGACTTTTTTTACGTCGTCGCTAGCGAGTAAAACTGCCGTAAACTGATGGTAACGGTACAGAATTGTAGTCCTTAAAAAGATGTATAAAAACGCTAGCGGTGGAATGACGTTTATCTATTAACAGCACAAAAATAACTATTTACCATTCTTCACAGTTGACGAGAAATAATGGCTTATTTACGAACCAATTTTAAGCAATACAGCATTAATACTTATCATCATATCACATGCAAACATACAGCACACTACAATTATTATGTTCTGAATTAATATATCCGAGTTTTATTGCCAATTCAAACTTTACAAGCCAGATAACATCTTTAGTGGCTCGACTATTTAATTGTGTACGTGGAGTGCTTTGGTGCCGTTTAAGTTTACAGGCATACATAAGTCGATAAGGAAGGGCATTTTCAAACCTCATGTCGTAAATGTTATATACTTGCTATAGTACTCGTATATCTAAGGTAAGTGCTCGTAGCGCAGTGGTAGCAGCGCTTTGGTAGTGATACCGTTGTGAAGCAACTTACAGCGCGGTCTTGTTGGGATGGGTGACCGTTCTGATTATATAAGTGACGTATATCACGAGCATCTCCGTGCTTCGGAAGGCACGTTAGGCCGTTGGTCCCGGCTTATATCGGTTGATACTAGTCGATAAGCTTAGTCGGCCTTATGGGTGGCTTCATAACATCTGACAGCAGGGTTAGTCGCATGCCTTGCAAATACGCCTCCACCAATCCACACTGAGCCCACGTGGTGGAGTATGGCTCGAACTACCTCATAGTTGAGGTAAGGCCTTTGTCCAGCAGTAGGACGCTACTGCTGGGCTAATTTCATACTTTTAAGCATAAATAAGTATACGAGTATCTATAATAATAATAAATTATTCTTAGGAGTTTGTTTGTTGTTTTGAATGCGCTTATCTCACGAACTTCAAACTTATTTCAAAAAATATTTTTGTGCAATAAATTCGTCGACAGCATATGTCTATCTTATATGGTTAACTCATCACAAACTTTTTATTAGTGATGGGCCGAACATGGGTTTTGCCGAATACGAACATTCGAATATTCGGTAAAACTTTTACCGAACTGAATATTCGGTTCATTTGATTCTGTTCCGTTTGTGCAGGTCTAAACTTGTTTACGCTAAGCGCGCGGATTGCTCTCTTTTGTGATTGATCTCTTAAATAACAACCTGAAAAGTACAAACAAATTACTTATTTTCTTTATAAAGTATATTGGTTGAATAGGATAGGTTTGAAAGTTTAATATCAATAAATATATTTTGCGACGCTATGCTGTGTAGAAACTAGAAAAGAATATCATTCATAATCTACTAAGGTGTTGTGATTTGATTAAGCTTTTCTCTAATACAATAAAGACTGATCGAAATAAATATCTTGTTTATTTTCCTTCAATTAAGACCTGATTATAATATATTATTTTAAAGAGTTTACACAGCAGCCTAATCCCAAAACAGCTAGATACCTATATTTTGTATTAAGTTATTTTCTTTTTACCAACCTAATTTAATTGAAAATAAAGTTTCAGTGACGACAAAAACAGAAAGCTATACTCTTAAATAGGTATGTTGTTTGGCGAGAGATGACACCTCAAGTTTTTACATCACATATCAGTTTGTTTACTGCCGTTACATATAAAACACAAGATTAGAAGGACAGTAAAGGCACGGAAGACAACAGAGTACTACATAAAATGCAGACGATATCAAGTATTTCAAATCATTGTTAACCCCTGAAACGTCCAATGTCACTATTGTTGCCAAGCCCATATACCCCTCAAACGTCCAAGGTCACTATTGTTGCCAGCAAGGTCAAATAAATTCAAATATGGTGCCCACCGGCCCTACCGTTCGGTTTTCGCTGTTTTTCCGCCCATAGACTGTTTCGAATGATAAATAACGTGTTATTTAACCTAGTATTAATCGAATGAACCCATCGATATTAGCAACTCAAGCCTTAGTCGTCACAAGTTTAAAAATAAAAGTGCCAAAGACAAGTGCCACTTGAAGAACTCAGCTGAGTGCTTGTTGTTTTGTAATTTTTTTCTTATTTATTACGTTTTATTATCAGTATTACATTAATATAGGTATTAAAAGAAAGCTAAATAAAAGTGTTAAACGTTGTGATATTCAGTTAAGTGCAGTTTTATTCGTGTTGAGTGAAAAAACATCGTAAATTAGACACTTGTTGTACGGTAAGTTTGCAGTTGATTTCGTTCGATCTTCGCACTTGTTGAATATTTCTGTTTATTAAATACTTTACCAGATTATGCCTTTATTCAGCTTTCTGGCAGTATTTACTTATTGCGGGGCGCAATAAACTTATAAGCAGTGGTTAAACTTTTTTGCGCGCCGCGCTCTAAAAACGTAAAAAAAGTAAAAAAAACCTACAGGTCACGCCCGCCCGAGGTCGCGGACGCTAAGCATATACCCGGCCGCGCGGCCTGGACGTTCGTTCGGTTAATAATATCGATCGATTTTTTCTCACACACAATAGTTAATAATAGTAGAAGAACGCAACCTTGCGAAAACAAGATTCACTGATTAGTAAGAGTATTACTTGTCACCAAAACTACCACAGATTATGTCAAATTACAGATTCAATTTTGCCTCATGAGATAGCGCTATGAATGACAGCTAAAGGTGGGAGTGAGTAAGAAGATTAACGAACAACAAAAATGGCGGTAAGTCGCCTCCGCCTGCTTAATAATCTATGCAATAATCCACCAAATTAAAAAAATATATCGTCAAAGACAAACAAAATGTGACAATTTAAAATGAAAAAAAGGGTGGCCACTATGTACCTATGGCGGGCAACCGAAATATATTTGTAGATATTCAATTGTAAAAAATTAGACCAATTGTATTTTTTCAGATCAGTGACCATAATAAACACGCTCTCAATGTTTAGCTAATCTTAAAAATATGAAAGCTTGTTTATTTCATTAATATAATGTAGCTGATCGTAGCAATTAAAACTAAATGACTTTCCACCCTAGGGAAGGAAAAGCTATTTTCCACCCGTCTATCTTCACATGAAAGTTCAATTTTCCGAACAGAAGAAATGAAAAAAAAACTTTTGTGGGATCTTTTTTTTTTTTAATTTTAATTGATTATTCAAATGACTAAATCCTATTTTGAATAAAGATAGCAGTACGTCAGGTTAAACATTTTAACTACGAAACCAGCTTTTATTGTGTAAGAAATAGGGCGGTTTTAAGTATAGTCTGTCGTGCGGCCATGTAAACATTTACAGGGACACTTAAAGTCTAAAATCATCACTTTTTCTTTAGTCATTGCGTTGCAAAAACAAGATGTCTATTTAATAAAATCGATGTATAATATTTTAGGTGTTTATTCTTTTTTAATGGATCTTTTAGTATCGGAAATTTATATAACTATCTTTACAAATGAGGATCTTGTAAGGCAACTGGCAATACGCGTAACAAGCCCCGTAAATGGTATAAAATAGAACTATCACTGTCAATACCTGTCACCATGATTGATACAATGCAATTACACATATTTTGTTTATTCATTGCATTGCAAGGAGGTTCATTGCTTCCTATGAAAAGCAAATGTTTATCGTGTATGAATAATTTTGATATCAATAATATTTTGTTTGTATTTATTGTAAGTAATAAGTAAGTAATTTATCGACAAAGCACAATTAAAATTAAACTGAGGTGGCATTGTGTAAAGCAGGGCTTGAAACCGGTTTAACGGAGATACAGGTGGAACTTTTTGAAAAAGGTAATGTTCCTTTAAACCGGTTTGGAAAAATATGGGTATTTTGCATTAACCGGTTCAACTTTTCGTTCAGGCAGGACTAGCGTTGGGTTTGTGACCGGTAATTTACTCAATTTCGAGTAAATTACCAAAAACATGTAATTTACTCGGTAAAATTACCGATGACTGGGAAAAAATTCAAATGATTTTAATTAACAAAACTTAATGTATAAATATACTTAAATCCTCTACCAAATTACCATTAATAACATCTCATTTTTACTGTCTTAGCATGATGATACTTCTTCACATGCCAATACGAACACGAACTTTTGAGCTGGATTCACATCACACAAAAATATATTTATTAGGTTTATTTTTGTTTTGTACTTTGTACTTTATGAGTGATATTGTGTTTGTAATATAAACATATTCATGCTTATTTTAAAAAAGGAGGTCATCAATTCGACCTATAAGGTATGTGATATTGTTAGAATTTTATATGTTCGAGTGGGGTAATCTTTTAAGGCTTCCAAAGTTCCAAACACGTGTTCAAAATTTCGTAAGTGTATGTGTGTTTTGATGTTTTTTTCACCACGGATTTCTTGAAAACGAGAAGTCATAGCGAGATGATTATTTTTTGTTCAATCAGATATATTGCTACTTAGGGTACCTACAGCGTAAGTTGCATCAAAACCAGTAGTTTTCGTTTTATATGTTATTAATTTAATAACTGAAAATGACGAAAAAGGGTACAATTTTTGAAAAAAAATGCCTCCTTATCATACTGACCTAAAAGCTAAGCTTATCATTCACCTCACCATCGTCTGCGTCGCCGGTTCCTTTTCACTTTCTTACTCAAGATAACTAACTAAACTAACGAGTTGCAGAGCGCAAGCCACAACTAATTCAACCTTCGGCATCTTCATGTACAACAAATGCTATGATTAATCTCGCGCAAGTGTGAATCACGAAGCGTCTCGCACGTAGGTTTGATGACTTCCAGCCTCCCGAACAAGCAGAATTCTGAAAAGGCTACAGTACCATAGACCACATCTATTAAGGCAAACTATACAGAAGTCCGAGAAGTACGAGTATAATATGCTCCTATGTTTAGCGTTTGTGGACTATGAGAAGGCTTTTGATTCGATCAAAACTTGGGCGGTGCTTAGGCCTCTTCAGTGGTGTCACATAGACGATAGGTGTTAAAGTGTCTGTATAACAACGCCACCATGGTCGGTCCGAGTACAGGAACAAAATACGAGGGCGATTCCATTGCGGAGAGGTGTAAGACAGGGAGACGTTATATCTCCGAAACTGTTTACAGCGGCATTGGAAGACGCCTTTAAGCTCCTGGAATGAGAAGGATTCGGCATCTGCGTCAATAGCGAATACATAACACGCCTCCGGTTTGCCGATGATATAGTCGTTGTGGCAAAGACGCTGAATGATCTTGGCACTATGCTCGACCAAGTATCCCATCTTTGAAAAAAACATGGAAAAGACGAAAATTACGTCAAGTTCCCGTGTTATATCTACTTTAGTATCCGTTGGAAACTCAACTCTTGAAGTTGTTGACGAGTACGTCTACCTTAGATGAAAGATCCAATTAGATAGGTCCAACTTTGAGAAAGAGGTCAATTGACGAATCCAACTCGGCTAGGCAGCGTTCGGGAAACTGCATAAGAGCGTCATCTTGTGTCAATTACCTCAGTGTCTGAAGACGAAAGTTTTCAACCAGTGTATGTCACCCGTGAAGACATACGGATCCGTTACGTGGTCTCTAACTATGGGCCTCATAAAGAAGCTTAAAATCACACAACGAGCAATGGAGTGGGCTATTCTCGGTGATCGAATCAGAAGCGAGGAGATACGTAGAAGAACTAAGGTAACGGACATATCCCTACGAATCAGTAAGCTCAAGTGGCAGCAGGCACTTTGGCAGGGCACATAGCAGGGAACTGATGGCCGCTGGGGCAGAAAAGTTCTAGATTGGAAACCCTTCGACCAAAAGCGCAGCGTGGGATGTCCACCGACAAGATGGACAGACGACAGGACCAAACTGGATGCAGACCGCTCACAACCGGTCGCTGTGGAAAGGCATATGTTCAGCAGTGGACGTCTTTTGGTTGATAATGATGATGATGATGTGTGAACATCAATGTGAACAGCAAGCTCGCGTCAGCTCTCGTGCACGAATATTTCGTCGAACGTTTCGTCAATAACCAGACGAGAAGCGAGCGCGAACGTTAAATGCCATTTAATAATTTACGCAACGCGCACGGATATTTGTTTTCTGTTTTATATGGTGACCCAAGTAACGTAAAAAATAATCAATTTTTGAAGTGTTTTCTACCATCAACACCGCCAACAACCGTTTGGATTAAAGCTTTAATCATGCACAAATTATAAAATAAATAAATATAGCAACTGAATATTTTACGGTATATTTGGTAAATACTTACCATTTTGTTTTTTTACCTGCCCAACTCTAGGCAGGACAACCACCCTCTGAACTTCGTTAACATCAGCGAGCGGTGAGCGCATCTGACGTTTGTTTTTATTCAATAAAACGTATTTTGTTGATACATCCTATCAGATACGTACAGTGGTATTTCTTCAAATTATTTTTGTAACTTTTAATTATAATATTAAACAATATAATGGCAATAGAAATAATTCTGAAGCATCTGATAATTAGTTTACCATCTTTTGAAGTAAATTCAGTCTAAAAACAAGTCGCGTTGCGATCGTCGCGAGCGGCTATGAATTAACCGGTTTATTTAGGTTCACAGTATCTCTCTTATTTGGTTCCGCTCCTGAACGGAATTTTACGATAAAACCGGTTTAACCGTTATAATACCGGTAAATCTTGAACTGGTTTTAAGCCCTGGTAAAGCAAACGTATTCATTTGACATTTCAAAACGTACATTATGATCTGTCAAACGGCAAAAAATAAAGCGTTTCACACATCATACCGTAAGTTTTGAACTGTCAAAGGAATACAATTGCTTTACACCACAGAAATACTATACCTACCTAATAATTTTATGCTTTACACAATTCCACCTCTGACAAGGGAACGAATGATGAACGTACGTCAATCCTACCGTATAAAGTATACGTTATCTTGTTGATTTTGTAGTAACTGACCACCACTTTTGTAAATGGAAATTTTATTTTGCTCTTGGAAAACACATTTCACTTTTTTTAAGAAAAAAAAAACAGCTTTTTTGGAATAAAAAGTTACTTACGGATGAAATAAAGTTTATTTTTGCCGCTATTATTTTTACACAAAAATACGGCACATTTACCCATTTTTTCTGACAGTGTTTCTCACTGAGCTCTATCACCATACTGACAAGACGTCACCTGGAAGTGGGTCAAAAAAGCCCGCTTCGTAGCCAAGGGGGCACAAACAAGCTAAATTGCCCGTCCTTGCGCGTCCAGTGGTTTATTCGTCCAAGTCTAAGGCATCTTCTATACCAGTTACCACCAAGTGGGTGGGGCAAGCGATGCTATGCTTAGTATTCTACGCTCCCTGGATAAGCATGGCCATTGTAATGTTAGAATTATGATTTATACTTGAATTTGTTTGAAAATTAAAACTGGCTGTAAAGGTTTAGCCCAAGCCGTGAAATAAATTAAAAAAAGAAAGATGTGACTTTTTAAAAAGGCGCGTAGAGGAGCAAGAGTTTGTGGTGGTTGTGAGGTAAAAATTGTAACTTGAGAATAAAATGTTAAAACTGCGTAAAGGTATCTGTTATTAAGATAAGGAGATGTTGCCTACTTGCTGTTATAATGGAATCTATACATTACATGGATTTACAAAGGTAATTATGAGTTTTCATTCTATCTGCCTCTGCCACACTAGGACACTCGACAAAGATACTGGAATTACTACATTTCAGAAGTGATATAACCCTCATCCTAGAACGCAGTTTCATCGTATACAAACAATTTGATAGTAGTCATGATTTGGATATGATTTACTTATCTGGTTTGTTGTAATTTCAGTTCTTTTTCAATGTTCACATTATGGCGCCAAAACGGACGTCTTTTGTTTGGTGAACGAAACAAAAACGAAGCGCATTCCAGCGAGTTAGCTTTTCTTCATTGTTTTTTTGTGTATTCGGCCAGAACTACAGGCCATTACATATTGATAGCCAGAGAAATTGCAGTTTCATTATTATGACATTTAAATTTAATTGGACACTTGCAGTGTTATTTGGTACCAAGCAAAATTATGCATTGAGTACAAAGCCGTTGATAATATACTAACTACTTCTTTCATATGTATGATTTCATTTTCATTTCAATAATAATAAGCACAACTAGCAACCAGTTGGTAGAACTTAATTAATTTACTTAATTTGTAACAATTATCTAGACTTGATTCAGCTCATTTGGATACAATTGAATCTTTGGATTTAACTTATGAGTAGCACTGGACTTGAGTTTTGTCTGGTAAAATAAAATCACAAATTTAATATTATTTATACATATTTTACAGTTAAGGCCCTATTAACTTTACTAGCTAAATAATCACTAACTTTTAATATTCATTTGAGAATAAGAACTAATGCCTGGGTCATGAGTTTCAGACACAATGAGGAGTCAATGCGCATCTGGGTGGCTGATGACCAGACAACACAGATGATGATTGGCAACGGGAAGTAAATATGTGGCACAATCCAGTCCAGTCCATTAAGTGAAGTAGATTAAATTAATATGAAAGAGAACAAATGATGTGTTAAAGAAGTATTTCGGGTTACCAATGATTGCACAGTACCATGAGATCATACCTCCTGAGTTACTGAGTTACCAGTGTTACCTCATTACACTGTACACTCAAATCATGATAATACACGGGTCAATAACAGTAAAAACTTTGAGTATCACTTTGCCGAATATTAGGTGATTCAGCCGAATATTCGACCGAATATGAATATTCGGTAAAGCTGCCGAATATGCCGAATACCGAATATAAAACGAATATTCGGCCCATCTCTACTTTTTATGTTCATTTATTTGATAAAAAATATGTACTGTTTTCAAAGGTCTTTTGATGCACACAGGTATTTCCGCAAGCGTCGTCGCGGAGGCCCCCTTTTTATCACCATATGACCCGCTTTGACACAATGCTTACACACATACCTCGTTAATGTACTAAGCACTTAGCCACCGCATCACAGCCTGTCCCCTATTTGGCGTCACCCACAACTCGCGCGGTCACAATTGGCCGTCACAGCACTGATTGCGTGTCGTGATTGCGTGCGTGCTATGTCGCTACTATAATAATGCTCGTATTATCAGATTTACTATCTCTTTCAGTCGTTGGATTGTGGTAGCGTGAGTGATCGGGATACAAGATTCGGAATATGGATGTTGAGTTACAAAGTGAGCCCGCTGTTGTGGCTAATTGACGGAGATAATGGCTTGATCGACATCAGGGTTCAGCTGAAATGAAGTTGCTACTGATTTATTTATCTACTCAAGAATATATGGACACTGAGGGAAAGTTTGCTGTAGTAGAAAAGAGTGTGTCTATGTATGGGCTTAATTTTCTACTTTACTTTTATGTATTAAGTTTATTCCGTTAACGATTTTTTATAATATAAATATATAAATTACTTGGATGAATTAACCACTGGATATGAAACGCAAGAGCGAATGTATGAAAACATCATTAGCCAATTTCTGCGGGGCGGGGGGAGCTTGTCGGGTCAATTTTTGACATTTAGTGCATGAAAGTGTCGATATTTTTTTATCGATATGTGTGGAACGAATGAATGAACGAACATTTTGTAAAAAGACAATTTTCATCACCAAAACAATAAATTACATTATGGACATGTTTAATGAACAAATCATGTCCCCATACATGAAACTAAAACAAAAAAAAAAACCTTTGCGTGTGGGGTGCCTATAGATAGGTCTTTTAAAATGATATTGAGGTTTGTTAAACCATTTTCTTTTAAAGTCTAACGTTTCATAGCTAGACGCTTCCAAAGTGGTAAAATGGGCGTCCCCCCATCTAACTTCTAAGCCAAGCAAGTGTAAATTTTGAAAAAAATAAGGGATGTAGACCTTTACAAAAACTTTCAACAAAAAATGGGTCGGACAGGATCAAACAAGTAGTTTTTGAGATATATAGCAAATTTTCAACAACCGCAAACATAACTTTGTACTTCATACAAACACTATGAAAAACAAAGTTATATTTGCAGTCAACAAAACAGTGTGGTATTTTACTAAGTAAAAGTAAGTGGATCCCCTAATTTAGTTAAAGTTGGCACGGAAACTTCAGTGCGCGAGTCCGACTCGCACTATGCCGGAATTTTAAGATTATCTCTAGAGAAACATTTTTAAGATTTATAATTTTATTTTAAAAGTATTCATATTAATAACTAGCGGTCCCCCGCGACTTCGTCCGCGCGTTTTGAGTTTGATTCCTCCCCTCCCGTCGCAGCGTCATGTTTTATATCCTAAAGCCTTTCTCGATAAATAAGCTATCCAACACAGAAATATTTTTTCAAATCGGTCCAGCAGTTCCTGAGATAAGCGCGTTCAAACAAATAAACTCTTCAGCTTTATAATATACTAGCGGTCCCCCGCGACTTCGTCCGCGCGTTTTGAGTTTGCTCCCTTCCCTCCCGTCGCAGCGTCATGTTTTATATCCTAAAGCCTTTCTCGATAAATAAGCTATCCAACACAGAAATATTTTTTCAAATCGGTCCAGCAGTTCCTGAGATAAGCGCGTTCAAACAAACAAACTCTTCAGCTTTATAATATACTAGCGGTCCCCCGCGACTTCGTCCGCGCGTTTTGAGTTTGCTCCCTCCCCTCCCGTTGCAGCGTCATGTTTTATATCCTAAAGCCTTTCTCGATAAATAAGCTATCCAACACAGAAATATTTTTTCAAATCGGTCCAGCAGTTCCTAAGATAAGCGCGTTCAAACAAACAAACTCTTCAGCTTTATAATATTATATTAGCGCAAGCGCACGTTGTACTTAAGCTGCGAACATTATTTTGGTGCGGAGTTATGTTAAAACTGTGATAGCTCCTAAGATATTTATTGAAATCAAATGATATAAAGGGCAACTTGGTTCTAAATGAAATGCTCGTGATGATGAATGTATTTATTTTGATAAGAATAAATACCTGTGTGTATAATACACCTCTAAAAATAATGCATTATTTTTTTACAAATTTATTAACATAAAAAAGGTTGTAGTAAGTCAACCATAAAAGATAGACATATGCTGTCGCGGATTTTTTTATAGAGCTCTTAATGTTGAACAATCTTGTCATACATGATTTTTGTGTAACTTAAGCGGTTTCCGCAGCGTATGCAGCGGAAGCTCTCAAAAGGAATATCTTTCTCCCGTTTTCGCAACATTTTTCATTTCTGCTGTGGTCTTATGAGTCGTATCTTTATGTTATATAGCCTAAAGCCTTCCTGAATAAATGGACTATCCAACGTAAAAAAAAATTTTCAAATCGGGCCAGTAGTTTTTGAGATTAGCGCGTTCAAACAAACAAACAAACAAACTCTTCAGCTTTATAATATTAGTATAGATTAATAATACTATGTTTATCGATATGATCTATCGACAATTGTCAAGCACAATTAAAACTAAACTGACAAGGGAACGAATGATGTACGTACGACAATCCTACCGTATAAAGTATACGTTATCATGTTGATTCTGTAGTAAATGAGCACTCCTTTTTTATATGGCAATGTAACTGTTCTCTTGGAAAACACATTTCACTATTTTCAAGAGAAATTAACAGATTTAATGGGATATAAAGTTACTTACGGACGAAAAGAAATATTGTTTGTCTTGCAGATATATTTTTTACACAAAAATACGGCATATTTACCCATTTTTTCCGACAATGTTTCTCACTGAGCGCTATCATCGTACTGACAAGACGTCACCTGCAAGTGAGGCCAAAAAGCCCGCTTCGTGGCTAAGGGGGCACAAGCGAAATTGCCCGTCATTGCGCGTCCAGTGGTTTATTCGTCCAAGATAAATTACCACTAAACATCGAACCTTTTTTCATCTTTGCTACTGAATGATTATTGAATAGTGTTTTTTTTAAAGAATGAACTCATTATATTTTAGTAACAAAAAATATTATTATAAAAAAAACAAATGATTACTTTATCTTCTTTTTTGCTATTTTTTAACCCAATTACGATTGACGACCTGTCTGGTGTAGTGGTCGAGAAATCGCCTACTACGCAGCGGGTTGCGGGTTCGATACCCGCACAATACAAAAATTTGTGTGCATGAACATGTCTGTTTGTATTGGTCTGGGTGTTTTCTATGTATATCATGTATCTATTTACAAACAAAAAGTATTTAAGTATTATATCCGTTGTCTGGCACCCATAAACACAAGCTTTGAGTAGCTTACTTTGGGACTAGATGGCGATGTGTGGGAATGTCCAAAGTATAAAGTAAGTAGGTAAGTATAATTATCAAAACCGCCCTATCTCGATTCAAATGAGCCCACCCAGGGGGCAGATTTGAACGAACGAAAAGAACACATTTTTTTCTTTTACGTTTTCAAGTTATTCAATATTTTCATAATTTGTATGTAAGGAAATAAAACTATGTCTTTCAACATCTTTTTAAAATTGATTTTTTATAAGTTTAAATGTGAAAGATACCTCTGTGCTCCCTTTCCCTTACTTTATCCCTTTAATTTATACGAGTGCATTCGCATAAAACCCAGTCCCTGAGCGGCGACGTAGACAAATTAGCGAACAATAGACAATTAAGTCCAGGCAGACTATATGTCCCCAATTATTCGGGGATTAGCGTTTTCTAGCGGATTCCAAAGCGGACTAAAAGCTCGTGTGTTGGAATACAAACGTTTTGACAATTTTAAAGTGTACTGAAAAATACTACTACTATATACAGAGTGACACGATCGATTGATCGTCGACGATCTTCTGACCGATAGATGACATTTATAGAGGGCGCTAGCGTTCAATAAGCCAATGCAAAAAATTAGTCAATCATGCAAATAAATTAAGGGAGTTTAAGAATCTGTTACACATTTTTACCAAATCATAGCAAAGTCAATGACAAGGCATGACGTATGAGCATGAATGTTTGTGTCTTGTATACAAGATTCCACCGATTCTATAAAAAAGTAAACATTCGTCAAACAATTACAAGTAATGACAATCAATCAATCAATCAATCAATCAAAATGTCTTAATTTACTCACACATACATTACATACATATTGTATCGACAATTTCAATTTCATGAATTTGTGCCAAAACAAAATAATATCACGTTTCTGCTGCATTAGTATTGTTTTTATTTTACCAAACAACATATTACAGCCTACGCTCACTGCTTAGGTATATAAGTCGTCTATTAACCCTATGTGTACAATTTCTACTGTGCTTCATTCCGCGAATGTCAACACGAACCCTCTGATTTGGCCTAAAACAATTGTTCTAATTCCTTCCCTTCAGCTGACCCTCATTTATAAGGTCTCTCGGGCGGGTCTAATAAGGTCATTATGAGCCTTCGTATACTTTCACTAGTAAACATAATTATGTATGAAGATGAAAATGATGAAAAATACTTTGACCGTTTGAAAGTAGTCTATACATATTTAAATTTCAAACATGAATAAACATAGGTATGTGATTTACTGATTATATAAATAGTCATTCTTAAGGCCGATTGCCAGGGCAGTCCAATACTGTGGGATCACTGAATCCTTCTGAAAATTCTGGTGTGTTTACACGGCAGTTGCTTGCAGGTACGGTTATTAGTCAACAGCTGAGTCCTAATGCTTTAGAATGTTTTTAACACTCACAGTGTCATATTTTATCTTCATAAAGATGAAATAAGAAACCGAAAATTTGCGCACGGGCGGGACTTGAACCAGCAACCTTTTGGCTAACCGGGCCATACGCTCTTACCAATTGAGCTACCGTGCTGTCAGTCTGACCCTGCGAAATTTGTGGTCTCTTATGAAAACGTCAATTGCGTGACGCTTAGCGCCATCTAGCCGTCTGTTTATGAAACAGATGGCCCAAGCAGTTATTCTGAGCTGAGTCCTTTCAACTCCTCTCAATGTCATGTCTATCTCGCTTTCACTTACCAATAAAGCAGCGCGCTGTATACTCCTATTTATTACAAGGTTACCATGGCAATTGTACCTGCTGTCATTTAAGTACTGGAACTGGTCTAGCGTAAAGACAATACTGTACAATTCAAAATCACTGAACAATGCAAAAACTCAATACCTGTTTTCCTTGATCGGTATCTGTGTATACGGCATCCTGCTGTAAACGGTGCCTGAAAAATACGGAATCTCATCGTAAGAAATGGCCCTAACGGTAAATAAAACATGTTGCATAAAATATATTTTTGTTTGAACCTTGAATTCTGTATTTATAAGTATACTAGTGGTCCCCCGCGACTTCATCCGCGCGTTTTTCGATTTTTTCTCGCCATTTAACTGGTTCCATGCCACAGCACGCACGGTGCGTTATAACAATTAAATTTCTATTGTGTCTCAAGTGTGGCAGCAAATGAGTTAAACCTTTCAAGACGAACATTTCAAGACTAAGATAAGATAAATCCGTTCAGCCGGTTTCGAGTTTTAGTGAGACTAACAAACAGCAATTCATTTTATATATATAGACTAGCGGACCCAGCGAACTTTGCTTCGCCCCTAGCACCATCCCGTCCCTGCCCCGTCTCGCCCAGCCTCGTAATTTTAAAAGTTAAGAAAAACACTATATGTACACATAATTGATCAATTAGCGAGCGGGATGAAAAATGATCAAATTACTAAAATGGCTATAAAAAATAGGGGTTGGTCATAATAAAGTAAACCTTAGGGTTGTATGTATTTTTTAATGCCACTTTATAAAAATATAAAAACAAAAAATTTTGTCCTAAAATTAAAAATATATAGTTAAGCGTGAACAACCTTTATCACTAAGGGGTATGAAAAATAGATAGTAGCCGACTCTCAGACCTACTGAACACGCATATAAAATTTGGTACCTATGAGTCGATTTTACCAACGTCAGGTAAGAAATATTCGTCAAATACATAACAAAACGCCTTATTAAAAAAAGTCACCTATTTATCAGTAATCATTTAAGTATTTTATTTTTATTTTATTTGTAAAGGGACAACAACAGCTTACAAAAAATATAATATTACATGAATAGGTTACTTGAATAGCTAATAACAGTATAAACAGTACAAATATTAACATTGTTTAGATGAGGAGATGGACAAATTATTAACGGTAAGCGGAACGTAAAGACGATAATTATAATAGCATTATATGTGTAAACATAAAACATGACATAATTCGTGCGTATAACGGTGGTAAGTAGTGAATGACGTAGGACGGAATACGGATCCTATGGAACTATCATAATATGCATGCATGCAATTTTTAGTTAAGACAATTGACCCCAAACCATGGTATGTCGTAGTAGAATATCGAAAATGTAAAGGTCTCCCAACCAAACAAAACATTGTTTACATGTTGAGTATGTGTGAGCAACTAAGCACGAGTCGTCGCATAAGTTTGTGAATGAGAGGGAGGTGCGTACGTGTGTATATCCGCTCGTACACGTACCTACAGGTGCCTGTAAATGTCATTTTCATAATTTATTACTGTTTTCAGGTGACGTTTTCAAGTTAAGCGTATTGTGTTATATTTTACGATTATTCCTTATCTGACGTTGGTATAACCGACTCTCATTCATTCATTTTATACTTATTCCCACTTATCGACTATTGATTTCTAACGAGCAAAAAATTATTACATTCAGTCAGACAAATAACATTTATATAATACGGCGGCGGTGGACCAAAAGATGTGTTGTGAGAACAGTTTTCAATGGAAATTGACGATGCGGGTATCATTTAACTGTGTAGATTTGAGACTGAGTAAATCAACTTTCAAATTAATAAATCGATTACCTAGCCTTGCCATAAATATTACCAAAAAATGCAAATAATATTTATTACTTTTACACTGTATTAGTTTTATTCATAATTATAAAACTAATTTAAATATACAAAGCTTATTAAGTAGTCTCCATTGGCTGCAATACAGTCCTTGAAACGTTGAGGCCAGTTATCAATAGAAGCACGCACTCTTTCCATGGGAAAATTCTTTACTGCCAATCGTATGGATTGTTTTAGGGACTCCAAATTATCATAGCATTTAGAGCAAGCTGTACTCTCTAAAACTGACCATAAATCATAATCCAGCGAATTAAGATCGGGACTAGACGACGGCTAGTTCGCTTCTAACCAAGACTGCGTGGCCGGCTTTATGACCCGGCGCCGAGTCTTGTTGTAAAGACCATGCTTGGTTATGGAACATGGTGTTATACATTGCTCTGATCCAACAAAATGATGAGGAATTGCCAACAAAAATGCAGGATATTATATTTTTCAAAATATAGCACCCCTTGTATTCTCCAGAGTAGTATCACTTTCTCAACCTGACGTTAGATTTATTTGTAACGGAGACAAGAAAAAATGCGAAAACGAATAATAATACACTTTATTATAGCATGCTTACTACATTGTGAACACTCGTACTTTGAAGAGATTAGACAGTCACTTAATTTGATTCTAGCTTATAGCATTGGACAATGTTCATGATTAAATTTTGAATGAAAAAATAAAACAAAATTAGCAAGTACCTGAAAATCTTATTTCAAGTCTTGTTGATAATGCTTTTTCAATTTGATCGAGCCACTAAATAAATATACAAGTATGATTGTTTTAGAGAGTATTTAATATTTTTTTGCACTAATTTAATTAATTTTGACAAATTGAAAGCACGTGAAATGGTATTGCTGATGGATACAACCGCACTGGCTAAATGGGAGTGATGCATCTTAATCAGTCGAGTAATGCGTCCAGTTGTCACAGCAAAAATGACTGATACATTTTTCATCGCGTTATTTTTCCGTAAACTGAATGTATACGGTTTTCGCATTCATCCTTTATTTTGATGAAATAAAAAGATTGTTACACGCGAGTGTTGATGTAATGTTTTCATCAGAAGTTAAAAAAATAAAAGTTAAAACCAATTTAAAAACTAAAATGGACTAAACAGTCAACAAAACTTATAATAGGACATTTCCAAACATGTGACGATGTTTTGAGATAAAATTGAAAAAGATTTACTGTTATTAGAGGAAAAAAAATGATTATTTGTTTAGCATTTCTCTTTATACTCAAGCCATTCTAGCTCATTGTTCAGTTAGTATAGTTCAGTAACTTGTTATTTATTATGATAAAATTAATTCAGAAAATTAAAAACAATGTAACTGTAAAACCATTCTGCTGTAAAATCAAGTCATGAAGCTTTCTGAACTATTTTGCTAATTTCGCCTCAAAATACTTGGGCTTCGTACAGACTCCTTAACGGTTTTAATTTTAAAATAAAACTCAATTTAGCCGGTGCAACCCGCGAACAAATTTCACCCGGGCCCGCATTTCCCGAGGCAATATTTAGGCTTAAGAGGCTCTTTATTCCGTTAAAATATATTCAGCTTTCGTACAACTCACCCGGATATTCGGGAGATATAGAGCCGAGAAATATAATTATGGTCTGTTCATTGACCAAGTTGGAGTTTTCAATTCAATTTATTTGGTTTTTATTCAATTATTCGGGGCGGGATGGTTTGTGGGTCTGTTATTTGTGCCCTTTTTGTTGCTCAAAAGTTAAAATGATGTTAGAGAAAACAAATTTGTTATATTAAAATGTTTGGAATTGTTGCCAGTTGTCGTGGCAACGAATAACTCATTGTATTATTTTACCAATACAGGGTGTAAAAAGTACGAGTCAAATTTAAGGGAACCACTCCCTTAAATCAACTTTTAGGCACAAAATAGATATAACTTTCGTTTTGAAAAAAAAAATCATTCTTAAGGTAGTCACCAATAATAAGAACCACTTCGTACAAAACTCCAATATAAGAAGTAAAGAAACATCTTTCTTACGTTCACTAAATGAGCTGGTGCTTTATTTATTGACCAATAAAAATTAAGAAAGAAAAAATGGGTTTATTTATTTAGAAAATTACAAATCACATATTAAAACAAAATAATAAAACAATTATGCCATCCACGCAGTATGTGCATGGCGTGTATATAAACTCTGGTCGCAAAATACTTTCAATACTTAATAACGCAGAAACACAGCTGAAATCCATAACGATATTGGCCGTTTTAACTACAAGGAAAGATTTTATTATTGGACTTAACACAATTTACGAAACTACAAGGGTTTCGTTTTTGCCAGTCGGCTACAACACTTTATTGGTTGAAAGATAACTGAGCGAGATCTTTGCTCATTTATTCTTATTATATATTTGTTTTTGATTTAATCAGTACGACTAAAGTTATTGACAGTATAAAATGAAAATAATGGCAGCTCTGCCGTTTTTAGGGTTCCGTAGCCGAATGGCAAAAACGGAACCCTTATAGTTTCGTCAAGTCTGTCTGTCTGTCTGTCTGTCCGTCCGTATGTCACAGCCATTTTATTCTGTAACTATAAGCATTACACTATTTAAATTTGGTAGGAAGATGTATCCTGTTAACCGCTTACCGATTCTCATACAAAAATAAAAAATAATGTCATTTAAGGGGGGCTCCCATACATGAAACTAAAACCAAAAAAATTTTTTTTTTTTGGCATAGCTATCCGCTTCCAAAGTGGTAAAATGGGCGTCCCCCCCCCTTCTAACTTCTAAACCAAGCCAGTGTAAATTTTGAAAAAAATATATAACATTAATCGTAACAAACACTTTCAAAGAAAATTGGTTTGGACGAGATTGAACAAGTAGTTTTTGAGATATAGCATGTTTTCAACAACCGCAAACATAACTTTGTACTTCATACAAACACTATGAAAAACAAAGTTATATTTGCAGTCAACAAAATATTGTAATATTTTACTAAGTAGAAATATGTGGATGCCCTTATTCAGTTAAAGTTGGCACGGAACCCTCAGTGCGCGAATCCGACTCGCACTGGGCCGGTTTTTTTTTTTTTTGTAAAATTGAGAAAACAAAACTGCAAATACGTCATTTTATTGTCTATATTGTTAGAAATGTTAAATAAATGTTTTCTCCTTAAAAACCAAAATCAGTTACAACAGTTTTAAGGTCGGCAAATATAAAGTCAATTGCTGTAAATAGTAAAAACCGGTTTATCATTACTTTAGAGCTACATTGATTATTGATTTGTTTGCGTAAATTTTGCACAATATTGTGTACAGAAAATATCTTAGACATAAAGTTATGATATTTATTCAAATTTTAACATGGTTTCTTTGGCTATGCTTTTAAATTGGGTTTTGGACACATAAAGCAATTACGTTTCCTTCCGTCGATATGTTTTTTTTTTCACTTCCAAATCTTATAAGAATGAAAGAAAGAAAAGTTATTTATAAGGTACACTACAAAAGTACAAAAAGAAAGACAAATAAATACAATAACATATAAATATATATATTAAAATATTTTTTAAAGACATGTAACTGTTAGGTATTAAATACGTGCTTGTTATGATGACGTACTATCGTTAAAATTGAACCTACAGTTTTCAATTCAAATTATACCTTTTTCCGTTAAAAACCTTGACAGCTTTTATTTCTTCGCGATAAAAACCCATTGGGAAATTCCTTGAAAAAGCCATAAGTCATCTTTGATATCGCGTTGTCTATTCAAAAGTAAATATCTTCCTGGTTTTACATTTTCCTGTTTTGATTTGTTTACATTTTTGAAATAAGCTCAGTTTTTAGGGTTCCGTAGCCGAATGGCAAGAAACAGAACCCTTATAGTTTCGTCAAGTCTGTCTGTCTGTTCGTATGTTACAGCCACTTTATACTGAAACTATTATTTAAGGTTTCATAGCCGAATGGCAAAAACGGAAACCTTATAATTTCGTCAAGTCTGTCTGTCTGTCCTTTCGTATGTCACAACCACTTTATTCTGAAACTATTAGTATTACACAGTTGAAACTTCGTAGGTACCTAGATGAATTCTGTTACGCTTTACGATTCTCATACAAAAAATAAAATATATTGATATTAAATGGGGCTCATGAAACTAAAACCTATTTTTTTTTATTCATAAAGATGAAATAAGAAACCAAAAATTTGCGCACGGGCGGGACTTGAACCAGCAACCTTTTGGCTGACCGGGCCAAACGCGCTTACCAATTGAGCCACTGTGCTGTATAAAATATGACACTGTGAGTGTTAAAAACATTCTAAACCACTATTTTTTTTTTGTTAAACCTATGCATGTGGGTGACTATGTATAGGTCTTTTAAAATGTTATCGAGGTTCCAAAAAACATTTTCTTGAAAAGTCTAACGTTTGAGAGATAGACGCTTCCAAATTAGTAAAACGGGCGTCCCCCCATTTCTAACTCTTTAATTACAAGTTGTAGTTCAACGAAAATTGGTATAAACGACATCAAACTAGTAGTTTTTGATATAGAACACATGTTCAATAACCGCAAACATAACTTTGTTATTCAAACAAAAGTATTTGTTAGTAAACATAGTAATGTAAAACAAAGTTATATTTATTGTCAACAAAATATTGTGTTTTTTTGGCTAAATGGAAGTAAAAGGATCTGTTATTCAGTTAAAGTTAGCAAGGAACCCTTAGTGTGTTGTTTTTTAAAAATATTTGACACCAATCACATTCATTGCTCTGATCCCAAAGTAAGTAGCTAATGCACTTGTGTTATGGAAATCAGACACAACGGTGGAACTACAACACCCAGACCCGAGACAATATAGAATTTTTTGATTTCCAGATTACCCGACCGGGAATCGAACCCGGGACTTGAAACCCAGCGTGCTTAGCCACTACACCATGGAGGTCGTCATTGCTCAACTAGCGACCCGTCCCGGCTTTGCACATGTATAATGCATCTATCAATAAGTAAAAACCGTATCAAAATCGATTGCGTAGTTTTAAAGATTTTAAGGATACATACATACAGACAACGGGGAGCGATTTTGTTTTATAAGCTGGTTATCAAAAGTAACTGCATTCCTTCTTGGGGCTATATGCTCAAATACAGCATTTTTTTCTATAGGTTGGTCCCATCGTAATCCCAAAAAAAAATACTCTCCTATACAAGAGTGCCGATCTGCTGGTGCTAGTTTGAATGCAGAAGTAAAAACAAATTTGGGATTTCGATGTTGGTCCAATACAAAAAGTTGTTGTTTTTCAGCAACAGACTCAATACCTTGAATGAATGCAGTTAATTTTGTTACACTTTGTATATTAAGAAATTCAAAATTTTGATGTTTGTTAAAATATGGTTGTGTATGGTTGTGGTTGTGTAAGAAATAAGACTGAATTACACTAGCAAATTTAACAATAGTTGCACTTTAGCTCCAAAACGCCCGTATATTCTCAGCATGCTCAATTTGTGTTTCCACAAACTATTCAAATCTCGCTCAATTTGAGTTCCCTTACGATATGGATCTTATAGTTAGGGAGGCGAGGTAGCTAAATGGCGTAATTCAACGGCGCCGTCGAGACCTATCAAAATCGAAAGATAAAATAATTTCGAAAAGAGAAGCTCGTATGGTAAAAACCATTTTAGCGGTGGGTTTGGCGTGTACGGTTTTTCAAAAATGTAAAAAAAAACAGTTACTTGGGCATTCTCGAGCGCGTCAGATATTCATACTACGTATGCCCCAAGTGCCTCTGATAACAACTGATATACTAATCTGCCGGTTTGCGTAGTGGGGGTAGGCATATAAAGTAGTCAAAAATGCAAAAAAAAAAAAAACTCAAGCGCGTCAGATTTTTGGAAGGGGTTTTAAGTAGGCCCCAAGGAAGATCCCTTAAAAAAAACTGACGATTTTGGCGTGACCATAAGTTACGATAAATTATTGAAAATGCAAAAAAAAATCTTTTATTTTAAATACTCGAGCGCGTCAGATTTTCATAGGGGAGGTTCATCTCGGTATCCTGAAAGCATATTTTCTTAATCTGACAAAAATGTTGGTGGGTTCTCTTAATCTGACCGGAAAAAATTTTTTGGTTTCTTGTTTTTTCCTTTCTTCTTTCTTTTTAATAATTCTTCACTTCGTTTTGCTGACGGTACGTCCAAAAAACAATTTGAGGATCAACAGGCTATTGAATAATATACATACATGAAACTGTACATGTTAATAATACTTTTGTATACAGATACGCGTAACCTTTTCCAAGTCCACGAAAATTGTCGAGAAGCTTTAGAAAAAAAAATTTTTCAGATTAGAGTAACTTAATTTAATCATCGTTATTTCATATAATTTTTTTAACACCCTCAGTTTTCAAGATATACTCAAAAAACCGGGAGTTTGAGTTTTTATGAAGCTTCAAGTCAAAAAGTTTTAACTTTAGACAAAAATGTAAAGAGATCTTTTTTATGTAAAATAAAATTACCTTTTTTGTTTATTTAAACTTTTTTTTGTAAAATGTATCGTTCGCGACTTATATGCCGCAACGCGTTTTTCGGAAGACGAAATGGCTCCTCCACACTCCTGGTCATGCGGAAACCGGCAGATTTTGTATTTTTAGTACGTTTTAGATTATATTCTTCAAAATAAAAATAAAAAAAATCGCGCTCGAGAATGCCGGATTAACGTTTTTTTTTTACAAGTTCGCGACCCTATAACTTGGCGGCGTCAAGGACTTATCGTCAGATTAGTTAAATTTAGTCTTAAAACACTAAAATCAACCCCCAATATCTTAATCTGACGCGCTCAAGTATTACAGACTATCGATTTTTTTTTACTAATCTGATCGTCTATCCTAGGCGCGCGACACTACATATAGAGCTAAATACTTTACAAGGTTGTTCTATTAGGTCCAAGGTATCTCTCATATCTTAAACTGCCACGCTCGAGTATTACCGAAAATTCCCCTATTCGCCTCCCTAACTATTATATTAAAGTGGCGGCAAGCCTAATCTGTATCTTCACGGTTCAAGCCTAAGCAATAGAATGTTCCATTACTAGACATACTAATTAGTACTTGGGATACGGGCTTGCGTAATGCCACACTTCAGTTATATCAGCCACACTGCTTCTTATGCTGTACTGTAGTCTAGATGGACCATTAAACGTTAAAATAAATAAATAAAATCGTAAATTAATCTGAAGTCCATTCAAATAAATCAATTGTGATGAGGTCTATAATCTTACTATGGGCCTTATAAGGAAGATCGAAATCACACAGCGAGCGATGGAGAGGGCTATGCTCGGTGTTTCTCTACGAGATTGAATCAGAAATGAGGAGATTCGTTGAAGAACTAAGGTAACAGACATAACCCTGAGAATCAGTAAGCTCAAGTGGCAATGGGCAGGGCACATAGCACGTCGAACTGATGGCCGTTGGGGCAGAAAAGTTCTAGATTGGAAACTCTTTGACCAAAGACGCAGTGTAGGACGTCTACCGACAAAATGACGATCTTGGGAAGATCGCAGGATCAAACTGGATAGGTACGGACCGCTTGTGAAGACCGCAGGATTAAACTAGAGGCAGACCGCTTGAGATCGGTCGCTGTGAAAAACCGTGGCCTATATTCAGTAGTGGACGTCGTTTAGCTATTAATGATGAAAAAATGATGAAATCTATAACATTCCTAATACCAAGCTTACAAATGAGTACCAACACCAAACTAAAAATATAAATGAAACGTCAGACGTGGATTAAAATAGACAAAGATAGAAAATGTGATTCATGCCAATATACCATTTTCCAATGTCCGCAACAAGTTACAGACAAGGCAATATTAAATGGTTTAATAAAAAATCTGAAAATATTTATAAAATGAGGTGTTGTACCTTATTTATTGTTAAGTGTATGTTACTTTTTTTGTGGTACCTTATAAATATTATTAGACTAAATCAACAAAACGATGTGTGGGATCTTATTCGGCTATGGATAAAACGATAGTCAGAGCTTTGAATGCTACACCAAGTACTCAGTAAATTTAGTATATATCTCTATGTAACTATAGTGGAGATGCTGTTAATTAGCATTCCGAATTTATTTGTTAGTCAGTTTTGATACAGTTAATAGAGAAAATTGATAGATCTCTCTACGTCACTCTTGTGCAGATGCTGATAATAAGCGGTAGGAATTTATTTATTTGTCAATTTTGTTGTTATTTCAATTGTATTACCCCGAAAAGCCCAAACCAGCTTTTTTATTTTGACGACGATGACCTCCGTGGTGTAGTGGCTAAGCACGCGGTTTCCAGGCGTCGCCGCTTCGAGGTCCGATTCCCGGTCGGGACAATAAAAAAATGAAAAAAACTATTTTGTCTCGGGTCTGGGTGTTGTGGTACCACCGTTGTGTCTAATTTCCATTACACAAGTGCTTAAGCTACTAACTTTGTGATCAGAGCAATATATGTGTTGTCCTATATTTATTATTTATTATTAAATAAAAATTGTTTTAATTCACCTGATTGCATGAAGTTTATTGTTTTTACATTTACAAATTTTTAAAGAGACAATAAAAAGATCCACTTTGAACCATGTAGATACGAAGGAAGATTCAGATATAAAAAAGCCTTTCAATAATAATATTGTATGTTCTATACTTAAACGCTACGACAAAAAGTAGAAATATTAGGATCTAGTGGTTTTAATTTTTACTGAAGCGAAAGACATATTTTTTCTAATTTTCCGTCAAATATACTGTTATGGGAGGATGTATCGTAACAAGTTTAGTGCCAATTTCCTTTGTCTTCCTATAATGAGCAGTAAAACACGAAGCGGTTCAAAGTCGAAATCAGACTTATTACTAACTTCCCGCAACGTCAGCTACACTTTGTCCAGTGCATTACAAAAGTTATAATGCGCCAGCAACCTCATTTTTAGCGACAAAGCAGAAAGTTGACGCAAACTTCTAAAGAATCTTGCTAACAAGACGGTTGCAGTGCAACTCGCGAATTGGTCTTTTCTCGAAATTCCCAGTAAGAAGTTTCGCGACCCGTGATCCTTTGCCTCTGTCATCAAAAGATTGAGTTTAACTTCGGAACTAAGTTGAGACCGATATTTAGACCCGATTCCACCGAACTTATTGAACCCAGTTGAAAGTCCTGTAACTTACAAACAAGTTTATCTAGTTGCACCATCATAGTTGTAACGAAATGAATGTGGTGATGATAAATTCTGAATAATTATTCGAGACCGTGTGTTGGAAATCATTCACAGCATTTATGAAATCTTGAGAGCAGTGGCGGCTGTACCTTAAGTGCGCTCGTGCGCTGAACCACCAATTCAAAAGATTTAAAAATTACAAAATATTAAGTAATTCATCTTTCTTTTTTATTACCATTTTAATAGTTATTTTTAAACATACAAAAACGTATAAAAGATATAATCTCCAATTATGGTAAAACAGTTTGAGCGCTTTACTAAACTATTAAGACTTATTTTTCGGTAAAGACAAATTCTCGTGCGCTTCGGCGAGTGCACGAGGACTGCTAATATAACTTGTAGGAGATACGAGGTAATACGCCTGACGCATGAAACAAAAGATAGTTCATAGAAATGTACCGAGTAATGAGCGGGTTCTCGAGCGCCGCACGGGCGAACCGACGATTGCCGAGAGCACCCGATGTTTGACGGATTGGCCGGCCGGCATGGGCGCGAGGCAACGACGGCAGCCATGATTGACATAATGACATGTTTCACTGTATGTGTGACGCATTAATTATTGTTGATTTATATTACCGTAATTGTTTTTAGTTTTTGCTTCGATTTTCTTAAAGTGCACTACCAGTTCGATAACCCACCAGCCGCCACTGCTTGAGAGTAATAAGAAAAGATACTTAAAAAATATTTCCATAATGAGAGCTAACAAATAAAGCATCAATCATGTTTACAATAAACTGTTTTTAGGGTTCCGTAGTCCAATAAGGAACCCTTATAGTTTTGCCATGTCTGATCGTCTGTTTGCAGTTCAGCTCTGAGAAACTGCAATTTTGCATGGATATGTATGTTGTATTGTATTCTTATATTGCCGCCAAAGTAGTAAAAAAAAACTCTGAAAAATAATTGATTAATATTAAGTTATTCCGTCGTGTTGGATAGTGTTGATTAGGTCTTTTAAAACGATTTTTTATTTTTTTAAATCTTTTTTCTCAGAAAATAATTGAGCTTGGTCGAGAGCAACAGCACATATGCGCAATTCTTATTTACCACATTCCTAGACGATGTGTGAAATAGATAGCATATTTTTTACAGTAAAGAAAAAAGAGATAGTTTCGGAGTGATTCTCAGTTACGCTCCAGTGTAAGCAAAATGATACTTATTGACCAATCACTGCTCTCCACTGCACACCTGAATTGCTTATAACCAATGTATAATCGACTTGGTGTTGAGGACATTGCATCCTTGTCACACTTGTAAAAATATCAATTTTCTTTCTCTTCCACCTTTGTCACCGTATTGTGAAATGGATTTTAAATAAAAATATTTAAAATGTAATTATTTATGCGTAATTCTTGTTTACCTACATGTGATACGAGATCTCCTGAGCTTATTATACACTTTCTTATCATAGTTTGTACACTTTTGAATCACACGATGGCATTTTATAGGATTTACTTGTACAATTGACGTATAGATTTACTTGTACTATTTGACGACCCGTCTGGTGTAGTGGTCGAGAAATCGCCTACTACGCAGCGGGTGCGGGTTCGATCCCCGCACAATACAAACATTTGTGTGCATGAACATGTCTGTTTGTATTGGTCTGGGTGTTTTCTATGTATATCATGTATGTATTTACAAACAAAAAGTATTTTAAGTATTGTATCCGTTGTCTGGCACCTATAACACAAGCTTTGAGCAGCTTACTTTGGGACTAGATGGCGATGTGTGGGAATGTCCAAAGGATATTTATTTTATTTTTATTTTAAAACAATCACTGTCAGAGACGTCACACTTGTTGTATAGTTATTCGCAGACTAAGGGTAAGATGTCTTAATTAGAATCTTTTCGCGTCTTAATATGGCGCGCGGGAAACAGATCTATTCGTTTTTAAATCATTGAGTTTTCAATCATCAAGGGTTAAAACCACTAACAACGTTCAATGATGTTTGGATAAATCACATAGGCACCAAACTACCATTTAGCAAACAAATAGAGAATGCGAGTGGTTAAACGTTTCACTAAACGAAGCCAACGTTCAATTGGACAAACAAAGTGGTTAATTCATCCAAGCAAACAAACGAGTTAGATCTATCGGCAGGGCTACTACTTAACTCTTTCGCTTTTGTTACCTGACTACGTCAGGTAACAAGCCAAAACGAAGAGTTATGTTTTTAGCAGTCTGATATTTTCATGTACTAGTGGATCCAGCGATTTTTATTTCGCCCACGGCCCTGTCCGCCCCGACCCCGTTATTTTTAATAATTATTATATTACTCGGAACGATGACAAATCTGACAAAATAAAAATCACTAAAATCCGGTCCAGACACCCATTTTTTTTCATAAGCACTTTCTCCTGGCAATAAAAAAACGCAAAAATCAATAATTAGCGAAAACGGTCTAGTCGTTCACGCGTGATGCCGTGACCAAGAGTAATGTGAATTTATTTTTAACCGGCTTCAAAATATTCGACTGTGTTTTTTTTCACCGATCTCTAGAAGAAAAGTTTTATTTGAAATCTTCAGTCTACAACATCGAGATGAAAGATCGTCGGAACATTGACGCGGCCAGTATTCGTAATATTGGGCATACTATCGCATAGAACCCCAGATTTTTAAAAATATCCCAAGAAGCACACTGTTTCGTACCGAAATAGATTTAGTTCAATTTCGTTATTCAGTACAATATAACTTGGACGGAACGAATTAGTTTACCTTTGTATATGCGTGGGTTTTTTCAACTAGCAACATTACCGTTCAATCCAAGTGGTCGTGCTGGCAAGTGCATTACCTCAACGGTGTAAAAAAAAAGGGAATCAGTTGAAATATGGTTGACTTTTGAACGAGGTACCGTGCGAATCAGCGGCAACCTTTCCTCCGTGTTTGTGGACTATTTCTGTGATGTGATACAAGCGAATCAGTACAATAACAGAAGAAGCAACGAGCAACCAGCTAAGCCTGTGGATTGGAGTTGCGAGGAGTTGTGAACAGCACCTATACGCCGGGCCCGGCAAGCACGCGGCCGCCACCCAGGAACGAAGGTATGTTCTAGTCTAGAAACTCACGCAATCCAACATAATTTTTTTGATCCTTCTCATCGGATCGTTGTTCCTTCCAAGTTGTATTGTGTTTTTTGTTGTTTTTTAGCGTACTTACGTACCGCGTTTTCATACTCGTGTGACCATCTTTGTAACGCAAAATGGCGCCGACGAAAGGTGATGAAATATCGGAGGAAATATCTTTGGATTCAAATAGTTCGTACATTCAAGATGTTTTTGAGCGAGACATTATCCTAGATGATTTAAAGAGAACCCTACAGTTCGCAACTACCGATACACAAAAGTTTATTTCGCGAACTAAAGATTTATTAGTTCAGCAAAGAAAGTTTAGCAAATTGCAAACTAAGATCGAAAAAACTCTTATCAAGTCTAAATCATTTAACAAAGATGAACAAATCAAAATTAGGAACGACTTTGATGATGCGTATTATGCTATTGTTACACAAGTAGACAAACTTAAACAATTTGAGGAGCGAGGCAGGCGAATGAGTCGTTCCCTTGCTCATAATTCTGAGTTTTCTAATAGTAATGCAAAATTACCAGTGCTACCTTTGCCCAGTTTCGCTGGCAAAAGTTCCGACTGGACTTATATTATACTTACCTATTTTGATTTAATCACTTCTCTCGTTCACCACAATACTGCCTACACGGATGCGGAAAAGTTTAGATATTTACTTCTTACATTAAAAGATGAGCCCTTTAATTTAATTAAATCCATTCCAATCACTGATGATAATTATTCAGTAGCAATCGAAATCTTGACTTCGCGTTACCAGAATAAAAGATTAATTGCTTCACATCATCTTGATAAAATCATTAACCTCAAAACTTGTAGTGAGAAATCAATTTATGATCTGCGTAATCTGCTTAACACTTTTCAAGAAAACATTAAACCACTCGAAGTAATGAAGTTCCCTACTCGAGAATGGAGTTTCATATTGTTACATATTCTCTTAAGCAAAATACCAGCGTCCGTGCGTAAACAATTCGAGTTATCAGTTATTCAAAAGAAAAACGTGTGTTTCAATTGTTTGCATCTCGGCCATAACGTGAGCCAATGTAAATCAAACTTTTCATGTAGAAATTGTCAAAAACGCCATCACACATTAATTCATTTCGACGTAAATAAACCTGCCGATCAGAGTAGCGGGAATAGTCTATCTGTCTCGTTCCCACCCCCTGCGGTGAATCATAGTCTTGTTGATTCCCAGTTAGCCATGACCTCGACGCGTAATAATGCATTGGATTGTTGCAATCAAACATCCAATGATTCGAATGTACGAACAAGTACTGTGTTGCTTTCGACTGCACTCGTAGATGTGTATGATAACAATCAGAAGTTATCAACTGTGCGTTGCCTCATTGATTCAGGCAGCCAGGCTACATTTATTTCGGAGGCTTGTGCGCAGCGATTAGGAATTTCACGCAAGTGCGTAAACATACCGCCGGTGTTCGGGATAAATGATAGCAAACCGGTTTATCCTAAAGGTTTAGTTTCGTGTTTTATTTCACCGAGAAATCAATTGCAACCTTCTATACAAATTGATGCATTGATATTGCCTAAATTGATTGCAACACAGATGCCCACTTGTAAGTTACCATATACAGGGTGGTCACATATAAAAAACATTAATTTAGCGGATCCTAATTTTCATACTCCTCAACCAGTAGAAATACTCTTAGGCGCTGACATTCTTCCTCACATTTTATTGCATAACACGATTACAGGTTTACCAGGTTCGCCGATAGCTATGAATAGTATCTTTGGTTATTTATTGTTGGGTAAACTTGATTTCAATTCTTCTAGTGAGGTTTCACTCCCGATCCAGGTGTGTCACAGCTCCGTTCACGACGACTTTGACCTCCAGCGCTTCTGGGAGCTCGAAACAATTTCAGAACAAAGGTCTCTCACTCCTGATGAGCTTTTGTGTGAAGCTATCTATGAAGACGCGCATACGCGTAACGAGTGTGGGCGATATGTGGTCGCCCTTCCTTTCAAACCCGATGCACCGCCCCTCGGCGAGTCTAGGGAGATTGCCGTGTCTAGATTTCTTAAATTAGAGTACAAGCTTGAGCGTAATTCGCAGCTCAAAAACGATTATCACGCATGCCTCCAAGAGTACTTAGAGCTTGGTCACATGGAGCCCGTCGATAGTCAAGCAGTTGCAGAAGGTACTTATTACATTCCGCACCACGCCGTGGTCAAAGAATCTAGTGAAACGACTAAAACAAGAGTAGTCTATGACGCCGGGTCTAAGACTACCAGTGGTCGCTCTCTCAATGATAATTTATTAGTTGGTCCAAAACTACATTTAGACATTGTTGACGTGTTACTAAAGTTTCGTATTCATTCAGTCGCTTTTACAGCTGACATTAAACAGATGTATCGTAACATTTTAATTCGCGAGTCCTATAGGGATTTTCAGCGTATCGTATGGCGCACTTCACCCGAAGCTCCCCTACGTGATTATCGGCTGTGTACCGTTACGTTTGGAGTCAGTTCTTCTCCCTATCTAGCTCTTCGCACCATACAGCAGCTAGCTCGTGACGAGGCCTCACGCTTCCCGCGCGCGTCGCAAGTCCTCATGAACGACGTGTTTGTTGATGACGTCATAGTAGGTGAATGTGATGAATCACGGGCGCTCGCCTTACAGCGTGAGTTAATCGCCATATGCCAATCAGCTGGCTTCGAACTACACAAGTGGCATAGTAACTCCGCTGCGTTACTTCACTTCACTTCATCTGAAAAAGCATACGCAGCATGTATCTTCCTTCGGGTTCAAGGTGAGGATGGAAGTGTGCATTCGTCCTTAGTTTTAGCGAAAACTCGTGTTGCACCTACGCGTCGTATATCTGTTCCCCGCCTTGAGTTGATGGGAGCAGTTTTGTTATCACAATTAATTCAAAAGGTTAGGAAAATTTATGGTGACCGTATAAACGAGGACCAAGTTTATGCGTGGTCAGATTCAAGTATAGTATTATCATGGTTGCGTTCCTCTCCACATGAGTGGAAAACATTCGTTTCCAACCGTATTACGGAAATAACAAGTTCAGTCCCTGCGCGTCGCTGGCGGCATGTGCCCTCCGCCGACAACCCTGCGGACGCTGCCTCGCGCGGCATGTTGCCCGCTGCATTTTTATGTCATGATATGTGGTTTCGCGGTCCTCGCTGGTTAAACCAGGAGGAAAGTTGTTGGCCTGTTCCAAAGCCTGTTCTTCCTACCGATGAGGAAAAGCGTAATATCGTGTCTTGTTCGGTTTCGTCCGCTCCTGTCGAGGACGTCGAAATCATTTCGCGTTTCTCTTCACTCGGTAAACTCGTTCGTGTTACGGCTTTGATATTTCGTTTCTATAATAAATGTAAAAGGGTCAACTCTTCATGTACTCAACACGTTACTGTTCCCGAGTATAATTTCGCGTTAAACCGGCTTCTTCGAGTCGTTCAACATTGTGTGTTCTACGAAGATATTTTAAAAATAAATAATGGAAAATCACCTTCAAACCATTTGAAGCGTCTTAACCCGTTTGTGGATTCAAATCAACTTTTGCGCGTTGGAGGTCGAATCCATAAATCGCTTTTATCCTTTGAATCGAAGCATCAATTGATTTTACCCAAAAAACATCCATTGACAAATTTAATTATTGACGATGCTCACTTGGTTTTATTGCATGGTGGTGCGCAATGTACACAATACACACTTTTACAAAAGTATTGGATTTTATCTAGTCGTGACATTATCCGTCAACGCGTATATCGGTGTGTTAGGTGTTTTCGTGCGCGGCCTACGCATACGCAGCCGTCGATGGGTGCGCTGCCCGCAGCACGCTTGCGACCAGCAAGACCGTTTGTCAAAACTGCGGTAGATTTCGCGGGTCCTTTTTACGTTCGGGCTAATAAAGTTCGAAATGCAAAGATAGTAAAATGCTATGTATCAGTTTTCGTTTGTTTAAGTGTAAAAGCAATTCATCTGGAAATTGTTTCCGAGCTTTCCACAGAAGCATTTATAGCTACGCTTAGACGCTTTACTTCGCGACGCGGATTGTGTACCGACATTTACTCCGACTGTGGAAAGAATTTCGTGGGATGCGATAGGTATCTCAAGGAATTATATGTTTTTTTGCGAAATGACGCAGTACAGACTACGCTCAATTCCAAGGTATTAGGCCAAGGCATCACTTGGCATTTCCAACCCCCCTATGCCAGCCATTTTGGTGGATTGCATGAAGCGGGAGTTAAGAGTTTTAAACAACATCTTCATCGTGTAATAGGCACGCGAACTTTAACTTATGACGAGATGCATACACTCTTATGTCAGATTGAGGCAATTCTAAATTCACGCCCTCTCTGTCTTTTAAGTACTGATTCAAAGGATCCACTTCCTTTAACTCCATCACATTTTCTCATAGGTGAACCTTTAACTTCACTTCCTGACGTTTCATTAATGGATGAGAATCCCAGCCGTCTGTCGCGATGGCGACTCATTCAGCAGTCCACTCAGCATTTCTGGAAACGTTGGAGTCTAGAATACTTACATCATATTCAACAAGCTACAAAGTGGTTAAGCGATCGAGGCTCCCCGATCCGTGAGGGCATGATTGTGGTGTTGTGTGATGATAATGTTCCTCCCTTGCAGTGGAGACTTGCCCGTGTGCACGCTCTACACCCAGGTCTTGATGGGATCTGTCGTGTGGTTACCGTACAAATCGGACGGTCGTTCCTAAAACGCCCGGTCGTAAAGATTTGCCCTCTTCCCCTAGAGTAGAGAGTTACTAAGTAGGCTAGAGTAGTTTTAGTGTATTTTAGTTTTCACTCTACAACTTGGTTAACTTAATTTAGTTATTTATTAAACATTTTATTTTAATTTTCTTTGTTAAAAGATACTCGGTACTTTTAAGGTGAGCGGTATGTTTCGTACCGAAATAGATTTAGTTCAATTTCGTTATTCAGTACAATATAACTTGGACGGAACGAATTAGTTTACCTTTGTATATGCGTGGGTTTTTTCAACTAGCAACATTACCGTTCAATCCAAGTGGTCGTGCTGGCAAGTGCATTACCTCAACGGTGTAAAAAAAAAAGGGAATCAGTTGAAATATGGTTGACTTTTGAACGAGGTACCGTGCGAATCAGCGGCAACCTTTCCTCCGTGTTTGTGGACTATTTCTGTGATGTGATACAAGCGAATCAGTACAATAACAGAAGAAGCAACGAGCAACCAGCTAAGCCTGTGGATTGGAGTTGCGAGGAGTTGTGAACAGCACCTATACGCCGGGCCCGGCAAGCACGCGGCCGCCACCCAGGAACGAAGGTATGTTCTAGTCTAGAAACTCACGCAATCCAACACACACAACACCATTTTAATAAACATATGATAGCACGAGTTCATGTACAAAGCATTATAACCAAATCGTATATATGCTGTATTTCTTTTGTACGACTCTTTTAAGTAAAATTTGGGCCCCCCCTTTAGACAGCGTTGAGTTATATAAACGCTATTTAATAGCATTAAAATTATCATATTACTTCAATAATAAAGTCAGTTATGAGCATAGGAATAAACAAATGACATTTTCTGCGACTTTAATACAGTTAATTTTAAGCTTTTAAAATTACAATCTGTTATTAAAATTTCATTACAATGCTTACTGTTTTACTTTCTTTGTAAAAAAAAAATCTTATGATTTTAAAAATATATTTATTCTGCTGTTGATATCGTGCTACGTTGTGGACCTAAAATAATTAAATGTGACAATTAATATTGAATGGATATTTATCATAGAAAAAATGAATAAGGTTAGAATGGCCCCGGTCAGTGCGGCAGCGAGCTTAATTGTAGGCATATGCCTGCATTGAGCCGTAGCTACTTCAGTCGCGTGACAAGAGCGTTGCATTATTTTTTGTCAAAAATGACGTCTTTTGCTATAATTACTTGAAGAGCGTAAAGCCAGGTCATAAAAAATAAGAGAGAATGTTTATTTTTTCACCGGTGAGTAATAATACGTAGTTATTTCGACATTATTTGCAAAAACACACTTTTTAATTATAATATTTCAAATGATTGCGTATTTTTGCACTAAGTTCAAACAAAAATATTCATTGATGACTGTCCACGCATATTTCTAACAAATCTGCTATCTTAACACGCAATGTATCGCGTCCAATTTGTTTTGTTCGCTTGTATACGCATCACTAGGGATGTAGCTCACAGCACAGTAAAATTATCGATAAATGGTAATTTCCCTACTGATGTATTAAAAGACAAAAATAAGTTTCGTTTATTAATTATTTGAAACATAATAATGATTAAATAAATACAATAAAGTTGGAGAGTTTATATGTTGGAACGCGCTTATCTCAGTAACTACTAGAGCTATTTGAAAAAAAAAGTATAATATTCTAATTCGTGCTACCAAAATAACGTGTTCCTGCAATAAAAATATAACTTAGAAAAAACGCACTGCTTAATCCTCAACTTTTCTACTTTCGCTGTTATTATCTTCGATTTTAATTTATCGTTTGGTATATTTATTTGTAAAATAGGGTACGACAGTTCACAGTTTAAAATCGATATGTGTCCAATACTCTTTCACAAGTTCTACATTGGTTTACTGTCAACAATCTACTCCCTTCGATACCGAAGTTAAACAACTTACGGCGCGATCGTGTTTTTTAATGAGTGACCATACCGACCATATGTAAGTGACCTAAACAACGAGCATCTCCGTGCTTCATGAAGCACGTTAAGCTAGTAAGCTAGTATCGGTTGATATTTTCTTACAGCATCTAAAAGCATTCGGTATTAATTTTATCAAAATTTCGAAATCTCGTTTTCCTACAAAACTTAAAAAGAAAATTTCGTTAAAAATGGTTGACATTTGGAAAGTATATACTGGGATCAAGATTGTCCCAAATGAGCTCCCCTATCAACTCTTAAGAGGATCCGGTCATATTATCAATAACCCTGCATACAAATATTTTTGTAAGAGTTATTTGTAGTCAGCTATACACTTATTGTGAGTTTGTGTATAATTTTGTAATTTAACAAACATCTGCAAAGCCCCTTTGGTGATGTGATTTAAATGCGAACAAAAGCACTGCAAGGTTAACTGTTGTATCATGCAGCTGTACATTTCATTAACTTACCCACCATACTATCTTGGGTCATATTTATTTATTGAAAACTTCATGCACGAAACATAAAATTGTACATGTGGCGGACTTAATGCCAAAAACATTCTATACCGGTCAACCATACGTCTATAGGTATATTGTATTTTTTAATTGTAATCTTAACTATTTTCGATTTGAGTTTGTTTCCTCCCCTTTCGTCCCAGCGTAAAGTTCAAGCCTAAAGTATTTCTCGATAAATAAGACATCCAACACAAAAACATTTTTTTAATTGGTCCAGTAGTTCCTGAGATTGGCGCGATTAAACACATACAACTCTTCAGCTTTATTGTATTAGCTAAGAATATAAATGAATAAATAGCATGGTAAGATATAATACCTGAATAATGTAGACCATGGTCTTTATGCCTTTATACCTTTAAACATTTTTCTTTACATTGGAATCTATTTGTCTTATATAAGTAATATTACTTATTCGTTATACAAAGAATGATTCAATTCTACTAATAGAACTATTTTTAGAAACTACTTTAATGTTAAAAGGTATAAGTTACTCTATTTCAAGTAACGTTTAGCAACTCAATTTTTTCTTCTATTATTTTTACCGAAAGGCAATAGTAGTACCCTTTGTTGCGATCAAATGAGCTGTTAAATTATCCAAATTATTTCAAACTTAAATCCTACATGTTTATTCACAAAGAGAAACAACATTACATCGGTAATTGAATTTATAATAATCGACCTTTACCACATCACTAGTATTTTGACATAAAAGAACGAACGTATCTGAATGATTATTGGTGGTTTCACCGCTAGAAGCTCTGTGATTGGTAGTTGGTTTCAAGTACTAATTACACCAATCACAGAGCTCCTAGCAGAAATTGTGATTGGTTTGTGATATTGGTGCGTTAATTCATTGATTGGTACTTTTATCACTGCAGCAACAGCGCGGTAACTCCCACCGGCGACAGAGGTTCCCATACAAACGATCGATCAAAACCATTCTAACCTTATTAATTTTTTCTATGATATTTATTACTGACTTTTTTGATTGAAATAAGCCATAATTAGCTGCGCACATCAGTTTGTCGGGTGAAATATACATGTTATTAGTAAAGAATACACGCGCTCTTGCTAAAATACTTTATTATAGTTTACAATTTCAAGAAAGCATAACCTAGTTTTAACAAATATAAAAATTAGCCATTAGCAATAAGTTTAACAAATAAAGTAGCTTATAAAGGTATCCGTACAAAATACAAATGATTTCATTCCCTTTCTAGTCAGATCTTATAGTGACTTGGATTCTTTTTGTAAGAAAGGAAAAGGAAAGCAAATGGCGACAAATAAAATTAAAGCTTTAGGCATTTGACTGTAGCATAATAGTGCTGTTAATTTTAATATGGCCCGTTACAAAAATCGAAATATAGCTATATACTGTAGAGATGAATAGATCAGAAAGAAAACGGAGCAAAGGCATTATTTGTTATAAAGTCAATGTTATTATAGGACTAGCATTAAATTAACACAACCATGGACTATAAGAAAGCTTTTATTCTTTAAAAATTTCAATATACGTTCAAAAGCACTATAAAATATTTTATTAATGCATATTTATAGCGTAAAGTTTTTCAAATTATCAATGTAAGATAATTATAAAGGTATCTGTATATATCCGTATATATATCCGTAATAGCTTTTAAAGGTACAAAATACAAATGATTTCATTCCCTTTCTAGTCAGATCTTATAGTGATTTGTATTCTTTTTGTAAGAAAGGAAAAGGAAAGCAAATGGCGACAAATAAAATTAAAGCTTTAGGTATTTGACTGTAGCATACTAGTGCTGTTAATTTTAATATGGCCCGTTACAAAAATCGAAATATAGCTATATACTGTAGAGATGAATAGATCAGAAAGAAAACGGAGCAAAGGCATTATTTGTTATAAAGTCAATGTTATTATAGGACTAGCATTAAATTAACACAACCATGGACTATAAGAAAGCTTTTATTCTTTAAAAAATTAAATATACGTTCAAAAGCACTATAAAATAATTTATTAATGCATATTTATAGCGTAAAGTTTTTCAAATTATCAATGTAAGATAATAGTCTTGGTAGAAGTTTGAAAGCTGTTTTAGAAGCTGTAATTTAGAATTATCTGACGTTAATTTACGATTTTTGACATTGTAGCATCTTTTTGCTGACTATAATAAACCAGTAAGCATTATTTGATAAAATAAGTGCCTTATAGAGTATTCATATTTGGATACTGACGATTAAAATAATTAATATGACCTAAAGACATAATTCTGTATCTGTTTTGGTGAATATACAAGTTATGTGCTTGCTGGGATATTAATGGTGTCAAACAAATAAACAACAAATACAGTTATACATTCTAGCTATGCATCATAGACAAAAAGATTTTTCTAGTTTTTGGAAACACACGAAAAAGCTTAATCCTAAACCTAGTGTTCCTATAAGTGTTGAGGGGTTAAATGATCGAAAACAGATAGCAGACATGTTTGTGAAACATTTTAAGGTTCAACCACCGTTGTGCTCAGTTGCCAATAATCATTCTCAACATCGCTATCATGGTGACCTTACTTCTTCACCAGCCCTGGTCACAGCGGGGGCAATTAGATCTGTGCTGAGTAAAATGACAAGAGGCAAATCTCCCGGCCATGACTACCTAAGTATTGGACACTTGCTCTTTGCAGGCGCGCACCTGCCTCGTGTCCTAGCTATGTTTTATTCCCTTTATATAAGTCATGAATATTTACCTGATAATTGGTTGAAGACTGTGGTCGTGCCCATTATTAAAAATAAAACTGGAAACAGTAGTGATAAGTCAAATTACAGACCCATATCATTGGCTACGATATTGGCTAAGGTTCTGGATGGGCTGCTTGACCAGCAGCTGCGCAAACATATTAACCTTCATGATGCGCAGTTAGGATTTCGACCAGGTCTTTCTACCGAAACTGCCATTCTATGCCTCAAGCAGACTGTCTAGTACTACACTAGCAGAAGTACGCCTGTCTATGCCCTATTTCTGGATCTAAGTAAGGCCTTTGACTTGGTTCAGTACGTTGTTCTTTGGAAGAAGATGCTTGAAAAAACAAATGTATCCAATGATTATATATATATATTTTAAAATACTGGTATATGCATCAACGTAACTATGTAAAATGGGCAGGTGAGTACTCGGACATGTTCGGATTGCAATTCCGAGTGAGGCAGGGGGGAGTAAGCTTAACAACCCTTTTCAATTTGTACATGAACGAGCTGACCGAGGGGCTCAGTGGCGCCGGGGTCGGTTGTTCTATTGATGGCACATTTATAAATAACATAAGCTACGCTGACGACATGGTGCTGTGTCCGACGACGACTGTGCCCTTCGAACAGTGCTCTCAAGAAACTGATTGCTATCTGTGAGGGTTATGTGGAGGCACATGGTCTCAGGTATTGTGTCTAAAAGCGAACTGCTGGGTCACAGAGGCACTCAAGGATGATCTTGATATTAAGAGGGAGCGCAGGGCACTGTGTATCAGGGCTAATATGCTGTCTCGAAGGTTTGTACGTTGCACCAAAAATGTTAAAATAGCGCTTTTTAAAGCTTACTGCCACTCACTTTACACGTGCAGCCTTTGGACGAATTATACCCAAAGAGCATACGGTGTCCTTCGCATCCAATATAATAATGCATTCAGGGAGCTGATGGGGCTGCCACGTCATTGCAGCACATCCCGGATGCTAGCAGCGGTTGAAGTAGATAGCCTGTCGGCCATAATTAGGAAACGCGTCGCGTCCTTGCTGCAGCGAGTGCGGGGTAGCGCCAACAGCCTCTTGAAGGCGGTCGCGGCGAGACTGGACGCGGACAGTGCTGTTATGCAGCACTGGACACGCGTCCATCTCGTCAAAGACACTAAAATTAGCTATAATAATTTTAATTAATTCAATCAATTTAAATTTAATTTTACTGTACAAACATAGTTTTTAAGCTTTCTTTGTTACTAACACTATATGGACCCTAGTCCGAAATTAACATATTTTATTTTATTTTATTAAGTTTCTTGGCAGCGTGTCGATTACAAAACTTGCCAATTAACGTGTTACTAATTCAATGGTTTCGTAATAGCCCTGTGGTCAAATTGAGAATTTTAGACTGATGGTAGTCGATATAGCCAATTAGCTTAGTGCAATCAATTACCTAGGATAAGCAACGAATAACCATTTAAACCTTTATTGCACAGCCATACCTTTTACAAAAGGTAAACTAACAACTAAAAGTGGCAGTCTCGACCAGTCATAATTTTGAACCAACAAGAAAATGTAAGCAATAAAAAATAGATAAAGCGTAAAGAGGTATTTTTATTTAGCCCAAAAAAATAGTGTTTTATGTCATACGCTGCATCTAAGTTCATTAATGTACAAGGCATCTCTATGTGCATGGACAAGGCAATTATGCAATTGTTAAAAATAAAATTGGTATTACGACACCTAATTTCTACATTTGATTTTTGCAGTTTGAAACGGCTGTCTTTAAGAGCATTTCCTAAATTAGAAATAACTACATCGTTAGCATCGTTACTGTTATCTTACCAGCCGTTTAGGCATGTTTACGGGCCACTTTTTGAAAGAAAAAAAAACATTAATTCCTTTTTATTTTTACCAATAACCGCTAAGTTTATGCTATCTTATCTTCTTAAAAAAAAAAATGAACAGATTTAGCTTGCGTTACTTTTTATTACAATTTCCCTTACTTTTTTCTTTCTTTTTTGTATGTTATCACAAATCTGAATCCACTGGCTTTCTTTTTTCTCAAAAAGAGTCCGTTTTAGAGTTACGTAGCCGAATGGTAAAAAACGGAACCCTTATATTTTCTTTCAGTCCCTCTGTCTGTATGTCTGTCCGTCCGTATGACACAGCCACTTTATTCTGTAACTATAATAAGCATCACACAATTAAAATTCGGTAGGAAAATGTATCCTGTAAATCGCTTTACTATTCTTATGCAAAAAAAATATACATTAAACTAAAACTAAATATACGTGTGGTTAAAATGACGTGGAGGTTACTAAAACCATTTTCTCTCAGTCTAACGTTTGATAGATAGACGCTTCCAAAGTGGAAAAATTGGCTTTAAAAGTTAGAGGAGAAGTTAACTTTTAAACTAAGCGAGTATAAATTTGAAAACAATATGTAATGTAGATCTTAACAAACACTTTCAACAAAAACTAATTTGAACGAGATCGAACTAGTAGTTTTTGAGATACAACACATTTTCAACAACCGCAAACATAACTTATTTCTTCATACAAACAGTATAAAAACAATGTTATATTTGCTGTCAACAAAATATTGTGGTAATTTAGCTAAGTGGATTACCTAATTCAGTTAAAGTTGGCACGGAACCCTCAGTGCGCATAAGTCCAACTCGCACTTAGCCCGTTTTTGTGTCTCTGTAAAGCGCCCTACACACTTTCCGTGCACTATCCCAGCTCGGCGCACTTCATTAAGATCGTGTGCGCGCATAATGTCGGTGTAATGTCCCCATTATGGAACCACTCACTTAGACCGAATCGTGTCAATATTTTTTTGTTTTTCACTGTGACAGTTTTGTTTCATGAGAGTAGGCTACTTTTTGTAGCAAATAAATTATATAATAAGAGTAAGATAAGTTCTTACCACAAATAGTGTTCTTTCATGTTGACTGAAGATTACGACAATATGATAAGACACTTCAATATTCATTTAGAGTTGAGAAGCCTTGTAGGTGATTTTCAAATCCTTTTTGTCTGTTTTAGAATATTTTATCATAATCATCATCAAAGTATTTTTTATTAAAAATCAACTATATAATGGATTTCTGCAAAGTAACGCCTGACTCTGTAACTTTCAACGTCGTGTGTCCATATTTTCGGTAGACATCCTACGCTGCGTCTATGGTCAAGGGGTTTCCAATATAGAAGTTTTCTACTCTAACAGCCTTCAGTTCTTCGCGCTATGTGCCCTGCCCATTACCACTTGAGCTTATTTATTCTCAGGGCTATGCCTGTAACCTTAGTTATTCCACGTGTCTCCTCATTACTGATTCAATCTCGTAGAGAATAGCCACATATATTTAACTCTGCCCCGCCTCAAATACTCTACAAACGTTCATGTTTTTAGTAAAGAGGATTTTTTAAAGTTTTTAAAGTACAGTCGCCAGCTCGTCAGCTTACATATTTTATGTTGAATGGTGCTGTTTAATCCTATCTATTTTTCTCTTCAAAGCATTTGACTTTTAAAGCGATTTAAATTTTAAAAAATCATGTAAACTTTCTAACTTACCGCCAACGTTAATAACCAATTTAAAAGATGCAGCACAAAAAAACTTGGTCCACAATACGAAACCAGATGTAATCAAAAGTGTAACCCTTTTCAAATTTTAAAAGCTTACCCCCGTCACAAACTGCAAACTCTTTATTTTTGTTTCACTTTACCTGCCCCATATTAACATACTGTTAAGCCAAAATCCCTAATTTACTCAAGAGACAGTGAGTAAACACTTCTTTTATCTAGAGGACTCAAGACGAACTTTTCGCATAATTACACTGAAGCTCATTTAAATACTTTTCTGCTTTCAGTTTGTTAGTCAAATCCGCTTGTTATTTAGAAACTGTATTACACTCTCGAGCGAAATAATGGAACGTCCTTGAGTTTCTGTCCCTTTTATCATAATGAATTTAAAGAAAATGTACATTTTACTTACAATTCAGCTATCTAACTGAGTTTTGCAAATGGATTTTACGAATCTTGATTAGTTGCCTGTAAGTACCGCCTTTATGCATCATTTGATTTTTATTTTATGCTTAGAACAAAGCTATTCCATGAATAAGTTTACTCATATAGAGATTTATTTAATATTTATGTTTCTGACGTACCCAAATCAAAAATACGACTTTAGTTGACACCACTTGGTATCAAATATTTAGAAGTCTTCGCTCGTTTAAGGGTTCAATCAAATTGTCATTTGCCACAGCAAAACGTGCTTCAGGAAATTAAGTGTCCACCTTGAAAGCTTAGGATCATCTCTTCTGGAGAGTGGCTTATGATTACCCTAACTTAACTCACACTTAGTACAGTCATCAGCCATCAGTCATCAGGTTACAAACTAGCCCTTATTCCAACAGCATAAGACACCGCAGTGTTTACCTTGACATGCTGTTGTCCGTACCAAGACAAGATTCGAAATCTAAAGTTTTCGACAAATGGTATTATTAAAAATAAATTATAATGATTATTTATAAACGTATTCAATACTCCGGTCCGAATCATAATAGGAGCCAAATGGCAAAAAACAGAACCCTTGTAATCAATTATGTCTGTCTGTTTGTCTGTCCGTCCGTATGTCTTAGCCACTTTACTCTATAACTTAAGCATCACACTGTTGAAATCTGGTAGAAAGATGTATCCTGTT
This sequence comes from Pyrausta purpuralis, assembly GCA_963924145.1. NCBI lineage: Eukaryota > Metazoa > Arthropoda > Insecta > Lepidoptera > Crambidae > Pyrausta > Pyrausta purpuralis. Next base: position 4,973,962 of record OZ001648.1, on the reverse strand, counting down.
AACCGCTTTACGATTTTCATACAAAATCAAACAAGTAGTTTTTGAGATATAGCACATTTCCAACAACCGCAAACATAGCTTTGTTCCTCATACAAACACTATGAAAACAAAGTTATATTTGCTGTCAACAAAATATTATGGTATTTTGGCTTAGTGAAAGTAAGTGGATCTCTAATTCAGTTAAAGTTGGCACGGATTCCTCAGTGGGCGAGTCCGACTCACACGTAGCCGGTTTCTTTTGTAAAAACTTTTTTAGTTGTACCGTCAGGCAAGATCAAAATCAGTGACCTAATTCACCTATTCTCTCTTCCAAAGAACAGCCGGGTCTAATAAAATAGGTATTTAACAGGCGACCCGGGGTTTTAATAACAACATCCAGGCGATAAATAACTTTAATTACATTGTCACAGCGCCGAAAGCCGGTCAACAGTACACTTTATTAAAACCGAAGGTCTGATATTAACCTTCGTCTATTTTGACTCGTTGAGTTTGGCTTGGGGCGCTTTCATTAATGGGAAAGTGGAGTGATATTGAATGTCTTTTTTTTTGTAATTTATCAATTTTGTATTACTAGATAAGGCAGTTGACGAACCCAAAAAAGGTTATGTATGTACATACATAAGCAAGGAGCAAGCCGTTTTATTTGGAACAAATGTTTGTTTACTATAGGGCCTCTGATGCCTTTAAGACGACGGAGTCTTTATAACTTACTATCAATCAACCAACAACCGATATTAACCGGGACTAATAGCTTAAATGCATGAAGATACCTGTTTAAATTCATTTGTTGAGTCGGAATGACCGGTCGCAGAACGAGTTTTTCTATGGATATATAAGAACTCGTTGTACTGCGCTTTAAGTGCTAAAAAAAGTGCTACTTTTTAGTTAAACTATCGTTTTTCAGAATAAAGAAAACTTCCATTGTGCTGCAAAGCATTGGGTTGATATTTATTTATTTAAACTTTATTGCACTGTAAGTTGTACAATTGGCGGACTTAATGCCTTGATGCATTCTCTACCAGTCAACCGCTTGGGAATGCATATGCTTTGAATCTCTCAAACTAATGTTTGTTAAATTCATATCAAATTAAGGCTGTTTTCTATTTAAACTGCTCGCTACTTACTCTTCTTTGTCCTTAAATAACATTCTGTTAAATTTTCAGCTATAAATTGAGAAATTAGGTAATTTAACTTGGTGGTGAATTCATGTACCTCACTCGCTAAAAATTAATCATTTCCTAAATATTTCGTAGCCGAGCTATTATTTAATATTTTCTCGTCGGCGAATTTAAATTCGAGTTTATCACTGCTACGGATTAATTTGAAATCAATTACGGTGGACAAGACCTCCATTTTACGGAACACCGAAGTAATTTTACGTTGAAATTGGGGGATTATTTTAATGTAGCTAAAATATACTGCAGCAACACAAATGAATCTTCATGTTCCACAGAACAATTCATCCATACAATAAATAAATATAAACAAGTTTTGGTTCTGAACTTTACCAAAATGAATTTCATTGATTATAACGCTATGGATTTATTTTGCTAACATGACCTACATATTTATTATATTTTTTTAAATTGGAACCTTTTAATAAGAAAAAGTGGCCAGTATTTTTTTGGATTTTCTTCTAAATAACCTGTTTGACCTTTTCAAGGGTCGATAAAAGTCTGTTACTGCCGATATCTGGCCACTTTTGTAATAAAGGTAAGAATGGGCTCGTTTTACGGCCGTTCCCTATATCCATTCTTACTGTGGTTTTGCCCTACTAGAGTTAGAAATGGTTATCTACCTTTAGATTTTTTGTTTCTATAAACCTACTGGCAGTAGGGTAAACTATCTCTGGATGCATCTTATCGATGGGAGGACGGATAGCTTACTAGGGATAGGCATTTGTATGAAATTGACATTTATTGCGTTCCTATAATGTTTTTCATGTGACTGTCAGTCAGTTCGACTATCTCTAGTAACCCCAGAATTCAATCCTAGGATTTTGGAGGACAACGCTCTTGTACACCCTGGCAAATTACTAGTTTTAAATGTTTCATTGATTTATTTATGTAAAAGTCCTGCTGCTCACAAGGTTAAGATAGAAACTTTCTCCCTAGTGGCGAAGATGTTCCTTTACCCTAAGAAACTGACCCTAGCCATAACCCCGCCTAACAAAAGATACTTAGATATAATAAGGATGATGTGGTAGGAGAGCTGCGTTCAGGTCATCCAGGGCAGCAGCCTTAAGATGGTAGGTAGGTGGTGGGACCCGCTACCAGTCTGACAGACTACCCAAACTGATCATAGGGACGGATAAAGGTGTCTGCTGCAGTGAAGGGAAATGAGAACAACAAGGACGGATAATATCTGATTTATTGGTAGTAAATTAGTTTATTTAAAATATTAACAGATACATTAATAGGTGGGCCGCCAGTGTGAGTTCCGACGGTGCTGGATTCTGCTATGTAGGTCACTGACGAGTTCGTAGTTGTAGAATGTAAGGTGCTACCTCGTACAATTTATGAAAAACATATAAGTTTCGGGTGGCGAACAATATTGAATCCAAGTTCAAGCAGTCAACTTTTTCTCTGGGAACAGCTGAGTGACTGGGAAGGTACCCGATGCTTTGCATAGCATTCGATGAGCCTGAAATAATTCCACCAGCATCATCATCTATTCCTTTGTCAAGGGAAGGTGGACTTTTTGCTGTGGCTGAAAGAAGTAAATAAAACAAATCAGTATAACATGAAAACAACTGGTATTTAAGCAAAGGATATTGACCTAAACTCTATAGAAACTCTGCACACTTTGCGGCAGCCTGCGTCTTTACAAAATGTTTGGATAAAATATATACCTAAATATTTGAAAGAATACACACAAAAAATATTTTTGATAAACAATCAGGTTTACAAGGAATTCAATGGCAGATTAGGCATTTTGAGGTTATGTTTTGTGATTGCAGAGTTAATGCACCTCACCTACATTCATTTTGATACATTCAGAAGGTAATTGTTATATTTTACTAAAGTAATTCAATACTTAATAACTTAGTTACCCTTAAAATACCAGTACAATTATAATTCAAACAAGATTTTTAAAATATAAACTACAAAGACGCAATCTGGACCCGGCTTTGGTCAATATCCTTTAAAAACCGTACGTAAACGACTTGTTTGTGAAAGTACAATTGATACTCACTCACTGCACTTATTTTATGGAAATAAAGTCCTCCTTGAATACATTGTTTACCAGCTGGACACATTGTTTTTTCTAAGCAATCGGACTGATAGCATTCTGAAACGTTTGCGAAAATAAACTGGAACTATAACTTTCTATTTCTTTTCAATCGGTCGTTTTGAATTTTAAAATTTATAAATACTTTTCACGTTAAAAAGTAATAATTTTCAATCAATTGACGACTGACGTAGATATGGATGTCTATCAATCAGCTGTCTGTCAGAGCTCAAAAACGTTCCATTTTACGTAAAGTCTATGCATGCTTCACATAATATTTTTACCCAAAATAGAACATATATATAATTAGGTACATAGCAATAAAAATAAATATTATTTTAAACGTATTTTATAAATATTATCCTTGGTGTATCATAATGACCACAAATATCGTGAAAACGTTGACGCGACGTAATTGAGAGGGTTTTGTACAACTGCGTAATTCGAAACGTAAGGGAGGGCTTGGATAATGTGGCCTATCTTCTGCTAACTGGAGATAAGCAACACCTATCTGTATTATAGAAACTGTTTATTATGGTCGATAGCAGGTGACAACAGTTCGAGGATAGCTATCTATCTTTGATCTTAGTTTGCATATAGGGAACGGCCGTTAGAGTTCCGTAGTATCTCCATCCATTTTTTATTTTTTGACATTTTCTTACGCAACTTTCAACTTCGTCCGTAAAAACTATCCTATTCCTATATGTAAATAGGAATAAATGATCATACTAAATAAAAATATAACTTTAAAATACCCAATTGCTCAGCTCTACGGGGCTTTTTTAACTTAGTTTTATATGACTGTCAGAAAATGCTTTGAATATTTAAGCCCAATACCAAAGTGCAATAACGTCGTTAAATAAAATAAATAAATAAATAATTTATAGTGTAAATCATTGTCATTGTAAATGATTCGTGTGTAAAGCAGTCGTAAATCAGAAAGTTTATTTGTAAAAAAAACATACATAAAGAACAATGGCAGGAATTTACCTGAGTTTATATTGAGGCGTCTAAAAATGTGACCTATGCAAAAACTAATCATTTATTCAACATGTTTTTTTTTCACGAAACTGGTTTCTCATTTTAAAGCCGGGCTTAATTTTTATATATGTAATAAAAAGCTCTCATTTGAATCTAATAAGTAAATTCAATGGTGCTGCCATTTAAAGAAAAAAATACTGTATGCGTCATATTTTTATCAATTTGATTATAGTCTTAAGAAAAACATGAAATAGAAATAACTAAGGTTTTCAACACAGAATGATCAAAATGTATTTTAAAACAATATAATATAACTTGATTGCAAAATGATTTACTTAAAAAGGGAATAGACTATTAACACAAATTATAAAATACAACGGCAACACTGGCATCCGTCTAAAAAAAAGTCAAACGTCACTTTGACAGTAGCTTGTCTTGACTACTTCGCTACTCATATCTATTTAATGTTTATATATTGTATTACATGTACTCATTGTGACGTTGCATATTTTTTGTGTTTGTTTTAGATACTAACAAGTAGTACAGAATAACATTGGCTCATTTCCCACAAACAGTGCAAAAACTATACTCACGTTGACATTGGCGAAGTGACATCACGATTAGCCATAAAAGAGAAGAAGAAGAAGAACACTGCTTCGCTACGTTATTTAAAAAAAAGTTGTTTATTTTCTCGATTTTGGATTATCTTTATTATTGACTCTCGTTTGGCTGTTTTTGGGCATTATTGTTATATTTTGACTGCCGAATTGCCTCTGAGAACGTTCTTTAGTAGCTTTTTCACATTTTTTTTATATTAGACGCGTTCATTTTGATATAACCTAAAAATACAAAAATAAAGATAACTTTTTTTTGTGGCCTCGACAAAACGAAATTCTTATCGATTATGATAATTCAGTGCAACTGCTATCATTTAATCATTTTTTCAATCGTAGACGCTTGAAATATTTTTCAGGTAAAACATTGTATGGGGCCTTGCCATTGTTCTTTCTTTAGAACTAATACGTACGTACGTTTCATAGGTAGGTACTGCGTATTTAAAACAAAACCATTGTAGGTATACTCTTGCAAAAAAAGCTTTACAACGTGATAATAAAAAAAGAAGTTGCGTATTAGATGGTACTAGGCTTGCCAACCGTCCCGCAATACGCATTCGGGACGTCCCGTTTCTGAGACCATTAACGAAGCGTCCCGCTCAGGATGCTTGCGGGACGCAAAATATCCCGCTTTTCGTTATAAGCTACGACATAAGCACCACACCGACCGACCCTTCACCGTCCGACCGCACACCTTAAGAAAAATACTCATTTAAGAAGTGATTACACAATTAAGTATAAAATACACCATTTATGTTACAGTTTAAAATATATCTATATCTTATGTAAGATCAAATAGTTTTAAGTGATAATATTCTGTGTCCTTGTATACATCAAAGAAACAGAATACTATCTTTTTTTTTTGGAAAATGGAGTTTTTTTATTTTCTATAACAAAGAAAATACTATCTGTGAAAACAGTATCCTGACGATTTTTAAAGTTACTACGTCATCGGTTTCGCATCTCTCAATTCAATGCCCAATCTATCTTTTTCTTTAATCTTAAACTTAATTAATAAAAAAAAATACTGCAAAAAAAAATCTTTATCTTTAATTTTCTCAAAAACAAGCATATAAAAACCCAAAGCGTTTTCTCCAAAAAAATATCAGCTCTTTCAATATTATCACTTAAAACGAGGTGACCTTATATATAGGTATAAAATTGTTTTACTAATAAACATGGACTTTTATTAATTTAACAAAGGTGTTTTATTTTACTTCTAATGCTGATTTGCAAAGAAAAATCACGTTTTTTAATACAAAATTCAATGATCCTGCTTTTTAAACCAAGGTTCCGCCTTTGGGATAATTATTTTCCGCAAATTCGTATTATGAAGTTGGCAAGCCTAGATGTAAACTATGTTGTACGGCAACACTTTTCGTGTCAGTAAATGCCTAAGGCTGTAATAGTACATTATGATACAAGTGTGCTAAGTTGACCATTATATACAAGGCGATATTGTGTGCGCACGAGCGAAAGCGAGTGCGCCATAAGAAAGCCGCGTATATAATAGGTCACGGCACACGTGTTTCATACGACGTTTTTCAACACACTTGCCGTTAATCAAAACTTCATCACACCACCACCAACAATTATTTACGAAAAATGCACTTACTAATCTGTGGAAAAATGGCGCGTTGTTTTTTTTCTTGCCGCGAAACAGATGCGCGCGCAAGGCTAAGGCGCGAACTAGATCGGCCAACAGCCAAGATTAAAAATGTAACAATTCATGTTTAAAACACAAATTACAGAAAATTTTAAATGAATTTGAGTTATTTTTAGTAAGAAAGCTGTATTTATCATTTATTGAAATAAATATATACATACTGTAATTTTTCGAATATATATACATTTTGTTTCTAAAATAAAAGTTATAACCCGACTAAATTATATCGCTTCATCTTCGTACTTACTACTTGGTACTAGGGTACAAATGTAAATTGGTTGGGTTAATAAACAAAAGGCACTAGTGCAATAATGTACAGAAAAAGCACGCGTGTTTAATATCTATGATTATGTGCCAAAAATCGGTGGAATAAAAACGTCATTTTGAGCAAGTGTGTTGAAAATATAATAATAGTGCTATTGTGTCTGGGATACCGCCCTGTACAGTGTTAACATCATACGGAATCCTTTATCTTAGCGCAGGTTTATACCTGTCCAATTTTACCCTAACTGAGAAATAGCAATAGGTACGCAATTCTCCTAGGTGTACTTTTATATTTCGTTAGCCGCCGAGGTTGTTTGTGGTTGTTGCTAAGCAGCTAAAGATGAAAGCCTTTTAGAGGCGCAATGCGATCATCTGCTTTTACTGGTCTAACCATTTTACCATCAGATATTAAATTTGTGACACCAAAAATTCAACACTCAATCATATTTTGGTATCTACAACACATTTTAAAGGTCGATTTTACCAAGGTTTAATAAGATTTATTCCAGTGAATAAGTAAAGCATAAAACGATCGATTTTTAAATGTCATTTATACATGAATCATTACTGACAAATAGGTGACGTTTTCAAATGAGGCGTTTTTTATTATAATTGACGCATTATCCTTATCGACGTTGGTGAAACCGACTTTAAGTAAATTTAATGAATAATTCAAGTTTTGAAAAAGTTATTTTATATTTTTAAATAAGTAACCACGGGTTTTTAGAGCTTTTTTAATTTGCCTGATTTGTACAAAAGACTTTATTCCTAAACATAATCATGTAAAGTACAGAAAACTTACTATTAAGACTAAAGAGATGAACTTAAAACAAAGAAAACTGAAAGTACTATACGATCTCAAGTACTAAGAGCTGAAATTTCAAATCAAACATAAACGGACTACTTTTAAAACAAGCAAAGATTTCCTTGAACAGTTTGAGGAACAAGGTTTCTTCTTCAAACATACTTTAATTCCTTTTAAACAAAATTAAACAAAAACGGCTTTTTAACGCCCAAGGGCTTTTCTCTTCGCCAAAAGAAAATGTCTTGGGTTAAAAACATACGCTTGAATAATTCATGCGGAAGAATATTATTTTTCTTTATATAAGACGAATAAAAAACACTATGCAATGTTCAAAAAAAAATCTCAATATTCGATTGATTGTAAATTCGTCATTGGCTATAAACTTTATATGTCTATACTATTATGTACTAGTAGTCCCCCGCGACTTCATCCGCGCGTTTTGAGTGTGCTCCCTCCCCTCCTGTTGCAGCGTGATTTACTATAGCCTAAAGCCTTTCTCGTTAAATAAGCTATCCAACACGGCAAGCTTTTTCAAATCCGTAAAGAAGTCCCTGAGATTGGTGCTTTAGTTCAAGCTAACAAACAAACCAAAAAAACTCTTCAGTTATCTTACGAGCTGCGGATTTTGTAATTTAAATTTAAAAAATGCGATACTACATTTTGTTATTGGTCCTCACGATACAGGCTTGTCTAGTGTGGGGCCCAAAGTTCAATTATTCACTCTATCTTTTGATTAAACTAGATAAACTAGAATAGTAAAAATATAGCTACATTTATTTCTGGTATTAAAACTGTTTCTAGATTAAGTTAAATCTTACTTTAAGAACATTTTTGTTGTTTAGTTTTCTGAAGTATATAGTATATTTATACTACCAAGTAAGGGAATATTTATTCGTTTGTGAGTGCTAAACTTATGTTTAATAAAAAAATATTTGATTTGATTTGATTCGAATTGAAGCAAAAATGAATGTCTGAAAGAAGATTTACAGATAGGGATAAAATAAAACAAATAATTAATATCCGCTCAAAATAAACAAAAAAGTAAGTTCAATCTGTATATTTCTGTCTATAAGTGAAGAATTTGCTTATTAACTGCGATCAAATAGACGTTAAGCTAGCTAAGACTATCCTGAATTGTACCACGCGGTTTTTCTCCCAACCTTCACTCGTGTGCTCCTTACTCATTGGAGAAAAAATCTTTTGTTTTAACAAAAGTAATGTAAGGGTGCTTAATTCATTAGCTTGCCTAAATCACCAATAAATTCACGGCCCTCGTTAAGGACGATTCTACGGATTTATCTGCTTATAACGTCTTAAGGGTACGACCATGTATTTTGCACAGATGTTTTTCTGATAGAAAAACATATAGGCAATTAGTTTTTTGTTATTAACTGTACTGTATACTGTACTGTTGTGTGTATTGATAGGTGTTAATTTGTTTTTGATACAAACCGAGCAATAACCCTGGGAAAAGATATTTGTACCTAAGACTGGATTTAGATTATTTCGTATTATATGTGACTGATGTTTGTTTTATTAATAAGAGAGTTATCTACTCTTAAGCTATGAGATAAATTAATTTCACCAAGCATTTCGACCCGTCTGGTGTAGTGGTCGAGAAATCGCCTACTACGCAGCGGGTGCGGGTTCGATCCCCGCACAATACAAACATTTGTGTGCATGAACATGTCTGTTTGTATTGGTCTGGGTGTTTTCTATGTATATTATGCATGTATTTACAAACAAAAAGTATTTAAGTATTATATCCGTTGTCTGGCACCCATAACACAAGCTTTGAGTAGCTTACTTTGGGACTAGATGGCGATGTGTGGGAATGTCCAAAGGAAAGGAAATAAATTTCCACCGCTGAAATTATTGTGTAACAGGATTGACGGATAGTATCCAATAAATGAATGACGACCTCCGTGGTGTCGTGATTAAGGACGCTTAGTGTCAAGACGTCGCCGCCGAGGTCTCGGGTTCGATTCCTGCGCTGGTAGTCTGATGCAACATTTTTGACATTTCGCGTAGACAATTTCAATTTTATGATTTTCTAATTCATTAAATATCATTTTAACTTATGTAGCTTGTGTGTTTAATAAATCTTTAAAAAATATTGTAATTTTTAAGCTTCATTCGAAAATTCTTCTCGATCAATAAATACAATTTTGTTACGGCATTTTTCAAGCGCCACCTGGTGGTTTTACAGGGAACTATGTCGAGACTTCCGACACTAGGCGCGTATTGCGATGCAGTTTTGACAGGTAAGCAGCTCAGCTTTACCGTCAAATTAGCAGTTCTTATTGCGATTTCGCATAATATTTATAAAAAAAATTATAACTAAACAACTTAAATATTAATATTCGTACCATTGTAGTATTAGTATAATATTATTATATTGAAAATATTCGTTTACACTGAGTCGGAATTAAGCTGTAAATTGAACGGCTAAAGTTGGATTGCAACACCCTGGAGCTCTATTTTTGAATCACTCTCTTTAAGATGGCGAGTATATGATTGGTGTAATAAGATAATAATATAATGAAAGCAAGGGATAGCTTTTTTGAAAATAGTTACAAAAATAGAAGCGAAAACGGGTAGGTCAGTTTGCTTTATCGGATAACCGGATATCCGTTTAGCTCCTGGGATCAGGAAACAGTCATCTCGGCAAAAAAATAAATGAAATACCGACAAAATACCATTTACTTTTCTACTACTAGTACTACTATACTACTACTAGTATTTTAAACGTTACGTTTGACTACCTGACGGCGCGTTAGCGGTATCTGCCAGATACGTCATACAGAAAACATTCATTCATTATTCATTGGTTAGTGCTGATTTGTCTATGATGAAACCCTTAATATCGTAAACATGAATGAAAATTATAAAAACATACTTTTGGCACCAACTTTTGAAATTACATTCGACCGTCAAAGTTCCATAAATTCATATGCTTTAAACTCCATGACATGTTTTACTTATAAAATACCAGTACAAGAGTTTGTGAATTGTACAAAAATACTTCTTATCCAGCTCAATGGAGGGATAAACCATTATAAACTCTTCTTTCATTCTTCATGCTTTTCCTTACCTAAAGGTTGTCTGGAAGAAATTGCTACAATCAATAAGACCGCCTAAATTGTACTTATAGCGAATATCAAAGATACTATCCTGTGTAATTATGTTTATGGTGTGCAATTTCAGCTGTTCGTGGTGGAAATGCGCCAATTCGGTGGCCGGGCGCCTGGGCGTGCCGCTGGAGGAGCGCGACGTAGTGTTCGCGGAGCGCCTGGGCGCGCCCCCGGCGGAGCGGGGCGGGGAGCGCGCGCGCCGCGTCGTGGTGCGCCTGGCGCGCCGCCAGCTGCGCGACGAGCTGCTGCGCGCTGCGCGCGTGCGCCGCGGCCTGACGGCGGACGGCGGAGGCAGAGTCTTCGTCAACGAGCGCCTGACGCCCACCAACCATCAGCTTTTTCACCGGGTGCGTGAGGAGGGCCGACGGCTGCAGTGGAGGTACACTTGGACGCGACGGGGCCGCATTTATGCCCGCAAGGGTGACGGGGCGCAGGTCTACCAGATCCGGACGACAAGTGACCTCGAGCGGGTTTTCTCCACCGTGCCTTAATGCTGACACGGCGAAACCAGGCACTGTAACAGGACAATGTTTAAGTAAAGAACGAAAGGTAAAAGCAAAATGTAACTATACTATTGTTGTATTCAAAAGAGAAGGTCTGTTACCTCTTTTCTTAGGGTATCTATCATAACACAGATTTTTTTAATATCGAATTTTATTTCACAGAAAACTATTCAATGAATGTTAATATCTTTTTTTCTTGTTTAATCGAATAGTTATTTATCGTCGTTTCATAACATCGAATAACAGTTCACCAAAAAAATGTTTCGCAACTGTTTTGTTAAGCAGAATAACGATATACCAAACTAATGTTTCATAGAATTATTAAGTTATCGATATAACCTTTCATAAAAACTTGTTTCAATGTTTCCATTGAATTTTTTCCATTGATTGAATTGATTCCACGGTTCCCATATATTTTTGCATACGCATGCAAGTAAGAAGGCATGCGCATGCATACGCATGCAAGTAAAAAGGCATACATGCATGCATTAATGCATGCAAGTAAGCAAGCAGGCATGCATAAATGCATGCATGCAAGCAAACAGGCATGCATGCAGCAAGTAAGCAGGCATGCAAACAAGCAGCATGGAGGAGACCACGGCGAGTCGGGATTGACGCAGTTTATTTATTAGATCAATATTTATTACATATCTATATCAGTTATGCTTTAAATTTTTAACCGACTTCAAAAAAGGAGGAGGTTATCAATTCGACTGTATGTTTTTTTTTATCATTATTTTTTTTTGTATGTATGTTACCTCATATCTCAGTCGTTTGTCGACCGAATCGAAAAATTTTTTCGCTTACTTAGAGGGTGTAGTTTCTAGTTGGTCCCATTTTTTTCCATTTTGGTATCTGATGATGGGATCTTGGTGTAATCGAGGGAAACCCTCAAATATTAAAGGCACGTATAGTATTTCTTTACTAGAATCTTAATGTTGACGTATTGTTACGTCTGATAGTCAACATCTTGTGGGGCTGAGCTGATGGTGGAACTCCTTAACGCTTAGGAGTTCAGTTATTGTAATGACGAAACTTATGATAGGTAATTTGTAGCTTCTTAAAAAATTTAATCATAAGGTGCAACTCCCCCCCCCCCTCTTATGTAATCACTAAAAATAAAGAAATAAAATAAACTTTAAAAAAAAGTAAAAACCGACTTCAAAATCAAAATGCACTAAAAAGTCTTAAATAAACTCTTCACCATTGAAAGGAAAGGAATCCGTTTTAGGCAAACAATTTCTTTTTGGAGTCGGTGCCATCACTTTGACCATCAAGCAATCACAGCACCGACTCCAAAAAGAAATTGTTTGCCTAAAACGGATTCCTTTCCTTTCAATGGTGAAGTGTTTATTTAAGACTTTTTAGTGCATTTTGGTTTTGAAGTCGGTTTTTACTTTTTTTTAAAGTTTATTTTCTATTAATAAAGTATGCAATATAAGATTAGTAACAAATTCGTTTGGAAATACGGACTTTAGTTAAGTTAAATTCTATATTTCAAGAATTCTGCATATTGAAACTTACGTGGAAATAAAATTATGGGTGACAAAATAGAAAGCTAACGTTACTTCGATAAAATACGTAATTTATGAAAAGAAGTAACGATGAAGTAAGTTTGTAGATAATAAGCATTCGAGTAAATGAAATTGTGATGTAAAGAGATTCTAGAATTTGTTGAATATTATTTTGAAACATCTGCGAATCGTTTTATGGGAAATGAAAATCGATGAAGAAAATTGCAAGTGATGGGTTCCCCTTTTCTTACTGTCTGTTGTATGTAATTTAGAAATGAAATTTTTGAATCGCATTATTGATGCTGCCAAGTGATCGCCTTTGTTTCAATCTGTGTGTCATGCCAACCTAAAAATAGTAAGAACACATATTATAATTATTTTTCTGGTAGTGTTGATAATAATTAATAGCAAATATTTAATATACCCTACATTTTATATTATTTTTCCTCAAATCCATTTAATTGATAAAACATTGCAAATCTAATTATTATTAATCTGTTAATGTCGTTTATTTATTGTATTATCAACTTGATCAATAACAGTATATACTATTGGTTTTTATTTAACTCACTTATGACACAGGCGGCAGGTTAAAAAACCTTGTAGTTGGACTATTCAATGCGGGTTCTCTGGGGACGAAACATGAGGAGCTCCTGGTGGCGGTAGAGGAAGAGGATCCGGATATACTAGCTATAAATGAAACTTGGATGGAGGACCAGGACGACTGCCGTGCTCCCAGGCTACCAACCCTGGTAGCCTGCTTCAAACTTAAAACTTAAGCACATACCTAAACCTAGTTGCATACCTAAGGATCGTGGGGGGGGGGGGGGGGGTATTGGCTTCTACATTCGCAGAGGTACTAATGCTCGAATATGGCACCCCAACACTGAGGCTGCAGTGCAACAAATGTGGATCTCCCTACGTGTGCAAAACAGAGTGGTTATTGTGGGAACGGCTTACAAACCTCCATGGCAGAATGTGGGGGTGTTTCTCGATGCAGTCACTGAATCTGTGATATTTTTTGGGGGGGCTGATAGTATCATACTTGTAGGAGATTTCAACATTGACCAGCTGGTGGAGAGTTGCCCTAAGTACAGAGCGTTTACTCAGTTCACGCAAACACTGAATTTGGTACAACTGGTAAAGGAGCCAACTCATTTTACTGACCACAGCAGCACTCTGATAGATGTGGTGTGTACCGATGTACCAGCTACTCGGGTAGGAGGACGGTATTCCCCAGACATGGGAGCACATGCCATGATACTGGCACAGTTCAAACTTAAAAAGACAAAACTAGCCCAAGATGGGTAACTTACAGACCCCTAAAGAACATACTCTTAGATCAGTTTGACAAAGACCTCTCTGCAATCGATTGGAACTTCTTCGAGAGAATAAATCTTGTCAATTCCTTCACATTGTGCGTCCGGGGATTGTTTGATTTGCATGTACCCACAAAAACTAGAAAAATCATAAATCCTCCACACCCTTGGATCACGGGCACTATTAAGGAAATGATACATATTAGGGACAGATATTTCAACCAATTCAAACAATATGGCACCACATCTCTCAAAAACAGGTATAAGTTAATGAAACACATAGTACGGGAGGCTATAGAGAGGGAGAAGGTTAGTTTCTTCGAAATACACATAAATAATCACCTTAAAGAGCCAAAAAGATTATGGAAAAATCTCAAGACTTCAATACACTTCTACTTCAATATAGAGAATAGTATGTGACCAGTTGACAAAATACTAAGAGGACAATGACATGCTGCCTTAACATCAATCTGGATTCCGTAGGGGCCATGAAACGGGAACTGCACTTGCAAAGATGGTGGATGACTTGCTGTCTGCACAGGATCGGGGGGATGTGACATTCCTCCTCCTACTAGACTATTCACGGGCGTTCGACTCTATCAGTATCCCTTTGTTGCTCACTAAGCTAACTTACTATGGACTTGATTCCGGAGCCATAAAGTGGTCCCATAACTACCTATATCAGCGACAGCAGTATGTGGAGATAACTGGAGCAAATGGTGTCATAGTGCATTCAGCACCACAAGTGGTTAGTAGGGGGGTCCCCCAGGGCTCAATTTTGGGCCCAATTCTCTTTATCCTGTACAGTGCTGACATCATTAATTGTATCACTGGCTGTAGCTACCATCTTTATTCAGATGATCTGCAATTGTAATACTCATTTGACCCTGAGCAGTGTAGAAGCGCAGTGACTACAGTAAACAATGAGCTGGAGAAGATAAGCAAGTGGAGTAACAGTAACTGCCTCATGCTAAACCCAAAAAAGTTCAAATTTTTAATAATAGGAACACCTAAAAACATCCAAAAATTACACATGAATACAATAAATATAACCATAAATGGTGATCCCGTGGAAAGGGTTGACAGAGCAAGAAACCTGGGCCTGCTTTTTGATAGTAATCTAAGATTTGAAAGTCATATCGCAGAATGCACGAGAAACTGTTTTTATCGACTCAAGCTATTATACAAAATAAGACCATATCTGAGCGAGGCAATCAGAAAAGCACTCTGCGAGTCACTTGTGCTATCAAAGCTAAATTATTGTGAAACGGTGTATAGTCCCTGTCTGCTGACGAGGTCGGAAAAGCTTATTCAGCGAGTGCAAAATGCGTGCGTGCGCTTCTGCTATCATATCCCGCCTCGAACTCACGTCTCTCCATACATTAGTGCTGCGAACATGCTGCAAATGGAGGCTCGTATGAAACTGCACTTGGCAAGCCTAATGTTTGAAGTCATTAAGACAAAGAGACCACGCTACTTACATGAGAACTTGGCATAGGGACGGGGTGGGAATGGACATGGAAGGAGGGAGTGTGCTAGCGTGTTCCTGACCCCAAGACATCGCACAGTTGCATTCCGCGGCTCCTTCAAATTCGCTGCGACACGGTGCTGGAACTCGCTGCCCTCGCCGTTGCGCGCCCTGAAAGTAAAATCAACGTTTAAATCAAAACTTAAACAGCATTTACTACATAATAAATGTAAAGACGAAAAGCACAGGTTATCTTACCAACGGGGTATGCGCGTCAAACTAGGGGGTCGCAAACCCAGACACAGGTAATTATATGCCGTGCGTTCAGGGTTCTTCTTCGTAATTTAACTGTCCGCGTACGCACGCATAGTTATCGTGCGTGGCGGTGACGCGTGGAGTCTATCGCAGTCTTTTGCATTGACCAGTTCCGGATGATACGATCATTTCTTTTGTGTAATATTTGGTAGCCATTAACACAACACAATTACTGCTATCAATCAATGCCAACGTGTCCGACAAAACGTGTTTGCTATTCTTGTACGTGGCTGGGTGGCGAGGCATTATTATCGGTTTCACTCGTATGTCGTCGGAATGCGCATGATGGCCGACCGCCACAGATTATTAAAATATTGTCTATGGCCGCCGCAATAAAGCCAAACCAAACTTTTTTTTTTTATTTTTTTATTTTGTATTATTTAATACACATCGATAATTTTATTTATAATCAAATGATGTGTTATTTATATTTTACTGTTAATTTTGTGATATATATATTTCTTTTTGGTGTATAATTTATTGCCAAATTATTACCACCCACTAAGGCACCCGCTGAAAATCAGCGTCGTGGTATGCGTCCCGCTGCCACGACTTATGCTGAGCGGGTGCCTTTTTGACTTAAGTCGCCTGCTTTTGTAATATATTTGTATATTAAGGTTGATGTAATTATTTGAGTCAAATAAATGTATTTTCTTTCTTTCAATAAATTATTTTCATTATTATTATTATTATAAATCATAATGTTATTAGTAGCAAAAATGCCAATCTCAGCTACACGGAACGTCTGTTTCCCAAATCGATTCCTTGTCTATTCCCACGTCCAAATTAATTGTTAATCCCTTACGAGTTCCGAGCTGATTGTGGGCCACTTACCGGTGCTACGTTATTGAAAGTGGGGTTGTAACGGAGGCCTACTTAGCGGAGGCGGAGGCGGATGCGGAGGTGAAGAGGTTCGCCTCCGCGGATGCGAAGGTTAACGGAGGCGGAGGCGGAGGTGAAATTTGTTGGGAAAATATAAATAAATTTATGATTAATAGAGTCAGCAACATTTATTTATATTATATATAATGTGTACAATTGTACATACATGTTCATGATTCATCTTAGTAATCAAAATTGACAAGAGGCAAATTATATTTTACGAACAAAAGCTTTGCGGCTTTTTCGCCTTCTAAGCGGTTTCTCAAGGGTTCTTAAATTAAACCAGCAGCACTAAATAACTGTTCGCTTGGCACTGAACTTGGTGGCGCCGATAAGTAAATGCGAACTATGGGAGCAAAAACTTTATATTTAATGTTATATCTCCACCACAATAAGGGATCTTCATTTAGTTGGAGTCTATTTTCTTTATTATATTCATTAATTAGTGTTTTCCATATCATGAGGTTGCTGTTGGTATCCACGCTGTCATTTTCAGATTCCTCTTCATCACTGCAATTCTTCAACATATCAGCCAGGTTGGAATGCACACTTTGTATTGGTGACAAAATCTCAAAACTTGTGCTTGGGTCAACATTACTTGCATTTGATGCTAATCTCGCTCTCTTGGCCACAGAAGGTTCATCATCGTCAACTCGGCTTGCAACATTCGTGTCATAAAGGGTTAGCAAACGTATTAGTTCGGACTGAACTTGCTCTTTAATTACGTCATTAAAAAACTTTAATTTGTACCTTGGGTCCAAATATGTAGCAAGCGAATACAGGGTATTGCTTTGTAGGTCACAAAATCTAGAATTGATATCTTCAATTAGTTTTTGCAACTACGCGGTACCGAACACTTTGACAAGTTGATTCCTGTTATTCATGCACTCACACTCCCACCACCCGCTTGGCCGTGTTCCCGCGGCTTAAGCAAACTCTCGACCATTTCACTTGAAAACACGCAGCCGAGCGGCCGCGTCGCCTAGCGTCGCTCCTTGCGCGTTGTTTGTATCGTAAATGAACTTCCGATATGACTCCGCATAAATTTTGCGGAGGCGGATGCGGAGGCGGAGGTTAAATTCTTTGCGGAAGTTCCGCAGTAACGGAGGCGGAGGCGGAGTTCCGTTACAACCCTAATTGAAAGGTACAAATACACGTATCGTAGCTAGCTAGACATTGTGTTGCCAGCTGTATGTATGTGGGTCCATACGCGACGACAGTCATATAAACTATTGGCAGACGTTGAAATGACAAATGGCTGGCTGTCATAACGAAAAGTAATTATAATAAAGTAATTTCAATGAAATATTACAATATTTTTTATAATTATAGTGAAGGTTTTTGCTTATTAATAATGTATTTATTGTGTGCAAGGACAATAAATCAAGTTATTTCTCGTATAAACTGTTTTATTAAGCTATTGCATAGCATTAGATCTAGCGCATTTTCAACCGCAAACATAACTGTGTTCTTCATACAAACACTATGAAGAACAAAATTATATTTGCTGTCGACATAAAATTGTGGTATTTTAGCTTAGTGGAGGAATGTGGTAGCAAGTGGTTTCCCTAATTCAGTTAACGTTCGCACGGTTCCCTCAGTGCGCGAGTCCGACTCGCACTTGGCCGCTTTTTTAATCACTCGATATGGCGTGTGCTATTCAATAATTAATGTCCGATTTTCAAATGAAAATTAGTATAATTCCGCGGAGAAGTGATTTGAAAAAAGATACGAATTTTTGTCAGTATCATCAAAGTCTGTCATTGAATTTTAATTAGTTTTGGAACGAAATCCACACGCCATATTCAAGCGAGTGATTCAAAAATAGAGCACCAGTAGATACCTAGTTCATCCATAAAATGGGGATCCCCACGGCCCTGCCAATTAGATCAGACGCCTCCGTTAAACCGACAAAATTAAAGAGGAAGGCTTAAAAATGTTGCCAAGGATGCCGCAAGATGAACAGGGTCAGATTAAGGGAAAATTCAGTTATTTTGTAGAAAACCTCGTCTGTTCCTTTGCGTAGCTTAGCTTAGAGCTCTTTAAGCTAGGCTTAGGTGCCAAGGAATTAGCTGGAGTGTTTTGTTAATTAATTTGTACAGGATTATTCTAGGTGTTAGCATTTTATCTTATTTTCGTTGCGTATAAAAACAATAAGTTTATACTAGAGGATTTTTTTTTCATTTCATTATATAAACTTTTTATCGAAAATTCAATACTGCAGTAACTTTTGGTAACTTTTACTAAAGGTGAAGGTCTACCGCATCTATACTAATATTATAAAGCTAAAGAGTTTGTTTGTTTGTTTGTTTGTTTGTTTGTTTGTTTGTTTGAACGCGCTAATCTCAAAAACTACTGGCCCGATTTGAAAAAATATTTTTGCGTTGGATAGTCCATTTATCGAGGAAGGCTTTAGGCTATATAACATAAAGATACGACTCATAAGACCACAGCAGAAATGAAAAATGTTGCGAAAACGGGAGAAAGATATTCCTTTTGAGAGCTTCCGCTGCATACGCTGCGGAAACCGCTTAAGTTACACAAAAATCATGTATAACAGGATTGTTCAGCATTAAGAGTTCTATAACAAAGTCTGCGACAGCATATGTCTATCCTTAATGGTTGACTTACTACAACCTTTTTTATGTTAATAAATTTGTAAAAAAATAATGCATTATTTTCAGAGATGTATTATACACACAGGTATTTATTCTTATCAAAATAAATACATTCATCATCACGAGCATTTCATTTTGAACCAAGTTTCCCTTTATATCATTTGATTTCAATAAATATCTTAGGAGCTATCACAGTTTTAACATAACTCCGCACCAAAATAATGTTCGCAGCTTAAGTATAACGTGCGCTTGCGCTAATATATTATAAAGCTGAAGAGTTTGTTTGTTTGAACGCGCTTATCTCAGGAACTGCTGGACCGATTTGAAAAAATATTTCTGTGTTGGATAGCTTATTTATCGAGAAAGGCTTTAGGATATAAAACATGACGCTGAGACGGGAGGGGAGGGAGCAAACTCAAAACGCGCGGACGAAGTCGCGGGGGACCGCTAGTATGTAATACATCCCTGGCGAAGATATAAGGCAAAAAGGCCCCTTAAGGGCTCAATCGGGGGGCCCTCGGAGGCCGAATCCAGAAAACGGGGTATTTTGCGATGTAACAAGCTTTTGTTTCCCACAAAAAATACTTTTATCAGGAATATCTTTGGTCGTATTTTTGAGGCGCTGAATTCTGCTGTTTTTTGTTACATTTGCATGCTTTTCCTGAGAAAGTATTGATACGGAATATTGTAACATTTCATGTTTTGTTTATCTGTATTGTTTACAGGCAATTTTACTTGACTTCTTTTTGGAACTAGATGGACATGACTTAAAACATATTATATTTTTCATCATCTAGTGTAACTACTTGTCGGATAGAATAATAATAGATAACGGTTTGATCAATTTCATGTTGTAGTTATTAAATAAGTAATACGTAAATTTAAAAAAAAAACTTGTTTAAAATTAAAACAATTTGGGCACTAAGCTTTGTTAACTCACGAAGAGATTTTAAGTGGTTTTTAATACGTGAAAAGACGATTAAAATTAATTCCGTAAGGTGGTATCCATATTTTAATAAATTCGCGATATAAGCTGTCTCATTTGGTTGGGATTAAGAATTAATTTGCTACCGAACGATAGACGAGCGATTAATTCGTGTAGATCCCACTGGCAGGTTTGTTGAGACATAATCTGTGTGATAGGAGTAAGCCCTCCTCTAAGTACGTTTTTCATGGCTTCCGCCATTTGGTAGAAAGCTATTCTCTTTGGCTATGTATATTTAGAAATGCATGCATGTAAATCATTGATTTATTTTATTTTTTATTTGATTGGTAAGGCACACCAATTTTAATTACAATAAAGCCATTTTATGACTAGCAATATCTAAGAATTATTGTAAATAAGTCGTCGGAACCTATTTAAATTAAAAATTATAGCTCAGAAATTACCCGTTTTGTGTATATAAGTATTATTTAAAGAAAATACAAATAAATCAAACCCTATCTGTGTAGCATATTGAATGGAAACACAGTAAGAGTTTATAAAAGGGAATTACTGCATGCAAAATCTATTGTGAACCAGTTCTATCGGATTTTAATTGGATCGCTGGATCTTGGCGGTTTCATTTTCACGTGAGCATAGAGTTTAATTTCGTAAATTAGGTATTCGAATTGAGGATTTCGTTAAAATCTACCTGAACTGTAATGTTTAATTGTTTGTTTAAAACTATACCCAAGTACCATCCATTGCGATCAAATACTGTTTATTTTCAACATTTCTCGTGAATATCTATTTCTATCGCATTTAATACTTTGAAGATTTGACTACTTACATTTTTATGTTATCGATTGACCTGTCTTGGCAAATACCACATGTAGGTTTGCCATGTACCGTCAGATGATCAGAAAAATCGGTGATGATGAGGAACTATCATACCTTCTTTTCAACCTTAATCATTTTAATTGATCGACTATTATAAGTGTACATCTGGAGTATAGCACTATGGGTGTGAAACGTGGACATTGACCAAGAACATAGCCTAGCAGGGGTTCCCGCTGAAAATCAGTGTCGTGGCATGCTTACCATCTGCTGTCACGATATACACAGTCTGGCCATACATATAATTACAATTAAAAATAAGAAAGATATTACATTTGAATTTAGAATCTATCATTTTTATACGATTGCTCATTGTGTTTTCTAATTTTGGCGCCAATTCATTTTATAATATTTTGCAATATTAAAATGGAGTGGGTTACCCCACGATAAAGAGAACCGAATCGCTGTGATTGCAATACACAAAGTTGGTATGGAGCCAAATGTTTTTTTTAAAACTCTCCATACGCTTGGTATTAGTCAAATATTTGTGTACCGGGCTATCAATAGGTACAATGAGACCTCCTCTGATTGTGACAGAAAAAGGTCTGGCCGTCCACGTAGTGTTCGTACAAAAAAGGTGGTCAAAGCAGTAACGGAAAGAATTCTCAGAAATCCTGTCCAAAAGCAAAAGATTTTATCTCGGAGGATAAAGATAGCATCCAGAACCATGTCGCGTATTTCACAAGATGATTTAGGACTTGCAGCCTATAAGAAATGCACTGGTCATTTTTTAACTGATAATTTTGAAAAGAATAGGGAGGTAAAATCGAAAAAACTACTGAAGCGGTACGCAAAGGGAGGTCACAGTAAAATTTTGTTTACGGATGAGAAGATTAAACACTAAACAGAGGTGGTAAATAAAATCTATTTTTTTTTTACATTTGCCTTTAATTTTCCCTTTCACCGGTGAGGAAGTAAACATTTCAATGTTTCAACATTAAGCTTCTTACAAAAGGGTTGGTGTGAAAACGGTCGATTTAACTTTACATCTAGCATTAGTACTTAACGCCTCATTAAAGTGATTTGACCCGAAGTTTAGCTGTAGTTTATATTTAATTAATTAAAGTGGATTTATTCCAATAGCTAGGAAGTTTAATTACTCACATTGAATCATTAATAAATCAACTGTATTGTTTTTTTTTTTTAAATTCAACTTAAAAGTAATCATCTACCTATAACTTTTCGTTGTCGAGAAATTCTGAATGAAACTCACAAACATACATAAACTTACAAAATTATGCACCCTTGTTAGCAAGTTTTAACAACTCAACAAACTAAAAAAATTGGCATTTCTGTCTGTATCACATACATACAGGTCGAATTAAGTACCTACTTCGTATTATGATTAAAATAGATAAATAATAGTGGCAATAAAATAACACCACCACCAATATACTCATGATTTAAAGTAGGAAATTATTATTTTTTACTTATAATATTTAAGTTTATTTTAGTGTGTACCTGTCGCGTAAAAGGAACGCCTTGTATGGTATAATATTTAGACAGATCCGTTCGAAATTAGATCAAGTCTACAACACATCATCCAAATTTCATTTACAATCATCCCTGTCCCAAAAAATACCGAAACTAATTACCGCATACCTTTCCTTTGACGATATGTTGATTACTTTATTTGGACAAATTGAATTACCTGACACTTAAAACGGGTAATTCAGTGTAGGTCACCCTGAATTCGCATTAATTACGAAACAGGGTCTCAACCTTTTCTGGATAATTATTTAAACAAACTTACACCTCAAAACTTAAGCCGCTTAGACAAGGATGTAAAGAGGACGAGATATGTGTGTGTGTGTGTTTAGGGTTTGATAGACGGCGGAGATCCCATTTTCCTCTTCTTAACCTTTAATTAGGCGAGGGAGAGTTTGTTTTTGCCTCATTTTAAGATAAAAATGTAACCGTTTATTTTTTTCCTGACTGTGAGTTGATTTTGTTATCCACGATATTGTTTACATTTGAAAACAAACAACTTAACACTGATGACAGCTTCATTTTAACGTCTATTGTTATTTCATAGTAAATAAAATATAACTGTACTATGCTCTACAACAAATAGCTCCAAGGGCTATACCTAGTCTTGCCATAAATATTGTCACAAAGATTTTTTTTAATGTAAATAATACTTATTACTGTTACAGTGTGTTAGTTTTATACATAAACATAAAACAATTTAAAATAAAAAAAGCTTATTCGAAGTGGTCTCCATTGGCTGCAATATAGTCCTTTAAACGCTGAGGCCAGTTATCAATAGAAGCACGCACTCTTTCCATGGGAAAATTCTTCACTGCCAATCGTATGGATTATTTTAGGGACTCCAAATTAGAAAACACAATGAGCAATCGTATAAAATTACAGATTCCAAATTCAAATGTAATATATTTCTTATTTTTAATTGTAACAGTATTTATGGCCATACTGTGTATTGAGGCAAAACCTGCGTCTTGTCTTTTGTTACATAAAACGTAATTGTCAGCATTTATTTTCATAGTGGTAAAGCTATTTTTTTGAAGTAACTAACCGTTGCCACTTCCAGTAATATTACGAAACCAGGTAGATCTTAACAGCGCTAACTCTCGGCTTTAACTAAATCTTACTTGACTTATCCTCTCCCTAACGCCAAACATAAACATAATCTCGAAATGAGCTTACCTTAAGCTGTGCACCAGCTACCAACAATTAATTCATTACTTGTGTTATTTCAAACCAAGGTGGTTTACGTTCAGTATAATATTATCTTCCGTAATGTCATTTATTACGTAACGTGCAACAGATAGCGTTGGCAATTGGTATTTGATTTCTATCTCAAGACCTTGTTACTAGTCAAAGAAAAACCTGTACTAAACCAAACATTATACGTTACTAGCGGTGCCCCACGACTGCGTCCGCGCTTTTTGAGTTGGCTCTCTCCCTCCTGTCGCAGCGTGAATTTCTGAGCCTATAGCTTTCTTCCATAAATAATTTGTTGGGTGTGGTTGGACAATATTATCACAGCTGTCAGGCGAGAAGTAATTAAATATGTCAAATAAATTAAAGAAAAAATCTTGTGTTATTTTACTTTTTGATACATGGATTATGTCAGTCAGAACAATATTGCAAACAACATTAAAATTGTTGTTTTAGGTGAGCTATGTGCCTATTGGTAACTAAAACGGGGTTTCGTGTTATCACCTGCGGAATCATTTTCCAACCTGAGACGATGAATAAGGCAAGAAATTGGTGCTAGCTGGGCATGTCGTTGAGGTTGAAAATATTCGCCAAGGAGACATGACCGGTAGTTATCAAGGCCCATGTGGTTCGCAAAACTTTTCTCACGGCAACGACGTACAAGACAACTTCGTTTATAAGCAGATTTTAATGTTTTGATGCCGTCCAATAAAAGCGTATTCTGTGTCTAGTCTATTCAGTTCAATTCATAATTACATTTTTGTTTTTATAGTGGGCTGTCACTATGCAAACTTAATAATATAAATGCATTGACTCAAATCGTTTTAAGTGATAATATTTTAACTGTATCTTTGTAGAAATCATATAAACAGGACCAACTATCATTATTTTTTGGAAATACGAGATTATACTATTTGTTTTTTTCTTTAACAAATAATATATCATTTTTTAAACGGCACAGCCTGACGGTTGTTGACGAAAGTTGTCTACGACATTAGCTTCGTCTCTCTCAATTGAATGCCCAATCCTTCTTTTTCTCTAATCTTAACCTTAATTAATAAGAATTTTAAAAAAAAATATCCTTACAATAATACTGTAAAAGCGACTTTATTCGCAAAGTGATTAGTTCCAACAAAGTAAGTCTAAATAAGACTTTTTGGTGACAACATAATACGTAAGCAAGCACAATTACAAGCGCTTACTCGTCTGTCACACAGCCAAAGTTAATTTTTACCAGTGCAATTTATATTATTATGTTTGTATAGTGACAAAACACTATAAAAACAAAAGTGTAATTATAAGACCTTGCATGTTTTATTAAATATCGATCCTATAAGTATGGGCATCGTCTCATTCGGCAAAGCGTAAGAAAATACATAAAATATTGTACCACACTGACCTTATATGTGAAATATGAATTTTTACAATAGGGTATATGCCAATATCCCCTGGAAGAGGACGGAAGGCGTCTAAATTTTGGTAGGACTCATCTTGCAACTAGCAATCAGGACTGCCTGATTCCTTACGCTAAGACGAAGTTATAAACAAACTTTTTATTGATGCATACATATATTTAACGCCAAAATAACAAATGTCTACTACAATAATTTGGTCGATACCTGTGTTGGCATCCTAGTCCTGCAGCGCGCGCTCTTACGCACATTATTTTTAATACTTACCTATTTTTTTGCTTGTTTGATAACCCCGTCAAGTACTCGTTGTCGAGACGTTGTTCCCTTGACACTAGCTGAGCTACCAGGACTCAATTTCGCGTGAGTTTTCCCCCAAACCTTACTGAAGACCTTTGTGACTGTGCCTGTGTCCTTGGTGATCACTTACAACCCTGGAAACCAGCTATTAGCAGATAATAGGTGAATGTGAAAAAGTTTTTGCACCACCACGTTGAATCCACTGCCGATCTCGAACAACTCACTTTACTTGATCTAGATAGGGATGGAGTTATGTAATCGCCTTTCCGTGTTTGTGTTTATATGTGCTTTGATGGAAGAGAGCTGCTAAGTTATTAGTATGTTAGGACAGTTGAAACAGATTATGGCTCAAGTAAGTAGTATTATTGTTGGTTAAGTAGTAGTATTTTTTAAATTATGCGAATGCGAGTATGACTTAGAAACTGGTGACCTTAGATCACAGCTGTGACCTAAACTTTTGGGCCAGGTTGCGTGATCGACAGTAATAATTAGGTGAATGTCGTTACCAGTGAAGAAATAATACCTAAACCACATTTTGCCATTTCTATCGATCATGCAACCGAACCTTATATTCTACCAATATTGCCAAAAAGTTCGACCAGAACACTATTTTAACTTTAATTTCTTCAAAGCCTGATTTTCACAACGTTTACTGTGATAGGTTACGTCACGTCATGTAAACATAAATAATTCTTAATCATCACCAAGCAAGAAACACACATTAATTTTAAATATATTTTTTATAAGAAAGACCAGAAAAACAGCTTCAATCGTACGTTTAAAAAGTTAAAAGTTGAACAAACGCAATACAAAAAAACCGACTTCAAAACCAAAATGCACTAAAAAGTCTTAAATAAACTCTTCACCATCGAAAGGAAAGGAATCCGTTTTAGGTAAACAATTTCTTTTCGGAGTCGGTGCTGTGATAGTTGATGCTTGATGGTCAAAGTGATGGCCTTGCCTAAAACGGATTCCTTTCCTTTCGATGGTGAAGAGTTTATTTAAGACTTTTTAGTGCATTTTGGTTATGAAGTCGGTTTTTACTTTTTTTTAAAGTTTATTTTATTTCTTCATTTTTAGTGATTACATAAGAGGGGGGGGGGGGAGTTGCACCTTATGATTCAATTTTTTAAGAAGCTACAAATTACCTATCATAAGTTTCGTCATTACAATAACTGAACTCCTAAGCGTTAAGGAGTTCCACCATCAGCTCAGCCCCACAAGATGTTGACTATCAGACGCAACAACACGTCAACATTAAGATTCTAGTAAAGAAATAATATACGTGCCTTTAAAATTTGAGGGTTTCCCTCGATTACACCAAGATCCCATCATCAGATCCCAAAACGGAAAAAATGGGACCAACTAGAAAGTACACCCTCTAAGTAGGCGAAAAATTTTTTCGATTCGGTCGACAAACGACTGAGATATGAGGTAACATACATGCAAAAAAAAAATAATGATAAAAAAAAAACATACAGTCGAATTGATAACCTCCTCCTTTTTTGAAGTCGGTTAAAAAAATTTCTAATGAGTAAAATATTTTAGTCCTTCAGCTTGCAAAAGCAATATTAATGTATGCCTTTAACCTATTTTGACTCTTTACTATTTTCTTTAAACACATTTTAAGAAATTATGATGGTGTTTGTAGGAAACATGATTTTAAAACGGATTTCATTTTTGTATGTAATTTCATGCTAATAAACTTCTGTCAAATTATATACATTTAATAATTCTGTGATCATTAACTTATAACCAACGACCGAATAAAATTGAATTAACCGATTATTTAGGAACAATACTATTTTTTAATTTCGAAAGGGTGGCATCTTACAAATGCCATGTTGGTCTATCTAATTAAAAACTGAGTAAAAACTTACTTTTTACCCACGGTATGAAAATATTAAAAAGCACACTAGTCCATTCCACAATGGAATGCTATGATGCCCATATCGAGCTATTCTAATGTACAAACCCGAGACATTGCACGTATAAACCACCGTATATCCAGCTATTAACCCCCTTTATTTATTGCAATCAGCGCTCGACCGAGAAAAACTTAACCTTAACTCGGTTAGATGCAAAATCCACTCATAAATTGGTGAGGCGACGACGGTTTGGGCACATTAATTTGCGGTAAATCGCGCGGAAAATGGAAATTTTGTGCAGCCTCTGGCATGGCAAACTTATCCGCGCATCTGAAAAATAAATTCCACGTATGAACGTACCGGAATCCGCATCGTAACACGTCATAATAAGGTTGCCGTTACGCCACGGAACGGTTGCCAGCAAGCTCTAGAGGGTTAAGCGTATACTTAGAGACGTGATGTGAATCTTCGCCGATTTTTAATGAGCACGGAATTTAACGTTGAGGATAAATGTATTTTTTAGTTCGGTCTATTTGCTGGCACTTGGCTTTTGCTAGCGATTGGCTAGTTCGCAGTCAGAATATGTTATTTGAATCACTATTCGGAATCGATGTTGAATGCATTAGTGTCGAATGGTATGAATCATTGTTTATGTTAAATCACGCAATCTCATTTTATACACTTTTTATTTATTTAATGTTTCATGGAATGGTCTTTGATTAAACAAATCAAATTGTAATAGCCTCACTCAGATCAAACTTAGTTTTTCTTTAGTTTGCTAATAAAGTAAACGGCTATCAAAAAATATCAACTGTAACTTTGTACACACCTTCATGTAAACGGACATAACTAAAATTTCGCAACACTACTGATTTTGGCGTAATCATTTTCAGCAGGGTAAGTTAATTCGGCGTTTACTGTCCGTGCCAACATTTATAGGCCAGTTCCCATGAGTGATTAACTAGTGACTGACGTGGTAAGGGTCTGTTCACATAGGCCGCTTGTTTATACCAATCCATGTGGGATTAATGACCCGCTTTCAGCAAGCTTATATCTAGACTCAGTAACGCGTACGTACATAAACCTATATTAAAATTCAAACAAGGCTTGGATTCATGATTTGATTGTATGAAAATTCTTTGACACCTTGGTACGTAAACAAACGTACTGTGAATCACTCATTTTGTTGTATCTCTATATTTTTTTTATTACGGCTTCTTAACCTTAGATGATTACAATATATGTTTTGGCAATCACAAACAAAAAGTCAACTTCCATACCACTATTGCCTTCTCCCATACCTGTAGTAGTTGTGTAGTGGGGGGCAAACAATCTAATGACGATGAACTGAGAAATGTGAAGATTAACTCCATTGACTACAATTCAACACAAAGTCTATAATTGTATTGAAACGCATTTTCAAATGCCTTTAAAATTGAGATTCTTTTAAAAAAGGGAATTTCTTCTTATACTTAATCAATTACAAGTTTAAACATTTTTTTATTTTACTTAAACAATAAAACAGTTACAACAATAAAACACAAAAATAAAATTTGAATAAATATTTCGTCGTCATATGGTCTGCATGGCGTCGCGTTACTGAAACAGTTAAAATATTTTTTTTTATTTAAAGACTTTATTGCACATATTTATTATTAAAACGCGGAAAAAGGTTAGCATAGACTATTTTATTTTTCTTATAAAATCACAGAGAACATCATAGATGCAGAGCACAGATTATAAGTACAGTAGATGGCGCTAGTATCTTAAACTTAATTTCAATGAATATTAACACAACCACTCATTGAAATAAACTAATTATTATAAAGGCCTAATTCAGACATATACTTATGATGTTTAACACTAGACAAACTTTTTGTTAGGATGTCTGCAGGCATGCATGAGGTATGTAAATAAACAATTTTTACCAAACCATTAGATACAGCCTCCCTAATAAAATGAAAACGGACATCGATATGTTTACTTCTTTTATACAAGATACAATTTTCAGTAAGCTTTTTAGCACTTTGATTGTCATTGTACAAAATGATAGGGCCAGTGTCTTTTCCTGTAAGATAAGATAACAAATTTTTAAGAAAAATTGCCTCTTTGCTAGCTTCACAGATTCCCATATATTCAGCTTCAGTGCTGGACAGTGCTACAGTTTGTTGTTTTCTGCACTCATGAGATATTACAGCTCCTGACAACTTGAAGCAAAAGCCGGTATAAGACCGTCTGTCAATTGTATTTGAGGCCCAATCTGCATCTACATAGCAAACTATATCTAATTCATCTTTAGTAAATGTTAAACGGTAAGACTTGGTGGCCTTTAAATATTGTAACACTCTTTTGGCATGCTGCCAATGCATTTTACTAAAACAATTATTGAACTGACTCAAATAGCTTATACTGTATGAAATATCAGGTCTGGTAAGTATTGATAGGTACATGAGGCTACCAATTAATTGCTGATAGGGATATTTTGTGTTTTTATGTTCACTTTTCTCTAATTTTAAATTAATTTCCATAGGAGTAGTAATAGTTTCATTACAATTTTCTAGGCCAAATTTAGCTAACAAGATGTCAATGTACTCTTCTTGATCTAAGAACAATTGATCTTTATGGACCTTTATTTTCTAACTTGGCCTAAATCTTTCAATTTAAATCTGGAACATAACTGACTTTTTGCATGATTTACTTCTGATGGACTAGTTGAAAAAACAAAAAAATCATCAACAAACAATTAATTGGTAGCCTCATGTACCTATCAATACTTACCAGACCTGATATTTCATACAGTATAAGCTATTTGAGTCAGTTCAATAATTGTTTTAGTAAAATGCATTGGCAGCATGCCAAAAGAGTGTTACAATATTTAAAGGCCACCAAGTCTTACCGTTTAACATTTACTAAAGATGAATTAGATATAGTTTGCTATGTAGATGCAGATTGGGCCTCAAATACAATTGACAGACGGTCTTATACCGGCTTTTGCTTCAAGTTGTCAGGAGCTGTAATATCTCAATCGATTTTGTGGATTTAAGAATATAGCACTAAATGCGTTTTCCGTCTTTTCATGACTGTTCTGGGGGCATTTATTCATAAAATGTCCTTGTTGTTTACAACGATAGCACAGAATAATTCTCTTGGTTTTCTGATTTGACGTTTGTGCTTTTGACAGATTGACATCACGCTTTTTGTATGTTCGGAAAAAGCGCGGGAACCTTGTAAGTGAAAGGCGCCCAATTTTTGTAAAATTCAAAGTTTTTTATCATTACTGTACATTTCTTGTTTATATCTTTGTAAATAGTTAGTAAATAGTTTGTTTTATATGTGAAAGTGTTGGAGTCATGGGGGGTAGCAAGAAGCGGAAAAAGCAAGACCCTCCCGATGGGCCTCCAATAAGTGACTCATCATCTGACGAAGAAGATGCTTCATCAAAATATAAAATCTTTAAGGTACCAGGGTACTCCAGAAAGTACCCTGAAAATAGTAAAAAAACCGAATACATAGTTTTTGTATCACACAATGAAGAAAAGCCATTTACCGACAAAGATAGACTAGCAATTTCTCACGCCATACGAAAGTATTGCGTGACTGGTATACTCCATCTAAAGTCCATCAATAAGTACAAAATCGGCATTACTTTTGATTTATCCAACAATGCCAATGTATTCTTACAAAACAGGAAACTTCTGGATGATTTAGGTCTAAAAGGTACAATTCCGGCGAGCGACACGGAGGTGACTGGGGTTCTCACTTCAGTACCCACCGATTTATCAAATAAAAAGATTTCAGCTCTTATTGGCAGCTCACGAAATGTAATACAAGTCCGGCGGTTTATGCGTCGAGTGCGGAGTGAGGGTGGTGCGGTCTCGTACCAGCCCACACAGACTGTTGCGGTGACGTTCGCCTCCACAGAGCTCCCGCAGTATGTATACCTTGACTCATGGAGACATGAAGTAAGTGTATACGTACCGCCGGTGAAACAGTGTTTGCGCTGTATGAGGTTTGGCCATATCGCTCAATATTGTAAAAATGCTGAAGTATGCTCTATCTGCTCAGGCTCTCACAGTTTCAAATCCTGTACAGTTGAACAAAAAGATGCCAAATGTATAAACTGTAGTGGCAACCACGTTGCTATTTCAAATTCATGCCCACAAAAGAAAGCCAAAATTGAAGAAAATAAAATAAAATCCAGAGCTACCACTTATTCCGATCTTTTTAAAGAAAATTCTTTCCCTCAATTGTCATTACGAAACATAGAAACTCAGTTAGAAAACCTTACTAAATCAGATTTTTTTATGAACATTCTGACTAACGCAGTCACCAAATTAATTTTGAATCAAAAAGAAAACCCAATAAACTCTACAACTATTAAAGAAACCCTACACCTAACCTTCCGAAACAACGCTTCTTTTCCCGTAAATGGAACTTAACATTCTACAATGGAATGCACAAAGTATAACCAGTAATAAGATTTCACTTACAAAATATTTATATGATAACAATATACACATAGCTATTATTTCTGAAACTTGGCTTACGCCAATTAAAAGTTTTAATATTAAAGGATATATAACCGAAAGAAATGATATAGGCAACAAACACAATGGAGTAGCTATTTTAATTCATAATAGTATAGATTACAAAAAAATCAACACATATTCTGACAATTCTTTACAAAATATTTGTGTTAGAATAACTGTACATAGTGTAGAAATAAGTATTGTTAGTTTTTATTGCCCAGCGAATTCCACACCATCTTTTGATAAACTTAAATTTCAGTCTTTAATAGATTCAATACCTGAACCAATGATTTTCGCAGGTGATTTTAACGCTCATCACACACATTGGGGATGTCACTCAATAGATTCTAGAGGCAGAGACATTTTAGATATAATTGACAATAGTGATTTGGTATTATTAAATAATGGTCATGTAACAACTGTTGGATCTCTATCGTGGCGTTCAAATGCATTGGATTTATCATTGGTTTCCTCATCATTAGCTCTTTCTTGCGACTGGTCCGTTCATAACGATCCTCTTGGCAGCAGCTATCATCTTCCTGTAATTTTAAAAGTCTTTGTAAATAATAATGTAAATAGAGATCATTTGTATAATAATGGTATCATGCATTCTCCAATTTATCCTAACTTTAAAAGTGTAAATTGGAAAATGTATGGGCAAATTTTGGATTTTGAGCTGTCTGATTTTCGAATTGAAAATTATTCTCCACTGGATGCATACTCCACTTTCATAAAAATTTTGCACACTGCTGTAAGTAAGTGCCTTCCAAACCAAAATGTATCTATATCTTTCCCTACTACTACTTATAGTAATAGTAATACTACCGTTACTACTACTTTTAATAGTACACCTAAAAAAATATTCAAAAACCCTCGCCTTCCTTGGTGGAACAAAACATGTTCAGATGCTGTACAAAAATCTAAATTTGCATATATTAATTTTAAAAACAACCCTTCAGATGAGACATATATTGAATTTAAGCGTTTACAAGCTGTTAAAAAACTTACCTTGAAAACGGTTAGATCCAATAGCTGGATAGAATTGTGCAACTCTTTTAATCGATGTACTCCCTTGTCGACAATCTGGAATTTTATGCGAAAATTTAATAAAACATACTCCTGGACAAATAATGATGACAGTTGGGTTCTAGATTTTCTTCGTAAGTACACTCCTGATTATGTAAATAATAAAACAAACATTTCTTTCATTAGTGATGCTAATTCTGTAAATAGTTTCTTGACCGATTCCTTTACCAAGCAAGAGTTAATATCTGCCTTGTATTCTAGAAAGGATAGTGCTTTTGGTCTTGATGGTGTTCCATACATGATGTTAAAAAAGCTTAGCACCAAAGGATTGGACATGCTCCTGTTCATTCTGAACAATCTATGGCTAACAAATGATATCCCACATGCATGGAAGACTGATTGTGTAATTCCCATATTAAAACCAGATAAGCAGCGATCTAGTCCAGACTCCTATCGCCCTATCGCTCTTACATCTTGTGTAGGAAAGGTATTTGAACAGTTATTGAAGCAACGACTGGAATTTTATATAGAAAAAAATAACCTTCTACCTTCTAATCAATACGGCTTTCGTAGGGGTATGTCTGCTCGTGAAAGCATTTCTCAATTACAGCTTGATATTCAAAGTAGTTTATATAAAAATGATTTTGTGTTGTCTGTGTTTTTTGATGTTTCTGGAGCCTTCAATAGTGTAAATGTTGATATTTTGGGCAATGAACTACTTTCTATTGGGATTCCAAGCAAAGTGGTTCATTGGATTCAAAATTTTTTGGTAGAAAGGGAAATTTATGTTAAATATAATGGATTGCTGTATGGTCCAAGATTTGCTTCAGTTGGCACAAACCAAGGTGGCATCTTGTCCCCGTTAATTTTTATTCTCTATATTCGTCGTTTGAATATGATCTTGGGTTCTGATGTTAAAAATCTTCAATTTGCTGATGATTTAGTAGTTTATACATCTGGAAAAAGTTTGGCTAATGTTAGAACCCTTATAAATAAGGCATTGGAAGGATTGTTTACTTATTTCTCATACTTAAACCTTCAAGTTAATGCATCAAAATCAAAACTCTTAGTATTTGGAAATGTTAGAAATTCTACCCCTGATATTGTCTACAATCAAGTTCCTATTCCTGTCTCTCATGAAGTTAAGTTTTTAGGTGTTACTTTCACTCATAACCTTTCCTGGAAAAATTACATTGATTTAATAGCTTCTAGAGCTAATAAAGCCTTCAATATTTTGAAATCATTATGTAGAACATCTTGGGGAGCTGATCCCAAGATACTGTTGATGTTGTACAAATCTTTGATTCGAAGTCATTTTGAATACGGTTTCCTTTGTTTTGCCAATGACACTAAGCTGGTTGATGTCTTAGAAAAAATACAAAATAAAAGTTTGAGACTTATAACTGGAGCATTTAAAAGCACTCCTATTAATGCAATGCAAGTTGAGTGTAGACTTCCACCTTTAAGCATAAGGTTCTCATATTTAAAAGAGAGATTCTTATTGAAACTGTACAGTAAAATTAATAATCACCTGTTTCTTAACCTAAAACTTGCTCCACCTCCTCCCTTACGTAATCCCCTTTACATATTGCAGGGCTTCAGACAATTCCTAAATTTCCTTCAAACTTTGCAAATACATAGGTCTTCTGTTCTTCCATGTTATGTTGGAGTCTTCCAAAGTCACTTTCCTGCAATCAACATTATAATTGATCATAATTTGTTCTCAAAAGAAGATGTATATAGTAAATTCTCTGAATTTGATGATTGTAGATTTATCTTTACTGATGGGTCCAAAACTGAGTCTGCTGTTTCTTTTGCTATTTTTGATAGTTTATTGAATGCTGGAACTGGTTTCAAAATAAATTCAAACACAAGCATATTCACAGCTGAGGCTGTGGCTATTCTTGCTGCTTTGAAACATATAAAACACAAAAATAGCGGTTGTCTTAAATGGATAATAGTCAGTGACAGTATGAGTGTCTTAGAAAATCTTAAAAATAATAAATTTAATGCCGACACTAACTATTTGATTGTTGCAATCAAACAGTTATGGTTGGAATTAATATCAATGAATAATTTTAATGTTTCTTTTATTTGGGTACCGTCTCATGTTGGTGTCTTAGGTAATGAGAGAGCTGACTTTTTAGCTAGAACCATAACAAATTGTGCTACAATAGTCCCCGATTCTAGTAGTAATCTAGATGTCCATGTACCTTGTTCTGATATTGTTCCTCTTTTGAAGAAAAGGTACATTGACATTTGGAGAAAACATTTTAAACATAAAGTTCAAATTGAAAAGAAAGGTGTATGGTATGATGAGTGTAACACCCAAATTGGAATTTTGCCTTGGTTCTGCAAAGGTGACACCTATTTAAATAGGAAATTTTACACTTCAATTCTAAGGCTACGTTTTGGACATTGTAATTTGAATTTTCATCTCTTCCGATTGAAAATGGTTGATAGCTCTCATTGTGATTATTGTGATTTTGTGGTAGAGCAAACTCTATCACACATTTTCTTTGTTTGCTCGGCCTTTGGCATTCAGCGCCTTGTGCTCATGGACGAGCTGATTAAAATTTATGGCAAGCCTGATTTGGTGCCGCGCTCCATTCAAGCTCTTCTTGTAAATAGCCTGACTTACATACCTCTCTACAAATTTATTCTCTGTACAGTTTTCAGAATCTAATGTTTTTGTAAATATGTATAAATTTAGTTGTGGTTAAAACGTTGTTAAAACTTTCTTGTTGTTATTTTTGTAAATTGCTTGTTTGTTGATAATTTTTGAATTTGACATTGACGTTTGATACGTCGCTTCGTTCCCTGGTTATGACATTTTGATCCCACATGGATTTGGACTTGTGGTCTATTGGATTTTACTTAATGCATTTAAATAAAAATGGATCTAAATATCTCAAAAAAGACTGAATTCTTGGATAAGACATGCATATAAAACTAAAGAATTAATTTGCTCTAAATGAAATAAACTTATGACATTGTACTGTACTGGATTTTACGTGTATTTTGCTTTACATTTGAAATGAATGACTAAGCCATGGATTGAAGACATCACAAATACTGAAGACTTTATTTTTCCTAATTTGACAAAAAAATGAAAAACCTACGACAAGGCAGCATGGTCATTGACCTTAGCCTGTTCCAAAATGGAACGAAAATAACCAAAAAAAAAAATTTTTGTATGTTCATATAAAGAACGAAAATACGGTAAAGGAAGTATGGAACCGGCTTAAAACGCTCTTTGATGACTCTGGCTTCACACGCAGAATCGGGTTACTTCGTCAGCTTATATCTATAAGATTGGAAGACAGTGATACTATGACTGCATATGTAACTCAGATGGTCGATACGGCGCAAAAACTGAAAGGAACAGGGTTTGAAATCACGGACGAGTGGGTTGGTTCATTATTATTAGCAGGGTTGAGCGAAAAATTCGCACCAATGATAATGGCCATTGAACATTCCGGCATGAAAATAAGTACCGACGCCATTAAAGCAAAATTACTTGATATGGAATCAAGTACGGTTGGTAGTACTGACAGCGCTTTCTTATCAAAAGGTTGGCAACAGCGTTACAAAAAGCGTGATGTCAATCTGTCAAAAGCACAAACGTCAAATCAGAAAACCAAGAGAATTACTCGGTGCTTATTATTTGATGCAGACATGCCAAAAAGGTTCTGGGCCCATAACCTATTATTAAAACGCGGAAAAAGGTTAGCATAGACTATTTTATTTTTCTTATAAAATCACAGAGAACATCATAGATGCAGAGCACAGATTATAAGTACAGTAGATGGCGCTAGTATCTTAAACTTAATTTCAATGAATATTAACAATATTAACTGTGGCTTCTCAATACATTTTTGACAATATAATGTACGTCCGTAAAAATTTAGATAATTTCATGAAGAAGAGCGACATTCACTCATACAACACAAGAAATAAACACAAGCTTGTCGTTCCTAACTTCAGATTAGTTAAAACTAGTAATTAGTTCATAGGAAATTGTATAAAATTCTTTAATAATATACCACACAATCGTGTCGAATTGCCGTATCAACCGGCAATTCGAATTTAAGAAACACATTAAAACACGCTTATGTCTAAAGGCTATTTATAAGGTTCAAGACTACCTAAACGACACGAATGTGTGGTCCATCCAGCTTGCACCGACTGATGTACTTACCTTTGATGATTTTGATTTTACGGCAGCTAGTGGTGACTGAGTTTATTCCAGCGTTTCTTCTCAGCACTTGCCTAATTGTCTATGTTCTGTCTCGAAGCGCTGGTAGGGCCCAAAAGATAAGGAGACATGATTCGGCTCCTTCAGGGCACATTTATTTTTATTTTATTTGTCACTGTACATTTGACGTTCATAAGTGGCATATTGTGTCCTAAATTGAATAAACAATATTTGACTTTGACTTTGACTTTGCACAAATTTAGTATACAAAGGTGGACTTAATGCTAAAAGCATTATCTACCAGTCAAACTTTTAGGTCATGCAGAAAGGTGTCAACGGGTGCAGTGAAAAGCTTCTAAAGAAAGAAGGAACATAGTTACAATAATTCTATTATCCTATAATAATAAATATAGATATTATAATATATTATATAAATAGATAAACCTACTTTAATATAGTAACTTTAACTATAAACATATATAATTATACGTACTTAAGCATAAATAAAGCAATAATACATTCATATAATAATAATATTACTATTCAATTATTCACTCTTTCAGAAATGTGCGAACTCTATTCTTGAAGGATAACCTCGAATCAGTCTTTTTATATATAGGGGAAGAGAGTTCCAGAGTCGTGTAGCTGTCACTGTAAATGACTTAGAAACATACGAGGAGCGGTGAGCGTGTATACCTAGCCGAAGGTTGTCAGAGGAACGGAAAGAACGATCATGAGTTTGACTTAAAAATGGAAACATATTTTGAAGGTTAGAAGGGGCAGAGGGGTTATACAGAATAGTGTGAAGAATGCAAAGAATTCGAGAGTCTCTACGTTGACGGATGGTAAGCCAATTCAGTTGTGCTCTGTAACTGGCCGTATTTACGGAGGCCGAAGATGAATCTAACACAACTATTTAGGAGACGTTCAAGTTTATCAATGAAGGCTTCAGTGGGGTTAGTACAGCACAAATCAGCATACCCCATGATAGGAATGACTTTACTTTGCACAAGCAGAAGGTTCGTTTTGATGGGAGAAAGAATTTAAGGCGGTAGAGACTTCTCAGACATCTGATTACCTTACGCCTTACTTCAGATATGTGATCAGTCCGTCCCAGCGTAGAGTCAATGATAAGACCCAAGTCCTTTACACTGGAAGAGTAAGGAATTGTCGTACCTTTATACGCTATCGGATCCAGATCAACGGTATTAAGCCTAGAGATCGGTCCCGGACTACCCACGATGTAGGCTTGACACTTGGTAGGGTTAACTGAAATACCAAAGTTGTGCGACCAGGAAGATATATATTCTAAAGTCTCGTTCAATAGGTTTATTGCAGCAGATATTTCAGAAATTTCAGTTTGAACATATAATTGAAGGTCGTCGGCATATAGATGATACAGGCGGCGAAGGTTGTAAGTGACAATATTTATAAAAATTGAAAATAGAAGAGGGGATATTATTCCACCTTGCGGTACACCAGACGTCAGCATGTACCAGGCAGACATTGAGTTCGGAGTTTTAATTGACTGCACTCCAGCAGAGTCTTCACCACGCAGGTAGGATGAAAACCATTTCAAAGCAGAAGGAGAAACTTTTAAGTGGGATAATGCAGCCAGAAGGAGGTCATAATCAACAGCATTAATTGCATTAGAGAAATCTATTAAAACAAGAAGTGTTACTTTGGAGGAGTCCATCCCTTCCCAAATATCTTCAGTGACCTTCAGCAGAGCAGTGGTAGTACTTTGACCTGCCCGAAACCAGGACTGAAAAGGAGTTAATAAATTGTTTTTAAATAGGTGCGAGGACAACTATTTATGAACACATGACCCTTAAATTTTCGAAAGAAATGGCAAAATAGAAATTGGCCGGAATTGGCTTGGTGAAGTGGGATTACGGACTTTGGGAGTGGAAAGACGATAGCTTTACGCCACACATCTGGATAAGTGCCAGTGACTAAGGAAAAATTGATAATATGTGTGATAACAGGTAAAATAAGTTTTAGCAAAGGCACTATCATCAAGCGGCTTACGCCATCCACTCCGGTCGCTTTGGAGGTTATTGCCAAAATGGCCTTGCTAATGTCAGATTCAGAGACACGGGTAAATGAGAAGGGATCAACTTCATGAGCGGGAAGAGAACGCAAGTATGCTAGAGTATTAGCTAAATATCTAAATATCTCACTCAATATCTCCTAACTTTGTCTGAAACTAGCTTAATTAACGTCAGCGCAACTTTAATTTTCTTACACCTGAAATAGACAGTCAATACCAATATTAAACTACAGTTTCAGATTCATATCTTAACACGTTTTGGAAGAAAAAAATATATCGAAAATTTACATGAAACATATTTTGCTTTAAGTTTATGGACCACAACTTTGTCATTTGTTTAATTATTATAGCAGTGATAGTTTTTTTTTCTTAACTCATTGTATATGCTAGTGCTGTAAATTTTTTCACGTATCCACCTACTACCGTTTAGTTAGGGGTGGGTGGAGACATTGGAATCTTACAAAAACTTGCCTTTTAAAACTGGATATTACGGAAAGAAGCGATTTTATTGAAAAACTGTGTTAGAAAACTCACAATCATTTTAAAACGCCTATTTAAAGATACCCCAAACGATGGGTTAAGCAAGACAAAAAAAAACATCCCTACGTCACTTGCATAAGAGGTACCCCATTTTTTTTCTAAATTGTAATTTACAACTTAGGCGGGGAGATTCGAATACCTATATATATATACGAAATTACAGTTTTCTAGGACCTTAGGTCTCTATTCTGGACTGCGGACGGATATACGGACATGGCTAAACTGTAAGGGTTCCTTGTGGGACTACGGAACCCTAATAAGATATGCTAAATTCACCATTTCAGGCAATGTTTCCGACAACTCAAGAAATATTCCCCGAAATATAATATAATATTTGGGAATTTCTGATATTTATGCTTTAACGGTACGTTGTAACTAAAAGAAGCACTTTCACTAAAATAATAATGAAAAAATAATAAAGAGGCACTGTTACCTAATGTTTTCAATCTTGCCAGCAGCTTGAGCAATGTTACTGGGAATATTCCCACTTGCGGCAATATTCCCGGCAACCACACATCATTAACCCAGATAAATTGGCCTAAGTCTTCACTTGATAGATACCAGCAGACCAGAGGTAGACCTTTAAGTAGATGGTGTGATGACTAAGCAACTTGACTGCAGATCATTTTTGATGAACGCAATTTACATAAACGCGTTAAAACTTCTTTGTAACTTGTAGGTAGCTTGTGAACATGAAGACTTGTAAGCATTAAACATATCATGAAAATGTTTTACACGACAGCAAACTCTCAAAACAAAAACGGCCTAGTGAGGCCTGTGTAATGTGCAAAGAGTTCCGTAATCAACTTAACTAATACATGTACACATTTTTTTGCCCTTTATATATAATTTAATTAATATCAACGGTTGCCCGATAAGGTTATGATTCCCTTTTAATATCTCGACAAAACTATAAAATAAAAAAACATTATCGAAATAATAATTTGAAATTCCTTCATCATTCCAAATTACTGTTTTGCAGCACTAAATGTGTCTCAAGCTAAACAAAAGACTTGGACGGAACATGGCAAAACTATTAGATTGAACTTAATAAAATTATTTTGCTTTAAATTTCCGCTCAGCGACGCCAGCGCAGGCCACTAACAACACATACCTAACTGAAACCCTAAACTAGGAAGTGGTACTTACGCTATTGTTCAATTTTAACACGTATTTCTGCTTTTGGTTTATACGAGCTACCTGTTTTTTCAAACTGCTATAAAAAAATACATGTGTAAAAGAAGATTCCACACTACTGCACTTACGGAGAGAAAACGTTGCTGTTCTGCGGTAAGTCTCTTATCGGTCGAATCGTCAAGCAAAAAAATAAGATAATTATTAATTTGCTTAAAAATTGTGGTTTATTTTTAATTTTGTATTTAATTAAGTATATCAGAAGTACACAATTATTTTTAGTGCTTTTTTGTGTTTTTTTTTTAGTGTTTTTGACGACGCCTCAATCGTTTCTTCTTCAACCAGTGGTTGACTGGTAGATAATGCTTTAAGCATTCAATCTGCAATTTGTACTTTATTTTTTCAGTGCAATAAAGAATAAAATGAGTTAATAATAACCGACATTGTGTTAATTTTCAGTGTGGTACAGATACCTCATAAATAACGAATTTTGAGAAAATTAGGTTAGGTTATTCATAAAGCTGACTAAAAAGCTCAAAATAACACATTTGCTCTCTGTTTAGGAGAAACAAATTCATTTTTTTAAATGTATTTTTTTATTTATGATTTTTAGTTTTTACCCATGTCTCAAAAACTAAGCTGAAACATACGTGATTGATTTAAAAAAATATTCATCTCTATGATTTCTCGTTTTTGTGAAATCCATGGACAATCATACAAACATGCATACAATTTTACACACGTATTAAGAAGCCTTACTAGATCAAAATACTCAAATATTATCAAATTCTAACGATATCACACACATATAAATTGAATTGATTACCTTCTTTTTTAAGTCGGTAAAAATGATATTTTAGGCCCGATTTTGTTATCGATAGTTTTGGTTAACATCTAAGTTAAAGACCAGGCCTTTGTTAATATATTTGACTGTGAGATTAGTAAGAAAAAAGTTGATGTTTTTTTACTAACTGAGGTAGTTGAATATTTATAAGTTTAGGTAGCAGTAGTTCACCATGCGAGTACCGTACGTGTTGTTTGTGCGTGGTTGTCTGAGTTGTTTCAGAATTCAGTCAAACATTGAGTGTAATTAATATAGTGTATAATTCTTTATGAATATAAAACATTGAGTGTGTTCAGCAAAGTGCCTAACAAAATATTGTTTGTCTTGTGTCTTATAATAATTATTGTGCTAATGTGTGGTGTCTGCAAAAGGATTGGCGACGTGTTACAATGTCCCAAAAGACCAGGTGCGTTAAGTGTTACGACTTCCGTGGTGTAGTTCCGTGGATAAACACGCTGGTTTCAAGGCGTTGCCACTCTGAGGTCCCGGGTTCGATTGATGCATGATCAATCGATGGATCCCAGTCAGGTCAATGTAGCAATCAACATTTTCTATATTTTCTCGGAACTGGAGCTCTATTTTTGAATCACTCGCTTGGATATAGCGTGTGATCTTCATTTAAAAGCGAAATTAAAACCAACGAAAACCGGACAAAATATATACGTAAATACTCACAAAATTAGGTTATATTTTTAATTATCAACTCTGCGTGGAATTAAACTGATTTTCATACGAAAATCGCACATTAATCAATGAAAATCACACGCGATTTTGACGCGGAGATTCGAAAATAGAGGCCCTGGGTGTTGTGGTACCGTTGTTTCTGATTTCCATAACACAAGTGCATTAGCTACTAACTTTGGAGAGCAATGCATGCAATTGGTGTCCAATATTTACTTTACAAATTATCAAATATCATAACGAGGGTTTTGTTATTTTAGAAACTATAATGAACGAGGTTTTAAGTTTCATCTTTTAAAATTGTAGAACTAAACGAGGTATAAAGAAAATTCTAAATTTAACGTTTATAGATACTTATTTTAGTATCTCGGTGTATGAGAAGCGACCTTGAAATTTTTGAAAAAAACAAATCACTCTTACCAAAAAGTTATTGCCCATAGCTGAAACATGACGCATTCTTTATGTTCCTTGACTGTAAATACAAGTACGTCAGATAACACAAAAAAATAATACGTAACATTTAAAACAGCGCATTCTATAACTCTGTTGCGCCATATTAGATTCTATTTGTTTAAAAGTATGTTCAAATTCAAATTCTTTCATTGCAATTATGTTTCGGGTTTCCGCAGGAAGCGTGTAAAAATTGCAACCATTATTAATTTTCGGTTTAGCATTAATGATGGAAGAAATTAAAATGTTTTTTTGTTTTTAAGAATAGTTTATTACAGACCTATGTATGCTTGACTTGTCTCCTAATAAGGCTACCACGTAAAAAATATATCAGTGAATCTTCAGTGGCGGTGCTATGGTTCAAATCACAGAATCTTTAGAAGTTATAAAACACTTTTTTAAACAGGTTTTTGTGTGGTACCAAAGTCACATTTAGTTATAACCACTTGAATGTTGTTTGGGCTGAATTCATAATCAAAGTTATAGCAACAGTTCATTTGCCTTATGATTGTAACAAAGTTTAATGTTGTTAGCCTTATTATGTTGTATTATTAACAAGAGCTATTGTATTACAGCTCTAAAGGTGCGTATCCATTTGAGACAGACTCGGGGCGAGGCAGCCGCTCGACCTGAGGCCGCACAAGTGGAGACGCTGCCTCAACCTGAGGCAAG
Organism: Pyrausta purpuralis; assembly: GCA_963924145.1. Taxonomy (NCBI): domain Eukaryota; kingdom Metazoa; phylum Arthropoda; class Insecta; order Lepidoptera; family Crambidae; genus Pyrausta; species Pyrausta purpuralis. The sequence goes on along the minus strand of OZ001648.1, from coordinate 4,930,443 downwards.
CCGCGCCATGAGGCAAATTCATTGCCGCGGGCTGAGCCATATTTCGTCGGTTTTTTGGACGCGCTCAAAGAAGCCTCAGTCCCAGTCGTGCACTTGGTGGGGAGTAGCGTCTCGCTTTAGGTCGCTTTACACTGATTTCGGATCAAGGCGAGGCGACATGCCTTACCTTGATCTACAACGTGTCTCGAGCGTATGCCTCGGAGAGAGCAGCCTCGGTTTGCTTCAAATAGAGACTACTCGGTCTGAGGCTGCTTTAATGGATACGCACCTTATCAACACATCACAGGGGCTACATTCCGGTGCGGTAGTCACTTGTTAACCTCTGTCATTCAAAGGAAGCGAGTCGTATCAAGCGTGTTCTATACAGATGTCAATATACTGGGAGCGTGATTCATAACCTTTTGGTCCTACAGAAATAGTGTAACATAAAACAGAACAATGCTAGAGAGTCAGCTTCGATCCCAGCAAAAGTACTTAAATTAAGCATAAGTACTTCATTTATAAATATAGGAATAATATTAAAAACTTGAGCAAAATTTTGTTTTATATTCATAAATGTAAGACAGTTGAGATGCTATTCCTACATAACATTATTTTTTGTTTATGAATCGGAAAGTTTTTAACACCTTCCCACAAATTTCAGCTGTCTGATGCTAATAGTTTTAGAATAAGGTGGCTGTGACATACGGACGGACAGACAAACTTGACGAAACTATAAGAGTTCCGTTTTTTGCCATTCAGCAATGGAACCCGAAAAAATTACCTGCTAACATAGCCTATTTTATATTTTTACTTTTTTATCGTTCTTCTAACCTACTATCTAAAACCATACCTTTTAATAAATACGTAATTAAATTCTTGGCGATTGGCGACCCGTCTGGTGTAGTGGTCGAGAAATCGCCTACTACGCAGCGGGTGCGGGTTCGATCCCCGCACAATACAAACATTTGTGTGCATGAACATGTCTGTTTGTATTGGTCTGGGTGTTTTCTATGTATATCATGTATGTATTTACAAAAAAAAAGTATTTAAGTATTATATCCGTTATCTGGCACCCATAACACAAGCTTTGAGTAGCTTACTTTGGGGCTAGATGGCGATGTGTGGGAATGTCCAAAGGATATTTATTTATTATTTATTTATTCTACGTAGTTGTTATTAATTTATAATTAAATTTTTATCATTAATTGATCTTGCAAAATCCACAGGTTTGCCAATGTATCGGCAGCCGAGTGGTGGTATAAGCAAGCCTGGATAGCGTTATACACAAAGTAGGGTTCAGTGCAAGTATTAATTCGCTCTTCATTAGAAATAACAATCTAAGATCCAGTTGTTTGTAAGCCATGTCATCCCCTGAAATAGTAGGTGGTGTGCTAAACAGTGACCCATTAAGAGGCCAATTTTACCAACGTCAGATAAGACTTATCCGACTGAGGGCCGATTTCACCATCCTCAGATAAGATGTATCAGACTGAATAAATATACATAGACCGATTTTGATATGAAATTTACATAAATAATTGCTGACAAATAGGTGACGTTTTCAAATAAGAGTCTTGTTGTGCCCTATTCGACGAATATCCTTTATCTGTCGTTAAAAAAAAACCTTAGAAGCATAAACATATCAGAAAATTCCACAAACGCAATAAAAGATTTCCATTTCAACTCCAATATACTTACAAGCTTGGTGCTATGTGTACAGTTGGCCTAAAGTACTTTAGGAATGCAGAAAATACTATGTCCAAAAACTATGAGTAAATAAATAATGCTGAAGCCATAGAAATATGGCTCAAGATTACTTGAATAGCTTTCTTTAGATAAACATCAATTTGAACGATTCTCTAGCAAAACTAAGTATATGGAAAAATTTAACTTTTAGATAACGGTAGTACCAATAAACGTAGACATCTAGCTCAGACCTTATGAAGTTCTGAGCACGGTCTAAACAACGCCAATTTGTAAGGTTTCATATTTCCCTCAAATTCAGATGTTGGTTAAGTCAAACAAAAAATAAATTTAGTTATATTAACGACCGACGATACCACCGACCGACGTCGTGTAGTGGCTAAGCATGCTGGTTTCAAGGCGTCGCCGCTCTGAGGTCCCGGGTTCGATTCCCGGTCTGGTCAATATAGAAATCAAAATTTTCTATATTGTCTCGGGTCTGGGTGTTGTGGTACCACCGTTGTGTCTGATTTTTAATTACTTTGGGATCAGCACAATGTATGTGATAGGTGTCCAATATTTGTTGGTAGAAATTCGATGGTGTTTTATTTTCTGTATTCACTAGCATAAACTGTGTGGTATTTCTTGCCATTACCGTCCTATAGCTGAGAAAAAGCCTTGTAAAAACACTACAAAAAAAACTTTATTTCAGACTGCCATCCATAATTGGTCAAATTTTTTAGTGCAACATTTTTCACAATTCCTGATGTAACTACCTTCTTTTGTCGTCTTGCAGCCAAATTAGCCTGTCGTGATCTTTTTTCTCCTTTGAAAGAGTATTTTCAACCCATTCAACTTGGTTTCGGCAGTAAGGGAGGTTGCGAGGCCGTGGTTCATTCCGCTCGCAATTTCCTCTCCTGTGACGAATCTGAAGTTTTTTTGAAAGTTGATGTGAAGAATGCTTTCAATTCTCTTGACAGGTCTGTCTTGCTGAATGAAGTTCAGACTCACACTCCACAGATTTATCCCTTTGTTTTTCAGTGTTACCATAATCAATCAAAATTACTTTACAATGAACATTCAATTGTTTCTGCAGTCGGTGTTCAGCAACGCGACCCTTTAGGTCCAGCCCTTTTTAGTTTAGGCATCCATCCTGTCATTTCATCCTTAAATTCTAAATTCAATGCCTGGTATGTGGATGACGGGTCCTTTGGAGGCAAAGCAGATGTTGTTTTCCAAGACCTTGTCCAGATTATAGAAGGATTTAAGAAATTAGGCTTGGAACTGAACCTTTCAAAATGTGAACTTTTTATTAATGATCACGTTTCGTCTGGTTCCCGTCAGGCAATCATTGATAAATTCAATTCCCTTGCTCCTAACATTAAAATTCTGAATTCTGAATCGCTTTGCCTCCTGGGTGCCCCTCTTCTTGATCCCAGCATCGAACCTTTTCTAGATAAAAAATTGAATGATTTCACCCTTTCAGCCCCTAGATTAGAACACCTAAATTCACACATTGCATTTACTATTCTTAAATCGTGTCTTTTTGTGCCTAAATTTACATATTTCTTACGTGCTAGTCCTATCTGAAAAAAAATAATTATTTAAAACTATTTGACACTACCCTTAAAAATAGTTTGGAAAAAATTTTAAATTTACATTTCGATAATAATTCTTGGGCTCAGGCTTCGCTTCCTATTCGTTTTGGTGGTATCGGAATTCGCCAAATTTCTAGTATAGCCCTCCCCGCTTTTCTATCCTCTTTGCATAGCACTTCCGTTTTAGCCGGAAAAATCTTTGAACATCCTCGCCAACTTTCTGAGGTGAGAGAGGCGGAGGAGTTTTGGCAAGGCCTCTGTCCTAGAGAAGACATCCCAAAAGAACGTCACCAGCAAAAACTTTGGGATGTCCCTCTTGCGGGAGAGACCTTCAATCATTTACTTCAAAATTCCGTCAGTGACAGTGGTCGCGCAAGGCTCTTGGCAGTTTCCTGCAAAGATTCTGGTCATTGGCTTCATGCTTTACCGTCGAAAAATTTGGGCACTCTTTTCGATAGTGAGTCTTTCCGGGTGTGTGTGGGTCTTCGCCTTGGTACCCCTATATGTGAAATTTTTACGTGTCCATGTGGCAAAGAGGTTGATAAATTTGGTCTCCACTGCCTTTGTTGCCAGCAAAGCGCTGGGCGTCTCGCCCGTCACGCTACCCTTAATGACGCCATCAGAAGAGCTCTTGCGACCATTAATGTTCCTTCCACGTTGGAACCACGTGGTTTGGTCCGTGATGATGGCAAGAGACCCGATGGCCTAACGCTTATTCCCTGGGAACGGGGTCGGGCCTTAGTTTGGGATGCAACTTGTGTCGATACTTTGGCCCCTTCCCATCTCAGAGAATCAGCCCTTAAAGCTGGAGCAGCAGCGGAGTTGGCTGAAAACGCCAAGCGTCGTAAGTACGTTTCACTTGCAAGTGATTATGTGTTTGCGCCGTTTGGTGTTGAAACATTTGGGCCGTGGGGACCCTCTGCTAAATTGCTTATAAAAATTGCGCCAAAATTAAATTCTTTAACAGCCAATAATAAAGCTGGCTGGTTCCTAGCCCAAAGGATCAGCATAGCTATCCAACGCGGCAACGCAGCCAGCATCATAGCCTCCTTGCCGCAAGGAAATGGTTTCGTTTTTGAATAGGTATTAATTTTTTTTTTTTTATGTTGCATGTCTTAGTTTAATTTTTTCTTGTTTGTTATTAATAAAGTCAGTCTTAGTACCTACTACCTTCTTCCTATAAATTTTCGTTTAATATAGTTCAAAATAGGGATCACTCAGTTCGGACGATCGAGAAAAAACAAAATTTTCATTTTCTCTTAAACCATTAAGATTTCAATCACGATCTTTGTTTCACAAATTTTCCCAGAAACATAATTTATAATAAACATGATAATGTTTCATACTCTTTCAGTATAAGGTGGTGTTTTAGAAGATCACTAAACTGAACATAGTGCAATCTGAGTAATCCATATAAACCGTTCTAAATCTTAAACCTGGCTTTGAAACGATTTGAAAACTTGTTTAGCAGCTTTTACAAATTCTTCACAATTATTTCAAATGCAAATTATAAACACATAGGTAGTATATTCTTGGATACGTGTTATAGTTTATTCTTCAGGCGTCCAGATTGAGAGATCCAGTAAATTAGTTCTAACTTTCTTTGTTTACGTTGCACAAATTTTATACCTTACCATTACGTTTTCACAATTATTGCCTAAATCCTCTTATAATTTGTTTTTTTTTAAAGATCTCCCAGACCACACGCACATAGAGTTCGCTCACATTCACATCATTCTTTAACTACATACGTTTTTCGCCCCATTTTTCGGCAGGTTGAGTGTACTCTGGTCGTAAAACCAATTGCAAGTCAACTGCAAAATATACTAGTGCATTCCTGGACGGTATTGCAGTGGAAAGTTCACGATCGCAATCCTCACTCAGGTGCAGTTAATAAATTTTGTTTAATGTTTTATACGATTTAAGCGAAAATTCTACGTGCAGTACTGATACTTTGTCTTGGCATCCGTGAGTTGATAATATGACGTCTCGGTTGTTAGTAAGGAATTATGAGTAACCGTATTATGAGCAGCTGATTTAGACTACGGTGGCCAGTCTCGACGACTAGCTGACTGCGCGAGACATATAGTGGAAACACAGGTGTACTTTTTTTCCTTTCCCTCTTATAGCTCAATGGGATAGCATACTGACACGTCAGGAGAGCGATCACGCACAGAACCAACGGCTTTACGTGATTTTCGTGGCACGGGGATGAAACACTGCCACCTTTAAACCTCCAGGCTATCCTGAGAATTTTTTAATATTTTTGCCCCGTCTCGGGGAACGAACCCAGGCGCCTCTGGCGCAACAGTCGCTTTGAAGTGCGACCCTCTAACCGCTGCGCTACCGAGGCAGTCAGACATACGAGTAGGTATGACTTGGTCAGGGTTTCATTTCATTTCATTCATCAGAAACCATACTGAATCACAGTTGCCTAAAGCGTCAGTATGCTAGTCGCATAGTAAAACCGGTGAAACAAAAATTTCTGAAACATTAGCGTATTGCGATGCAGTTTTGATAGGTAAGCGGCTCATTACGGTCAAATTAGAAATTCATATTGCGATTTCGCATGACAAAAATAATATTATAATTATAAAACCACATAAATCGTTTTTTGCTTTATAAACGTACCACTATCTAATTATAATATTATTATTGATATTATTCGTTTACACTGAGTCAGAATTGAGCAACTTAATCCGTTCAATTTCAGTGTAAAATTGTATTAGCAATATTACGATGCTTTGCTATATAAATATACTTTAAAGGAGGACTCAACAATGTATCATACTCGTAGCTTATATTAGAGGAAAATCAATAGATTCCATTTCATTTAAAATTATTTTATTTTATTTTAAATAAATTTTATTTCATTTCAAAAAAATATATTTTTATTTTAATATTTATGTTATTATATTAATAATAATTTTACCAAAATAATGCAAATTGCAATACAAATTGCTCATTGGACACAACATAACTTCAAACAACTCATTAAAATATAAGTTAGGATAATTTAGATTCTAAAACAGTGCTAAGAGAAATACAAACCTACTAATTTATATTGGATTGTCATGGTGTGGCGCAGGAACAGCAGTAGTGCTGAAAAAGATTTTTGCTTTGCGACTCGTTATTTATTCCATTTACCAATCAACAAAAAATCGTGAGTCATCATGGCACAATCTCCCCGTTAATAACAATTTATTGCCTATATTTCACGCCCTGCCTTTCGTTATCTGCCTAACAAACCTTGGTCACGCGTTCGATTTCTGTCCGAATCTCGTTAATCGCTATCCAGAGAGGATTATTGGATTTCATAGGCTTTTATTGTCTGTGCCACGGTATTTGCATAGCGTGAGTGATAGTTATTCAAACCTGAGCCTCAGATTTAGGTCAGATTTTGGTGAATGTAAAATTGGATATGGGTTTGTAAGTGAATGAAATATTGTAGAGATTGTCTTAAAGGAGAAATTAGTTTAAAGTATAACATTGTCCTTTTAAACTTTTGAGATTAACAAAGTAAATTCGGTTTCACATTAAACAAAATATGGTTCTATCGCTTGATTTCAAGCTTTCACTCTGTACTTTAATAAAAAATATGGTGGCTTTGTGAACCTTAATCCAGAAAAAAAATTATTTTGTTTAAAACTACTACTCAACTACTAGACAAACCTCTAACTTTTTTATCGGTAAGAAAAATCATGAAGAATGAAAGAAGAGGCATGGCGATAAATTATTTTGAACAAAAGTCAAAAATGTTAGTTACAAGGGCGTTAAATGAAAAACAATAGTTTTTAAATCACGCGTATTTTATTAACTCGAGTTTGGTAGCTATGCTGCGCTATTCTCAATCAATACACATTAATTGACAATAATATAAATTATTCTTAGAATTATGGGTACAAAAATAAAATGTAAAAATGACTATCTACATACAAATACGGGTGAAAGTTTAATTGTTTACTTTAGATCTGTAAATTAATAAACACATCCAAAAATTAAGAAAAAAAATAACGATTTCAGTTTTTTTAAATATACTCTTAATCAGCACCGTAATGTGATAATGTAATGACTGAAAATCATCTAGACCTAGCATCTGCAAGGTTTGTTCAGTCACCGTCAGATATTTTACTTCTGAACAGTTAAAATATTAATAAGTTCAATACACTTCAAGCTACCCTTAATATTTGAACAGTAATTAGTTCATTAATATCTGAGCAGAACTTAGTCTGTAAATTATCCTTATTCAGCTCACTCACTATTAATGGTAACTTGTAATGTAGCTACATTCAATTAAATTTATTATCATTTTGACTGCTCAGAAGTATTTGATCACCTTGAGGCGTATTGCGATCCAACTAAATCCGTTCAATTTCCACTCAGTGTTAACGAATATTATCAATATAATAATATTTTAATAATACTATAATGGTATACACATTAATATGTTTGTTATATATTATAATACGGAATTGCAATACGAAATGCTTATGAGACAGTAAAGCAGAGCATTTAACTGTCAAAGCTGGATCGCGATGTCTGCTATAAAATATAAGACGGTGACCGTTTGTCGAAATTTTAAAAAAAAACAGGTGTTAAACATCAAACGCTAGTTCATTTTATGGAGAAATAAAAACCAATTATCTAATTTCGCGTTTTTAAAACTGTTAGTACAATTTAATAACTTAAGGACAAATCTGCAAATCCAACACTTTTTATACTTATTTAAGGACATTATTTTACATTATGCTCATATTTCTTTCTATCTACAACAAACAAGTCTATCTTAAACAGGGTATGAAGTCTTTCATCACCTAATATTTCACATAATAATGTATCTTACCATAGTATGTTTTTTTTATTTGACAAACATTCGTTAATTTATATTAAGTTTTAATTACTTTACTAAACCAATACAAAACTTGAATACGTTAGGAAAATGCTTAATATTATTTTATACAATCACTAAACTAAAATATAAAATTACTAAACTATTTAAAATCGCTATCAGTCTGAATTCAACAAGTAATGCTACACTATTTACAATTTTATTCGTGTTATATTGGGTAAATCTTTACGTTAGGATATTCTGGCAGCGCTTTGGTAGTAATACTGAACTTAAGCAACCTACGGCGCGGTCGTGTTTGGATGGGTGACCATTCCGACCATTTAAGTGGCGTTTATCACGATAATCTCCGTGTTTCAGACAACACGTGTTAAGCCGTTGATGCCGGCTAATATCAGTTCATATTAGTCGTTAAGCCTAGTCAGAGGGCCTAAAGGCGGCTTTATCAAATCTGACAGCAAGGTAGGTCGCTTGCTTTGCAACATCCCGCCAGCAATCCGCACTGAGTCCGCGTGGTGGAGTATGGCTCATACCACCCCATACTTGAGGTTAGATCTTTGCCCGTGTGATGCTCCGGGGCGGGACCACCTTGAGATTGGCGATTTCAATATGCAAGAAAAAAATGTAGATAATGTGTATATAATTGTATACTTAATTAAAAAAAATGTATATCTATAGATTCGTTGTTAAATTAAAATCAATGTGGGCCCGCTGGAGAGCATACTCACCAGCGGGCCCACCAGGATAATTCCGCTACCTAAGAATATTTAAATTTCTTTTATGACACCATAAAATGTATATTAAATGTATAACAATCTACTATAGTCAATTCCATATTTAGTTTAGTCTATAAATTGTTACGACTCCTTTTAAATTTGCCTCCGGAATATTAGAGAAACGCCTGGTAAAAAGGCATTGGCACAGTCTTCTTTAGGAGTAAGTGAGTGTAGTTTTCTATCAGAACGTATTGGCGTGATATGCTATTTAGTTAGTTGATGACATTATTTAACTGTATGGTTTATTTTTATTATTTTCCTGTAATAATTGAATCAACGTGCTGCTCCGGGGCGGGACCACCTTGAGATATTCCGGAGGCAAATTTAAAAGTGGTCGCAACAATTTATAGACTAAACTAAATATGAAATTGACTACACATTAATTAAACATTTTATGGTGTCATAAAAGAAATATGAAAATCCTTAGGTAGCGGAATTATCCTGGTGGGCCTGCTGGTGAGTATGCTCTCCAGCGGGCCCACATTGATTTTGATTTTACATCGAATCTATAGATATACTTTTTTTTAATTGAGTCTACTATTATATACACATTATCTAAAAAAAATCTTGCATATTAAATTCACCAATCTCAAGGTGGTCCCGCCCAAGAGCAGCACGTTGATTTAATTATTACAGGAAAATAATAAAAATAAACCATCCAGTTAAATAATGTCGTTAACTAACTAAATAGCATATTACGCCAATACGTCCTGCTCCTGATAGAAAACCACACTCATTTACTCCTAAAGAAGACTGTGCCAATGCCTTTTTACCAGGCGTTTCTCTAATATTCCGGAGGCAAATTTAAAAGTAGTCGTAACAATTTATAGACTAAACTAAATATGGAATTGACTATAGTAGATTGTTATACATTTAATATACATTTTATGGTGTCATAAAAGAAATTTAAATATTCTTAGGTAGGGGAATTATCCTGGTGGGCCCGCTGGTGAGTATGCTCTCCAGCGGGCCCACATTGATTTTGATTTTACAACGAATCTATAGATATACATTTTTTTAAGTTGAGTATACAATTATATACACATTATCTACATTTTTTTCTTGCATATTAAATTCGCCAATCTCAAGGTGGTCCCGCCCCGGAGCATCACACCTTTGCCCAGCAGTTGGATGATTAAAGGCCAACTTACTTTTTGACATAAAATATGACAAAATGCAATTAATTATAAAAGGCCAGCTTTGCTTAAAACAATATGATTTTCATTTATAACTTTACATATTTGTAGACATTTTTCTACGATATAAAAATGGATAAATACATACAGGATGTTGTTTTGGTCAGCAAAGAACGATCAAGGTGTGGTTATACAAACTATTCTGATGAAAAAAATAATATTAAAAAAAAAAAAAACCTGATATAACATTTTCTTATTGCGGGCTAGCGAACGAGTCAAAACTACCAATACCAGGTCGCCTCATTGTAGCCTACTAGCTATGGCGAGGTATGTTGTAGATACACGCGAGCTACGCATAGAGATGCGAGTTTCTTCATTCGTTTTTTGTTTAGAATATTGTGAAGTGATTTTCCTGTATAAAACTTGCATAGAATTTAGAGAAAATATATTTTTCTCATAACTTCAACTAACTCATATTATAATCCCTGAGTTGGATGTCACTGACCAAAACAACAACCTGTATAAAGTTATCTTCTTCCTCGCGACTAGTTTAAAATTGTAAAACATTCCAAAATGGATTCCATCATTTTCATTATTCAACTGAGTAGACGTTTTTCGAGCTGATATAATTTTTGCCGATGTAAGATGCAAATAAGAATCTTAGAAATTCATACGATTGTGCAAAGCGCCCGAAGGTAGAGCGAAGAAAAATATTTTCTGGCTCCAAGCCAAAATGCACGGTACGAATTCACCTGATTTTCATTTACGACGTAAATCAGGTATTAGGTAGGAAATACGAAGTTGCAAACAGTTTATGTGATCTTACTGTTTATGACCTGAATGTTATTCAAAGCTTTATAAGGATTTGAAATATTTTTCGCTAAGTTATAACCTTAACTGTCTATGCTTTCATAATAGAGTGACCTTTATCCTCTTTATTGACGTATTTGGAAATAATGCTTTCGCTTGTACTTAATTTTAGTACTAATTTTAGTGGTATTTTCTTGATTAAGTAATTAGTAAAGAAAAATGATTGATATACCGTCTCTTTTGTATTATTAATAACTTTTAATGACAAGAATGATAATAGTTATTCTTTTGAAATAATTAAGTATGTTTTACAAACACACCTGCTTTGTAAAGTACATACAATATTCCTCAAATTATTAGTTCTTATTTATCTACCTGAAGTAGGTACACATTAGTACACACATACGCTGAGCTAACCACCACCGACATGAATGAATCGACAAACATGAACGTCAATTCAATATTTTGATTACAAGCGTGAAAGAACGTACGTTATAATAAAATAAAATTGCTTCCGCAAAATTATTCCACTGGACTTTCATAAATAACCAATAAAAAGTTTCGTTCAGTTAAAAACCGGCCAAGTGCAAGTCGGACTCGCACACTAAGGGTTCCGTGCCAACTTTAACTGAATTAGGAATCCACTTACTTCCACTTAGCCAAAATACTGAATTTGTTGACAGCAAATATAACTTTGTTTTTCATAGTATTTGTATGAATGACAAAGTTGTTTGCGGTCATCGAAAATGTGTTCTATCTCAAAAATAACTAGTTCGATTTACAAACAGACAGACAGACTTGACAAAATTATAAGGGTGTTTTTTTGCCATTTGGCTACGGAACCCCCAAAAAATGGTTTCAATAGCTCCAATATGTAATGTAAATATTATTTATTTACACGTAATTAAAATGCGTTAATATACTAGACAATAGGCACATTCTGGGAATATGAAATAACGACCTTAAACTATTTATAAATAAAACTATCTTTTACAACATTTATTTCATCTATTCATTTAGCGATTACATCACTATTTTTAGCTTATTCTTACATTAAAGGCCAACTGTATAATTATTTCAATTCTATAACTTAAAATTTTATAAGTAATCTAGATGGTTCTACGTCTAAATGAATTTCCTTTTTTTATAATTTATATGATAAGCAATAAAAATTTCTGAAAAGTCATTGAATAAACAATATTCATCCAGAAACAGAAACAAACAGTTTTTGAATATAATCCAATAAACAGTATGAATGATTGAATGAATGAATGTTTGACCTGTGACATTCTACCTATTATTATTTTTTTAGATATCTTTAATGCTTAAATTATTTTAAGTAGCCTTACTAGTATACAGGCCGTGTTTAATAAAAAAGTAACAAACCATCAAAATCATGGTTTTCACACCTACCTTCTTCTTCTTTAATGTACGCAAATCAATCAATTTTTATAGTTTGTAAAGTATTACTTAAGAACACTCGTTTGATTGTGTGTCACTATAACTTGTCACAGTATGTTTTTCCACTTTCACACTATACCTATTAGGTAATTAATGTATTTGCTCATTAGAGATGCAACTCTAGATTGTCCAAGCTTCCATAGTCTTTTGCGTAATTTCACTAAAGGCGCGTTATACACTAAATGGTTTTAGTCACAATGTTACTGTCACTAGGGCTTGAACAGTCATCCAGCCTTTGATTCTTGAGGTCCTGCAAAAAAAGAAACAATTTATCAATGTTTTGAGTTTCGAAAGAAAATATTTTCCTAGCCTTGTTAACTGCTTATTATTAGGCTTTAAGCGTCGTATTTGAAAAAAAAAATGTTTCAATTGAGATTTACTTTTTAGGGTTCCGTAGCTGAATGGCAAAAAACGGAACCCTTATAGTATAGTCAAGTCTGTCGGTCCGTCCGTATGTCACAGCCACTTTGTTCCGTAATTAAAAGCATCGCACTGTTGAAATTTGGTAGGAAGATCCTGTATCCTGTTAACAACTTTACGATTTTTATTTATAAAATAAATAATAATGATATTTAAGGCGGGTTTTAACTGCATTAACAAACCATAAAATATGACTTCTAGTGAGATCAGTATTTTAATATTCATTTATTTGAAAAAAGTGTAGATCTTAACAAATACTTTTAACGAAAATTGGTTTGGACGGGATCGAACAAGTAAGTTTTTAAGATATAGCACATTTTCAACAACCGCAAAGATAACTTTGTTCGAGTCCGAAACATACCGGGATCGAACAAGTAGTTTTTGAGATGTAGCACATTTTCAAAAAACGCAAAAATAACTTTGTTCTTCATACAAACACTATGAAAAACAAAGTTATATTTGCTGTAAATATAATATTGTGGTATTTTAGGTAATTGGATTCCTTAATTCAGTAAAAATAGGCACGGCACCCTCAGTGCCATGTACCATGTCTTAAAAATTTGCGGTTCGATCTCCTTTTAACAGATATTCGTTTAAAGTATTTGTTGTAATCTACATCATGTCTTTTTCCAATTTTTAATTTCTTAGTTCTTAAGTTAGAGACAGGAGGGGGGATGGGGGACGCCCATTTAGCCACTAAGGATGCGTCTTTCTCTTAAATTCTAGAATTAAAGAAAAAAATGTAATAAATACCTCTATGGCATTTTAGTAGACCTATCCAATACGCACGGTTACGCGTATTGGATAGGTCTACTAAAATGCCGCGGTACGGTTGGAGTAAAAAAAATTACTCAATCCGTACCGTTTTTACCGGTTTTACAGTTTTTTGATTTTAGTTTCATGAATGTCAGTTCCCTCTTAAATTTCTGCCATTTTACTTTTCGTGTGATGCGAATAGTTCCAAACAAAGTGGCTGTTACATACGGACGGACAGACAGACTTGACGAAACTATAAGGGTTCCGATTTTTGCCATTCGGCTACGGAACCCTAAAAATACAGTAAAGTTTTACAACATTGTGCGTCCAATTTAAATATCAAAAACCGGCCAAGTGCGAGTCGGACTCGCGCACTAAGGGTTCCGTGCCAAATTTTAACTGAATTAGGAAATCCACTTACTTCCACTTAGTAAAATACCACAATATTTTGTTGACAGCAAATATAACTTTGTTTTTCATAGTGTTTATGAGGTACAAAGTTATGTTTGCGGTTGTTGAAAATGTGCTATTTCTCAAAAACTTCTCGTTCGATTTCATCCAAACCAATTTTCGTTGAAAGTATCTGTTAAGATCTACATTATATTTTTTTTTCAAAATTTACACTCGCTTAGTTTAGAAGTTAGATGGGGGGGGGGACGCCCATTTTACCACTTCGGAAGCGTCTAGCTATGAAACGTTAGACTTTCAAAGAAAATGGTTTTAGGATCCTCTATGTCATTTTAAAAGACCTATCCATAGACACCCCATACGTATAGGTTTGTTTAAAAAAAAATTTTTGGTTTTAGTTTCATGTATGGGAGCTCCCCTTAAATGTCATTATTTTTTATTTTTTGTATGAGAATCGTAAAGCGGTTAACAGGATACATCTTCCTACCAAATTTCAACACTGTGATGCCTATAGTTACAGAATAAAATGGCTGTGACATACGGACGGACAGACAGACAGACAGACAGACAGACTTGACGAAACTATAAGGGTTCCGTTTTTTGCCATTCGGCTACGGAACCCTTAAAAAATGACTCTCTTACTACTATTTTTTGTACCGGTTACTAATATCCTACTCACTATTTTTTCACTTCCATAATTTCAAACTCGAAAGAGTCAATTTAGTAAATATGATCTCCAAAACTTGCCCCGCAATTTGAACTAGAGATGTTTGCGAAACCTCGCCTATCGAACAATGGAATTGGTGTTATTCTAACGAGTTGGTATTTTCTCGCTAAAATGAAATGATGTGTAACATATTTTTTTCTTTGTCACAGGAGAAACAATTTACAGCGTAACGCGAGAGAAAAAGTATCAAAGGTTGTTTCACGTTGCAGGTTACTTTATTATTTCCAAGGTCAATGCTATGTAAAATAAAGATGGCATTGAAGCAGATTAGTTTAAATTGCTATTTTTTTCTGTTTCAGCATTGATACGTTGAAAATACTAAAGCATTTTTAAATTAAAAAAAAACTAAGAATATCAGGATCTGATTGTTGTTTTATTGATTGAATTTGAGATAACAATACATAAGTTTTTGAGATCTTAATATTTGCCACTTAATTCAAGTTGAATAGTAAAAAACTTAGAACACTTTCACGTTAAGGCGACTTTAGCAGCGCGACGGTCGCGCGATAGCTATGCTGCTGATAATTTCATACATAAATGACGGCAGTAAGCCTTCACATTAGAGTGACAGCGCTGTTTTCGCGCTGCTGTCGCTCTAATGTGAAGGCGCACTTACTCTGGAAGTAGCAAGCCTCTGCACCACGATCTCCAACCGATCACCCGCTGATGCGATAAGAGGCACAGTCAGACAGCAGTCGTAGTCCACCGTCCTTGTTCCGTTCACCTGGGAAGACCGATAGTTGAATCAATAAAGTAAAAAGTACGAGCCAAATGCGAGAAGAGGACAAATCATCCACACTCTTGAATTTGGCTCGTTTTTGTACACCCCGTTTACTTAAAGTTTTTGATGTTATAGCGAGGTAAAACTGTGAGAAATTGATTACGAGTATTTAAGAACATACATTTAACCATGATCGGAATATGTAAGTTATGGCTAAGTTTATTTCGTTTCAGTTAAGAAAGTTTTGCCATTTAACAGAGATTTTTCAAAAAAATATGACAATAATCGCATTATTATTATCGTAGAATCCAATCGAGTTTTCAAAATTATTTTTTAATCCGAATAGGTAATTCAAAAATATTTTCTTATTTTGCGCTGCGTTTATAACCAGGAACTATTACTATAAATAAATAAATAAAAACAATTATTTCAGGCATTACCCATTACAAGTATTAGTAACAATTTAACCTTAGTACACAAAATTTCAACATAAAAATTCAAATACGAAACGCTATTGTCTTTAACTAGCTGCTCGTGTCCAGTGCTGCATGATGGCACTGTCCACGTCCAACCCAGCCTTTAAGTTAAATCACTACCAAATTCGGACACTTATTTAAGTATTTTCGCAATTGCCTTGTCTTGTTATTGATTTGTCAACTGACTGACCTGTAGTATCCTATCATACGGTCTCAGAAGCCCGACTATATCAGCCGGGCCTCCTTTCCTGATTCGGTTTATATACACCCCTCTTTCGTACAAGCCATCGGAGACCGAGAATCCATAGTCGTCGTAGATAGCATCCTTGTATAGAATGACGTGGTGCACGGATCCTCTTGCTGGTGACACTGTTTCGTTGCTGTAGAGACCTGTAAGATTATAATGACGTCATCTTCGCTTTCAGTTTACAAAAACCTAGTAATGTTAAGCTTTGTTCATCAGGATAAATGAGATTTGACACCCAAGAGTAAAATATAATGATAATAATAATAATATAACTCTTTGTAGAACACAAAGTAGACTACAGTCTATACGCTTTATTTAAATGTTCAACTAAGGCAGTCTTATCGCTAAAAGCGAAAATTTCCAGAAAACCTTTGGGTGAATGAGTAGACTATTCATAAAAAGTTTTATGTAGATATCAAAAATGTTTTATTCTTAATACATTAAATTTAATTAAAAATACCTACAAAGTTAAGATTATTTTAAATTAAGAAAAAAAATAGCGATAAATATAAGAATAATACAAGAGGTATTTAAGTCACAGTAAAATTGTGAAAACCGCATGATTCCAATCTAATAGTTTTAAATCCGTCATATTTGAATCTGACAATTTATTGTGAAGTACCGAACTTCATTAACGTTTATTTTTTGTGACAGGTCGACATGTAAGTACCAAAAAAGCATAAAGGCTAAACCTTGTTGTGCGTGTTTACAACAAATTGACATATTATAATCTATAACTGTTTGATTGTAAGCTTCCGATTTTAGTCATATAGAAATAGTAATAAAATAATCCAATGTGCTATGTCAATAAAAAATGGACCGACGTCATAAAACTTTTTAAAATACATTTTTCAAGTAACCTATATTGTTCAAAAGCTCAACAAGCTCATTATCAGTTACAAACCTACCTGGCACTTCATTTTCGTAAATAGGACTAGTCGAGAAATGGAAGCTGGTGCCCGGCATGCCTGGCTTATGCGGCGATTTCTGCGGCGTTGTCACCGTGTATATTCCATTATTCAGATAATCGCTGTCCCAATTTGGCCGTCTAGTCTTCGGAGACACCATCCCATACGGACCCATTTGCACATATTCGCATTTGCACGACGCCCGTTCCATGTTATGGAGCTGACAGTCCTTCATATTTGTCGTCAGAATCTCTATTTGTTGCACATCGTCTTCTCTCGTTATGTTCTGTTTGTTCTTCAGAGTGCTATCGGGAATGATACACGTGTTCTCGTAATGGAAAGTTTTGAGCGAGTTGTTTAACGAGTAGTTGGGGAGAGGTAGATCGTTGACGCTGTACGGTGCCGCCGAGGTGAAGTTGGAAGCCATAAGTTTGTCTTCGTCTGTGGGCGAGTATATTTGTTTGTCCGCCATTCGAGTTTTGTCGGGCACGGCGTATTCTATCACGTCGTTGCCTGGAAGGTAAAGTTTTCCTGCTTTACACGAAAAGTACTCATGTTTAATCATGGTTGCGTTTGTAGAAGTTTCAGATTAACACTTAATACTGCAAAGGTTTTAAAATGGGACTGAATATCGTATAATGGTCAACGTTAATGTTTTTGAAGCGGAAAATATCAATGAACAAAGAGAATTTAAATAATTGATTGGGTATGATTATATTTGTTTCAAACAAATTTAATTTTATAAATGGTATTCTCAAAACCAGAAACTTAAAAACTTAAAAACATATTTCCTTTTTAACACTTTCCGGCGCGGTGAACGGCTATAGCCGTAAAAAAATAAAAAATTGTGTCTGGGATACCGCCCCGGAAAGAGTTAAGAAACATTGCA
Organism: Pyrausta purpuralis; assembly: GCA_963924145.1. NCBI lineage: Eukaryota > Metazoa > Arthropoda > Insecta > Lepidoptera > Crambidae > Pyrausta > Pyrausta purpuralis. Next base: position 4,912,599 of record OZ001648.1, on the reverse strand, counting down.
GAATTTTGGCAACATACCACAATTAGTGCTAGTCCTGACCGGCGTATTCTGATCCCATGACTCGACTGCGCTATCGTTTGACAGCCCTGGACTTGACGTGGAATGACTTGAATCTCTTGCGCTACACTCTCCGCTCTCCATAGACCCTGTTGCAAAACGAAATTAAATGAGTTACTGCTTTCAATAAAATAATAAATTTTGTGTCGATAATGACCTGTTTTACCTTCGACAAATAAGCACTTACGAATAATCAAAATAAAGAATTTTTGTGTCAATTGAACAGATAACATTATATTATTCACTGAACTAGCCGACTATTCCAACTTACCAAGATGCTCGTATAAATTACGTATGACAGTAAGTTGCATAACAAGGGCTTGTGTGCTTTTAAATTGATAGCAGTAAATGAGAAACGGTTGTGTGCAGTGTTACGTGACAAAAAATATACTCTTTCTACTCATACTAAAGTATCAGAGGCTAAATTAGATTTCCCAAACACATAATGTGATAACTATAATATAGAGACCCAGAATGTTAGGGATAAAACATAGTTGTGTTTTTTGGCTATACTACGAATCGTTGTTACATCAAACGTCCTATTTTATAAATGTTCCATTGTCAGTTGATCAAAAATAATAGGTAGCATTTGCGAACCTGTGACTTTTCTGCATAGCTGCAGTTGAACTCTCTGCCCACTCTGCTGGAGTAATTTGATTGCTTCAGACAACGGTTTGCTCAGAACACTTTCACCATTAATAGTCAAAAGTTCATCGCCTATTGCCAACTTGCCACACTTTTCTGCTACGCCACCTAAAAACAAAGTGTGAGTATGCACTTGTATCTCAAAATATAGAATTAAATAGTTTTTTTCGTAAATTAACATTTGAAATCCTACCTTCAACGAGCCCACTCAATAAGATTGGCTGCGTCACATCTTCACTTCCAGCTATAGTCAATCCCAAAGGACCGTTCTCTTGTTTAATAAGTTCAACAGTGAATACAGATGTATTCTCATTCTCACTACTTCCGTTACTCCTCTCACTTTCCTTTGCACTATTATTAGGACTCTCAGTATGATGACCAGAATCAACCTCGCTATGAACTACAGCTTTTATTTCAATATTACTAAAACTTTGGAGGGTTAACTTTGCATTGTTTTTGTGGATGTTCGACCAATCTTCGGTTAAATCTCGTTTACGAATTTTCAAGGTAATAATATCCTCGGGTGAATTTTGAAGAATATTGAAAGCAGTATCCTGTAAGACAATTCACAAAGTTACGCACAAGTGTCCAATGTAACAAAAAATAGTGATTTATTGATACTGGCAGAAAATAAACTGTGACAGAACTGAGTAAAACGATTTCTTAAAACTGCTTCTAACATTGCTTACCAAAGAAAGGTTATGTAGAGGTTGGCTGTTAATAGCCAAGAGCTGATCTCCTGGTGCTAAAGCTCCACTTCTATGTGCCACTGATCCTGGTTTGATGTCCGATATGACCATTGGCTCTTCATTGCTAAGTAGTTTCTGTTTGCAACCTACAAAGTTAGAAAAAAAAAACATTTGATCAAATTAAATGGAGCAGGATTTATAAAAAGACTGTCATAATTAGTCAGTCGAGTTTTCTGTTTTATTAGATACAATACTTAATGAAACAAGTCTGCGATGCGCAAAATAACGGATAATTTTAAAAGTTATTTATCCGTCCCCTAACTACATCATAGGGTTGACTTTTGCGTCTCAAAACTAAGTGCTTGTTAGATGGATGGATGACAGATAACTATTATTTGTAGATTTCAAGTTAGCTTACCCGTAATTGTAATACCAAGTCCCGCTGTTGTCTTTGCCAGTTTCACATTAAACACTCCACTTGACGCTTCTATCGTATTAGGCATGCTGAACTCAACATTCAACGTCAAATATTTTGGATTATGTGAATCATTCCTCCTTTGTAAGATTTCATTAGCAACGTCGACTGTTAGATTTTCGTGTCCATTGATTGACATAACTCTGTCTCTTATTTGAAGACAGCCAGATCTGAAATAGCAATAATTAACTGAAATTGGAATTCCAAGGGTCCTTAGCAACCGTGTTCGAGGTCAAATAGTCTTTTGACGGCAAAATTCCAAATATTATTACTTCAACGTCATGCCACGGCTGTATTTTATAATAATCTAAGATTATTATGTTGTTGCAAATAACATTGCAAATCTAGTGACGTGACATTTCATCTTCTGTGCTGAGGTACATATTTTTTATTGAACTCTAATCAAGGGTGAGTCATTTAACTTTAATTTATGTAAAGGCTTATAGTGATTCAAAAGAAAAATTATAATAATGTCAAACAAGAATGGTATTTCGGTTCGTTGACAAATAGCGTAAGTGATAATTACGGTCTTATTTTTTATTTATTTGTGAAAATATAGTTATTATGTTATGAATACAAATAAAACTAAATTCAAATCAGTTTCCTCTGACTTATTAACATTTAATTCTGAGTCAACCAAAACCTATAAAAGGTTACATTTTGAAAGAGAAATAAAAAGGTGAATGAGTCAAATTACAATTATACCAGAAAACCATTTTGTTCTTGTAAGAATTCAAATTACAAAATTCGGCCATAGTAAAATGAGGATCGGTACCTATAGGCAGGAGACTGTGCAGCCACATGAGATATGACCAAAGTTGCGTTCTCTTCGTGAACCGCCAACCCGCTGCTCTGCCCTGGAGGTACTTCCAACTGAATATTCAATGACTCCGTACGACAAACCCCTAGGCTCATGTAGTTCTGTTGACTGTCTGTTGGCAAAAGAGATACTTTAGTTCTCCAGCTAGATCACAAACCAAATATGGAGTAAAAGGTTATTCAAAATTAAACCCATTTTGAAAATAAACAAAACTGGTTCACTTTTTCTTACTATTTCTTAGTGACTCAGGATGTACCTGTCTATACTACTTCTCATAAGTTTCTATATTCATTATATTTTTTTTACATAGCAAATATTTTTTACAAAAGTATAGTTAGGAATATTGTATTAACTTTGTATGTGTGTTTAATAAGAGAAAACCTTGAAACATGATGAATAGTTCTTATTAATATTCTTTGGTTGAAAATAGTTGTTATGTAAAATCTATCAACGGTAGTTTAGTAAGGAATTTTCTTTTTGAACTTTTAACACTTAAATAATTGCGATACCAGAAACAGAAAGTCTTTTTATTACACTATCATTTTTTTTACCATGAGTGTAACTTATAGATTTTCTATGTATCAGTCAGAAATACAAATCTCCTTGAACTTGATTGATGCTCTTTGTTTTAACGCCTTGATTGTGTACGTACTGAATTCTGAATAGAGTTAATTAGTAGATTGCATATTTGCTTACGGCCGGAACTGGAAACTACCAAACAGCGGGTCCCAAATAAACAAATGATTCGGGAACACGGGATTTAAATGTCACGGTACGAGGAGTTGTCTTCAAAGGTCTTCCAGGAAAACAAGATGTCTTTGAACAAGTTAAGCTTTATTGTTTAAGTATTATTTATGGGGTGAATGCTGTGCAAATTGCGGGAAGACTTAAAATAAAGCTCGTTTAAGCTTTGAATACCTAAAAACCGGCCAAGTGCGAGTTGAACTCGTGCACGGAGGGTTCCGTATCTACTATGTATGTAAGCACTTTAATTGACCTAAGATTGTGTTTTGTAAATCATAATATGATAGCCTGATAAGGTTTTGATTTCCTTAAGATAACAAAATATCCGAAATTATTACAAAAAACCGGTCATAACTTTAGAAGGCGCTGACTTACAATTTTTTATTTTTTTACAGCAATAGGAAACAATCAAAGATAATATTTGACTACAGTTTCAGTTTCATATGTTAACGCTTTTTGTTCTTTTTAAATTGTTTTGGTTTAAGTTTGCACTACAACTCTGTTATTTGTTTACTTATCATAGCCGTGATAGTTTTACTTCTAAATTCATCATAAATGCTATTGCTGTATTTTTTTTCTACTATCCACCTACTACCGTTTAGTTGGAAGAGAGTGGATACATTTGACTCAACAAAAATTAGCCCTTTAAAACTGAATGTTACAGAAACAGGCCACTTCATTGAACAATATTGATAATTATGTTATAAATCATATTATAATTTTAAAAGACCTGTTCAACGACCTACACAAAGAGTTTGGCAACAGAGAAAAAACCCCACGTTACTTGCCCCCACAAAAAAAAAGATATTTTGCAAACTTTTATATTACAATTTTGGCGTTTAAAAAACATACCTATGCCAAATTACACTTTTCTAGCACCTCAGGACTCTGCGCTAAACTGCGGACGGACACACAGACAGACGGGAATATGCATAACAATAAGGGTTCCTTGTTGGACTACGGAACCCTAAAATGGGAAAGGTGACAATCATGTTAAAATGAGACAAATATTTACGTGAAATTCTTTTCTTTTCTATTTGGTGCTCTTATGTTTCAATTGTGTGCTGTTCAGTTTATTTCTTTTTCGCGTAAGTGATTTGTATTCCTAGATATTGCCCCACAACAAAAGATAAGCACACAATCTATTATAACACGGCTGCAAAGCTTTCAGAAGAAAATAAAACATGTGAAACTCAAACTTTTTCAATATTCGTAATGGAATAAACATCTTTTCTATAGATTTTCATTATACATACGCATAAAAGTATTTTTTCTATATCGTCTATATCATTAGTAGTTTTTCGAATTCACTCGTTTGAAATATGTGGTTGTTGTTCATAAATAGGAACCAATTAAAAAATCTATATTTAGCTTCTTTTCTTATCAATCAATCAGTATCAAATTTATTTTCCTTATTAAAGGGGTAAGGAATAGAAGTAAATCACAATTAATAATTTATTCATTTGCCACCTACATACTCTAATGGTTGTTTTAGTAATAAATTACCAAAATTTGAATTAAATTACCAATATTCAATATTAACTTACCATAATCATCTTGTAAGCCTAGTTTGGGCATTGAGCTTTGCCTGTAGTTCCTTTGTCGGTGTTTCTTCGTGTTTAGTGTCCCGGATATTGAATTCTCTGTTAAATAAAAAATAGAAATACATTTGTATTTTTTTATATATTTTAATGTAACAATCTTGTTCTCCCATATGCTAACTGGCAGACAATAACAAATTTACTTTGGTTAAATAAAGTCAATCAAAGTTGTCATGGGTAAACAAACAGAAGTTGTACAAACGTGAGTTTGTACGTATTATACGCCGTTAGAAATCAGGGATGTGCAGAGATTTGCATATGCAACAATTATGAGGACATGTAGAACAAAACGCGTACACGGTGTTTAACCAACGTCAGATCGGCGGTTCCGTGGCAACCGAACTTTTTCGTGTGGTAATTCGATTGCGAGTTAACGGTTTAACCAAAAAAAAAAATAGTAAAATATTTATACGTACAAAAACTATCGCACGATCGAAATCGAAATACATAGAAATCGTAACCCTAAGAACTTTTATCGTATACAAAGTGCACGAAAATCTGTCCCCAGAGCTACTAAAATTCGTTACCAATAGTCTAATCTTAATGTCTAAAGGTGCTTTATTTGTTAGTACTTTGAAGTTATACAGACATTTTGATGAGAATAATTCGAAATTCGAGGAATACCCCGAACCAAGGTATTCAATAAAGTAATTTAAGAGGGCATTATGTCAGAAACAGAATTTCTGCCTATCAAACTTATCAAACTGTTTTCGCCTACAGCCAAAATATCGCCTCGTTTCACATTAAAAGGTAAATAGAAGAGTTGCTTAAGGGGCTACCCGGATTTTTAGCGCACTTACTAGCGCCACTTTAGTAAAAAAAAACATAACTCGTTAAATAAAAGACCAATCAAAAATCTGGTAGATACGATTGTAGTACAGGTTCTATAGTTTATTTAGTACGTTTAAATTGTTTCTAAAGTAGTTAACTGTAGTTAGAGTTAGAAAAACTGCTAAATATGGCCACTTTTAGCATTTTTGCTAACTGTAACTGCAGATAACTGTGTTTAATTGAACTTAAACATTGTGTCTAAACCACATAATCAGAGCTACAATCGTATCTACCAGATTTTTGATTGGTCTTTTATTTAAGGAGTTATGATTTTTGTAGTAAAGTGGCGCTAGTGTGCGCGGTGAAAATCCGGGTAGCGCCTTAAGAACTCTGTTATGTATGTCAAAACACTTCATCATCAAATGTAAAAGGTTTGCCTTAGATCGTAATATTGCTAAAATTACATTACAAAATTAAATAGGTAGCAGCAACGTCAGAACTGGCAGAAGCCTAAAGATATACAGGATGTTGTTTTGGTCGCTATATCAATCGGCCACCGACATGTCGGCAAGGCTTGCCAATGCGTCGGTGACCGAGTGGTAAAGGGCCCGGATAGCGTAAAACATAGGGTACGATTCCTTGGCCACAGTTGCTACTTACAAGTGCAATTTATAATTATAAACTGTGTTTACACAATCATCGCTCGCATTAAAATCGCTAAAGGTTAACCCGTAAAACGTTCTAATTAGTAACATCGACAGACAAGAAAATATTGAAGAAGTTTGGCTTGCCCAAACTCCGAAATCACCATGTCATTTATTAGCTAAGAGTCGTCAGCACAGCTCATGATGCTTCACATTTCCTTTGCAAATTAGCCCCTATTATAAAAAGCATAAGATACCGGCGTATGCTACTCAAAAGTGCTGTCTTTGGTATACACCCGTCGAAGTAAGTGCGAGTTATACGGGCAAAGTTTGATGTTCATGCGTTATTACTGGTGAGTGAGAGATGAGAGACGGCGTTCATATTTTGTTCTTTATTTTCCCAACACTTAACAAATGCAATGATTTTCATGGTGTAAATTTTCGATTGTTCACGAAACTTAAATCTCTGTACCCTTACCATGAGTTTACTCGATAGCGACGACGGTTTCACTCGCTAGCGACAACGTAACTTTTTGTATGTAAAAATTTAGTTCTGTCAGTGACCGGTAGAGGCGCTTTGCAATTTCCCATAGTCTTTTTTTTCGTCGTTGCTAGCGAGTAAAATCGTCGTAAACTCATGGTAAATGTTTTGTCGATACCTATTTTTTTGTAACGTTCCGAAACTAATGCAAGACTAGCGGTCCCCGCGACTTTACACACTTTGCTTTAACTTCGTTCCTGTTTGTTGTACTGTGTTATTTTATTTATAGCCTTCCCCTGTATATGATCGACAGTGCAACACAAAAATGAAAACGGTCCATTTGTTCCTGAGATTAGCGCGTTCAAAGAAAAAGTCATACCCTTCCATTAGCGAAAGTTAATACATTTATGTATACCTTGAAGTTTTAATTTGATTCCAATTTTGTAAATGTATTTCAGAAGTCCATAAATACCGATTCTTTTTGGTGAAATGACCCGGAAAATGCCTTTGGTGACCCGGTGGAGGTAAAGGGCTTTTCTTAAGTCTTTACGGTGACCGGTCAATATTTTCCGCCAAGACGTAACCAATTGGCTTTAAGAAAGGGTTTGTGAAGGTTTACCGTTAAATTTGGTTATTTTGAAACTAGATCCACAAAGCCTCTATGGGCAAAGTGAAAAGTTCTCACACTATCGGTCAATTTTGTTTGATCTGGTTTCAAGATGTTTCGTAAATATAATATATTCTGTAACGTTGTCGAAAGCATAAATAATAAATATTGGACACCAATCACATACATTGCTCTGATCCCACAGAGTAGCCAATGCACTTGTGTTATGAAAATCAGACACAACGGTGGTACCACAACATCCAGACCCGGGACAGTATAGAACATTATGATTTCTACATTGATCCGACTGGGAATCGAACCCGGGACCTCGGAGCAGCGACGCTTTGAAACCCAGCGTGCTTAGCCACTACACCACGGAAGTCGTTAATATGGCCAAAGTGAAAAGTGTCACAAATTTCAAACAGATTTCTGTTACGTTGTCGAGAGAAAAAGTTTTTTTTTTCATTCAAGTGATATAATATGTAAAAGTGATAAAACAAACAAGATCTGAACCAAACTTATGCCTTGTACCAAACTACCGGTTTACTTTCAAGTTGAGCTATTCAGAACTTTGCCTCGGGCACGTAGAGAGTTAACTCAGTAATCATTATATCCATGAAACTGCTAGAAAACTTAAAATGTATAACAAGTTTTTAGTGCGCCTATCATTATAAAGCAAATGTTACAATTCTGTGATTCAGTGTTGCATCGTTATAAGTCACTCCAATTTCATATCGTTCTTTATCTGACAAAAACTGTATTTGAAATATTAAAAAAAAATTATAGACACATTTCACTGAAAACTGCTATCTCGTCACAACAAAATCAACCAATCAAACGTTAATAATCCCTTACCGTTTATTATTATAAATGTAGGATATGGACGTGGAATGGAACGTAAGAAGTAAGACATGATAGATGAGTGCATGTGAGAAATGAGCAGAACGTTTGAATTTGAAAGAAGAATTCAGTAGTTGACGTTACGATTGATATGAGAGGAGTGTAAGGTGCAGAAGATGGATGCAAGACATAAAGACGTGATTAGTTCATTAGAATACCTTGAATAAAACAAGTAATATACCAATCCCGTATTTCTAATATCCGAACTAATCGAAAGCGAGCTCCACATACATATAAATTGGTCTAGACGCTAGCTTATCTCGGTTTTGTTTTTTGACAGAGAAAAATAAATGCGGGAAGTATTTCTTCTTCACTCGTAACTCATGCTCGTTTAAAGATGACACTTTTGTTCTTTGAGCTACAACATCAGAAACAACCAATTAACTTAAGCTTACCTCTAGTATACCTGCCGCTGCCATGAGCTATGACATGTCTTGGTGCCACGTGTAGTCTCGTAAACCCTCCTTCACAGTTTTCAAGGTAGCACATCACCTCTTCCGCCGTGTAGTTGTTTCCGTCTATTACATGGTCATCGAAGGCTAGTAACTGGTCTCCAGGGTGTAAGGCTCCGCATCTGAAAAGATTTAGTGTTCAAATAAGGTTGAATGAAATTTCAGGTGAATTTTCTATCACTTTATCAAACTTCTAGTCCCAATGCAGTTTACTTCTAGGAATCATATTTAAAGAATTTAATATAAGATGTAAATGCTGGCTAAAGAAACCGTTGAGATAATTAATAATATTTCTCTTTAAGTCGCTACTTTAGCAAGAAGCGCGCTTCACACTAGTGTTTTGCATTCAATTTGATGGAAAAATAATATAAGCTCTACATTTTTAGCTGAAATGTTGACAAATTATTGACAAACAACAGCAGCATTTTTAAGGAATATTATAAATTCAGTGAACCCGCGACTTCATCCGCGCGTTTTGAGTATGATGTTTTATAGCCTAAAGCCTTCCTCAATAAATTATCCATCCAACAAAAAATATTTTTTAAATCAGTCCAGTAGTTCCTGAGATAAGCGCGTTCAAACAAATAAGCAAACAATCTCTTCAGCTTTATGAAATTATTAGTATATAATATTAATCAATGTAAAACATTTCGCTCACCTATCACTGATACTGGCCGGTAATATACTATCGATATAAATAGCGTTACAATTGCCGACCCTCTGATAAGTGTCCGACCCAGAACTGTACACTTCATCTGAGTATCTCTGATTTGTCAGGAATATACCCAAGTCCTCATTACATGGTCTCTCAATCTCTATCAGAAGGGGTCCTGTGGCCAACTTCACCGATTCCATAATGGATACATCATATTCTATAGTAAGACTGGTCACTTGTGGACAGTTCTGAAGAATTTGGTGGACTTCTGACAGCGTCTTGTTGGTTAGTGATATCTGTGGGAAAAATTAATGAAATGTTTAAGTTTTTGAAATAATAAAGAACATTATAATTTAGCTAAACTTCATTATACTCATTGATTAGTACAGTCGCTCAAGCCAAACTACCTTAAGAGCCTCCTCTCGTCGTCTTTTGCTTGAAGTGACGCCCGTTTTCTGGCGTGTGTGCAAGCGACTTTTATAAAAAAGTAGTAAGGCACAAGAGACTTAGAGCGCTTTCATATTTAGGCGACTTTAGCACCACGGCACCAGCGCGACTCACGCGCGACAGTCGCGCTGCCGATGATTTCATACTATAAACGGCAGCGCGGCAGCAGCGCCGCAGCGGCGCGTAAGTCGCGAGGGTCTGCACTGTCCCTGTCCCACTATACCCATTACCCATTGCAGTGGTAATACTATCCCCGTAATAGCACTGAAACGGGTAATGGATGTAGTGGGACCGACCCAGTCGCTCGACCGTCGCGCTGCTAATGTAAAGACATCCGCTGCTGCCGCGCTGCTGACGCTCTAATGTGAAGGCGCACTAAGAGTCGCGTGACAGTCAAACTGCTGATAATTTCATACATAAATGGCAGCGAGCGCCAGTCACGCCGCAGCAGCGCCGCTGTTTTATATGTATGCCGTACTGTCGCTCTAATGTGAAGGTGCACTTGAACCCTTCATTAGCGGAGCTTAGAGTATTCTTTCCTTACCATGTAACAGTTTTTTTACCACCCGGGAATACTTACATGATCAACCTTCAACAGTCTGTCGCCAGGTTTAATCCTTGACGTATTATACGCCGCTCCCCCAGGCCTGACGTGCGTCACCACCAAAGGTTGGGCATCCAGGGACCGGCTATTCAGTACTAAATCAGCACTCGGTGCAGAGTTCTCGGGTAGTCCTCCCCTGATGGTGACGCCTAGTGAACCGTTTATTTTCTCGACTGGCACCTCTGCTAGCTTCGTTGTGATGTATAAAGAGTTTTGGGAGGCTGGAACAGAAAACGTTATTTTTGAAGGTAGTTACTACTAGCAGGTTTCTTTAAATGGACTAGAAAGGGGCTGTTTAAATGAGGACAATTCAAGGCATAATTTTAGAAAGTTTCGGGCAGAAACCAGAACAATTTGTGTACTAAACCTTTGAAAGAACAATTGGAATCGTTTGTATTTTTTAACTTTAAATCTACAATAGACATCGTCCCAACAGATTCAGTTTAGTTTAACATCCATAATTGTTACTTCAATTTGGATAAGATATTTAGAGATCTCCAAAATGGAACAAATATCAAGCTTGAAAAATTTAACAACCTATTGCTCTTAAACCATTGAAAAGAAATGCAAAACGCCATAAAATCGTTTGAAAACAAGAGTTACAAAAACATGATATACTTTCCAACCTTATCATAATTTTGTCGCGTGTGAACTACGATCAAACTTGCGAGTGGAGTAGTTCTTATTTCAAAGGAAAATTGCTTTTCTCACATTTTATTACGCGGCGCCAAGAAAGCTGTTTCTTTGCTTGCCGCATTTTCCCAGAAAGTTATAGTTGGTACGAAGATTATAATAACGTACCTATGTACTTTATTTTTTATGACGGTGTTTCCCGTTTGAGTAGAGTTCATATTATATAACCAAAAAAAAACATTATACAAACAATTGTTACACAAATGAAAATAAAATGAATTAAATTAAATAACAAAACTGCCGTGGTGACGCAGCGGTTAGAGGGTCGTATTTTAAAGCGATAGCTGTACCGGTGGTCTCGGGTTCAATCCCTGAATCGGGCCAGAAATATGTACATGGGTTTTTCTGTTCAGAAATTCTCAAGGTAGCCAGAAGTTTGGAAGTTGGCGTTGTTCGAGCCTCGTGCCTTGAAATGCACTTAAAGCCGTTGATCCTGCGCCTGATCTCTCTTCAGTCGTGTCAGATTGCTGTCCCATCGGGCTATGAGAGTGAGAGCAATAGAGAATGCACCTGTGTTTGCGCTCACACTTGCGCACTATAATAATAAGTCCCGCGCAGTCGGTTATTTGTTGTGACTGGCCACCGTAGTCGAAATCGGCTAGGGTGACCTATATATTATAATTACATTATACAAGGCATTTTTTTTTGTTACTAGATATTTGCACTGTTTTTATATGCTTAGCTACTCCAGCAAACGCTGTTCCGAAAGTGTTAAAAACACTTAACTACCAAATGCGCCTAAAAACATTGCACCAAAATACCAATAACGCAAAAGCCACAAACAATATGGTCAACCATAATTGTATATGTATCTACAAACCGAGTCCGCAAAAAAGTTACAAGTAAGTTAACGCTACGAATGTAGGGATATAAATAGAAAGAGGAAGTAGTTACAACAAAAAAGAAAGCCCAAATGCGTGTCTGATGTCCAGTATTTTAAAGGGTTCTGTAGATTTGCAGGATTTTTATCATCCTAACTGTAAAACCGACTCTTAATGTAATGGCTCTTTTTCCATCGATGCTAACGCGCGTTAGTATCAATTTAGGTGCCAATATACAGTACATGATTTTTCAATGCCAAGCTACTGCACAGCGACTGCATCGATACTAACGCGCGTTAACATTGCATCTGAGACCCTTTGTACACTGCGACCTTTAGCATAGTCAGAGTCAAAGTCAAAAATAATTTATTTAATTTAGAACTTCTGCATGTAGCATTGATGCAGACACAAAACCTCAACCTTTACACATACACGAGCAAACAGTCCCGATGGTAGGTCACGTTAGTATTGATGCAGTCGTGATGCAGAATCATTGAAAAATTATGTACTGTTTATTAGCAACTGCGTAATAAACTAAATATTTTTGTATTTTTTTTTGTAAAAACTGCGCTTAAATACGAATGCGCTTTAGCATCGATGCAGTTGCGCTTCTGCATCGATACTAACGCGCGACAGTATCAATACCAAATTAAATCTGTTCATTGCGTGAGTCGCAATGCTGTCGTGCATTTCCAAAACGGGCAACTACATCGATGCTAAAAGTCGCAGTGTATAAATGGTTTTGGATCTAATAGAGAAAAGAGACAGCGGTATAATTTTAAGTGATAAAGAACAGTTAACACACCGTGGCACACGCAAAAAAATAACAGATAACTGGCTTTTAGTATCCTGTTGCTGAATAAAAGTGAGCATTATGAAAATTCAAACGAGCAGACGTTAATACTGGAAAACGGTTTTCGTGACTACAGTACCCTAAAAAAATAAAGAAAACGTTTCAAAGATTCGCGCCCAGCGCCGAACCCGCAGAATGTTAAGTAGTTCCACTTTTTCTATGATCGTTTATCATTGCTATCGACTTCTGACGGCCATGTTCGATTTGCTCCTTACTCTTTTAATAAAAGTTTCAAAACTTGCAGCTAAAACGAAATGGGTAGAATGTCTATGTAGATTATATCAGTACTTATTTTAACCGGCGCACCTTTACGGTCTCTTGAAGCTGCTATTTATTTTCTTAGAACGAATCTTATTGATAAATATGGTTTTTGTAATTAAATATTGTATGTGCATATACAGCGTCTGCCCTGTAAGAGGAGAAAAAAATTAATCAATGATTCTAAGGAGTATATGTAATTAAAATGGTTTACTATGGATATATAGTACTCCAAAGTCATAATCCCTAATCAATGTATATCGAAATCGCTAACTCGTAGAAGTAAATGACAATGTCAAGTTCTATGACTATAGAACATTTGTTTGCATTACATTGCTGGCTTGATTGATTTTGTTAGAAAATAATAGTAAATTAATTCTTAATTATAATTAATACATACATTACAGACCACACATTTTACATGTATAATATGCGATACACAATGAATAGTGATGACAAACGTTAATAATACTGACATTGACGATTGATTCGCAATGGTGCATTGTATTCGTGGATTTGCATGAAAATATTTGAATATTTTTTTCCTAAAATAACTTTCCTCAACTTATAGGTAAAGAAATATTACTCAAAGTGCTTGCTTATTAACTATTCAATGTTAACAAAGACACTGTTTTCTGTCTCTGTCAAAATTAAAGGAGCTATAACAAAATGAAGTACTTAATAACCCAACGACAAGTTAACCTTTGTTTGTGCATATGCACCTTAAATGCATTTTTCTTTGCTATTCGAATATTGTACACAATCTTGACATTTATTTTTAACAAAATTATTCATTTTAAAATAAGAAAAAATAAAACTTGGGATTTGAGTTTTACGCATAGGCAATTAATCGTTAAACACTGAGATCTTTTTTATAGTAAATTCATTTTATTCACTGACATTATTAACGTTATAAAAAGATTGTTTACAATATTGGAATAGCTAAGTAAAACGGACTTCATTCGGATGTCAACTATTTTTGAAAAGATAGATACGATAATATACTTTTATAAATTAAATTTTATACGTTAAATTTGAAATCATTCAAAAGATGTACCACGGTGTAGTGTGATAAGGAGAAAATATTTCTGTCAGAGTGATTTATCTATTAAAATTTATTATTACTTTATTTGATAACTTTAATCAGTGATAATTGTTACCGGGTACCTACCTTACTTATTTTGTGTGTTGATAAAACTGAAAACGATTAGTGAATTATAAAACAAGTGAAAATTGTTGTATATTACAGAAAGTATGTCGGTGTGCGTAACCAAAAGCACTTAAATTATAAAAAATATGTATTTTTAAAACTATTTTTTCTGGTACCTAGGTTTTACCTTTCGTTGTTTTTTTCTGTAGTTTTACGTTGAGTTCTGTTCTGGACGCGTATAACGGTGCAGTATTGATAGATAAGCGGCTCAGCTGTACTGTCAAATTAGTAATTCGTATTTCGATTTCCTATGATATTTTTTATAAAACAACATCATATTTAATATTCGTACCATTGTGGTATTATTGTATTGATAATATTCGTTTATACTGAGTCAGGATTGAGCTGCCTGGAAATTGAACGGCTAAAATGGGATCGCAATTGGCCCCCTGTACTGTTGTCCTTTAAAATTAATTTACCTTTTGAATTTTACACCCATATTTTTATGTATTCCTGCCGAATTCCAAATCCATGACGCCCTTAAAATATTATTAATGAAAGTACCAAGTTATCATTAAGCCCCCAAAGACATGTTTATAAGTAAATCATTCCATTCGCTCAATTAGATCGATATGTAAAGAGAGGCCAACTAAATACTGAAGCATCTTTATCTCGACCGAAACTCTGCGATCTTGAAATTACTGCACAAACTGTATCATCCGTATCTATATGCCGCTAAGGACGAAATTATAATTTTGCGTTAACCCCTCTCTTCGTAGCGTAGACGGAGCGTCCCGGAGTTAGTCGAGTTTTGCCGACGCGCAAAGCAGATGTGTTTACAAGTAGTGCTTGCTGTTCGCGAGTGATAATAATCTTGGGTAAGAGCAATAGCATGCTTGTTAATGTGTTTTTCATTATCATGTACCCGGTTTCAATATTTTAAAACAAATCAACCTTGTTTCTGTAACCATATTGAATTATTAAAGCCGACAATCGACACTGGCTTAGCAATTTGAACTGTACTCTATTACGGTCGGTAAGAAACAAAAATTGTGCCGCAGTAAAGTGACATTTATCCAACTGCTAAAGTGCAAACAATTAAAAATAAATTTGGAAAAATACTTATATGTCAAAATATTGTTAAAATAGTCTTAAACAGAATAATATCATTTCTGTATCAATAGCTGTATTATTATTTTTTAAATGTCACAACCTATTTTGAAAAATATCCGGCAATTCATTAAAAATAATGGCAGCCATTCACACAACACTCTTGTCCACTATAGATGTTTTATGACCTCCAGTTATCAGCTTTTGTTTATAATGGGTTCTTACTTAGATGAATCGACCTCATTCTTAAATCAAAAAACGCATCTTTTGTTATACTTGTTAAGTGGTTATACCATAGTAACATGATTAATTCATCTCTACCTGTCTCTACAACTAATCTGACACAAAACACCTGTAGTAAATACTACAGGTACACTGTGATAAGTAACCATTATTTTTAATCTTTAACCAGAGTATTTACCAAGACCTAAAAATGATAATATCTTAGCCGTAGGTCTGATAGCGACGAGATAAGAAGTTCAATAGATAGTGCCTATACACTAACGCCTGCGGTAAAATTAACCACGCTCACGCAGTGTGTCATGATGAGATATATGATAGTATTTTTATTTTTGTTTTTATAGTGTTTACCTCTATACGAACGTTATATTATAAATTGCACTTGTAAAAAGCAACTGTGTCAGACAAGGAATCGAATCCTGTGTCTTACGCTCCCCGGGCGCATGTCTTTATCACTTGGCCTCAAACACATTAACAGGCCTATTGAATTTTGCAAGAGGTTTTTTTATCGCGCAGAACTCATTAATGTTGTTAGATTGCTCTCTCAGCATCCGAAAGAAATATTTGTACAAATATTTTACAAACGGTTGTCATAAAACAAGCCAATTCATTATTATTATTTATAGTCTTTATAGTGTTTTGACAAGTGGTATAGGCATGCGCCCGGATAGCGTAAGACACAGTGTTGTATTCCTTGTATGAAAGTTTTTTTTAAAGTGCAATTTAAATAGATGATCGCAATTTATTTACTATGGTAAATCTTTTTCTCTATAGACAAGTCAATATAAAAAAAACCATACACTTTGAATAGGCAAGTCAATAGATATAATAATATGGATAAATAATAAAGGACAATTAAAAAGCGTAACAAATAATAACGAAGGAAATGCAGGTAAATCTAAAATCGAAAATCATTTTCATTTCCAGGATGTTTCAACATTTGTGGAAGTAGCAATTTAAAATCAAAAGGTACTCAAAATAATATAATCATGAACAAGACTGAACAATTATCACAAAAGAAGGACAAGAGGAGTAGTACAGGTTAGTATTTTAATATAATACTGAGATAGTCTGTATTGCATAATCAGTTCAAAATAATACCTGCATTACTTAAATACGTGACCCATGTTATTGCAAAGTCATTTTCATTACTATTTTGAATTTCATTTACTTATATGAAAATGTTTTGAATAACCTTTCACCGAACAGCTTCCGTTACAATACGATTTGAAAGGAACATTTTAACACACGTATTGTTAAGGTGCCCTTAGATGCTATAATAGACATATTCTATTTTCAGACGATGTTATCAAGATCTACTTGACATTCTACAACCTGTTACAATTCTCTGGATTCGCATACGTCATCGCCACCATGTTGTCACGATACGCGAAGTACGGAAACGAGTCACTGTCAAGTGTTTATGAGCAGGTCGGGGGAATGATGGAATTGCTGCAAATTTTGCAATATTTGGAGGCCGTACATCCAATTTTGGGATTTACGAGGGTAAGTTTATGTGTCATGCTAAGTATACGAGCCAAACACAAGGGGGTGGTGGACAACTCATTTGAGAAAAACAAGTAAAAAAAAACCTTTAAAAATATCTTTTAAAATAAAATGTTTGTGTATTTTTGTTAACTCAATTGTTAACCCCCCTCTTGTTTTTTTATACTCCGTATTTTATATCTTACATTTTGTGGGATCAGAATCGTTACACAAATTGACAATGCGTTTCGTTAACCAAACAACCTGAGCATTTATAGACATTCAAATTTTTAAAGAATTAACATTAATGGCAGGTCCATTTCGTTGTCTGATCTCGGAAAATAAAATAAATAACAAATAAATTGTAAAAGATTGTCAACAAAATATTTTCATATACAGGCAAAACAATAATTTAAGACTTACATGTTAATGATAAAATATATCATAGCTCGAAACTAGCAAACCATTGAAATACAAGAACATGCTGTTCCACTGCTGACATCTTTTCCTCTTCCAGGGAGATGCTTTGATACCGTTCATCCAAGTCTTTGGTCGAAGTGCAGTACTGTTCTTAAACATATACGTTGAACCAAGAATACAGACGGAACCAGTCGTTTTCTTCTTATTCTTGGTATGGAGTTTAATAGAAGTTGTAAGGTATGTATGCTCGGAATAATTTCCATAACGCCCAAAAAATTTTACGTCATTAAAAGGTTTTACTCAAGATATAGAAAAAATATATCTATTAGTTTAAGAACTGAAGTTCAATTTACTGTACCTAAGAGATTATTGAAATTGTTAAGGCATTAAAATAATACAGTACAAAGAGTTGATTTAATTTTGTAGCATTTTTATAATAATTTAATACATTTTGAATTTAGAATAAATTGTTTTCAAATAAATTAATCTCTCGTGTGCGCGAGACTTCGTGGTAGTTTGTTTTATGCTCTATATTGTTATACTTGTTTAAATATATTAAGTATTTGAATAGTTTCCCACGGCTTCATCCGATTTTACATAGCTTTATTTGTAATAATAATAATGTTTACTTAATGTTGTGTACGTATTGTCAAATTAAGTAGCAGTTTGTGAAGTAACAATCTTCCATCCTCACAAATTCGTGTGTAATAAAATATAGTTAGTAAGAATTGAATTTGCGAAACGATGTAACTCATTCTTTACATTCCTGAAGCACATGTTTTGGCTTACAGTTTAGCATAATACTTATTTATGTATAAAATTTGTTTTTCCTCAACTGTTAACTGTTTTGTGTTTTAATAAAATAAAGTAAAATAGAATTTATACAACACAAAATAAACCACTGACCAAAATTATTGGGTCAGTATCGGTCCTGTTTGTCTACTTATCCTTTTTTTTTTATATTCCAGATACCCATTCTACATAATGCAAATACACAAAAAGGAAATTTACCTCATCAAGTGGCTCAGATATAACCTGTGGATACCCTTGTACCCTATTGGGTACGTTTGCGAAAGCCTCGTTGTTATCCGAAATATTCCTTATTTTGAAGGAAACAAGAGGTTTACGGTATCTCTACCAAATGAATGGAACTTTACATTCCACAGGCCAACGGGATCACGAGTCCATATATTCCTCCTAACTGCAGCTATTCTGTTTCTGATGAAACACATGTTTGTGCTGAGAAATGCTAAGCTTTATCCTAAGGTTGAAAGTAAAAAGTTGAAGTGAATGTGTTGTTTTTGTATTCCTTATTTAAAAAAACTAACTAATAAAAAGCGAAGTCTACGCTCAGAAGGTTAAGATAATAGTCATAATAAAAATATTTATTTCACACCATAAACATATTATATTAGTCACACAGGATAGCATCGTAAATATTGGCTCGTAATAAAATTTAGGTGGTCTGGTATTGCTTGAAGCAATTTCTTCCAGATAACTTTCAGGTAAGAACAACAATGATTGAAATGAAAATATTTATGTTAGTGTTTTTACATAGAATTTTAAAATCTAGGTAGCTTTCTTGGTCTTGTATTGTATTAAATAACAAACACGAAACTTACCAGGTTGCTTGTTTGTTTTTAAGACAGTTGGAGGAGTAGTTTTTTTTTTTTAAAGTAGTAGTAATGAATATTTTAAATACTCACCATAATTAGGCATATAGTACTCCACTTCCAAGGAGGCTCTTTCCTCCACATTATCCAGCAACCGAAGCACCTCTTCATTAGTGAGCCTGGCTGTGGATATGCCATTGACGCTGCAGATCCTGTCTCCTGGAGCTAACCGGTCGGACTCCTGCGCAACGGAGTCCTTTGTGAAGCCGACGATCGACGGCACTATGCCGGGCTCTGATCGACCTGAAAACAAAGAAGATGATGTAAGATTTTTTATATATACAGGGTATTGTCTTGGCAAGCGACGAGCGACTCAGGGGTATATGTACAAACGATACTGATGCCAAAAAAATAGAAATAAAATAAAAAATGAAATGGAAAAAACACACAAAATCAATTTATTAATCAATCAATCAATCGAGTGAAAACTACCTACACCAGGTAACCTGTTCGTAGCTTACTAGCTACGGCGTAGTATTTCGTAAACAAGCGCTAGCTATACGCGAGGTTGCGAGTTTCCCCATTCGTTTTGTATTTTTTTTAAATGTTGTAAAGAGGTTTTCTTGTATAAAACTTGCTTAGAATTTAAGAACTTATTTTCAATAAGTATAACTCATGTCATACCAGGAGGTCAAGGAAAAGGCAAATAAAAAAAAGAATGGCGATTACTCCACCGACAAAAGCGAAGATCTTAAGTTTAAGAAGAAAAAGTTAAACTCATATTATTATCCCTGAGTGGGATGTCACTGACCAAAACAACACCCTGTTTATTTGAGATTACTATCTACATTGTTGGGGATAAGTAAGTAGAAAAAGCAATTGCGTAATGTAAACCAAAATCAATGGTGATAAACCTAGACCCGCGACAACATAAAAAGTACGAGTAATGATTTGTATAGTAACATCGCACTCAGAGATGGTGACATGTTGAAAGCGGGCGCGTATTTAGTCCACAAAAGAAGTTGTCCAATTACATGTAGATTCCATCTAGTACACACAATAGGCTAGTTTTCACTAGATCAAACCAAAATATCGGTAGTTTCTTGAGATTAATTATGGTATGGCGATATCAAAACACTAATTAATTTCTTAATTTAAATGTCAATGAACATGTCTGTTTGTATTGTTCTGGGTGTTTTCTATGTATATTATGTATGTATTTACAAGCAAAAAGTATTTAAGTATTATATCCGTTGTCTGGTACCCATAACACAAGCTTCGAGTAGCTTACTTTGGGACTAGATGGCGATGTGTGGGAATGTCCAAAGGATATTTATTTATTTAAATTAGTATTTTTAGTATTTTAAAGAATTCAGTTGGTCCAAAACACACTTTTGATCACGACCGTAAACGCCTATCAAAGGATGTGACGCCAAGCCTTGCACAATGACGGGCTATTTTTTCCGTCGTAGACATAAAATTATTATCCCTTTGGGATAGTATTTGATATAGTAGTTATAGTGTTTTGCTGTCAAGAAGATCTTTGATTGCAAGAAGTGACGTCATAATGACGTCACTCGAACGCTCGAAATGTCATTCGAAAGTTCGAGCGTTTTTGAGGCCCATTCAAATTGAATATTTTAAATTATAATTAAATCATGTAAATCGTGCATGTTTTTAAAAATGACACGATTTTGATAAATGTATTTACAAATTAATGTAAAGTATTATATAGTTTTTTCTTAAATTTAGTCATGTAGCCTAATTATACGTTACATTTTTTTGTTCACAAAGTCTTAATCACGTTAACACATAATGACGGGATATCAAGAATATAAGATATTGTAAATCAAATTATATCGCCACAGCTATTGATAATTTAATGTATCCTATAAAAAGTGTGCCTAACTTACTCTGTTTAGGTATTAACGCTAAAACAATTAGATTGGATATCGACACAAAAACAAACGTCCTACCCTCATCAAACGAACCCATTTAGGATCGGTTGGAAATCGGACACGGCTTTAATCTATCCCTTACACTAAATCCGGCAATAATACTTGATAAGAATTTTGGGTGCGATTTAATTCCGATTTATTGTATTTGACCAGGGAGCAATATTAAAAGCAATCCCAGTGTAAAAAAACTCGGGAGATTCTTTTGTAACAAAGGTTTCAATATATTCTGAAATGAACATATAACTCTACTAAAAAATATTACCAGTACCGTGACTCGCTAGCGACGACGTAAAAAAGTCTATGTAAAATTGCACAGCGCCTCTAGCGGTCACCGACAGAACTAAAATTTTTCATACAAAACTTACGTCGTCGTTAGCGAGTAAACTCATGGTAACAGTACAGTTAACTGATGGACTGTATTAAATTATATTGGATTAATGCGAGCAATGATTTGTTGGTTTAGGATCTCGAATCAGATTAAAGGCCGGAGCATGAGCATCTTACCCGAAGTTCAAATGTCAACCAACATCCAAGAACTTACTTCAACAGAATATTTTACAAGGAAAAAAAAAAGTCAAGCTGAGTAGCAAAATAACTAAATCTAAACTTAAACTAGAAGTAGAAAAAAGGATAAATACAATTCCTCAACCTCACATCGTTGTTTCACGTTATATTTTGCGCTTTACACATGTATGTATTCAGATTTGATATTATAGCCGTAGCCTGGAAAAAATAGCATAAAAATGCCATGATTGGCTTGACCTTGCTTCAGATCAGTAACCAATTAATATCTATGGACATCAGGACATATATGACTGTATTTGGTTCTGAAGTTTACGCGAACATTACTCATTGAAATGAAAGAATTTAGGGATTTATTTCGCGCTCGTTTTATTAAAACTACTAGCGGACCCAGCGAACTTTGTTTCCCCCATCCTCATCTAGCCCGGCCTCGTCCCGCCCAGTCACGTAATTAAAGAAAAATGTTAAGGGTGGACAACACTTATCACTAAGGGGTATGAAAAATTGATGTTGGCCGATTTTTACACCACAATATCAAGCCGTTTTGGAGGAGTACGGGAACGAACATTGTGACACTAGAATTTTATATATAAGACTATATGCCTAAAGTTTCGAATGCTTTACAGCAACCGTAGTCACAAACAAGACTAAGGTGTTTTTCGATTACTTATTAAAAATTAAACTACTGTCACTCATTACATTAATTGACTTTCCTATCCTCGCAGAAAGAGCTCACTGTGTCTTGAGATCTTGCAGAATTGGTATATTGATCGGTCTTTCGAAAGAATAGGATCCCATACTGGTAGAACTTTTCAACCTACTCTGTTGAAATTTGGATATTTTCTTATTTCAATGGCCTCACATAACATACGAGGAACAAATCGCCGTTCCTTTGCGAGTGTTTTATGTCTGTCAAAACGTATGGTTGGGTGTATTTAAAGCATGTTCACATACTGCAGATTTTGTTGATCGTTTATGTTTTTAGGGTTCCGTAGCCAAATGGCAAAAAACGGAATTCTTATAGTTTCGTCAAGTCAGTCTGTCTGTCTGTCTTTTCATCCGTATGTAACAGCGACTTTATTCTGAAACTGTGTGTTGGTGTTGTGTCTGATTTCCATAACACAAGTGCATTGGCTACTTACTTTGGGATCAGAGCAATGTATGTGATTGGTATCCAATATTTAAAAAAAAACTAAAAAATGAAAAAAACTACGAGTATTACACAGTTTAAACTTAGTAGTACAGTATAGTATAGTTACAGTAGGCAGATGTAGCCTGTTAACTGCTATGAGAATCGTAATCTCATACAAAAAATGAACCGCTACATGAAATTAAAACCTTTTTATTTGGAAAATTATACGCTTCTAGAGTAGTAAACTGGGCATCGATCTAACTTTTAAACTAAGCGATTGTAAATTTTGAAAAAAAAATACGCAATGTAGATCTTGATCTTGGGGTTCAAGGGTGAGTGACGCGCAATATATGACTACAACTCAAGAATAGTCACCTAGCCTCTCCTCACCAACTCCACTCCCATCCTACCCGTGGTGAACCCTGTTACATCGAGCAACCTACATCAAGATTGCGGTAACCAACCCCTTTGGAGATATAGGTCGATAAACAGATGGGAGAAGGGGGTCCGGACTCTATTTCACTCAATCCGGATTGAGGGGCGTTGGCAGCAGGGCGCTCTGAACATCACAACATCACTACTGCGGTGCAGAAGGCAAGGGAAAACACCTCACTATTTATCCCAAGGAACCCGTTATGATAAGTCAAGATAAGGATATAGCGAAGGCATGCCATCCGGCTACCACCCGGCGCCGTGTTGATCCCAGGCCACACGGTGAGAAGTATGCTACTGGCCTCACTGGAGCGAAGCGCCAGGCTCAGTGCGGAGTAAATGCTACTGGCGTTGAAACCTCACAGGGGATATCACAGCGATTCTGCAAAAAGACTAGACTAGGGACGTGGAACGTGCGAGGGATGATTGACCCAGCGAAGGTAGAGATCATTGGGTCAGAGCAATTGGCCTATAAAGCGGACATTCTGGGTCTCACTGAAACACACAAGAGAGGATCAGGATTCTTCAATGGTCCACTCGGATATACCATATATTTCTCCGGACCAGAGTGCGAGAGCAAAAATGGGGTCGCTTTGTCTTTATCACCATCCGTCAACAAATCTGTGTTGGGATACAACCCTGTGAATGACCGTATCATGACAATGAAACTTAACTCACGGCCATGCCGAATCAACCTAGTGGTAGTATATGCACCTACAGCCATGTCATCAGACAATGAAATTGAAACATTCTACCAGACTCTCGAAACTACCCTCAGAGACCTCCCAAAGAGAGAAATTACTATACTCATGGGTGATCTCAACGCTAAAGTAGGCTCCACTGTCCTCGATGATCACTTAAGAGATGTAGTTGGAAAGTATGGTTTAGGAGACAGGAATGACAGAGGTGAGATGTGGATCCAATTCTGCACTGAGAACTCTTTCACAATCATGAATACTTGTTTTGAAAATCATCCAAGAAGGCTATATACATGGATAATGCCGGGTGATCGAGCCAGAAATCAAATTGACTACATTGCAATCAACAAACGATGGAGATCTTGTATTCGTAGCGCTAAAACATACCCGGGAGCTGATTGCGGTAGTGACCATAAACTTTTGATGGCTGAAATGAGTATAAGATTGAAACGGTGTCGTAGGACAGTGGTAAGGGCACAGAGGAGGCCGAAATCGATAGAGCTATCTGGATTCATGGCAGACTTAGAGATAATGGCAGCGGAGGTAAATTTAGATTGGGCTGACGACATTGATAAGAACTGGACAACAGTCAAAGAGTTGATACTCACAGCCCGTCAAACGACACAAGGCGCAGACACAGATGGCCCAAATAAAACATGGATTACAAAAGAGACATGGGAAGCCATAAAAGAAAGGAAAAATCTGCTGAAAGGAAAAACAGACTGCTTTCAGGACAGATACAGAGTGCTCTCTGCCAAAATACAGCGCATGTGTCGCAGAGACTATAACCTATATCTGAACTCCATCTGTCAGGATATTGAAATCAATGCCCAACAATTGCACACGAGAGACCTATTCCTCAAGGTGAAGAGTATAGTCAGGGAGTTTAAACCAAAAACCTGGGCAATTGATGATGCGGATGGTAAGCTGGTAACTGATATAGACTTGGTCATTGAGAGATGGAGATCCTATTGTAACAGTCTGTACGCCGATGATAAGAGAATGAGCAGCACGAAACTAACGGTAGACCAACAAAGCTTAGAGCCGTCTATAATAGAGTCAGAGGTGAGGGGTGCTCTAAGAAAACTTAAGAACAACAAATCAGCCGGAATCGACACTATATTTGCTGAAGAACTAAAACACCTAGGTGATACATGCATACAAGTCTTGCTGAAACTATGTAACCGGGTTTGGCAAACAGGTAAATGGCCTACTGACTGGAAGCAGTCCTTACTGATTACTCTCCACAAGAAAGGCTCCACAAAAGCGTGCGGAAATTACCGAACTGTGTCCCTCATCTCACACGCCAGCAAGATAATGCTCTACATAATCAATGGACGCCTACAACCATACCTGCAATGGCAAATACCGAGTGAACAAGCAGGTTTTGTCAAAGGTCGCGGTACAAGAGAGCAAATAGGGAATGTGAGGCAAATGATAGAGAAGAGCCGAGAGTTCAATGTGCCGATGATCATGTGTTTTGTTGATTATGTCAAAGCTTTTGACTGCGTGCGTTGGGACTGTCTGTGGAGTATCCTGCAGGAAATGGGTGTTCCCACGCATTTAACAGCATTGATCTCTAACCTGTACGAAGACGGTGAGTCAATGATCAGGATTAATGATGTTATCTCAGGACCATTTAAACCCAGAAAAGGAGTGCGCCAGGGATGCATCTTATCTCCACTCCTGTTTAATATCTATGGCGAATACATCATGCGGGCGTTGGATGGCTGGGATGGGGGCATCACAATTGGTGGCAAAAAGATCAGCAACCTTAGATATGCGGATGACCCCACACTGTTTGCTGCTTCAGAGGGAGAGATGGCGTCACTGTTTCAGAGAGTAGAGGCGGAGAGCGAGCTGGTGGGTCTGATGATCAATAAAGCGAAGACCAAAGTCATGTTCATTGACAGGACGGGTCAACTATCTCAGACAGGGCTTTTGTTGGATCTGCAGGTCGTTACGGATTTTGTCTATCTGGGATCCATGATCAGTAACCAGGGGGGTAGCGAGAAAGAGATACGCAGAAGAATCCAAATGGCCAAAGATGCGATGAGCAAGCTCGGTAAGATCTGGAAAAACAGAAACGTCTCTAATGCTACCAAAATGAGACTGATAAGCACATTAGTTTTTCCGGTGTTCCTATATGCCTCTGAATCTTGGACGATTATGGCAAAAGACAGGCAAAGAATTGACGCTTTTGAAATGTGGTGCTGGAGAAGAATGTTAAGAATACCATGGACGGCTAAGAGAACTAACAAGTCGATTCTTGACCAGCTCAAAATTAAAACTAGACTCTCCACTGTATGCTATCAGCGCGTACTTACCTACTTTGGCCACATAGCGCGAAGAGAGCCTGACAACCTTGAAAAACTTGTGGTGGTTGGCAAAGTGGAAGGCAAAGACTCAGAGGCCGATCACCGAGCCGCTGGTCGGACACTATAAAAGAAATCACGGGGCTCCCGATGACTGCCGCTCTTAGACAAGCTGAAGATAGAGTGGCGTGGAAACACCTCGTAAGAGCATACACCAAGGCTTATCAGGACGGGCACGACCTTCAGAAATGAAGAGACGACTAAGAAGAAGATCTTGACAAACACTTTCAACAAAAATTGGTTTAAATGAGATCGAGCAAGTAGTTTTTTTGGGTTAGAGCACATTTTCTATAACCGCAAACATAACTTTGTTATTCGTACAAATACTTTGAAAAACAAAGTTATATTTGCTGTCAACAAAATATTGTGGTATCATGGAAGTAAATCTTAGTCGGAAAATCTCTTATTCATTTAAAGTTGGCACGGAACTCTTAGTGTGCGAGTCCTACTCGCATTTGGCCGGTTTTTATGTTACCTATATGATCATACATCTGCACGCCTATACTACGCTTTGTTTGACCTACACACCTATACACCCCTGCATCTTAAAAAGGTATGTGACACTCGAGTTACATAACAGTAAGTGTCACATACCTTTCTAAAGTCAAACCACAACTTATCCTTGCCTGTGACCACGGATGCTGTAAAACATTCGAAACGTCAGGCATATAGTTTTTAAAAAATGTGCGCGAAATAACTCCGTTAAGTCTTTCATTTCATTGATAATATGACTGTAATTAGTGTTAGTAACGCGGCCTTTAGCGTTGGAATGCTTGTTGAAAATTCAATAACCATGTTGGTGGTGTAATAAATTTCGTCTGACTATAAATCGACTGGCCAATTTTGTAGCAAACTGACCACTTAACGAGTCAAACGATCTGGTTTCAGAATAATAGACACTAAATCAGGATCATGTGTGCCTTCTAATTAGGGGTTGGGATGTATTTCCAACAATATTGAGTGTGTTTATACGAGGGTCAAACTGAAAGTTCTTAGAAAATCAAAAACTGATTACATTAGCCAGTTATTAGTTTTATTATATCTTTTCAAAATATTGTCCATTGACGTCAATACACCGCTGCATGCGATGGAACCACTGGGAAAAGCACTTTGCCCACTCGTCCTTAGGGGTCTCTTCAATGGCATCGCGATACGCAGCCACCGCTTCTTCAGTATTCATAAACCGCTTTCCTTTAAGTTTTTCTTTAATTTTTGGAAATAAATAAAAATCACAAGGCGCGAGGTCGGGGCTATACGGCGGGTGACCCAGTAATTCAACGTTTGATGTCGCCAAATAGTCGATCGTTCGCTTGGCGGTGTGCGACGAGGCGTTGTCGTGGTGAAGGAGGATCCTACTGCGAGGTCGTTTCTCTCGAACTTTTTCCAAGACAAGTGGCAAACAATTGGTAGTGTACCATTCTGCAGAAACTGTTTTTTGATCCTCTAACACAATTGTTGCGAAATGACCTATCCTTCCAAAGAACGAGGCCACCTTTTTTTTTCCCGCACTTCGATCTCTCTTCACTTTAGTTGGCAACTCCTCGAAAGGAAACACCCACTGAGCAGATTGTCTTTTGGTTTCAGGATCATAACAGTAAATCCAGCTTTCGTCACCTGTTAGTATGTCGAACACAGCATTTGAGTCACCTCCGTTAAATCTTTCAATCATTTTACGGCACCAATCCACACGATGGAGTTTTCGAGCCTAAGTCAAATTATGAGGTATCCACCGGGCGCAAAGCTTCCTGACCGCTAAATGTTCGTGGAGGATTTTGTGCACTTGACTCATACCGATGCCTAAGCTTGTCCGAATCTGCTGATAGGTCACTCTTTTGTCAGTCTCTATCATACGCCGCACAACACAGATGTTATTTTCAGTCGTCGCCGTAGAAGGCCGTCCCTCACGTACATCATCAGTGAGATTAGTGCGACCACGTTTAAACTTATTAAACCAGTTGTAAACAGTCGCACGAGATGGGCCTTCATCGTGAAAGGCCAATCGTAGTCTATCATAACTTTCTTGTTGACTTAAATGACATCGAAAGTCATAAAAAATCATTGCACGAAAATTTTCTCGTGTTAAATTCATGTTGACGTGACACAGACAATTTTCAATTTGCCGCCAAATCGTAAAACAAATGACAAATGAATAAAATATATATACTCAGTAATATTGGCAAAGAGTTCTATTTTCAAATTTTAGAATATTTTTTTTATTATATTGTTTATAAGTGGCCAGTTCTAAGAACTTTCAGTTTGACCCTCGTATTATACAAATACATTTCAAAATAAGAAACGTATTAAATTTAATCGCTTGATATCGTAACGCTGTTTTTACAAAGATAATCCAAACGTGGTGTTTAGAATAATGGTAATAGTATTGATTTATGTAAATTAATGCTATATGCATTTTTTCAAACATCTAATTGATAACAAACTTAATTTTTATTTAATTATTTCATGATCACCATTATTTATGGCCACTAGAAACCATCAGCCAGGAGTTCATGTTAAAAATCTACTTAAAAATCGGGAACTCGTAAATAAGCTAGAAATCCTGTTCAATTCTAAGAACTAATATAAATAAATAGACCTGTCTTAAATACCTTCTGAAAACTGATAAACCCATCAAAGTATGATGTTTAATCCAACTTGTATTATTTAACTTCCAATAGTTGATGTCGAGTTAACTTGAAGACGCTTCAGTTATCCTTTCAGTAGATTGCAATTTTCATTACATTTTGATAGAGAATCCTCGTTGAGTATCGTCCAGTGTGGTGCTAAATACGTCAGTTTAAAGCCAATCTGTCAGGGCTTCAGACTATAAAACGGCAGCATGGTATCGACTGGCGTAACTAGAGTTCTACTCTTGAAGACGTATGATTTACCTATGTGGTGTTTTGGTTTTGAAAATTTCAGGTGCATTCGAATTACCGTGTTTATAGATTGCGGTTGACGTTTAAACTAAGACAATGCGTTTTTACGTCATGAGTACAATCATACTGGATATTTACAACAAGCAATTATCTAGTCGTCAGTGAAGACATTTAGAGCGCTTTGACATTTAAGGTCGAATCCCACTATTCAACCCATCAAAGTGACATCACCGTCTCAACTCGAGGCGCTCAGTATTATTTGTATGAAACTCCATACTTAAACGCACATCTATCAACTTCGTAACGTCACCACCTCGAATCAAGACCAACTCGAGACCCACTCTCGATCAGCGACGCATGCGTTAAACGGGCTGTCATTCACAAGAAGAACTGTCATAAGTTGTAGCAAACACGATCCGAGGCGAGGCGTTCGCTATCTGGTGCCGATCCCATGCGAGACATTGCTGTTCACTTTACGTAACGTGCTTCCGTATATTTGACGCCTGGTCGGTGCTGTTCCCGTGCCAGTTGGGTAGATTTGCGTCAACTTTAAGGCGACTCTAGCAACGGTCACGCGACAATCGCGCTGCTGATAATGTCATACATAGATGGCAGCAAAGCGGCGCGTAGCAGCACCGCCGCTATTTTTGTGTATGGGCATCTGCTGTTTTTCTAATGTTAAGCTTCTTAAATGGCTAGGAACTTGTCGAAAATTAAGCACGACAAATATCAAAGATACGAGTATAAATAAAAATAATCTTACAACATTAAACTATGAAATATTTATCTGTACTTGTATAACGAAGCAAAATTGACATAAGATAAAAAAGTGAAAGCGATGTTGCTTACAACGATCGTAAGACATCTCTCAAAGTAGACCCTCTTACATAGTCACCGTTGTAAAGTGCTAAAAGGCGCGGCTGGACAGCTAACACTCGCATTACTGACAGCAGTTTCGACCTTCATAAAAGTGTGGGGATTGCTCGTAAATGAAACGCCTTGACAATACCCTCATTTGGGAAAAAGCTTTATAAGTTTAGAAGCTTGACGATGTAAGAGCGGGTTACGCAAGCTTGTTTGCTTTCAAGGCTATAGTAAAGTTATTTAGGGGCATCTTTTGATTATTATTTTTTGTATTTTTTTATCTCAGCTTAGAGCTGGTAAATTTAGCATCCTGAGTAACTGGTCCATAAAAAGTTTGATGTAAATGTAGGAAAGTAAGTAACTATGATGTGAGAGTAGAATCATCTTGTAGGAAACGTCTAACTATTATTATAATTATTCATGTTTCAGATTACCCTATTTCATAGAGTATTTGGACTATTCCAGATCAGAATTAGTGATGTCAAAATAATCTAAAATACATTTATCTTATTTTGTTTCAAGAATTCTATTAGCAATGATATCTTTAAAAAGATTTATTTCGAGCCATGGAAAAAAATCACAAGCACGTTATCGTAGAGCGAATAATTAAAAACGAATTAATTAATTAGTGAAATACTGCAATTTCCATCTGATTGTTACTAAAATCGATTGATATCATCGGTCAAAGCGCTTATAATCGGACGTGTTGAGGGTTGATTGGTGAATTGTTCGCCTAAATAGCTATCAGGGATGTACAATGGATGAAAAATAATTAATTTTCAAGAATTTTCCATGCATGCGTGGCTAAGTGACAATAATTTAAAAATAAACTTTGACAAAACCTATCATTTTTCTAAATTATAGATATGGCTTAGGAGCTCGAAAATGACTACAAAAGGCAGCTAATTGCCCGGAGTGCATTCAGTTGGGCACGCTATCTCTTTACGACTATACGTCCCGACAGCGCCTTAAATTATTTCTCGTTTTATGGTAAAAAATGCCTTCCTGTGTGTTTAGGAGTAGTATCAATTAAACTGCAACTGTTAGAGATAAGAAAAACGTGTTATTACATTCATAAGTATTGTTTTTTCATTTGAAAGTATTAAAACTTAAAATACGTATTTAGTCTTTACCATAATTTGGCAATGGCTGACATTAGGCTAAAGAGCGAGATTCCACGCGCTCACGCCAATGAACTCTCAGTAGCAATTAGTATGTAACTAATGTTATATATTTATCCCTTTCTATCAACAGGCGGCAGCGGCAGCCCCGCTATTCCTGATTCCGGTAGCGGTCACGGTAACGGCGGGGCAGGGGGTGCTAAGAATCCCCGGAGGCGATCTCGCTACCACCCCCAACGACAACTGGCCCTGGTAACTTATAACGCGTGCACACTGAGGACAGACGAGAAGTTGCTCGAGCTGGAGGAAGAATTGAGCAGGTTACATTGGGACATTGTGGGTTTATCAGAAGTCCGTAGAGAGGGCGAGGACACGATAACTCTGAAGTCTGGCAACCTGCTCTTCTACCGGGAGGGTGACCAAAAGTCCCAAGGTGGTGTTGGGTTTCTTGTCCACAGGTCCCTCGTAAACAACATCGTAACCATCGAGAGTGTGTCGAACAGGGTGATATACCTTATACTCAGAATAACCGAAAGGTATTCGCTGAAGGTCATACAGGTATATGCACCGACCTCGAAACACCCGGATGAAGAGGTGGAGGAAATGTATGAGGACGTAAGTAGAGCCATACACACTTCCAAAACCTATTTCACTGTTGTTATGGGGGACTTCAACGCAAAACTCGGCAAGCGAGGCGAGGATGAGTTGAAAGTGGGACCTTTTGGATATGGTCAAAGGAACGCCAGGGGAAATAGGCTGGCCGACTTTCTGGAGAAGGAGGGACTCTTTGCGATGAACTCTTTCTTCCAGAAGCCGCCTCAAAGAAAATGGACCTGGCTGAGTCCGGATGGCAAGACGAGAAATGAGATAGACTTCATCATGACCACCAAGAGACGGTTATTCAATGATGTCTCCGTGATCAATAGGGTAAAAACCGGTAGTGATCACCGTATGGTCCGAGGCATATTGAATATAAATGTCAAATTGGAAAGGTCCCGCTTGATGAAGTCCACGCTCCGACCTACTCGTGCCCATATTCAAAATCCCGAGAGCTTTCAACTCGAGTTGTCAAACCGCTTTGATTGCCTAGAGAATTGCGTATCAGTGGACGAAATAAACAACGGGTTTGTGGAAACTGTCCAAACGGTCGGATCTAAGTTTTTTAGACCTGGCCGTAAAAATAGACCTCAAAAACTCTCGGTCCACACTCTCGACCTTATGGCAGAACGTCGATCTATGGCACTGCAGACCTCCGTTAATGCTCAAACCTACAGGCAGCTTAATAGACGAATAATGAAATCTCTGCGACATGACATTCGTTCCTTTAACACGACTAGTGTTAAAGAAACAATAGAGCGAAACCAAGGCTCCAAAGTGTTTGCAAGGGACATGTCTATTGGGCAAAGCCTGTTGACGAAGCTTAAGACGGAGGACGGCAGTGTAGCGTCGACGAAAGCAGAGGTTTTGAGGGAGATCGAAAGGTTTTATGGACAGTTGTACACCTCAGTAGCCAAACCCGTTGATAGCTCGACCGGAGACCCACGAGCTATCCTGACCCGACACTACACTGAAGACATCCCGGACATCAGCCTCTACTAATCTCGTGGCCCTGAAACAGCTTAAAAACAATAAGGCACCTGGCGAGGACGGAATCACAGCAGAGCTCCTGAAAGCGGGTGGAACACCGGTACTTAAAGTCCTTCAGAGACTCTTTAATTCCGTTCTGCTAGAGGGCATCACGCCTGAGGCATGGAACAGGAGTGTGGTGGTGTTGTTTTTCAAAAAAGGAGACAAAACCTTATTGAAGAACTATAGACCCATCTCACTCCTGAGCCATGTCTACAAGCTGTTCTCAAGGGTCATCACGAATCGTCTCGCACGTAGGTTTGATGACTTCCAGCCTCCCGAACAAGCCGGATTCCGAAAAGGCTACAGTACCATAGACCACATTCATACGCTAAGGCAAATTATACAGAAGTCCGAGGAGTATAATATGCCTCTATGTTTAGCTTTTGTGGACTATGAGAAGGCCTTTGATTCGATCGAAACTTGGGCGGTGCTTCGGTCTCTTCAGCGGTGTCATATAGACTATAGGTATATAGAGGTGTTAAAGTGTCTATATAACAACGCCACCATGTCGGTCCGAGTACAGGAACAGAATACGAGGGCGATTTCATTGCGAAGAGGTGTAAGACAGGGCGATGTTATATCTCCGAAACTGTTTACAGCGGCATTGGAAGACGCCTTCAAGCTCCTGGAATGGGAAGGATTCGGCATCTCCGTCAATGGCGAATACATAACACACCTTCGGTTTGCCGATGACATAGTCGTTGTGGCAAAGACGCTGGATGATCTAGGCACTATGCTCGAAGACCTCGACCGAGTATCCCAACAAGTGGGTCTTAAAATGAACATGGAGAAGACGAAAATTATGTCGAGTTCCCTTGTTGTACCCACTCCAGTATCCATTGGGAACTCAACTCTCGAAGTTGCCGACGAGTACGTCTACCTGGGACAAGTGATCCAATTGGGTAGGTCCAACTTCGAGAAAGAGGTCAATCGACGAATCCAACTCGGCTGGGCAGCGTTCGGGAAACTGCGCAAGAGCGTCTTCTCGTCTCAATTACCTCAGTGTCTGAAGACGAAAGTCTTCAATCAGTGTGTGTTACCAGTGATGACATACGGATCCGAAACGTGGTCTCTTACTATGGGCCTTATAATGAAGCTCAAAATTACACAACGAGCGATGGAGCGGGCTATGCTCGGTGTTTCTCTACGAGATCGAATCAGAAACGAAGAGATACGTAGAAGAACCAAGGTAACGGACATAGCCTTGAGAATCAGTAAGCTTATGTGGCAGTGGGCAGGGCACATAGCGCGAAGAACTGATGGCCGTTGGGGCAGAAAAGTTCTAGATTGGAGACCCTTCGACCAAAGACGCAGCGTAGGACGTCCACCAACAAGATGGACAGACGACCTTAAAAAGATCGCAGGATCAAACTGGATGCAGACCGCTAGTGATCGGTCGCTGTGGAAAGCCGTGGGGGAGGCCTATGTTCAGCAGTGGACGTCCTTTGGCTGATTATGATGATGATGATGATGATCAACAGGCATGCCCCATCATTTGTCTCTATTAGCGCTCAGTGTTGTAATATACAACTATTAATGTTCATGTATAGAGTTATCCTTGCGCCACTTTAAAATGCTTTAATCTTGGGGTATAACATGTCTATCTTTTGAACGTCATTGGACAAACCCATATAATGCACATTAACCAAAGATCTGAAACTCCTTCTGACATTATTATATCGTACCAGGGTAAAACAATTAGCCAAGTAGACACTACCCGCATTCTTGGTATTCAAATTGACAAAAAAAATAATTTGAAATATCATACCAACGAGTACCTAATGTAAAACTGAGCCCCCAAGCATATGTGTTATATAGGCTTTCTAGTACCGTTAATGTTGACGCATTAATAACTGCTTATTATGGCTTAGTCGAATCCCATTTGTCAAAATTGTATGCCAAATACCAAATGTATTATATTTTTGGGGTAACTTGCATCCGTTCTATGATTAGGTAACACACTACTGATACCTGTAAAGGTATGTTCAGAAACCATAAAATTTTGACACTTCCGTTATTTTTCATTTTGGAAAACGCTCCATTTGTGAAATGCAACCCTCATTGATTTGACACAGATCGCTAACGCGCGACTGCATCAATTCTTAATTAGATCTGTTCATTGAGAGAGTCGCAATGCTAAAGCGCGTTTTCAAAACGCGCGACTGCATCGCTGCTAATAGTCGCAGTGTGTAAGGGGTCTATGATCACACAGTCTTTGCTGACACGATTATTTAATAAATAAATTTCATGTGAAAATTTTAAACTAACAAGAAATATATCGTACAAAATATTATCAACCCTACAAATAGTGAGATACACCCTTCAGCGCAAATCGGTCGACGCAAATCAGCATCAATGTATTTGACAATTGGATATATCAATTTGAAGTATTGTCCGCTATGCAAATGTTTTGGGGGCTATTTACGGTAATGGTTTGTCAGCTTATCTGCAGCAATCAATATGGATCTAGCTGATGAATGTGTTATAATAACAATCGGGAGAAATAAAATGGAGAGGGGAATAGATTTATATCGCTTGGATACACGATTGATGAATATGCCAATAACGTTTTTAAAATTCAACATAAATTATCAAGAAAAAACTCTAAATAAAGCTTTTGCAAACATAAATAAACGATGAATACACAAAACGTTTTGTTTTTTTGGTTCAAAGATAGTCATGGAATAAAAGAAATTACGATTAAGTTATCAATTACCAATCCATATTTGCTATGTTTTCCAATAAGTATTTTTGCAAAGCATTTACATGAGAAAAGCCAATTTATTGAACCTTAACCTTAACCATTGTTCCATGAACCTTATCTATTCCTGTGATTGGTTAGATTTTCTTAGGGCCGATTTTACTAACGTCAGATAAGACTTATCCTAATTAATAAGTATAAAATGTCATTTACGTACATAATTGGTGGCAAATAGGTAACCTTTTCAAATTATGCTCGGTACAGTATTTTATTCGAAGAATATTTCTTAATTGACGTTGAAATATTCAGGTCTTACCGAGATAAATAACGAGACTATGCGTCCGTATCATTTGTCCATGAAAGATAAAAAACGTGTCGAAATATTGACATCTGAAAAAATAATAATATGTAATCTGGAATCCTACTAATATTGTAAACACGAAAGTTTGTATGTTTGATACTCCTCCACGCTAAAACTACTGAATAGATTTTGATGAAACTTTACAATATTGTGTATTGCAACCGTAGTCGAAATCGGCTAGGGAGACTATTATTACTACTATGTGCTATTCAAATGTATAAGATAAAAAAAGTGTCGAAATATTGACAACAAAAAAATAATAATATGTAATCTGGAATCATACTAATATTGTAAACACGAAAGTTTGTATGTTTGATACGCCTCCACGCTAAAACTACTGAATAGATTTTGTAGTGGAGGAGTATCAAACATACAAACTTTCGTGTTTACAATATTAGTAGGATTTCAGATTACTGCTGCGCCCCGAGGCAAATAATAGCAAATAGACTATAATTTACACTTATATTTTCTGATGTACGATATTTACGCTGTTGAAGCCGCGGGATCCTGCTGTTTGAAATAAAAATAAGAAGTCAAACTATTCCTGTCATTATCATCATTTAGTTGTTCGCATGGCCGGTAGCACCAGCGCTTTGGAACCGGTTCAAACTGCCAGTTAGCGGGGCCGTTACGCCGCAAACTGCGTGTCGTTGATGCACGCTCGTTGTATTTGCATAAATGGGGGGTGAGAGAAGGCAGTACAATGTAGACGTGGCCGAAAATATGTAAAGTTCTGTAGTGCCTTGTGGTTCACTGTAGGAATATTGTTTCTTATTTTACAACGGAACCGACTAAACAATTAATAAAACACAATAATTTAATAATATTAGATCGCTGAAGTTAGACAGCATAAGCTGATTAAATGAAACTGGGAAATTGATTTAATCAGACTCATCAAATCACATATTGTAAAAATACTCTATAGTTAATCAATGATTTGTAGCTCGCAACGTATTTATTTCATTTGATACTGTGTGCACTAATTTAGTTCGGTTGTATCATATTTACAAATCATAAAAAAACTAAATATTATGTATTATATATTTGTAGTTATAAAATACAATAATATAAATAAAATGAGTACATGGTGCCATCGTTCAAGTAAATATTAAGAGACTTGATTCATGAACAGCTATCGTTTATCCAAATTAAAATATCAGTTTTATCAATAGAATCATCATCATCATCATCGGTCAAAGGACGTCCACTGTTGAACATAGGCCTCCCCCATGGTTTTTCACAGCGACCGGTTGTAAGCGGTCTGCATCCAGTGTGATCCTGTGATCATCACAAGGTCGTCCGTCTATTAATCCCTCAAGCGTATGTGAAAGAGACATAATAGCAATTCTATTGTTATGCGGTCTCATGCGACCGCTCGGGTGTTGAAGCATTAATAGTATATTCGACTGAAACTATTTTGACTAGTTTGCCTCTAAACTAAAATCGATTTCCAAACAAGCGTAAATTAAAGCTTTCTTACACTCTAGCAGCAACCGCCTTCAATTTACGTTCGATACGTCTGAAGAAACCAATTCCGTTCCAACTTCAGATTGATAGCTAGCAAAATTGGATGTGGTTGAGTCGTTGCACTATGCCATGCAACGTCTGAGGCACACTTTGAATTAGCATAACTGTGCGATTGGGATGTTTGTGAGGCGAAATGACGTCGTTAAGGTGTTCGAAAATACGCCGTCAGCGGTCTACACCGCTGATCTACATCAAGGAATTGGAGTTGTTATGTGTTTTAAGCTGACTGTTTTAGTCTAAATTCATGTTTTGCAAGAGTAGATTAAAGTTACTTGGTATGTAAAAGGGAAGGTTTTTTTCTATATATAATAATAACTGAAATGAAAATTAATTAAAACTTAAACGGTTTATAGTATGGGGAAAAATGGTTCGTGAATGGATTTTCAGCTAAACTCGTAATCACGTGTCACGAATAAAATTCCTAATGCACTTTCGGTCAACCGTCAACTACCGGATTCAATTATTTTTCATCGGATTCGAATTTTAAAATGAGATACGTGTGACCAGTACGAGAGTGAGTAGTGGGTGGTAGTGGCGGATAGACGCGTCCGCCGGAGGCCGATTCACATGCAAATGGTTCGTCAATTTGAATATTTGAGGCCGCACGCGCCGTGTGAATCGCACTCGAGTGTGCACTGTGCACTTCGTTGCATGCCGGATATTTGGGGTTACATTTGAATCGGTCTTGAAATTAAACTGATAGTAGAGGTGGAAGGATGAAGTAAGTCGTGTCGTTGTCGCTCTCGTAAGGTTACACAGCTTAAACGACAGGGGAAATTCAGCACAGGGTTGAGCTTGTATTTTCTAGTTAGATAGTAGAATAGAGATAAACCTTAATCACGTTTTAGATATTTCACAAATATTTTTAAAAGCCCTTCTCATCAGTATTGAAAGAGATAGACTCGGTGTGTTGATAAATATTCTAATTTCATAACAAAGTTACTAATTATACAATAATCGATGCAGTAGGTAAGTAAAATTACGCAAAACAAATCCAGAACAATCAATCTAATGACAAACACAATCTATATGACAGGTCTATTGCTGTCCATGAATCCTAGTGTTGTCTACCATAGTGATGCCATAATCGATTATCCGTCTAACAATTTATTTCATGGCTTTTTAATATTTTTTTGAAAAATATTTGAAATACATATTTTATTATGGCTCACTATTACCAACATCAAATATCGAAAATTCAATGAAAATTTCTGAGACATGCTTGAAAGTATCGTATATCTGAAATAGCCTCTCACAGAGCCATTGACAATATTCACAGTCGCGTCTCACTTAAGGCGCTACCCGGATTTTTACCGCGCACACTAGCGCCACTTTACTAGAAAAATCATAACTCGATAAATAAAAGACCAATCAAAAATCTGGTAGATACGATTGTAGCTCTGATTATGTGGTTTAGATACAATGTTTAAGTTCAATTAAACACAGTTATCTGCAGTTACAGTTAGCAAAAATGCTAAAAGTGGCCATATTTAGCAGTTTTTCTAACTCTAACTACAGTTAACTACTTCAGAAACAATTTAAACGTACTAAATAAACTATAGAACCTGTACTACAATCGTATCTACCAGATTTTTGATTGGTGTTTTATTTAACGAGTTATGTTTTTTTTACTAAAGTGGCGCTAGTAAGTGCGCTAAAAATCCGGGTAGCCCCTTAATATCAAGTGAGCTCACAAAGAAAGCACGGACCGTGGCAAAGAGTGAATGCAACGAACGCGTACGTGAGATATAAGTTAAATGTAGAACCTACATTAAAAGGATCATCGTTCGTTTTTACTGACTTTAAAGATAAAGGTGGTATTCAATATATGATATTGTTCGAGTATGTAGATCTATTTAAAGCTTCCAAACACGTGTCAATAATTTTGTGAGTCTATGTATGTTTGTCTACGGATTTCTCAAGAGCAAGAAATCATGGCAAGATGATTCTTTAATGGGTCAATCAGATCAACCAACTTAGGGTTCAGTGTAAATTTCATCAAAATCGGGTATACGGGTTACAACTAAAATATATGATTTAAGTAAAATTACACCACCCTAAAACTGACTAAAAAGCTGAAAAAGATAACACATTTTCCTTGTGTATAAAAAAAAACAATTCATTTAGAGTCGGTGTATGTTCTAAAGTTGATGTTCATTAATAGTTGAAGCACCAACTTCAAATGTTTTTTTCTTAGTGTAGTTTAGCTTTTTAGACATTTTTTTGAAGACAGTTAGTATTTTTTTATTATTTATTTTTCCTATCTTATTAAAGTATTTAAGCAAGTAACGAGATGTAACGTAAGTTTGTGGAAAACGCAAGAAAAAAAAATCAAGAGACAAGGTTTTGCAAATTTCGGACGCGTCAGAGTTTGAAGGTACGGTTAGATCTCGAACACTATTAGGTATAAAAGTATCAGCTAAAGAATAAATATGACGATGACAATTTATTCTTTTAGTCAGTAATTATTTTTTAGCAAACTAATTTTATAAAATATCCTTTAGACATTCCCACAGCTACTCAAAGCTTGTGTTATGGGTGCCAGACAACGGATACAATGCTTAATTACTTTTTGTTTGTAAATACATACATGATATACATAGAAAACACCCAGCTCAATACAAACAGACATGTTCATGCTCACAAATGTTTGTATTGTGCAGGGACCGAACCCTCAACCCGCTGCGTAGTAGGCGATTTCTCGAACACTACACCAGAAAGATCGTCAACAGTCGTCAATAAAAAATCGTCAATAAATCCTTAAAAATACAGTATCACAGGTATTGAAAATCCGCAAGTGTGCAACGCAATATTGCATTGCTTTCCCAAAGACTAGATAAATTGAAAAATATATTCAATTTTCCTATAAGAGGTGAAAATTTAAATATCATAGTGTCTCACATCCTGACTATAATATTTAAGAAGAACAGAAAAAAAACGAACAACTTACTAAAAGTGCGATACTCTTCTAAAACGTGGAGTGATTCAAGCGTAGGCACACTGAATCATCATGTCAGCTTCTTTCGACTCGTGACTTCTAAAATGGACTTTATCAGAAAGGAGTAAAGGCTATCCAATACTCCGAATGCAGTGAAATCCGTGTTTGAGATAGTACGTGTGCTATCTTTAATTCAGAAGCTCAGAAGCTTCCCGTGGTTGGCTAAAGGGATAAGAGGTAAGAGGAACTGGAAATATTTACTTTAACTCTAATGAGGTTAGTCTGTAAGTGATAGCTTTGCATCGAGTTTCAGATTTCTGTTTATTTATACTGTTAGAGCCGGCAGATTCACTTATTTTGTGTAAGATGAGTAATTGGAATAAATTGGAAATATTGAGTGTGATTTAAACAATATCGCGGTGAGTTTTATGGAAAGTTACAATGAAATGGAAGAACGATATAATGTAAAGAACACATTGAAATTAGATACATCCATTAAGCTTAATTTAAAATATTGAGTGTAAAGCAAGCAGGTTTTAATAAAACCTAAAACGAAATAACTGCCATGATATTACCGTAATGGCAGTAGTGATAAGGCGCTTTTTGGTGATAAAACATTGTTTTTTGATAATAAAAGGTTCAATCTTGTTATATTTCAAAAGTTATGGAAAAGCATTACCTTAACTGACATGAATTTGTATACTCAAAAAAATCACTTCAATTTCGATGCACAATCGTATAGCTTTTAACTCGCACCACATACACAGATATATTTTTGTCTTTCACTCACACTGTATTTCAATATTTTTCACGCGAAACGAATTCGTATGAGTAAGCTGGCACTCTTTTCTCCCTGATAAATGTGTGAGTGTGTTCTCTTTTAATGATTTATATTTCAAAAGTAATGAAAAAAAAAAAACGATCTGAAAAGTAGACACATTAGTAGTTTTTGTAGAGATCAGCGCTCACAAAAAGTCGTGTTTTTCAATAATTAAATTATTTGATTAAGTTTAAGTATTAAGTTTAATTATTGTTATTATTAATACGATTAATAATAATGAACTTAATAAAATTATTCATAGTATTAAGTTCAAAAATCGTCCAAGTTCGATTTGGACTC
Source organism: Pyrausta purpuralis (assembly GCA_963924145.1). NCBI lineage: Eukaryota > Metazoa > Arthropoda > Insecta > Lepidoptera > Crambidae > Pyrausta > Pyrausta purpuralis. Next base: position 4,871,110 of record OZ001648.1, on the reverse strand, counting down.
GCGCACGAAGGGTTACGTACCATTGACCAGATAAGCTTATTTTTGCCTTATAATAATTATTTTATTTTGGTTTTATTATTAACTATCAAAGTCGTAATTTATGTATAACTGAATATTTTGTAAATATTTCACATGCCTTCCTATTGCCACTTGAGCGATCAAATAATGGCAAAAAAAGGCGTTTATTGAATATACGGAATCTCTCCCGTACAAGCCACGCATATTTTTTCCTCAAATATTTATTTTATAATGTATTTCGTGCTTTTTGTTAAAAGGGCAGCAGAAATACATCAGTTGTGGAAATTTCAACTGTCTAGCCATCGTGGTATTTAAGATACAGCCTGGTGACAAACAGACAGCCAGTAAAGTCGTAGTAAACGGTCCCGTTTTTATCCTTTGGATAACAAAAATACGGCGGATCTGTGTAACGAATCTGAAAATGCCAAAGTTTTGTGACTTGTAATTTTATAAGCTTTTGAGCCACCTACTGATCAAATTTAGAAAAACTATTCTTGAGGAGCATAAGCTATATGTATTTTGCACCGGCATCGCACGGGTAAGTAACATTGTAAATGTTAAATGTTAGTTTGATCAAGAACGAGTATTTGAGTGACACAATCTTTCAATAATCATTTGCCAAATCGCATTAACCCTTTCGTGCAAACCATTCATTAAGAAATGAATATTAATATCCAATTTGACTTTTCAACTGACTCACCAGTGGATTGCGTGACCGCATGAGTCATTCGCACTACCATCGTATAGTGATGTGCAAGTTGCTATCGATATATTCCGCCCGTGCGCATTTTTTGGATTCTTATTTCATCGTACAAGAATACAATTTACACTATGAGTCTTAAAAACATTCTCAATCATTACCATAAATAGTTTTATATTGGATACCTATTTTGAATACTTGAAACCTTATCATCAGAAAATTACTTTTGAGATGTGTTTAACAAAGCTAAAATGATTGTTTTAGCTTTGTTAAACACATCTCAAAAGTAAAACGATCGATGTCAGATTTGACATAAATGATTCTTTAAAAAAAAATTGCTTATTGCTTAACGTTTCGAAGTGTTTTTTTTTTAATATTGTATTCACACGATTTTTAAGCATTTAAAAATGCAATGCCTCTATAATAATGCAATATGCAACAAACCTTTCGTTTGTTATGTACGTTCTCGACCTACATATTTATAAAGCATCGCTATTTTTGATTGGCGGTTTTATTTTCATTTTCAACTTGTCGATGTTTTGTCAAACGTATTCTTACAACACTATCTACCCTCAAACGCAGCCGTTGTAAATATGGGGGGCTCGCCCCGCGATTGTCGAGAGCTGTCGGATTTGCATTAGCCACGTTGGGTTGTGAGCCTAAGCGGGGTCTAGCTTTAACGCTTTGTTGCTGATTTGTGGTTGAAATGTATGAATGAGTCAGGCTTCTATTAAATTATAATGTCAAATGTACTTGTAATTTTAATTTGACTTTATTTGAACACGCTCTTTACAAAGGGGTACCAAATTAAATCAGTCTATTATTTTTACCTTATTGGGTTGGAGACCGATTCTTGCTGCAATTTAACTTATTTTGCGTAGTAATGCGATAGCGAGTTTAACCGTTTTCCTTGATAATCAAGTTAAATATCTACACGTAAAAAAACTATCTTATAAACATAATCTAAATACATAGAATTCGTGATACATAGATTCGTATTATGAGAAACTATTTGTTCTTCGACAAAGAAATTTCAAGTAAGTAGTCATTACAACTTTTACGTAAGTAACAACGATAGAATTGCTTAATAAATTTTATCTTTAATTTTATTTTTAAAGTTTATTCTGCTAATGCTCTATTATGTAGGGTATACACTATATCGCTGTCACTTTTAATTTATCTAGTCCGGAAACAGGACCAAATTCATTCCAAAGTATTAAATATTTTCCCCAAACCGTTTAACATCATACTTAACATTTGAAATCACCATCAGATCCGCAAATCATTTGCAATCACTCGATAATGGTAATTCGTTCCATTCGATTGTTATTACACGACCAATGAATCGATTAATCGTTTCCGTGAGCACAGACTATAATAGTGGGGGGAATGTCTGGTCGATTTAGGTTTTTATTGCTTCTTTTGCTCATGTCATCGGTAAGACTTGAACAAATCCTCAGAGAGTTACAGGAGTTTTGATTCAAAATCGAATTGTCATTTTAGAAATCATATTTTGTCTCGGGTGTGGGTGTTTTAGTACCACCGTTGTTTCTAAATTATATGATACAAGTGCATTAGCTACTCATTTTGGGATTAGAGCAATTTATGTGATGGTTTTCAATATTGCAATGCTAAACGATCTGGTGAAAACATTAGTATCAAACACTCTATTCCCAAATAATCATAAACGAAAATTGAGTTCACAATCAAATATTCCGTTAGACAGTTTAAACGGTTTCTGAATTGAACAAATCGTTCCCAATATTAAAGTATAAATTTATTATTCAATATGGCTTAGAGAATCCAGCGTTTGGCTACAACTGTCACGAAATTGGGTCAGCTGAGTTGCGACTAATTTGGGTATTACAGTACACAAGTAAGGCGAAACACAGACGAGAAGTGAGAATACTGTTGGAAATGCAAGAAGTACGATATTTGTGTTGCCATCACTTGTTATTGAGTTGAGTGTTGTTGCTGGTATTTTTTTGCGGGGAATCTAAGACAACTTCAAGAGAGGTGCAGACAAAACAGTATTCCTTTCTGCTATTTTGAAAGTAAGTACGATACAGACTCTTTTATCAGGCGCTCTCTGGAGAATGGATTTGAAACGATTGCCTTTAATTTCAAAATCATGTTCCGCTAGTCGTTATTAAGCTTATTTTATGTACAGTAAGACATTTTAAAAAGTAGTTCCTTTGCTAGTTTGCGCACGCATTTGCGCCGATATTTGACACGTATCTTCTGTATCCCTCTTGCGCTCTTAAATAGCGTCGTGTGTTGTTCTAATAAATAAATGATTTTCAAAAGTAAACCATGTTTACGTGATTTCTATTTAGTATCCATCAGCAAAAACAGATAAGTATCTGTCGAGTAACTGTGTAAGATTTTTATTCCATTATTCGCAAAGTAACCATTCTGTTGTATCACTAAAAAAAAATAAGTTAAATCAGGCATGTCTTCCAATCTAAATAAAACTCTTTAAGATACCTACATTTTTCAAGACAGTCTTACCAGTAGTCGCAAACAAAACCAGTATTCATGAACGTTAAACTTAGTTCGACAAGAGAAACCAAAGTTTAAACGTCTGCATCACGCCTAAACTCAGTAGTGGGCAGTGGTCGAGACATAAATTGTGGTCATTCCTTGAATAATTTGGACTTCGAAGAATATCGGCCGGCGCAAATGGAAGTGACAGCGGCAAGACATAATTTAAAGGACTTTGTGATAACTTCTTGGGAGTTATTTTTGGATTAGGAGCAGTCAAAGTTTTTGAGTAGAACTGGCATTAACTTAATGGTCATCAGGACTTTAGCGGTTTCAAGCAAAATAAATGCCTAGTGATTTACACCCGATTAACGAATAAACGATTACGGGTCCATTTTACTAACGTCAGGCAAGACTTATCTGACTGAATAAGTATAAAACGGATGATTTTAAAATGACAATCGTTGACAGTATTTTAATTAAAAGACGTATCCATAGATACCCCACACGGATAGGTTTGACTTAACAACTAAATCGGTTTTAGTTTCATGTATGGAAGCCCCCATTAAATACTTTTTGTTTAAGAATCGTAAAGCGGTTAACAGGATACATCTTCCTATTAAAGGAACGGACGGACAGACGGACAGACTTGACGAAACTAAAAGGGTTGCGTTTTTTACCATGGAACCCTAAAAAGCATTTATTTTATTAAACAATGACTCACAGCCAAACTAAACTAAATTAAATCTAAACTAAATCTTTTAAAATCAAACATCAAGTAGTGACCGTAAAAGTTCCTCTTGTGCCTTGCGGCCGACTCGCAAAAGATTGCAAGTGGTAAATTCGCTAAGTTGCGCGACACGACGGACCGCCTGGAACAGCTGGAGCAACAAACACAAACAACCCTGTTAAGGGTGAGCTTTGATCCTTTACTTTAGCACAATAAAAATAAAATAACTTATAGTGACGAAAATTTAAAATTTTTCAAACTTACCAACTGTAGATGCATTCAGTAATCAGATGAAATTTATATATTTTAAGAGTAATTGACTTGACTTACTTTTAGATTTAATACCAAAAGCAACCTACGGTGCGGACGTGTTTGGATGGGTGACCATTCCGACCATATAAGTGACGTACATCACAAGCATCTCCGTGCTTCGGAAGGCACGTTGAGCCGTTGGTCCCGGCTAATGTCGGTTGATATTTGTCGTTGAGCTCTGTCAGAGGCCTTATGGGCGAGTTGATAACATCTGACAGCAGGGTTAGTCACTTGCCTTGCAAACACCCCTCCACCAACCCGCACTGAGCCCGCGTGGTGGAGTATGGCTCAAACGACCTCATAGTTGAGGTAAGGCCTTTGCCCAGCAGTGGGATGTTACAGGCTAACTTAACTTTTACTTAAACAAAAGGTTGCTACATTGTCATACCAATGCCACTGCTTTGAGATAAAGAGAGCTTGAGCTGGAACTACGTCAAGCTAAAATGGAGAATTGTTATTTAAAAAAATATTGAGAAGTAAAACTGTGGAATCTGTTTAGTTTATTTTATTAAATTGAATTCTTTTAATTTGTATCATTATTCATTAATTATTGTTTGTAATATTACCACAATTTAATTTATCTGTTACCTAGATCGATGTTAAGCTTATCATACTGTATGTACATGATAGTAGAATCGCAGCATACCTCTGTATCTTACTTAATTTGATTTATTTGTTTTGTTCAGCAACTGCTGGCTGTAACTATGTTTTGTACACATAATAAATAAATAAAATTAACGAGTATTCCTGATTTAGTAAAGTCTGATTTGATTTGCTTGTAAAATATTGTCAGCAATATTTTTGTACTTTTAAAGTAATCAACAATAAATAACCCATGTAGATTGTGAATTATGTGTTTATATTATTTCAAAATGAATTGTTACCGAATTGAATACCGAATAAAAACCGACTTTAATAAAATTTCATACAACTGAGTTTTTCTAATATAAACAGACCCCAAAAAAAGACACAACTCACGAACACGTTATAAAGAGCTTCTGCTTAAAGTGGAAAGTAAACTAAACAATGAATTTGGCAACTGTCAACCTCCAAAGTGTTTTGGCAATAAATATTTCTACTTGGGGCTGAACGTGGTTTTTGTTGATAAGGGTCTATACAAGAACAAGAGTATGTCAAGTTTAACACTTAATAATCTTATCCAATTGTAATAAGGACTACTTTTCAACAAAAATGTATGGACTGATGTGCTTGCGACTTATTTAGATAAAAGGGTCGCTGGTATCGTAACTAAAGTCGGAGTTTTGTAATTAAATTCTTATTCAAATGTAGGCTCGAGGGAGATTTGTAGTTCTTCACAAAAGAGGTTGCTGATCGACCATCTGAACTCAGGTATTTAGGTTTAAATGATATAGTTGAGGGCGTAAACTTTTGTTTCAACTTGAATGGTGATTAAGAATGTTATGTCAGATGCTTTTCCTATTTGCTTTATATTGTAATGAAAAAATGAAAATGTTTGCTGTCCCTTCGGGCTATAAGAGTGAAAGGAATAGAGAGTGCACCTGTGTTTGCGCACACACTTGCTCACTACAATATATCCCGCGCAGACTTATATTATTATTAGCGGTCCCCCGCGACTTCGTCCGCGCGTTTTGAGTTTGCTCCCTCCCCTCCCGTCGCAGCGTCATGTTTTATATCCTAAAGCCTTTCTCGATAAATAAGCTATCCAACATAAATATTTTTTCAAATCGGTCTAGCAGTTCCTGAGATAAGCGCGTTCAAGCAAACAAACTCTTCAGCTTTATAATATATTAGCGCAAGCGCACGTTGTACTTAAGCTGCGGACATTATTTTGGTGTGGAGTTATGTTAAAACTGTAATAGCTCCTAAGATATTTATTGAAATCAAATGATATAAAGGGCAGCTTGGTTCTAAATGAAATGCTCGTGATGATGAATGTATTTATTTTGATAAGAATAAATACCTGTGTGTATAATACACCTCTAAAAATAATGCATTATTTTTTCACAAATTTATTAACATAAAAAAGGTTGTAGTAAGTCAACCATAAAAGATAGACATATGATGTCGCGGAGTTTGTTATAGAACTCTTAATGCTGAACAATCCTGTCATACATGATTTTTGTGTAACTTAAGCGGTTTCCTTAAGCTCCAAAAAGGATTATCTTTCTCCCGTTTTCGCAACATTTTTCATTTCTGCTGTGGTCTTATGAGTCGTATCTTTATGGTATATAGCCTAAAGCCTTCCTCAATAAATGGACTATCCAACGTAAAAATAATTTTTCAAATCGGGCCAGTAGTTTTTGAGATTAGCGCGTTCAAACAAACAAACTCTTCAGCTTTATAATATTAGTATAGATTGTAATACATATCCCCCCAGAACAGTTATAGTAGAAAAATATAGTACATTCATTGAATATACATGCTATCGGATTTTGCGATCACCAATTTTCAGAACCCACGTTTTACCAAATTTCGTGCACACAGGTCAGTAAGCAATATTTCTGCCACATCAGTACAATCAACGACAAAAGTCATTTACACTGTTTAATTTAACACGTTTGATTCTGTGCAAAAGGACGCGATATCTGTCAGCTGCATTAATATCGTTTGTGTTCATCTGTTCACAATTTTTAACACCGATATGTAAAGTCAAATTTTTATAGTAATTTTTATATGTATTTATTTAGTATGAGTTTGTGCGACAAGGACAGGTTAAAGATGAAATGAGAGGATTGGGAGATATTTTAATGAATATAGAAAGATTATTGAATTCGAGGATCGATGATTAGCATCCGTTAACTTTAGTCAAAAACTTAATTTTATCTAACGGCACGTTAGTAAGTAACTCAGCTGAATAGACACAAGTACAATAAAACTTTCGAAACATGATGATGAAGAACTTCAATGAAAAGAACGAATACTGATTTTTGAACTGTATGAATACTTTTTAGGCAGTGCCAATAAAAAATGTAAATAAATAAATTAGACAAACCATGAAAAGAGTTTTTCATGGTTTGTCTAATTTATATTAAGATTATATTATTATATTATGATTGAATTAAGAAAATTAATTTCGTTTAAAGCTGTACATAAAAAAAAACCAATTTTGTTAATTATAACGTTTACACGAGCACATTATATGACGTGATTAAATTAATACCTAGATATTTTTTCCTCTTAAAAGTTTTAATTTAATTAAATTAGTTACAAGAAGCTAGATTTTGGTACTAATTATGTGTAAATTTAATTGAGTTCCACGGAAGTGGAACAAAATAAAAAGTAAGAAACGAGGAAAGAGGGTAGCGTGCCAACTTTAACTTTTAGGGTCCACTTACCTCCACTTAGCCAAAATATCACAATATTTATTTGACAGGAAAAAAACCTTTTTTTTGATAGTGTTAGTATGAAGAACAAAGTTATATTTGCGGTTGTTAAAAATGTGATAATATATCTCAAAAACTACTAGTTTGTTCTTGGTTAAACCAACATCCATTGAAAGTATTTATTAAGATCTACAGCATGTATATTTTAATTTTTACTAGCTTAGATCAAAAGTAAGAGCTTCGGCGTCTACGGGACGCTCATTTTACCACTTTGGAAGCTTTAATCTTAAAAACATTTACCTATCAAACAAAAATCTTTGAAGAACTTTGATGTCATTTTCAGAGACCTATAATTCAGAGACCAAAGCAATCATTTGTTTTTCACGTATGAGCACGGGAGCCCCCTCAAATGCCATTATTTTACCTACTTAGTTTATATTTGTGTTATGCTAATAGTTTCAGAATAAAGTGTCTGTGACATACGGACGGACAGACAGACATACGGACAGACAGACTTGACGAAACTATAAGGGTTCCGTATTTGCCATTCGGCTACGGAACCCTAAAAAGCAAACACTGTTTTTTTACAGACAAATCAATTTGTTATTTAAAACTGCACATTACTGTTAAAAAATGTAAACAAAACTATCAAGTTTTTATTTCCTATGAAAGACAGTGTTTACAAAAATATTTTTTAATATTGCCCCTCTTTTCTGGTGCCATCTTTCACCAATGTTTATTGTATGTGTATTGTGCTGTTTAATACTTTACCAGATGACTTTAGATTAATTAATGACATAAATATATCTAGAGTCATCTCGTAAAACAAGGTCAGGTTACACAGTTAAAGAATTTCTTGAATATAAAGAAGAAATAAAATATAATATTGTACACCAATCCTTTGAACTTTTGCCACCCACAAACCCATTGCTTTGAACCAAAAGGAAGTAGTTATGCACTTGTGTTATGAAAATCAGAGACAACGGTGGTACCAAAACACCTAGGTCCGAGAATATTTTGATTTCGATATTGATCCGACCGGGAATCGAACCGGGGACCTCGGAGCGGAGACGCCTTGAAACCAGCGTGCTTACTACACCACGGAGGTCGTCAAATAAATCTTACCATTGCATACAACCATGACTGTTCTGTTTTAATATTTCTTGTATATTTGCACACTATTATTACCAACTCATGTATTTGCTGTATTATTGCAAATAAGATCTTTTTTGAAGTCGGTTAAAAATAAAAATAGCTAAGATATTTTTGAATCGAGATTTTAGATTAAGGCTAAGCTCCTATAAGCATCAAGGCGTTACTTAAAATAAAAGCGCTCTCAAGAAATTCATTCCTATCTCTTTTGTAGATTATGCCAAGATAATGTCTGAGAAATGAAAAAGTTCTGTACTGTGTCGTTGCGATTTTTATACTTAGCTGCAATTTATGAAGGCCCTGAAGAAATATTACGTACTTTGAGGCGTCTAATTGCAATCATTAATATTTTTCCTTATTATTATAGTACCTACAATGCGTTTCTAAGTTATATTTCATTACATTCTCCTGCACCTGTATGGCTGGGAGAGAATGCTTTTGACAACAAATAAAGTTTTCAATAAATAAATTAAATAAATGTTGAAAAAACAGCCGAGTGCGAATCGGACTCGCACACTATGGGTTCCGTGCCAACTATAACTGATTAGAGATCCACTTATCCAAAATACCCCCATATTTTGTTGACAGCAAATATAACTTTGTTTTTCATAGTATTTGTATGAATAACAAAGTTATGTTTGCGGTTATTGAAAATGTGCTCTATCTCAAAATCTACTAGTTCAATCTTTTTCAAACCAATTCCCGTTGAAAGTCTTTGTCTTTGTGTGATCTACATCATGTATTTTTTTTTCAAAATTAACACTCGTTTAGTTAAAAAATTAGATGGTAGGGTACGCCCATTTTACCACTTTGGAAGCGTCTATCTCTCAAATGTTAGACTTGTAGAAAAAATGGTTTCATAAGCCTTGATGTCATTTTAAAAGACCTATCCATAGACACACTACAAGCATAGGTTTGACAAAATTTTTTTTAGGGTTTAGTTTCATGATTTTGTATGAAAATCGTAAAGCGGTTAGCAGGATACATCTACCTACTAAGTTTTAACTGTGTGATACTAATACATAGTTTCAGAATTAAGTGGCTATGACATATGGACGGACAGACAGTTAAACAGACTTGACGAAACTATAAGGGTTCCGTTTTTGCCATTCGGCGGAAAATACGGAACCCTAGATATATCACATTGCTATCGCTTTCAAGATATGTAATATTAACCCTTGGTTATAAAAGTACACGCTGAGGCAGTAAACGAGATTGCTTTAGGATAAAGCGAAATCTGATGGATGGTATGGTAATGTTACTGTTAAAGAGGTATAAAAACGTAATTGTATATTTAAGGTTTCAATCTGGCTACGCTATTATTTCAGGTATTTTTAACCGACCTTAAAGAAAAAGGGGTTATTAATACGACTGTATGATTTTTTTTGTAGTATTTAGGTTACCTCATGTCTCAGTCAATTGAGGACCGATTAGTTTTCATTAAACCATTTTAGAGGGTTAACCTTAGTTAGTCCCTTTAGCTTTAGTTAGGATTTGATAATGGGATCTTGGTGCAATCAAGGAAAACCCTCAAATTTTAAAGGCAGATATAATGTTTTTGTAGTATAATCTTAATGAAGCATGTCTTCTTGTCTGAAAATTACGTTTTTGTGGAGCTGATCGGATGATGAAACTTCTAAATGTTTAAAAGTTCAATAATTATGACGTTAGAATTTATGTGAGGTACTTTGCAACTATAAATGAACAGAGTCAAAAGGCTAAAACACTCACCACCTCCTATAAATTACTTTTTTTTAAGTAAAATTAACTTTTACTAAAAAAGTCTTAAATAAACTTTTGACTCTTTGAACAATTTCTTTTTGGAGTTAGTGTTATCTATTAGCCATAAATAGAGTCATTTCAATCAAAGAGTTAAGAGCTTACTTAAGACTTTTCGGTGCGTTTTAGTTATGAAGTTGGTTTTTACTTTTTTTGTAAAATAAAGGAAAACAAAAAAAGACGAAATACCAAGAAAAAGAAGTTCACAATCTCTTTTCTCTATCACACATTCATAAGTTTCGGTACTCATTTGTGCTACTAAACGATCATATTGAATAGGTTTGTCTACACCACTGCATCTTACACAATTAACTTAAACTACAAGCGATCTGCACTACCATCACCAGTTCCCGTTTCCTCCAACCTATTTCTCAGCTGTAAATTTATTTGCTACAGAGAAAAGGAGGTTTCGCAAATTTCATTTGGTGGAAGCCGAAATTGAATTCCTTCACGACTGCTCCAATAATCAAATGAATAATCCACTTACGAGGCGGTCGTTGAATCAAGCGAAAAATTTCTGCGAGTTTCTCTTAACTTATCGAGATGCAAATTTGCTTATGCTACTGAAAAAAAAGGGAAAGAAAAAGATACAATTATCGATTTGAAAAGACTTCAACCCGCTCAGGGTTAAGTATATGAATAGGCGAAATATTGTATGACCCCAATAAAAAAGGATACAAGCGGTGGCTTAGAGACAAAACGAAGGCTCCTTATCCTCTTAAAATGAAGTGACTAATAAAAGATCCCCTAAAAAATATAGACTGTAAATATATCACATCAATAAAACACGCAATATGTTTGTTAAATTCCATGTATTGTGAATAACTAAAACGCAGCAAACATAGATCCATTTAGGACATAAGTAAGCTGACACACCTCTGCACGGGCCACCGGTCCCAGAGACATTTTTAGTAGGCAAATAAATTTTGTTCTGATTCTGATTGAAACTACATTTCTGTAATAATGCAACATGAAAACATAAACATCTTTTGGAGATTTAAAAATTGATGTATTATTTATGGTTTGTGACCGCGAGTGGGGTTCTTGAATAATAAACACGTAGTATAAGTCTTCAGATTCTTCTCCAATAGATTTAATAACAACAAAATAGCACAAAGATAAGGCACAAAATCAGACAAAAGTAAAATAGAAGTCCTGTTCTGGGCATGCAGCTCGCTTTTATATAAATCAAAACCATGAAGAACTGTAGAAAACAGTCGGGACGACATCAGTTTTCATATTTGAATATTTAATATAATATAATAATATTTATCGTGCTGAATTTAGTAAGCCGTTTAGATTATTATTTTATTAGTTACACTATTTGAAATTAATCTAACCTCCACCAACCAATCAGAGCAAACATAAAAATCTAATAAGTGTCCCAATACTATTTAATTGATCAATTTACAATTAATAAAATATTGTTATAATAATAAGATAATGGAACGATTAATCCAAAATATTCTTATATCATTGCCGAGTTACATTCAACATGGTGGACACTTCCGGCATTTTCATAACAAACGTTAAATGTCAAACCTAGATAGATGTATAAATTATGATGTATTGAACATATAACGAAGAGAATGTGTAATTTAGTGAATACAGTGGGGTTACATAAGTCACACACAGTGAGTATGGGGTTTAGTGTATAAGTCTACTATTACAGAACTAAGTAAATATGTGGGGCAGACTAGGATCGTGTATCATCGTGTAACAGGTAACAAACAACTACGAATACAGCTTTGGGGTATTTCAAGCATCGGAATTTTGACATCAAAGAAGACAAAATTCCTTTTAAGGCTGTCAATTATTTTGAAGACAGCGTTTCTGCGCTTTTAAATCTGTGATTTTTCCTTTTTCCGATGACACAAGCAAGAGTAAAGGATTTTGACGTTTTGCATAAAAGAAAAAAATATTGGTAGGTTAGGTAAAAGTAAAGTTAGGTGTTCTGTAAGTGTCCCACATCTGGGTAAAGGCCATCACATTAAGTATGAGGTGGTATAATTGTACGGTATGGTATTTATCACATAATATTTTTATTTAACATACTCATATGCGGGACCACGCATTTGGTGTATTGATTAGTGCTACTGACTATAACGTCAGCCGTCGCGAATTCAAACCCTGCGGGAAAATGTTTGTGTGATGAGAACGAATATCTGTATCTAAGTCACGGATGTGAGAGTGAGACACTCCTGTCATAATTTTTGTCTGGTATTCGTAACATAAGAAATAAAAGTCCTTACGTCGAAACCACAACAATCGATGTATTGTCAAACGCATATTTTTTATTATTTAATTTGATTTTGATAAGAAAGCCTAAATAATGACATTTTTGGGCAATTTCTTAACCATATTGCTGATATAGTGTGGCCAGAAAGTGTAACACTTAAGACCATTCGTCACTACGAATTTAAGCAGCGGTGCAGTCGCGATGCTAACGCGCGTTAGTATCGATGCAGTCGCAAAATGTCAACCTTGACACTCTGCGCTACTTTTAGCATCGATGCAGCCGCGATGCTCACGCGCGTTAGCATCGATGCAGTCGCGATGCAGAAGTTGGAATTATGCACTGAGTTTTGGCGACTGCATCGATACTAACGCGCGACTTCATGATGCTTCATTAAATCTATTTATTGCGTGAGTCGCGATGCTGAAGCGCGTTTTCAAAACGCGCAACTGCATCGATGCTAAAAGTCGCAGTGTGTAATGGCTCTTAGATTTGATAGGAACATGTATGAATCAATAAAATTCTGAGGATTCGGTGACGCTGATTTCACATAGATTCATCCAGTTGGTATTTTCATAATCATTTTATGTATGCATTAGCTACAGTTTTGGTCTAAATTGTCGAGAGATTTTAACCTTCATAATAATTTACCCTCATCATGAAAATATTTGTACAGTCGCCAGCACTTCAGGTTACCCGCTTTTATTGCAAACTAGCCCTTGTTACAACGGCATAAGACGCCGCAGTGTTTGCCTCGACGTGCTATTGTCCGTTCCATATTGCAAAGTTTTTTTTGTGGGGTTTTCTTTACCACTATCCCTTATTGATAAAATCCATTCTCCCTGCCCAAATTCATTCAATACGTACTCTGCACTCATAAATATAGTTTACAGAACGAGCCCTTTAACAGCGTAAGGCTATAAGAAGACACGGCGGGCTTTGGAATCTCAAGATTTTTATAGGGATGTGAAAAAGAAGAAATATAAACACAAAAATGAGGAAGAACATAAATGATATCGTAAATACTCTTAAAACATGAAAAGGATACGGAACGGAAAGCAAACGCTAGTTGCTAGTCAGAAAGTTGCCTTGTAAAGTTGCATTTGTTTTAGTGAAAAGAAAATATGAGAGTCAACAAATTTTCATTAGTTAGATCTATGCCACATTGTATTTCGTACAATATGAAAGTGATTACGAATTAAAATAGAGTGCATCATTTATTTAAAGCTTTTTTGGCCACACAAAACAAGATTTGCCGTCGTGGGTAGCCCTATCTAAAGCCGGTCCTTCCTGAGCCTGCGATTTGGGTAGCCCTCAGTTGAGCCTCCTGCTGGGGTCTTACTCTAAAATCTCAGCACAAATAATGCCTTGAATTGTGCTTTATATGGCCATCCAAATCGGAAAATTTGGCAAAAGCATGTAGAAATATAAGTGCGACCTAAATATTAGGACCATATTGTGGTCAGATGCACCATAAATGAAACAAAGCCATCTTCCATTCCGGTAAGCTGCGTTGGCATATTAAAAAACTTTAAAGGCAAATCAAGACTTTATTCTTCAGACAAAAACATCAGTCAGAAAATCTTCAGTCATATCTAACTTGAAAGCTCTTGTCAGTTGACAGAACCTTGTCAGTTTAGAGTTCTAAAGTCCATTTCTATTTGCTTGTCGGAAATTGTAAACGATCTAGACCATCTTTCTTCCTGAAATAATTCATATTAAAATAAGATTAACACAAAATTCACCAACTACATAGGTCATTCATTGTTTAGCACTGAGATCGTTTCAGATCAAATAGTAAATGATTTTTTATCATTATCATCCAAAGGACGTCCACTGCTGAACATAGGCCTCCCCCACGGCTTTTCACAGCGACCAATCACTAGCAGTCTGCATCCAGTTTGATCCTGCAATATTTACAAGGTCGTCTGTCCATCTTGTCGTTGTACATCCTACGCTGCATCTTTGGTCGAAGAGTCTCCAATATAGAACTTTCCTGCCCCAACGACCATCAGTTTTTCGAGCTATGTGCCTGCCCATGACTTTTCGTCAATGCTGCCTTCCATTTTGTTTTGTTTTGTTGCCTTGTATGATTTTGCCGACATTTTTGGATAAAACCGTCCTTTTCACTCGCAAGGTCTCAGCAGCAAGAGAAACAAAGACGATCGCATTCAAAAATACGTTCATACCTGATATTACTGGGTAAAAACCCTTCGTCACTTACGCACGAGCCGCACCGAGATCATTGTGAGTAAATTTTCCAACCCATTTTATTGTCGAAGTGTTTTCTCGCCCGAATATTCAGGACGATTTACGTTTCAGGGTCAGTGACTTTTTGATTCTCTGTGAATCAATAGAAGTGTGGAAAAAACATTCAAGTCTTTAGATATTTAGATGTTTTTCAATTATAATTTGTATTGTGTCAATCAACATGATCTTTTGATTCGTGATTTTTATTATTTTTCTTAATTGTGATATGATTTTTCTTATTTTCTTTAAACCAAGAATAAATATTACTTGTACTGTTAGTGTTCATGTAAAAAAAAAACATTGTACGTAAAACCGAAAAGCGTAAGCAAATAAATCAACAATTTAGTTAATTAGCCAAACATCCCAAGATCAACAAAACGGCGTTGGTGCCAGTTTTAAAATTTAAAGCGAAATAAATATCATCACTATTGCTTTTAAAAAGAAAAATCGTGATAATTCATGACTTCCTCCAAACTTGCGTCGACCGTGGCCACCGTCCAAAGTCTCCATAATTAGGGTCACTCCACTTTACGTAATACGAGCTAAATATAATTTTAAGGTGGTAGAAACACCATCATTTGTGTATTTTTAACAAATACGTAGCCTGCTGATAAAATCTTCCAAAGAAAACATGAGGTGAGTTTTAGTCGTCGAACCATTATGCAAGGGTTGACAATGCCTCCTATCAGAGTTTCCGATCGCTGACATAGGTTAAGTATCGAAATGCCATCCACACAATCTTATGTATGTATGATGTGAAAAACACTTAAAAAGCCTTGATATCATTTTATTCTCGGTATAAAGCCTCAAAAAATCCACAATATTGCAGATTCTTAATAGAAACTCAATTGGAAAGAGCATTGGCCCGGTTAGCCAGAATTTCCAGGTCGAGTGCGCAATTTTTGGTTTCTTATTTTATCTTCTAAGAATACAAATATGATACTGTGAGTGTCAAAACATTCTAACCCATACGTAAGCTTATATTATATCCCGATTGAAAGTCTAATTTAATAGTAACCCTACCGGGGGCCCTAGCTGAGTAGTTCGACGTGTGACTGACAGACAGACGGTAATAGACGCGGCAAGTATGTGGAGTGGGAGCTAATTATGTAGGGCATTTTGATGGTATTGCTTTCGAGTTTAAACTGGAGCCATTGGCCAGTTTTAGAAGTTGATTAGATGGAATTAGGATGGAAAAGTTGGGATTGGTTGATATTTTTATCTGCTGTGGAATTAATGTTTTATTCAAAAAGATCCAATTCATCTCGAGATTTTATTGATACGGGTCATATAGGAGACTATCTTTGGTCTTTAACACTCAAAATTTTGTGTCATTCTCAAGTAGAATTAGCCATAGAGAAAACAGTCGTTTAGAAAAATGTAACCTAAATTCATTTTTTACAATTAAGGCATAGTAAATGCCAACCTTATGAATGTCCAAGGAGAATGGGGAAAATCTGTCTTAAGCCCAATTGTCTTTGCTCGAGTCGGATATTGTTAACAATCATGTCATTATTTTTTAACAAAATGAATTATTTAAAAATAAGTTAAACACAAAAATCTAATCCTACATAGGCAATTATCGTTTAACACTGAGATTTTTTAAATTAGATTGTAATTAGTTTAGTCACTTACATTGTCTTAAAAGTTATGAAAAGATTGTTCATTTTCTTTCTTAAGAAAAAATTGCTAAGAAAAACTTTAGTCTTCCCTACTCAAAAGTGCTGCAAAACAACAATTTTATCAGTTATCGTACTGAACATTATTGTATATTTTTTGATATAAAATCAAATCTTGTACTTTGAGGGATTCAGGTTTATTGCAAAAGGATGAAATGCGGAAACGTTTTAACAGCTATAAAAGGCAGCCAAATCATAATACCGTTTACTTCCTGATTTTGAATTATATTAGGATGGACATAATTATCCAGAGGATAGGACTTATTAGTTTAAATTCCGCGGCTTAACTCCACTTACACTTTTATCATAGATCAAAAACATCGATTGAATACCAATTGAATTTTTCGATTATTAAGGAACAACACTATTTTAAAATTACGAAAAATTGGCATCCTACCAAATGTCATTCTGATAAGTTTTAATAAAAAATAGGCTATATATATAGTTTTGATAAAAAAAGTTTACAACACACGTCAAAGTACAAACAGGTCAGTAAAATGTAAAACTAGGGTTCACCTTAAACCAAATGTTACCCAAACTTCCGTTGGACAAACATGCATGCCCTAATAAAACGGTATGTTTACATTTTGTTTCTCTATTTATAAAGCCATACAAACTGGCCCAGAGACGTTAATTACACAGTAAAAAATAGATTTATTAGTACCCTCGTTTTGCAGGAAAACTATCTGTCAGTGTGGAGTGATCTTAAATACAGGGATTCCACATTTGAAAATATCTAGTACTCTGATATATTTTTTTAATTAAATAGTAGTAGAGTTGTATTGTTTTGAAATATTAATGATGACTATGTCAAACTACCTTGAATAATACCATAAATTGCACGTAAAAAGCTACTGTGTCTGACATGGAAGACGGTGTTCCTTGTCTGAAACAGTTGCTTTTTACAAGTGCAAGTTTATTAAGCTTTTATTTTACCATTGTCAGATAAGACTTATCCAACTGAAAAAGTATAAAACGACCGATTTCAAAATGTCATTTACATAAATGATTGCTGACAAATAGGTAACGTCAATGACGTTTTCAAATTAGGCGTTTTGAATTATATTCGAT
Organism: Pyrausta purpuralis; assembly: GCA_963924145.1. Lineage (NCBI taxonomy): Eukaryota > Metazoa > Arthropoda > Insecta > Lepidoptera > Crambidae > Pyrausta > Pyrausta purpuralis. The sequence continues at coordinate 4,853,394 of OZ001648.1, read as the reverse complement.
GAATATTTCTTGTGTGTGGCATTGGTTAATCGAACTTATGTTTGTAAAGTGACAAAACACTATCAAAAATATATTACATAGGTACAAACTTTTCAATGCAAAGCATAAATAAATGATCATGACTAAAGTCCGTTTTTCTTTGCTAGTCGAATAATGGAAACAATCTTTTATAACTTTTAAATAATATCAGTAAGTTTAATTAATATATATAGCGATTAATTACCAATGTAATTAGTTAGTTTTGTGTGTATTTTATTTTCAAATTATTTACAATATTCGACAAGCCAAAAGAAATGGACTGTAAAGATTCAGAACAAATAAGTTATTTTTATCTCACTTTAGGACCTGTGATCCGCAACATAAAGTTAATACCTTGGCACAATGTACCAAATACTAGTATGTAGGTGACCAGATTAGCCCAGTTCCTTATAAACTTAGCTTCGTACGTTGTTTAGTAATAAAGCTTCTCTTTATACAACATAACAGTCATAGCTTTTAAGTACGTAAGTTACTACTTAAAATCTACTTGTTATCTTCCAAAATCAATGTTGTTTTACTGTTGCGCACAAATGTTTTTTTTTGTTAAACTGGGAAAAAATGCTATCAGGACAACGTAGCAAATCAGTGCTTTATAAACGTATTCTTCCAAGGTATTATAATTAAGTTTGCCGAAATAATGTCACATGAATAGGCAAACCTAAAAAAAACAGATAAAGGTATGTTTTTTACAAAGTTGAAGGAGAAAAAGAAGTTTTAAATCACACTACCATTTCATCTGTATAGAGCTATGGTTGACTGGTAGAGAACTTTTAGAATTAAGTCCGCCATATGTACCTTCTTTTTGTGCATGAAGTGTTTTAAATAAATAAATAAATAAGGTTAAAAGATATTACAACCAAATACATAAGCTTCCCTGTTTCCTTATAGCAAAACGCACGCGTATATCACCATTTCAGCTAAGCTGCTTAGGATACTTAACAAGAAATAACATTTACAATATGCATGTGCGTTATATTTTGTTTACATCGCAAACTCAGCTTGTTTCTACCATCACATTTTCGTTGTTAGCTTTAATAAGGCACGCCGGATTTTTGCGTGAGAGGCCCTACTTCAAAACGTTAGTATATTCTCCTTCTGACCATTGCATTTGCTTGCTTTGTCTTGCTGGAATGAGTGACAGCACTGAACAAAAAAAAAACTGGTCAGTAAAACTAGATTTATTATGTGCGGGGTTTGAAAATAAACAATTGTCCCGATTAATTGAAACAAAAGCACAACAACATACAAAAAGTGTCGTTTTATGAGCCTTGAAATGACGTCTACTTTTGAAGTTCAGCACTTTTTTGCTCAACAATAGTAAAAATCTCCTGGTGGTGCTCGCAGTGCAGTAGTGGCAGCGCTTTGGTAAAGATCGTTCCATATATGACGAACATCTCCGTGCTTTTGATGGCACGTGAAGCCATTGGTCCCGGCTAATATTCGTTGATATTAGTTGTAAAGCCTAGTCAGAGGCCCTTTGGGCGGCTTGATAAAATCTGACAGCAAGGTTGGCCTCTTGCCTTGCAAACACCGGTCCGCTAATTCGCACTGAGCCCGCATGGTGAAGTACGGCTAATACTCCCTGATACTTGAGGTAAAGCCTTTGTCCAGCAGTCCCACTGCTGGGCTTACAGGCTAACTCATACTTTTTAAGGTAAAATCAGAACAGCGCTAAAATATTATAAGGGAACTAAAAATAAAGACACTTTAAAAATGGAATATTAGTGGTATATGAACGATGTTACAAATATAGTCGTCATAATATTGGTCTTGTTTAGGTATGCCTCCTAATATAAGTGAGAATAGTCAAAGCAAAAAAAGCACATTATGTGGTGCAAGGTAGAACCCCAGTTTTCCCTAACTCGACACACAGCCATTGACACAGTCCTAGCTAGCGAACGCAGCCGGCTCGCACTGTTTCAATTTGTTCACTCTGTTTACATCCGTCCAGGCTAAACCCCGGTTCCCATTAGCAGTAACATCTAATTTCAGTATAAGGGCGGGTTCACACCCTCATGTGACCCATAAGGACCAGTTACACAAACATTTCGGAATTGCTGCATTTTCTTCTTTCAATTGATCGTAGTGTTGAAATGTAGTTAGGTGCTCACACTATCATTGATATATTTTCGGAAATCGATTAATCACAAGATTCATAACAATTACTAGGGGTCCCCTTCAACAACTCTTTGTCGACTTCGTCTGCGAGTTTTGAGTTTGCCCCCTCCCCTCCCGTCGCAGGGTTAAGTTAAATAGCCTAAGCCTTTCTCAATAAATAAGCTATCCAACACCAAGTCCAGTAGTTCCTCAGATAAGCGCGTTGAAACAAACAAACAAACAAAACTCTTTAGCTTTATTATATTAGTTAGAGATAGCAGCGTTTTATATATGGTACCTCCTGCTAATCACAAATTAAGGTCAGCAAACATTGACCAATGTCTTTTTAATTTAACTTCTTACCCAGAAAAGAAAAAGGTTCGTTCTCTCGAATCAGTAACAAGTAGGTAAACAAATACTTGGCACGGTTCTCTGCAGTTCTGACCTGGTGCGTATCAGCAAAGAATCATTCAGCAAATCGCTTGAAATATATAACTCTCTGTCCTGAGTGCTGTGACGTCACCCTTAGCTGTACAAACACCCAGCCCACCTCATTAAGCCCTGTTTATTTTCGCGAACGTGGAGTTATCACAAACTTACGCCTTTGATGTCGCCGCCCGCGTGACAGCGTCGGAGTTTTAGGCGGCTTCGTTTTAACACTCCTGTAGCAGTACAGGGGCTCCTCTTTACTCCCCTTCTGCTTCAGCAAAGATGTCAGATTCGAGAACATTATCCACAAAACACTATTCACTACACCACGTTCTGAAATCACCCATTTTCACAAAACCACTCGCGTGGCGCGCGCGCGCACTACTGTTTCTCAATCCAGAGTTGTTGTTTTGTGAGCACGAGACCGTTTTAAATATAGAACGGCGTGTCTGCTCTCAACGTCCGTTATAATTCCTATATTAATAAATAAAATACGATACAAATATTGGATGTAATAAAACATTATAAATAGTTGCGTACGGATGCCGGCTTTTATCTTAGTTTAATGGACCGTATTGCATGTATGTACGACGTATGGTGTATGGAAGATTTATTTACTGTATCATTGGTAGTGCCTTACCTCTGTCAGACCAGCAAAAGTGTATTGAATCGAAAATATTTGATGACTAAACATGACTAAACCGTTACTATTACGTGTATAAACGTAAAAACAGTATATTTGCTAAAGTAAATTTGTAACTCTGCTAAAGTCCAATATAAAATATTTATCAGAGTTAACTTTGTATACGCGTAAGTAATAACTAACACGTCGAAGAAACACCTACAAAAACACGCTCAAACCGATTGCCAATAAACTAAAAGAAAATATCAATCTAGAAACTCACGTTGAGTGACGCTATCAAAAGAGCCCGTTTGAGTGTGAAGAAAATATTATAGCAGGAACAAAACGTGGGTAAAATAACAGTAACCGAGGGAAGTGTGGAAAAACAAACTGAAAATAATCATTCAGAAACTCAATAGAAATAGATCAGCGGGGAAAAACTTTTTTACTCTGTTTTTCACACTTGGTTTCGGAACAACGGAAAGAGAAGCGGTGATGTCTTTGCATATTATTAACAAAAGTAGGTTTGTTTCAGAATTTTATTGAAAAAAAAAAACCTTTACGTCTTGTCGATGTTCTAAAAGTAGGTAGTTCTGTTTATTTATATCTATACTAATATTATAAAGCTGAAGAGTTTGTTCACTTGTTTGCTTGTTTGAATGCGCTTAGGAACTACTGGACCGATTTGAAAAAATATTTTAGAACTGGATAGCTTAAATATTTAGGACGGCTTTAGGCTAGTACTGTTAGGTACTAGGATATTATATCACACTGCGAAAGGAGGGGAGGGAACAAACCAAAACGCGCAGACAAAGTCGTGAGGGACCGCTAGTCGTAAATAAGTTAAAGATTTGATGCAGATTGAGTGTAGATGAAATTGATAGAAATTTAAAAAAAACTTTTAATTGACAACTAGAACTTTGTACAATTTAGAAGACAAGACATAATGTTTTTGGTCGCTTTATTTTTGTATCAGGGTTTCTATAATCGTCCATTTGTTAGCACTGAGCCTTTTGCATTAACTTCAACTATGACTTTGAGGCCAGAGACAATTCATAATGTTTTATTATTATTGTTTTATGGAAATATGTATGTTTTATTTATTTGGGAGATTTCTTTCATAAATTGCGGTACGACACATTAATTTATTATAACGGTCACTGGCCAAGGAACCCATTTACATGAAAAAATAAAACTAGACTAAGATGACTCAATAGCTTGTCCTATAAAGTTATGAGATAAAAGTACCTTGACTAGCTAACGCTTCATAAGAATACAAAACAGTGATATTAAGTGACCACTTAAAAAAACATTTAACTTGTCAGAATTAAAAAATGAATTTGTGTGTGTAAATAAATTATTTATCTGGCCTCGCCATAAAATATCGGATGATAGGTTTTAGTTTGTAATCATCAGAAACGGTCCAACAATACTTTACTTGATCAAAGAGTATAAGCAACGGTGAAACTATGAGTATCTCGAAAGATTGTTAAGTCAAGATCTTTAGTAGAATGGAACTCAAACTAATTTATTAGATTTAACAATGGCCAACTTAACCCTTACACAACAAGATCTCCAACTTCACAATAATTACAATTGTAACTCGAACTATCTGCACGTACTTGTAAGTTTCTTGGTAACAGCCGAACCGTCCCTTGGGTCCGATTTGACAAATTTGATGTTTGTTCAGAACTACCCTCGTTGGAACGAACAGACATTCCTCGATTATTATGTGGCGTCGTTACTTGATGTATTTGTTGTAAGTTTCGCATTAAAGCGGTCGTGACCTTAGGCTCCTTACGAATGGAAGGCATAAGTCAACAGTCATAATGTTACTTAAAGTTTGTGTATTAATAAATAATAATAAAAGTTCCCCTAGCCGATTTCCGCTACGGTGGCTCGTCGCAACGACTAACTGACTGCGCGGGACGTATTATAGTACACAAATGTGTGCGCAAACACATTCCTCTCAGTCTCATAGCCCGATGGGACAGCAATCTGACACGACCGGAGAGAGATCAGGCGCAGGACCAACGACTTTACGTGCTTTCCGAGGCACTGGGATAAAACACCGCCAACTTTCAAACTCCGGGCTATCCTGAGAATTTCTGAACAGAAAAACCCAGGTAAATATTTATTGCCCGACCTGGGGTTTGAAATAACCTTTATTTATCAAGCGAAACATTTTCTATCTGAGAAATAGAAAGCCTTTTCCACAAAATTAATGCGACAGGCCTGTCCTGGTGCCATTTAAGCAATTGTTTTTTTAATTCATTTTATTTTAGAAGTGCCATTTGTAGCTTGAATTGTACAACTTATCGCTAACGCATGCATGAATTGCATATATGTATACATTTAATGTTGTCGTTTTTCTAAAATCACAAGAAAGCTCGATCCTATTAAAGATAAGGAAAGGCATAACACGTTGCTTTTGTTACAATAGGCCCAATAAGGAGGCAGCATTAGTACTCGTTAAGTACGTAATTAAAACCTGCCGCACGTACGCAGGCCATTCTCGACCCTAAAGCCCCATGGAATATACCTGGTAGTGGAGTGTACGGGCCAATGATAATCTAGTTGCCGTAATAAGACACGATCAAAAGTTTTAACACAATGTGCAGGAGATAGGGAGGCAAAAACTAACTTCCACTCGGTTATCTACACATGAAAATTCAACTTTTCGAATAAAAGTGTTCAAATAGAAGATTGTTAACCAAAGGTTGAAACATATTGGCGCTCGAGTTTTTTTTTTTGACGTTTGCGATACCAATCTTACTTATCTTGATATAAATATTAAATTATACAAGAATTATCAAAACAACTAAAAGGAATATATTTTGTTGTGAATTGTCCCTATCTATGATTCTGTGCACACTGCGACTCTGCAGCGACGCAGTCGAGGTGCAGTATCAATGCAGTCGCAAAATGTCAATCTTGCACTACTTATAGCATTGAAAGGTACAGTCGCGATGCTAACGGGCGTTAGTATCGAGGCAGTCGCGATGCAGAAGCTGGATATTAACAAATTATGTATTTAACGACCTCCGTGGTGTAGTGGCTAAGAACGCTGGGTTTCAAGGCGTCGCCGCTCCGAGGTCCCGGGTTCGATTCCCGGTCGGGTCAATATAGAAAACAAAATTTTCTCGGGTCTGGGTGTTGTGGTACCACCGTTATTTCTGATTTACATAACACAAGTGCATTAGCTACTTACTTTGGGATCAGAGCAATGTATGTGATTGGTGTCCAATAAAATAAATAAATAAAATGTATATTGGTGATTGCATCGATACCAACGCGCGACTGCATCGATGCTAAAAGTCGCAATGTTTAAGGGTTCTAGCAGTCACGCGTGGGATATCTCTACGTATGTAATCCATATGTAGACGCGCTGGCCTCTAGGAGTAACATTAGCCCGGTTTGACCAAGTTAATGTAAGGCGCTCGTTGTGTTCCGGCCCATATAACCGGCTCTATTGCAATCGGATGTAAGTTAGGGGGCCGGGCGAGAGGGTAATGCAAATTAGAGTAACAACCTGTATAATGTTTTGATGGATTGGGTGGTGAGTAATAGGTTAAGCTTATCATGCAATATGGCTATTAGCAGAATAGAGTCAAGGTGTTGATCGAAAAGTGTTTCTTATTAAAATTAAGTATATGTACGAGTATTAGTACAGTCCCAATTTAGTGATTTTTTTAATGTGTATTGCATGCATGGTATTTAAAGACTTTATTGCACAGATTGCTATCTGTGCAATAAAGTCTTTAAATACAAAACATACAAAAGACGGTGATGGTGTACAAAAGATGGACTTAATGCTAAAAGGGTTTTCTCCCAGTCGTGCCTTTATGTGATGAAGAAAGATATTTATCAACATTATATAAATCAAACCAACTGTCACCTGGTCATTAAATTTAAAGTTACTTGGAGGCTTTATCAAATTGTTTCCGAGGGTCGAATTCGAATAGTTGTTTCAATTACCTCGTAAGTAATATGCAATTGAGTTTATACAGGGTTAGTGGGATGAATACAAATTATAAGGTAACGGTGTATGCACGATATACGTTTTACGGACATATCTCTGAGAATCAATAAGCTCAAGTGGCAATGGAAAGGGCATATAGCGCGAAGGACTGATGGCCTTTGGGGTAGAAAAGTTCTAGATTGGAGACCCTTCGACCAAAGACGCAGCGTAGGACGTCCAGGGACACTATGTATAGACGACCTTAAAAAGATCGCCGGATCACACTGTGGAAAGTCTTGGATGAAATACAGACCGCTAGTGATCGGTCGCTGTGGAAAGCCGTGGCAGAGGCCTAAGTTCAGCAGTGGACGTCCTTTGGCTGATAATGATGATGATGTGTTTTATGTTAATGGTATAGAGAAAAGCCCTTCAAGTAACATTTGAGGAAAGTATCTTCCAAAAAAAAAACCTTTCTTCAACAGTCTCTCAATAACTGCATTAATAGTTATTAACTTACAAAAAAAAACCCTAAAGCAAATTTAAAACATACGATAAGTTCCAAGTGTTAAATTTGTAAAGCAAGTTCATAACAGTATAAATCTATGTCAAATCAATCGATGAAGCTTCTCATATAACGCGTCCCTATTAAGATTAAATTCGTTCGCTATCAAACAACCCAAATTATCCCTAAAATTTGTAAGCGTGTAATGTCATTGTTCTGCCATAATCTGGCTAAACTAGTAAAATTAATTCCAAAACTAGAGCGGTTTGTACAGCATCAGAGCCTAGTAAATCACTGAACTAAGTCCTTAGAGACAAGTTTAATTAACTCTAAGAAAGTTATTAACGGAAGGCGTATCACTGCTGTCGTTTGAAATGGAACTATTTATTAACCACCCTGTATTAAATGTTGAGCTATATTGATGACAACACAATTTAAAAATATTTTTGCAGAGATTTATTACCTTTTACATCCCAACGTATCGAAAACTTTACAGTGTTTGTGGTCACGTGGACTACCCGTTAATCAAAGACCCCTTACACACTGCGACTTTTAGCATCGATGCCGTCGCGTGTTTTGAAAACGCGCTTCAGCATCGCGACATCGGTTGGATATCTAGAGAAATTTTGGCGCTTCAGCATCGCGACTCACGCAATAAACAGATTAAATTTAGCATGGATGCAGTCGCGCGTTAGCATCGATGCAGATGCGCGACTGCATCGACGTTAACACGTGGTGGTATCGATGTAGTCGCCAAAATTTCTCTAGATAATTTAACAATTTCCAGCTTCTGCATCGTGACTGCATCGCTGCTAAAAGATTTATGTGTTTTAACTAAAATTTTAAGATTTTCGGAATTTTTCTTTTATCTGCGCTATCAGACGTAGCTTCGTTCCAAATTTCAAGATTCTGATTTCACGGAAAGTACCCTATAGGTTTTGATTCCCTTAAGAGTGGCGACAGTCGTAAATTTGCGGAAATTTGTGACATAAACGGCTGTATCATTTGATTGCATTGGTTTAGAAGTTTGATTTTGTTGCTGAGCTGAAAGGTACTCGTATTATACCTATATAGACTTGAGTTTTAGATATAAATTTTAATTCAATACCTTTACGCGTTCATGAAGAAGGAGGTGGTAAATTAAAAATATGTTGATTTTTCGTTATTTCATATAACTAAATATCTCATTTTCCGCAATTTTTCCGCGTATGCTATATAACGTCGCTTTGGTCAAAATGTATAGATTCTGAGTTGACGGAAAGTTCCCATGTAGGTTTTGAATACTTTTCAAGTATCGTAAATTTGCGGAAATATGCTGAAATTTGTGCCAAAACGTGTGTATTTTTCGAATGCGTTGGCTTAGAATTTTGATTTTTTCAGAGCTGAGTATTTAATACACATTCCTCCTTGATACCTCTACGCGTTCCTGGCAAAAAGAGTAGGGGTGGACAGACGGACAACTGAGTAATCTTATAAGGGTTCCGTTTTTACCTTTCGCAGTACGGAACCCTAAAAAAACTTATGAATTTCATTGACCGGCTTATATTTATATGTAATCTCATCGTAAATCATAGTATAATTTGAAAATGACTACAAGATATCATTGACTAATCAAATATATATACATCGTTGGGTGGACGATATTAAGCACCACGCCGGACGGAACTGGATGAAAGTGGCACGGAATAGACGAAAATGGATAAATATGGAGGAAGCCTATATCCTAAAAGGACTAAAATAAATGCTGCGATGGATGGATGGATGGATAATATATTTTAAAAGCCGTTTCCATCACATCATTTTATAATAGTCTAATATCATTTTGTAACATAATGTATTTTATAGAAGTTTAGTTTAGTTTAGCTTAGATCTCGGTTTAATAACTTGGTAATTACACAACAATGTAGATGTTCATTAAATTAATATTCTTGTGCTGATCCATACATTGTTTAAAGCTCCCAGGGTTCACAGACTAACTCGTGAACAACTTTCATAAGTTTACTTGATTAAGCGAAAATAATGTTGTGTAACTTTATATGATTAAATATAAGTAAAGTTAGCCTGTGACATCCCACTGCTGGGCAAATGCCTTACCTCAAATATGAGGTAGTTTGAGCCATACCACCACCATACACCACCACGCGGGCTCAGTGCGGGTTGGTGGAGAGGTGTTTTGCAAGGCAAGCGACTAACCCTGCTGTCAGATGTTATCAAGCCGCCCATAAGGCCTCTGACTAGGCTGAACGACTAATATCAACCGATATTAGCCGAGAACAACGGCTTAACGTGCCTTCAGTAGCACGGAGATGATCGTGATGTACGACACTTATATGGTCGGAATGGTCACCCATCCAAACACGACCGCGCCATATAAGTTGCTTGACTTCGGTAACACTACCAAAGCGCTGCTACCGCTGCGCTACGAGCACCTCTCATGATTAAATATAGTATTCTCGTTTCATTTACCTTTAAATTTTGGTACTAAATTTTTACTAGCGATAATTGGAAGTGGCTGAGATCATACACTGAATAAAACCCAGAAGAAGTTATTATGTTCATTCACTTGTTATAGTACAGGACCTTTTAGTACCGATGCGTACGTGAGAACGTGTTCAAATATGTTATTAATCAAATATGTGCCATATAAAGTTCTTGAATGCTCTTTTAACATAAACAGTTAATGTAGTAAGCAAAAGGGTCTTGACTTGCATAAATGTTAAGAGGTCCAGTTGATTGTTTATTAAATTTAAAGTACAATAAGCTTAAATTGTCTTTACCACACCTTCCTATGATAACTATGACGTAGACTAACATGATAATCAAGTTGGTCTTATTATAAACAAGCCAAAATTTACTTCGTAGTCGTTGGAAAAACCTAAACCTACCGCCCCATGTCGGACAATGAAACAAAACACATCAAGTCGGTATGTTTTTTTCAGCATAATATGACTCATCTAGTTCAGCTACCACTTACATAAAAAGTCCATAATTTAACGCATTACACTCTGTGGGAAAAACACATAAAACACCCGGCCCCATGCTTCCCCTCTAACAGTTAAACATCATAACATTGAAACGTCAAAACTTTTATATTGATACCGCGGTAACATACAACTAAAACATTGTTTTTCATACTTTCCCCTTTTGCTCCGCAGCTTACATAAATATGATTTATCCGTGTAATACGTAGTGGAGTTACCAAATTTCGGGATGTTTGGGGTCAATTCTTTCGAATATTGATAAGATTCACTGAATGTAAGCTTTAGTTCTACCAGCACATTGAACCTAGCTTTGGTTTTTATAGGTATTTGTTGTATGTACGAGTATACATAAAGCTAAGTTATTGTATCTGTGACCAGATTTCAAGAATTGATATACGAACGATACTTAAATTATTAGTAATATTTGTGATTCTATAAGAGCTTTTATGGAATGCAATAATATAAGATGAGCTCTCTAAACGTAACTATTATACATACCTACAGAATATCACAATGAAATGTCATGGAAAGAAGGTTTGACAGATTTGGTCGATTATTTGGAAACGTGCATGTAGAAAAAAAATGGGCATGTTTTTGCTAACACACAAAGTGTTGCTAAGGAGTTTTAATTTTATCGATATTTCCTTAGTAAGGCACATCACTTAGTCAAGTTTCCTTAACTCAATGTGCCGAGCATTTACATACATTTTCCTATGATATACGGCAGTATGTTTTTTGGTCGTCGTAATTGATGCATATTTTTGTATATTCAGCTTTTGTAATCTAAGGTATTACTTTTATTTTTCATAAATTTTGATTTTTTATACTATATATACTTATGTTTATTGAGCAAAAGCATGTTGTTTTATTGAGCACAGTGTATTGTATAGTACAAAATCTTTTACATAGCAATTACTTTTCTTGCGAAATCCAAAAGCGACAAATGTTCACATAATAGCTCTACGTTCTTTAAAACATTTAAGGCACCATTGCACGGTATCGTTTCATTGATACAAAACGCAATAACGTGCTATCGAAAAAGAATAAAAAGGCGTGTAATGCGTTTCCTCTCACGTCATAAATCGGTGAACAGGCGCAGAGAGCCTTAATAACTTCTTGATAATGATATAGGGGCACAGTTTCCTCGCTTATGCGTTAAAAGTTAAATTTACTACCCCATGATATATTTATGGCTTGCGGAATAATTTAGTAATTTTTTATACGGGAAATTCAATAACTTTATGGGACAATATGTGTTATCAGGGTATTTTATGCATTTATATTGATAATGAAACCGTGCAAATGTTAGTAACAGCGGTTTTAATTGTATGATTGGTGTAATCGAGTTCAATCATTAAAATTGATGTACTTTATGTGTTTATTGTGTTTTATTCAAACTATTGGCTGCGTAAGATTACAGACATAATTAGCTATCGTAAACATATTTATCAAGCATTAACGGTACATACTCTTAGACTTCTTAAGTCCTTAGGGCTGTTAGGATTTTAACCGGAATATTTTATAGAACTGCCAGAGGTTGCAGGTTCGAATCCCGATCATGCGCAATTTTTTAATTCTTACTTTATCTTCTATGTATGAAGGAATCCTAAATCGGATGACTTAAAGGCTGATGTACCTAAGTAAAATCATTTCTTTAACCACCTTAGTTTGTATGTCCAGAGTGCTCACCATAATATGCACCTGAAAAATAGGCGCCTTATTTCCTAAACGAGTGTCTTATCTCCGACAGCCCAGCCCAATACGGTTGCTTCGTATCCTGCACAGCCAAAACGCAGCGGATTATGCGCTTATTTCCCCAGAGAAATAAAATTATTAGCACAACTGCCAACATGACTGTGGTTATGCACGTTGCAACGCGGTAGCATGGGAGTACTTTGTATCGCCTAGCTTTGCCGGAGGTGTTTCCATTCTGATCGAATATATGGATAAGTTCAAGTATTTGCTATGTACCTTTATTATATTTTATCGTTCAAATAGTACGTTTTTACACACTCTTCCGTTGAAAGTATGTAATGTGGTCAATAAAAAATAAAAAGACGCAGTCTACCCGGTGGCGGAGTGGTTGAGGCTTGCGCCAGAAAGATGTAAGACGCAAGTTCAATACCTTGCCTGCCACGGTTGCTTTTTACAGGTGCAATTTGATGAAGTTGAAGTTGTAATACTGTATGAATTACATTATAATGTACCGTGCCTTTTATGGTTTTTGTTTATTAAAATTGTAAGTATGATTATTCTGTATGATAATACTCGTAGCTTTGTCAATTCCTTTATGATATATATATAATTTTACTAGCGGTCCCCCGCGACTTCGTCCGCGCGTTTTGAGTTTGCTCCCTCCCCTCCCGTCGCAGCGTCATGTTTTATATCTTAAAGCCTTTCTCGATAAATAAGCTATCCAACACAGAAATATTTTTTCAAATCGGTCCAGCAGTTCCTGAGATAAGCGCATTCAAACAAACAAACTCTTCAGCATTATTATATATTAGCGCAAGCGCACGTTGTACTTAAGCTGCGAACATTATTTTGGTGCGGAGTTATGTTAAAACTGTGATAGCTCCTAAGATAGTTATTGAAATCAAATGATATAAAGGGCAACTTGGTTCTAAATGAAATGTTCGTGATGATGAATGTATTTATTTTGATAAGAATAAATACCTGTGTGTATAATACACCTCTTAAAATAATGCATTATTTTTTTACAAATTTATTAACATAAAAAAGGTTGTAGTAAGTCAACCATAAAAGATAGACATTATGCTGTCGCGGACTTTATTATAGAACTCTTGATACTGAACAATCCTGTCATACATGATTTTTGTGTAACTTAAGCGGTTTCCGCAGCGTATGCAGCGGAAGCTCTCAAAAGGAATATCTTTCTCCCGTTTTCGCAACATTTTTCATTTCTGCAGTGGTCTTATGAGTCGTATCTTTATGTTATATAGCCTAAAGCCTTCCTCGATAAATGGACTATCCAACGTAAAAATATTTTTTCAAATCGGGCCAGTAGTTTTTGAGATTAGCGCGTTCAAACAAACAAACAAACAAACAAACAAACAAACAAACAAACAAACTCTTCAGCTTTATAATATTAGTATAGATAGAACATAGTGACTTCCCAGTCAGATTAATTTGTCGAAAGAAATACGATAAACTTGTAGTTTTTTATATATACAAGAACGGAAATTATATTTCAATAAAAAAACTGGCTCGTGCATTGAGGATTTCGTGCTGACTTAAACTGCATTAGCGATTCACTTACTCCCACTTAGCCAAAATACTAGAATATTTTGTTGACAGAAAAATATAATTTTGTTTTCATAGTGTTTGTATGAATAAAAAATTATGTTTGCGGTTGTTGAAAATTTACTTTGTCTCAAAAATGATCTCGTTGAAACCAATTTGTGTGTATTTTTTCACTCGCTTTGATCTAAAGTTAGAGGGGGGAAGGGGCGATGAAAACGCCTCTTTAGGCCTACGCAATAGATTATATTATCTGGGGCAATAGCCAGCTAGAATTCGCAGACATAGTACTGGTTTTGGTAACAACACTTTACATGCTTATTCCAGTGCATAACTGCCCCGTTTGCTTAACCTCTCCAGAGCAAACTACGTATTTGTTATTCTGTAACATAGGTTGTAAGGTTGAGTTAGTTCTCTTGGGACAAAACAATCTTGGTAAAGGAATTCTAAACTTCCACAGGAGGTACAGGATCGTATTTTACAACTACTTGTTATAAGAAGGTTTTGATAAAATCTAAGACATCTGATATTGTAAGGGTAAGGACAAAGGATGTACCTATTTTGTTTTTAATAAGCCATGTTTATAGTATGATTATGTCGACTTTGATTTCAATATCCAGGTTGCAAGCTTCGACACAGTTTTGTATGTCGAGCAAACAAGTGGCGTTAAAAAACGCTGAGACAAAATTCGTGGTAACGTGTATATGTTAAAAGAAATTAACAATATCTGATCTCATTTAAGTAATATCCAAAGAATTGTATTATAATTCCTAAAATCACCCGGAAATGTGGGATGTAAATTATATAAGACATATTTCCTAGTAAATTTAAGCATTTCCTTTTCCATAAAGCTACAGTTACATAACTAAAAATGATAATTTCATGCAGCAGAAAATAAGAAATTTGAATTTATCGAGGCGAAATGCCAAAATTTTTTTGTGATTTAAACTTCAAGTACTGTATTGCTCATTCAGCGCATCTACCTTACGGAGTATCCACACCGCCCGGCGGCTTAGCCGGCGGCATGCATCAATTAATTGGTGGAATGGAAAAAACTGCTGCGGCATTGTCAGCAGCCGCTGCGGCATTCCGCCAGTGCATGCCGCCGGACTGTATCGATACACCATAATGCTTCAATGTCATATTCAGTCAAAAATAAACAAAAATGTATGATGAAAAGACGCAAAAGTATTCAAATAAGTTTGCCTTTTTGTCATTTTATAATGTGTCTCTCTCTGAGACGAAGCTTAAAAGATTAAGGGCGACCCAGTTCCCATAAAAACTCAACACTCAACAAATATGACTCAAAATCCTCTACAACGGATCCAATTAATTAGCTCCTAGCAAGCCTCCGTCTTACCACGCGAACCTAACACAAAGCAAGCTGGTGAATCAGCCTTACCGGATGTCGGGTAGGATTCGCAGCGTGACTTACGAGCCCCATCCGGTAGCCATATTTGCTTTACTCGCACGCCACATCCGGTGGGGGTTACCCCTAATCGGTTTCCAGTTTTTCGTGTTTATACTAGCCCATTATTTAATACTGCCGGGACAATCGATTATTCGGTAATCTTTTCAATATGAGTAACAAGATTTTTAGGAGGTTAGGCTGTTTTCTTTTCGGTTGTATTTGTTTGTATCACTTCATGGATCATTCATCATCATGGCAACCGATTGCTAGTACTCTGCATCCAGTGTGACCTTAACAAGGTCATCTGGCCATCTTGTTTTTGGATGTCAATGGAGCGTTACTGAAATATCAAGAGCGAAAAAGCGAGCGAGTAAGTCTACAAGTAATAATAGCGAAATTAATATACTTATGAGTCCCAGTTTATATTAAAAAATAAAATTATTTTTAGATTTTTAGAGTATTTTTTCATCCATTCTATAAAACGAAAACTCAATATGATTATTTTACGGAAGAGAAAGATGTTTGTGCTTTCTATCAAGTAATAAGTTTTTTAATGACAATTGACTAAATAAAGATTATTCACTACTATTTACTCATTCGAAATTTGTACCTTCTACCAATCATCTTAGTCGCAAGGTTTTAAAACATGACAATATTTAATTTAGGATGTTAAAAAGCTATTTATATTAAACATTGCAATAACAAGATAGAATTGTATTGAATGGATTAACACGCATTGAATTAATTAATTAATTCAGTGCTATTGTACTGAATGAAATAAACGCTATTTAGCAACAATCTTATGCAAAACAACCCATTTAATTCGGACTAACAAATATTCAAATAGTCACATCATTATTTATTTACAGCTGCATTAATTGGATCATGAAATTTTAATGAAGTACACATCGGAATCTAATTAGCGAAAAGTGATACGAATAACTTCATTCACTGTATTAACATCACAGTCCAAAAAGTAACAGTGAACTGAGTTGTCAAAAAAAAAAACTATGTGTAAAATAAATAGTAACTACAATTACCCAAATTTATTTGATCCAAAAGTGAGCAGTCAAAGAACTTGTGTTATAAAAATCAGAATAAACAACTATATACCTCAAAAGAACCTAGTTATATGTAGGTAGTTGAAAAATATCAAAGGATTTTGTTTCAGCTCTAAATCGCTTATTCACAAAACGAATTTAAAAAGCATTTTTATCATTTAAAAATTAAACACGTTTTGAAGTGATAAATACCTGGAAATAATTAACGTTATAAAAAATAAGCAATCGTTCAGAACATTAGCTATTACCGCATAACAATAATGTTCCCACGTGTTTGCAGCGCCTCAAATATGTTTTGTATATTACGCTCAGAGGGCTTTGGTGCCATAATTCGAAAAAAAGCAACTTCCTGCTTGTGCAGACAATCAGACACAGCGGTGGTACCAGGACAAAAATTATGATTTACATATTGACCCAACCGGAAATCGAATCCGAAACCTCGGAGTGGCGACGCCTTGAAGCTCAGCGTGCTTAGCCACTACACCTCTAGTTTTTTTTTTGTTATTTAATATTGATGTGAATGCCCGAAATAAAGCTTAACTAATTAATTAATTAAGTAGCTACTTAAACTTTTAAGCTTTAGCCATAAGAGACTCACTAAACAGCTATGTGTGCCTGTTTGCTATTGAATAAACTTTGACTGTGTCTACCAAATGAAAACATATGGTAACGATTAGCGTGAATATTATCAATAATACATCGCCCAACAGAAGTGTTCATTAATAAAGGTAATACACATTACTATTAATTTACGTGATAGCTTTTCAATGCCTAGTTATTTAAGAGGTATTTATTGATAACCCCTCTACTGAAAATACATCCAAATGGACCATAAAAATGTATAATCATGCGCATAGGAGTTAAAACTAATCACAATAACCCAGAAAAATGTATAATGCATATATTCTCTATCTCGTAGAGATGTTTCATTGATTGTATCACGATCATTCTTAATGGTATGAAAAACATCATAAAAGGGTTTTATGTCTAACTTTCGCTTTGTCTCTTAAAGCATTTTTCTAAGCCTTCCTTTCAATGAGGCGTTATAAATTTGCATATATGGCCGTAACCCCACCTCGTCATTGAGTGACATGAAAGTTTCTAAAAAGGCCGTTTTATCGTTGAAAATTTCCATATTTTATCAGCCGTGTAATGTTCGTTACATTTTTATTGATAAATTTCATTTGTATTCCGTGCATTACTCGAGCGATAAGTAGTGATGTGTTGATGCACGGATATTTGATGGATATTAATAATATTTATATAAAGTAGACAAGTTTCCCTTCAAAATTGTAACACAGAGCAAGACGTCATATAGGAAATCTTAAATTTCTGTTGCAGATCTTTTTAATATATTTCATAGTTATTTCAAAATAAATCCTTTGAGTAACACAGGAAAAACAACCCAAAGTATGAAAAAAGTGCATAAAGTAAACAGGTAGCAATCCAAAACTACAAATTTCAAAATCTTGGGGGTTTTTAAAATTTGTGAATTTGGGTTATGTTTAAATTCATGGTTACCCAACCATGTTATTGAAATGTATTTGAAGTAGCACGGTACTAAATTTCGAATTGATAGAACACATGGAAGAAAGTCAGCACTCCTCATCAATTTATTAAAGAGCTGATAATCTTTAAACTGCCAGTCAGGTCACGGATGCCTTATCAAATACTGTCAATACTGTGAAAAGAGCTAATAACACTAAAGATAAAATTATCAATGACAAAAAAAACTAAACCAAAGTCAGCTCATCCAATTGGGCTATGATACCACAATACACATATACACAAATTCGTCGGGGGTTAAAAAAATAAAATGACATATAATCTGTAAATGAAGATCGGAAACTGTGATTTTTTCAGAGATTATTTACGGTACGGTTACTCTCAAAGCTTCCCATTTGAATTAATGGTTTTTTGACATATTTCAGCGCATAAATACGAGTAGCTTTTCGACAGTAGGGCATTAATCGTAGTATTTATTTAGTCCGAATTATCAGATATTTCGCTTTCATATCACTAGCGCTGTAATAACGTTTGGTGCATTCGAACTCAAACGAACCAAATTATCACAATTCGCAAACATTGTTCCGTTTCGCACTCATGTTTGACTCGTTAATTTTTAAACGTCCGTTAATGTTTCAAATTATCGAGCTAGTTCCGCATCGGGTTTTGGATTTCAATGAGAAATTTCGGTACTGTATTAATTTATTTTAATATGGATTACGATAACAATATTATCAGTAAGGATAAAAAGTATGGAGAAAATAGTTTTCATTAGCTGTTCGTCATCAGAAGTCGATTCCGAAATCATCACATCTATAGTTCGGTTTTAATTAAAAAAATATACAAAACCAAAATGTTACAAGTATTTTATTTCTGCTCATTTACTTGATAACTTGACTTTTTAACACGCACAATTATTCAAAAGTCTACACTTTTAATTTCTTCCAATATGAATCAAGAGGATAACTTTTGAAAATTTCCATTCAGATTTTGATATCAAGCCCCAGTTGTCACATTCGCAAACTCGAATGGAGTTACATCGGTGTAGTCCAGTATGCATATTTGAATAGAAAACAAAACGAAAAACGTCATAACAGTTGAGAAAACATACCAAGTCAGAGGCGAGCCAAAAATTTACAAAAGATTTATTCGAAAACTTTAGAGGAAGCTGCGGCTGACTTTGATTTACATTGTCTTGGGCTTTGATTGTTGATGTGATATAGGGGTTTTAACTTTCTGATGAACTGACAGGTTAAGATTAAAGAAAAGGTTAAGAAACTGCATTAAAATAAGTTTTTTTATATATTATCTGTGAACAAAATTGTAGTTCCAGTAGAAGTGTAAAATGACAAATAAATCCTAGCAGAAGGGTTTTGTCAAAAGATTCTAGTTATATTTCATTGAAATGGTATACGTCTTAAAGTACCTACTTAAAATGATAAGACTGATCATTGGAAAACATTTAAAAATACCTACATTTGTGGTGAAATTAACTTATAAAATGGTTCGATATCACAGTACCTGCTATCAAATTGTGTCCCCATCGAATAACTCATCGCAAATATCGGACTTATTAATGGCAAAATCGGCAAAAGATCTGTCCAAAAAACTTAGAACCTGACAACAGGTGAGCAAAATCTACAAACTTGTGAAGTTAAAATCATGTAATAAATTCGCCCCTAAAAGCTTAGTGATAGGAATCAAACTCAAAGCAAATTTGGCTCCAGATAATTCACAATAAATCCTCAGATTACCGAAATATCTACCCGAATATTGCATGGAGGAAAAACGACTCTATTTTTATCGCGATTCGGTCTGAATTTCGTGTAGAAAACGTTCGTATTGATGTATCCAGGCCGCGTAGTCTCAACAAGGATTCCGTCTCCGCTTTGAGAATTTGCTGAGTTTGAAAAAAAAACTGATATCATTTCTATGGGTCTTTTGGGCACCTATTCGTAGGTAATTTGTGAATATTGGACTGGGGTTTGCTTTTGTTAGCATTCCGGGTGCTTTCAGTTACGGTTTTGGGGACGACTCGTCTGGTGTAGTGGTCGAGAAATCGCCTACTACGCAGCGGGTTGCGGGTTCGATCCCCGCACAATACAAACATTTGTGTGCATGAACATGTCTGTTTGTATTGGTCTGGGTGTTTTCTATGTATATCATGTATGTATTTACAAACAAAAATATATTTAAGTATTATATACGTTGTCTGGCACCCATAACACAAGCTTTGAGTAGCTTACTTTGGGGCTAGATGGCGATGTGTGGGAATGTCCAAAGGATATTTATTATTATATTATACAGATACAATTATATCTTTGTTTGGTTGCTTGTTTCACGTTTTGTATTTCTTGTGTTATGTTTACAATTGCATTTAAATTCACGAATGGTTTTGAATTTAAAAGGTCCTCAAATGTTGTTTCAATACCTGTGTATTTAGTTGTCTTTATTAAAAGTTTTGAAAACTTTCCTTCATATATTATGCCGTCGCAATATTGTGATAGTTGTTACAACAATTTAACACTGATTGGTACATATCTAGTTCTTAATAATACTGCAATCGTAAAGTTTATTTAAATAAGTATAAAATTTCACATTTTTTTTTAAAGAGATCTTGAAGTCTTTACTGTCAGGTCAACAATTAGGTTAAGTTTTTTTATCAGATTTTTTGATCTATGTTATGATATATTTAATCTTCACGTATCAGAGGATGAGTCTAAAATATCAATTGCCTTCAGTCATCCTTACCAAACGAGTGAGATGCGCAGATCCTATATCTACGCATTTTGCTAGTATTCCCTTAAAGCTCCCATAATATTTTATTGTTACGTCCGTAATAACACCTCGGCGTTTCATCTCCGAAAATATTAAAAAAGGGGGAATCTTCCGAAACTCAAATCAATAACTGTTTGTTCCAATATAAATTGATTGAGCGTGTGTAAATCATATTTTTTTCGGTCATACTTTAAGTGTTCGATGATGTTTTAAAAATGTGTATAAATATTTTATTCTAAGCCAAATAAAAACAGAGTAATTGTGTGATTTAAACAAAATTATGAATTAGGCCGTAATTTACGCAAAATATATCTAGCTAAGTGATAGACACGTAAAAAAAATCAATTTATTTCGACGTTGAAACAATATTTCTGCTACAACATTGAATTATCGCCAAAAATAAATTCAGTAATTTAAGCGGTGATTTTATTTCGTCGAGTAATAAATCATTTTAAACACTTAAAAATTTCCGCGCTTTTGCTGTGTTACGATTTTTGAAATACTGTCCGGCGAGTACAATGAAGAAAAAAAAAACCTGCAGCCATAACTGTGTCAGGCACGAGAATCAACACTTTTCGCTCTACCTTGTCCACTGAACGGGTTGACAGCGGGTCCTTAACAGTTGATATGAAACGTTGTAATTAAGTTATAAGCACGACATTTTTACCACTGGACAGCTAATACAATTTAGAATAATTTCAAATTATAAAACATGCAGGTGAAGCATAGTTTTAATAAGAAATTTAGCAATTACTGAAAAAAATGATTAAAAAAAAGCAACTTTTGCTCAAAAACACATTTTATTTCTGTAAAGTGGGCAGTTTTTTCACGGATTTAAATTTAATAAGGACGCCTGACCATCTACGATCATCTTTAAGTTTAATTCATTGTTACAAACCAAATAATTTGAATGAAACAAGGTTTTATTTATACGAAGGTCGCAGTAAGGAACAAAAACTTTAAAATATCCATAAAAAATAGAGATCTTTTTAGTTTTTTTTTTGATATGTTTGCCGACGATAAAATTAAGCATAGAATGCCATATTTCAATATGTGCACTTTATGAAGACTCACACTGTATATCAAAAGCTACTTATTAACATAAAATCGATGATGAATAATTTATTCACCAGGCAGCGTCCTGTGAAGAGCATGAAAAAGTTGATGATATTTCAGTAAATACAGTACAATCAAACAAACACTAGCCCCTGGTCTAGTGTGGCTGTCGCAATCTAGATATTTCCCACTTGGACTATTTACGCCTTTTTTTTTATTCAACATCATTTACAGTCTTATCTGATTCGGTATGAAATATTCCGTAAGGGCCTAGTTTTTGTCGAAATACAGTTGTTTGTGAAGCCGTTTATGACAACGGGACAAATAAGATTTTCTTAATGTTCAGCGTCCACATTACTTTTGCCGAGAAATTTTATACGAAAAACATTTCTGGTGTCGGGTCGAAGAGTATTATTCGGTCTAAAAACTCTTAATCGAGTGTGTCACCTATGCTTATTTGATACCCATTTTATACCTTGAAGTATTTTTGATGTTTGCGTACTGTGATACTTTGACTGCCACTGAAACCAATGCCTTATTGGTTTCTAGTACAAACCTGAAACAAATAAAATACAAATAATTAGTCTGAATGAATGAAATGTATGGATGATGAATTACTAAATGTTTTTATTGTGTATTGAAAGAAATAACTTGGTGTGTTGAAGAATATTCTTATTTCATAACAAAGTTACTAATTAAACAATAATCAATGCAGTAAATAAAATTGCGCGGGACAATTCCACAACAATCCAACTAATGTCAAACACAATCTTTATGACAGATCTAGTGCTGTCCATAAGTCCTAGTGTTGTCTATCATAGTAATGCCATAATCGATTATCCGTCTAACAGTATAGAAATAAAGTTATACAACGGTCTAACATTCCTCAACATACATTATAAATCTGACAAACGATAGATGAACTAAATTTAAATTAAGTTTTAAATATTTAAATAATAAATAATATCCTTTGGACATTCCCACACATCGCCATCTAGCCCCAAAGTAAGCTACTCAAAGCTTATGTTATGGGTGCCAGACAACGGATATAATACTTAAATACTTTTTTTTTTGTAAATACATACATGATATACATAGAAAACACCCAGACCAATACAAACAGACATGTTCATGCACACAAATGTTTGTATTGTGCGGGGATCGAACCCGCACCCGCTGCGTAGTAGGCGATTTCTCGACCACTACACCAGACGGGTCGTCAAAAAATCTGCAAGAGATAGTTTTCTAAATGTTCCAGTATTAACATCTCGTTGTTATTTACGATGGTTAATTATTGCTGAAAACCCAGTATTTTTTTAAGATTACGATTTAGATACGGCATCAAATTAGACAATCTTCTTTTGTGAAAAGTAGTACTAGTCGGAAAATTAATTACTATAATAGGATTCCTTGTTTATGATTATGCAAAAACGCAATGAAAAACTACAAAACTGACGTAGATTCAAAGTTAAAAAATACACCTACTGAGATTATGTCAGTATCTAGGTTAATAAATCTTTGAGCTCTCTAGAGAAATGAGTAAAAGGCCAAGATTTTCTCACAATATGAAATAGTTGATGAAAAAAAGTACTTTTACAGACAACTGCTATAAAACCCATCTGTTGGGAATGATAATTCATCATTTTCAGAATGTAATTATACCATTTTCATCCAGTTAAGTTTATTTGGCAGTTGAATAAATATTTGAACAAATTGATTTTATGCTCCAAATAACCAAAATCCATTCATTTTGAATCCCACGGGAAAATACACTGAAGCTAGGAAATAACTAACAAAACAATACTGGTGATGGATAAAATTCCATCTGTTCTGTAATTTTTTTATAAACGTTATTCATAAGCTATTAAACATAATTTACACTAACTAGTTACCTGATAAGCTTAAAGTAGGACTTATTTCCAAAAAAGGAAAACTCGAAAATATGAAACAGATAATAAATGGATGGATGTTTTGTATTTGAGTATTTATGGGAGACGCTTTGATATAATTATTGCCTTGTATTCGTATCGTAATTCAAAAAAGAACATTCCTCATTACGAGACCATGTCAATTGGTGTGTTGTCTGTTGCATATTTATATTAATTTATAACATATATGTTGGGTTAGTTTGCAGGCAGACAACCGTTACCCGCTAGTATTATAATTAAACATTTCACCCAAAACTTTGCGTTCTAAACGTTGCAAGCGCAAAAGCCAAAGCTCTCTGTTCGTGCATAGCAAATAAGCTCTGATTTATATGAACTGTGCAGGCGCCTTTACCTAACGTAACACAGAGAGGGTGATTCCACAACTTGCCCTTAAATCTCGCCCCCTATAGGACCAGCTAAAATTACAGTTACAGGTTAGTATAACCAAGCTTGACAACACGTTTGGTGTATTGGTTACCGCTCCTGACTATTACGCCGGTCGTCACAGGTTCAAATCCCACAATCATTCTGCTTAGCCCAAAGGTATGACTGGTAGATATGCTATATAGCGTTAAATCCACCTTTAATAAAATGTTTGGTAGTAAAATAAAATATTAATAAAAAGAGAAAATGTTTATGTAACGAGCATGAACATTTGT
This sequence comes from Pyrausta purpuralis, assembly GCA_963924145.1. Lineage (NCBI taxonomy): Eukaryota > Metazoa > Arthropoda > Insecta > Lepidoptera > Crambidae > Pyrausta > Pyrausta purpuralis. The sequence continues at coordinate 4,829,103 of OZ001648.1, read as the reverse complement.
ACCTAAGTCATATTTATATGTATTTACATATTTTTGGGAGACACTTACAGCATAATCGTTGTCTGTTATTCTTATACAAGGAAGAAAAATCCTTTCTTCGAGACCACGACGATTGGTGTGTTGTCAGGTGTATTTATTGATAGCCAAGTGACATCACTCAAAAACTCTCGGATAGAAAAGTGGTTTTACAAACTCTAAAAACTAGCGTAGCTAAGGACACCTAATAACAAGAAAGCAATCGTAAGTTTATTCTAAATTCGTATATTTACTCTTTACTATGATACAGTTATGATTGTCAAAAATGTAAGTGTACGAAGTCAAGTTTACATCATCTAATTTAAGAGCTAAACTCTTGTTGGTGGATTTTTTATTCAATTCTTTACGCTTTTTCGCCATTTTCTTGACCTCTTAATACGATACAACATTCAATTTTTGCTTTATTTGATGCTAGGAGCTTATTCTTGGTCTTCCTTTCTTCCTTTTTCCTTCTATTCTTCCCTCTATTACCGTTCAGATGAAACTGTCGTGAGGTATCAAGTGTCCCAACATTCTCCCTCTTCTACTATCAATTGTTTCTATTAGTTTCTTCTTTTCCTTTACTATGTTTAAAACTTCCTCATTCGTTTTTTTCTCCGTCCAGCTGATTCTCTCAATACTCTTCCAGCACCACATCTCAAACGATTCCAGTCTCTTCCTTTCTTTCTTGGTCTAGGTCCACGTTTCACACCCATAAGGTAAGTTTTATAATGCATAAATGAAATATAATAAAATACACTATCAACCAAATTATGTCAATTTGCCCCAAACTACTTTCTGCATAACCAAGCGGTTACTAGTAGAGAACGTGTACTACTCACAGTGCAACAAAGTTTAAATAATGAGCTACTTTTAGGACAAGTTGAGAATCACCCGAATTCTTAAAGGGGATTAAGCAACTGGGACGAAACGAGAACGCGCGATTAATGTTAAGTAAGTTAGAGAGTATTGCTTCGTTGCAATGCCGACTACCTGGAAAAGTTCTGAACATCCTGATAATTCTTATAAAATATATTGTTTCAAAAACTTGTTTTTACGAATGTTTAAAAAACACAATTGCCGTTAGTTTCTTATCCTGAGTTATTTTATTAAGGGGCTACCCGGATTTTTCACGCGCACACTAGCGCCACTTTAGTAGAAAAGTGATAACTCGCTAAATAATAAACTAATCAGAAATCTGGTAGATACGATTGTAGTACAGATTCTATAGTTTATTTAGTACGTTTAAATTGTTACTAAAGTAGTTTACTGTATTTAGAGTTAGAAAAACTGCTAAATATGGCCATTTTTAACAATTTTTCTAACTATAACTACAGATAACTCTGTTTTATTGAGCTTAAACATTGTATCTAAACAACGTTATCAGAGCTACAATCGTATCTACCAGATTTTTGATTGGTCTTTTAATTAACGAGATATTTTTCTAGTAAAGTGGCGCTAGTGTGCGCGGTAAAAATCCGGGTAGCGCCTTAAACATTACTGCTCAAAGACATCACCTTGAATAGTGCACAAAACTTGAATAAAATGTTACATAGTTAATACATTTCTCAAGGAAAATTCTGATACACATGCTTATGGTTTGATTTATTATGTATGTATGAAAAAACAAGAATTAATCGAGATAATGAAAAACTGGGCAAAAGTATTAAAGTGACCAATCGCAGTTGTAGTAAAGTTGGCAACGGAGCGTATGCTCTGCCTCGCGTATTATGAATGAAGTTGAGCTGGCAACGTCGGAAAAATAACACTGAAAACAAATAATGACGAACTTTAAAATAAAACGATTTTTCTTTTCCAATATACTTTAGTTCAAATAAATTATTTCCAAAAACATAACTTACACTTTGTACATTCCTTGGTTTCATTTTCCAAAAAAAAAAGAATAGTAATAACAAACTTGTAATCATTGCGTTCACTAATGACAATCACATTGTTGATATTTCGTATACAAACAAATTAATCATCGTCCCTGCAATTAATGTAACAAATAACTCTCGCTTAAAACAGAAAGCTTCCTACTTTTAATTTCCGACAAAAACACGATAAAAGTAAAAAGAAACGTAACAAATACTAGTAATAAAAGTGATGGACCGCTATATTACATCTCCGAGTTAATGCATAGCTGTGCTTTATCAGCCAATTCAAAATTCCCAATCAGTTGTTTCTGCTCGTAAATAAGGCAGAAATATTCACTTTAATAAAAACATATAATGAGTATGTACTGGAATGGTACAAGGTAATTTATAGTATTAGATGGCATGTCAAATTAAATATTCTAAGAAGGAATTGATTTGATTACGCTGAATGAATTACGCTTTGGTTCCTTGAAAATAGCTTCCAATCATGGATCTTTTGGAGATTTAGTCTTTGATTGTAGCAAGGTTTTTTTACTGAATTTCAATGGGTTGCTATGAATATCGATTCGCGAAGATGACTTTTTGATTTAAATATGCGCCAGACAACACACCAATTGTCGTGGTTTCGAAGTGAGGTATTTTCGTCCTTGTGTAATGAATACCAGACAACGATCATGACGGGGGCGTTTCTCATAAATACTTAAATTCATAATAAATATCCATGACCTAGGTACAAATGTACGTGCTCATCACACAAACATTTGCCCCTTGCGGGATGCGGACCTGGCAACGGCGGCGTAATGGTCAGGAGTGCTAATCAATACACCAAACGCGTCGACGCATTAAAAGTAAAAATAGGCCACCAACCTAAGTTAAAAGTTTCGGACGTGTATACTGTTTTCGTTGGCATGTGGCTATAATAACGGAGTCGTACGGACGGACAAACAGTCGCATTATCACGGCTTGTTTTTAATTGTTTGGGTAAGTGTTTTTAAATTAGACACATTAGGTGAAATTACACTTTCATGGCCTGCGTGGGGTTAGGTCGTAATTGCTACGCACATATACAGTACGGTCTGCGTTATATACAAAAGATAATAATATTATAGAAGCTGGTGCAATCAGAATGACTTTAAGGGGTTCGTTAAAATATTATGAACCCATTAGTTTTGTAAATTAAATAGATGACACATAAATAAATAGGTGTTACTAATCAACTTTAAACCTTTTTTATACGTTTTTGATTTTTGTCCTGTCTGACTAAGTGATGAAAAAATATTTTTAATAATAGTAGATTCTTCACTATGGGAATAAGTAAATGTCTTACGGCTCGGTCGCCATCGCAAAAGGATTATAATTCTGACTTGGTACTTAATCTACTAGAGAGAGAGGTGATAGAGACTAGAGAATCCTGAGTTTAGTGAGGGATTTAAGCTGGCCCTAGACGAACACCCTGTTACTTTATTTCCGTGGTAAATACTCTGTTTTTTGCTTCTCTTTGCCAGGAAATTTATAAGATAATCTATTAAGTTCATACAAATTTTCAATTGAACGTGCTGTTTAATGCGCTGTAATGGAGTGCAAGTTACCATTTTATATAAAATATACGATTCAGTTTAGTAAGTATATAAATCTAAAAGAAACTGCACGTCTACCCTTTTTCAAAATGGCTTGGTTAACAAACCAAAAAGATGTAATGCAACGTTTTTTACAAAACAAACCTTTCCCTTACCATAATTAATGACATTCACACAGACAAAACATTAATTTTTGACAAAAAAAGATTAAGGGTCATCACAAATCGTTTCGCACGAAGGTTTGATGACTTCCAGCCTCTCTAACAAGCCAGCAGGCTACAGTACCATAGACCACATCCATACGCTAAGGCAAATGATACAGAAGTCCAAAGAGTATAATATGCCTCTATGTTTAGCGTTTGTGGACTATGAGAAGGCCTTTGATTCGATCGAAACTTGGGCGGTGCTTCAGTCTCTGCAGCGGTGCCACATAGACTATAGGTATATAAAGGTGTTAAAGTGTCTGTATAACAACGCCACCATGTCGGTCCGAGTACAGGAATAGAATACGAGGGCGATCCCATTGCGAAGAAGTGTAAGATAGGGCAACGTTATATCTCCGAAACTGTTAACAGTGGCATTGGACGACGCCTTCAAGCTCCTGGAATGGGAAGGATTCGGCATCTGTGTCAATGGCGAATACATAACACACCTCCGGTTTGCCGATGATATATAAAGTCGTTATGGTAAAGACGCTGGACGATCTTGGCACTATGCTCGAAGACCTCGACCGAGTATCCTAACAAGTGCGTCTAAAAATGGAAATGGAAAAGACGAAAATTATGTCAAGTTCCCATGTCGCAGCGTGGGACGTCCACCGACAAGATTGACGGACGAACTTGTTAAGATCGCGAGATCACACTGGATGCAGACCGCTTGTGATCGGTCGCTGAGAAAACCGTGGGGGAGGCCTATGTTCAGAAGTGGACGTCTTTTGGCTGATAATGATGATGACGATGATGATGATGATGAAGCATACTATTTACATATTTTTGAAACAATATCAAATTACATTTTTTATTTTCCACAGAAAAAAAGCGATGAAATATGGTGTCCCGTGTAAAAAAAGCAAAATAACTAAATATTTAATCAGTTTAGTTTTTATCCTCAAGGCGTGGCGTGGCTTCGCGTTTTTCGAATTGTGACCTCTTTGGTACAACCTCGCGCACACTGCTGCCACTACTGCCGCGTTTATTCGAGCTCGTCTTCCAAATACAATCTCATTACGCCACATGGGCTGTAATGGATTTTGGAGAGCTGAGATGTGGCACTTTAAGTCAATTTTATGTGACGTGTAATTGAACGATTCTGAGCAACTGAAGCGAAAACAAACTTAACTACTTGTCTTTGTAAAGGACTTCTTATCTCAAAATTTTCCTCGAAACAAATAATTTTCTAGGCTATATCTACTTCTAAAATCTATACTAATATTATAAAGCTGAAGAGTTTGTTTGTTTGCGCTTATCTCAGGAACTGCTGGACCGATTTGAAAAAATATTTCTGTGTTGGATAGCTTATTTATCGAGAAAGGCTTTAGGATATAAAACATGACGCTGCGACAGGAGGAGAGGAAGCAAACTCAAAACGCGCGGACGAAGTCGCGGGGGACCGCTAGTACATTATATTTGGACATTTCGGACATATTTCATACCAGAGAGCGCCTTTGTTTCGATGTACAAAACAAAGCAATATACACTAGCTGTCAAGTCAAGCTTTAGCTGTATCCGACCTCTAATAACATTTTAATAATAAACTCGTGTGCCTCTCAGCAAAGAGAAAAAAGTCTTTGTGGGATGGTACGAGTTTTAGGCATTTTGCGGTTTTCTTTCTTTTCAGGGCATTTGTTATACATCTTGGATTGGTTGATACACGTACTCAGGCAAATAAGCGGCTTTAGATTCCGGCAGCGGCAGTTCCGACCATCTTTGCAAGGTCGTCTGTTCATCTTGTCGGTGTACTTTGCTTAAAATGCAGTCCTTTAAAGAGTTGTTTAAGACTTTTTATTGAATTTTGTTTTTGAAGCCGGTTTTCACTTTTTTTGTAAAACTTATTCATAAACATCAAACACTAACATAAAGCATATCTACATTGAAAGGACCAAAGAATCTAGACTGCTTCTTTTAGACCACACAATGAGTGGAAAAAGGCAAGATTTACGCGGATTCCCGCAGCTACAAATCAAGTGAACCTGTCTGGATTTGTAAAAAAATGTAACAGTTGAATGCAGCTTTTTTCGGCTCACAATCACAATTGTAATTTGTTAAATTAAAATAATAGTAGCATTAATTTATTTTCATAGAATTGTGCCTGCGACATAAAGAGCTTGAACATTAGTATAGTATTAAATCTTTAAAGTATTTAAAAAGAAATGGATTACAACGTACCCTATGATAAAGTATTAGTTAAAGTACCAGTTAAAGTATTTCGAAAAATATAACAAAATTAACCAATCGCATTGTTTCATCTATAAACGTTGTCCAGTTCATTTTATCATACTTCTAATTTTGCCAAATGTCAGATAAGAAATATTTATCCAATAAAATACAATATACCTAAAGCCTGATTTTTCCAACGACAAATAAGGAATATCGTCGAATAAAATACAATACGCCCAATTTGAAAACGTCACCTATTAGTCAGCAATCATTTGTGTAAATATTATTTTAAAATCGGTCGTTTTATACTTATTCTGTCTGTATTCTTAATAAGTCTTACCTGGCCTTGGAAAAATCGACCCTTATTTGAAAACGTCACCTATTTATGTAATAATCATTTTCAAATCGTGTTTTGCTTATCAGGGCCGATTTTGCCAACGTCAGATAAGACTTATCCGATGAATTACGTATAAAACGACCCATTTTAAAATGATATTTACATAAATGATTGCTGGCAAATGGGTGACGTTTTCAAATTAGGCGCATTGTATTTTATTCAATGAACATTTATTTACTGACTCCAAGCGAAGAATTCCGTATCTCGTATCAGAGGTTTCCGGGCGCCGTAATTAATACTCATTTGGGCCACCTCTCCGATGGCTGATAACAGGGATCAGGAATTATCTCTAGCCGAGAATAATCCATTAACTCGGCCAGCTAAGTTTTACTTGAATAGAAGTATTAAGAAAAGTGTTTTGAGATGTGTAACTAAAGTATTACTTGATTTTCGTTTTTATTCTGTACCATTCGTTTTTTGTGTGCAATTAATATTTATGTTGCAGGGATATTATTAAAGACGTGCTATTATAAATTTACTTGTGCAATTATAATAACACTGATTATTGTAAATTGTCTGCATTACTTACAATTCAACGGGCTAGTTTCATAATATATCAGTAAACTAAGGTAAAAATAAAGATAAAGATATTTATTTATAGCAACTGATTAATTAATATAAGAGATAATAAAAAGTCAGAAAATGTGTTTTGACTGTAAACTTAAAAAATAAATACTTTTTGATAGTGCATAAGTATTGTTATGAAATAGATTATTAAATAATAAACAGTGACGATTTTCAAGTTGTTTGTTTTTTTGTAGTGTAATATTTTTTCTAATGTAGATTTGAAGATTCCATACTATGCTCTTCAACAAGAAGGTTGTAAAAAGTACCTGTATCACAATCCTTAAGATCTTGATACGGTTATTTCATCGTGGGTAGTACTTCTTAAACTCATGAAAGTAAGCAGATTACCGAACATTCTTAATAAAGCAATCATTGTTGTAAAAGAAGTGTATCAAACACGAAGCACTTCCAAACTAGATATGGCCCTTATCGTGATAGAAACAAAACAACAGAAAGCAATTTACCACTAATGAAATTAAACTTCTTTTTTCTTTCCTCCTTGTAACAAAAAAGTTGTTCTATTAAATAAACTAAAGTGTTCTTCTTCAGACATTGTTTGTTCACAAATGTTTACGTTTAATTTTACTATTTTTTTTCTTTTGTACATGATTGGAATTTTTGAGAGAACTTTCAAAATACACGCATGCAATGCAATGCACTTACTACTTATCTCCTGCTTGCTTACTTGGAAGTATTGTTTCTCTTCACATTTACGTATGGTTCTGAAGACAAAAGTCTTTAACTAGTGTGTGTTTTTGCTCAAGTGGCAATAGGCAGGGCACATAGCGCGAAGAACTGATAGCCATTGGAGCAGGAAAGTTCTAGATTGGAGAACCTTCGACCAAAGACGCAGCGTGGGACGTCCACCGAGAACATGGACAGACGACTTCGTGTCATTATTAGTAACACACTCGACCTCGTGTGTGTTACTAATGATGACATGCGGATGCAAAACATCGGCCTTATTGAGAAGCTCAAAATCACAGAACGAGCGATGGAGAGGGCTATGCTCGGTGTTTCTCTACGAAATCGAATCAGAAATGATCAGTTATGTATAAGAACTGAGACAACGGATGTCCATTCACGTCTTCGGGGCTATGTAGCCCCGAGAATCAGTAAGGTCAAAAGGCAATGAGCAGGGAATATAGCGCGAATAACTAATAGCCGTTGGGGCAGAAAAGTTCAAGAGTAAAGGCCCTTCGACGCAGCTTAAGAAAACAACTGACAAGATAGTCAAACGACCTTGTAGAGATCGCAGAATCAAACTAGTGCAGACCAATTATGATCAGTTGCTGTGGAAAGCCTGGGTGAGGCCTGTGTTCAGCAGTGGACGTCCTTTGGCTGATAATGATGAATGATTACTACTCACCCTTTCATTCAATAATCAAAATAAAACAGAATATATAAATAAGGAAAATGACAGTAAAATCATTAAATAATACTAACTTAATATTAGTAGCAGCAAGGACCAATAAATAGTAGATTTTATTCATTTATTTATCTCTAGATATCCCCGTTAAGTTGCTCTCCAAAATGCAACTTTAAGTTTAGGAAAAAATATTCAGCACCCCACCGACACCGTAAGAAATTTTCCTCCATTTCTTACAAAGTTTTTTCATGTCCAACATCTTTCTAAGTTAAAGAAAACTTCAACCAGAAACTTTGCAGGGCTCACGATATTTCACTTGGTACGTCAAATAATTTTCTTGGTGACTCCTAAAAAGACGACCGGTAAAAACACGGCCAAAATTAACTTTTAGGCTTTAAAATTCTGCTAAAGTGACTAGAATTTTCTGTTGAACCTGCTTTGCAAGTTTTACACGGGTGCTATTATTTTTGCAACTTTTATTAGCGCGCTCGAGTGTTACCGAGTTATGTGTAAATTATTATTATTTAAAAAATACAGGGATGCATATACACATTCGTTAATTTAGAATCATTCAGTAACTGTCTTGTTTAAAACTGTTTTTTACTCTACCTTAATATTACCGTGTCAGAATACAGGAAAGCGGACTTGCTCGACAAATAAATTGAGATTATTTCATGTGGTGAAAATCTGTTTTTTATTTAAATTTCTGCTGTAGTGATTTTACGCTAAAATATGATTCTCTAGATTCAACAAAACCTTTTTTTTATATACTTGGCTGCCCTCAGCCCATTTCACATTTCCTCTTTCTCCCAGTTCTTTTTGTTTCAATATAAAGCACGCTAGGTCCGCTGGTTTATCCCTTGTTATAAATCCATGGAACCTATTTAACTGTCACGGGATAATGGAAGAAATTTTCAATTCGATGTTTTCCTACCCGGTATAGTTTACAGTTCTTTCAACTGCTCAACTTTTTTATCGAGATTTCTTCGGCGAAGTCAAGTAGTCCTTTATCTTTGGGATCTTGATTATTTTGGGATGATATTTTTGTTTTGTGTCTGAGGGCGAGGTTTTTGACTTGCAAATGTGAATGGAATTACAAATTTTAGTTGGTTGTGTTGTGCAGGTAATATTTATTTTTAGTTGGGTTATGGGATGCCTACGTCAGTTATTTTATTGCTACTAATAGAATACTGTAAGCGAAGCCCACTAGCAGGATAGAAATAGAAGTGTGATCTGCTATCAAATCGGACTAAAGGATCTAGTGGATATTTTTTACAAAGCACATCATCATTTCCTTGAAATTTACAGGCTTCTTTGACCATCATTGTAAGATCAGAGAAACATGTCGTTTGGTATCCGAGGACCAGAATGACCAGGGCAGTCCGTGTAGTTTGTATACGAAAAGAGTTTACCGATCGAATTTTATTTGTCGAAGAAAAAACTGTATTTGATTTCTCAGGATCACGATTTCGATGCATTTCAATTTCGTTCATGCGTTAGTTTTTTTTTTGCGAGAAGATATTTTACTTGTTTTTTTGGGTAAACGTTTAAACTCACAATTGAAAAACCCACGAAAAAAGTTCGATTGCCGCGAGAATCGCAGCCCAGATCAGCCAATAATAATACTATGTGATTAATGAAATGAGATAAATTTAACCCATAATATCTTATATGTTTATTTAAGTTTGAAAATGAATTGAAAAAGCGCTTCGTTATGATGTAAAATCATACCCTTTGAAAAGTCTATCATTTGATTTTCACATAGGGCTAAAGTGCTACAAAACCAGGTTAAGTGTACTCGATTTGGTTACTCATCAATGCGTTTCTTTCATTAAAGCTATCCACAGTGGCACAAATATTCTAACGTCTGTTCAATATCATCGTAGAGAGCGTTACAGAGTATGTTCTAGAGAAGCCCTGTTAGTTAATTGCTTGCATATGGGTTCTGTTATAGAACTGAGATGGTTTACTGTTATAAGTTAATACATGTTTTACATTCATTTTGTTTGCCTTTACTGTCAAAATTGATGAACAATCTAAACTACTCGTCAAGGTCTTTAATGCCACACCAAAAAAATATGCAAATAAACGCATTTGTATTTATATTTAAGGTTTTGTGGTTTTTATCAGTTTTGTATTCATGATATACTATGATGTCATGTTAGTATCTAAAACAAATTTTCAAATGCTCCATATTTAATATATATTACAACCGAAAATTAATCCAAAACCGAGCATGCGCCCTTAAATATTTAAATCGGAACGCTCGGTCGAACGAAATTTTATTCATAGCGTTCGACTGGGGTGTAGGAACGAAATTTTCGTTGTTACCATAAATTAACGATATGGTATCGCGCCTTATAGAGTCGTGATCATTACGGCTTCTGGCATTATTTAAATTATGAAAACGTAAATTCGAACTGAAAGTGAGGTTTTTTTATGTTGGAGATAAAAACTTTAATAATAAGTTGTTATTTAAAGTTAATTTTAATGTTGGCGCAAACGAGTAGACATAAAAAACTCTTAGCTAAAACATACCTAACTGAACACGCAAACGAGTAGAAATAAAAAACTCTTAGCTAAAACATACCTAACTGAACTAAAAAACAATCATCCCGATATCACTTTTCGATTTCAATGAATTTGAGGACAAATATACTAATACACATACACCAATAAGATATGGTGTATGTGTTTCGGAGCTGTTCTAGATCATCATGCTCAAATAATATCCAATTCCAATATTATGACAAACACACAGGTCGAATTCAATAAGTATTTTTATTTCAATGCGGTAATAAACACACCAATTAAAAGACACAATAATGATAATAATGCTTTCTCCGTGGTTTAGTGGATAAGCACTCTGAATTTAAAGGTGTCTCCGCTCCGAGGTCACGGATTCGATTCCTGGTCGGGTCAATAAAGAAATCAAAATTTTCTATATTGTCGCGGATCAGGGTGTTGTGGTACCACCGTTGTGTCTGATTTCCATAACACAAGTGCATTAGCTATTTTCTTCGGGATCAGAGCAATGTAAGTGATTGGTGTACAATATTCATATTTATATGTGTATATTATATATTTATTTATTTATATAACTTACACTACTGTAGCTTCTCCAGAATGAGTTACTAATATGAGCTTACCTGAAAAAGAAAAGATTAATATTAAAAGGTTAATCATCAAATAGAAGGTTTTTTGACAAACAAAATAAAGATAATATAAATATTTATTGTTCATCATATAATATGCATTACTTAGCAACATCATTAAGAAATATTCTATATCTTCACCAAAACCTGCGACTAGTGTATATAAAAATCACTGAAAAAATAAAGTATATTCTCATCATTTCACCAATTGAATAGTGTAACTGATTAATTACTATGAAACAAGAAACTTATCCGAGGCAACTCGGCTCTGATTCCTAAAAGCTTTTAATATAATTAATCGGATTAAGGTGGTAGGAGGAAGATCATGTCAAAGACACTATTCTTTCTTAATACGAGGATTAGGTACAGTGGTCAGCACATCAGGTTACCCACATTTGTTCCAAACTAGCCCTTATTACAACTGCATAAGATACCGCAGTGTTTACCTTGACGAGCTGTGCATAACATAATTGATATATTCCCTTAGCAATGATGAGTTCCGTTACTTCTACCAGCAGTCAACCTCAAATAATGCAAATTATGGAGACTATGACGACGACGCGTTTGGTGTAGTGGTAAGCGCTCCTGACTACGGCCGACTGCCGGCTGTAGCGGGTTCGAATCCTTTAAGGGACAAATGTTTATGTGATAAGCATTAACATTTGTACCTAAGTCATTGATATTTATAGGTATGTAACTATTTATGGGAGATGTCCCCGTCATTTCATTATCTTTAATAAACAGAAGGAAGAAAATTCCCTATCACGTAACCGATAATTAGTGTGTTGTCTGGCGCCTACTCATTTATTTTTATTTTATATACTTTTTTGCACTGTTAATGGTTCAATTAGCGGACTTAATGCCTTATGGCATTCTCTACTTGGGAAAGGCAGAGAATTAAAATGTTTTAAAATGCAGTAACATAAACATACATACGAAAATTACATAGATAAAAGAAATATATAAATAAATAAGCATGGGATAAATGAACGTATATATAATACATATATTTAATAAAAAATAAACTACAGATAAAATTACAGATAGTTTGGCAAAGCTTTAACAGACATATTAATGTAGTTAAGAAACGTTTGTAACTTCATTTTTATCACTCGCAGTTGAATAATACATTACAATTAACGTAACGACTCCCAATTATTCTATAATTCCAATTACGGGCTGAATTCATTCCTAGAATCGTCAAGCCAATATGAGCATCCACCGTAATCATTTAAAATACCCTTACGATTTGTTCTGCCGGATCCAATTCTTGTAATTGGTGGGACCAATTCAATAAAAAGGTCCAACCGCATGTTGGGTTTATGTCCATCATTGGTCCTTGCAGTTAGTGCTCAGAGAATGAAAAAGCGGTCGGAGCGATCGCACAGACAATTACATGAGTACATTTACGATGAAAAAGCTCTTATGTGCTTGTCTTAGAGTGTTTTTTGGTGTGAATGGAGCAGTTTATTGTGGTTGAATAACGTTTTGGAAACTGGATGTCTCCGATCTGAAATTCAGATGGTAGTTTTTTTGTTAGACGGTCAGTTTTGGGCTATAGCCAACGTTCCCGTGGGTTTGTTTTCAGTTAATTTGTGAATTGGGATTTAGTGGTTTTCACTTGGCTTTTGATCCGGTTTTGGGTGAGGAATTGTATCTTAGAAATTCAACGAGTTTAAGTTGCGCGTTGCGTGGGCCGTTCCCACAAGTTAAAGACATGTAAAATCTATACTAATATTATAAAGCTGAAGAGTTTGTTTGTTTGTTTGTTTGTTTGTTTGTTTGAACGCGCTAATCTCAAAAACTACTGGCCCGATTTAAAAAATTATTTTTACGTTAGATAGTCCATTTATCGAGGAAGGCTTTAGGCTATATAACATAAAGATACGACTCATAGGACCACAGCAGAAATGAAAAATGTTGCGAAAACGGGAGAAACATATTCCTTTTGAGAGCTTCCGCTGCATACGCTGCGGAAACCGCTTAAGTTACACAAAAATGATGTATGACAGGATTGTTCAGCATTAAAAGTTCTATAATAAAGTCCGCGACAGCATATGTCTATCTTTTATGGTTGACTTACTACAACCTTTTTTATGTTAATAAATTTGTAAAAAAATAATGCATTTTTTTATAGGTGTATTATACACACAGGTATTTATTCTTATCAAAATAAATACATTCATCATCACGAGCATTTCATTTAGAACAAAGTTGCCCTTTATATCATTTGATTTCAATAAATATCTTAGGAGCTATCACAGTTTTAACATAACTCCGCACCAAAATAATGTTCGCAGCATAAGTACAACGTGCGCTTGCGCTAATATATTATAAAGCTGAAGAGTTTGTTTGTTTGAACGCGCTTATCTCAGGAACTGCTGGACCGATTTGGAAAAATATTGATTTGAAATAATATAATCTGTGTTGGATAGCTTATTTATCGAGAAAGGCTTTAGGATATAAAACATGACGCTGCGACGGGAGGGGAGGGAGCAAACTCAAAACGCGCGGACGAAGTCGCGGGGGACCGCTAGTGGCTTATAATAGCATACAGAAATAGAATAAGCAGAAGTTAAAAGGGCTTATTTGATAATAATAATGTATATATATCATCAATATACAAATGTTTTATAGGATTAGATATCTTATTTAATGGTCACACTGTTATTTGCCCATTTGTGCACAATTTTTGGTTTATCATTTAACAAATGTTTTACTTTAACACAGTATTGTTTTTTTTATTCTATAAACAAGTAATCGCAACAGCTTGAATAGAAATGAATAATATGTTATAATACTTATCACTAAAATTAATAAGGACTTCAACAACCTAATTATGAAATATTACCTGTTAATCAGAACCTTTTCTTGTAAGACAGCTCAGAAGCTGTAACTTTTACCTTTTTTTTACTCAAAAACACAAGTTTTATACACGTGCCTCCTTGAACTGAGTTTATTAGACTGTATCACCTCAGTCACGCACAGACACAACGACCCAACCGAAATTCCTCATAAAGTTGTTCCTAACTTTTGTTGACAATAAATTGTCTTGACATAACAAAGAAGAAAAGTACATAAAGAGAATGCTTTAAGGCATTAAGTCCGCCATTTTTACTACATTTTGTTTGTGCAATAAAGAATATATAAAATAAGTGAAACATTTTCATTGTAAAGTAAACCCTTGTCAGGCAAACTCATTGATAACGCTTGAAAGTGATTATTTAATCAAAGATTCTTCTTACACGATACAAGCGATAGCACGATATAGCGCGAAAAACTGTTGGCCATTGGGGCAGGAAAGTTCTAGATTGGAGACCCTTTGACCAAAACCGCAGCGTAGGTCATCCACCGACAAGATAGACAGACGACCTTTTAAAGATTGCAGGATTAAACTGGATACAGACCGCTTGTGATCGGTCGCTGTGGACAACAAAGAGGGAGGTCTTTGTTCAGCAGTTGACGTCCTTTGGCTGATAATGATGATACAAGCCCGCAACGAATACCAACGGTGTTTAAACGTCGATCTATCTACAGGTTTCTAAGCATTCAAATCATGTTTAATTTGAAACCGTCACACAATTTGTAAATGTAATGTTTAAAACAAAACATTACCTAGCCTAAAATTGGCGTCGTCAAAGCATACAATTAACCTTACTTTGTTAAGTAAGTGTCGCTGTCCTTATCGCGTACCTACGAGTCATATTAAATGTTAAAGCACATTATCAACCCCTAATGGGAACAGCCACCGACCACGCGTCAACCAGGCGTCAACTATAGGGAAACACGTTATATAAAGGGAACAGCAACGCCTCGACATGGGATCGGCACCAGATAGTGCGCTCGGTTCGTGTTTGCTTCAACATAAAACAGTGATTCTTGTGAATGACAGCCCGTTTGACAGTGTGGGCGCATATCGGCAGTCATCGGGTGACTCACTATAAGCACTTCACAACGCATGCGCTGGTTGAGAGTGGGTCCCAAGCAATGTCCCAAGTTGAACTCGATCCGAGGTGGTGACGTTATGAAGTAGATATATGAGCGTAGAAGAACGGAGTTTCATACAAAGAATACCGAAGGTCTCGAGTTAATACCGTGTTGTTTCTGTAACGGCTGGATAGATAGATGTGATATAATAACCTTAAGTATATGTCTTGAAACAAGTTATAGTAGCATTATTTTATTATGGAAGTTAGTATCAACAAAGTTTATTAGGCCAATTCTGGAAAACTCTACGAATATTTATATTTCTGACATGATTTGAACAGCATCAGTTTAGTCTTAGGTATAGCATTGGTATATTTGTCACATAGATCAAGCACTCTTAATTTTTTAACGGAGAAGTCTATTTCGTTTTCCAAGAAAATATTATTCGTGTTAGCTTGCAAATGAAAATTCTTTCAAAGCATTCTCAAAATACTGTTATTCCCTTATTTTCATTTCTTATAGCTCCACCAGCTGTGACTTCAATATTGAAAACATCTTAAGATGTTATTTCGTTGTCTGCCTTATTTAAGACCAATACTGTATTTTGTTACAATTACTATTAGATAAAAGTTTTTGTCGTTTGAATGTTAAAAAAAAATCGCATTTCGTCTTACGTATATCGGCTAGAAATCTGAAAACTTAGCTTTTTATAATACAGCTTGCAAAAAAAGTACGAGCCATATTCAAGGGGGTGCAATTGAGAATAGAATACAGGAAACTTTTTTTTTTAAAGAAAATTGTAATAAAAAAAATAGTATTTTTTTCAATTTCCCTGTATCGACTCTTAAAGACTTGTCTTGATTTTGGCTTGTACTGTTTTACTCCCTGTATTGAATTTTAGTGATCCGTGGAAATTTATGTCTGTTAAATACGGTTTTTCTTTTGTTATATAGGATGTGAAAATAAAATACGAGACAAAGGGGCGTGGTTAAGAGACGAGTATAGAATAAAGGAAAATAATAAATTAAGGAAATGATTTTTTAAATAATTTTCTTTAAAATATTTTTTTATATTTTTTCAGTATTTCAAACTTGATTGACAACCACCCCCTTGAATTTGGCTTGTACGTTTTGTTACATCCTGTATTTTTCTTCAATAATCTTATTTTTATGAAAAAAAAAATGAAGTTTTTTCGAATATAATTTAATTGAAACCCATTCACTTTCTTCAATTTTGTATTGTTTTTTAATCACACTGAGGTTTGATTCGACCAAACATAGGTTTACACAGTGTAACCAACTATACGAAAGATATATTTTTTCCTCGATTTTATACTGGAAAAACTAAGAGTCGTTTTCAACGTAAAATTGTAATAGGAAATATTAAACTCGCGTATGAATGATTGAACTGTATTATTGTTTAGCAAATGAATGTGGCACCGAAGCAGTATAATGCAATAGTAAAAATCCTGTTAACTTAACAATGTCGTTTTATACTGTGGGAAAGTATCGAGCTGACAGAAACTACGAGTATATTCTAAGATGGTAAAATGGAATAGCTATATACTTTCGGATAACTGTTGATTTATTCTAAGGTTAATAACATTTATTCTCGTTTGGTCGAATCCACCCAGAATAGTTTAAGCTCTATTTTCTTATTATATTTGAATATTTCGCAAATAACTAAACAGATGAGAAACAAACCATGTTCAACTCAAATTTCATTAAATAAGTGGTTTAGTATCGTAAGTAGGCAAAAGTTATTGCGAAGTCTGTGTTTCCAAAACTTTTAGCCATCCAACGCGAAACTCGAACGGTACTAGGCTGTAATTAAATTGAAATTACCTATTTATCCAAATGTGTCTTTAAAGTTGTTTGTGGCTCATAAAACACATTGTGGGACCATCTACGAGGTAAAAAATGAAATAAATGATTGCACAGGATTTAATATATTTTCGAAAAATATTAAATAAGTATTTTGTTTGGCAGGTAGATAGATGCTTACTCTTAATTGGAATAATCCTTTTTTCGTCTCTACTATTCGAAACTTAACTTTCATGTGAAGATAGCCGGGTGGAAAATAGATTTTCCATCGCTAGGGTGGAAAGTACTTTAGTTATAATTGCTACGATCAGACACGCAGTTAAAGATAATCGAGTCACATTATACTTATTATTAAAATAAAATAACTTACCTTAATTTCTTGCTTAGCTACATTAAATTAAAAAAAACATTGTTAACAGCAAATATAACTTTATATTTCATAGTATTTGTGTGAGAAACAAAGTTATATTTGCGGTAATTGAAAGTGTGCTCTATCTCAAAAACTACTTATTCGATCCCGTCCAAACAAATTTTTGATGAATGTCTTTGTTAAGATCTACATAGTGTGATTTTTCAAAATTTACACTCGCTTAGTTTAAAAGTTAGTTGGAGGGACGCCCATTTTACCAGTTTGGAAAATGGTTTCAGGAACCTTGATGTAATTTTAAAAGACCTATCCATAGATATACCACTTTCTTTTCGGTTTTAGTTTTATATATGGGATCCCCCCCCCTTAAAAACCATAATTTTTATATCTAAGAATCGAAAAGGGGTTAACAACATACATCTTCCTACCAAAAACAGCGTAATGCTTTTAGTTACAGAATAAATTGAATACAAAATAGATCGTTAATTTTAACAAGGATTTGAAATATTTGGTATCGTCCCGTTATTGCTCTTTTAATAGTGTGTTTTTTTTTATGTATAACGTCAGTAAATTGTGTACAACGTCAGTAAAAGTAGATTGTGAAAAAACTTGAGGTTTTATCTCTCGCCAAACAACATAATACGTCATCATCACATCTAAAATCACACACACACAGCTAAATTCATTTAGTTTGTGGCACTCTCACTCCGTTTGAGCGCCAGAAAAATTTCCTAACAGTGGAATGGGTCACTTTCTCCCTTTGTATAACAATGTTCTATTGTTGTTTTAAGTAGGTATGCATTTTATTGAATTTTAAACCTATCAGTGATATTTGGAATAATACCAAACAGTATTTACCCTCTAAACATTTATACGTTAAAGTGAAATTCCTATACAAAATATCTTTGTTTTCTCGCGATCAAAACCCAATATCGCCACCCCACCCCATTTAAGGGCTTTGGGCTCAGAAATTAAGCAAGGAAGCTCTATTTTAGATTTAAACAAACACATTTGTATGCATGACTGGTGCTATCTCCGTTCGGCGGGTCTTATACGAAACTCGAATGTTTTTTATTACAAACGTTGATGACAATATTTTAATAGTTCGAAAACACCGCTAATTTAAGAGCAATCAGCGGCGTCTACGAATCTGTAAGGAAATTCTTTATGATATATCCGCCAATTTGTTATTATGATGTTGTGTCTTTTCCATTCTCGGGACCATGGGGTCCCGGACTTTTGGAAGGCGTACATGGGGCCGAAGGCAACACGCATGGGCCCTCAAGACAACCCTAAAATCCAAAAGCTGTGTGACACAAACCAACGATTAAACCTGTATGCATAATACAAGTGCACTCAATGACAATCCTCGGTTTGTGTAGGGCTATTGCAAGATATAGACACAAAGATACTAATATTATGATTATTATGTTGCGTCTTTTCCATTCTCGGGGCCGGGTCCCGGACCTTTGAAGGTGTACATGAGGCCGAAGCTAACACCGCAGAGGCCCTTTAAAACATTATCTAAAAGCAGTATTATTATGAGCCCATAGTTTCCCACTGCAGCGCAAAGACTTCCCTACCCTCTACCACTCTCCACGATTTTGGGCAACTGCCTTTCAGTCCCTGTTAAATAAGTCCAGATCATCACGCCATTTTTTTCTGGGTCAATCGCGTGGCCGTCTTCCATATTAGAGAATCCACTTGGTGCCCGATTTTGGCCCAGACATCATCCGATATTCAGCTTACGTGACCAATCTAGTCCCACTTAGCTGAGCAGCTTTTTGGCAGATGTCGTCGATAAGCATCTTAGAGCGTAATGTGGCGTTCTGGATTCGGTCAATCAGTTTACCCCCAGTATACTGCGTTCAGAGAGCAACTGTCAAACCTCTAGGCTGGACTTCTGAAGATCGATCAAAGACCATGTTTGGACGCCATACGTGAGGACTGGGAGAATATGCCCATGTCCATGATTTAACGTTTCAGGCATAGTGGTGATTTTACTTGCAGTCCGCCATTTTACTTGCAATTATTGCAACTTCAACACCTTTTTTGCAATATGGTATTGCGATTGCTTATAAGTTACATAAAACTTAACTCAGCAGCGTCTTCACATATTTATTTGGGCGAAAATTAACGCTTGCGTTGACGCACGTTTTAGAATTATTAGGCATAAACTGTTTATCAGGTTGCGTTAATTCATTGAGTAAAAATCGCTGATAGCAAAAATTGAGCATGGTAATCAGTAAAAAGATTTAAATATAGATTTATTTAAAAAAATAAGTTTTCCTTCCCAGCTTTATGTTACCAAAGATCAACTAGTTCTTATATGACAAGAAGGATATCTAACCACAAAGCCAATGACACAACCGAATGATTTAATTTTGTTCTACTTTTAGTAAACAAGGTGTTAGTTTTGCAGCGCTGAAAAGATTCAAGCATGGACGGAAATATATAGGTTGATCCTGGTGTCGTTACAGATTAAAAAAGTATCTTCTTGCATTCAAATCAGGTTTATAGAAATCAAACCGATAGTAAATCATAAATATCACTGCTTACACAAATGCCTGGTTAAGCCTTCGATATACCAATTAACTCTATCAAGTCGGAGTAAACGTCAACCGTATTTTCTCGTAATACCTGGGCATTTCCACTTCGTATTAAATCTATGCGCTTCATTCTAGATCCATAAACTTTAACAATCTGCAGACCCGAAGACCTAATAGCTCCCATAAAGTGAGACTGTGAAGATGTCAGAGGCCCTACTCTCAAAGACTTATACTGTCTTGAGAGTTGTGTTATGTTAACATTTTATCTGAGTGACTGATATCAAGTTATATCTTTGTTACCGACTTCATAAAAGGAGGTAATGAATTCAATTTGTGTATGTATGTGATATTGTTGATCTAGAAAGCTTTCAAACACGTGTGAAAAATTTAACAAGTGCTGTTTGTATATTTGTATTTTCGTCCACGGATTTCTCAAAAACATGAAGTCATAGCGATATTATTCTTTTTAGTTCGACTAAGTGATTTCAACATAGGGTATAGTGTAAAATTCATCAAAATCGGTCAAGTAGTTTTTGAGATATGGGTTAATACATAAAAATCAGAAAAAAAATGAAACAAAATTATAAACCATCTTCAACAAACCGAATAATAACCTTTAAATAACGCATTTGCCCCATATTTAGAAGAAACAAATCCATTTAGAGTCGATGCACGATGTCAAGCTTACACTAACAGTCTACACTCATCTTGCACCGACTGTAAATGAATTTGATTCTCCTACGAGAGGGCATCTGCGTTATTTTAAGCTTTTATTATTATTTTTTGCAATTGAGTTAGGATTGGTGACCATTCCGGCTATATAAGTTACGTATATCCCGAGCATATCCGGGCTTCGGCAGACATGTTAAGCCGTTGGTCCCGGCTTATATCGGTTAATAAGCCTGGTCAGACGCCCTATGTGCGACTTGAAACATCTTACAGCTAGGTTGTTGGTCGCTTGCCTTGGAAAAAAAACCCTCCATCAATCTGCACTCAGACTCAGCCTGCGTGGTGGAGTGTGGCTCATGCCAACTCGTATTTGATGTGAGGCGTTTACCCAGCAGTGGGACCTTTACGGGCTTACCTAACTCTACTTAAACCTACCTGCTAACGGAAAGCTATCGCTATATTTATTGCAATACCAATGTAAAAGACATGTTGCACCAAAGAAAGCAATGCAAAAGCAAAATAATTGCCAATTCGCAGTTGTGTTTTTATGCGTAAAATAAAAAATTGCACTTTTAAGAGCTACCAGCGGTTGAATTTAATCGCTTTTAAAGTACTTATCGTGCACTTTTATTATTGACGATTGTTTTTATTTATTTATATGGTATGGGATTGCTCAAGAGCAAAGACAATTCTCTAGACTATACCAGACGAGGCATAGACAGGGACGACGATAAAGCGAGCTCATCCAGACAAAAGCACGTTCGTTCTTTTTTGGGGTTGTAGACTGTTGGAAACACAGATGCGGGTAGAGAGTACCACTCTTTTGCTGTGCGTACGTATTATGAAAATTGATGAGAAGGGCTTTATTAGAGTCAGTGGAATAGCAAAGAGGTAGGGTGGTAATCCACAATGCGTGCCTACGTATTTTAAAGAAAAAATGCCTTGATCAAATGTCAGAATAGATATTTCAATTACTATTGGTGGGCAATTTTACATTTAATAACTCACAATCGGAAATATTAAAATTAACGACATTTTAACCATTTGCTTACTATCGATCACGCAACCTCACAAGCTCATACTATGATGCAAATGGTTAGAAATATTTTTACACAAATACTAATATCGTCTTCTGGAGTTAGAGCTCAGATTGTCAATTTGAAGAACAGCAGTGGTAGTAACTGGCGTTTCTCTACGACTGCAGTGAATTGCGACTGCTGTAAGTGGCCGAGCGTTTGTTCGTCTAGATAATAACAGTTATGTTATGGGAGAACGGTTTTTATAATATAGAGAAATAAATACTAATATTGCAGATATTATGTTCAATGAAATTTATGTAGGTACTTAAGTACTAAGAAATTACTTGAAGAAATCACACGAAAATTACATTTCCTAAATTGAATTAATATCTTAAAAATTGAAATGACAAAAAAATAAAATTTATGAGGTTTGAACTTTAGCTGACATTATGCTTTTGTAACTTTAGTAAAAAAAAGATAAGACAAA
This sequence comes from Pyrausta purpuralis, assembly GCA_963924145.1. Classification (NCBI taxonomy): domain Eukaryota; kingdom Metazoa; phylum Arthropoda; class Insecta; order Lepidoptera; family Crambidae; genus Pyrausta; species Pyrausta purpuralis. Next base: position 4,806,930 of record OZ001648.1, on the reverse strand, counting down.
GATTTTCAGAAAACCCCCTTTGAGAAAAAAGGAACGATAAGCACTTTGCGGAAAAATATTATCAAAGACTTTCAGTCTTTGATTATATTTTTGTTCAGATTTCTAGTCAGCTCAGCTCACGATTATCGACACGTTTTACAAACTTTGAAAGTTAGGCTAAATTTCCCTATGCTTAATTCACCATAAAAGCTTGAGAAAACTAAATTAACAATTTAATTCGTCCCTTAGCTCATTTTGATTCAAATCACAGAGTTTTTATTCTGAACTCTTAATAACTTGAAAATATGTCTAAATAAGTTTCTTTCTCCTAGAAAAACTATGGGAATCGTGTGAATTAATGGTCTCATTCGTATCGGTTAAGTATTTGATTCGCACCTCTCCGAGTTTGTTTTAGTCATCCTAGTTAGTAGTGATATTCGATTACTTAGATGTTTTGTGTTTCGTTTAATTGACCAATTCAATGACGAGAGCCTTAAAAAACAATTTAAAAAAGCGATTCTGAATTCAAAAGACAAGTCATGTTTCAACGCTTGATTCTTCACTTTTTCTTCACATTGCCAAAATACGAGCAAAATTATAACAAATGACAGTCTGGGTGTTTAAAAAAGGAACTCGAACAAAAAGAAACAATCAAGAAAGAAAAAGGGGCACGCCTGGTGCTGTGTAACTTCAAAGTGATTCGGCTTTGATGTGCTCGAGATAAAATTTCATATGCAAAATAAAATTAGAGGGTGGGAGTCGGGAACGCAACGCTTAGCTTACCGTGTCGCGTGTAATAAGCGTGCCAAAAGAGATGGCACTGGGGATAGGGTTGTGTCGCTGGGTTTAAAGTTTAAGGCTTGTTGTTATTTCAAGTTGAATGTCTCTTCCTTAACCTTTAACCCGAAAACGAAGGTCTTTTTAAAATTTTGATTTGTCAAATGAAGTCATACAGGTTTTTTTCTGTTAACTAAATCGCTCGTACGTAATCGTTAGTTATATTAATATATTTATATCGATTTTAGTATTCCAATAGTAATAAATAGCTTTGAATTGTTTTAGTTAACTTAGGGGGTAGCCTATGCTTATCTGTGGACGTCCATTAGGTAGCTGATAATGTTGATGATGATGTTGTAAATTTGATTGTACTCTGTTTTGTTTCCTAAGCTAAATAGACACAGAACTTAAAGATTTCTGCTAGTAATCAAGTCCATTACCAGTGAATTAGACTAGATTTTTGATTTTTATGTATGTATGTGACATTTTTATTTTACTTTAGTGTCGATCTTCTTATAATGACGCTCAATGATATTTATGACAGTCACAGCGAAGTTCATTTCGACCTAAGACTCGTCTTGCCTCGACCCCGTTTTATAGTTATTATGATATTCGGGGTCAAGACAAATCCAATAAAGTACAAATCATGAAAATCAGTCCACCCGTTTTCAAGTTATAAGTGGTGTAATTAACACGACATATGCCAGCCCTAGCAGGGGCCTACCACTGCCTCGGAACTCAGCAAAATTCGGTCACGAGTTCGCGTCAAAGTGAAAACTTGATGAATAACGCCCTCTTGCGGCCGCACACGGAATGAGTAACTAACTTTAGTGACAGAAGCTGTTGTGTAAGCACTTAACAAGACAATGTGCTGAGTATATTAGGTATTAAGTATATTTTATTTTGCCTTATCAACTAACTACCTTTTGTGGTTTACTGTATTAATTCTTTTTAGTACTAACCAAACTAATATAAAATGCTAATAATGTTTGCCCTAAGCAAATATTACTAACACGCTATGTTTCACTTTCTTTAAATTCATTACATTTGGAACATATTGTTTCCACATATTTAAAATAACGGTCTTATTCTATATAGCGGTCCCCGCGACTACGTCCGCGCGCTTTGAGTTTGTTCCCTGCCCTCCCGTTGTAGCGTTATGTTTTATAGCCCATAGTCTTCCTCAATAAACAAGCCATCGAACACAAAAATATTTTTTTCAAATCGGTTTATCAATTCTTGAGATTAGTGAGTTCAAACAAATAAACAAACTCTTCAGATTTATAATATTAAATATAGATGTAAGATACTTTATTTCTGAAAACCTGTGATTAACTTGTTTGTGACCTTTGAATAAATAAAAATAACATTATTTAGTAAAATTCTTGGTAGAACTAAACATTTCATTTTTGTACTTTTGTTACATCAGCTTTTAAAAACTCGACAATGTACTTATATACCTAATATTTTATTGAAGCAAATATGCGAACGCACATAGCCCTGAGAATCAGTGAACTCAAGTGCCAATAAGCAGGGCATATAGCGCGAAGAACAGCTGATGGCCGTTGGGGCAGAAAAGTTCTAGTTTGGAGACCGTTCGCCCAATGACGCGGCGTAGTACGTCGATCGACAAGATGGACTGCCGACCTTGTAAAGATCGCAGGATCAATCTGGCTGCAGACCGCTTGTAATCAGTTGCTGTGGGGAGGCCTACGTTGAGCAATGAATGTGCTTTGGCTAATAATGATGATGATATAAAAAGTATGAAGTTCTACCGACTCCAATTCAGCATTCCTAAACAATATACTTTCCCAAAGACCTAAATCACCATGTTTTTGTTTAAAAATAATAATAATATTCTCAGAAACGTTTTTAGTTCATTGGTTCAATTCTTGATAAAAATGACAGCAGTAGATAAACCTACGTTTTTCCATACATAAAAGTCGATATATTCAAAAATATCAAACGGTAAGGCAAAATATCTTACATTCCCTTCTACTGACAGATTTACGAGCTAAAAGAGATAGGGGTAGTCATGGGACAAGTTGTTATATCGATAATTATGAATTATTCAACTTGCAATTAACGTAAAAATCAACACTTTCGCATGCGGCAGCGATGTGGAACGATACCGACAAAGATGCAACAATTTTCGAGTTGCGAGTTTCGCATACCACATGCAAATGCGTTGATGTACTAATGGCGTTTGTCAGTAGATCAATAGCTATGCATTGAAAACAGTGTGATTGTTTGGAATAAAAGCAATGTGCACGGCGCTTAGTAAAAAAAATGATTGTGTACCCGGAACGCCGGGTAAATTTTTGTACCATAGAAAGAAATACTTAAAAAAAAATTAAAGAGCCGGTAAATTTGGCAATGTTAATGACGATTGCAAAGTTTGTCATCTTTGCATTAAAATATCAACCATAAACATTCACATTTCAATCAAATAAAAAAAATGCTTAATTTTCCGGCAACTAAGCTATGTTGCTTTAATACTTGCACTTACACTTGTTGCCAGCAACATTCCCGAGTGGCACATCTACATTTAGTATACACATTCGTGACCTCCTGCTAGATAAATTGAACAAAGAACTTTGAATAGTGTGCAGGGGGTATGATGTGTCCAAGAGTCTATCGATAAAACAAACATCGTCTCACTCCCAACACTACGTCGAAGTAACTGTGTAGGTATTTATTAACTTTTTATATGGGCGCACGTTTTACAAGCTTTCAAGGTTCGACTAGTGATGATAAATGACCTTTCAAGACGCAAAAAATATCGGTGGATTGAGTGCTATATTATTTACTTGAAATAAGTTATTTTCTGACTATTTCCAGTCATTGAAGAAAAATAATCTGTCTGTTTTCAGAATCTAAAGAAGGTCTTTGGTTTGTGAATTGTTTAAATTGCAAATTGAATATGAAATTCAATTTGATATCTAATGTATGTATCTACTACATATTTTAAAAAAAATATTTTTAACCGTAAAGCTCAAAGTGTTCGCCGCTGTAAAATAAAAATGCAGTTAGAGTGTGCAATACGTACGTCTTGTCGTCTATAAGTTTTATTTTTTAAGAAGAAAGCAAAGTCCTATGTGTTATCATCAGTTCTTTTATATCTAATTGCATATACGGAACTCTATTGAGAGTCTTATTTGTTCTTTAATAGGCTTTTACCTTTACACAAGAGTTTAAAACACACTAGATAACAGCAGACGTTAGACGTTGCAACTCTGTTAATGCTAAAGTTTTTCTATTCAGTTTCCATCTAATGCTCTAAGCCAGCTATACCCAAACTGCGGCTCGCGGGCCCATCAAGCCTGACCTAGAATCTTGGCATGAAGATACAATAGGGGTTTCTATGTTACCTTTTAATCAAGGGGAAGGGAAGGTTTACATGTTGCGGCTCAGAGTGCTACTCCTAATACGTCTCTGTGGTTCTTATGAAAAAAAGATTGAGAAACACTGCTCTAAACTCTAAGCGCTATACTTAAGCGTAATCTAAAGTTATTAGTTGCTCAGGAGTACTTACTTAAGAGCAAGAATGACTTCCTTGCACTATTCCTGGTTCCTGTTAACTTACACTGCCGACTTGAGTTTATGGCTACAATGTTTAACATTATTTGATTTTATTTATTATAAGCTCTTTGGTACGTTCTGTAGTAAGATTTTAAAGTTCTCTAGTGTTTAAGGGTCAGCAGTCATACAACTTAGATCATCATATTCATTGTCAGCCAAAGGACGTGAACTGCTGAACATAGGCCTCCCGGTTTCCCTGAGCAGCCTAACACAAACGGTGTGCACTCAGTTTGATGCTTCGATCTTATCTATGGATCCGATGCTGGTGGAATTTTCCAAAAATATTCTCTGTTGAAAATTATTGGGCTGTTATCTTATTTTAATAGCTACGCGTAGCATAAGTGGAACGAACCGACGTTTTTTTGACAGGAATTTAAAAAATTAATAAATTCGCGAAAAATAAATTCGTAAATTAGTTTCCATGAGTAACTCTGACGACCGTCTGGTGTAGTGGTCGAGAAATCGCCTACTACGCAGCGGGTTGCGGGTTTGATCCCCGCACAATACAAACATTTGTGTGCATGAACATGTCTGTTTGTATTGGTCTGGGTATTTTCTACGTATATCATGTATGTATTTACAAACAAAAAAAAGTATTATATCCGTTATCTGGCACCCATAACACAAGCTTCGAGTAGCTTACTTTAGGACTAGATCGCGATGTGTGGGAATGTCCAAAGGAAAGGATTTTTAATATTCGCATAAACTTCAGGAACAAGTAGCCTGCTGTAGTGTGAAAAATCCTTAACAACTGTCATTGCGGTGTGGAGAGCGGAAACCGCTTACAGTCAGCCGCTCGACGCGGTCGCTTAGAATCGCTTCCGCGCGTATAAACCCGTTTTTAATTTAGATCAGCTTCAATCTGCTAAGGCTTGTGTTTTCTATGTATATCATGTATGTATTTACAAACAAAAAGTATTTAAGTATTATATCCGTTGTCTGGCACCCATAACACAAGCTTTGAGTAGCTTACTTTGGGACAAGATGGCGATGTGTGGGAATGTCCAAGGATATTTATTTCTTGTTTAAAAGGCGCCAGTATAAGAAAATACTATTTGCATCGCATTTACTTAATAATTCATTTGTTGTTGATTTATATCCATACCAGCGGACCCAGCGAACTTTTCTTTGCCCCTAGCACCGGCCCGCCCCAGCCCCATGTCGACCAGCCTCGTAATTTTAAAAGTTAAGAAAAACACTATAATTGATCAGTTATCGAGCGGGATGAAAAATTATCAAATTACTAAAATGGCTATGAAAAACTGGGTATGGTGATAAAAAAGTGAAAATTTGGGGTTGTATGTATTTTTAATGCCACATTATGAAAAAAAATAAAAACAAAAACAAAAAAGGGTGAAAAACCGTTATCACTTAGGGGTATGAAAAATAGATAGTAGCCGATTATCAGACCTACTGAATACGCATATAAAATTTGGCATATAAAAACCGTTTCGGAGGAGTACGGGAACGAACATTGTGTCACGGGAATTTTATATATAAGATTTTTTATGTTAGCGTGGTATTGTAATCAGGAAGACTTGAGATTCTTGTTAGTGATTTTTTTTAACACGCTTAATTTCAAATTAATAAATTACTTCTTCATTTTTGAAATCGGCTAAAAAAAGCTCAAATTAAAGAGAGAAGCATAAATGTAAAACTGTAATTTCCAACGCTGCAAAGTTGAAACCGCACGAAAAATCGCTTCTACCCGCACAAACCCGTTTTTAATTCAGCTCAACTCCAGTCGGCTGTGGCTTGATCACGGGCGGTAGAATTAGAAAAAAATTGACGAACTCTATGGTTGTCACAGCCGTTAGACGAAAATAATTAAGTATTACTAAAATATTGCAGCAAAACATTTCAAATAAGAAATTCAATCGAAAGCATGTAATTTTTTTACATGGAATGTCTTTAAAGAGACTGCAGCGATCAAAACGATAGTTTTAAACAGCTGTACTGCATATACTGAGCGGAGCGTGCCTATCTGCCTGAATGTTGTATTGTACTTTTTATTACATGCATTTAGTTACATATAATGTGCTAAAGTACAGTAACAGTACCGTAACTGTTAGCGACGCGATTACACAAATATTAGTACCCAATAAGTTAATTAATATTGTTTTTTACCTTGCTACTTTATGTCTAAATAGTTTCTCTTTTTTACCTAAAAATGCATAGATTGTTGTTTATTCTGTGTAAGTTCTAAACTCGCAAGGAGCGCGAGGGGTGTGAGGGGCGCGGGACGTAGGCGCGCTGTGAATCCGCTTCAGTTGAAATATTTTGAAAACCAGTCTAAATGCGAGCCCCACGCACGCCGCGCGCTACTCTTCTCTATAAAAGCTGTAACCTACCGTCGTTTTCAAAAATATAGTCGAGTCGTTTTTCAAAGTTCAGTGTTTTCACTTTTCTTCACCTACTGCATGTCTACACCGCCTACACTGGTCTTCAAGCCGGATCATCGATGTTTCACACGCCACCGCGGAGTACGATAATGGTAAAAACACGCAGTACCGTACGCAAGGAAAGTCATTTGAAGGACGCTGACTCTGCTGCCGTATGTAGTAAACCGCAGCTCGAAATGGAAGGTGACGATGAAAGAAAGGAAATAGCAATCGACGTGGAACGACCTGGAACAAGTAGTGTTAAAAAGGAAGAATTAAAAAATAGCACCTCAGAAAAAGTTGCGGTACCAATCTCGATAAACGCTAAATCAAAAACGAAGAAGTCCTCGTCGTCCGCGATGATAGCTCAGAAGGAGAGGCTCGAGCTTGAGGCAGCACAAGAAAGAGCTCGTATCCAAATGGATCTGATTCAAAAAAAGCTAGAAGCTGATCTAGCAGCAGTTGAGGAACAATACAGTCCATGTACGTCGAAGTGCGATAGTGATAGTCATTATGACAGCCGTGGTATCGAGAAGTGGATGGAGCGCAGTCAAAACGAGTTGGAGAAGCAGAAAGCTAACAACAATGGCAATAACAATGGCTACCTGTTTCCGCCGTCGGGCGCCGACGGCCCTGAAGATCCAATTCAGCAACTGGCAAGCGCACTAAAGGGGTTGGTCACCACATCTGCATCGGCTAATCACAATGCTAACCTACTTAGTCGAATGAGCACACCAAGAGAGCTACCTGTATTCTCTGGTGACTATATGGAATGGCTCTCATTCAAGAACGCATATGATGAATCCACACTCGTATGCAACTACAGTGAGAAGGAAAACTTATGGCGCTTAAGGAAGTGTCTCCGTGGACCTGCTAAAGAAGCAGTCACAGCCTTGTTTGTCAGCACCACATCGCCTGCAGTAGTGATGTCAACCCTAGAACTTCAGTTCGGAAATCCAGATTTAATTATTACAAGAATACTACAAGATGTCAAAAAACTTAACCTATTGCCGCAAGAATACTACAAAGACATAGTGCCTTTTTCTATAAAAATAAAAAACTTCGTGGTATCCGTGCATGAACTTAAGCGTGATGAATACCTACATGGTACTGAAGTGTTCAACTTGATCCTATCCAAGTTGCCTACTGTGTTGCTGTCCAAGTGGGCCGACTATAGTTTCCCGCTTATATCTGAACGCAAGAAGTCTAAGCTCGATATATTATCTGAGTTTCTTAGTATGGAAGCCATAAAGACATCTAAGTGCAGTGCAAACTTGATGAACATTCGCTGGGATAACAAGCGAAAATACAGTGACCAAAGTTATGAACAATCACAAACTGTTTTAGTGCAAAGTGATAAGAAGGACGAACAGTTAGAAAAGTGCCGCTATTGTCGTGTTTCTAAACATAAACTAACTGACTGTAAAAAGTTTAAAAAAACATTACGTAAGGACCGCTGGTGTTATGTGAGACGCGTAGGTTTATGTTTTAAATGCCTTATCGCCCGCCACGATAGGCAAACCTGTCCCGCTGCAGTCTGTGACGTAGACGGGTGCGGGGAGCCTCACCACCGCCTACTTCATTACGTACCGAGTGCACGTCAAAACAATGACGCGCCGCAAGCGCATTCTAGCGGTAACGCCGCGGCTATCCCAGAGACTGAAACCAGTGCCCAAAGTGATTTAGTGACTCATATAAACACAAACAGCTGTTCAGTGTTACTAAAAGTAGTGCCTGTGAACATTCATGGACCTAAAGGTGTGTTTAGAGCTTGTGCTTTACTCGACGACGGCTCCACCGTATCAATCATAAGTTCTTCACTTGCGGAGCGCGCAGGCTTACGCGGCCGTAAACAATCTATGCGAGTGCGCGGTGCATGGGACAGTACCGAACTAGTGTGTGAAACGGAACTGTTGGACTTAACGTTATCTAATAAACTCGGTGAGATGTTCGATATCAAAGTACAACGTGTGAACGAGCTTAGTTTACCGCAACAAAACTTAAACGTAGTGCGATGTGAGAAATATAAACACTTACTTGAGCTCGAAAGTGATCTGTGTTGCGCCCCTCTGAAACCGGAAGTGCTAATCGGACAGGACAATTACCACTTACTCCTACCTTCAAAGATCGTGACGGGCGAGTCGAACGAACCGTGTGCCACTCGCACGCCCCTGGGCTGGTGCCTGCACGGCCGGGTGCCGCGGGCGTCATCGTCAGCGCTCTCGCAGCACTCTACACTCTTCATCACTACCGACGATGATGCTGTAAGCGACAGCTGCAGTGACCTCCGGGATATTCACGATGAGGTACGTCTTTTTTTTTCGATTGAGTCTATGGGGAGCTCAGCTGCTAAGCCACGCCAGAACTCAGAAGATCGACGCGCTCTGGAACACCTAGAAAATACATCCGGACTCGTTGACGGCAGATGGCAAGTCGGATTACCTTGGAAAAACAATGATTGTGTGATGCCTGACTCCTTACCTTTAGCTATGACCCGGTTGAAGCACGTTGAACAAAAGATGAAAAAAAACGAAGAATTCGCTGAAAGGTACCACGAACGTCTCCAGCATCTATTTCAAAATGATTACGCTAAAGAACTTAAAACTGATGAAAATACAAACAAAACTTGGTACTTACCTCATTTTGGCGTTGATAACCCGAACAAGAAGAAATTACGTTTGGTGTTTGATGCTGCAGCCAAAGCCTGTGGATTATCCCTCAATGACTATCTACTCAAAGGGCCAGATTTATTAATGTCACTTTTTGGAATAATGTTACGGTTCCGTGAGAATAAAATAGCCGTGACAGCCGACATTAAAGATATGTTTTTAAGAGTCAAGATTTGCCCAGAAGATCAAGATGCCTTAAGATTTATATACAGAGGTGATCCTTCTAAACCCTTTAACCCTGAAATGTTAAAAGAGCCGTTGAAAACATATGTAATGACGTCATTAATTTTTGGCGCTTATTGTTCACCATTCATCGCACAATTCGTAAAAAACAAAAACGCTGACCGCTTCCAGTCAACAATGCAATCTGCAGTCACAGCTATACATACCCAACACTACGTAGACGACTATATCGATAGCATACCCGACGATCAAACAGCTGTTCAACTGATAAGCGATATAATGTTCATTCATTCACAAGGTGGCTTCGAGTTACGTAACTGGAATAGCAACAGCGGAATCGTGCTAGACAGCGTTCCAAAACAGGCTCTCGGGAGTACGGCTGTAAGGTTTAAATTGTGCCAGCAAAATGATGGTGATCGAACACTTGGCATTATATGGCATACCGAAGACGACACTTTGCGTTTTGATGTGTCATTCAAGAAAGTACCAGAGAATATATTAAATGGTCAAAAGGTTCCTACTAAGAGAGAGATGCTACGAGTTGTTATGTCTATCTTCGATGTGTTTGGATTTTTATCGCCAATTACGATCAACGGAAAGTTAGTTTTACAAGAAACATGGCGACTAAAAATCAGCTGGGACGATCCTGTCAATGATGAAATAAACAAAAAATGGATCAAGTGGATTGAAATAATAAAATCATTGCATAACGTAAGATTGCCGCGTTATTATTCGGCTGCTACGACAGGCGCTACGACGCTAGCGAGCGAGACAGAGATAGACGATAAAACCTGCCGGGCGTCCTTGTCGCACCCCGATACATTGGCCGCCAACGGTACTACGAATGTCGTAGTAGATAACGGGTTTGCTACGAAGCCTACAAGTAATGAGGCTACGGCGCCGATACAAAATAACATGCCTAGCAACGAAGTCACTCATTATTATAGAAACCTACAGATGCATATATTTTGCGATGCGTCTACGCAGGCATTCTGTGCCGTAGCATACTGGAGATGGATAGATAACGAGTTGAACATTCACGTTGCATTTATAGCCAGCAAGTGTCGAGTCGCGGGAAATAAACCAATCACAATACCTCGATTAGAGTTGCAAGCTGCGGTTTTAGCGACCAGATTGGCTGATTCAATTACTAAAGAACACAGAATGGTAGCTGAGCGACGAGTATTTTGGAGCGATTCCACGACGGTACTTCATTGGATTAGGAATGATGCTCGCAACTATAATACCTACGTAGCTAATCGTTTGGGCGAGATCGACGAACACACACACGCAAGCGAATGGCGTTATGTACCAACTAAATTAAACGTGGCCGATACAGCTACTAGAGAAAACTATGATCTTTCAATTTTACAAAACGAATGGCTGTATGGACCTACCTTTTTACATAAAAGCTGCAATGAGTGGCCGCTGGACGTAATTGATCTGGAAAACAAAGAACAAACATTAGAATGCATGACTGTCATACAAATGGAAAATGAAAACTTACCTGTACCGGACCCGACTAGGTTTTCTTCATGGCTGCGCTTGATCAGATCGACGGTTCGAGTACTTACCTTTATTGACAGTGGAATGATGGCCTTGAAACACACATATACAAACAAAGAATATGTTTACAACATGGATGATGATGTATTTGTCAGAGCTGAGTGCTTACTTCTCCGATATTCCCAGAACCAGTCATTCAATGAAGATATTAATTTACTTCGATCCTGCAAAACAATATCTACTAATAGTAAGATACTTACCTTGTCGCCTTACCTCGATGAACGCGGAGTCCTCAGGGCTGGTGGCCGCATCGACGCTGCTACCGACGTACATCCTGAAATGAAAAGACCTATAATATTAGATGGGAAACATTACATTACTCGACTGATTGTCAGACATCACCATATTCAAGCAGCTCATGGCAATCAGGAAATGGTGGTCAATAACCTGAAACAAAAATTCTATATAATAAAATTGCGTCCAACAGTTAAGAATGTGGTAAAAAAATGTATGTTATGTAGATTAAGAAAATGTAAACCAGAAATACCGAGAATTGGTGACTTACCTTATGCGAGAATGGCCCACCACCATCGCCCCTTTAGCTACTGCGGTCTTGATTTGTTCGGCCCGATGGAGGTGACTGTTGGAAGGCGTCGTGAAAGAAGATATGGAGTTCTGTTCACATGCCTCACTGTAAGGGCAATACACATAGAGACAGTGCCCACGCTATCGACTGATTCTTTGATAATGGCAGTTCGACGTATGTCCGCGAGACGAGGATGGCCCCATCACCTATATTCAGATAATGGGACAAACCTAAGAGGAGCAAATACCGAACTAAAGAAGTCGATACTCGATATGGACAAACAAGCAATTGCGGATCAGGCTGCGAACTATGGCACAAAATGGACGTTCATACCGCCAGCCAGTCCACACTGGGGTGGGGCTTGGGAGCGGCTGATCCGAAGCGTGAAGTCTTCACTACAGGTAGTACTCAAAGAAAGAGCTCCACGAGAAGAGACCCTGAATACACTTATAACTGAAGTTGAAAATATCGTAAATAGCAGACCACTAACTCATGTATCTGTGGACCCTGATAGCATGGAAACCCTCACGCCTAACCATTTTTTGATTGGCTCATCATCCAACTCACCACAGATTGGTTCATTTGATGATTCTGATTTATTCCTAAGGAAACAATGGCGAATTTCACAACGCCTCGCTGATATGTTCTGGTGTAGATGGGTCAAAGAAGTACTTCCTGATTTGTTGCCACGAAAAAAATGGAATAAGGAGCAGAGACCACTAAAAGTGGGAGACTTCGTATTAGTCGTGGAACCGAATGGGCCCAGAAATGTCTGGCCAAAGGGCTTGATCGATGAAGTGTGCCCAGGACGAGACGGGCGTGTGAGAATGGTAAAGATAAAAACAAAATCCGGAGTACTTACCCGCTCTGCCACACGCGTCGCTCGAATTCCATTTAGTGAGGAGTGCTGCTAGCAGCACTGGGGTGGGGTATGTTAGCGACGCGATTACACAAATATTAGTACCCAATAAGTTAATTAATATTGTTTTTTACCTTGCTACTTTATGTCTAAATAGTTTCTCTTTTTTACCTAAAAATGCATAGATTGTTGTTTATTCTGTGTAAGTTCTAAACTCGCAAGGAGCGCGAGGGGTGTGAGGGGCGCGGGACGTAGGCGCGCTGTGAATCCGCTTCAGTTGAAATATTTTGAAAACCAGTCTAAATGCGAGCCCCACGCACGCCGCGCGCTACTCTTCTCTATAAAAGCTGTAACCTACCGTCGTTTTCAAAAATATAGTCGAGTCGTTTTTCAAAGTTCAGTGTTTTCACTTTTCTTCACCTACTGCATGTCTACACCGCCTACAGTAACCATGAATTTACGCCGGTTTCACTCGCTAGCGACAACGTTAAAAAGTATGTGGAATATTGCACAGCGCTTCTAGCGGTCACTTGCAAAACGAAAAATTTCAATTCATGGTAACGGTGCTGTTCTCAATTAGAACAAAGACATATTTATCGTTTGTAACCAAACCGCGTCCGTACCGAAAACGGAACACTGATCTCTCTCGCCACCGCGAAACAAACAAAGATAACCGCATTTGAAATTCAAGTGTGACACAATGTTCCATACCACTTATTTCCAGTAAGAACATATTTTGAACTCCATGCGCTTTCTATTATCTGGTTGTCGGTTAAAGAATGGCGTGGGAATCCTGTTCGTGCAGTTCTTTGAGAATTCGAAATGTATTGTGTTTACGTTCAGGTGTTGGTTTTACATCAACTATGTTGTTCGGATGTGATTGATGAGGGTGTTGCAATAATATAAGGCTGCTTGTTAATATTGTGTAGTCGAAAGCTTTTTATATGATGTTATAGATATTATGTGTTTCAAGAGATAAAAAGTATTACGGTATTTTTTATCCTTGGAAACATTCAATTTAACCAATTACCTAAAAAAAAATTCAGAGAGTTTAATATTTTTTAAATAAAAAAATAGCATATTCTAACCTTCATTTCCTTTTTTGCTGAGGTGCTCGTAGCGCAGTGGTAGCAGCGCTTTGGTAGTGATACCGAAGCGAAGCAACCTACAGCGCGGTCGTGTTTGGATGGGTGATCACTCCGACCATAGCTATAAGTGACGTATATCACGTGCATCTCAGTGCTTTGGAAGGCACGGTAAGCCGTTGGTCCCGGCTAATATTTGTTGATATTAGTCGTTAAGCCTAGTCAGAGGTCTTATGGGCGGCTTGATAACATCTGACAGCAAGGTTCTAACCTCATAGTTGAGGTAAGGCCTTTGCCCAGCAGTGGGACATTAAAGGCTAACTTTACTTTTACTTTACTTGTTCCTTTTTTTTAGATTAAACTTATATATTTGCAGTTTACGTATGTTGGTAAATGAGAACGCATCCTTACTTTATTTTGTGTTGGCTGCGGAACGTTGCAATGTTGGCAACTCTTTTTTCATCGCCATCTTGTTTTGTTATCTTGTAGTGTGCCTTGCAACAATAAATGTCTCTATCCAATTTTACCGTATTCTTACTTCGTAAAATATCAACATGGTAGCAGAGCGCCATGGATTAAAGTAGTGAAAAACGAAGAAAGTACTATAAAATCCGGCAGTGGCGCAGTTTATTTTTGTTCATTGAATATATTGTACAAGGCAACCGGCCGGCATACCGGTGTACTCGCACGGTATTTTACATAACGTTGAAGAACTGATAGTACGTGAAGAAAATGTCCAGCACCAGTCACAATCCATTCCACATCGACAGATTAACCGGACGAGACAATTACGCGAGCTGGAAATTCGCAGTAGAAGCATATTTTCGTCTTGAGGATTTGTGGAGTTGCGTAGATGGTACTGAAACAGACGAGAAAAAGCAAATCAAAGCTAAATCCAAGCTTATTTTACTACTGGACCCGATTAATTACGTACACGTACAGAGTGCGACTACTTGTAAAGAAGTCTGGGATAACTTGCAGCAGGCTTTCGATGACAATGGGCTATATAGAAAAGTCGCATTGCTTCGAGAACTCATTACAACAACATTAGATAATTCTCGAAATGTAGATGACTATGTAAACAAGATAATGTCGGCGGCTCATAAACTCAGAAACATAAAGTTTGCCATAAATGACGAATGGCTCGGGACGTTAATGTTGGCCGGCCTACCAGAAATTTATAAGCCAATGATAATGGGTTTGGAGAGCTCAGGAATCAAGATCAGCGCAGACTCCATCAAAACAAAACTCCTGCAGGAAGTTCAATGCTCAGAAAGCACAGCGTTCTTCACTAGGAAGTCTACCGTCGACACAGGAAACAACAAAAATAGTACAGTAACAGGAAATACTGTTCAGAAAGGACCCCGATGTTACAACTGTAACAAGCACGGGCATTTTGCCAGGAACTGCCGTGCTCCGAACAAGAAAGATACTGAAAAAGCGGAAGAGAACAAATCCTTTGTTGCGGCTTTTTCAGCAAGTTCACAGACAATGAATCCGGACCTTTGGTATGTCGACTCAGGTGCCTCCATGCACATGACCAACCGATGTGATTGGATGTATGATGTCACAAGTCCCCCGATACCCACCATTACTGGTGCCAGTAAGACACAACTGCCTGTGGAAAGTATAGGAAAGGTTAATTTAATATTGAACAATGATGAACAAAGTAAAATACAGGTAAGAGAAGTTTTATACATACCTGAGTTAGCTGCCAATCTCTTGTCAGTCAGTGCGATGGTTAAAAATGGCTGTAAGGTAAAATTCTGTAATAAGAAATGTGATATATTTGATAAAAATAATAAATTCCTCTGTTCAGCCACTTTAATAAACAATTTGTATCAGTTGAACATACATAGAGAAGTCTTCTCCAACTTAACTTGCTGTAATAATTCAAATGATTCTGTCCTGTGGCACAGGCGCATGGGACACCTGAATTTTTCAGATGTTAACAAGTTACCGGAGTGTACAGAGGGAGTAGATCCATTTTCAGACAAAAGTAAAGGACCTTTCACATGTGTCACCTGCCTCAAAGGTAAACAAAGCAGATTACCATTCAACAACATTGGATCCAGAGCTTCACACCCACTGCAACTTATTCACACCGACTTATGTGGACCGATGGAGTTAACATCACTGGGAGGTATGAAATATTTCATTACCTTTATTGATGATTTCACTCGAAAAGTTCATGTTTATTTCTTGAAAGATAAAATGAGTGTGCTAGATGTGTTTAAAGATTATAAAAGCATTGTAGAGAATGAACTTGATACTAAAATAAAAATTATTCGGTCGGATAACGGGAAAGAATACTGTAACAAAGAGTTTGATAGTTTTTTGAGAAAATTTGGAATTGAGCATCAAACAAGCATTCCGTACTCACCTCAGCAGAACGGTTTAGCAGAGAGGATGAATAGGACGTTAGTAGAAAGAGCAAAATGCATGTTATTTGATGCCAATTTAGGAAAACAATTATGGGCAGAGGCTATAGCTACAGCAGCTTATATAGTTAATAGATCACCCACTAGGTCACTTGATGGCAAGACTCCTATAGAGAAATGGTCAGGCAAGAAACCTAACCTATCAAATATTAGGATATTTGGCTCTGAAGTAATGGCACAAGTGCCTAAAGAAAAACGCCAGAAATGGGATTCCAAATCGAGAAAGTTAGTATTTGTTGGCTATTGTGAATCCAGTAAAGGGTATCGGCTTCTTGATCCTGTCTCTAATAAAATAATAAAAAGTCGAGATGTGGTATTTTTAGAAAATGTTCAAAGAATTGGGAATAATGCGTACTTACCTTGCTTACCTGACAGTGATCCTGCTGAACAGCTGACTGAAGAACCCTGCAAAGAAGAATCACAAACCAGCTTAGACCAGTCATTGAGTGATGAGTACGAGACAGATGATAATGATGATCCAACGTATGTACCAGAGGAATCAGTTGACCTTTCATCACCAATATGCAATATAAACTTGCGTCCACGCAGAGCTGCTCAGCGTGCAGAAAGAGATGACCTAGATGTGAGTTTTTTTTGTCCTGTTCTTAATCTGACCGATCCTCTCACTGTTGATGAAGCTCTTTCTTCCCCTCATGCTGAACTATGGAAGAAAGCCATGCAAGAAGAATATGATTCCTTATTGACGAACCAAACATGGTCACTTGTAAATTTGCCATCAGGTAAAAGAGCCTTACCATGTAAGTGGGTATTCAAGAGTAAGACAAATGAGAAAGGAGATGTTGTTCGTTACAAGGCGAGACTAGTCATTAAAGGATATGCCCAAAGAAAAGGAAGTGACTATGATGAGTTATATGCTCCAGTGGTAAGATATACCTCAGTTCGATTCTTACTTGCTTTAGCTGCTAAATATGACCTAGAAATGATTCAGATGGATGCTATAAGTGCTTTTCTACAGGGAGATATAGATACTGAGATATTTATGTCACAGCCAGAATACTATAAAGAAAATGATAAAGTGTGTCATCTCCATAAATCAATATATGGGCTTAAGCAGGCTAGCCGTCAGTGGAATCTTAAATTAAATAATGCTCTATCAAAAATCGGATTAAAAAGATCAAAGGTAGATCCATGTATTTATTATTCAGTTAATGAAACACAAATGATTTTTATTGCAGTATGGGTGGATGACTTCATGATTTTCACGAATAACATGAAGACAGCAGCTGACATTAGAGAGAAAATCAAAGAGGAATTCTGCATGAAAGATCTTGGTGAAATACGTCAGTGTATTGGCATAAATATAAACAGAGACCGTGAGGCAGGTGAAGTCATGTTGGACCAGGAAAAATACATAAACCAAATACTAGAACGCTTTGGTATGTCTGAATGCAAACCAGTTCGCACTCCAATAGAGGTAAATATGAAATTTGATAAGAAACCTGAGAATGAAGAAAGTAATTTCCCATACAGAGAAGCAGTTGGATGTCTGATATATCTGGCACAAGTCACAAGACCTGATATCATGTATTCAGTGAACAAGTTGAGTCAGTACTGTAATGACCCAGGAATTCAACACTGGCTTGGACTAAAAAGAGTAATGAGATACCTTCAGGGTACTAAGAATTTAAAGTTATGTTATGTCAAAGATGACTCCAAGGAAATCACCGGGTACTGTGATGCAGACTGGGCTAGTGACCAACTGGATAGAAGGTCATGCACAGGCTATACCTTCATTTTCCAAAATGCATGTGTGTCATGGAGTTCCTGTAAGCAGCAAACTGTGGCGCTCTCTACGGCAGAGGCCGAATATATGGCGATGGCTTCGGCAACCCAGGAGGCGTTGTGGCTCCGGCAGCTGCAATCTGAGCTCGGGCAAGGTGTGGACAATGCGTTACTCATCTACAGTGATAATCAAAGTGCGATAAAACTTGCATTAACTGACTGTTATAAACCTAAGACTAAACATATAGATATAAGGTTGCATTTTCTTCGTGAAAATATAGTTAAAAGTAAAGTTAAATTTTTGTTTGAGAATGGTTCTAATATGGTTGCTGATAATTTAACTAAAGGTGTAACTGTTGCAAAACATATGTATTGTATTAGTAAAATGGGATTGCGTTCTAGAGGGAGTGTTGGTAAATGAGAACGCATCCTTACTTTATTTTGTGTTGGCTGCGGAACGTTGCAATGTTGGCAACTCTTTTTTCATCGCCATCTTGTTTTGTTATCTTGTAGTGTGCCTTGCAACAATAAATGTCTCTATCCAATTTTACCGTATTCTTACTTCGTAAAATATCAACAACGTATTCATTCATTTTCAATCTCAAGTCGAAATTAATTGTTTATTATCAATTTAACATTAATGTACTACAAATTTACCTTACATTTTTTCTACTCACATTCGGTTTCACATAACTATGAAAGCAGCAATGAAAGATAAATCCGCGCGTTCTCGCCCTATCTTTCCCCGCAGATTTCTCACCTCGACTCCACTTGTATAATTTCAGAATTCAGACGTTGCATAATTTACTGATCTCTATGTGCAGGATTCTGAAAGGATTTTACACGGTACTATTTCTCTTGTTTGTCAACAACGTTCGGGTTTGAAATATATACTAATTAACGTATATTTGAAATATTATAAGGCTGAAGAGTTTGTTTATTTGAACGCACTAATCTCAGGAACTACTAGACTAATTTGAAAAATTATATTCGTGCTGGATAGCTATATTGTCGAGAAGGGTTTTGGCTATAAAACAACACGCTGCAACGGGAGGGGAGAAAAATCAAAACGCGTCGATATAGTCGCGGGGGACCACTAGTTCAGTTATATTTGGACTAAAGAGACTTACGGTCTACTTATGCCATTCGTTTACTTAATGTTATTTGCAGTACGTTTGTCATGTCCATTAAATGTAAGTTCACTTTTTTGCCGCCAACTTGTATGTTATTCAAAATGTCGTGTTACTAACATAACAAAATATCGAGTGATCATCTTAAAGAAAAAAAATGCGTCAAACAAAACACCAATTGTCGTGGTTTCGAAGTAAAGAATTTTCTTTCTTGTATTACGAATACCAGCCAACGATTATGACGGGGACGTCACCCATAAATACTTAAATACATGACTTGGTGCAAATGTTCGTGCACATCATACAAACATTGGCCCTTGCAGATTTCGAACCCGCGACGGCCAGCGTGATAGTAAGGAGCGCTAGCCAATACACCGTCGTCAAAGTAAGTCGTCCAGTGTAAAGCCTCTCACAGAACTCGCCAACGGAAACCACATCGCTCGGTTTAGGCGCAACTCGTCTCATCGAGTTAAGGGAATCCTAGATTATTATTATTATGCGATGGCGCTGAGCTGAGCGGCACTTTTACCAAACAAGAAAACCGCATCTGAAATTCAAATGTCGCTATTCCCCGCTTTGATGCGAAGGGGCAATTTGACAGAATAAGTTTGTACGTTTTTTCTTCACAGACGTACTAATTTGTTTTGTCTGGCTCTTTTGAGATTGGATTGTATTTTATTATGGTTGAGGAGATTTTGGAGTTAAAAGTTCTGATGGTTAAGAATGTGTTTAACACTTAGCGTCATATTTTATATTCTTAAATATTGTTTTTTTTTAATTGCAAACTCGATAAAGAAAAAAGATTTCAATAAAAGAATGTATGAATGAATGACGATATAGTTGTGAGCCTGTTTAATAATTTTATATTTTGATTGATATTTAATTGACTGGAATATAGCTATATGATATATATTTTTTATGTCAAGCAATTTTTTGTCTCATATCACATACATTGTTGTTGTTAATAGTAAGAAAGTTTACAATTCGCTACACAATATAACAGTGCTGTAAAATGAAGACATCAGGAAGTGACTCGTTCCGTATAATATTTTTATAGGATGCAGTTTTAGTGGTCTCCGTTTTATTGCACTGTCACACACGTATTCCGGTTTCATAACAAAACCGACATAAAGAAATCTGAATATGTCATAAATTATTATGACGAAACAAGACTATGATATATCTACTTGTAAATGAGGTCAGATTAATAAAAATTTGGCAGGTTTTACACCCTATGCACACTGTGACTTTTAGCAGCAATGCAGTCACGATGCAGCATTGATGCAGTCGCAAAATGTAAACTTTTACACGCTTGCGCTACTTTTAGCATCGATGCAGGAGTTGGACATTGACAATTTATTTACTGTGCATTGGCTTCTACATCGATGCTACCGCGCGACTGCATTGATGCTAGAAGTCGCAGTGTGTAAGGGGTTTTAATGTTACTTAATAACAAATTTCAATAATTAAGTGTGAAAATCTGTATGACATCAAGTCCAGGCGTGATCCTCACCCTTTAGGGTGTTGGTTATGGCTTTTTTTGTGGAGAAGAGAGAGACTTGACAATCCCTAAAATTGGAGGACTCATGATAAATTAACCTTTAAGTGCGCCTTCACATAAGAGCGACGGCGCTGCTGTCATTAATGTATGAAATTATCAGCAGCGCGGCTGTCGCGCGACCGTCGCGCTGCTAAAGTCGTCTAATTTTGAAAGCGCTCTCCCAATTAGCCTGATCAGGAGATTTGGGACTAGTGATAATAATAAAACTCTAGCTTTTGTTTCACAAAAATGGGCTCACAGGAATTTATACTAATATTATAAAACTAAAGAGTTTGTTTGAACACGCTAATCTCAGAAACTACTAAAACGATTTGAAAAAATATATTTACGTTAGATAGCTCATTTATCGAGGAAGGCTCTAAGCTATATAGCATCAAGATACGACTCATAAATTCAGCACCGCAACGAAAAATGTTGCAAAACGGGGGGAAAATATTCCTATTGATATCTTCCGCTGCGTACTATGCGTAAATCGTTTCAAGTGACACAAAAATCATATATTAATTCAAAAATCATATGATAATGCTGCATTAACAGTTTTACAATAAAGTCCGTAACAACATAATAATATGTCTATGTTATATGGTTTACTTACTAAAACCTTTTTATGTTAATCAATTTGTTAAAAAAAATGCGCTATTTTCGAAGATGTTGTATACACACGGGTATTGATTCTTATCAAAATAAATACATCCATCACCATAAGCATTTTATTTTGAACGAAGTTGCCCTTTACATCATTTGATTACAATAAATATATTAGAATAGAAGCTATCACAGTTTCAAAAAAAATCTAACTCGTATAAGCAAGCCTTAAGTGTTTTGGTAAGTTACTAAATCTAGAGGGTTAAGGCCGGGTACTCCTGAAAAAGTCGTTTTAGAAAAAAAACAGGGAATCTTGAAGGCAGTAAGTCTAACTTAGTAAATCTAGGGGCTTGAACGGCTGACAGAGACCATCAAAGGCCATCGATTTCTGATAAAAACAAATGGGCTGACATGATTTCTGTACAGTTGACGAATGAGAACAAAAACTCTGCAGAAAAGGCCGCATACGTGGCGGGTATTGATCATGGACGGGACGGGAAGTTTTGAAAATGTAGTTTCATTCAAAATATACGTGCGTATTCCACATGTCACGGAGTCCTTACGGTATGGAGGCGTTGATTCCCCGTCTCGTTACGTTCTGAACTCTCTCCGGTCGTGTCAGATTGCTGTCCCATCGGGCTATGAGAGTGAAAGGAATAGAGAGTGCACCTGTGTTTGCGCACACACTTGTGCACTATAATATGTCCCGCGCAGTCGGTTAGTCGTTGTGACTGGCCACCGTAGTCGAAATCGGCTAGGGGGACTATTATTATTATTACGTTCCGTCCGATTTAATTTCGTAATGTTTGCAGCTACTTTTGAGGCGCTTGTGAAATTTAAGTCCGTTTAGACATTTTTGTTATTTTGTAAGTTGCGCTTTCACACTTATCCGGATCTTGTTTTCTCAAAAGCTAATTCATTTTATACTGTTCACTGAACTTATTGAAAAACCGGCCAAGTGCGAGTCGGACTCGCACACTCCACTAGAGATCTACTTACTCCACATAGCCCAAATACCACAATATTTTGTTGACAGCAATTATAACTTTGTTTTTCATAGTGTTTGTATGAAGAACAAAGTTATGTTTGCGGTTGTTGAAAATGTGCTATATCTCAAAATCTACTGGTTCGATTTACACTCGCTTAGTTTAGAAGTAAAAGGGGGGGGGGACCTTCATTTTATCACTTTGGAAGCGCATATCTATCAAACGTTAGACTTTAAAAGACAATGGTTTTAGGAACCTCTATGTCATTTTAACAGACCTTTCTCGGATGACTAGCGATTTATTGTAAGGTTGACATTTATTATCGTTTGATCGAATCCACCCTTAGTTGCGTTATCCTTCTTAGTATTCCGTCAAATTTGGAACTCCTATGTATATATTGACATGTAGCAGTATAATTTTGCTGTTTCTTTGGAATCATGCTGCACTGGGTACTAACTGATCAATGGGTGTTTTTTACACTTTTCATAATGAAGCCGCGCTCAGGTAATTTCTACGGTTCATTAGGTGACAGACAGCTTTTTGATGTCGAAGACCATGCAGTGAAAAAAATTGGCGGTTTTTTTTATTAACCTGTAGCATCAAAATTTAAACGTCGAGCTATTTTGGAACTGAGCTACAGCAAACATAGCGACAGTTAACAACAGCAAACATAGAGATAGTTTTGTTCATTGGGCTCACTTTTCTTAAACGCTCACTGACCAAGACACGACGAGACAAAAGCATAACAAAAGACTGTTGATTAACACATCCGTAAGGAATAAGCAACGTACTAAAACTGAAGTTAATGTATATTTCTCTTTTAGGTATATAAGAACGACACTGCAATGATTAAGATTCGAAACTATAGCTGTCAGTTGCTTTGAATATTTGGGAATCCATGGACAATAATAATTTAACGAGAGCATCAAGAATAGTCACACATAGTAATAGGCTATGTGACGTTATCGATGTTGCTACATTGCTCTCTCAAAAACATTAATAACGTCACGTAGCCAACGCGTTAAAAAGAAAGCACTTGCAAAATTCAACAGACTTGCCGATGTGTCGGTGGCCGAATGGGATAGGTATGCAAACAGATAGCGTAAGACACAGGGTTCGATTCTTTGTCGGACACAGTTGTTTTTATGGTTTTAAGTTTGTATTGTGACACAACACTAAAAAATCAAAAAATAAAATATGTGTTTTACTGTAACAGCTGTGCACGTTGACGTTTCATAATCATTGAAGTTTGTCTCTTTTCATTTATTTATAAGAGAAAGAGACATTTGATTTAGAGAGAAAGAGACGTTTAGTCCGTGTCTCACGAGAAAAGAGCCCATTGATTGCCCCCATGATCGCAGACTACTAATTTCACTGCATAACACAATGTCTGATTAGACAGGCATTTGCATTAGACATAGACATTCAATCGCTTCATTTAATTAGTCGTTTAATTGCTCTAACATCAAAGAGTCCAGTTTGCTTCGTTAGGGTCTAGGGGATACATAGTCCTTAATTGAAATCGGGTCAGAGAAATACCTATTTTGAGATAGATAGGCCAGTGAATTGAGAAGGCTAGGTGATCTAACTATTAATGCTTGTTTGAGAATATATACTGGCTAACTAATGGCTATACTTCGTTTCAGAATGAAGACAAGATTGTAACTAAACTTTATAATTAGTGATTATTTATTACTATAATATTTTTTATTAGGACAACGGGCGAAGCCGAATAAATACACTTACTCACAGAACAACACATTATTTTTTCAAATAATTGTCATTAAAGAAACGTTCTTATCTTAAGTGTTTTTATTCCAATGTAATCATTACAATTTACGATGTCTTTTTTTTTTTTTATAATATCGATAAAAATTCATAACGTTGTGTTTTCTAACCTATCGTTAACAACCTGAAATATTTTTTCCTAAAGACTTTCAATTGTTTCTTTCAGAACATAAGTAGTATATATAAGAAAAAAAACAACATTGATCGAAGCAGAGCAGCCAACTGAATGAAGCAAGTGCAAAAACACAGCACAAAAGTTGATTACAGCTCATTAGTACATCCAGTGCTTTTTAACTCACACAACAACAAGGTATCTGTGTCACTAATCAGGTTAGGTCCTTCGTTCCGGAGCAGGTGCAACGCTTATCGGGTTACCAGTGCATCTGAGTGCACAACCGTACGAATGTAGGTAATTGGTAATGACCTCTTTACATACACGACCGTTGTCAGCAAATACTGGCCATTTTGAGCTCCGGGGAGATGGCATTAGAGAACATATCTAATAAATAAAAACGATATTTTAATTCACGTTGATACAGCTTGTGGAGCTGAAATTTTTATCAAATTCTATACAGTATACGTAATAACATAGACTTGGTCATAGTGCTCTAAAATTTAACTCACAGATATAGTTATCCAAAGTTATTATCCCTAACCAATGTTTATCAAAGTCAATTCGTTGCAGACAATGACAACGTCAAGTTCTATTACTAGACACATTTCAAATCAAATCAAATCAAATCAAATATTCATTTATTGCAACTGTTATTAGTCCATTGAATAAAAAGTTCTAGAGTGCGTGAGTTAGTAACGTAAGATGTTTCTTCGGAAACATGTCGAGAGTCCCTAGGTAATAAACATACTAAAACCCCGGGACACTAGAAGGAGCCCCGGAGTGGGGGGAGGGGGGGAAAGTGTCCATTTTTTAATTTTTCGCTTAAATCTCAAAAACGGCACAGGTTAGAGAAAAACTTTCAAGGAAAAGTTGAAAGGCCATAAAATTATCTACAAGTTGTACATTTCTGAGTTACACGCAGTAAAAAATGATTTTGGCTCAAACAATTTCCCCATACTACATACCCATGTTTATCACATCAATCGATCAAAAAATATTTCTTTCTTCCAAAAAACTCAAATGTGCAACTTGTGACCGGTACTGATAGATTGCTCTTAATTAGGTCTATAATTGGTAAAATAAACACATTCCTCCATGGAAGCCTTTAGGAGGAATCGATTGTCAAAATATTATATTAGGGTAGATTGAGTTACTGAACTTGATCTTTTTTATTTTTTTCTTCCCAAAAGCTCAAAAGTGCAACTTGTGACCAGTACCGATAGATTGCTCATAATTAGGTCTATCATTGATAAAAAAAACAGATTCCACCATGGAGGCGTTTAGGAGGAATTGAATTTTATTAGGGTAGTTACGATACTTGAACTTTTTATTTTTTTTCTTCCAAAAACCTCAAAAGTGCAACTTGTGATTGGTACTGATAGATTGCTCTTAATTAGGTCTATCATTGGTAAAAAAAACACATTCCTCCATGTAAGCCTTTAGGAGGAATTGATTGTCAAAATATTATATTAGGGTAGTTACGCAACTTGACCTTTTTATTTTTTTTCTTCCAAAAACCTCAAAAGTGCAACTTGTGACCGGTACTGATAGATTGCTCTTAATTAGATCTATAATTGGTAAAATAAACACATTCCTCCATGGAAGCCTTTAGGAGGAATCGATTGTCAAAATATTATAATAAGGTAGTTTGAGTTACTGAACTTGATCTTTTTTATTTTTTTCTTCCAAAAAGCTCAAAAGTGCAACTTGTGACCAGTACCGATAGATTGCTTATAATTAGGTCTATCATTGATAAAAAAAACAGATTCCACCATGGAGGCGTTTAGGAGGAATTGAATTTTATTAGGGTAGTAACGATACTTGAACTTTTTATTTTTTTTCCTCTAGTGCCTCTCATATGACATCAATGTCCCAACATTATCCGTTGTTCGGATTTTTTCGATGAAGTTTCACACGTAGCATGGGAAGGGGTCCGCCCTCGTTAAGCTTATGCTAAAGTTTGCTTATGTTTTCGAATTTTTCACCTTTCATGGGATGTAGCTCGAAAACGGCTGCTAATAGAAAAAAATGATTTAGGTACAACTTGTAGATAATTTTATGGCCTTTCAACTTTTCCTTGAAAGTTTTTCTCTAACATGTACCGTTTTGGAGATTTAAGCGAAAAATGAAAAAAATGGACCCTTTCCCCCCTCCCCCCACTCCGGGGCTCCTCCTAGTGTCCCGGGGTTTTAGTATGTTTATTACCTAGGGACTCTCGACATGTTTCCGAAGAAACATCTTACGTTACTAACTAACGCACTCTAGACCCCCCTTGGAGGGACTCATTTAATGGACTATATAGGTAATTTTGTAACAGCGGATGACAATGCTTATAAAGTATTTTTCGCTATAACATGCCTATGAGGCGTACAATATTGTAGGTACTACAAGTACCGAGAATTTCAACTTTAAAATGTAAATCCAAATTTTTGAAATTTTAATAACAAATTATATACATTTGAGAACTTTCAGTTTCTTAATCTTATATAAAAAGTGCTTAGCCACAGCAAAAAAATATATATATATTTAAGTTAAAGAAAAAGTATTTAAACACAAAAGCAATTAAATTAGAATAACATTTCCAATTAAATAAGTTTTTTGTTAATTAATAAATAAATTATGCGGTGATTTTATCACTGAAATATTCTTGGACGGAGTAATAGCATTTTTGGCGCAAAACTTCAAACAACGATTTCTTAAAACTTTTAATATTAAGCTCTTTTAGCGATTCAGGAAGATGATTGTATATTTTAGGCGCTATTGTATATATACTATTAGTGAAAAAACTTGTACGCGAATCATGATGGGGGAGTATGTCAATTTTGTTTTTTGTTTTACGGTGGTATTTACTAACTCTGCGCTTAAAATAGTGTTGATTAGTTTTAACAAACAGGCAAACTTGAAAGATGTAAAGAGATGGTAGATTGAGGATACTTAGTTCAGAAAATAATGATCTACAACTAGAAACGGTTTTTTAAATAGGAAAAAATTTTGCTCCTATTACAGGCCACAACCTGTATGTTTCGTTTTTCTCGATGTTTTTTATATTTAATTCATTGAAATGTCACACAAGTGACATCTCATAATCAGTGGCGGGCAATTGATTGGTTGTAGGTATTTGAATTTCTATCATAACCATTTCAAATTGTATTAATTTATGTATAGTATTTTAATAATATTTAAAATTCTTTACTGCAAATCATAAAAAGTCAGTTTAAATGAATAAATATAATTAATAACAAGATTAATTTAACTCATAAATTTTTAAAACCTATTTGAATTACTTTGTTCTGTTTATTTTTTGGTAGGTTTTTTACTATTGTATATTTAACTTAATTTGATTTTGATATATTAATGAAACTTTTTGGACGTATACCTAGTTCGCCGCGTAAATTTACGTCCAGGTAACAAACAACATTTCTACGCCTGTTAGAAGGTCAAACTTGACTGGCACTGACGCCAGGTTTGTAATACAATATCCATTACAAAAGCCTGAGAGGTGGCGAATTCCATATCGTCTAGACTGGTGTACATTTTGCTATTATCTTGGGACAGGTAAAGTAAGGAGACATCTGTGTTAAAGTTCGTATGTGATGAACGATAATGAACTATTAATACCTATTAATAATCTTTAGATTTGTAAAAGAGAACACAAGCAAATGATATTCAACATATATACAGGATATACAGGGTGGAAAAAAATACTAGCCGAAGGTGTTTGTCAATCGAGTTACGAATCCAAAAAAAAAATTAGAAATGAAAATTTACTTTTTTTGGTGTTCTCGACTAAACTATCATCCCCCCCCCCCTTAAATTTGGCTCGTACTTTTTTTAAATATTCTGAATAAGAAATAAAGAGTCGATAAAAAACTTTAAAAAAAAGTAAAAACCGACTTCAAAACCAAAATGCACTAAAAAGTCTTAAATAAACTCTTCACCATTGAAAGGAAAGGAATCCGTTTTAGGCAAACAATTTCTTTTTGGAGTCGGTGCTGTGATAATAATTGATGCTTGATGGTCAGTGATGGCACCGACTCCAAAAAGAAATTGTTTGCCTAAAACGGATTCCTTTCCTTTCAATAGTGAAGAGTTTATTTAAGACTTTTTAGTGCATTTTGGTTTTGAAGTCGGTTTTTACTTTTTTAAAAGTTTATTTTATTTCTTCATTTTTAGTGATTACATAAGAGGGGGGGGGGGAGGTGCACCTTATGATTCTATTTTTTAAGAAGCTACAAATTACTTATCATAAGTTCCGTCATTATAATTACTGAACTCCTAAGCGTTAAGGAGTTCCATCAGATGTTGACTATCAGACGTAACAACACGTCAACATTAAGATGCTAGTAAAGAAACACTATACGTGCCTTTTAAATTTGAGGGTTTCCCTCGATTACACCAAGATCCCATCATCAGATCCCAAAATGGAAAAAATGGGACCAACTAGAAGGTACACCCTCTAAGTAAGTGAATTTTTTTTTCGATTCGGTCGATAAACGACTGATATATGAAGTAACATACACACAAAAAAAAATACAACAAAAAACATACAGTCGAATTGATAACCTCTTCCTTTTTTGAAGTCGGCTAAAAATAAAATGTCCACGGATCCCTTAAATTCCATATATTGTGTAAGAAAAGTAAGAGCCAAATTCCGGGGTGTAGTGAAGAGCCGACTCTTAAATACAGGCAAAATTAAAAAAAAACTTTTTTTTATAGAATTCAATTTATTACAGAATTTGTATGAGATATATTTGCATGGACAAAATCGTAGGGAATTTCTGAAAAATAAAAATCTGGAACTAAAGCGCTGATGGCCCGCGTCTTGTCTCGCCACATTGCAGTCTGAATTCAGTAAGAGCTAAAGCTGAGCTCTTGGCGCCAGTGATTAGGCCGCTTTGTCGGCGTATCGTGGCGCGGGAAGCTCTGCGCCCCATGAGTATAGTTCGCCTCAGAAATAAAAGTTAAATTTCTAAAATTGTAAGATAACAATGCATTGCGTAATGTATTAGGAAAATGTAAGTATATAAACATAAAGGTTGATTGACGACCTCCGTGGTGTAGTGGTTAGCTCGCTGGGTTTCAAGGCGTTGCCGCTCCGAGGTCCCGGGTTCTATTCCCGGTCGGGTCAATGTAGAAATCATTATTTTCTATATTGTCTCGGGTCTGGGTGTTGTAGTACCACCGTTGTGTCTGATTTCCATAACACAAGTGCATTGGCTACTTACTGTGGGATCAGAGCAATGCATGTGATTGGCGTCCAACATTAAACACATGAATTTTGGTAAATCTTTGAAATCGATACATACTCGTACAAGACACAAACAAACCACATTGAAGAATCCCACGTTAAGAATTATGTTTTTGGCAATCAAAAGACTTTTGCAATTCAAATTATGCAATTCAACAGTATTATCGCAGCCGATAAAAAAAAGCTTTTACAAGTACAAGTATCTGCGTGCGCTCAAATTGTTAGCATAGATATTACTTACTAAAATAAGTTAATAATTGTTTTCTCTAGAAGTGAACGGTTGTAATTATTTATGAGATATAAAGTTTTTAAATCCATAGTTTACCTACGATTTACGCAATCTTACACCATTATTCCCGGCTGACTGTAGACAGTCTTGTTAGTCTATCGCTCAAAGGAGCTGTAGTGGCTTTAATTAAGCTGCACAGTTTTAATAATATACACAAGCAAGTAATAATAACAAGTCTTAAAGCTACTTTTAAGATCTGACCTAATAACGAAGTTGAAACTAGCAAACAATTTATTACGACTTATGATTTCTCATTGCAAAATTTTATCATATCGCCTCAGGCAATTGACAAGATTGATTGCTACTATACAGTTAATATTTGAAGCCTGAAAAACTCAGTCTCTATTTTTGACTAAACATTGCTTGACAGTAAAGCAAAGACACACGAAGAACTACTTTTGTAAGACGCGCACCACTGGATGCTGGTTACCACGCTACTATGAGATAACCAATAGTATGACCTGGAACCGTGTATAATACCTCTATGCACCGCTTGGTGACGTTAGCTGTACATTGACTCGCGGCACCTATTCCTGTTCCCGGATCCTTATAAACTCGATTATTGTAATATGCGAAGGTGGAGAAATAAGAAAACATCCAAATTTTAACAGAGAAGATAGTTGGAAAATTCCAACAGCATGGGATCCAGTGCTAGCGAGGACCGAAGCTAGACCACTCACTGCAAATCAAAAGACACTGTTTGCTCTTTCTGTGTGGATAGGAACGTAAATAATATTATTGAGTGACGGTAGTTAAACTTTTCAGATTTCTATAAATGACAAATAACATCTTAGTCTACCTGTGACCACGAACGCTGTAAAGTGTTCGAAACGTCGGGATAAAATTTAATAAATTCGTGAAAAGTACATCCGTAAAACAGTGTTTCATTTCGATGAGTGATATCACGTAAACTTCAGAAACAATTAGGTTTATTTTTTTCAGATTACTGTCTTATTAGACCTTAACTACTGTAACGCTCAACTTATGAACATCAACTCTTATATGAGAGAGAGTAAAGCTAGGTAACTAAATTACGAACTACACATTACGACGTTCACAGTCCTAAATTCTTATCTTAAAACAGTTTTTAAAATAACAGTTTAATAGTAGGCGTCCCCAAATTTAAGAAAAAGAAACCTGTGTTAGTAATACATCACTTTTTAGGGTTCCGTAGCCGAATGGCAAAAAACGGAACCCTTATAGTTTCGTCAAGTCTGTCTGTCTGTCTGTCTGTCCGTCCGTATGTCACAGCCACTTTATTCGGTAACTATAAGAATCACACTGTTGAAATTTGGTAGGAAGATGTATCCTGTTAACCGCTTTACGATTCTTAAACAAAAAACAAAAAATAATGATATTTCAGGGGGGGGGCTCCCGTACATGAAACTAAAACCGAAAACATTTTTTTAGTCAAACCTATGCGTGTGTCTTATAAAATGACATTCCTAAGAGGTTCCTAAAACCATTTTCTTTTAAAGACTAACGTTTCATAGCTAGACGCTTCCAAAGTGGTAAAATGGGCGCCCCCCCCCTCTACCTAACTTCTAAACTAAGCGAGTGTAAATTTTGAAAAAAATATATGTTATAGAGCTTAATAAATACTTTCAACGAAAATTGGTTTCAACGGGATCGAACTAGTAGTTTTTGAGATATAGCACATTTTCAACAACCGCAAACATAACTTTGTATTTCATACAAAGACTGTGAAAAACAAAGTTATTTTTGCTGTCAACAAAATATTGTGCTATTTTAGCTAAGTGAAAGTAAGTGGTTTCTCTAATTCAGTTTACGTTGGCACGGGACCCTCAGTGCGCGAGTCCGACTCGCACTTGGCCGGTTTTTTATTTCAAACAAATTAATGTAAATAAATTAAACCTGGACCGAATAACGTATACTTAATCAAATTATCTAAATATTTTTTAAGTTCAGTTATTCCGTGCGAGGCTTTGTTTAACAGATCTACTTTTAAATAAAATATTCCTGCTGGAGTTGTGAGTTAAATACACAGCTCCAACATAAAGATAGAGCCAGTTTAAAGCTTTGAAACTTTGAATAACATTAACATTGCAATTCATTACAGCCGGCCAAGCAATTTCATAGCCAGTTTGAACCGGCCAGGGATTTTATTTAACTTCGCAATTAAGTAATTAACTCAGTTAATATTCGCTGGAAACCGCCGTCTGATTCATCCCTTTCTAGAGTTCCGCAGTCAGTGAGACACCGTTGTAGTAAAGAACTCACTTGCTATGTATCGATCTGATCTGAATTGACTTTAAAGGAACACCTATATAAGCTACTTTTAAATTAGGAGTAGGTTTCACAATCAGACGTAAAGACATGTAAAAATTAAGATACTACATAGTACAAAAACACTACTTTGTGCCCTTAAAATTTGATCGTTTCCCTCGATTACACCAAGACCACATCATCTGATCCCCATTTTGAACAACTAGAATGTAAACCCTCTAAGTCAGAACTTAATCTCAGTAGATATGAGGTTGATACTCGTGCATGCAAAAAATAAAATACGGTCGAATTGATAACCTAATATTTACGTTAGCCAGTATTAAAGACTTAAAAGTTTGAAGATATTCTTGAAACAAAAATAAAAATATATATAAAACCGAAGGTAGAATCTTTTGAAAAAACCTTTCCCTTCATTAATTCTATACTTTTATGTTATTTTTATTCAAAATGGGTGTGCTCTTGAGGCAGCTCTGTAGACTAAACTTGATTTGGTTCTGAGTAACTTATTTGCCTTGATTGATTGAATCGAGTTCACCTAATAAAAATAAAACATGAATTCAATATATTTTTTTGGAGTGGTTCCGTACCGCATTACCATATCGCACTTTACCAATTTTTCAATCTTCTGAACCAGATGCTAACACGTAAAAAAATACATAGCGGGTCAAATAAAGCAAAAACGTGAAATGTACCGAATCTACAAAAAACCTTTATACACTGTGCATCTTTTCAATTTTAATATACCTGGAGAACAGATATAAATGATAAGATATTTTTTTTGCAACATAACGTGTTATGAAAACCGTTACTGGACTGTGCAAAACCAACATTTTTGTACTGAGAGTAAGATCATAGTATACATTAACTCAGTAAGTTTATTTGTTACGGATTCATCCATAATGATAACTAGCACTGGACTTAAAATGTTATTAAAATAAAAAATAAAAAAGGTAAATTTCACCCATGGAGCCAAAAAGAAACATTATTTTATTAAATTAAATTTGTTATTCTTAGTCAAAACCTTAATGATTGGGTAAGACTTTCCGTGCTTAAGCTGTTTGAATATTTTTACCGTACTAAAGGTGTAGTCACAAATGTGTTTCTCTGTGTCTCTTGGTTGTATAAAAAAGAATTGAATTTTTAAAGCAAATAACAGCAAGTTTCGTCATCGCACCTGGTAACGGCAAGTAACGCTTTTTTCATAGTTAACTTACACGTAGACTTGTAAAAAAATTATCAATTTTATCACGTAGAGTCGTAAAGGACACTAAGGTATACTTCACCTAAATAATAAAGTAACTCAGGGACAATTTATGCTGACAAATAACAACAGAAGAAACCCAATCCCAAAGAGGAAGGATTTGACGTGTGGCCACTCCGCATTTAAAATCCGAAGTCTTTATCAAATGTGTGTTGCATGTGCCATTGCAAGATTGCCATGCTATAGGTGGGAATATTAAAGCAAAATCGCTTAAATAGCAGGCACAGGCATTGTTACGTAACAATGTTTATAATCTTTTTTTAGCATTAAAATACCCACTTAATACGGAAAAATAAACGCCTTAGAAACATAAGGTCCTATGTACAATATCGTTACAAAACTTGTTTGTTTAAAGTAGTTATTTTATTACTTTATCTTCTTACATTTTCCAAAGTTACATTTAATTAAAAGAGGTAATTTATATGAGTTTAAGGTACGCAAAAAGTATATATTTTGTCAAATTCAGATTAAAAACAGATAAAAAGCAAGCTACACTTGTTATAACTACCTGTCCTTTCTAATAACTACGGCGTCCTTTTAAAAGGCCAGTAGTATAATCTGGGTTACCAAATGACGGTAAAAAATTAAATGTTCCCTTACATTTCTGGCAATTTGGGCAATGTTGCTTCCATAAGTCCACGGCAAAGTTACCAGCAACGGCACATTTATACTGTGATGTCATTTAGAAGTCCCAGCACGAGTCCAGATTTTCATAAATTATAATACAGCGGAAGCAAAAATCTCACGTGGTCACATTTTAAGTTAGGACTAGTTCTTAACACTGCAGAGGTGAAAATTTTTAATGTTTAAAATGGCATTGAGAAAAACTTACTTTATAATAAAAGGTTCGTTATGTAGAAATTAATAAATTTATTGGAATCTCCCAAATGAGAGTAAATCATTCCCATGCTTGTATTTTTTCGTTTTTTTTTTAAAAATATACTATATATCATTTATTGATGAAATTATGGAGCCAATGCGCATCTACACTGAGTTTATATTAAACCATTGAATAATCAGGTTGTTGTTTTGGTCAGTGACATTCAACTCAAGGATGATGGTACCAGTTACGATAATTAAAAAAAAAACATTATATGAAAGTTATATAAAAGAAAACTTCTTCACAACATTCTAAAAAAAAACAGCCATATATGAAATGATGAAACTTCTCCTTCGATCCCGTGCAAACCAATTTTCAATTTTATTTTTTTGTATAAGAATCGTAAAGCGATTAAGGCGCTACCCGGATTTTTACCGCGCACACTAGCGCCACTTTACTAGAAAAATCATAACTCCTGAAATAAAAGACCAATCAAAAATCTGGTAGATACGATTGTAGCTCTGATTATGAGGTTTAGACACAATGTTTAAGTTCAATTAAACACAGTTATCTGCAGTTTCAGATAGCAAAAATGCTAAAAGTGGCCATATTTAGCAGTTTTTCTAACTCTAACTACAGTTAACTACTTGAGAAACAATTTAAACGTACTAAATAAACTATAGAACCTGTACTACAATCGTATCTACCAGATTTTTGATTGGTCTTTTATTTAACGAGTTATGTTTTTTTTACTAAAGTGGCGCTAGTAAGTGCGCTAAAAATCCGGGTAGCCCCTTAACAAAATACATCTTTCTACGAAATTTCAACAGTGTGATGCTTATAGTTACAGAATAAAGTGGCTGTGACATACGGACGGACAGACAGACAGACCGACTTGACGAAACTATAAAGGTTCCGTTTTTTGCTATTTTGCTACGGAACCCCAAAAATGTCAAACCGTACCTGTCGTTGGTAGTTTTGACTCGCTTGCTAGTATTGCAATTATAAGTTGATTTTGTGGATTATTTTCCACCAGAAAAAAAATATCTTTTTGGTATTAGTATCCCTAAGTCGGACGTCACTGACCAAAACAACACCCTGTAAATTTGTTTTCGTCATTCACTTTTATAAAAGTTTCTGACACATTACTGGTTTTTCTTTGTTATCATGTCCGACGATTTAAAATAGCCTTCTTAAAAAAGAAAATAGGCAAAACTGAATTTATAAGCTGGTTTCATTTCATCTACATCCGTTTAAAATTTGTATTCAGCGAATATTCGTGTATTTTAACTACGCTCAAACTAAATTGCTTACACACACCGAGACAGGGTGACCAAGTTATTTTTAGTGAAAATAGTTTCTGAGAAATAAGCAATACCAAATGCTTAATGTTTGCTTTAATAAAAGTTTTAGAAAAACTTATATAAAAGGAGATCGCGTAATGTTTCGCGATATTTTAGCAATGTGTTCCAGGCGCGATAACTCTTGCATGAATTTTACTATAGTCAACTTTAAAAACTGTCCTCTATTAACCAAAATAGTTATTATTCTCTGATATATCGTAGTCATTTCAAAAAACAACTCCAAGTGAACAAAAATATGAGGTCTTCAATTCAACCGCGTTTAAAAAAATTATCTGTCATGGATTCATAGATACGAATTCCCCGGAGCGACACAAAATAACCTAAGCACAAACTTTTTTCTCACCAAAGTTGACGTGACCTCCATCGCTACGCCATCAGTCCAAGCTGATAAAACTGCGCAAATGAGTTTCGGCGAATCATTATAATTTCACCGCTCAAAGTCCGAGCTGTCCCATTAAAAGTTGGTCGAGTGGCTACTCAGTGGTGCATACCCCTGTATCTCTCTCGGTATGAAATTCAAATGCCCGAAATCCACGTTTATAATTCACTGTGCGGTGTATGTGTGATGTGATCCAATATGCGAACGGATAAACTATGCATTTTCAATTTCGTTGAAGAAGAATGTTCTTTGTATAAGCTCTAGACTCTAACGGATCTCAAGATAATATAACGAAAACCATCAAATGAAAACCCATTTAAAGCAATCGCATTTGGATGAAAAAAAGCGTCCGTAAAACTATTGATAAATGAGTGTGAAAACTTCCTTACGCATGCTATATTTATTTTAAATTGACAATGGACTATCGTCGCCTCACAGGTAATAATTTTACTTTGGCTGACTGTTCACAGCCAAAGAGATTACATGCATTTTCTAACAACACGAGTTTTCACACAAGTTATATACACAATCAAGCTTATTATCAAGAAGAATGGGCTCATTTCACCATAGTACTGACCACAGAATTTCAGAAACAAAAGCAACAAACCAAATAAATACACGACCGGCTGAATTCTGCACGGATATGTTATTTAACTGTGAATTATCGTATGTTTTCTCCGATAACGTGCATAACCGTATATTAGCCGTGAACGTATATAAATTACGGGAGGAAGTCGTTACGTGCTGAATTGACAACGCGCACATTAAGTCTAAAATTGCTCTTACTAATTACCTTTCGGACCGTGCGTGAGGAGCAAGTAAGGAGTTATTATTAAGTGGAGTTTATGAGACCTTTTAGGCAAGGTACACATAGACAGGGTCTTGTAATTTTTCTTATTTGAAATTATTTTATTAATCGTTGGTAATGCCAAGATATCTGTAGTGTAAAACATATAGCCATCGCTAACGAAGGTGTCACAAAAGTATAGTGTTTGTACTGCACCTCATCCACAGTGTTAAGCTTCAAGTGGACAATACTGTTCTGGACTACACTGGGCTGTTACTGTCTCATTTCCTTACATCTGAGTTTAAAGGGTAAATGCTCTTTCTTGGGTTTTGTATTTGAATTTCTTATAGGTAGTTTTATGTTATGTAGAGAAAATACAACAGATACTGTAATAATGATTAAGTAAGTTTTGCTAGTGATAACAAATACACTTTTTTCTTTTTGGAAGGCTACTTTTTTTTGTACAAACTGTGTTTAATCGAAGAACAGCGTATTTAAAAAATCTGGTTCTTTTGTGTCTCTGGACTACACCAGGCGTGGATTGGACAGGGCAACGATGCGAGCTCACCCAAAGAAGCCTGTTCACTTTGCCTTTTAAAATAATAGAGCTGTAAACTGTTAAAAACACATATGCGGATAGTAGATTCAACTCTTTTTCTGTGCGCATTATAATAAGTGACGAGAAGGGCCTACTTCGAATCGGGGAAAAATGTTACTATCTTTTTTTACATACCATTCATGTGTACCGGCACTATGTACGTGAGCACTGAGCATACAAGTCTCGTTTGAGCGTGACCGGCGAAGATTCACGGCGGCTTTGATGTCGTAGCTTTGACGACGTTTGCGCATGCTGTGCCGAGCGGCGAGTGTGGCCAATTGGACGATCGGACGTTTCGATTCGGATTTATTTTAGCTTCTTCCTGTACTTAGGTTCTAAACCTTTATGGTAGGGGAACGCAACTTTTTTTAAAAACTTTATAATAACCGAGCATGGAGCAGTTGCACAGGGAGCTTTGAAAAGGATAAAATATGTTTTTTTAGAAATACTGGTACTATTATGTGTCATGATACACGCTGTTATCATCGCTGTCGTTGAAACAAATGATTTTAAAGTGCAGTTTAATATAAGATTGGATATATACACTGATTCTGTGGTTAGTCTAACCAGTAGATACAATAGTGTGTCTAACCATAGAGAGGAAGAGATTAATATCCGCATCCAAAATGCTCTCAGATGCACGGCAGCGCTTCACAAGGTTCTGGTGTCTAAGCTGATACGCAGAAGAACAAAATTTCGAGTCTATAAAACTGTTATTAGACCAATTTTAATGTATGGATGCAAAGCCTGGACACTGACCTTGAAAGAAGAGAATAAGCTGTTAGTGGCGGAAAGGAAAATTCTGCGAAATATTCTGGGACCGAAGAAACTGGGAGATGGGAGCTTGAGAGTCAGGAAGAACATGGAGATCGAAGACCTAGTTACCGAACCTTACAGTATCGGAGATACCAAAGCAGCTAGGCTTCGATGGCTTAGAGAGAATGAAAGAGGATCGTGCCGTGAAGAGAGCGTACCTGGGACGATCAAATGGGAAACGCCCAGTTGAACGTTCTAGGTACCGCTGGAAAGACGTCTTAGCTCAAGACCTGCTAATCCTCGGCCATAGCGACTGGCAAGAACTCTCGCAAGACCGAAATGCATAGCGTGATCTGGTGTCGGAGGCCAAGACTCACTTTGGGTCTCACTGAGTCACCCCAGTAGTAGTAGTAGTAGTGATAGTAGTATATACACACTGTTTAGGCATCCATGCACAATAAATATCATTCAACATTTATGTTATGCTATTTATAGAAAAGTGGATAAAATACTTTGGTAGATTTTTTGACCACTGAGGTTTTGAAAATATAGTTGCGAAACGAGAATTTCGAACGAACCTCCATTTGATCCTTTGACAGAGGTAGGGTGTCCTGTGGTTCGTCACCACAGCGATTGATTTATTCGATGCGGGTAAATGCGGCATCAAACATTGAAACCTGTATGACAGACATCATTTGCCACCCCTTTGGGATGTGATGTTGGTTTAGTTTGAATAATTTACCTCTACATTAATTTATGTCTACACTTATAATCCTCATGAACCATGTAGATGCCACAACTCATTTAAATAAATAAATGACGATTACCTGTATAAATTCTCACAAATAAAAAAACTAAAAAAAAAACATGCATTTAAAACTGATTGAAAAATTCATATTATTACCTACAGAAAAAGCGTGGGGGGCTTGATTTCGATTGGTAAACATTTTATCAATAATTTACTATAATCTGTGGATATCATTACAAGCACCTCACGCTTTTTGTATAATAATATGAATTTGTCAATTGATTACTGTAGTTTTATTTTTATTTTTTTAGTTCAGTCAGTTTTAAATGCGTGGTTTTTTACACTATAATTTATTTTTTACTTTTTAGTTTAGTTTATTAGATTTAATTCCTTCTTTATCAACTGTAAGTCCAAAACTATGCAGGAATCGTAATTGACACAGAAGTAATCTGGAGTAAGTAACTTATTTTTAGGAGAGGGAGCCTGAGAAACGGCTACCACAGCCGAGAGAAGAGAGCAGCAGGCGCGCAAATCACCCACTCCCGTAATTAAACCTGGCGGTCCTTATAAGAATATTGGGAAACTGTTATTAAATTATTGCATTCTCATCGGTCCTTGATACGTGTGCAAAGTTTCAAATTAATCAAATTTCTGGAAATCGGTTAAATTAATGTTCAAAGATTCAATTACATGCGTATACATACATAGATACATAGATACAACCCAAGCTAATAAAAGCGTGGTAAAATACAAATGGCGATTAAGAATTCAGCACCCTGGTTGCCTTCTGTGATCGGTTCGTATAATATTGACCGCATACGGGAAATTTTTGTTTAAAGTTAAACTTTAGACATAAAAACGCCATAAGATATACCCAATTGACTATATTGTATTATATTTTACAATATACAAGGCGCGTCGTGTCATAAAATGTGCAAGTCGTTGATAAAAATCAGTGCAAAAGGAGCAAGAAAGCCTTCTTCTTTACGCTAAGTGCAAAAAGGTTCTGTCAGCCAAGACAATAACCAAATGCATAATGTCCATAAATCATTGAACTATTTGCACTTTATTCATCAAAATTCATTTTCACTAGCTTTATTTTTCTTTCAAGTCATTAACTAAGCAAAAGATAGTCGTAATGCGAAAATACATAATTATCTCCCAGTCATACTTTTAGGCTATGCTGACATCTGTTTTCGCAAAACGATCACGAAATTTGACTCCTAATTCTATTTCCATGATCCAAGTCAGGCTCTGCAAGCTAGTTAGATTTCTGAGAGTGTTTGACAAGTTTCAACCGAGCTAAACATTTTACCGCAAACTTGAGTCAAAGCTATGGCTACACTTTAAGCAGTTACGTGACACTTAAATGCTTTTGCTCAATTAACAGCTTTAACAGTTCCTGATCTTAATTTTGTACGCTTAAATTAAGTCAGCTCAAAGATTTGGTGTTGAACCAAGCACTTTAACTTCTACAACTTTTAGTTGCGTAACGCAAGTTTTGACGACCTCCGTGGTGTAGTGGCTTCGATGTCCTGGGTTCGATTTCCGATCGGGTCCATGCATTATCTCGGATCTGAGTATTGTGGTACCACCGTTGTGTCTGATTGTCATAACACAAGTGCATTGGCTACTTACTGTGGGATCAGAGCAATATACGTGATTGGTGTCCAATATACAATATTCTTAAAATTAAATGAGTTGGACAGCAACAGAATAATGATAAAGCTCTGATTTAAATCATTTTCGTTACGCTAACCCTGGAACGTGTTTTAAAAAAAGAACAGTATTGTAACAAATAAGTGTATGAAAACAATAATCATGATTGCCACCCATTTATAAGTTATCAAATTAAACAAGGACATCTTGAGTGGCATTTTAGTCTCTGCATTTTATACTTCTATGTTTCGAATAAAAGTAAATCCCTATTTTAACATATTCAACGCTGTTTACAACAGTCTGATTCAAATGACCTGCAGTAGTTAAGGATTAAATTGTAGTAAATAAAACAGAACAATATTTTATATTGTCATGTCAGTAGCCATAGCTCATGATGACGAAAGGAAAAATAAAAGAGGCTTCAGTTACTTTTGTGAAGTCATTGTTTAAAAATATTAACTCTGATGGCTCGAGTAATAATATTGTTTTGCAGTTGGCAAAAGTGCGCAACATAAAAATCTAATTAAAAAAAATTCATGGAAAAGTGAGTAACCAATAAATCACCGTACATAAATTACTTATATCATCGTCTTATTTTATTATACTTAACCCCATAGTTGAGTCTCTGACCGGCTATACTTCCGTGTTTTTCGTCTATCTATTCGTAGTTTTATCGTTTTATTTCAGCGTTCATAAACATTCGGCTCAAAACATAGCACTGAATGAAATTAAATTTTTCTGCATAGTGTTTGTTCAATAAGAGCCCAAATGTCCAAAAATTGAAAAAGCGTATATTTTTCACGGTTTGAAGTTTACGTTTGTTGACGAAAGACTCACTTTATAGTAAAAAAATACGTCAAATGGTGCCTTTTATTGTTACAAACCGTGATATACTTCACTAAAGTCCGTTTTTCTTTGCTAGTCAAAAGTTGTAAACAATTTTGACATTCCTTTTTAACGAAATGAACAATTTTAAAATAAGATAAACACTAAATTTAAAATCCTACATAGGCAATTAATCGTTAAATACTGAGATCTTTTTAATCAAAGAATAAATTAGTTTTATTCACTGATATTATTATAAAAGTTATGAAAAGATTGTTTATAGTACATATTTGACAAGCTAAGAAAAACTGACTTTACCCGTGACCATGCAAGCTGTAAAAAAATATATAAAATTGAATAGATACTCGCGAAAATAACCATTAAATATTATTTTATTCAACAAAATGTGCTTTAAAATCGCAGTTTGTGAAAAGGAATGACGTTTGAGCTGGTTGCAGCTGATTTATTATGGTCTTCTTAATTTTAAAAGAATAATTTCATTAAAATCTTATGGTCATAATAAGAAGTTTTTTAACATGTAATTTGGACATTAACCTAAATAGTTTTAGTCTAGTCAACAAACTTAAATAAAGTTTTTCTCTCAGAATTTATAAGAAAAAGCCATAAGATCCAAGCTTATATTAAGGGTAGGTATTTTCTCAGACGAAAGATCTTCAACAGATCAAGACGGTTTCAATGTTACATTCTCAGACGAAGTTACTGGATGTATAGTAAAACGGAATTTATATTAGTCTTTCCTTCTTAATTATATCTAATCGATGTGCAGGTAATTAATTCTTATTTCCTTCATCA
The DNA here is from genome assembly GCA_963924145.1 of Pyrausta purpuralis. NCBI lineage: Eukaryota > Metazoa > Arthropoda > Insecta > Lepidoptera > Crambidae > Pyrausta > Pyrausta purpuralis. The sequence goes on along the minus strand of OZ001648.1, from coordinate 4,765,180 downwards.
AGCCATAAGCTGAGAATTGTTTTACGGAATTCATTAATTTTTAAGTATTTACACAGTAATTACGGAGAAAAATATGTAGAAATCTGTAAGCAGATATCAAATTTTTACGAGAAATGAAATCCAACAATTAAATTAAATTAACAAAAACGAAACGACTCGTATAAAAAACAAAACACAGCCTATTAAAATTGAGGTGCTGTTTCAGTGACACAAAAACCCCATCTCCTATCATTGTTAGTACACATTCGGTTACAATTTCAAAACGCATGGCCGAAACAGTTTCTGCTGAAAACAAAAAGAGTCGGGAAAGCCACTCACTTTGTCTGCCGTGAAATTAAACGGGCCCGAAGCATTTGAAGTGAGCAGTCATACAACAAAAATGTGCAGAAGGTCTAGATAACTTTTTCCTTTTATTTATCGTTTAATGGAGTCGTTAATGCAAAACTGCCTCAGTGGTGCAGCGGTAAGAGGGTCGCACTTTAAAGCGACGGCTGCGCCATAGGTCCTGGGTTCGATCCCCGGGTCGGGCCAAAATATATACCTGGGTTTTTTGTTCAGAAATTCTAAGGGTAGCTCGGAGTTTGGAAGTTGGCGGTGTTTCACCCCTGTGCCTCGGAAAAGCACGTAAATCCGTTGGTCCTGCGCCTGATCTCTCTCCGGTCGTGTCAGATTGCTGTCCCATCGGCCTATGAGAGTGAAAGGAATAGAGAGTGCAGCTGTGTTTGCGCATACACTTGTGCACTATAATATGACCCGCGCAGTCGGTTAGTCGTTGTGACTGGCCACCGCAGTCGAAATCGGCTTGGGGGACTACTACTAATGCAAACAAATGATTTACGAACGTGCTGTGCCTGCTGCTTGTGTTTCTACAAAAGGTTATTCTTATTCACCAAACGCGTTGTCAAATAATGCTTTGACAACGCGTTTGGTGTAGTAGTTAGCGCTCCTGACTACTGTCGCGGGCTTGAATCCCGCAAGGAGCAAATACTTGTGTGATGAACACAAACATTTTTTACCTGAGTCATGGATGTATATATGTATTTGAGTATTTATGAGAGACGCCCACAAAAACACAAGGTAGAAAATTCCTTACTTCGAAACCATAACAATTGGTGTGTTTTTTTACTATTAACAAACAAGAAAAGAAAAAAAACTAAGACTGCAACTTAAAAAAAATAACTTAAAATCTACCTTTTTAAAAAACGAAACCATTTCTTGCAAGGAGACTATATTGGTGTATTGTCTGCTGCATACGAGGGTCATACTGAAAGTTCTTAGAAAATCAAAAACTGATTACATTAGCCAGTTATTAGTTTTATTATATCTTTTCAAAATATTGTCCATTGACGTCAATACGCCGCTGCATGCGATGGAACCACTGGGAAAAGCACTTTGCCCACTCGTCCTTAGGGGTCTCTTCAATGGCATCGCGATACGCAGCCACCGCTTCTTCAGCATTCATAAATCGCTTTCCTTTAAGTTTTTCTTTAATTTTTGGAAATAAATAAATTCACAAGGCGCGAGGTCGGGGCTATACGGCGGGTGACCCAGTAATTCAACGTTTGATGTCGCCAAATAGTCGATCGTTCGCTTGGCGGTGTGCGACGAGGCGTTGTCGTGGTGAAGGAGGATCCTACTGCGAGGTCGTTTCTCTCGAACTTTTTCCAAGACAAGTGGCAAACAATTGGTAGTGTACCATTCTGCAGAAACTGTTTTTTGATCCTCTAACACAATTGTTGCGAAATGACCTATCCTTCCAAAGAACGAGGCCACCATTTTTTTTCCCGCACTTCGATCTCTCTTCACTTTAGTTGGCAACTCCTCGAAAGGAAAAACCCACTGAGCAGATTGCCTTTTGGTTTCAGGATCATAACAGTAAATCCAGCTTTCGTCACCTGTTAGTATGTCGAACACAGCATTTGAGTCACCTCCGTTACATCTTTCAATCATTTTACGGCACCAATCCACACGATGGAGTTTTTGAGCCTTAGTCAAATTATGAGGTATCCACCGGGCGCAAAGCTTCCTGACCGCTAAATGTTCGTGGAGGATTTTGTGCACTTGACTCATACCGATGCCTAAGCTTGTCCGAATCTGCTGATAAGTCACTCTTTTGTCAGTCTCTATCATACGCCGCACAACACAGATGTTATTTTCAGTCGTCGCCGTAGAAGGCCGTCCCTCACGTACATCATCAGTGAGATTAGTGCGACCACGTTTAAACTCATTAAACCAGTTGTAAACAGTCGCACGAGATGGGGCTTCATCGTGAAAGGCCAATCGTAGTCTATCATAACTTTCTTGTTGACTTAAATGACATCGAAAGTCATAAAAAATCATTGCACGAAAATTTTCTCGTGTTAAATTCATGTTGACGTGACACAAACAATTTTCAATTTGCCGCCAAATCGTAAAACAAATGACAAATGAATGAAATATATACTCAGTAATATTGGCAAAGAGTTCTATTTTAAAATTTTAGAATATTTTTTTTATTATATTGTTTATAAGTGGCCAGTTCTAAGAACTTTCAGTTTGACCCTCGTATTTATATATATATTTTTTATGATGAATTATTGAATCTGTATCAAACATTGTTGTTATTGACATAATGTTTAGGTAAGTCAACAGTAAAGTATCATAAAATGAAGACACCCACATGTTAATTTACCAATTTCAATACCTTGAATGGGCGCAACAGAATTTTGCAGTAAAGCTTTGAATGCAGTGGGTCTTCTGATAATTTGCCAGTATCGAGCATTGAGTACCGCAACGATGTAACAGATATTGCATCTGTGACTTTGTCATGGAGTTACGATCCGCTCTGATTGGGAAAAAAATGATAGTGGTCAATGGAAAACTGTTTCCCACTTTCAATGCTAGGCCTTACATTTTCAATACAGGACTGATTCGATATTTCGACAATCTTGCATCTATATTACTTTAATGCGTATTAAGAGAAATTTGTACTCATTTTAAAGCGGTACGTAAACTTTTAGACTCTGCGTCTTGACCAAAAATTCATCTTTCTGCATGACCTAAAGGTTTGACTGGCAGATAATGCTTTTAGTATTAAGACCACCTTTGTGAATTTGTGTAAAAAAGTCTTTAAATAAATAAATAAATTCATCAACAAGTCCAGGTTTCCCTTTAAATCATAGTAAAAATCGAGAGCCTTTTAAATAACTATGTTCATACATTCACCGTGCTAGAATAAATACGGATATAACCCAATGTTATGTGTACCGGTGGACGGATAAAATGGTAGTTCTATTACATAACTAAGTGATTGTGAATGTCATAGCCATCCTGAAATGTAAGACTCTTTACACACTGCGAATTTTAGCTGCGATGCTAACGCGCGTTAGCATCGATGCAGTCGCTAAATGTCAACCTTTACACAATGCGCTACTACGATGCTGAAGCGCGTTTTCAAAACGCGCCACTGCATCGATGCTAAAATTCGCAGTGTGTAAGAGGTCTAAGGTGAGAGGGTCTTACACACGGATGGTAGTTTTCAGACAAATTCATACGTGGCAGTTGTTACTAAATAATCGGTTGACATGCGAAATGTCAAATATCGCAGCAGTTTGTCGACGTCACAATTTACTTGTAGTTGACATGATAGTCTTTTGGAGCCTTCGTACCGCTTTTGAAAGCCTTTCGTGTGTTACTATTAAGCTTAAAAAACAGAATTAGATACGCTATTTTGGTAATAGAAACACAACTACACATAAGCGATAGAGCTACTTAATAACCATGCGGCTCCAGCCTGAATTTTCGGGCAGTTTTAGATATTTTTACGGAACGAATACGAGAACTGCCCTCCAGATTTATTATGGATTTATTCGGCTAACTTTATAATTGGCTTATGAAAATTGCTGAGACTTTAACCGTTTTCGTCTTACAACACTTAGAACTGATTTCACCAACGTCAGACAAGGCTTATCTGACTGAGTGTCGATTTTACTAACGTCAGATAAGACTTATTCGACGGAATAAGTATAAAACGGCATATTTTAAAATATTATGTAAGTATATGAATGCTGAATAATAGGCCACGTTTTTGAATTAGGCGTTTTGTACTGTATTTCGACAAATATTTTTTATCTTTCTGGATCAAAATACCATTTAAGTAAATTAATGATGAAAAATAGGTGTCGTTTTTGAATCAGGCGTTTTGTATTTCGACGAATATTCCTTATATCTCTGGCTCGACGATCGAGATCTGGAAATCAACTCTGGATAAGAATAAAACGACCGATTGTAAAATGACATTCACATAAATGATTGCTGACAAATACGTGACGTTTTGTATTATATTCGACGAATATTCCTTATCTTTCATTTTTACAACCGGGCTTTAATCGACTGAGCCTTAATGTTTTTCTACAACATTCCTTGAACGGTAGTTTCGGAAGTACCTAAGGATTAATGTCACATCACATTTCCCAATTTTAAACCGTGTTTTGACATCTTGACTTGATCTAAGTTGAAATTAAATAAATAACAGTAAAGTTTTTCTTTTAAAATAAGGAGAATTATCCTTTTATCGATTATCTTTATTCTTAACCATACCAAAACATCTTTCACGAAAATAAACCTACAATTTTTACGTAAATTGAAGTAGTTGTGCTGCTTAAAAATATTTTATTTATAATCCTAATAAGACTGTTTCGTAGAAATTCGATGAAAAAAGTAAACTGTAGAATTACTTTTGTCTAGAAACTAATCACTAGAGGCTTGAAACGAAATGTCAAGAGCTGAGGTATATTAAAGTTTTCAGTACGAAATTGTATTACAAAATTTAATTAATGATAAACTTAATGTTTCATTGAAAAAGGTGGGGTAGCTTGTTCATTCGAAATTAAGTAAATTCTTGCAAAAATAAAAGTAGATATAATATCGTAATATAAAAATTGTAAGTAGTATATACTCCAAGAAAAAGGCAAATTTTAGGTAAAAGTACTTTCCCCAGCAAGCTTTCAAAAAATCGATCCGGTATATTAATTTACGTCGTAAAATTGCATATTATCTTATATATAAAATTCTCGTGTCACAATGTTCGTTCCCGTACTCCTCCGAAACGGCTTTACCGATTCTGATCAAATTTTATATGCGTATTCAATAGGTCTGAGAATCGGCTACTATCAATTTTCATACCCCTAAGTGATTATGTTTACTCTTTTTTTTTTTTTTTTGGATGATTTTTTTGTTTTTATTATTTTATAATGTGGCATTAAAAATTACATGCAACCCTAAATTTTTACTTTTTTATCACCAACCCCTATTTTTTTATAGCCAAGTTAGTAATTTGATCATTTTTCATCCCGTTCGAAAACTGATCAATTATAGTGTTTATTTCAACTTTTAAAATTAAGAGGCTGGGCGAGACAGGGCCAGGGCGGGACGGTGCTAGGGGAGAATCAAAGTTTGCTGGGTCCGCTAGTTGTTAAATAAAATTTAGTCATGCGGCAAGTAAAAAAAAATACGGAACAACATAAACACCGGACCAAACAACATGTATTCCGCCCGTAATAATATCATAAGACGACCCGTCTGGTGTAGTGGTCGAGAAACCGCCTACTACGCAGCGGGTGCGATCCCCGCACAATACAAACATTTGTGTGCATGACCATGTCTGTTTGTATTGGTCTGGGTGTTTTCTATGTATATCATGTATGTATTTACAAAAAAAAAGTATTTAAGTATTATACCCGTTGTCTGGCACCCATAACACAAGCTTTGAGTAGCTTACTTTGGGGCTAGATGGCGATGTGTGGGAATGTCCAAAGGATATTTATTTATTTATTTATAAGAGATTCTGTCCTTTTTGCAGCCCATAGAAATTCGGCATCCGGCTCGAAGGACCATTGGACTGGGCGTGCAACGGACCCGCTATTGGCAGGGCGCCAATAACATAATATCATAACGACGGCCGAAAGGTAAAGCTGAATAAGTTTGTTTATTGTGTTTTTTATTTACGTAATTAAAAAAAAACATATTGAATTTAAAAATGAATAAAAGTGAAATATTAGTTACAGCAAGGTGAAGTAAAACAAAAATAATAATTTTAAGTAAATGTTTTATGTACAATTTTGTAAGTTGGCACCTGATGATATGGAAAGGATTTGGCTGAATTTGGGCTTAAAAAGGAAAAAAAATGTGTCGTTTGTTTTTAGTTCAGTTGTTGTGTTTGCTAGTGTATAATTTAGGAATTGTTGTAATATCCTTGGCCTATTTATATCATAATATTTTGTTAAAAAAATACGGTGATTTATATCTTACACCATTTTAAACCTCGGCCACTGTTAATATCAGCCAGGAGTTGCTTTCTCCTTTATATGGCGTTATTTTTATATTTTCACAGCGAGTCTGCTCTGCCAAGTGGCGGAATGTTATCTTTAGCGGAGTATACAGTTTGTTGCGAGCGTGCTAAGGTGTTTCTTTTACAACTCTGTATGTTGCCGATGATACGTAAACATTATTAACATTTCGAAGGAGAGCTAGAACGAGAGCTGTTGGATGTGTTCATTTGTTTTTCTAAACCAGCGTAGACTAAAGGGTGAGCATAATTAATTGTAATTTTTGCGCCAATCTTAATAACGTGGCAAGGTGGTTAAGTATCTTAGAAAAAAAACCGGCCAAGTGCGACTTGGACTCGCGCACTGAGGGTTCCGTGCCAACTTTAACTGAATTAGGGAATCCGTTTACTTCCACTTAACTAAAATACCATAGTATTTTGTTGACAGTTTTTTTTATGGTGTTTGTATGAAGAATAAAGTTATGTTTGCGGTTGTTGAATGTGGTATATCTCAAAAACCACTAGTTAGATCCCGTCCAAACCATTTTTTGTTGAAAATATTTGTTAAGATCTAGATTATATATTTTTTTCAAAATTTTCACTTGCTTAGTTTAGAAGTTAGAGGGGAAGGGGAGAGGGGACGCCCATTTACCAAATTTCCAGTATTTCATAATCATTTATTTATTTCAGGCAAATTACACCCATACAAGTTACATATCACTTTTCTAAAATTAATAAATTTAATTTCGCTCCCTACTTTTCTCTGGTCTGCCTACAACACGATTGTACTCTTCCGTTTTATTTAAAATGCTGCTGATGCTGAGGTTGAGTGCTTGAAAGAAGCAAGAAGCAAGAAATGTTTGGGGAAATTATTGTTCTGCGGAACCACCCATTTCTATTAAATTTCAGAGACTATCGGACGAGCCGCATTGTAAGCAGGTACGAGGGTCAAACTGAAAGTTCTTAGAACTGGCCACTTATAAACAATATAATTAAAAAAATATTCTAAAATTTGAAAATAGAACTCTTTGCCAATATTACTGAGTATATATTTCATTTATTTGTCATTTGTTTTACGATTTGGCGGCAAATTGAAAATTGTCTGTGTCACGTCAACATGAATGTAACACGAGAAAGTTTTCGTGCAATGATTTTTTATGACTTTCGATGTCATTTAAGTCAACAAGAAAGTTATGATAGACTACGATTGGCCTTTCACGATAAAGCCCCATCTCGTGCGACTGTTTACAACTGGTTTAATGAGTTTAAACGTGGTCGCACTAATCTCACTGATGATGTACGTGAGGGACGGCCTTCTACGGCGACGACTGAAAATAACATCTGTGTTGTGCGGCGTATGATAGAGACTGACAAAAGAGTGACCTATCAGCAGATTCGGACAAGCTTAGGCATCGGTATGAGTCAAGTGCACAAAATCCTCCACGAACATTTAGCGGTCAGGAAGCTTTGCGCCCGGTGGATACCTCATAATTTGACTAAGGCTCAAAAACTCCATCGTGTGGATTGGTGCCGTAAAATGATTGAAAGATTTAACGGAGGTGACTCAAATGCTGTGTTTGACATACTAACAGGTGACAAAAGCTGGATTTACTGTTATGATCCTGAAACCAAAAGACAATCTGCTCAGTGGGTGTTTCCTTTCGAGGAGTTGCCAACTAAAGTGAAGAGAGATCGAAGTACGGGAAAAAAAATGGTGGCCTCGTTCTTTGGAAGGATAGGTCATTTCGCAACAATTGTGTTAGAGGATCAAAAAACAGTTTCTGCAGAATGGTACACTACCAATTGTTTGCCACTTGTCTTGGAAAAAGTTCGAGAGAAACGACCTCGCAGTAGGATCCTCCTTCACCACGACAACGCCTCGTCGCACACCGCCAAGCGAACGATCGACTATTTGGCGACATCAAACGTTGAATTACTGGGTCACCCGCCGTATAGCTCCGACCTCGCGCCTTGTGATTTTTATTTATTTCCAAAAATTAAAGAAAAACTTAAAGGAAAGCGGTTTATGAATGCTGAAGAAGCGGTGGCTGCGTATCGCGATGCCATTGAAGAGACCCCTAAGGACGAGTGGGCAAAGTGCTTTTCCCAGTGGTTCCATCGCATGCAGCGGTGTATTGACGTCAATGGACAATATTTTGAAAAGATATAATAAAACTAATAACTGGCTAATGTAATCAGTTTTTGATTTTCTAAGAACTTTCAGTTTGACCCTCGTATACGACTCTTTGCATACTTCGAGATGTAGTGTGACAGAGCATGCTCGTCTCATCACTGTCGCTGAAAGAAAGTCTAGGTTCTGGCTATACTTGTTATATCTTGTGCTCCAAGCGCAAGTTGCATTCCTCGCCATGCTAACCTCAACGATATTCTCCACAGGGCTTTTACTTCTGCTAGAGTACCGGCTGTATTAGAAACTTTAGGAATTTGCCGGGACGGTGGTAAAAGACCTGATGGAATGACTATTATCTCTTGGAGTAATGGCCGTGATATGGTCTAGGATGCGATCTGTGTGGACACTGAGGCTCCTTCTCACGTCTCCCGCAACCTCCATGGGGATCGAACCCGGGATCTCTGGCGCTACCGTCGCTTTAAAGTCTGACCCTCTTACCGCTGCGCCACCGAGGCAGTTAATGTACAGGATGGCCTGAACAGTAATGTCCTAAAATTATTTTGGTTTCCTTTTATCCAGGGCTATCCAAATATAACTTATGTATGTCAGACAAATTTTCGTAGTTGTTTTTTTTTTGTAAAATTTGTGTTTTGTTTTTCAAATAATTCCTCCACTATTTATGGTGGTTAGTCGTTTTTTTTTAATTGCAGTATGATCTTTAAAAACTTAATTTACCTATTAAATTATGAACTAGCTAAAACTGAGACTAACAAAGATTGCAAAAAAATAACGCGAAAATAAAATAAAAATACTATAATAAATATGATATTAGGTCAACCTTGGATATAAAGAAACCAACTTAACTCTTTGGGTTACCCTGTATAGATAGATGAACTATCAAAAAGGTATATTATTTGCTAGATAGGGCCTTTATTTACGATTATATACAAATACTCTACATGTATTTACTAAATCTATAGCTCAAAGCTAAAGCTACATTGATTTTTGCGAACCCAGAACAAACATTCTAGTTTGTTCTATTGTATAAAATATCAAACACCCAGTTAGCTCAAACATCGGATACAAATTCCACCTAAACTCTACCATCCGCAAAATAAGCCAGTAACTGAAGTCCTATTCCATCCGATGAAGTATGTTTTTTTGACTCTAGCCATCCTTGTCTCTTTTGTAAGTGTAAACAGTAAGAGCAAGCGTGTCGGCTATAGTTGTCCAGAGCACCGTCTTACAGAGTTAGACCGCTGTATCGACTATCCAAAGCATGCTTTTGCAAGTCAAAAATATTTGTTCGAAACACGTTCAAAGGATCAGGTAGCGGCGATGCAGTTAGCTCAAATACCCAAAGGCAAAGGAAGGAATCTTCGGTAAAAGTGTTGCGGAATTATTTTGGTGCATATTTTAAAACAAAAAAGTATCTGGATTACGTGTGGATTTATTTTTTAAAGAAACATTATCATGTAAATAGTTCTAGAAGACTTGAAACAACGTGCCTATATTTTATTAAAACCCTCAAGCGTATGTGAACGAGACACAATAGATATTCTATTGATATGTGGTATTATTGTTCTATTTCTACCCAAGCGATTGTTGAAAAGTTAAATTGTATCGATCATGATTCATCCTCGATCACATTATCAGTTACCACAAGTTGAGATTGTGGTGAAATGCCTGATCATGAATATGTATAATTATCAGACCCCCAACTGCGTCCGAGCGTTTTGAGTTTGCTCTCCCCTCCCGTCGCAGCCTGATGTTTTATAGCCTAAAGCCTCTTTAAGCTATCCGAAAAAAAAACGGACCTGTATTTTCAGAGATAAGCGCATCCAAACAAACTTACAAAATCTTCAGCTTTATAACAATAGTATAAAAAAGTCACTCAGATCTGATATTTTAGAATTTACTGCTTTATCGTAAAAAAAAAAAAAATACTCACCCTATAACTGTGTGGTTCCTAATCTACCCTGTATCTAAGTGTAATAAATCGATTATGCAAATAACTTTTAACTACGACCTTAATGAATAGAGATTAGCCTAAATAAGACCTTCATCTAATGTGGTATAAATATTTATTCAGCAAACGTTACATAAATTATGTTGACTTTGTTATTTATTCACTGTCGATATCTTTTGTACAATTTATTTAGAGTTACTAACCGGAATATTGAACACAGAATAAATAACATAGTTGCTTTAATCTTCTTATTACTCGCACTGTGGTATAAGATGTTGAATGATTTGTAGCGTATATATTTTAAAAAAAGTTATGCTTTAGAATTTTATTGTTACAGGATTGCTACAATGTATCGTGTTAAGTGTCGATTTTATCAACGTTAGAAAAGACTTATCCGACTGAGAGTCGATTTCACCAACGTCAGATAAGGAATATTCGTCGAATATGATTCAAAACTCCTAATTTGCAAACGTCACCTATTTGAAAGCAATCATTTAAATGACATTTTAAAATCGGTCATTGTATACTTATTCGGTCGGATAAGTCCTATCTGACGTTGGTAAATCGACTCGAAATCGAATCAGTAATCGATCGAATAAGTATTAAATGACCGATTTAAAAATGATGTTTACAAAAGTGATTGCTGACAAATTGGTGACGTTTTAAAATTAGGCGTTTTGTATCGTATCCGACGATTATTCCTTATTTAACGTTGGTAAAATCGAGTTTAAATATTGTAAGTGACGATGTAAGTTTTAAGGCTTTATATTATTCGATATTATTAATAGCTTAAGGGTTTTTTATTCATTAATATAAATTTGACTGCACCGTGAGTTTAATATTAAAATAAAAGTTACGTTTCACTCAGTTAAGGTACCTAAAACTGATTAATCTTTCATAAAGTTCACACTAGGTTATGTAATAAACTTTTTACCTGTTTTACGAAATACCCAATTTGTGTACGGAAGGATACATAAATTGGGTATTTAAGATATACGACCATACCCATAAAGGGTATTTATATGCAAAAGTGAAACTTCTAGGATTAATTGTGTAAAAAGACTCTTACTAAATAAAGTGACGATGGTATTATCAAAAGTGCCGAGTGTTTTTCCCATAACACTTTTACGCTCTTACTTATTTTTTATTGTAAGAGCCAAACATCACAGTTCAGCAGTTCTGTATTGTCGTTGCGACCTAAAGATCTCCTTTTTTATGAAAACGCGTCTTTGGCGCGCCAGTTTTAAACGAAGTCAAGCTCTATCGAAAGCAAAAACGCTTATGTAGATGAGATTTATTAAACGCAAGTTATGCACATAATTAAAATCTCTTCTGGGTTGGTTGGTATGGTTTATTTATGTATTTTATTTAAAACACTTAATGCACAAACAAAATGTATATATAGCGGACTTAATCCTAAGAACATTCTCTACCAGTCAACCATAGGTCTATACAGAGAAAATGCTGGCGGTGCGAAGGAAAGAAACTTTTGATGAGCAAACCTATCACAGGTTTGCTCGTCAAAAGTTACCCAAAATGCGTGAATGTGGTGTGACACTAATATGATTATTACCTATAAAATAATTAAATCACATAAAGGATATCATATGTGATTGAATGATTTTATGGGTGTAATAATAAGATATTGTAACACAATTCTATATTGTAATAGATTAATCTGTCATTTAAAAGTAATGTTTTTTATTTCCATTTTTATATAAATTTACTAGATGTCACATAAATAATTGCTTTGCATTCTCGAGTGATTTCGTTTGAAAGGTGCCCTTTGCAACATATCTAATGTTCTAAATACATTTTTTTTTATTATAATTACGTCTCACTGATCCATTTCCTCGACAAAATTGAGCTGTTTTATGCAAAATGATTCTTAATCTCCCAAAAAATAAACACCAATGGGGTCAGGTATAATGCAGCTCATTAATTTACCCGCCAAGTGTTGGATTAGACGATGATTAATGCTCCACCACCGGTGAAGTGACACTTTCATTATTATCCGTTTAAGCCTAAAGATGAAGCGGTTAGGATAGAATTTTTAAAAATTAGAACTCAATACGATCTGGATACAAAAAATATTATTGTTTACCATATTTTAGTATGTCTATGTTTATGCTACATTTATTAAATAAATCCCATATCATACATCAAAACTATAATGATATCATACATGTCTCTAAATGAATGTATTAAGGACAAAATAAATTAAAATAGAGTTTGGCAAATCCCGAAATTACTAATACTTAATGCAACAGAATTCTTGAAACAATGAAACACTTTATTCTTCTTAAATACAAAGGTCCTTTACTTGGATTTCTTTCGTGATTTTATTTATTTATCAAACAAAATTACTTCCATAATACGCGAAAATATTCAATTAAATGCTCCTCAATCAAACGTACCTACGTAAATTTAGGGAATATTGTATGGTAATGATCCTACTGCGTCTCATAACTTACGGCAAGGCCTTAATTTCCTTCGGAAAGGTGTCAACATCTATCACCGGTGTGGGCACAATGAACGCCTATCTATTGGGGTTTTAAAAATGTAATTAGGATTACAATGAATTAGGTAGTAAAAAATATTGAACACCAATCACATACATTGCTGTAATCCCAAAGTATGTAGCTAATGCATTTGTGTCATGGAAATCAGTCACAACGGTGTTACCACAGCACCCAGACCCGAGACAATGTCGAAAATTTAGTTTTTAACATTGACCCAGCCGGAAATCGAACCCAGCACCTCGGAGTAGCGACGCCTTGAAACCCAGCGTGCTTAGCCTCTACATCACGGAGGTCGTCTGTTCCATCACAAATAAAACAATAACGTGAAAATACTAAACAGCGAAGGTTTAATGAAAACGTTTTTACGTAGGTATATAAGTGTATTTGCGTAATTGTTGCAAACTGTTTTTTTTTTCAAAGAAACAAAGAATCGACTTGTTTTATGATAGCGTGGGAAATTACTTTGACTGAAAGTGATTTTGTGAGGTAAAAACAAGTGAACGCGAAGAAAAAGTGTTTAAAAATAAAACCTCATATTATAATCCCGTGGTCAGAATGTGTAGGGCCTTTAACGATTAAAAAAAATACAATGATGTGGACGTGTTTAGCAGGTTTTCCCTCTACAAAAAAAAAACGTCTCAGATATCATAAAAGCCAAGTATTCTCAATCACCCTCGAATATTGAATAACTGCTGATTTTTTAAATTATTCTTTTTTGTTTTGTAACTAATATTATTTAATTTTAACTTCTAATCTTAACCTTAAAACTACTCTTCGAATTTTAAAATCATGTTATGAACACTATTGTTGGACTACATTCTTGTTTGTAATTTTGATATTTTAGTTGTAAGCAAGTTAAGGCTGTAATCTGTTTGTGTACTTAATAAATAAAAGGCGCCCAAGAAGAACGCTTGATTTAACGCTGTTATGAAACAATATGACACAGAAATCTCACATACCGACAAACTGACAAAGGATTTGAAACGGCATTTTAAAAGAAACTTTTTCGCCCATTAAAAGTTGAAAGAATGACTTATACTGCGAGTTGTTTTCCACAAAACGAATGAATGGATCATCACTCAACAAATCGCAAATGGTTCAAGTTTAGCTCGGTGTAAGCTATTCTGTTCCAACTTTGTTTCGTTTAAGCAAGATTTATCGAATCGAAGATTCTTTCAGAGTGAATGGCTAGGGATGCACAGGTGAAAGGGATATCGATATAATGAGCGCGACTCATAAATCATTCCTGGCGTTTACTCGTGAACTCTATGCGACGCACGGCTAGCAAGATTGCTCTATAAGTATTCGATATAAGATTGTGTGTTTTGGTCAGTGAGATCCAACTCAGGGATGATAATATGAGTTATGCTTGCTTTCTTTGACTTATTTGCAAGTTTCATAAAATAAAACTTCTCTGCAACATTCTAAACAAAATCAGATCCTTCGAACAAAAAGTTCGCGCCTATCTTCGAAATACTACGCCGTAGCTAGTAAGCTACTAAGAGGCAACTTGGTGTTGATAGTATTGACTCCCACACTATAACACAATCAGGAATTATTTGTTTTGTTTTTTTTTTCATTAAAAAAAATGTCATCAGTATCGTTTGTACAGCCACTGCTGAGTCGCTCGCTGACCTAAACAACACTGTTTATTTAAGCATGTTGCAGTTGTAGGGTCAGAACGATCACCTGACTGAACTTATACATCACATCTCTACCACTTGCAAAAAAATCTAATGAATATCAACACTAACTTTTGACGTAATCACTAAGGCTTCATTGTTTTGCAAATTTAAATATATATTTTACATGTGTCAATGACACACAAGAATAATCATCGCCATAACATTGAATACTATCGATAAATCTGTAAACCCCATCCTTCATATGGCAACGAGGTCGTTCGCTAAGGGATGCACGTGAGGTCTGCGTTTGTATTTTGCTTGCGTTGCTTTCTTTGTATGACGCTGCCTCATTCTCCTTATTTACAAAGGGTATTGAAAAGAAAACAGCCGAGAGATTGAATGTTGCGGATTTAATAAGGAGAGCAGTGGAACACACTTCATCGCGATGCGGCAATGTTGTGATACGTGGCTTAAGCGGCGATTTCAAGCAGGTAAGTTACTATTTTAACTTTGTTTAAGTAGATGCCAGTTTTCGTTCTGTGATGTAAAACGTAATTTGTAATGCTATTTATTTTATTTACGCAAACAATTAAAGCCATAATGACCAAACCGCAAGTCTTAAGCAGGGACAAAAAATTTTATAATTTCGTTTATTAAAAGCCTTCTTCTTTTGTAAAAATACTAGACAAGTTAGACTCATTTAAATTTTGACTAATCAAAACTATTTTCAGCACTACAGCCAATCTCCTTGTAATTTAAAACTAAATTAAATATCAGTCCTACTTTTCTATTCTACGTGTTTCAGATAAAGGCTTAATTGAAGTTAATTTTCAAAACTTTGGCTTTGTCAGAACTTTATTAGGTTTCATCATAATAAAACCACAATAATATGGCCTTCGGGACTACTTTAGAATAATTAAAACTTAATTGCGAAATTAAATCTTTTGTTAACAAACTATAAAATTTTAGTACTAAAATTAACTTGGAACGAGAAAGTATTTCACCCCAGTTTATAACAAGACAGGTTTATTATGAATTGGGCTGAAATAAATTAACTCTTCATTTGTCTGAAGCTATTTTATTTTACCGGAATAAAAAACAAGTGTTTTTAAAGTTCAAAGCAATGTCTTGCTAAAATTATGATACACTTTGAATTTCCATTTTTAGTGACTATTTGAGGAAACAAAAAATGACATTTTCATCTCTGCAAGTTAATATCTATAATATCGTGATCAACTCTTGTAACGTCTCTTTTTAGACGCATAAAATTTTTAGGATTGCGTTTTTCTTCGCGTGCGTGCCAATAAATTACATACTTCAGACCCCGTAAACACTGAGACTTTTAGCATCGATGCAGTCGCGCGTTAGCGTCGATGCAGAAGCGCGACTGCATTGATGCTAACGTGCGTTAGTATCGATGCAGTCGCCAAAATACAGTATATAATTTATCAATTTTCATCTTCTGAATCGCCACTCATCAATGCTAAAAGTAGCTATGTGTAAAGGTTGACTATTTTATCTAGTTATGTAGTGGTACCAATACATAACTAGATAAAATAGTGTTGTCTGTTGCAAAAACATCTCTTTGTTATTTTGTAGAACCGTTGTCAATCAATACGTCAACATCGCTCAGTCAAATGACATCACAAGCACTCAGCGTCAGCGGTTTTCGAGTGTCAGGCGTCAGTTGGCGTAACGAAGAGCTTTTGGCCTTCAGGTTTCGGTGCGACAGTGCTGCAGGCTTTCGAAGGCCTTTTTAACAAGCGAACTTTAGTTTTCGTCAGCTGTTTTAGGAACTATCTTGAAAGTACGCGCAACGTTGTAAAACATGCTTCTGCTACGAAGATTTGGAATTTGATGACCAACAAATATAGTAGCAATATTTTTTAAGCTTTAAACGACTATAAACCGTTAATTTGTATGAATTTTCAAGAAGTTTTACAAGTTACAAGTTTTTACAAAAAACACTCTTGTTGCACTTTTTTAGTACTTTTTAACATCAAAATGCTTTGGTTTTCTGTTGCCGTACTAAACTGGAAAGTAGAAACAAAGTGAAAGCAAACCTCATTATTATTGCATTTCTTACCTTATGAAAATGTTTCACCTAAAAACATAAAATTAGCGAAGCAGATTCGAAATTTGAATCTTCTTTTTACACCAATGACCCCTTTGTTACATAACCTGGCTGACTTGAAATAGGCTACTCATCCGTCGAGAGGTGTTCGGGCGCTGCTCTGAAGCTTCACAGCGCCCTGAAGGCTCTTGAAGTCGTTAGCTGATGTCAGCACTCTCGACACGAACTGCCAATATTGCCAAGAACGGATGGATAAAAGAGACATGGAGCAACCTACATCGGATGATGTTTCTATGCAAAACAATAAGACCTACTTTTTGAATATTTATTGTTTATAATTAGAATACACTTAAATCTTGATAAATTAATCTTTAAAAAAATATGAAACGTCATTTAAGAAAAGTGAGTAAGGGAATTCATATCTATTTAAAAAAATAAACGAAATAATTGAAAATATTTTTTAACCGTGTTTCTAACAAGAGACACCACTAATTATTACAATTTTTAATAATACAAAAGAAAATATTCAATAGTTAAATTTTCTACAATATTTAATACCTTTCTTTCATAGCGCAATGAATTAAAATTCGTAATGAAAATTGTTCGTGCACAAAATATTTCTAAAACGAAATTCGTGGAAAGAAATATTAATCATTTCCTAAAATATTCTCGGACTTATTAATATTTACCTTTTTAGTGGAATTGAGTTGCATGTACAGAGTCCAAAAAAAACTACACTCTATCTTGGGGCGGCTGAAATACAGCAATATTGATATGGAGCAAACATTGAAGACAATTTTTTGGAAGTAATATGAAATCTTTAAGTCTTTACACAAACATGTTTAGTGTAGCGCAGCTTAATAATATGACCTTGACTCCTTTGCTTTTGAAAGACGTTACCTAAAAACTTACTACCATTATCAACGACTATTTAACGACGACCTCCGTGGTGTAGTGGCTAAGCACGCTGGTTTCAAGGCGTCGCCGCTCCGAAGTCCCGGGTTCGATTCCCGGTCGGGTCAGTATGGAAATCAAAATTTTCTATATTGGTCAATATAGAAAGTGAAATGTTCTAAATTGTTTCGGGCCTGAGTGTAGTGGTACCATAAGTGTATCTGATTTCCACAACAAAAGTGCATTAGCTACTTACTTTGGGATCAGAGCAATTCATGTGATTGGTGTCCAATATTTTTTTATTTATTATTCTTAAATCTACACGTTAAAATACCGAATAGATACCTTCTTTTTCACATTAACTGTACAAGAGCTCCATACCTGTAACAAACAAACAATTACAGTTAGTATTTTGTTTTTAAATTCAGCGATCAACATCTAACTTTTCAATATAAAAATACGCATTTAGTGCCGATCACCCAGACCCGAGTGTGCGAGAACCATACCAGTAGTACCGACTCCTTGGGCCCGATTTAAAGTCGGACCCCTCGTACCAGAGTGTATATGGTTTTTATCAAATATGTTTTTAACGAATATTCCGAATATAACTTAAACTTAGAGAAAATGTTCATAGACACTCTGTTTAGGAGAAACAAGTTCATTTGGAGTCGGTGCATGATTTTAAGATGACGTTTATTAAAAAGTCTACGCACATCATGCACCGACTCCAAATGAATTTGTTTCTCCTAAACAAAGGACAAATGTGTTATTTTGAGCTTACCTGACAGTTTTAAAGGCGGTTAAATATTTTGAATATATTTTTTCATGATTTTTAGTTATTATCCATATCACAAAAATTACTGGACCAATTTTGATGACATTTACACTGTACTTACCCTAAGTTTAAATATACGCGAATGAACTAGAAACTAATCATTTCGCTATGACTTCTCGTTTTCGAGAAATCAGTGAAATAACAAAAACATACGTGCAATGACGAAATTTTGCAAACGTGTTTGGAAGCATTAATAGATCAACATACTCTTACATTATTAAATTTAACGATATCACATACATTCCCATTGAAATAATAGCCTTTTTTTGAAGTAGATAAAAAAGACTCACGTGGCAAGCACAAGCACACTTAACAAACAAAAGAAGAAAAATGAAATTAAAAAAAAACTGTCACACTTCGTCGGATGAGTGCTATCAAAATTTGTAATAAACAAAAGACGAAAGAAAAATTCGGGGCACAGATACGTACTCCGGCCACTGTCAAGTGCTCTGGACTCCCGCTGACGCCGGTTCTTTGGAAGCAAACGAACACTTGGCTCTAAAGACCGCAGGTTTGACGTCACGCCTTGAGGGCTCTTGAGACCTTGTCTCGCCGACTCAGTTTTTTGAGGGGTTATTGATCAAAGTGGATGTTCAGGAGCCGAAAATGAAACCGGGGTTGTGGGAAGTAAGTAAATCCCTGATTACTTTTTTTCATTCAAATAAAACAAGAATAGAAGAAAATAATGGAAATGCGTGTTATTGAAAATTTTAATCAGGTTTTAAATGGTGGTTTATTTTTTTAAGAATTAAAAAAATATTGTGACTTGAAGACTAAAAATCATAAATTAAAAAAAAAGCCTTAAATAAACTAACTAACAAGCTAGCAACTAATATAAATCATTCGTCTCATATTTAGGAGAAAAACATCCTTTTGGAGTCGTTGCATCATGTGTGTAGACTTGTTGGTGCACAAAAGCTTGACATAATGCACCGGCACCAAAAGGATTTGTTTCTCCTAAATATAGGATGAATGCGTTATTTTAAGCTTATTAGTCAGTTTTTTTAAAAGGCGGATTTATTCTAGTTTTTTTTTTATTTCATGATTTTTAGTATAACTCAAAAGATCTCAGAAATTGCTGAGCTGATTTCAATGAAACTTACACAGTACTCTAAGTTTGAATATTATGCCTGATAAATTATTATCTATTATCTTTATTAATAACAAGAAGAAAAAATTAAAACTAAGACATGCAACATAAAAAATAACTTAATAAAATAAAACAACAAATATGCCTGATAAATTATTATATCTTTATTAATAACAAACAAGAAAAAAATTAAAACAAAGACATGCAACATAATAAATAACTTATGCCTGATTGAACTAAAAAAAATACCTCGCTACAACTTCCCGTTTTCGAGAACTCCGTGGACAAACATACAAATATATAAACATTCGTGCACTTACAAAATTTGGCACACGTGTTTGTCTTAATAAATCGACGTAATCAAATTCTATCAAATTATATACGATATGCCATACATACACATTGAATGGATCACCTCCTTTTTTAAGTCGGTTAAAAAAGTTAACGTGTTTCTTTATCCGCGTAAAATATACCATCTTCTTATGTGAAAGTAGGTGGTTGAAGCTTTTTCGAATTTTAAACAAGTTTATTTAAGACTTTACTCTTAATTGTTTTATTCCAAGTTCCCGATTTTTCGGTGCTGTCACCCCTGATAAAGCCCAAAATAAACAAGAAACAACGAGTGACGTTCTTAAGTTATCTCCAGATGTAATTTGCAGGTTCCATTACAACTGCTAAGTGAAAAGTTTCTTTGTTCCGCTAATGACATTCCCGACATTAGAATTGGAAATTCTGAACGCGAGGTAGTAATTTGTTTCGGTTTCGCCACTCAGTCATATTTTACGAGTTGCAACTTGGGTGTTAATTTTCAATGGAAAGGTTCTGAGAATCGACCGGCTGAAACCGAGATTAGTTATTACAATGGAGTAAATTATGAAGGTTAGAACTTTGGAAGTTAATTATAAAACGTGTATTAAGATATTTATAATTAACTACAAAAACAGTGTAAGAAATAACTAAAACAATATCTTAACTCAGTACACCCGCAAAATAACAGTGGTTAATTAATTAAAGCTATTTTACCGACTTTAAAAAAGGAGGTAATCATTAAGGCTTCCTAACACGTGTGCTAAATTTTGTAACTGTATTTGTATGTATATATGAATGTTTGTCCACCGAGATATTCAAGACGAGAAGTCATAGCGAGATGATTAGTTTTTAGTTCGTCAGGTATATTTTAACTTAGCGGAGGTAGAGTATATATTTAATTAAAATCGGTCTGGTAGTTTTTGAAATAAAGGTCATTATAAAAATCACGTAATAAAAAAAAAACCGCTTTCATAAATCTGACAAAGAAGCTAATAATGCATTGAGGTTCCTAAACGCTGCTTAGAGAATCAAATTCATTTCGGGTCGGTGCATGATTTCAAGCTTATCTACACACATCATGCACCGTCTCTAAATGTATTTAACCTTAAGTTAGTGTTTGGAAGGTGGTTTTTATCAATAAATTGGGGTTAACGAAGCAAAGTTTTAAGTCTTATGTTTTTTTTTGTTACAAAATATGTTTTTCGATCCTCATACACTTTTCACTGATTGTTTTCATATTTTCTCATGAATGATATGGCTAAATCCATCCCACTAATACTAGAATCTATGATTGGATTATTGATGTTGCTATAGAAACAGACGTAGGATTTCCCAGGGTTCAAAACCTACCGGATTTACTATGAAGTTAAAAAGTTCTGATAAAAGTAGGTAAGATAAAATGTTTTCTGAGTATAATGATTAACTATTTCAGTTTGTTTTCCATGGGAACTCAAGGCATGATCAAACATACAATTTATCGTGCTTTAGAATGTTTTTTTTAACACTCACAGTGTCATATTTAATATTCATAAAGATGAAATAAGAAACCAAAATTTATGCGCACGGGCGGGACTTGAACCAGCAACCTTTTGGCCGACCGGGCCAAACGCTCTTACCAACTGAGCTACCGTGCTGTCAGTCCGACCTTGCAAATTTTGTGGTTTCTTATGAAAACGCCAATTGCGTGACGCTTAGCGCCATCTAGCCGTCTGTTTATGAAACAGATGGCCCAAGCAGTTATTCTTTACAGAATAAATTCAACTTGGAAATTGATGTCGCTTCGCTATCTAATGCTTTAGAATGTTTTTTTTTTAACACTCCCAGTGTCATATTTTATATTCATAAAGATGAAATAAGAAACCACAAATTTCGCAGGGTCGGACTGACAGCACGGTAGCTCAATTGGTAAGAGCGTTTGGCCCGGTCTGCCAAAAGGTTGCTGGTTCAAGTCCCGCCCGTGCGCAAAAATGTTTGGTTTCTTATTTCATCTTTATGAATACAATTTATCATAGAAATAAATCAAGCTTTACTTTTGTCGTTCAATGAGCTTGATTGAGTCCAATGTAATATAAAGCTGAAGGGTTAGTGTCAATTCGTTTGTTTATCTGAACGCGCTGATCTCAGGAAATATTGGACCAGTTTATTTTTTTTTGTCTTGACGATAAGGTGGAAAAGGAGCAATCTCAAATCGTGGGAACGCAGTCGCGGGGGACCACGAGTTTTTCATAACTTGAGTAACTCGAACAACAACTTAAAACGACAAATATGTTAGACAACATTTGCTATCAATTTAATTACTTCGTCTAAAAGTGCTTTCGTATTTAGGCGACTTTAGCAGCGCAACCCACGAGCAACAGTCGCGCTGCCGATAATTTCATACTAGACAACCGCGCTGCTAGAGTCGCCTAGATGTGAAAGCGCTATAAGACCTTCACATTAGAGCGAAGGCGATGCTGGCGCACTTACTGCTGTCATTTATGAATGAAATTATCAGCAGCACGGCTGTCGCGTGACCGTCGCTCTGCTAAAATCGCCTAAGTGTGAAAGCGCTATAAACGGCAGCACAGCAGCAAAGCGCGTGGGCGGCGCGCGGCAGTCGCGTAGCGGCATCGCTGCTGTTTTAATGTAAAGGTATGTATGCGCTGCTGCCGTGCTGTTGACGCCCTTATGTAAAGGGAATGTAACGTATTGTAAACTAAAAGATACATTCATTTTCCTTAGACATTCATCTCTCTCTATGAATACAGCAACACTCACAGTCACGCCTACAATCAAAACACTTGTTAGTTTGCATTTCTAACTGAAGCCATCACATACGATAGTTAAGCCGCGCAAACGTCATTAGGATGCAAAAGGGGTCCTACTATGTTAGTCTCCCTCTGGCCACGACACAATGTTCAGTAATTTCTTTCTGCGCCCACAATCATTCTGCTTAGCCCAAAGGTATGACCGGTAGAGAATGAAAAATGGCGTTACGACCATTTTTAGTACAAATTTTAGTTGTGCAAGAAAGTATAAATAAATATATAAGATACAAGATGTGATGGGCACGGTTCGAACCGAAAATATTACTGACGATAAAAACGCAAACCAAGATTTTTTGATTTCTGATGCGTATAACTAATAAATGTAAAGCCGGCTGAGCGTTTCTTAAAAACTGCGATTTTAATAAAATGGTTTGTAGACTGTAACAAGTCAAAACCCCATCCTTGGTCGCATAATCATTCATTTATCAGGTTGTAGTCATTCATGAATTGGAAAAGTTTTCTAACTTGTGCTGTCAATGATTGCCAGTGTCAATGATTTCTACGGCGGTAAATAGAGTAGGACTCTACGGTTTCAATACTGACAACCGATATGTGTGCCTACAGGCATATGCCAACATCTACGTTCAACCTTAGAACATAGTGCTAAAGTCGATTATACAACAGCATATGTGATCGGCAACAAAGTTGTGGACGGCGCCAAAGGGTTGACATTAAACGAAGAAAAGAGATACATCAAAGGCTGTCAGTGTCGCGATTATGATTTGTGCTATCTTTAGGAGAGCACTGGACCAGATCTAAAGGAGGAGGGAAGACAAAAATAGTTTTGTATCTAGCCAAGCCATCATTCAGAGACTTGCTTAAATCGTGTTTAGGTAAATCTTTGAAAATCTTATGAATAAAACAGCCTTCTGTTTTTAGTGATTTTTCCATAACTAAGCTAAGCAGGTTATTCGTAGTAACAAAACTATAAAATCAGATTATTTACGTATAAAAATGACCACATTTTTATTACACATTCTAAAACTATGTACAAGTATGTTTGTGGCTGAATGTATTACTCGCACAACGATATGGCGGTAGTAAGGGCATGGTAGAGTGCTCTAATGTCACACATCAAACGGGAACGATTTTAGAGTGTGTAGGTACTATTGTTTTAGGGTCCCATATTGGATTTTAGATTCATAATTATTTTTAGTATTTCAAAATTAAAAGCTATAGAAATTGCATGAAAAAATCTGGCAAAATTTGTGTAACATCTTGACAAAGCTTGACATCATGCACCGACTCCAAAAGTATTTGCTTGTAGTACACCAATTATTGGTTTGTTGTCTAGCGCATTATTTATTTATTTATTTATGATCAGCCTTGCCTACCCTTAGGACGTCAAAAATTTGTATGTTGTTTTATCAAGGTCATCCCATCAGAATTTTAAAGTCGTTTTTCTTTGCTAGTCCAAAATATAAACAATCTTTTCATAACTTTAATAATAGTATTAGTAAATAAAATAAAATAATTATTCTATTTAAAACTAGCTCGATATTCAACAACGAATTACTTATGTAAATTGTGAGTTTAGTGTTTATATTATTTTAAAATAATTCATTTCATTAAAAAGGAATGTAAAGATTGTAAAACGGACTATATACGAGTAGTTTCAAACTTTTTGTGACTATTTCATAATGCGAACATGCAGAACCCAAGGCCCTTGAGTTTCTTTCACACTCTACCCGTTTTTTATGACCCCAATGTGGCGTATAAGCGCTTTATGTGCAAAATTAACATCCACGACAGTACTTTTGGCATTTACATTTGATGGTATTGTGCACTTTGACGTTTTTATCCTAACTGTAAAGTAAGTAACAGTTAATTTTAAAAATACAAGTAAACGAATCTAAACAAACAAGGTGTGGCCTGACTTAAAAGCAAAATTTATAATATAGGCCCTTTAAGCACCCAGTAATAAATTCTTAAGGGTTCTAATTTATTACAATGAAAGACATATTCCTACGAATCAGTAAGCTCAAGTGGCAGTGGCAGGGCACATAGGTCACATAGCACATAGTACACACACGCTGTAACGTGTGGCCTGTAATAGAAATAGAAGTTTAAGTTTCTATATACTTACATAGAAACTGAAGATAATATTGTTCTTAGAAAGTGACTTGATGTGTTTAAGTAAAATTCGAGTATTCCCAAGAATGCAGTTCTTGCAATTATAAAAATCTGAGATAAGATCACTGTAAAATGTAAGTGCAAGTCATTAAAAAGTTAATAAGCCTTCGTCCATTATTAAAAAGCAATCCGCCGAATGAAATTAAGGGCGAGAGAAAAACAGAACATGCTAGTTTCCGTTTTCAAACATTGTTACCGTAGACTTTGGTATAGGGTTGTCAAGTATTATGTAAAGTTTCAGCTAAAGTGTGAAATAATAATTTTTGGGATTTTTTACGAAAAAAGTATACGGGCTAGTCGGATATATTACATCCTCAGCCACATTACTTACCATGAGGTGGTACTGTGACCATATTATACCTCACTCCTATTACAATTTTAACCCTGGCTCTCTTCAGAATTGAAGACCATTTTCTTTTATTTGTGTTATTTGGATGTCGTCATTATCATCACCTTTATCATTCATAATTTTGTATATATTAAGTTTATGTATTCTATGTAGGTTCATTAGTGTTTTGCGTATGCATCCTATTATATACTTGTGTAATATTAGTATGTATGTTTATGTTAGTGCATTTCACTTCTTTTTTTTGTACCACTCTTCTCACTTGATTAAAATCTCTGCATTACCAGGTCGTTGACTGGTACAGAATGCCATTAGATTTTAAGTCCGCCAATTGTACAACTAACAGTGCAATAAAGTTTAAATAAAATAAAATTAAACCGCAAACCGCTTTCTACCTCACAAATAAACGTTGTTTCCTCTACCCAATGGTTTTCTGGTAGAGATCGCTTCCAGCGATAAGACCGCCAATATTGTACAAATGATTTGTCTGTAATGTTATTGTTTCTTGTGTCCTTACTTGTGCAATAAAGAGTATTTATTATTATTATTTATTATAAAATTTTGTAATTATGCTAGATAAAGTAAAAATTGAAATGCTTATATCTATACAGAATGTGGTTTCAGTCAAAAAAACTTGAAGTTATATGTAATTTTTAAACTTCTTTACAACATAAAAAAAACAATGAGGAAACTCGCACCCTCGCGCGTAGCTAGCGCGTTTTTATAAAATACTACGCAAGCTACGAAGAGGCTAGCTGGTGTTGGTATCGCAATAATAATTTGTATTTTTCATTTGAAACAAAATTGGATGATCAAACGAACTTACCTTAAGTGAAGTTCGATCCAAATTGTCCTGACTTCGACGAAGAGATTTAATTGACCATGTAGTATGCCCTACTACGCGTCCATTCACTCGCACACAGGTTTAGCGCAAGAAAGAGAAGGTAAATGACCTCACTCCCTCCCACGCCTTACAGCACTGCCAGCCGCCTGTCGCTCATTCATTTCAGAGCAAGGAGACCGATGTATGAGATGTACAACATTGATTATACTTATTGTAAGGGTGACGATTATTTTTGCATAAAAAACGTACACGGGAATTGGGAAGGGTGGGACCTTAAATCTCTTCGTCGAAGTCAGGACAATTTGGATCGAACTTCACTTAAGGTAAGTTCGTTTGATCATCCAATTGTCCTGCCTTCGACTCTGAGATTTAATTGACCATGTAGATGTTTGGAGTAAAATCAATGTTGTTACAATAGAATAAGTTGACTTCTCTGATGTTAGTAGTGATTGATCATTAAAACGATCATATTAAACAACAATTCATTGTTCATGTCGCTATCTTTGACATGTACATGTATCACTATTACTAAAAAACATTAGTTGTATGATAACTATGATAAGTTATAACTTTCTACTAATAAAAATATCTTTCTTAGAAAGAAAGAAGATATTTGTTAGTATTTTTTATTAATGATTAACTAAAAATTGATAATTTATTTATTTTAGTAATTTTAAGCTGAAATAAGGCATTTCTGTTTAATTGTGGCATGTTATAAAAATTGCAAACAATACAGAAGACGTATTGTTGGGCTGAGACGGTTTGCGAATAATATAGTTTTACACACTGAATTTGGCACGTAAAACAAATGATAATTTTATTACGAGGAAAGCCACATACAGAAAACACTTTTTAGTTAGCGCCTTATCTTTGGTAAGATGAAGGGCGTGAAGGTAATGTCGTCTGAAAAATCGTTATCTTATTCTTGCAGTATTTAGCATATTTTATAATTATAGTTTTGAAATACGTATGTACATGCTATTCTATTGCTTTTCAGTATGGGATATGTAGGTATTAATGCGACTGTTTGAAAAATATTCGATCGAATACCAAACACATAAATAATATTTTATAAATTAAAATTTCGAATACATGAGAAAATTTATATACTTAATTTGGTTATAAAATGTGTTTATGATTTGTATAAAAGTAATTGATTAAAAGATTCATTCTTAGGAATGTAATTATTTTAAGATCATGATTATATTCACGGGTGTCTATCAATGATATATGATTATTTGCTGTGTAAGAAAAAGAATACAATAATTCAATGGCTTTGAAATATTATCGTTATCAGAAAGTTTAAGGCATAGGTAGGTAGGTAATGATTTTTTATGTATTATTTATATTTCATACAGTATATTAGTTTTTTTTTTAAATAAGATTTAAAATCGGCTTCTGGGAGCTTTATAAGGGCAAACGACCGCAAACGATTTCTCCGATATAAGTTTTGGTACCACCCGGCCCCGACCAAATACGTTTGCCTAATATTCGACTAATCGACCAGGAATGTTCGCCGAGTATTCGATAGTCGGCACATGTTCAGATTTACATATATGATGTATATGATAATTTTAATCATAATTTTATTGCCTGGGTAAATGTCTGGATTACTTTTAAGGATTACAATAAATATCAATCCTATGTTTCAGGTTGGTTGCTATGAGTTTTTTATTTATTTAACTTTATATATATATTTAAGTTTGACAAATATTTGTAACATATTTGGCTACAGATGAGACTTGTTTTAATATTATGAGCTGTGTCAAAAAAAAAAAACTGATGATGACTTAGAATAAGGGTACCTATTATGACACGAAATCCAAAAATAAACGGATATCGTATTAAAAGTACCTATGTCATATCGAGATCCCAAGGGTAAACTGGTTTTATACATATTTAAAAACATCTTTACATATGGTTACTAAAAAACATAGATAATTTGGTTTGAAATAATTAATTGATCCAAATTTTAATAAATAGTCGAATCACATGACGTCCTCTGGCGTAAGAATTAAGGAAAAGTCCATTAAAAAAAAAACATTTTCAAAATAAAATACTTTTCCTCAACCATACCACCCGACCTATTTTATTATTAATTTTTAATTTTCAATTGTTCCACCGTATGTAAGTAACTGGTGAATATCAAGACAAAATGTCCTTTGAAAAAATATTAAACACAGTATATCGAATACTGTAAACATCAAACAATAAAATGCATATAATAAGTACCTATTTTATTGCTTATTAGAGCAACGTTTTCAAGGAACAGTTCCTTAATAACTTAGTGGCTTTCTGGGGAAGATTGTTGGGGAGTGGGTGGATGTAATTGATTACAAAAAACTGATGATTAGAGAATATATTTACTTGATGTACTTTATTCTTAAATCACAGAATAAATAGTAGGAAAATAAATATGGTTCATATTTCCAATAACTCGAATTAGATTATTATAGTGCAATTTGATTCTAATGCTGCATTGCATTTAGGATACGTCAGTTTTTTTTAAATATATATATATATATATATAAATAATAATTTCCTAGCCTTTTGTTAAAAAAATATTGATAGTGATATTTTTGTAATAATGAATATGGCTCGTATTTATTTCACGTCAAACGTAGGTGTGTGTGTAAATGGCAAATAAAAATAACCGAATTATATGAAATATTGTAATAATACTTGAGAAAATAAAATTGTGTCAATTTATATGCTTTGCTTATGCATTTCCATAAAAAGCAAAAAAGGCATTATCTTCATAAAATGAGCTTGTTTCAATTTAATAGCTACCTACTCTTATGGTATATGTAACAATGTGTCGATAAGTTTTGGTTTATGCTATCTGCCGCATACTTCAATACAATAGAACGTTTGATTTGAATTATTCTTAGGTGGTGCTTGAAACAAGGTCATAGAAACAAAGGTCAATTCCAGGTGACCAAAGGTTGTCACAATTTTTACTGGGCGTTGGCTGGCTTTTCCAAAGATAAAGGACACAGATCTTTATTAAGTTTTCTCGACTCGAGATTAAGTACCGAACTTTGCGACGGTTAAAGAACGTATTCATAAAAAAGCATATCACTTTCACAGCATATTTCTCGAAAAACGAAATAACCTCTAAAACAATGGAATACAGCGCACCCTAATAAATCTTATATGACGGTAGTACTATATTGATTTCGGGGTTTGATAAGATGTCTCATTGGCATATTTAAAAAAAATACGCTTTCCAGGTAGTTGTTATTGCTTCAGTAAATAAAATCTAAGCTTTACCGAATTATTTACTGAGAAGTTGATTTAATCTTAGTTGGATATAAAATAAATACGGCAAATTTCCTACCATTCAGAATCATACATTTGCCAGGTATTTAGCAAAGCTCATTCTCATTTTTATTATAGCTGTTAAAATTAAAAGCATTTAATGGAGTTTTTAAACGGACTGGTTTTTATATGGACCCAACCATATTTTGGTACGTCCTGGGCAAGCTTACAGCTTGCTTGCTTGCTAGTTATAATCAAAGAGCCAACCACAAGCTAAGTAGCTATAGGTATGAGCAGAAAGCAGAATTGTATGTAGAAAAATCTTGCTTTCTTAAAAAGTACATTGTTTTCTTTTTACAAAATCTATTAAATTCAATATTTTAAGTAGTATTATTAAGCAATTTATGTTAACCATAGCAATGTCTAGTTAGACAATTTTATAGCCGTTGGCAAGAAATAAGTACAAAAGAGTTGTGATCAATGGATAAGGACCCAAACCACCCATAACTATGTGAGCTATGGTGGGATGCTATGCTACCGTTTTTAGAGCTTTGTGGAAAACATATTAGGAACGTGTACTGCAGGTTGCAGAGTACGTGTATTTATGATTAAGGTCTAAGTTGTTAAAGTGTTTTTGAGTCATGTTTACTCATGTTTACTACTCTGAGTAAAAATTTACAAAATAAATATTAATTAATTCGATTTGAAATAAATCTTCTGCCACTATTATTACTTGGTAAACCATTTTATTGCTATTTTGGTTTGTACGTGTGATAGCTCACATTTTGCTCCATTTTAATATTTGCCTAAATATTGGCTGAGACAAGTGTTCGGTCGTGGTTTTGCCACGAGTGGAATACGGTAGCCCGTAATAAGTACATGTACGTACGGCCTTAAGGTGATATAACAAAGCATTCATAAGAACACATACCTTTTTTGGTCGGATTCTGATTCCGAGTGCGAGACGTTTAAAACACGCTGGAATTGTGACGGTAGATCACCGTTGCGAAGCAATTCGCGGCGCGTCATGGGCCACACACATCACAGGTATGGCCGGATGAGTGCGGGCGAGGGCCGCTGATTCATACTCAGAGGCCATAGTGGCGCATCGTCAGCGCTGCTTAATATTAATCATGAATGTCTTTGGCTGTAATTTATTATTATAGCATCAAAGAACAATTGGCTGTAACTTCAGCTAACTTGTTTCCCTTTTTTCGCAATGAAAATGAGGGTAGGATATTGGAAGCAACGCATACCAAAAGTCTCAGATAAGATCTAGAATAATCTAGATAATTAGGACTGGCTGACCTCACGTGTCAGCTCTGCCAGTATTTGCTACAGATCAATATCGCGTATTGATTCGGAGCGGAAAATGCGGACTGGCTAGCATCGCGTGCTAGCTCGGCCGCGAAGCGTAAAGCATGCATGGTGCAGCCACGCTGGGTAGTGCGTTTTACTTCACATTCACTTGTTAAATTAATAACAAAAACATTTTTGAACTAACATGTCACTATAAGATAAATTTCGTTTAGCACGAAATAAAAACTTAACGGTTATATACTGTGGTTACTGCGTGCGTTGGAACGGCGCGCGCGCACAGACACGAATGAGCGACAGGCGGCTGGCAGTGCTGTGAGGCGTGGGAGGGAGTGAGGTTATTTACCTTCTCTTTCTTGCGCTAAACCTGTGTGCGAGTGAATGGACGCGTAGTAGGGCATACTACATGGTCAATTAAATCTCAGAGTCGAAGGCAGGACAATTGACATCAGTATCGTTTGTACAACCACCTCGACCTGAATCGCTCGTCGCTGACCAAAAGAACACGAGTAGAAGCCTGTACGAGTAAACCTTTCTATCCAGATTAATTAAAGAAGAATCATAATCATAAATGCAAGACAATATTAATTTGAGGTTATTGTATACATTTCTTTAAGGATTGAGATTTTTATTTATTAAACCTGTCAAGTTCAATCATCAAGGCATACAAAGGGGTGGATGACATGACAGAAAAGTTGACCTCAACTTTACCACTATCAATTTCAAATGAAACGATGTCAAATATGAAAGTAAATAATGTAGATGAGCGATCTACCAAATGAAAATAAAATAAGGATGTAAAAAAAGTCAGTAAAGTTAATTTAAGTTGCAATAATTACTTAATGAAATCAGTAAGCCTAACATGCACGCCTCGATCCCGTTTATCGCGTCGATAAATTAATTTTATTTCTTAAACAACCTGTTTTTACAAATATTTTCCACTTGATCCTTCCAAATTGCTTATAAAAACAAATGAATACAAAAAAGTCAGTAAAAAACTTTTGGAATATGATAAAAAATATGTTTGAAATTTATCGATTGCCGCGATAAATAATAAATGGGCGCGCATCTTAGGCCCGCTGGTACTGGTAGTATAATTTTAATATAAAACCATTTGTCCACACTTTTTCATATTTCTCCGATGGAGACTTTCATTTGTTAAAAATACAACCCTACTCATGGTGCGAGGACATGCACAAAAACTAAAGCATTGTACTCAACAATTTACATGCAACTCAAAGTTAACTCTGACATTCTAGAAATAGAGTTTAGAATGAACACACAATCTGGGCTGAAAGTTAACTTTTTCATACTAGCAACGGAATACAATTCTGAAAGACAAAAGGCGAAATTAACCGCTGACAGTATGCGGCTCTATCCATCCTTTAGTCGTAATTTGGTGTTTAAATACAGTTTGTGTTAGATTTTAAAGCTTTTGTTAGTTTAATTAGCTAATAAGTCTAATAAAAGCTAGTTATTTTGAACGAAGTTTAAAGAAGATTAATTTTAGTTGAAATATTTAATGGAATTCAGTCTTAATAAGTTGAGAAAGTTTCAATTAAAAATATAAGTTTGACGTTATTACTGAAATGTGAAAAATAAAATTCGTCAACTGCCCCAATCTATCCAAAAATGGATAAACAATTAAAAAGGGATGCAAAGGTAAAAAAGGATAAAATATTATCAGTCATGATGTTATATTTTTTTTATAATTCACGGAACAAAAGACTAATTGATAACCAATTTATTAATTAGTGTTACAGAAAACGAAATTAAATTAATTGGTTATCCAATGGAATTCATACGTTCATAAGCAAAAACAAACTCTATCTATGTAATTTTATTTAAAAAATCGCTGAATATAATATAATATAAATATAACAATAGCACAGTCTAACTAAATACAGTGCTTTGCACTTCAACTGTCATATATGAAATATGATATGTAATACGAGAAATAGAAGTCTACAATTACGAGTTCTTACCCACTTAATACGGAAAAAAAACCACCTTAGAAACATAAGGTCCTATGAATAATATTGGTACAGCTTTGTACTTGTTACTTGTTGGTTCAAAATAGTACTTATTTTATCTATTTATATTTTTCGAAGTTACATTTAATTAAAAAAAGGTAAATAAAAGTTTAGGGTACACAAAAAAATATGTTTTTTTCTAATTCGTATTTAAAATATATGTAAACTGAGAAACAGTAAGCTAAACTTGATATAACTGCATGTCCTTTCTAATGACTTAGGTGTTCTTTTAAAAGGCCAGTAGTATAATCTGGGTTAAAAGTTTCCTAAGTAGTTTTCGTATAGTTGGTTAAAAATAATTATAATAAATAAAATATTTTTGCTAGCATAAAAAACCTTATAAGGCATGCATTACAAAGAAATACAATTAAATCAAATTTCACCGAGAAAATCCCAACGTCGTTAGTGCACATCCTAATGAAACTCACTGGCCATCTTCAAAATTTCATTATCGGAAGCCCTTATCCTTTGACAGAATGAGGCAACCCGGCCGAAGGTCCGAAACTGAAGGTTAAAGAACTGAAAGAAAGTGATACCAAGACTAAGTAAATCAATCTCAGAAATTCACCTTCTGAGAAAAGATAATTCTTCCTGTCTACCTCCCGGAAAGGTGTCTCAAACCATCCGCAAAGAAATCTTACACTTAGCAGCACATCAATCAAAAACAGAAAACTTTCCGGAACGCAAGTCCCAGTGGAATCACAGGAAATCCCGCTAATTTGGAATATGGGGAAATTAAACGTAAAAACTGGGGAACACATTCCCAGCGTTATCAATGTAACGCCTCTCATTTATCACCGGGTTGAGGTATGGCGTATTATTCGTAGACAACATCACACCTTGAGGTCTGATTCTGGAGAGGTAGCGGAAGAAGGTGATCTTAAGTGGCTATTGTTCGCGTCGGAAGGGGAAAGGTACTTTTAAGATGAATAAAAAGATATTTTCATGAAATCGTATGTTTTATCATGAGCCGTAAACAAAATATAAACGTGTCAAAAAATAAAACAAAAAAGAATGATTCAATAAGCAATATTCTGAAATGGAGATTGGTTGGAATCAAAAACACTAGTACCTACACGTTCGAATAAGCTGTTAAGAAACAAGAAGCCGGCTTAATTAATTTTCATGAATAGGGTGTTGACTAACCAGTCAAATCAAGTATGTCTAATGGTTGGTCGCATCACTCAAAATCAGGTGAGATAGCCTAGTTCAGTTCACTTACTACTACTTACTAACACAAGTTAGTTACATCACTTGAAAACAGGTGGACTGTTTTTTATGATTTGTCTTTTTGGATTTGTCAAGGCCCCGAATAGGATACTGACCATAAAATGGGGCCGGAGCCGGGCTGGGCTGGAGGCAAAACGAAGTCCGCAGAGACAGCTAAAACGCTATCTCCCATCGCATGAGACAAAAGCAAACTTCAGCCCAGCAACCGGAACGCGTGAGTAACGTAACCAAGCTATATATAATATTGAGTGCAATATATCAAGGGTTGAACGTGTTTCTTCCACTGACGTATATTAGTGTTAGTACACACACGTATATCATTGTTAGTCCGCACATTTTGATTCCTTTATTTGGTGAGAGCGTTCTCTTGTACGTTGTCAAGAGAGTTGAAATGTTCACTGTAAATGTCGAAAATTTTTGTTGAAAATTATAAAAAGATATTTTTGAGTAACGTATATATATATAATAATTTATACTCAGTATTCTGCTAGTGCTGATGTTGCTGATCTATAGATTACTACTTTATGATTTTCACAAAAATAAAACGGCCTTTAAAATAATGACCAGAAAACGCTTTATGTGTATATAGACTGTTGGTATATATCATGAACCGACTCTAAAATAATTTGTTTCTCCTAAATAGAAGACGAATGCGTTATTTTAACCTTCATATTGTCAATTTTACCGACGTCAAATAAGGAATATTCGTCGATTATTATACAAAACGCCTAATTTAATAACGTCCTTTATTTGTCAGCAATCATTTATGCAAATGTCATTTTAAAATCGGTCGTTGTATACTTATTTAGTCGGATAAGTCTTATCTGACGTTGGTAAAATCGACTTAGAGTCAGGATTTTGATGGCGGTTTATTTTTTTAATTATTTATTTTTAGTTGTTAGAACTCATAACTCAAAAACTACTGACCCATTTTTGATAAAAGTTACATTATTCCCAAAATTAAACTATACCTAATGGAACGAAAAAAAAAACTCGTTATGTCTTATCGTTTTTGAGAAACCTTTGGGCAAACATACTAACATACCGATATACAAACATACACACACTCACGAAGCTTTGCAGACGTGATAAGCAGCCTTAAGAGATTTATATGTCACATACATACAGATCGAATTGAACACCTCCTTTTTTGAATTCGGTAAAGAGTGGAGATATGATAAATATACCAACGATCATTGTATGATTGAATTGATTCTTTATTTAATTAGCGATTTTCAATGAAAACAATGCGAGTCAAGTAATAAACCTTCAATAGCTTAAAAGTACAAGATTTTATTGGATTAAGTGAAACTCAAGTATGGTATTTAATTAGTGATTTGTAATTACAAAAGTCTGAATACGTTTTACAGATTTGTTTTATTAAACACTTAAGGAACTTTATAAAAAGAAAACGTATTCGTAAAATCTCATTTGTCAATCAAAAATAAAAATAATTACACTACTGTAGGCGCATGTAGGCGAGTCGTCCATTAGGTATTTCGTACTTAGTTGAAATAGCCAATAGCTTAAACAACCATAAGATAAATCGTTCGTTAGTCCAATTGATTTTAGTTAAAACAAAACTTAGGCAAATTAAATAGTCGTTGAGTCGTCCAATAGATAGATAGATATTTTAAATATAGTTATAATAATTAGAGTTGAAAATAAAATGATACGTAACCCACCAAACGCACTTTCAAAAAATAATAAAAAAAATTGCACTCCGGGAGTGCCGGCAGAAGTGAAAACTTGAATATCAACGTTGTGCATTTTTCATTTTTTGGAATAGTTAGGGAATAATTTTGAATGAATTGCTCTTATTATCAATATAAAAGTACTATCATTTTTGTGATAGAATACAATAATAATAATAATAATAATAATAATAATAATACAATAATAATAATAATAATAATAATAATTTTATAGAATACAATATTTATTTATTGCGCTATCGTACACCAACATTACAATTTATATTATATTAAATTACATTAAAAAGTTTCAACATCAAAAATCAACTTACATCCATAATTTCGCCAACCGTCTTACGGTTTTTCGATCAGCCCACGTGCCCTGACGCGGGTTTCACATTTTTCCCCCATCCCACAAAAGTGCTCAACGCCGCTAAAGAAGATTTCACTTCAAAAAAAAACTCAACACGTCATGATGTTATGAAGCAGAAGAATAAATTGTTCAAAAGAAAAAAGACTATAATAATCTACCCGAATAGTCTACCCATGTGTTCTTAAGCAAAAGTATTTTCTTTGAAAAGATGCATACGGCAATTCCGTTACGCTCAAATGGCGTATCCGTACCTATACCGCGACTGTAAACCCCAAACCCAATTTAAAAATTACCAACGCAATCATCAGGAGATGAACATTTAATGAATTACCCAAAGTACACTCGACAAAGTAAACCGTTTTAACAAAGTATAGCGTTGAGGAGACCGCTCATTACAATTTCTAATACAGTCCATATTTTTCCACCCTAATCGTCCTTGTTTGTCATGGTAGCATTATAGTTAGGGAGGCGAATAGGGGAATTTTCGGTAATACTCGAGCGTGGCAGTTTAAGATATGAGAGATACCTTGGACCTAATAGAACAACCTTGTAAAGTATTTAGCTCTATATGTAGTGACGCGCGCCTAGGATAGACGATCAGATTAGTAAAAAAAAATCGATAGTCTGTAATACTCGAGCGCGTCAGATTAAGATATTGCGGGTTGATTTTAGTGTTTTAAGACTAAATTTAACTAATCTGACGATAAGTCCTTGACGCCGCCGAGTTATAGGGTCGCGAACTTGTAAAAAAAAAACGTTAATCCGGCATTCTCGAGCGCGATTTTTTTTATTTTTATTTTGAAGAATATAATCTAAAACGTACTAAAAATACAAAATCTGCCGGTTTCCGCATGACCAGGAGTGTGGAGGAGCCATTTCGTCTTCCGAAAAACGGGTTGCGGCATATAAGTCGCGAACGATACATTTTACAAAAAAAATTTTTAAATAAACAAAAAGGTAATTTTATTTTACACAAAAAAGGTCTCTTTACATTTTTGTCTACAGTTAAAACTTTTTGACTTGAAGCTTCATAAAAACTCAAACTCCCGGTTTGTTGAGTATATCTTGAAAACTGAGGGTGTTAAAAAAATGATATGAAATAACGATGATTAAATTATGTTACTTTAATCTCAAAAAAAAAAAAAAATTCTAAAGCTTCTCGACAATTTTCGTCGACTTGGAAAAGGTTACGCGTATCTGTATACACAAGTATTATTAACATGTACAGTTTCATGTATGTATATTATTCAATAGCCTGTTGATCCTCAAATTGCT
Source organism: Pyrausta purpuralis (assembly GCA_963924145.1). Taxonomy (NCBI): domain Eukaryota; kingdom Metazoa; phylum Arthropoda; class Insecta; order Lepidoptera; family Crambidae; genus Pyrausta; species Pyrausta purpuralis. The sequence goes on along the minus strand of OZ001648.1, from coordinate 4,728,114 downwards.
TTTTGGACGTACCGTCAACAAAACGAAGTGAAGAATAATTAAAAAGAAAGAAGAAAGGAAAAAACAAGAAACCAAAAAACCTTTCCGGTCAGATTAAGAGAACCCACCAACATTTTTGTCAGATTAAGAAAATATGCTTTCAGGATACCGAGATGAACCTCCCCTATGAAAATCTGACGCGCTCGAGTATTTCAAAATAACTATTTTTTTTTGCATTTTCAAAAATTCATCATAACTTATGGTCACACCAAAATCGTCAGTTTTTTTTAAGGGAGCTTCCTTGGGGCCTACTTAACACCCCATCCAAAAATCTGACGCGCTCGAGTATTTTTATTTTTTTTGCATTTTTGACTACTTTATATGCCTACCCCCACCACGCAAACCGGCAGATTAGTATACCGTTGTTATCAGAGGCACTTGGGGCATACGTAGTATGAATATCTGACGCGCTCGAGAATGCCCAAGTAACTGTTTTTTTTTACATTTTTGAAAAACCGTACACGCCAAACCCACCGCTAAAATGGTTTTTACCATACGAGCTTTTCTTTTCGAAATTATTTTATCTTTCGATTTTGATAGGTCTCGACGGCGCCGTTGAATTACGCCATTTAGCTACCTCGCCTCCCTAACTATTACTTAGGGCGTGATAGAGATGGCTAACTGAAAAAGGAACAAAATCTTTTGGAGTAAGACCTGTCCCATTTTAAACAAAGAAATTGGGGAGGGGTAATTTCTTGAAGGAATTACTTGCCTTGGATTTGATTTATTGTTTCAGTTCTGTTTTGTGAGACGATAAGTTTGATTAGATTTTCCCGAGTAAGAAGAAGATAACTCAGCGAGCGAAACAGAGTGAATTAACATGTAAAAGCTATTAACATGATTCATCATCTATATATTTTTTTTAAATGCAATGCGAAACCATGTCCTAGTCTACCTTTTATACTTCCTTAAAAAAATGTGTGTTGCATCATGTGCCAATGTGAGTATTCAACTTGATCCTAGTTTACGGGACTGCATTGGCAGTATGATATGTTGACATCAGTTTTGCATGGGCGAACCCTTGATCGATACTGACGAATGTGTCTGGGTTACACAATTGAACAGTAAATAACGATTAAGCATTCAATCCGATTGAATGGTAACATTTCTAAACGATACGATTTATTAACATAAATCCGTGTCTAAATATCGGAAAAATATGTATCATCATAATCGTAATAAAAAAGAAAAGAAGTGCAAATAACAATGGTAACTTGTAGAATAGAATTCAAGGGCAATAGATAATTAAATGTATTAGTAAGGAAGTTTGAGATCACTAGCACAAGTGTTTTTTTTTTAAGATACTTTAAGAAAACATATTTGTTGTGTGTTTTCTTCAAATATAAAAATCCTACAACAATATGATAATGATATCATTTACCGAAACAAAAAAATGAATATTCAAAGTAATGAAATCATTTTTGTTGTAAGTATGTGATTGTTATATTTATTTATTTAAAAAGCAATTGCATTTATTGTACGAGGGTCAAACTGAAAGTTCTTAGAACTGGCCACTTATAAACAATATAATTAAAAAAATATTCTAAAATTTGAAAATAGAACTCTTTGCCAATATAACTGAGTATATATTTCATTCATTTGTCATTTGTTTTACGATTTGGCGGCAAATTGAAAATTGTCTGTGCCACGTCAACATGAATTTAACACGAGAAAATTTTCGTGCAATGATTTTTTATGACTTTCGATGTCATTTAAGTCAACAAGAAAGTTATGATAGACTACGATTGGCCTTTCACGATGAAGCCCCATCTCGTGCGACTGTTTACAACTGGTTTAATGAGTTTAAACGTGGTCGCACTAATCTCACTGATGATGTACGTGAGGGACGGCCTTCTACGGCGACGACTGAAAATAACATCTGTGTTGTGCGGCGTATGATAGAGACTGACAAAAGAGTGACCTATCAGCAGATTCGGACAAGCTTAGGCATTGGTATGAGTCAAGTGCGCAAAATCCTCCACGAACATTTAGCGGTCAAGAAGCTTTGCGCCCGGTGGATACCTCATAATTTGACTAAGGCTCAAAAACTTCATCGTGTGGATTGGTGCCGTAAAATGATTGAAAGATTTAACGGAGGTGACTCAAATGCTGTGTTCGACATACTAACAGGTGACGAAAGCTGGATTTACTGTTATGATCCTGAAACCAAAAGACAATCTGCTCAGTGGGTGTTTCCTTTCGAGGAGTTGCCAACTAAAGTGAAGAGAGATCGAAGTGCGGGAAAAAAAATGGTGGCCTCGTTCTTTGGAAGGATAGGTCATTTCGCAACAATTGTGTTAGAGGATCAAAAAACAGTTTCTGCAGAATGGTACACTACCAATTGTTTGCCACTTGTCTTGGAAAAAGTTCGAGAGAAACGACCTCGCAGTAGGATCCTCCTTCACCACGACAACGCCTCGTCGCACACCGCCAAGCGAACGATCGACTATTTGGCGACTTCAAACGTTGAATTACTGGGTCACCCGCCGTATAGCCCCGACCTCGCGCCTTGTGATTTTTATTTATTTCCAAAAATTAAAGAAAAACTTAAAGGAAAGCGGTTTATGAATGCTGAAGAAGCGGTGGCTGCGTATCGCGATGCCATTGAAGAGACCCCTAAGGACGAGTGGGCAAAGTGCTTTTCCCAGTGGTTCCATCGCATGCAGCGGTGTATTGACGTCAATGGACAATATTTTGAAAAGATATAATAAAACTAATAACTGGCTAATGTAATCAGTTTTTGATTTTCTAAGAACTTTCAGTTTGACCCTCGTAATGCCAATATCACTGTAGAAGCTTTTGTGATACGAACTTTCATATTTTTTTACATATTCTATATACCACATCTTCGGCATGGGGTCAAATTCCTTCAGAGAATTGTAGGTCACCCAATAACTGTTAACATTCGACTTACATCAAAGGTTACATCATCGCATCTATTTTGTTCTCTTGGTCGATAAATAACGATTCGATATCACTCTCCCGACCTTTGTCCGAGGTATTAGTGTAAAACATCCACTTTTCTTCACGGCGTGTAAGGTGGAATGCGCGATTTGTGTGACATACTGCCCTGGGGAGTTACTCCTTAGGACAGTATCTATCTATATTTTTTTATTAAGAAACAAATGAACGTCTCTTCAGCGCGCACTCAAAAGCAAAAAGAAGATTCTGTTGGATGACAAGATATGGGAAATGAATTTACTAACACTCCTTGAAATTGTCACGCATAAACCAGTAATACTAATAATTTTACTGCACTAAATAACGAGAGCCATTGACATGATCAACGATTAATGAATAACGAAAGAGAGAGAGGAAGTAAGTGACAGCAGGGGTCAAATACCTCAGTAAAATACGTTTTTATCACCTCATACGAGTATGACTTTGAGAATAAGACAGTGCTATCCCCTTTATATACGGGTTTTTTTTCAGGGTGGTGCCAAATTTGAGGAAGTGAATGAGTGAGTGAGTGAATGCCACCAATGCTTACAATTTTTTTAGGGTTCCGTAGCCGAATGGCAAAAAACGGAACCCTTATAGTTTCGTCAAGTCTGTCTGTCTGTCTGTCTGTCTGTCTGTCTGTCTGTCTGTCTGTCCGTCCGTATGTCACAGCCATTTTCTTCTGTAACTATAAGCATTACACTGTTGAAATTTGGTAGGAAGATGTATCCTACTAACCGCTTACCGATTCTCATACAAAAGATAAAAAATAATGATATTTAAGGGGGGGCTCCCATACATGAAACTAATACCAAAATTTTTTTTAGTCAAACCTATGCGTGTGGGGTGTCAATGGATAGGTGTTTAAAAATTACATTGAGGTTCCTAAAACCATTTTCTTTTGAAGTCTAACGTTTCATAGCTTGACGCTTCCAAAGTGGGAAAATGGGCGTCCCCCCCATCTAACTTCTAAATCAAGCAAGTGTAAATTTTGAAAAAATATGTGATGTAGATCTAATAAATACTTTCAAAGAAAATAAGTTCGGACGGGATCGAACGAGTAGTTTTAGAGATATAGCACATTTTCAACAACCGCAAACATAACTTTGTACTTCATACAAACACTATGAAAAACAAAGTTATATTTGCAGTCGACAAAATATTGTGGTATTTTATTTAGTAGAAGTAAGTGGATTTCCTAATTCAGTAAAAGTTGGCACGGAACCCTCAGTGCGCGAGTCCGACTCGCACTTAGCCGGTTTTGTTTACTATGGAGCCATCGTTCAAACCCTAGTTTTTCTGCATCTTCGTAATCATCGTCAATGTAGCTGACTGATTGTGTATGGGGCACCTGAAATTTATTTTAAGATTTTGACCATGGCTCCATAGTAAAAGTTGTTCATATTATCTCCTAAACTTTGACACCATCTTGCAAAGCCACCCTGTATAGTGAGCACCCCAGATTGGCACAAAGCTAGCAAACAATTAAAAACTGAGGAACAAAATAGAAAAAAAACTTTGCTTATTTTTCTTACCAAAGGTCTTCTTTAACCTACTCATCCGTGTGTCCACCGCAATAATGGAAAGCTGGCATAATAGATGGCGACGCGTTCTAAGGTAGCACGTTCTTTCATTTTTCGCTCGATCGATTAATCACCAATGTGCGTTCGCCCTTATGTTGGTATATCGACAAATGGCGCCGAATATTTGTCTTAGGACGCTCCGACTATTATGGGATATGTTGTATTCTGAATGTAGACGAGAATGTTATTTGTGTTCTATTTCAGGTAATAGAAGTTTCTCTTTAATCTGCTTTAATTGATCAACATAATATTTCTTTTTTCCAATTTTGACGATATCGTATGTGAATTAATTACGTCCTTTTATATGTCGGAAAATACGGTAATAAGGGCATGTTTCACCATTAGTAAATACGGACTAACTAACAAATAAATCAATTATGCAACAACATTCCATACGACGCACTGATAACGTTACTCTAAATTCATATGAAGTTGTAAAACGGGCCGTAAAAGTTGTCAGTAAACTAAAATAATAATAAAAAAAAATAAGGTTATTATCGTTCTGAAAATTCGATCTCAAGTCCAGATTAAAAATACAACATTCATGCAGGAGAAACCGTGGTGTATCGCTAGTTAAAACATAAATAGATTTATCCTGTCGAAGGGTATCGAAGGTTAGATGGCAATCGTTTAATAACCATACCTGTCGGGTCAAGTAATATGGGCCACGCCTCTTCTGGGCAAAATGATAAAGTGCTGACAGACGAGAGGTGATAGTTTTATTCAAATGTCACTCTCCCTATATACCTAAGCGGAGCACTTAAAGGATTCTTGTTACTTTCTGTTTGATTGATGTTTTGTGAGAAAAATATAAGAAAAGACACACGCCCACACACATACACATATTCATAGAGAGAAAGACTTTCAATTATATTACACGTCAAGTTAACTGATGACCGTTACTAAAATTTTGTAAATATAAAATGAAAATCTTTCATTGGCTGTAAGTCTTACATGTCTGTATTTTATGTTATTATCATTAAGAACTGTGGATTTTGCAATACAAATAAAATAAAATAAAGAGGATAGCCTTGATGATGCGCTGCTGGACTTGAAATGTAGGACTTATGGGTTGACCCTCCAGGATAGAAAACGATGGAATAACTAAGTAAATGCTATTCTATACAGTGATTTTGTACTGTTCATGAGTATACTAGGCAAGAAGTCTGCCAAAAGCAATTTTGAAGGAAATATTAAGACGTCCAAGACCTTCCTGACAATAATTAGATACGTTTTAAGCCAACACCTTTCCTAATGTTAGCGATGATCATTTAGCCCAAAAATAACCATAAACTCTTTTCTTGAAATGTGTCAAACAAAGCGTAGTATAGTTGTGTGGATAAAAAAGTGTCAAAAGGTCAATAAGTTTATATAGAATTGATTAGACAATCTATACCGAAGAGAGCTAACCTATTGCGAAGCAAAGTCGGGGCAACTCTCATGTTATCGACAAAACAAAGTATCAAGCAGAGGCGCTGACTTGTTGTGCGTTTTATAAAGCATTTATTAAGACTTTAGTTTCAGTGCTTTGTCGCCGAATAAGAATGGACAGGGTTTTTATTAAACTAAGCTCTTCCGGATGCAAATTCGTTTTGTGCAGTTGTATTCCCCTTTCCTGTTTAACACTAGTCGCCTTCTTTCTTTGTTCCCTTTTACAGTTATTACAAATAATTGCAGGAAAAGCTTTTTACTTAATTATGTTTTGAGACGGTGGAAACAGGCGTTTTGTTAAATCATAGTTGTAAAACAACACACAAAATATGAACTTTATGCTTTAAATTGCTCTGTGAGCTCACTTAAAAGGCATACACTTTATTTTCTTTAATTCTTTGCTAAGCAAATATTTGACATCGATTGCACTCGGTGTCAGATGTGGATGAGTTCCTTTGAAAATAACAAACAATATTTGAAACATTTTTAAGTTGGTCCTCTGTTAGTATTTAAATTCCTAAGGCCCACTCGCATATTCCAAATTAAGTATAATATTGTAAAAAGTCACCAAGTTTTTCTGTGTATGTTGTTGCCCCTATGAAACTAAAAGAAACAATGAACATAATTAAAACTTTAATGAAATCAGTGTCCTAATCCCTGATCCAAGTAAAAAAGGAGGTATTGAGAAAAAAATATAAATAACTATGGATGTAGAATCCTAATTAGAAACTCATTTACGCTTGGAACCTTATGTTATCGAATAAATTTATTTTACAAGTATCTGCCAGCCAGCAGCCTGCTCATCGCTCCGTCTACATCACCCCATAGAAACTTGCCGGTTAATCCTACGCCTGTTCAAATACTCGAGAACCTCTATTTGAACTAAACCCAAGGGACTCGCTAATTTGATTGGACTGAAGTATCTAGCCCGCTGAACAATACAACGCGAACGTGGCGTTCCGCTGTTTCGATATTAAACTACTTTGAATAACGTATAAAAATTGTGCCAAAAACTGTATGTTTTTTTTTGCAGGCAATTGAAATTTATACATTTTAAATCTGCACACTAAAATTGCAAAAAAAACACTATTTACTTCAGACAGAATCTGTTAATCAAAGATTATGATACCTACACAAAATTCATCAAACATAGTAATTTTCTTGTCGTTTCCACGATAGACAATCGATTCTACGTCACCTTTGGTTACCTATACTCCTGTCAAATTAAACATGAAAAGGGGGTCTTGCTTGCAACAGGTCAACTCGTTCTGAATTTGAATTTTAATATGTTAAAAAGGTCTAAACGAATATTGAAATACCAGATTTGCAACTTCCTAAGTGCTGTGCGAACGGCGCTGTGCTCGATAAACCATGAAACTTTCGGTCTATTTCCAGTTTTTTGCTCAATATCCTAGTAAAAATAGGGTCTCACCAGTATAGTTACTAAAAATAATTTCAAAGTCAACTTAATTTGCTACAATTTGAAACCAGAGTGAACTATAAAAGCCCTTAATTTCCACAATACAATTCATCGAAAATAGGCATAATTTTTTAAACGTTTAGGCATCGAAATAAAACATTTTTTTACGGATTGACATTTTTTTTAACGCTGTTAAGTGTTCGAAACGTCGGGATAAAATAATAAACTCACGAAAAGTTAATCCGTAAAAAAGTGTTTTATTTCGATGAATAATATTCGCGTAAACTTCAGAAACAAGTAGGTACGTTTAGGTATGTTATTGCAAAACCAATATTATTTGGAATGCTGGAAGCTGTATACTGTAATTCGGCGAATTCATATGACATGCACGAATATGTCGCTTTACCCCCAAATTTTAAGGTAGTTCGGCGTACAGGTAGAGTTTCCAATATGGATTTATTAATGTACGTTTCACTTTGACAGTCGCACGTAACGTTTGTCATAGAGTTCACCGCGGCCATCGAAACAGTTTTATTTTTACTTTTAGAACAGCACGCAGTATTTTTTATTTGGTCGTTAGGTGAGAACACAGGATAGTGTGAACATTTTGACACACGGCCCACCATTAAAATATGCGAACACCACAAAAAACACAACATAAAATCGAGAATCTCTCGTTTGAAGTTTTCCGCATAGGTTGCATTAACATGACTGCAATATCAATAGGTGAATCTTTAACACCTGGACTATAGATTTAAGGTTGTTAAATTATGCAATAGATTCTGGGAACAAATATCTATATTGTAAGCAGTCACGGCCAAATTCGGTCCCCCTTCATTTTTGTTCTATACGGAGTAAAGACGAATCCAACTAAGTACAAATTATGAAAATCGATTCACTCGTTCCATAATTACAGGTGGTGTAACTAACACGATTTTTAAATATAAACCCATAAAGATAAACATAAAATAAATTATCATAAGATGCATCTTTAACAGTGAAAGCTGATTTATTTACAGACAAGTTGGTTAGCTCTTTTAAATAAAATTGCATTGCAACAAATCGCGAATTTAAAAACTTAGCCCGAGTGCCACACCTGCTATCTAGAATTGGGCTAACTCCTTAGTTACTCGCAATTTGCTGATTAAATAAACAGACGTCTAACAAGTTTGTTTTCAGTGGAGGGAATTATTATATGGAGCAAATTAATACAACGCAGGGTCGACGTAGCGTGTGTTTTTTTCTGGTCACTTCGTGTGTTTGTTAGTAAAGGGAAATAGTAAGATCTTTATGTAGTTTTTACAAAACACTTTCGAAAAAATAAATTGATGATTAGTTAAAGCATCCTATGTATGATAGCATATATGCTATCATACATAGGAGCATATATGCTGGACATAATATGCATTTCTGCCTCGGTGGCGCAGCGGTAAGAGGGTCGCACTTTAAAGCGACGGCTGCGGCAGAGGTCCCGGGTTCGATCCCCGGGTCGGGCCCAAAAAAAATACCTGAGTTTTTATGTTCAGAAATTCTTAGGGTAGCCTGGAGTTTGGAAGTTGGCGGTGTTTCACCACCGTGCCTCGGAAAAGCACGTAAAGCCGTTAGTCCTGCGCCTGATCTCTCTCCGGTCGTGTCAGATTGCTGTCCCATCGGGCTATGAGAGTGAAAGGAATAGACCTGTGTTTGCGCACACACTTGTGCACTATAATATGTCCCGCGCAGTTGGCTAGTCGTTGTGACTGGCCACCGTAGTCGAAATCGGCTAGGGGGACTATTATATGCTGGACTGCCGTTATACTAGTTACTGTTACACAACCTCCGCAGGTGTTGTGCAAACGAATAAAGAAAAATAATCAATAAATAAATAAATGAAAATAATTTACTACTAACATAGGTGAAGCCCTTTATATCTACCAAATTGGACACCATTACACCAATCACATACATTGCTCTGATCCCAAAGTAAGTAGATTAATGCACTTGTGTTATGGAAATCAGAAACAACAGTGGTACCACAACACCCAGACATTTTTTTTATTTATATATTGACCCGACCGGGAATCGAACCCGGGACCTCAGTGCGGCGACGCCTTAATATCGTGCGTGCTTAGCCACTACACCACGGAGTTCGTCAAAAATTATGAATAATGTTACTTGATAAAATAAATAAACATATTATGAGTATTAAAGCAACTAAAGTGTTTTAATGTTACTCAAAAAATGTAGTGCTCTAGGATCATTATTATACAGAAAAAATTGGTTGCCTGTAAAGTCGGTATACGGGCGAAAGTTTTACGTGACAACGACTTTTTATGTCTGTCTCTCTCGTTCTTACGCGTGCCTCTCACTCGCTCTCAGTGCTGCGCGCGCGGGCCTCTCTCTCGTTCGGTGACTCATCGTAACGTTACCGAGCGTTACACTTTTTCATAAGTGACTCCCAGCCGCAACCTAATTTAAGACGTTGTCACGTCAAAACAATTGTTATTCGGGATAATACCCATTTTGTTACAAAAGACAAGACAAGTGTTTTTGTTACTCCTCGCAATATATTAAAAAAATGCTGAATCATACGTATTGTGACGTTATTTACAAAGATTTTTTATACGATGCACTTCATTTTTTTCCCAAGCTAAGTATTACAAACCTTCAAACAAAAAAAAGTGCCAGATTGGTGAACATAAAACCTTGTAAATATTAACCGGAGTAGAGTCACAACGAACTCAAGGCTAAAAAAAGAGACAAGTTTATAAATTTTAAATTAACCACAGCATCTGGTCCAAATAGTTTACCTTCCTAATTAAATAAGGCGCACTACACTCTTATCTGTATTTATTTATTCCAAGCCGACCCTACTTGGTTCCCAGAAAGTACTTTCTCCTTAATATTGTAAGCCAAAGAGGTTTATATACGAGCACTCATAATATATACAGTGTTAGCTACTGCTGTAGTGTAGAAGCACGTTAACAAACAATAGCGTGTAATATATTTTTAAATTTACGTAGAATTTAAAACGTGAAGAGATGAAATAACACAGCAAATTAAATAACCTATAAAATACAATTCCATGTTCTCCCGCCCGTCACCAATTTTTGTTGTGGAATTTGACTAACCCTTGAGGGTGTATATCACAACGGTATTAAAAAAGTGAACCCTGTCCTTTTTCATTTTAAGCACATTTATAAAACCTTTTTGTTTTATCACAAGTACTATTAAATACATATTTAAAAACTTGATTTATTACATGAAAGTCAGTTTTTATTCCACGATTTCGGATGTAAAAATTGAAATTAGTTCTTTACCTACACAGATTGAGCTTAAAAAAACGCATTAGCTCTCTACTTAACATAAAAAAATTCTTTCCTACACCCTCAGTCTACACTCAAAGTTGTTAGTCAATTTTTGAAGGCGGTTATTTTTTTAAATTATTGTAGTACAATATATCTTTAGTTATTTATCTATGTCTCAAAAACTACTGAACTGATTATTATAAACTCTAAATTTAAATATTCCTAATTGAACTTAAAAAGGATCATCTCGCTATGACTTATTTTTTTTGAGAAATTCGTACAAACATACAAATATACAAACATACACGGACGCACAGTAACATAATTTTGGAAACGTGTTTGGAAGTCTTTATAACCAACATACTCAAATATTATCTAATTCTAACAATATTACGTCATAGAATAGATCACCTCTTTTTTTTGAAGTCGGTAAAAACTATAACTTAAAATTAGCGATTCCACATTTGGAATATCAAATCTATTATAGCAATAATATTTGTGAACTTGGCTTGAAAGGTTCAACATTTTTTTATGATAAGAAAAAATCGTGTTACGTCCCTTTACAACACAGCAAAAGTCCACAGTATACAAAGTATTACATTATCAAAGGGATGATCTCCATATAGTGGTGTTATCGTATGAATTTATAAGTATCCGTGGTAACATGAAATCTATATTATGTTGATTAGAATGTTAACTAGAGTCCAGTGTTTAGAATATAGAGAATCACGGCCGACAATTAGGAAATGAGGTCGAACTAAGGAAATAATATTGATAAAAAGAAAGTTTATAAAACTAAAACCCGACTACTTAAAACACGCTCTAAAAAGTACGAAATAAGTAAATTGTCTTAAAGGACAGCTGTGGTTGTATGCCACTTAGATTTTATTTTATTATTATAATTAATCTGTTTTGCTACAGTCAGTGGCATACGACCACGGCTATCCTTTAAGACTATTTTCTTGTTTTGTACTTTTTAGAGCGTGTTTTAAGTGGTCGGGTTTTAGTTTTATAAACTTTCTTTTTATTTTACTTATTTCGGAGTTATGTAGATTTGTGTTAGGTATAATTATTATGCAGAGCAGACCTAATATAGTACTCAACACCTTACTAGTTAAAAAGTGAAATTATAAATTATTGAATTTATCAGGTGATTGCAAGCAAAGCCACTAGCAACAACTAATATTGTTTATAGATTTGAAGTGAGTTAAAAGAGTTCTTTCATTTGATACCCGACACGACACGACACCGTTTTTTTTGTTCTTTGCTTTAAGTCTCCTAGAGGGCGCTGTAGTCAATTTAACGTAACTTCATGTAGCCTTTAACCAGTGGACGATCTAGATGCTTCCAACGACACTCATTTGTCTAATTATGATAAATAGTTTAGTATTTATGAGGGAATAGAACATCCATACCCACATACATACTTATAGGTCAAAATCATAACCCTCCTTTTTGTTTCGCCGTAGTCAGGTAATAAAACCCTGAAAAGAAGAGGCATATGAGAGCACAGACCTTATTAAGTAACATTAAAGATTGGAAATCAGGCGTGGCAATTTTTCTACAATCACCAAGATTAACAAGCTAATCAAGAGATGTTATGAAAAGAAATCTTATTCAATCCAAATAATTTAAAATAAATTTTATTTTTACCCAAATATCATTTAAATGACTTGATTTGATCGATACGTTGATTGTGAGTGAACAACAATATAGTGTCAATCATCAAAGTCACGTATTATCTTATGCTATGTCCCAAAAATACTTTAAGTTGACTGAAAGATAACGCATTGAAGTATTAAGTACTCCAGCAAAACTATTAAAATGAAATGTTTCCGCATACGGTTTACTTGTGGAGACCTATTTACATTTTGCTCCTTCTGAAAGTGCCACAAACTTGCATGTTAAGTGCTTGATAATTTTTCAGCACTTTACTCCGCAAGAAATTTCTTCTTGGAAGTTTACTAGCTTTATGGGACACCCAGGAAAGCTTGTGAAACGCATAGTGATTTTTTTCTTCGACGACATTTACTTACCAAGTTGTTCAGACTAAGTACAGAAAATATATAAAGTTCAGTAGTGGTGATTTTTACCGACTTCAAAAATGGGGTAATCAATTAAAAAGTGTATGTGTGTGATTTCGTTGGAATTTCTAAATTATTTGAATATGTTGAGCTAGCAAGGCTTCCAAGCACGTGTACGAAATTTCGTTTGTGTATGTATGTTTGTCCACAGATTTATCAAAAACGTGATGATTCAGATTTCAACTTTGGTTACATTGTAAGTTACATTAAAGCGGTCTAGTAGTTTTTGAGATATGGGTAATACCTAAAAACCGGCCAAGTGCGAGTCGTACTCGCGCACTGAGGGTTCCGTGCCAACTTTAACTGAATTAGGGAATCCACTTACTTCCACTTTGTAAAATACTATAATATTTTAATGACAGCAAATGTAACTTTGTTTTTCATAGTGTTTGTATGAAGAACGAAATTATGTTTGCGGTTGTTGAAAATGTGCTTTAGCTCAAAAACTTCTCGTTCGATCCCGTTCAAACTAATTTTCGTTGAAAGTATTTGTTAAGATCTACATTATATTTTTTTTTTTTCAAAATTTACACTCGCTTAGTTTAGAAGTTAAAGGGGGGGGGGCGAAAATCTGTCATCCAATTCCACGTATGATGCGTTCAGGTCCTTTGTACTATCATTCGAATAATTTATAACACAATTCTAATAAAATAATTAACGAGCTGCGTAACTAGGAAAGAGCGTGGACAGATTTAAAGCGTCAATTAGTACCCCACCGGCTTCGCGCTAAAATTGTAACGGAGGGAGCCCAAAATAGTTTCATGGGTTCAAAGTTGCGATGTACGTTGACTGGATGCGACAGCGTTCTAAGGCTGCCGAATTAAAATTACACCTAGAAATTACCTTACCATAAATACTAGTATTTTGTGCTTTTGATTAGGTTATCGAATTAAATTAGACTTAATTATTTTGAAGTATCGATTAAAATTAAAATTTTGATTGTATTGAAGATTATTTGTTTAAAATAGAAAGATTATGAAGCAATTTACTACCTTTTTTGAATAAAAAAAAAGTAGCTCGTTTCGAATATCTGTTTAATAACACTAATAAAAATACTTTATTTCGCAAGTAAGGAACCAAGAAACAATAACATTACAGTCAAATCATTTGGACCATATTGGCGGTCTTATCGCTGGACGCGATCTCTTCCAGACAACCATGGGGTAGAGGAAACAACGTTTATCAGTGAGGTAGAAACGGTGTGTATTATACTTTAGTTTGATAAATTTAAAAGAGTTTTCATTTTTTTAATTCAGTCGAATTCAAATCTAGAACAAAATTAAATAAAGCCTGCAATATTAACAATAAATTGGAACTTAATTCAAATACGAACAATACGCTTCAAACAAATATTCATTACATTTTCGAGTGCTTTGAATTCTAAATCCTGTGAAAACATTTTCATTTAAATCAGAAGACCACTTTATAAATATTATACAATCATATCAGTGCTCCTCGACTTTTTTTGCAGTTATACACACAATGTCTCATCGTGTCAATCTTATTCTGCATCCGGCTAACGCCACGCAGCTGTCTCGATGTTTCTACTTGGGTTTTAAAATTTAGTTTTACGGAGAGCGAAAAATACGCCAAGACACGCGATCGTAAACCAGAGCTACACAGACAGTGGTCAACTAAACTCCCGTATTCATATCTATGACCTAACGTTTGCATACTTTATTCTAAACTTTTCTGTTTTTTAACATTATTTACGTGTGGCTATTAGGTTCATGGTCAATAATATTACCACGTTACATCAAATAAATTACTAATTATGTGTTCTTTTAACACTAAGTCTTTCTGTAAAATGTTGGAAACATTTTACCAAAATTGTTTAATGTCTTATACCCTACACTTTATATATTTTCTGTGTCAAAAGTAAATATTTAGTATTATCATCCTACGTTATCGATTGGTTTTGTCTAGAGTCAAATGCAAACCAATTTAAAATAAACGTTTGCTTTAGTTTTATCAAACTTTAGGATTGTCATATCCATAGGGCCACGTACTTGAAGAGCTGTGTTTATGACTACCCAAGAGCTTCCCGACGCTGAGTGAAATGCTTTCTAAGATGACTGTACTTGACCAATTTAGTACCAAACGTAGTTGATAGTGAGGTCGCATCCATGTAGAAATAGTTGATTATTCTATTAGGGAATAAAGTTGTATCTTATGACATCGCGCTATGAGAGTGAAAGGAATAGAGAGTGCTCCTGTGTTTGCGCACACACCTGTGCACTATAATATGTCCCGCGCAGTCGGCTAGTCGTTGTGACTGGCCACCGTAGACGAAATCGGCTAGGGGGACTACTATTACTATTATCTTATGACACGGGCTCTATCTTGATTCACGAGCAAAACGAAAGGAATATAATTTTGCCTCCCGAGGGAAGCGAGGAAGGTATCAGTTTTACTACCTAACGTAAGCGGGGGAGGTAATACAGAAATAATCTTGAGTGTAACGAGGGATTAAAGCTGGCCCAAGACAAAGAAAACTTTATTAAGATTATCTACTAAGTTCATACTAATTTTCACTTGAACGCCCGCAATACTGTTTTGAATATTTACCATTCAATATAAATACAATGCAGTTTAGAATTATTTTAATCTGAAAGAAATTGCGCGCCTTTTAACAAATCAAATAGATGTTACGAATAATTTATTTTTCAAAACGAGTTACTGCTCATGTAATGGCCGTGATATTTTTAGTCATTTCTGCAATGTTATAAGCCTTTCAAGTACTCTGGCTTGCAACAATGTGTTCCATGATTTGATAGTAAATTGTGTGTTATTCATGTTTGGTATTGTCAAGATAAGTGCGTCATATTGAACAGTATTTATTGGACCTAGGTTAAACTTACTACATTTATGCAATAACCTTATTACTTACGTCATGTTTGTGCCATGTTTTTAAATAAAGCTGAGCTTATGGATTGCATTCGCGAGCACTACAGTGAACTATTGAATGGCTAAAAACTCAGTACTCTTAGAAGTTTTATTACGAGGATTTTCCATGCATATTTATCATGATCGTTATCAGCCGAAGAACATCCATTGTTGAACATAGGTTTCCCTCACGTTTCCACAGCAACGGGTTGTGAGTAGTCTGCATCCAGTGTGATCCTGCGATCTTTACAAGGTCGTATGACTATCTTGTCGGTTGACGTTCT
The DNA here is from genome assembly GCA_963924145.1 of Pyrausta purpuralis. NCBI lineage: Eukaryota > Metazoa > Arthropoda > Insecta > Lepidoptera > Crambidae > Pyrausta > Pyrausta purpuralis. The sequence continues at coordinate 4,712,160 of OZ001648.1, read as the reverse complement.
ATATTGCGCCTTTGGTCGAACAGTACCCAATCAAGAACTTTTGTGCCCCAACGGCCATCAGTTCTTTGCGCTGTACGACCGCGCCGTAGGTTGTTTCACTTCGGTATCACAACCAAAGCGCTGCTACCACTGCGCTATGAGCACCTCGCACCTCTACTAGACCATTATACTTTTCATGGGACAACTTATATCCTAAAGTGAAACTGGGGTCTTGGATAACTAAGTAAATCCTCATTGTTACATTCTCACCCGAATTTGGACCCGTCAGAAAAAATATAATTAAACTCAGTTATTCAGGAATACAAATGATTCATTCTTTTGCTTTTCATAATATATTATATTAACAACTAAATTGATTTTTTTAGGATACAGCAGGCTTGCATTAATTGACAATCAACGTGAAAGATAAAGACGAATTCAGCCGAATCAAATGCCTACACAACCATAAACTTAAAGTTACCAAAGCGTAGTCAAAAAAATAAAATAAAGTAAACAATTAGAAAATGCTTCGATTCTTGAGAAACCAATCATCGAAACGCTCCAAAACCCAATCAAACTCAGAACCATTACAGCGAGAAACCTGCCAATTTCAATCGTTTCTACAATTTCATGGACGTAACTTGCAAAGAGCTTATAACGCGTTCCCAAAACCTAGTTCACAATGGAGCCACTCTAAACACCAATACAATTACTCCTCTCCAAGTCAACCCTTCCACATTACGCCGGAAAGCGGAACGGACCGGAATGAACCGGTTCGATCTGGCCAGATCCGGCTTTAATCATTATAATCGGCTGCGGTGGACCGCAATCGGTGAGTGGAATCGATTGTGCGAGTGCCGCGACCCGTACGGTGAGGGATGAGGGTGTTACAAGAATCGACGTGTTAGTAAGACCTAAAGCTTGTGTCGTTGACTGTACAAAGTCAGTGACGGAAATGCTTTTTGGTTTTTGCTTTGGTGTTGTGTGATTTGCAAAGTGCGCTGTAAATGGTCATCTGTCTCTTATGCGAAAGATTCAGTGCAATCCTAATGAACGCTTATTTATGTCATATATTTAAATTGACATTTATTTTATTTTCTTGTGCGCATGATGTTTTCTTCGCGCTATTAAACTTAGTTCAAAAATCATTGAAAAAATCCATGCCCACTTTAAATATCGAAACTAAAAAAGGAAGATTATACGTCGGAGCAAGGTACTTGGTGAAATAGTATGATAAATTTAGTTTTAAGAATGGATTTTCTTCTGATTTTTAACAGCTAACAGATGAAGATCAAGAACTAAACCACTTTTTTTTCTTTTCATTTTTGATGTGTTGATTTTATTATCCAAGTAATTCAAAAAGTATATAAAATACTACAAGTCTTTATAATGCTCGCACTTTAACATTATGCATTAAAAAAGTACACTTTCAAGCAATTTACTTTAACATTTGTTGCCGCATCACGCGGTACAGTCGCAACGTAACTGCTTTACGTAGTCCCACTTAGAAATGGAATAACGCTTTGGAGTCAAGAACAAAAGCGCACCCAAAAAAGTTTTTTTATTATTATTTCCGCGTAAATATTAACAAATCTTGATTGTATAGCACGCAAACCTATAATTATATTATAAAGAGGAAAAAATATGTTAAAATATATAACGGCTGCCCCGGGCGGGACGGGGCCAGGGGCAAAACGAAGTTCACTGGAACGGCTAGTAACTAAATCAAATAAAAATAAATAGTTGGTACTGATTCTTTATTGTTTGCCATACTTATTCTTCCGTCTCCTTTACCATTTGTAATCGGTTTACATCAAAGACGAGATGTCTTACCATTCTTATTGTATCACAGATTGTTTATTACTTCAATAAAGTAGTTCAAAGTTGTTGCCCATAATTTCCTGCTACGTATTCCTCCATTGTGTACAGTCGCACAGAGAAGTGACTCTCGGCTGCAACATTTCGCCGGCCAGAGGCAATAAACACGCGCGCTTTGTGTTCGCGCACAGAAATACTTTTCCGTGCGACTGTCTACGTTCAGTTTTACTTCAATTAAAAAATTGGTTCAAAAATTCAAACCCGTGGGCTGATACCCACGATAGGTTGTTACAATATATTTTTTATGGATTGTAGCCAAAGGCATTGAGATTTAAATATATTTTTTAAACTGAACTAACATGGTCATATATGATAGTTTGATGTGATTAATAAGTACTATTAAATTCATTGCCGCTCATGAGCCAAATCGCTTGCATATGGTGACGTCATTGTAGTGACGTCCGTGTTTGTGACGTGTGTAGAAGCAAATCGCTTAACTGCTACGTTGATGGGTAGCGGAGACCATAACCAAACATGGTACTATCCCGCACCTATAAAGTTGTCTTTCTTAATTCATATAAACCATACAATTTCATTTAAGTAAATAATGTTACGTGAACTTATGTTTCAATTATTTAACCGAAGAATATGAATACCAAATTCAGGTTTTACTTAAATACAAAGCTTTTCTTTAAATTACGTACCTCATCGTTTTGGGTTGTGAAGTAATTATTTTATCTTGTTTTATTTTACAAAGTCTATAGCCAATTACATTTCTGTTATTTATTGAATGTCACAGAGCACCAATCACAGAGTGCGTATCGTTTTAGCAGAATATCTGCCCTTACAAAACTTTTAATATAAAGTATTGTAGACCGGTTTGCTGTTTTTCTTTTTAAGACGCGGGCGCCCGCAGCGGGCCATCTGAACCGCGAGATACGATTTGTTTTAAAAGTGGCGAATCACTTTTCCAAGTAGCTGTTACTTGTTAAAGTAGTACGGCAACCGTTTAAATAAGGCTGCTGTTATAAATGTGCGCATATAACTTTGCTGTAAATAGATTGTGGATACGGTAGTTGGAACACTTATTCTGGAGTTTGCTTTGACAGAATTGTCTGTGTCTTATCTCGAAGCGCTAGTAGGGCGCAAAAGGTAAGGAGACATGTTCTAGCCCCATATGGGCCATAACTGATTGATATTAACTAATTAATTGACGTTCATAAGTAGCATTTTGTGTCCTAAATTGAATAAATTATTTTAGACTTGAACTTTTGACTTTGATAAAGTTTTCCAAGAGAATTTCATGCCTCGGGTTATTTAACAATTGGACACACGTCTTTGTCTTCTTCTGTTTGTTACGGTCTAGTGGTGACCCGTTATACCTGCATTTTTTTTATCGAAATACCTCAATACTATTGTTGTAAAATTCACCTCGTTACTTTTTTTAACAAAGTTTAGTCATCATTACGAATACTACAACAAGGAATAGATAGATATGTCATTTACCCAAATCGGTTCAGTACTTAAGTCACTGATATGAATCCCACATACATAAACAGCTTAAATCATACCCCTTTCATTTGGCTTTGGCGTAGTCAGGTGCTTTTATAGGACCTTCACCAATGACGCAAAGTACAACGTCACCCGACAAGATGGTTTTTTTTATTATATTATTACAACAATACCACAGCTCTTCTAGGAGTTAGATTGCGTAAGTTCAAGCACACGTTTTTTAAATGTTTTTTTACTTAGGTGAAATGGATCTACTGAAAGAAAATGTTTGTTATAATATGATCGCAATATGCGGCAAACAATAGATTTTTTTGCATAAATCGTTCGCGTGAAAGGTACAGAGAATAGAGTAGATACTGTGTGGCGAGTCCGAATTGACGGCGCATGTAATTTTAAGATCAGCGACGTCAGGTCAGTGGAGTCTATCGAACCGCTACATACAGCGTACAAAAAAGACATATCCAAAACAGTGCGCCTGCTTTCAAGAGGTACCACCCTATGATAGTTACACGAATCCTTATAATCCTTATTTTTTTAAATGATCTATAATTTAAATGCTTCGTAAATTTCTATTGTATTAATTCGATCTTTTCCCTGTATACCAGATAATTGATAGACGACTTTGTAAAGATCGCAGGATCAAACAGACCGTTTATGAGCAATCACTGTGTCACCCAGTCTTTTGGGTGACAATGATGATAACACCAAGTTTCTAAAATTTTGATAGGCTGGTAACCGAAAAAAGTAAATAAAACAGCAAACTGTATTTCAGAAAAAAAAACTTTATCATACAGTCAGTCGAAAATCCTCTGAAACGAAGTTAGAACCAGCGTCAAAATTCAATTGCCACTATTCCGGAATAACTATATCCATAACTATAGCCAATATACGCACGTATCGCCAATAGAATAAAACTCCACGGTAATACCCGTTAGCTAAAAATAGCTTTGGATATTGAAAATAATAGAATGGAAATATTTGCAAAGATTTCATATGGCAATGGCATGCGGAAGGGACTGCGATATTACAGATGTATTACAATAGAGAATATTCGAATTATTAATTTGTTTGTGTTTGTGCCATAGTCGGTTTATAAGAGCTACTTCTTTACAATATTTTATTTTTATTTTCCTTAACTATTATATTTATTATTATCACAGTGCAACTGCCCAATCTATACTAATATTATAAAGCTGAAGAGTTTGTTAGTTTGTTTGTTTGTTTGTTTGTTTGTTTGAACGCGCTAATCTCAAAAACTACTGGCCCGATTTGAAAAATTTTTTTTACGTTGGATAGTCCATTTATCGAGGAAGGCTTTAGGCTATATAACATAAAGATACGACTCATAAGACCACAGCAGCAATGAAAAATGTTGCGAAAACGGGAGAAAGATATTCCTTTTGAGAGCTTCCGCTGCATACGCTGCAGAAACCGCTTAAGTTACACAAAAATCATGTATGACAGGATTGTTCAGCATTAAAAGTTCTAAAATAAAGTCCGCGACAGCATATGTCTATCTTTTATGGTTGACTTACTACAACCAACATATACTTAAAAAAAACTGTGAAAGCACTCCGGGAGTGCCGGCAGAAGTGAAAACTTAAATATCAACGTTGTGCATTTTTGATTTTTTGGAATAGTTATTATCAATATAAAAGTACTATCATTTTTGTGATAGAATACAATAATAATAATAATAATAATAAAAATAATACAATAATAATAATAATAATATAATATTTTTATAGAATACAATATTTATTTATTGCGCTATCGTACACAAACATTACAATTTATATTATATTAAATGCCATTTAAAAAGTTTATCTCTCAGAAAAATCAACTTACATCCATAATTTCGCCAACCGTCTTACGGTTTTTCGATCAGCCCACGTGTTCTGACGCGAGTTTCACATTTTTCCCCCATCCCACAAAAGTGCTCAACGCCGCTAAAGAAGTTTTCACTTCAAAAATTAGCACACGTGTTTGGAAGCCTTACTAGATCAACACACTCAAATCTATACTAATATTATAAAGCTGAAGAGTTTGTTTGTTTGTTTGTTTGTTTGTTTGAACGCGCTAATCTCAGAAACTACTGGCCCGATTTGAAAATTTTTTTTAAGTTGGATAGTCCATTTATTGAGGAGGGCTTTAGGCTATATAACATAAAGATACGACTCACAAGACCACAGCAGCAATGAAAAATGTTGCGAAAACGGGAGAAAGATATTCCTTTTGAGAGCTTCCGCTGCGTACGCTGCGGAAACCGCTAAAGTTACACAAAAATCATGTATGACAAGATTGTTTAGCATTAAGAGTTCTATAATAAAGTCCGCGACAGCATATGTCTATCTTTTATGGTTGACTTACTACAACCTTTTTTATGTTATTAAATTTGTAAAAAAATAATGCATCATTTTTAGAGGTGTATTATACACACAGGTATTTATTCTTATCAAAATAAATACATTTATCATCCCGAGCATTTCATTTAGAACAAAGTTGCCCTTTATATCATTTGATTCCAATAAATATCTTAGGAGCTATCACAGTTTTAACATAACTCCGCACCAAAATAATGTTCGCAGCTTAAGTACAACGTGCGCTTGCGCTAATTATATTATAAAGCTGAGTTTGTTGGTTTGAACGCGCTTATCTCAGGAAGTGCTAAACCGATTTGAAAAAATATTTCTGTCTTAGATAGCTTATTTATTGAGAAAGGCTTTAGGATATAAAACTTCACGCTGCGACGGGAGGGGAGGGCGCAAACTCAAAACGCGCGGACGAAGTCGCGGGGGACCGCTAGTATATTATAAAGCTGAAGAGTTTGTTTGTTTGAACGCGCTTATCTCAGGAACTGCTGGACCGATTTGAAAAAATATATCTGTGTTGGATAGCTTATTTATCGAGAAAGGCTTTAGGATATAAATTATGACGCTGCGACGGGAGGGGACGGAGCAAACTCAAAACGCGCGGACGAAGTCGCGGGGGACTGCTAGTTAATAGCATAAAACTCAACAGCTAATAAAAAAAACGTCTAGCACTTTAAATATCGAACTTTGTGAAATCATTATCCACTTGAGATTATTGCACGGCTAATCACATAATTATTTTTAACTAGGTAATTATGGGACGTAAGGGAGCTTAACCAAGACCCAAAGCTCCAAGCCAACCTCACCTTCACGCGGTGCGTCCTGTTTCAACAGACGAGGCTCTGGCGACCGACCGATGGCGGGATAACCATCCAACAAAAGGCGCAGTAAAATGTTGAGCTGTGACGGGCAGCAGCGTCACAGCTGCAAGGGGCTGCGCCTCTGCGCTCGCCAACCCGCCTGCCAAGCGTGGCGAGTACTGGCAAATACCCTCCTCATATGTTAGTACACAAAAAAACCAGGCCCCCAGTCTCCGGCAGCTCCGCTATTCCTGATTCCGGTAGCGGTCACGGTAACGGCGGGGCAGGGGGTGCTAAGAATCCCCGGAGGCGATCTCGCTACCACCCCCAACGACAACTGGCCCTGGTAACTTATAACGCGTGCACACTGAGGACAGACGAGAAGTTGCTCGAGCTGGAGGAAGAATTGAGCAGGTTACATTGGGACATTGTGGGTTTATCAGAAGTCCGTAGAGAGGGCGAGGACACGATAACTCTGAAGTCTGGCAACCTGCTCTTCTACCGGGAGGGTGACCAAAAGTCCCAAGGTGGTGTTGGGTTTCTTGTCCACAGGTCCCTCGTAAACAACATCGTAACCATCGAGAGTGTGTCGAACAGGGTGATATACCTTATACTCAGAATAACCGAAAGGTATTCGCTGAAGGTCATACAGGTATATGCACCGACCTCGAAACACCCGGATGAAGAGGTGGAGGAAATGTATGAGGACGTAAGTAGAGCCATACACACTTCCAAAACCTATTTCACTGTTGTTATGGGGGACTTCAACGCAAAACTCGGCAAGCGAGGCGAGGATGAGTTGAAAGTGGGACCTTTTGGATATGGTCAAAGGAACGCCAGGGGAAATAGGCTGGCCGACTTTCTGGAGAAGGAGGGACTCTTTGCGATGAACTCTTTCTTCCAGAAGCCGCCTCAAAGGAAATGGACCTGGCTGAGTCCGGATGGCAAGACGAGAAATGAGATAGACTTCATCATGACCACCAAGAGACGGTTATTCAATGATGTCTCCGTGATCAACAGGGTAAAAACCGGTAGTGATCACCGTATGGTCCGAGGCATATTGAATATAAATGTCAAATTGGAAAGGTCCCGCTTGATGAAGTCCACGCTCCGACCTACTCGTGCCCATATCCAAAATCCCGAGAGCTTTCAACTCGAGTTGTCAAACCGCTTTGATTGCCTAGAGAATTGCGTATCAGTGGACGAAATAAACAACGGGTTTGTGGAAACTGTCCAAACGGTCGGATCTAAGTTTTTTAGACCTGGCCGTAAAAATAGACCTCAAAAACTCTCGGTCCACACTCTCGACCTTATGGCAGAACGTCGATCTATGGCACTGCAGACCTCCGTTAATGCTCAAACCTACAGGCAGCTTAATAGACGAATAATGAAATCTCTGCGACATGACATTCGTTCCTTTAACACGACTAGTGTTAAAGAAACAATAGAGCGAAACCAAGGCTCCAAAGTGTTTGCAAGGGACATGTCTATTGGGCAAAGCCTGTTGACGAAGCTTAAGACGGAGGACGGCAGTGTAGCGTCGACGAAAGCAGAGGTTTTGAGGGAGATCGAAAGGTTTTATGGACAGTTGTACACCTCAGTAGCCAAACCCGTTGATAGCTCGACCGGAGATCCACGAGCTATCCTGACCTGACACTACACTGAAGACATCCCGGACATCAGCCTCTACGAGATTAGGATGGCCCTGAAACAGCTTAAAAACAATAAGGCACCTGGCAAGGACGGAATCACAGCAGAGCTCCTGAAAGCGGGTGGAACACCGGTACTTAAAGTCCTTCAGAGACTCTTTAATTCCGTTCTGCTAGAGGGCATCACGCCTGAGGCATGGAACAGGAGTGTGGTGGTGTTGTTTTTCAAAAAAGGAGACAAAACCTTATTGAAGAACTATAGACCCATCTCACTCCTGAGCCATGTCTACAAGCTGTTCTCAAGGGTCATCACGAATCGTCTCGCACGTAGGTTTGATGACTTCCAGCCTCCCGAACAAGCCGGATTCCGAAAAGGCTACAGTACCATAGACCACATTCATACGCTAAGGCAAATTATACAGAAGTCCGAGGAGTATAATATGCCTCTATGTTTAGCTTTTGTGGACTATGAGAAGGCCTTTGATTCGATCGAAACTTGGGCGGTGCTTCGGTCTCTTCAGCGGTGTCACATAGACTATAGGTATATAGAGGTGTTAAAGTGTCTATATAACAACGCCACCATGTCGGTCCGAGTACAGGAACAGAATACGAGGGCGATTCCATTGCGAAGAGGTGTAAGACAGGGCGATGTTATATCTCCGAAACTGTTTACAGCGGCATTGGAAGACGCCTTCAAGCTCCTGGAATGGGAAGGATTCGGCATCTCCGTCAATGGCGAATACATAACACACCTTCGGTTTGCCGATGATATAGTCGTTGTGGCAAAGACGCTGGATGATCTAGGCACTATGCTCGAAGACCTCGACCGAGTATCCCAACAAGTGGGTCTCAAAATGAACATGGAGAAGACGAAAATTATGTCGAGTTCCCTTGTTGTACCCACTCCAGTATCCATTGGGAACTCAACTCTCGAAGTTGTCGACGAGTACGTCTACCTGGGACAAGTGATCCAATTGGGTAGGTCCAACTTCGAGAAAGAGGTCAATCGACGAATCCAACTCGGCTGGGCAGCGTTCGGGAAACTGCGCAAGAGCGTCTTCTCGTCTCAATTACCTCAGTGTCTGAAGACGAAAGTCTTCAATCAGTGTGTGTTACCAGTGATGACATACGGATCCGAAACGTGGTCTCTTACTATGGGCCTTATAATGAAGCTCAAAATTACACAACGAGCGATGGAGCGGGCTATGCTCGGTGTTTCTCTACGAGATCGAATCAGAAACGAAGAGATACGTAGAAGAACCAAGGTAACGGACATAGCCTTGAGAATCAGTAAGCTTAAGTGGCAGTGGGCAGGGCACATAGCGCGAAGAACTGATGGCCGTTGGGGCAGGAAAGTTCTAGATTGGAGACCCTTCGACCAAAGACGCAGCGTAGGACGTCCACCAACAAGATGGACAGACGACCTTAAAAAGATCGCAGGATCAAACTGGATGCAGACCGCTAGTGATCGGTCGCTGTGGAAAGCCGTGGGGGAGGCCTATGTTCAGCAGTGGACGTCCTTTGGCTGATTATGATGATGATGATGATGGAGGTAATTATGCTCTCAGACACGAAAGTAACGAATATTCTGCAAGAATATTATCTTTGTATCGAGGCAAATAAATGTCACTGAAAGTATATCACACTTAATTAATTAAAAAAATGATAACATATAATCCAGTCCATTAAGTACTTTATCAGTAGTATCGCGATTTACAGATCAGTTTTGAAATTGCAAAGCCACTCAAAGTTATTTCGAAAATTAAATAATTATAGTACAGCGAAAGATTGTTTATTTAATTGTTTCATTACGTGGCCCGACATGTAGGTGATAGGTAGCTGATATATAAAGCTGAACTGACTAAATTTATATTAAAAATAAATTTTATTTATAACAACTAATATAAGTTTGAGAATAGAGGGCTTCCACTATTCTCAAAATAATATTAGTTCTATAACATCTTGCCCTCCGCCGCAAATCCTTGTAACCGTAGCTAGCGCGTTGGCATTGCCAGCGAGCCAGTGCGCCAAGGTTCGATTCCGGCGATAAGATTAAACAATGCATTTGTGGATTTTGAAGATGGATCGCCCGTTTGCGAAGACAACTGTGCTGTTTAAGGAAGTGTTGTTGTTTATTAGGTGAATGAAGCTTGGTTCAAAGAGATATAGTAAGATACTTTATTTCTTCTATAATAATGTCACAATAAAATATTACTGTTTTTTTTTTCAGGAAATTTATCTGGATTTAGAAGAATATTAATCATCATAGTAAATATTTCATTTTAAAAAGAGAAACAACTTCTGGCCGCCTTTTATGTAAATTCAACCTATGATACGGACAAGCGCAGATAAGTTCCCATCGACGCCTACAGTTTCTTAAATTTTATTTTGGACACCAATCACATACATTGCTCTGATCCCAAAGTAAGTAGCCAATGCACTTGTGTTATGGAAATCAGACACAACGGTGGCACCACAACAGCCAGGCCCGGGACAATATTATAGAAAATTATGATTTCCAAATTTTATAAAGATAATACGTAAGTTATAATTAAGATATTAATATTAATAAAATATTAATATTGGCAAAGAGCTGAGTGGAGACCAATTTGGTCACACATTATAATTTTATTTTGCATTTTACTTACTTCCTCAGGTGTTTTATTTTTTCTATCATGTTTGTATTTTATATACCAAATAAAACAGTTTTCTTTCTTTCTTTCTATTTCTACATTGACCCGACGGGGATTCGAACCCTTGACCCTGGAGCAGCGACACCTTGAAACCCAGCGTGCTTAGCCAATATACCACGGTGGTCCTCAGATGATGCGCTTTTTAGGCTAGAAAACAAACTTACATGAGTTTGGCATCACCTTAAGTTGAATTTTATAAAATTACTAGCGGACCCAGCAAACTTTGTTTCGCCGCCCGACCCCGTCCCGCCCCAGCCCCGTCCCGCCGAGTCCCGTAATAAAAGTTAAACATTCCCAGCGAATTTTGTTTCGCCCTTAAATTACTAAAATGGCTATAAAAAAATAAGGTTTGATCGTAGAAGGGTGAAAATTGAGGATTGTATGTATTTTTGTATGTTGTATCATAATAAAATAGAAATTAAAAATTTTGTCTAAAAAATAAATAAAAAATTTAGGGTTGGACTACCCCTAACATTTAGAGGGATGAAAAATAGATGTTGGCCGATTCTCATAGATACCGGATAAGCACAAAAAATTTCATCGGAATCGGTCAAGCCGTTTCGGAGGAGTATGGCAACGAAAACTGTGACACGAGAATTTTATATATTAAGATTTTTCATTATATTTCCGCTAAGCTATACGTGGCATCCTCATAGAGTATCCTCATGGAGTCCTCGTGTAGTGGCGAAACGCGTCGAGGTTTTTTGCACGTTGGTGTTGGGTACTGATAATTTGCATCAGCTGTGCATACAATAATCTAACACATGCGTATTGAGAGAGGGCAGGCGGTGCATCCTGCATATGTCTGAACTAATACTCAAATAATATAATAAAATTCAACTTAATAATGGATTCCGCGAAGTTACGCCTGATTTCATTAATTATCACTCCAGCTTTCTTGTAAATGCTAATACATATCTGCTGTGCAGCTTTGGTGACGATTTTTCATAAATTTTCAATGTAAAGGTCATTGATGTATTCCATCAAAATTCATACAACGTAATTACCATTTTAACAACAAAATTTACAGTCGGCCAGCAAATTCCGTGCACGCAACAGGAAAGTTGGTGGATATCGATTAGGCCGACTGTCCTTAGCACCCAATAAATATGCTAATACACTGACAATACAGGGTGTCTTGATAGCCTTCGGAAAAATCCGCATCGAAACAGCCTCTATTATTGATTTATACATACAAAACGCCATTTTAGATTTATACATCTAAAACGGTGAAGCTGTAGCATTATTCGTCTGAGCTATAAAAATACTAAAGTTAGTTACTGATACATTATTTAAAGTATGTTTTTCTTTGCAAGTCTTATATTGTAAACAAAATTTTTATAACTTTTTAAATAATCTATCGTTGAATAAAATTCAATAACTATTTTTGCATGCTAATTTTTGGTGAAACATATGAACCTATGCTGTTAAACAAGATTATTTAGTATACAATGGTTTCCGCAAATCAACGTTTGACTTTGACTTTCTAATTTTGGATTCTACACCCGGTATAGTCCGCAAGGAAAATTTCTCCATAAACTCAACATGGAAATTGAAAACATTTTTCGTTAATTAAATTTGTGCTCAGCCGAATATTTCCGGAGTTTTATTATGTATTAATATAACTTCAAACGCTACCCGCAAAAAAGATATAACGTCTGATAAATTTTTATTTTCCGATTTAATTGAAAACAGAATATTCATGATTTGCGTGAGTAACGTGATTAATGTTTAATATTGAATTCATTAAATGACAAAAAATATAGAACACTTGGGTTTCATCAGCAAGAGGAAATTATATGATGTAACTAGTGGCAAGATCGGTTCAGCCGTTCTTTAGTTATAAATAGTGTAACTAACATGACTTTCTTTTATATACATGGATTAAAAAAAACAGTTTCACGACTTGTAATGAACTGGGGAACTTGCCTACCTAAAGCAAAATACTACGGATGAGGTCAATCACTATACTTTTGCGTCGCCATTTTTATCGTGTACAGATCACACTAAGCTTAGTAAGGTATAGATGAGATTACAAATTAAAATAGTTACTTGAGTCAAAATTTTGTTTTGTATACTTGTTTCTGAAGTTTACGCGAATATTACTCATCGATATAAAACACTTTTTTACGGATTAACTTTTCGCGAGATAGTTCATTTTATCCCGACGTTTCGAACACTTTACAGCGTTCGTGGTCACGGGTAGACTGCATCCGTGTCTCAACTCAACTCGCGAAAAGTTAATCCGTAAAAAAAGTGTTTTATTTCAATTTGTTTTGTATGCAAAAAAAATGTAATAAAACAATCAAACACAATCTAATTTCGTGTGATAAAATGTGACCTTTGTCAAAAAGAAAAGAAAAAAGCGAAATCAATGAAATAACAAAGTCTTAGGTTATTGGAACGTAAATTGGTGTCTGTTTCATTTCAAATATTTTTTTTGATTCAAAGAAATCTTGTGACTTAGTATATTGCCTTTGAAAATTGAGAAATTTTAATATTCAGTCATTTTATTTTAAAAGTAGAGTGATGTACACAAACTATATTATTTATTTATCCAATGCACCAAGTAGGTATTAATATGTATGGATATCAAAATGACTTACGTAAATTACTAATCACTGATATAAATCTCATCAATTAAACGAGAGGCTAAAAATATCTCCCCTAAAATTAGAGCCAAAATCTGCACCCAATAAATTTAATTAAAAATATCACTTGCACACTGCGGCCTCACAATTCATGCGTCCAGCGCGATTTATGTGAACACCACATTACGATATAATGCTTTACGTGTACACAAAAATATATATTTGTAACAATCCTTTTCCAAGGACGTAAGATTTATTTCAGTCCCGTGTAAATAAAACTGAAGTCGACCGTACTTTTGGTTATCCATTGTTTCATCCCAAACCTTTCCTTCGATGCGCAATATCTTTGGTTAGAATTTTGGGTGTTGCTAAGACCTGCAGAGTAATTTACGTAATTCAATTGTTTTCGTATTGCGATTGCAATAGTAATGACATCATGAAAGTATATTAAAACCTGATGATTGATTTTACCGACATCTGATAAATCTTAACAGATTGAATAAGAATAAAACGACCGATTTTAAAATGACATTGACATAAATGATTGGTGACGTTTATCAAATTAGGCGTATTGTATTTTATTCGACGAATATTCCTTATCTGATTTTGGTATCATCAGGCCTTAGTAATTTTAAAAACGCGTATAAGTAATCGGGAGGTCTTAACAACGGGAATCGATTATAGAAAACGTGAATCTTTCTGTATTATATCTGATCAGACCTATGGTTGACTAGTGGGGAATCCTTTTGGTATCATGTCCGCCATATACACATTTTTTGTGCATGTAGTTTTCAATAATAATATAGTAGGTGTTGGTAAACGGCATCAAATAAAAATCTTCTTTTGCGGCTTTCCTTATTCAAAACTATCTGTTTTTTTTTTATAATTCTTAAAACAATTGTTTTGTAGTTTAGTCAGAAAAATAAACGCCACCTTACAACATCAAGAGTTTTTACTTGTCTCCTTCAGTAGGCATGTCTAATGCAGACTGTTTTTTAACAAAATAATTAAGTGTATCTGCTAACCGTTTGCTACTTGTCTAGGCATGATAAACATGATAAACCATTTTACTTGCAAGCGGTTCTTCTTTTGCCTTTATTACATTTTCCACGATTCCGATACCATTCACGATCGCTTTTATGTTACTTAATGCCTCTGGCCGCTCTGAATTCAGATGATATACTTATCAAATCGCAAAAACAATGAACGTTTGATTCTATTGTAGTCTTTGTTAAAATTAATTGGTTTTTAATGCTTTTATTATGGAATTTGCCGAGTCAGGTGAAGTGAAGACGTTTTGATAACAATTACTTACGAGTACCCACCCTGCTGTATCCTGAGCACTATTGAATAACCTTTATATCGCAATCAGTTGTCATAGGTAGTAAAAATGATTCGGTATAACTTTGCGAGTGAAAATATTTCTTATAAGTTTAAAATTGAGAAATCTGTCAAATCGACAAAATGAAAGAACTTAGCGTCTTTGATCAAATTGTTGATTGAAGCTTTTAATATGAAAAAAAATAAATATCCTTTGGACATTCCCACACATCGCCATCTAGTCCCAAAGTAAGCTACTCAAAGCTTGTGTTATGGGTGCCAGACAACGGATATAATACTTAAATACTTTTTGTTTGATCTCTTACTACATTCTAAGCACAACCTCCCACTAAAGAGTAAAGATCCAATAATCCGAGATGGGACGCAACTACTCGACTACAAGAGACTTAATGCACAGACAGCAGCACGTCAAACGTAACACTTATGTACCTTAAACGGTTGCTATAAGGGACATTTTTCAACGGAAATGTAAAGTCTGATGTGTTGTACTAGCTAAGATCAAGTCCCGAGAGTTCTCGTCTTAAACATTCATTTTAATAAGTAATTAAGCAAAACAGGAGTGACCTTTAATGGAAGAGCAGTGATTATAAACGCACCCGGTTGCTTTTAACATTAATTAATAAATACGTACTCGTGACTTTGTCCGTACCCACATTGACACGCACATTTTGATGGCATTTGGCATTTTCTCACGTACTACTTGCAATTGTTACCGATAGATTGGTGCTTATAAATATTCTTAAAATAAGCTCTCTTATTTCACAAAAAGTCGACGACAAATAACTTGCTTGTAACGTTCCCTCACCAAAGACAAAAGAAAAACGAACTTCCCACCTAAATTTTACATATTTTGTGTTTAATCGTTGTGTTCTGTGACAAGATCCCGTATACTTTTTTCTTGCTTTCTTGTCTCTCTTACCAGCACTTCAATGAGAGTGAGGGTGACGGATGGAGTGGAGCATGGATTACGTGTAAAGTAAACCATGCAACAATGCGAGAACCATCAAGTCGAAGTGACGACGGTTGGCTAATCCGACACGAGATGTAGATCCCAAGTTCACAAAATAAAGGAATATAAATGTATGAACAATATTTATTGCATTTACCACAATATGACTTGCAACTTTGAAGAGATGACTGGAAATATAAGAGAATATCGCAGTTAGGCTCGTTTTTGAAATTGTGTTTTTTATAACATAATGGTTCACCATATTTTTTCATCCATTTCAGAGATTTCTGTCAAATAAACTAACTATTGTTTTCCCTAAGTGCAGCAATTAAGATCTGTCAAGATGTTAAATGCTAAAAAATTGGTTGTCGTTAAAGAGATAGCTTCAACACATTTTTTTAAATAAATTTTGTATGAAGTGATTTATTTATATTATTTATTAAGTACACTGGGAGGTGACAACAGAAACAAAACAATAAGTAGAGAATAATCCAAGAAAACCAGCAGCTAGTCAATATTCGAGGGTGATTGAAAATACTTGGCTTTTATGATATCTAAGATGTTTTTTTTTATACAGAGGAAACCAGCTAAACACGTCCACATTAATGCCTGAACATGCTCCGCCCGGGCCCGGACCGGGCACGTCGTGGGAATGTCTATGGGATTTTTTCCCGGCTCCGGCACGGTCCGACCCCGACACGTTGTAGCGTGAATCATCCTTTAAACTAGACGGTCTTATTCCGACGGTCCCCATAAAAATATCCTCCTCATTATTTAGTTTTCCCTGCTTTAGGGTCGCCCTGAAACCTAATTAGGTTGAATATAGCCTATTAAGGTTTCGTAAAGTATGTGTATTAAGTACTAAATAATATTTTCTTAAAATATTTTGCAATTTGAGGCTAATTAAACCACTAAGATTGGTAGCGGGCTGAGCTGAAATATTTTGCAAGCTCTGTGTAAAATTTATTGAGCCACAATTTGACTACATAATTGATATTGATAATCCGCAATTACAGTGCCTATACTCAAAGTTAATTAATGAACCAAATAATGAAAGAAGCAAATAAATAAAATAATGTTTAAAAGGCCTGACACGTAAAATTTTGAACAGTGTGTGTAGACGGCTGCCGTTGAATAGCCAACGGTTAGCCGTCGATGCGCCGATGTTGTTTACAATCACACTAATCAATATATTTCTCTACACTATAATTCTTGTGATAAATTGCGCGTATTTTTTTTTCTTAAAGTATATGGATCTAGTTTTCAGCAGTAAAATTGAATTCTCTCAGGTATACCAGAATACAGAAACCCTTCTTCGTCCTAACTTCAAATGTTTAAGAGGAGCTTAAATCATCTTTAGGCCGTGAAATAACTAACCAAATCACGAAGCATAGTCACAGTGGAAATTAATACAGTGGGTGAAGACGGAACAAGTCAAACTTATCTAGCTGACATCAGTTTAGGGAGTCTTATTTAAGTATCTTTCAATAATGACGCTGTGAATAAAGACGTTCTTAGTTACATAACACAAGTTCATAGAAGTTAACTATTTATTTTAATTTCATTTTATTTAAGGCTAAGCAGATTTTTGACCTCGATCAACCGTACCTGATGTCAGATGTGGATGAGGAAATTATCCCTAACAAGATATAAATTCGCAGAATTATGCGTAATTCTATTTGAAAATAAATGAACTGTTTTATTACTACTACTACTTTATGATTAGTACCAAGCATGCGCAAGTTAATAATTCCAACTATACATTTTTAAGTTATCTTACTGATCCCATTTCCACTGGACCCTAGTCCTAAACTCGGCACTACTTAACGACTTACCTCACTTTACTCGGGGGGTTTATGAGCTCTATATGGGTCCGGTCGAGTCATGTCTTCACGCACACACGTGCGACGGAATTCGCCAATTTAGGGTCTTCAGATTACTATTCGGCTTGGCTTTACTCTCTTGTATGGATGGGCAGTAAAAGATTTTGATCACAACATCAATAGTGAAGGGGGTCATAAAAGTTTGTTCTTCTAAAGTTGTACTATAAAATTGGGATATCTGAAGACTTAGATTTGATTTTTAAATTTAGATTTGATTAGATTTTTAAATACCTGTGATTCTCACTAAGTTACCTTTTATTTTATTTTATTGGATAGCCAGATGTTTGGACACTATCACACCTAATGTAAAGTGTCGATGCAGCCTAGGATGCATTTATCTACGGTTTAAAGAAACGTTTTAATTAATCATTTTTAATTGCATTGGTCAGACGAAGTTATTTTTGCTCCTACATGAAAATACCATCTCTGCCTAATATTTGCGACTGCAAAGGGTAATCAAAATGCAAATTGCGCGCAACATTCACATATAAATTTGCGAAATTCGTACATCTATATGTATATTTGTATAATGTAGGTTAAGAGTAAACATACATATTAGTATAAAACCTATTCGTAGAACTCAGTTCAACTCGCATACCACCTAAGGGATCACTTAACACACTATACATTCTGTAGGTATAGAGTAATAACACCGCTAGCTAAATATTACTGACCTGCCAGTTTAAGCCCGATGCGTTTCCCAGGGGATTTTAACAGCTCTATATGGGTTCTCCGCAGTCCGCGCTCCGTGCACAAGCCAGAGTCCGTCGATAGCGACGTTTGGGATTTGAACACTGCAACAATACAAAATGTAAGGTTATTTTATATCATCATAATATTTTATTTATGGATAAAAATAATTTAAAAGTAAAAGTACATCAGATATTGAGTAAACGCCGCCATTAAATAAGCGTTCCCGTGATATTGAGTAGCAGCATCATAAGTACTGGCAAAAAGCTGAAGATACAGTGTATCAAGAAAGGCTTTTGACAGTGCATTAAGAGACGGAAAACCCAAGTTTCTTTAACTTTGGTGCCAAATGCAGGATGGAAATCACCACACTATTTTCCCTAGATTGGAGTTTCGGTGAAAAAAAATCCACTAATAAGAGCCTAGTTCTTAAATTTGATCAGATCATCAGATATTCATACAGAGACAAAGAAAAAATAAGCAGACTATTGCAACTTAATTGAGCTAAGAAAATATTAAAATTAACTAGAGATGGCCGTTAAATATTTCAGAAAAGTAATGACATGGCGACCCTGAAAAATTAAAAACTGTTATGAAATGTCTCAACCCTAACACATTTAAATTTAGAGTAAACAGGCTTCTTCTGGAGTTCTAGGTGAGCTTGCTCCACCGTCATCTCTGTCTAAGCTTAATTAGGTCTAGGCTAGAGTCAAGAGAAAACCTTTTTCAAATACAATATAAAAAAATATATGATTAAATATTTTTTAAACATAACGCATAACAATTTATAAAAAAAGTCAAATCCGTGTTTGTTGATCTTGTTTCTGTTTCTTTTCTTGGAGCATTAGTTTATATAATGGTCGAGATTACACGATTCTTTTACACACACTGAAAGTTACCAAACTCCGTAAAACTTGCTCAAATCAGCGTATCTCTTACTTGCAAGTCGGCCATTGTTTTTACTCCGAAACCTCGTACGCTCGTTACCAACCGTTTTACTGTTACTGCACTTGCAAACTGCTTAGCGGCCTTAAAATATTAGAGTGTTGCCAGTTCTGTAACTGAAGTTACATTATTCATGGCAATAAAACATTTTATTAGATCTGTTAGTTGGTACACAGGGTGTCCCGAAAACAACTCTTTAACTTTTATAGGCTTCATAATTATCTCCGTAATGTCACCCATGAGTTTAAAGTTTTTGTTACATTTATTTCTTTTTACACTATTTTTGCATTTTTTTAAAATGCTCACAGTGTAATTTTTTTTAAACTCAGCCCAGTAGTTTTTGAGATCTAGGTAATTACTAAAAATAATAAAGTCAAAAAAAATATTATAATTTCATTAATTTCAAAAAACGAACAAAAGCTCCAAAACGCATTAGTCTCCTATTTAGGGGAAACAACTTCTACTGGAGTCGGTGCATGATGTGCATAAATTATTGGCTTTTAGCGAACATAAGCTTGATGTCATGCATAATTTTTATTATTTTAAATAATAGACATTGCGTTATCTTGGGCTTTTATGTCAGTTTCTTGAAGGCTGTTTTTTTACCGTTTGTGTACAGAACCCTGAGAAAGGGACAGCTTCCCATTTTTTAAACATGGTCATTTTTCATAAAAATAGATTAGTTTCTAATGTCATCACATCAACATTTAAATCTAAGCTACGTTAACTAGGAATAAAGTTATGTTTTTATCTCAACTTTGATGTCTGATCAGAATATTCTAGTTCTCCTAGCTAGCGGCTTTAGGGACTAGGCAACCTAAATTCGGTTACGGCTTCGATGTAATTATCAAAATTGCCGCTAGGGATCGCGTTTCAGTACATCAATATTAGATCTTCAGGTATTTTACATAATTAAATATGCTAAGTATGTACGTAAAACACCAAACTACTAAATAGAAAATTATGTAACAAGTATTTATTCTCTTTTTGTATCTTATTCACAGTTTTTGAGTTACTCAATAACATCATAAGGAAAATATTTTACAAAAAAGAAGTTTGCGCACTGATTTGCTTGTAATGGTACGGCCATATCATGAGGCGAGAGGAAGACCACCCGGTTAGGAAAGCCCTAAATATCCCAAACCAATCCTGAGAGATCTGAAGCGAGATAATCGCGAGATTGCGCAAGATGATAAACTTGTCTCACTGAGCTCTTTTTTTTCTCTCATGTGTACCATTAGTATTAGTATTGTGTGTATATACTATGTGTATATTTATTTATTTGATTATAAATAAGATCGCTGGTTTCAAGGCGTCGCCGCTCTGAGGTCCCGGGTTCGATTCCCAGTCGGGTCAATATAGAAATCATATTTTTCTATATTGTCTCGGGTCTGGGTGTTGTGGTACCACCGTTGTGTCTGATTTCCATAACACAAGTGCAAATAGCTACTTACTTTGGGATCAGAGCAATGTATGTGATTGGTGTCCAATATTTATTATTATTATTTATTTCATAATTATGTATGTATAAATGAATACGGTATTTATGTAATACGTAGTATATATGTTTTTTTTTTGTTTTTTATACCTATTGTAGTTTTAATCAAGCTCTGTCTTTTGCCCTTCTATCACTTCCTTCGCGCCGCCAGCATTTTCTCTGTTTAGTTCTTATGGTTGACTGGTAGAGAATGCTTTTAGCATTAAGTCCGCCATATGTACCCTTTGTTTGTACATGAAGTGTTTTAAATAAAAATAAATAAATAAAATCTACCTTCCCAGACAACAGAACAGGAGTCCTATTTTTGAATCACTCGCTTGGTTAAGGCGTGTGATTTACTTTCAAAATTGAATAAAAAAAACAATGAAAATCACGCGAAAAATAGACGTAAGTACTCACTAAAATGAGCTTTATTTTGTCAAATACCTCCTGTGTGGATTACAACTTTTTTTTTTTTTTTTTTCATTTTTGTATTTTATTGCTCAGAGGCAATCTGTAGCCGTCTACAATAATCCTCTCCGATGGCTGTATGGACACTGTAATCTGTCTTGTTTAGGGGGAAGTCCAACGACTCCGTTGCCCTTAGTTTGGGGTAATTTTTTTGGCATCAGTCCATGGCGAGGTTCCTCACGCTAATTCTGCGCAGTCTACTAAATAGGAATCCCTCAGTGCTCATCAGCTGTTGAACCGATGGATTTGGATGGAGTGAGAGCCTTTCTTTATATCTGATGGTATGATTTTTTATTTCATCTTGTACTGTAGACAGCTTCAGGTCATGGTAGATGAGTTTGTTACTGATGTACCATGGTATTTGGAATATTTTTCGGACTGGTTTGGTCTGGAAGCGCTCCACTATGTTGATGTTGGATTTAGCAGCTGTGCCCCAGAGCTGTATGCCATATGTCCAAACCGGTTTGAGTATGGTTTTGTATACCTGCATTTTACTGTTTACTGGTAGCTGAGACTGTCTCCCCAGCAACCAGTCCATGTTTCTAAGCTTTGTGTCTAGTTGTTTTCTCTTTGTCCATATATGTTTCTGCCAAGTCAGTCGACGATCCAGATGAAGGCCCAAGTATCTGACGTCTTCTGCTTGAGGAATCTGAGAACCATTCAGTGTAACAGGAGGGCACTTGCCTCTTCTAAGGGTGAAAGTTATATGTACTGATTTGTCACCGTTGGCTTTGATGCGCCATTTGTGGTACCACTTCTCCATTCTGGACAAGCTTTCCTGGAGACGCAGCGATGCCGTTGTTGGGTCGTTGTGCACAGCCATTGTGACTGTATCATCCGCAAATGTGCCTGTAAAGGTGTTCGGTGTAGTTGGAAGGTCTGCGGTAAACAAAAGATACAGCACAGGTCCCAGGACGCTGCCCTGGGGTATACCGGAGGCTATGTTGCAAAGGGAGGACGTGGAATCGCCGAATTTGACTTCAAAACATCTGTCAGTTAGATATGACTTTAGTATAGAATATATTGGATGTGGTAAATTCTGCTTTAATTTATAGAGCAGACCCTTATGCCAGACTTTGTCGAAGGCTTGGCTTATATCCAAGAAAGCCGCAGAGCAATATTGTTTCCTTTCCAGTGCTTCCGATATTTTGTTGACGGTTCTGTGGACCTGTTCTGTCGTGGCGTGGTTTTCTCTAAATCCGAATTGATGTTCCGGAATCAAGTCATTAAGCAGGGGTTTCATTCTTTTTAGTAATATCTTCTCAAATACCTTTGACAAGAGCGGCAGGAGGCTTATCGGTCTGTAGGATGTGGTTACATTTATCGGCTTACCAGGTTTTGGAATCATTATTATTTGGGCTATCTTCCATTGACCTGGAAACAGCCCTGTTCTTAGGGTTGCATTAAATATGTATGTAATAAGCACTATCGCTTTCCTTGGCAGTTCTTTTAAGACCTTACCGGTAATGAGGTCGTATCCTGGTGCTTTGTTTGGCTTTAGGTTTTTTAATGTGAGCATGACTTCTTTTGGGGACGTGTGCTTTACAGGTAAGGACAACTGGTTGCACGATTCGAGGTAAGAGTCCAACTCGCTTTCTTGGACTGAGTACGTTCCAGGTGGGTTTGGCGTGAATACATTTGTTAGGTGTTCTGCGAACAGTTCAGCCTTTTCCTTGTCACTGCGCGCCCATTCTCCATTTTGTTTCTTTATCGGGGGTATGTAAGTGGTAGGACGTTTGAAAGCCTTTGTTGCTTTCCACAGCGAGTAATCCGTACTCTGATAAGGCGAGAGATTCTGAAGAAATTTTTGCAGTGACTCGTTTTCAATCTCCGCAATCGTCTCGGTCAAGTGTCTGGAGCATTGATTAAACTTCCTTTTGTCATCTGGGTGTCTTGTGGTTTGCCAATTTTTCCTAAGGCGCCTTCTTTCTTTGATTTGTTCTATTATGTTCTTATTGTATGTTTTTCTGATGCTGCGGTCCGCAGATCGAGTAGGATCGCGAGTGGCGCGCCATGCAGCTTGCTGTATTTGGGTGTTTAGATGTTCTACTGCCTCTTCTATATCGACTTGTGATTTAAGTGGAATGTTTAGGTTTAGCTTCTCATCTAGGATTTCTCTAAATCGGTCCCAGTTGGTGGTCGCATTGTGTAATTTCAATGGGCCTTCGTTGTATAAAACACCACTTCCGACTGACAACGTTAAAATAATTGGAGAGTGATCTGATGAATGGTCTGCAACATTTTCAACAGTCATATAATTTGTAGAAAGGCCTTTTGCTACAAAGAAGTCGATCAGATCGGGGATTTTGTTTCTGTCGGTCGGCCAATATGTTGGTTTTCCAGTTGAGGCCCACTGGATACCATTTTCGGTCAAGGATTTGTATAGTTGTCGACCGCGCGGGAGGGTGACACGAGAACCCCAAGAAGTGTGCTTGGCATTCCAGTCTCCGCCCGCGATGAATCTTGTACCAAGTGTGTTAAAGAAGCCATTGAAGTCATCGGACTTGATTTTGTGTCTCGGCGGACAATAGACTGCAGCAAAAGCCATTGCCCCACTCTTTGTTTCCACTATCACAGAGGAGGCCTGCAAAAAGTCTTTCTGAAAGTGTTTCGATTCATAATGTTTGATATTATCTTTTACAATGACGGCCGTACCACCGTGAGTGTTTCCAGATGGGTGACATGTAGAATATATTTTAAATCCTTTGATTTTTATGTGACTCCTTTCTGTAAAGTGAGTCTCTGATATTAACATGATGTCAATGTTGTTAGTGTTTAGGTGCGTTTCTAATTCTCGTCTTTTTTCAGACAAGCCGTTGGCGTTCCATGTGGAGATTTTTAAGTCCGTCATGGCTTAAGCAGCTTGGACACAAGATCGAACATACGGTCCATCATTTTGTCCATAATTTTTTCAACAGTGTTCTCAAGTTTTTCGAACATTTTTTGTATTATTGTGTTTAGTTCAGTTTCATCTTTCCGTTCTGTTTTACCGGGTGCATTACGGCCTTTTGCTTTTTCAGCATAAGTGAGTCTGCTGGTATCTTCCTGCCTATAGTTCTTTTTCGTTTTTAATGGGGTATTTGGTGTTTCTGAAGCGGTATTATTTGTTTCCTGTACTTTCAGTGTTGGTACGTTTTTATTTGTGTTTTTCAGTCTATTTTTGTCAAATATTTCTGTTTTGTATTGCTTGTATTTAGTACAGCCTTTATAGTTTGCTGGGTGTGCACCCTGACAGTTGACGCATGTAGCCGGTCTGTTAGCTTCTTTTTTACAGTGTGTAGTGGGGTGGTCGTTCCCACACTTTACACATCGGTATGGTCTATAGCACATATTTTTGGTGTGCCCAAATCTTTGGCATCGTTTGCATTGTACTACTTCTTTCTTTTTGTAGGGGGCTTCGAATCGCACGATTGTGTTTCCGACGGATTTGATTGAGTATATGTCTTTGTTGTTAGGGCTGGGTTCCAATTCTATGAAGTAAAGTGGTAATGCTTCCTTTGTTTTCTTGTGTATTACGTTGGTAATGTTCCTGACATTGTGACCCAATTTTTGTAGTTCATTTTTAATGTAAACTTTGTCTTCTGAGGCATGAAGTCCACGGAGAACTACTCTGAAGGCCCTTTCATGTTTCAGTTGGTATGTGTAGTGGCTCACTTTGGCTGCAATGAATGATTCTCTTATTTTCTTATATGTTTCAACATCACATGGCAGTATTTTTACCGTGTGTCCATTTCTAAGTGTTGTGAGAGTGAAACTTTTTTCTTTATTTGTCATCTCCTTTAGCATTTTTTGTAGCTCTAAGATGTTGTTAACTCCAGTTACGAATATAGGTTCCGGTTTCGGTGTTGGCACCGTGGTTTGGGTTAGGTTCTCATTTTCACCTCGTCAATCAATTCTTGGAACCTATTAGATGTTGGTACGTTGTATGATACTGTCTTTGGGCATTTCCTCGTTGGGTTTGGAGGTGAATTTCCATCTGTTCTTTTTCTTTTCCAATCTGGGACTTTGTCCTGTTGCCATGTGGTCAAGTCGACGAGATCCACTTCTACGTTGGTTTTTGGCTTAAGATTGATGTGACTTTGCTGATGTTCTATGTTTTGGTCTGGATTTTTTGATGTCGTATAATTTCTAGAGGAGTTACTTTTAGGCCGTTGGTAAAACAAGCTAGGATGGAAAGCTTGCTGTACTAGTTTTTTTTGGTTTGTTTTTGTTGGCGTTTCGTCGCCATCAATTGGTATGATTTCATTTTGACCAGTAACATGAACTGGAAGAGAGGCCTGGGTACCCACCTCTCCGCAGTCTTCGGTAACCAATTGCTCACTCACAGGCCCGGGTACCTGGGAGCGCCGGGTGCTAGCCGGGGAGCATGGCAAAACATTATTATCGTTATCACTCATTTCATTTTACGAATGGGAGCATAGTGTAGCACTTTCCCAAGGCACTACACGCCAGAATTTCGGGATGACGCCCTAGCCCTTGGTGATCCAACACCTCCCTACAAGGCAGCAGGTGCAATTTGATTTCGGAGTTTGCATCTCCTAGACTAACAGCCAACCAAGGCTAACGAGCTTAGTCTACCCGGGTCCGAGCTTTGATTATAGTGGCGGCTCATACTCGCCACTGTCACCCACTGTCATAGGGTTTAGTGCCATTTTATAGGAAAAACTCAGCCATGAGCATCCCCAGCACCCCTCGAAATGGGTCGCCCGATTGTCCGCGACTGCCAAAGCAGCTAACTCCTATATCTAGGGGCCGTTTCGCTATCCGCAACCTGTGACGCGGCGGGTGGCATAGGGCCATGCCTCTGGGAAGTTGTCACCCAGAACCTCGCTAACGATTACAACTGTTAACTGATTTTCATTCCAAAATTGGACTTTAACCTAAGAATATCACACGCCACCTTGACGCGAGTGATTCAAAAATAGGGCCCCAGAGCTTTCTGGCGCATAATGTAATAAGAGACCCGACCCCAGATGAACTGGAACTAAGTCCTGGAAATAATGATGATGAAGTTTGACCAATGATAGTTAAGGTAGATAAGGCATAAAACCTCAAAACCATACGTAAAGGTAGGTATGCTCATTTGAAAAGTGCTTTTAGTTCTAAGTCATAAATCTATACCGTTTCCGAGTTTGCAAGCCAACGCACCCCAAACGTTAAGTTTAACTATAACAACACTTGCAAACCGCTAAACGGTCAACAATAATACGGAATAGTGCTGTCGTAATATCGATAACGATAATATATGACGGTTCGAGCACGGCGGGGCCGGTGCAATTCTATGGTTATTGCTTTGGTGTCTCGGTGTTTATTTGACTTTGAATATAAAGTTTTAAGACTTTTGGGTGAATCAGCAAATAGATTTGGAATTAATGGGGTGTCGGAAATACCTCCAAATGATTCGTGGATTTTTAGAATAGTACCTAAGACTTGATTTCATCTTGAGATGTGATACTTACTATAAAAGTTCCCTGTAGTTGTCTTTTGATACTTATAAACAGAGAAATCTCTTTAACAAACAATCAATATGAAAACGATAGAGAGGAAAAAGCTCTTACAATAATCCCAAATTCAAGGCTCGCTCCGCCATTCCCAATAACAATTCAGATAAAACTCTCATCAGTCCGCGGACCGATTGCCGGCAGCAGTTTCCCAAACGATTATACGAGGGTCAAACTGAAAGTTCTTAGAAAATCAAAAACTGATTACATTAGCCAGTTATTAGTTTTATTATATCTTTTCAAAATATTGTCCATTGACGTCAATACACCGCTGCATGCGATGGAACCACTGGGAAAAGCACTTTGCCCACTCGTCCTTAGGGGTCTCTTCAATGGCATCGCGATACGCAGCCACCGCTTCTTCAGCATTCATAAACCGCTTTCCTTTAAGTTTTTCTTTAATTTTTGGAAATAAATAAAAATCACAAGGCGCGAGGTTGGGGCTATACGGCGGGTGACCCAGTAATTCAACGTTTGATGTCGCCAAATAGTCGATCGTTCGCTTGGCGGTGTGCGACGAGGCGTTGTCGTTGTGAAGGAGGATCCTACTGCGAGGTCGTTTCTCTCGAACTTTTTCCAAGACAAGTGGCAAACAATTGGTAGTGTACCATTCTGCAGAAACTGTTTTTTGATCCTCTAACACAATTGTTGCGAAATGACCTATCCTTCCAAAGAACGAGGCCACCATTTTTTTTCCCGCACTTCGATCTCTCTTCACTTTAGTTGGCAACTCCTCGAAAGGAAACACCCACTGAGCAGATTGTCTTTTGGTTTCAGGATCATAACAGTAAATCCAGCTTTCGTCACCTGTTAGTATGTCGAACACAGCATTAGAGTCACCTCCGTTAAATCTTTCAATCATTTTACGGCACCAATCCACACGATGGAGTTTTTGAGCCTTAGTCAAATTATGAGGTATCCACCGGGCGCAAAGCTTCCTGACCGCTAAATGTTCGTGGAGGATTTTGTGCACTTGACTCATACCGATGCCTAAGCTTGTCCGAATCTGCTGATAGGTCACTCTTTTGTCAGTCTCTATCATACGCCGCACAACACAGATGTTATTTTCAGTCGTCGCCGTAGAAGGCCGTCCCTCACGTACATCATCAGTGAGATTAGTGCGACCACGTTTAAACTCATTAAACCAGTTGTAAACAGTCGCACGAGATGGGGCTTCGTCGTGAAAGGCCAATCGTAGTCTATCATAACTTTCTTGTTGACTTAAATGACATCGAAAGTCATAAAAAATCATTGCACGAAAATTTTCTCGTGTTAAATTCATGTTGACGTGACACAGACAATTTTCAATTTGCCGCCAAATCGTAAAATAAATGACAAATGAATGAAATATATACTCAGTTATATTGGCAAAGAGTTCTATTTTCAAATTTTAGAATATTTTTTTTATTAAATTGTTTATAAGTGGCCAGTTCTAAGAACTTTCAGTTTGACCCTCGTACTCTGATGAAGGCGGATGAGAACATCGACATTACCGTTAGTGGTGATTGTCACATCACTAATGCTGAGAGTTTGGTCAGCATTTTTTTCAAAGTGGAAATGAAATCTAGCGCAATATTGGTGCAGACTTAAGTTCGGGACGGTCCAAATGAATAGCTGGATTTCGTGAAGATTAGAATGAAAGATTAACAACAATTTACTTACTATGGAAACATATGGGGAATATTGCATATGTTGAATTTGTGGCTGTTTCTGATGGTGATACAATACTTTTATAAAATCATAAACTTTTATAAAAAAACATGATCAATTTCTTTTTCAAAATTAAATTAACACTTGCTTAGTTTAAAAGTTAGGGAGGGTGGGGGGGGGGGGGGAAATGGTTTTAGAAACCTCGATGTCATTTTATAAGACCTATCCATAGAAACCCTACACGCATAGGTAACACATTTTTTTCATGTATGGTTTTAGTTCCCTGTGTAATACTAATAGTTTCAGAATAAAGTGTCTTTTTTTTTCCACAACCCGCGGTATTGTTGTTTGTAAATTCGTTGCGCGCCGCAGGTCGTTAGTAAAACTTGACATTTCGTACTGAAAAAGAAGGATTACTTTTTATCCGCTTCTAATTTGTGAGAAAGTTTTTGTCGCTGTTCTTTTTTATCTCGTTATGAAGAATGACAGATGGGGTTTTATTTTTAAATGCAAGTATTATGTTGAGCTATGCCATGATGCTGCCACCCAACAGACTTGAGGGATCTGGCTAAATGATAAATCCTTGACGATCTATGTTGTTTATTTCTTGCTATACGAGTTCACACTTGAGTCAACTAATTATGACTAAATTATCATTACTAAAAAATGTCTAACGAAAGTTCTTTAACTTTCGTCGTTATTTCGTTAGACATTTTTAAGTAATGCTGACGCGGTGACATACATTGTTCGGTGCAAACCTAGATTGTATTTTTGACAGCGTACTAAACTCAAAGTGCCGCCAGAAGTTTATTGTCAATTAGTTATCAAATTATGTCTTATGCTTCTTTTTGCTTTAGCAAAAGTTAAAATCCTGAACTGTCTGCAATACAGGCTTGTAAGTTAGTATCAAGCTATTGTATTTTTTTTAAATTTTATGTTTTGCAGAAAGTGATACTTCATTTATTCTGTTCATTAGTCTCCTAGAGATTTAGCCTCATTAGAAGAACTTATGTCGTTCCTCGAGAGTAAATTCATGGCCCTCGAACCAATTCATAAGCGAGAAAAGGACCACACATATACAAGTAAGCCAGCTCCAGCTCATTACCAGCCTAAGAATCAATATGCCTCTAAACCTAGCTATAACAAATTATCTCCGAGAGGATTTCAAGCAGCTATTACATCCACGTGTAAATGTCCTTTGTGTAATTTCGATCACGTGCTCTATCGATGCCACAAGTATAGAAACATGCCAGCGGAAATTAAATTGAGGACAGTTGCAAAACTCAGACTTTGTCAGAATTGCTTATTTAAACATATCAGCGAAAAATGCACGTCCGTCAAAAGATGCAAGGAGTGCAATAACGAACATCATACGTCGTTGCATGAAGCGTGTACAGGGTCGTCGACCTCAGTGACCCCGCCTACAGCCGATATGAAAGCAAATCTCCCTTCAGCTTCTCTACCACCAACTAGTAAAGCACTCAACAAGAAGCCGTACGTTGCCAACCATGTCAGCGCTAGTGATGAAGAAGTCTTGCTAGCTACGGTACTTTTAAAAATTAAAGCCGTTGACGGTACGTACGTCACATTACGAGCCCTACTGGACCAGGGCTCCCAAATTACTTTGATATCCGAAAAGGCAGCTCAACTCTTAGGCCTTCCTCGCCGAAAATTAAGCCGAGCCCTAAACAAAGTAAGAGTCTAGTGACGCTCGAGTGTCAATCAATTTACGGCGACTACGACTTTTACACCGAAGCATCTGTTATACCACGTGTTATCAGCGATCTCCCGAATGTATCATTTTCTAAGCGCCAATGGCCTCATCTCCATCACATGAACTTAGCAGATCCTGAATACAATGTATCTAAGCCTATCAATATCTTGCTAGACGCATCTGTTTACTCCGATGTCATTATGAGCGGACTAGTTAAAGGTGAGCACAACGCGCCCATAGCTCAGCAAACGAAACTTGGCTGGATCTTATCGGGTAACGTAAAAACTTTCAGCTATAATGTCGTTATAAATAACTTAGAGGAGATAGCTAAATATTGGGAGATAGAAGAGATCCCTAACACTATTCCTGAACTCACAAAAGAGGAACAATATTGTGAAGAACATTATATTTCAACAACTAAACGCCTGGCAGACGGCAGGTATGAAGTAGCCCTACCTATGAAACAAAATTACGAGGAAAAATTAGGATCAACTAAATCTAAAGCTATTGCACAATTTAAACATCTAGAAAGCAAATTAAGCAAAAATGAAGCGTATTCTCAAAGCTATAAGCAATTTGTATCCGAATATATAGAACTGGGTCATATGAAAACTTCTAGCGAAAACAGCAACTTTCAATGCTTTTTACCTCATCACGGGGTTATAAAGCAAGATTCTACTACTACCAAGCTTCGGGTAGTTTTTAATGCCTCAGCGAAAAGCAGCTCAGGACTTAGCCTCAATGACGTAATGGAGTGCGGTCCAAACCTACAGCAAGACTTACAAACGTTATTATTGACATGGAGACAGTACAAATACGTAATTACAGCGGACATAGAAAAAATGTTTCGCCAGATTTTAATCAACGCAGACCATCAGCATCTTCAGTCTATTATCTGGAGAGATAGCTTATACGAGCCGTTACAGGAGTTTGTCCTCACAACTGTAACGTACGGAACCAAAGCGGCTCCATACCTAGCCATGAGAACTCTAAGACAGCTAGCTAAGGATGACGCATCAAAATATCCACTGGCCGCCGCAGCACTAGAAAAAAGCTTTTACATGGATGACCTTTTCAGCGTTCAAAATACATTAGCAGCTACGAAAGAATTGCAGACTCAGCTTATCGATATTTTAAAGGGCGCAGGTATAAACTTAAAAAAATGGTCAGCTAATCATCCAGAACTGTTACAAACATTATCTATAGAACAACTAGATAAACCATTTGACTTTAAATGTTCAGAGTCCCGAAAAACTCTAGGACTACGTTGGACACCCTCGTCCGACTCATTTTCATTTACTAGCAAGCCTGAATTCAACGATAATTGCAAAACAAAGCGGCAATTACTTTCATCTATAGCTAAACTATTTGACCCGTTAGGTTGGCTGTCGCCACTAACGATCAGAGCTAAGCTTATTTTTCAAGAAACGTGGTCAGCTGGATTAGCATGGGATGACGCGATTCCAGACAATATTTCAAAACAGTGGTCTGAGCTCCAAATTGACTTGAAAAACGTAAGTCAATTCAATATACCTAGATACTTAGGTAACACACAGCGAGAGTTCCAATTACATGGCTACAGCGATGCGTCAGAGAAGGCATACGCTTGCGCGGTCTATCTAGTGGCACGCGACAGTAAAGGTGAGTGCACATCACGCCTCGTTGCAGCAAAAACAAAGCTAGCACATCTTAACAAGCAGGTATCACTACCACGCCTTGAACTATGCGGAGCTCTACTGTTAGCTCAACTTATGAAAGTCGTCAAGTCATCATTTTCCAACACAACATTCCAAGCATATGCCTGGACGGACTCTATGGTAGTATTGGGGTGGATACATGGCGACATATCTCGATGGAAACAGTTTATAGCGAATCGAGTTCAGCAAATAGTTGAGGTAATACCAGCTACAAATTGGAATCACATCCGATCTGAGGAGAACGCAGCCGACTGTGCCACTAGAGGGCTCACAGTCTCGAAGCTTCAGAGTAACTCACTTTGGTGGCAAGGACCGGAATCACTAGCTACCTTTGACCCCTCCAGCTTAAAAAATGCTTCGTATGACGCACCAAAACTCAGTGAAGAAAAAAAGGTCAGTGTAAACGTAGCCTTACAACAATCTGATTCATCGACGTTTTTATATAAAATTTTAATAAATAATAGCTCTATCACACATGCCATAAAGATAATCGCATGGGTATTACGTTTCACTGCCGCACTTCGACACCGAGCTCTTGAACATGATACCTACCTATCAGCTGTAGAAATAAACAAAGCTTACTCAATGGTAATAAAACATATTCAAGCAGACGACTTTAAAAGCGATTTAGATTACTTAAAAAAGGAGGGTTATGTTCAATCAAACAGCAAAATAGCTAATTTAAATCCTTATTTAGATGAAGAAGGAATTTTAAGAGTGGGAGGCCGCCTCAGCCAATCTAACGTCAGCAGTACAGCTAAGCATCCCATCATACTAGCTAGCCACAGCCGCTTCACTGACCTCATTATAAATCAAGTGCACATGTCCACCTTGCATGGGGGACCAAGGCTGACTTTGTCCTATATAAGGGAAAGGTACTGGATCTTGAGCGGAATGAGAACTATCAAGAGGCAGCTACGAACGGCCGACGTTTCAGCTCTGAAAAAAACCATCAAATCATGGCTGACCTCCCGCAAGCCAGAGTTAACCCCTCACGCCCCTTTGCGCATACAGGTGTGGATTTTACAGGTCATGTCGATCTAAAGCTGAGCAAAGGTAGAGGAACAAAGACTTACAA
This sequence comes from Pyrausta purpuralis, assembly GCA_963924145.1. NCBI lineage: Eukaryota > Metazoa > Arthropoda > Insecta > Lepidoptera > Crambidae > Pyrausta > Pyrausta purpuralis. Next base: position 4,679,350 of record OZ001648.1, on the reverse strand, counting down.
GGGATATGTAGCTGTATTTGTCTGCCTAGCGACGAAAGCTATCCACTTAGAACTGGTGTCAGATCTGTCGACACCAGCATTTTTAGCTTGTTTCCGTCGTTTCTGCGCACGACAAGGGACACCCCGCCGTATGTACAGCGACAACGGCACAAACTTTATTGGAGCAAAGCGAGCATTGAATAAGGAATACAAAGAGATTTTACAAACCATCAACACAGACTTCTTCAGCAACATTAGTGACTTGGACATCGAATGGTCGTTCAATGCCCCAGCTTGGCCTACTGCAGGTGGGTTATGGGAGGCCTCGGTGAAGAGCTTTAAGAGACATCTAAAACGAGTCATTGGTGAGCAAAAGCTTAGTTACGAAGAGTTTACAACTCTAATTCAGCAAATTGAAGCTTGTCTAAACTCGCGTCCTTTGTTGCCCTTAACTGAGAATCCTGAGGATGCGTACCTGACTCCAGGCCATTTCCTAATAGGAGACTCTTTACTGTCAAGACCACAAGCTGACCCAGATAACATAAGCTTGCCAGCCCGATGGCAATTAATACAAGCAATGAATAAGCAGTTCTGGAAGCTTTGGTCCACTGACTATCTTCAACACCTTCAGACGCGATCTAAATGGAGACAGCCTACTAAAAACTTAGCTATCGACGATATTGTTGTAATCAAAGAGGACAACTTACCTCCGGGAAAGTGGGCACTTGGAAGAGTTCAAGACCTGCATCCTGGGAAAGACGGATACGTCAGGGTCGTAACCATCAAAACCGAAAGCAATATTCTCAAGCGCCCTGTGACAAAGCTCATACCCCTCCCTATCGACACGTCTAAAGACGCTACAAATTCGAATGAACCTCCAGCATCTACAACCACGGGTAAGAAATGTCAAAAGAGGAAAGGTGTCAATCTCAAGAACTGCTTCTCATTAATATTCCTTCTGTTTGCCTTACTTATCTCTCCATCTATACAGCAAGATATTATGAGTATAAAGTCAACAGCACTTCCTGACAGCACAGCATTATATTTCGATAGAATTTCTACTGTTCAGCACATTCGAGATGAATGGAAGCTAGTAATATACTACAATCTTACAGGCTACTGGGAAGCATTAACCGAATTGAAGACATACGTCAGACATCTAAAGCGCATGACTATGAAAGCAACTAATTCGCAATACAAGATAGTCACTTATCAGCTAGCACACGAATTAACCGAGATTGAACATTACAATCGCTTTCTACAGGGCCCCACCAAAAAACGCCAGAAGAGAGGCTTAGTGAACGGTATCGGGTCCGCAGCTAACTACTTATTCGGTATCTTAGATGACGACTTTGCTGTGAAATACGCCAAAGATATCGAAAAGATCAGCTATAATGAAAATCATCTCCAACAGCTCATTAAAAATCAGACAACAATAGTTGAAGCAGAATACAACATAATACAGCGCAACGAAGAAGTTATGAATCATCAATTTTTCTCCATTAGCACTCACATGAGGGAAATATCTCTAGAACTAAATCGACTGCAACATGACGTCAACAATGACCTCTATATTACGTCATCAGCTTTAGCAGCCAGCTTGATCCTTCAGAACCTAAGGAAGATACAAACATCTCTCATAGATACTGTTACTGATATCACTCACGGCCGCCTCGATGCTCATCTGTTCTCGAGCGAGCAATTAGAACAGCAAATTAACTTTATATCGGGACAACTACATGGTGATCTCAAGGTACCCGTTGAATTAAAAAACATCGGGGACCTATACAAGCTTCTAAAAGTATTCGCAAAAGTCTACAAACACTATCTTATAATTGAAATAAAGGTGCCATTAATCAGCAATGAAGTATGCGAGCTTAACAAAATCATTACCGTTCCTCGTAACAAAGAAGGGACGTCCTACCTAACTGTGCTAACTTACCCTTACTTAGCGTTTAATTTACGTAAAGATGCAGCTATATTTATATCTGAATTTGATCTACAAACTTGTCTTCACGCATCCAGTGACAAAATGCTTTGTACCTTGAATAAACCTATTTATGACCTAAACATCAAGCAAAACATATGTGACCTAAATCTGCTAAATCTAAATAAAAATACTTCACCGTGTACTTACGAGCGATCAACATGTCATAATAGATGGGTCAAGTTACACAGACAGAACGTCTGGTTGTATTCGTGTTGCAAGGAATGCAACATTCGCACATTTTGCCCAGCTGGTACTGCAATCAACACAATAGCGGGCAATGGTCTACTCGAAATAGGTCAAGGTTGCTCTCTTAAAGGAGAATCGTTTACGATACACGCTCATAACGACTTTGTGAGACGGTTGAATATGCAACCCTGGATATGAAACGCAAGAGCGAATGTATGAAAACATCATTAGCCAATTTCTGCGGGGCGGGGGGAGCATGTCGTGTCAATTTTTGACATTTAGTGCATGAAAGTATCGATATTTTTTTATCGATATGTGTGGAACGAATGAATGAACGAATCTTTTGTAAAAAGACATAATTTTCATCACCAAAACAATAAATTACATTATGGTCAATTTTGATGCACAAACCATCGAATGAACAACTGAAACATATAACGTTTATATGTATGAACGGTCTGTTAAGAACCACTAACCAGAACTTCCTAAGACATTGTGAAATCGCCTGTAAGTATAGTCGACAGCACATCAGGTTACCCACTTTTGTTGCAAACTATCCCTTATTACAACTGCATAAGATCCCGCGGTGTTTACCTTGACGTGCTCTTGTCCTTACATACAGTCCAGCACCATTTAAATCATCCTATGGGATAATTAAGCATTAGATTTTTGCGTTGGCATTAAATCACACTGGTGTTAACCCTTAGCTACCTACCCCTTGTTTCAGTCCGTTAACTACCTACCTGGAGTCTCTCAGACTCCTCTCTTCTCGGGACTCTAAACAAAAAACTAGGGTATCGTAAGGTACTTAAATATATAAAATATTATTTTTATAGAGTTTAATTTCAAAAAAAAATATTTAAGGCGTAAACAATATAAGATATTTATTTTTAAAAATGTCATAATCACTGAGACTTCAAAAAACTAACAAAATAACTTTTTAAGATATTGAGATCCATTTAAAAAAAATGACTAAAAGTAGGAACTTTTCTCCATTAATTTATAAAAAAATAACAATCAACTTATAAATGTTTTCATAAATTATAACTGAAATGACAGAATATAAACAAAATTGCAAGTCCTAAACTTTCACAATTTTAGTCGACAAAGCCCATATAATATACAGGAACATTCTAGACAAAAGAGTTTTTGCAATAGCAACACAAGTACTGGGTTTTCCGTTTCTTTTTAAGACCACACTAAGAGCAGTATTTGCGAATTTTTTCAGCCTTTCTGGTTCTTCAGAACTACTTCCTGAAGCACCAGAAAGTGTCTCTGTGTCCAGTCGCAACACAGTCACCAACGAAATCAGTTTTTGCCAAAATAATTTCTTTTTATTGGTAAAGATCGCAATTGTTCCAAGGGTATGTCAGCTTCGTCTGATGAAGAAAGAACTAAAGACGTGTTTTGGGGCACAAAATTGGTAGTATCTACCACTTAATCCGCCACTTCTTCACCGTCAATTTCCGAATCCGATCCGGACTGTTCGCCCAGCATGAAATCCTGACCAAAATTCACATCCTCATCACTGCATTCTGCGTTTTGTAAGTCGTCTTCAGTAGCAAGTTCGTGCTCTAACCAGCGCTCAATAATTGTATCACTAAATCTCATTTTTCACTAAAATAATAAAACCTACATGATTAGAAAAAAATCCTTTAAGTGCCTACCTGGAGTCTCAAAGACTCCAAAAATTTTTTAATACTCACTAGAGAGCAAACGCGCGCAAGTGTAACCTCGACGAGCGCTGACGTGATGCTGCGGGTAGAGGGCGGAAGGTACATGAACGCTTAAAGACTAAAGACGCGAATGCGACAAGTTAAGACAAGAAACAAATTCGCTAGAGTCTGAGAGACTCCCGGTAGGTAGTTAAGGGTTAAATGGATACTACATATTCGGTGATGTTTTTTGTGGATCCATTTTGTCTCCCTACGACCCACTTTATATTCCTTAATGGATCCACAGGAAATCTGAAATTATATTTTAAGGATGTATTGTCATAAAATATGAAGTTAAAAATTTTAAAGCAAACTGTTGTATTTTTAAGATTATCTTAATCTACTCTCTAGAGAAACATTTTTAAGATTTATAATTTTATTTTAAAAGTATTCATATTAATAATTCAATAGTACGTTTATCGATATGATTTATCGACAATTGTCAAGCACTTTTAAAACTAAACTGACAAGGAAACGAATGATAAACGTATGACAATCCTACCGTTTTAAATATACGTTATCTTGTTGATTTTGTAGTAACTGACCACTACTTTTTCAATGGCAATGTAACTTTTCTCTTGAAAAACATATTTCACTATTTTCAAGAAAAATTAACAGCTTTATTGGGATAAAAAGTTACTCGGGGATGAAAAGAAATATTTTTTGTTTTGCCGCTATAATTTTTACAATAAAATATGGCTCATTTACCCATTTTTTCCGACAATGTTTCTCACTGAGCTCTATCACCATACTGACAAGACGTCACCTGTAAGTGAGGCCAAAAAGCCCGCTTCGTGGCTAAGGGGGCACAAGCGAAATGGCCCATCATTGCGCGTCCAGTGGTTTATTCGTCCAAGATGCAACCCAGTATCGAAGCCCCTCAGCTATCATTTTTGAACAGACTCATCAACACTTCAGCTCCTGCCTACGAGTTTACCACCGAGAACCACACTCTAGCCCATCATGAGATAATGAAAGAAATACACAACTTAAAACAGGAGTCAACGGCGGACTTAAGCGTACATGACATCCATCAGTACTCCATCAGCTATGGTGTTATTGCTGTTATTCTGATAGCAGTAGTAGCAGCAGTAATTCTGCGAATTCGAAGGAATATCAGCTCCCCGTTGGGAGACCCCAGCGAGCGTCGGTCGGTCGGTCGGCGAAGAGTCTGGTGGTCATCAAGTGCAATCTGAGTGTAGTGATTTACGAAAATCAGTGAGCATGGGCATTTTAAGTGTAGACAGGCGTCCGGCGCCGCCTAAGCCTCCGCGGGCAGTGTCGATTTCTATTCCATGTAAGTCCCTCGGTGACATAATCACGCCAAGCGGCAGTGAAAACATTTAAGTGTGATTTTATGGACTCTAAGCTCTATTTGTTATTTTCATTGAATTTTTAAGATTAGCATAACATTGTATAGTTTTTAAGCATTAAGCATTGATTATAATTTTTAGCTGTAGCGACAACGAAATTAAATATTAAATTTATTAGCATTAGCGCTTGTTTCACCTATTTAGTTGCTATTAAATCTTAGCAGTTTAAGCATTTTGTAAGGTAATCTTTAGCTACTATTATCACTTTGAGTAATTTTATCCTTTTTCTTTCCTGATTGGCAAGATGTACGAGCCAATCGTACATATAATTTGTTCATTTTTAAGTTGACCCAAATAAGTTTAGCTTGTCTTGCAATTGCGTCAGGCGATGCACATTTGTCAACCTTTACGTAGCAATTATTTGGTGGAACAATAAATCAGTGTACGATCAACACTCGTCGGGTTTGGTTATTTAGCTCTCTTCGGAGTACCGCCCTTCAGCTTTCCTTAGCTACTATTTAAACTAGCTTCAGCATACACTTAATGTACGGCAGCGGGCCATACAACTTGTGTCGTAATTTTTAAATAAGTAGCTGCTATAAATGAGTGAAACTGTTACTTAATCACTTTTAAATATTGATTTATTTACTGGTATCACCGATACATCTTTTTGGAGGGGAGTTTTCTCATAAGGGGAGCGCGCAGATTCCGGCAGTTCAGTTGGTTTGAGGCGTCAAGTTGAGATAGTTGTTACTACCATTGTAATAATTTATCTGTGTCTTGTAGATCGAGGAATAAAAGTATTCAAGAAGTAATCACATTTAATATTTTATGATACTCGGTTATTGGAAAATTTTCGTATGCTTGGTTAACAAACCATATTGATGAACAAAATTAAACAAAAACGCTTAGAGAAAAAGAAATTCATTATAAACATCTTAAAAGCTTATATTATTTCAATTAAGCTGTCGATTATACTGCGATACCTACTATTTCTTTAGTATAATACAGAGTATTTTTATTTCACGTAGGGCATTTTTTGTTTCTGCTTTAAATACTCATCTTAAATTACGAAAAATTTGTGAGTCCATACATGATATCAACTATAAATAGTCTCTTATTTAATGAAACTGGTATACAACGTTACCTACTTCCTAACAGCATATCTTAAAATCGAAGCAATAGAGCTTATACTTGCTGAGATATTAAGGGTAGGCAAATATTTCAGCAATGGGAGATAACTTTACCCGCATCTATTTTAACTCATTATATCTCAGCATTTATTAGAACGTATATCACCTCATTTCGACAGTATGTCCGTAGATTTGAGTGTCAACTAAAGGTTTGAAAAAAAGAATGGATATTATTGGAATAAATTCAAAAACTCCAAAACCAGCAAACCCAGATACTCGGTTTCGCGGTAACTTATTATAAACGGAATAATACACACAATATGTATGTGCATTATTTACATATGTCATTACCTTCTTGATAAAAGCAGTACGTAGATAAAAAAACACAGAGATTAAAACGAAACGTTAACACCCAAAATTTATGTTAAAAACTAACTTTACATAAAACAGAGCACGAATCCCAGAAACGCTGGGTTCAAAGCTTACAAATCCGATTGTGCTAATAAAATTTTGCTCAAAATAATTTTCATACATTCCCCTATTTACGTCTGAAGTAGCTGTAAATGCTTTTGATAATAATGTACAGCTACCTTGATGGTGGATTTATTACTATAATTTTCAAAACATATATTTAATTTCACACAGTGCAATTAAATACATTTTTACAATAAACATAATCTCATACTTCCATGGTCCCAAGCTCATTATGACAAGTCTCCCAGGATGGTGCTGGGTCCAATATGAAATTTTACGATGAGGGTTATCCGCGAACCGAGTTTAATATTTCAACGCGTACTTGTACTTTAGATTGTCGGTCATGTTGGAGCAACTCAAATAATGGATTTGAAAATTTTTATCCGTTCTATTTTTTGAGCGAGAACTTGTGTAGGTAATAAATTACTTACACAGTCTTGATTTGGTGATTGGAAGAAATTGTTAAGGTTTGGGTATAAATATTAACAGGATTTCAACTCAAATAATGATCAAAAAGTAAGTTGATGCATAATCAAATTTTAAAGTGTCCGCATACCTACGCAGAGCTATCTTGCATGAGATCGAAGTTAAAAACATAGCTTTTTACCGTTAGGAAAGTGCATAAGTCACTAAGTAAAGTTAGCCTATAAGCATCCAACTGCTAAGCAAAAGATCTTATCAAGCCGCCCGTATGGCCTCTGACTAGGCTGAACGACTAATATGAACCGATATTAGTCCAGAACAACTGCTAAACGTGCCTTCCGAAACACGGAGATGCTCGTGTACATTACTTTTATGGTCGGAATGGTCACGTCACGCATCCAAACACAAACGCATCGTATTTTGTTCAACTTTGATATCAGTACCATAGCGTTGCCACCAATAAGCAACAAACACTTAAGTCACATGTAGAATTTTATTTTTAATCATATAGCGCTTCTATAAGACTAGAAATAAAATTCTACGTTATATACATATGACGTCCCTAGAACTCCAGTTTCGCGGTCAAGAGGTACTCAACAGGCAATCCACGTACATTTTACTGCCACAGCCAAACCTGTATTTTCTAAGAATACAGGTTAGTTTTTCTTGTGACCTTACGCTTAAATGGTTTGAAATGAAAACAAAACAATTCGCCTATTGTTTAAAGAATTACAGAAAAACAACTCAAATTGTTGCTAGAAATAGCTTATGACATTGCCGTTTGTAAAAATATCTAGCGTTTTTGGAAGCTATTTTTTGCATAGCAATAAATAATCTTGGGAAGCTGAAGGAGCAACGTCGATTCTTAACAAAGACTAATTAAGTATCAGTCAAGCAATAATAAAATAATACTTATCTGCTAAGATTATACCTTTTCTCATTTGCGAATTTGAAAATATTGAAAGTTGATCCTAAGGCGAAAATAAAAAAAAAGACTAGGCTTCCTAAATACAGCTACAGGAAACGATACAAAACTATGCATAGCCAAAATTTACTTCACGACAAATTAGGTTTGTTTGTTGTGTAACAAAACAACTTCTATTAATCATTTACAAAAAAACTTGACATTTAAATGAACCGCCCAAAGTTGCTGGGTAAATATCCTTTGGACATTCCTATACATCGCCATCTAGTCCCAAAGTAAGCTACTCAAAGCTTGTGTTATGGGTCCCAGACAACGGATATAATACTTAAATACTTTTTTTTTGTAAATACATACATGATATACATAGAAAACACCCAAACCAATACAAACAGACATGTTCATGCACACAAATGTTTGTATTGTGCGGGGATCGATCCCGCACCTGCTGCGTAGTAGGCGATTTCTCGACCACTACACCAGACGGGTCGTCAAGAATAAAAAAACTAAAACTTCCACTGATTTGGAAGCCTTCGGGGTAAAAAAGATTATGGAGTTAGAGTATGGGTAAGGTGAAGAGGGATACATACTACATTCATATTTTTTTTCAAAGAATGTAGCATTCTTTTTACAATCGCTCGATACGATGTATAGATAAATTCTTGATTCAATTCTCTAACTTCGTTTAAACACATTTTTTTTGCTCTTGAAGATTATCTCGCTCGAAAGAATAGGACGGCTGAAGTTGAGAATACTATTTCAGCCTTATCTTTAATATTAGGATATCTATTAGGGCTTTTTACTTTGCAATTTTTGTAACGATAACACTTGAAAGACAATAATGTATCAACATTGTCGTACAGCTATTCACTTTGTGTTCGTATTTGAGATTTTAATACAAGCTTTATTTATTCATTGCAATTTTTTTTAAGTAGTAGATGTACCATCTCTCAATCACTCTTCTTATTTATTTATTTAAAGACTTTATTGCACAAATTAAGTATACAAAGGTGGATTTAATGCTAAAAGCATTCTCTGCCAGTCAAACTTTGAGGTCATGCAGAAATATGGCAACGGGTGCAGTGAAAAAAAATTCTTTTTTTCGTGGCCCGATACCAATTTATTTGGGATTTCAACCCTCCGTCACCAGGCAGCCCGGTTCTGGGTCGTCTCCTTGCTAACTTGGGCTTCTTTGCAGTTGTTATTGACTATGGATATCAATTTAGTTCGGGTCTTTGTTAAATTTTGTCACTACAATTTTTTTCTTCACTTTTAGGTTCTGTTAAAATCGCTGTGTATAAATAACCTTTAGGAAGTGACTAAACAAACAAGCGGCTGCAGTCACGCGCCGACTTGTAATGGATTACGTGCCTTTGCTCCATGAGCTCAGCTTCATAAAAATACTTGGGAATGTAGTCTTAATAAGAAGACGTTCTAGCCTAATTCCTAGAGCTTTACATGTAATAAGGAAGGAAAAAGACAGAAAAGAGAAAGATATTTAACGCGGAAAACTGGCTAGTAAAAATATCGTTAAACTCAAATAAGACGCTGATGTAAGAAAACAACACTTGATGGTTTTCTTTCAGTTTCAAATAACGAGAAAAAAACTGAGTGGAAACGAATTAAGTGTTGTTGAGGATTGAGGTATTAATAACGGAAAACATATAAACTCACGAAATCATGTGGTAATTTCATAATCCTGATTATCCAGTTTAATCAGGATTATGAAATTTGAATTTGAATGTAAAGACATCATCAATGATAATTCATCATCATCATGACATGTGATCCTCACTACTCAAATGACCATCTACCATTAGACAAGACAAACGCACTCACAAACAAAATTAATTTCAAAATATTTGCCACAAAAATTCACCGCGTTTCAGAGACGGCGAGTTTAAAACCATTTTTCATCACTTCCACCTGAATTTTAAATATATGTAAAATGTGGACGCGCTCACGAGAAGTCACGTCCCACCATGATAATGAATTTTGTGCCCCAGTTACATGGCAAGGGGGTGAAGGGGTAGGACTAAATACTCTTTTGTCATTTTTATGCCAGATTAACCTAACATCATCAAAACAAAGGCATGGCTTTTGAGGTTTGAAGTCAAAAAAACCTTTTTTACACGTGCGAGAAAATACAATGCGAACGCTCGTATAAACGCGTATGGGTTACCAAATAAGTTATATGCAAATCAAGTTGTTGTAAGAAGCTTATATAGGAAAGGATGTGACCTAAGTTATGATACGGCTTAAAGTTGAATTTACAGTGGTTTATATAGTGACTGTTGTTCGTTCGATCCCAGCCACGTTTTAAGTTAAAAGATACCGAATTTCGCAGTTTCATTTCCCTGAACTTTATCATTTTAATTTTTTTTATCAACAAGGAAGCCTGAAACGGAGTTTTCCTAATAAGCCCAAATTCAATTGTAATAAGGTCTCTAAGGAAAATGAAATCGTAAAAATAATGCTTAACCGTAAAGTACATTTATTATGGCATTATGTTTTTGGGTTCCGTTTAAATAAGGGAGCCTTAAATATATCAGAGAAGATAACTGTAATTTAGTGAGATTGTAACGAGAAAACGAGGTATTAAAATTGTACACAGTTTTTCTAAAAAAATCCTTCATACTTAAAGTAAATCATCTTGCAGTTAGAATATATAGAGTAAAATATATATTATATTTGTTTTCTATCGCACTAAATGTTTTTTTTTAAACACTTCTAAACCGTTTCTAGTTCTACTGACTCAACAAAACTTACACCGTAAAGGTAGTTCACGTAGATCCCTTCTGAAATCTTATAGTTCACAGTTTCTGAATCTATTCTAGATAGTCCAACCGTTTTAGTAAAACCGCCATGTAGATTTTGTGACCGCCATTTCATATCCTTATAAGTAGGATAGGGAAGAAAGTGTGTTCTTTACCCAGGTAGTAGCTCTTAGGGCTTTACATTCAAGTTAATGGAGAAAATAGATGGATGTCGTTTGTATTTATGTATGTAGTAGTAAGATCACAGAATCAGCTAAACTTTACCGTCAATAAAGCTTTTTTTATCATTTTTCGTCTTTCGGGCATGGTAAATTGTTTAGATTAGTCAAAAAGCCTTAATGAGAGTTAGATACAGTCTTATAAACATGCCTAAAAGTAAGAATAAGGTTCAGCCATCTTTGCAGTTTATTTAAGTCTATCCAATCATGAAATATGATCTAGGTTCAGTACATCGATACAAATTAAGACCATTAATCATAGACGGATTGTAAAATAATTAAATCTGCAATCTGACCTCAGAACTCACAGGTAGATGTTGCCAGGGATTTCGTAAATAGTTATCACCTTTCGCACAATTTATTTTTCGACACGAAAGTTATGTAGGTAATGTCGGAAAGTCTATGTCTGCCTAAATTTGATGATTTAATTGAATCGTGGGGTAGATAAATATCTTTAAAACAAGTTGATTCAAGCAACAGTAGAGAGCAATGGAATAAATGTACTTATAGCCCCCCTAGCACAAGTGTGTGCGCAAACACAGGTGCACTCTCTATTCCTCTCACTCTCATAGCCCGATGGTACAACAATCTGACACGACCGAATATAGATTAGGCGCAGGCTACCAACGGCTTTATGTGCTTTCCGAGGCACGGAGATGAAACACTGCCATCTTCCAAACCCCAGGCTACCCTTAAAATTTCCGAACAGGAAAACCCAGGGTACATATTTTTGGCCCGACCCGGTGATCGAACCCGGGACCTCTGGCGCAGCCGTCGCTTTAAGGTGTGACCCTCTAACAGCTTCGCCACCGAGGCAGTTAAAATGTACAAATACATAACTAACGGTTCTAGGATTATTCGAACTAAGGTAATGTGTTAGTGATCTCGCTCTATTGTCTCCTTTGCCTTTGCCTCAGTTGACCAAGAGTAAAGCTGTTATAAATAAAATCAACATTACCGTTATCTATATTCTAGTAACATGTCTATGTTTTAAACTTAGGACTGGTCCCTAGAGAGGATACATTAAAGGATTATAACCTATATTTCACCTGACTTAGCTGCGAACTGAGCGAGCGGTCTCTCTATGAATTTATTAGGAGATCAGACACTATTATTTTACATTTTCACAAATCTAGCCCTCTGAGATAGAAGAGGGATGAATATTTTATTAGTTTAGGCCTTGACATTTTGCAGGTCACTGATAAGTCCTCGGTTAAAAATTTTCGTAATGTGAAACAGTTGGCAAATTTCGTGCATATGACATCAATAACTTTTAGTTCTGTAAACACAAATGGTTTTTTATATAAATTAAGATTCAAAATTTGAAAGATATGTAAATATATTAGGTTCATGTTTTGCAGATAAAATATCTGGACTTTATTGCCATAATAACATACTCTCTGAGAGTAAAATCTAAACCTATTCGCTGTGTGCAAAGTAGGTGGTGGGGAACCCGAATCGATGACACTACTCGAAGTGGTAAAAAAAAAACAGTTTGAGATCTCTGCCGTCTGTCACCATTTTTCTAGCAATTTCAGTATACAATTTACGTCTCCATGAAATATATTACGTGTCCATGAATATTATACATGAATTATTGCAATATTTCATTGAAATAACTTTGGTTATTCAACGTCCACCAATAGCGTTAAATGTTAGCATTTTTTTTCCTCAGTCTAAATGACACAAACTAAAACATCGAGCTTGAACTCTTAGCTTATAATTAGTCACGACATCGTGAATCATTCACACTTGAGAGCGTCATACAAAAATAGATGCGCTTACGCTTCTGTCGCGTCCCTCTATTTGTCGGCGTTTAGAGATTCTTTGTCTCATTCAATCCTTATTATAAAGTCAGTCTTTCTTCTTTCATTTTATTGTAGTTTTTTTAAAATACTGATTGGTTTTCTCACGATGATTGCAGGTTTTACAAACTGTTAAACATCACGACAAAAATAAAAATGATTCTTCGATTTTGAAAAAAATATATGACCCCTTAGCGACTTTTACACATTTACATGATGCGCGTTGCGACTCACGCAATGAACAGATTTAAATTAGCGTCGATGCAGTCGCGCGTTAGTATCAATGCAAAATTCAGTACATAATTTGTCAATTTTTATTTTCTGTATCGCGACTGTATCGATGTTTAAAGCAACGCAGTGTGTAAATGTTGACATTTTGCGACTGCATCTTACTTACGCGCGTGAGAATCGTGACTGCGTCGCTGCTAAAAGTCGCAGTGTATAGAGTGTATGAAACCCACTCAACCAGACAAAAAATGTCAGTGGCAGTCGATGTAAACATTGAAACCATTTTATTTATAAAATGGCTGGTTACCAAAAATATGTTTCAATATTGTTTTTAAATTTTTCAACTCTTCACTTGAAATTGGTCAGCCAATTTGTTTTTAGAAAGTATACGTGTAGTTAGATTAGAACGGATATAAAATATTTCCAAAACATCTTGGAAACTACAGTGGCTAACCGTTGCAAAATGTAGTCACAATCCTTTTTCCTATATTTTTGGCAAAAAACGGAACCCTTATAGTTTCGCCAAGTCACTGTCTGTCTATCCATCCGTATGTCACAGCCACTTTATTCTGAAATTATTAGCATTACACAGTTTGAACTTCGTAGTAACTTAGTAACTAGGTTTAACTTGTTGACCGCTTTACATTTCTCAAACAATTAATTTAAAATAATATTATTAAAGAGGACTTAAAACAAAAAAATAATAAACAAACCTATCCATGTCGGATAGATCTTTTAAAATGAATTTAAGTTCCCCGGAACATGAGATACAGAACCCTCAGTGCGCGAGTCCGACTCGCATTTTGCCGGTTTTTTTTCTCTATACAAAACTCTTGCCCCGGGTAAGTGCACCAATCACCGTCCGCTTTCTACATATTTCCGATGTTTTATTCACCGTTTTCTTGTTCGATTCGTACCCAATTAGCTACGATGGCTTACGTATGGGAGTAAAAATAGAATCGCACTAAGATCAAATGGAAGGAAATGCCTCTTCTTAACTGCAAATAAATCAGCATGCCTCGTTATTTTATGGCTCAAATCGTGGGTGAGTTTTGAAATATAGTTTCTGTAGTATAGCGGTTTTTAATTTTTTTTGGTGACGGAACCCTTTTGGAAAGCGATATAGTTTATATAACCTTACAATATAACAATTGTTTTTATTTTTATTTAATTAATATGCATAAAAAAATTACCTACTATGTTACTTTTACTTATTTGGATACCAAGTACATAAATATTAAATATTGAAAAAACACAAGTTGGTATTAAAAGTTGTAGCATATAATTTTTTTTGTCTTTGTCTTGCGGAACCCTTACAGAAGTTTTTACTTCTACTTACGGGTACGGGTAGAAGATAATTCTATTGGAATTTCAGATTTTTTAAATGAGTTTGAAACAAATCAAAGTAATTTTATACCCGTTAGAAGTTGTTATTTCATAATTAGAATTCATTTTTAAATAAACTATGGTCTAATTTAGTGCTTGTTAACAATTTTAAGATGCTTTGCAGTTTAACGGTTAATAACTTTATCGGACTCTGTATAAAATATATTTTTCTAAAAGCTCTATCGCCTGATTCTTATTTATTAAAAAAGTTTTAACTAACTTACTTTATTTTTTTTATATCAAGACTCATTATAGCTCTTACAATTCTTTCATTCACGCCATTCAACAATATTCAAATCAAAGTGAAAAGTCACTTTTCATTTGCCTTTGCTAGTAAAGCAAATATACTGAGGCCATTTTGAGATATTCGAAGACAAGAAATCAGTTAAGGGTAATTACAAAACTGCCAAACGATCGCAAAGCGATTGCAATCCATACCAGTAAGCGATAAAAGTGTACGCAGTTAATTTTAATCTTATATCTAATTGTATCTCATTGTTAATAAATGTACTTGTATTTCAAATGAATTAAGAAGAGAAGAAGACCGAGATCGCTACACGAAAAAAATCTTTTTAAGAGCGAAATAAAAGAGCGCAAAGAAGCATAATGATGATGCGAAATGCTAGTACACTTACTATTTCTATAACTTTCAGAATTATGTAATGATTAAACCGCCATAAAAAAACTGACTGAAAATATTGAAATGTTACAAACAGGCGATTAAATTTATATAATATTTTATTTAAGGATTTTAGTTATTACTCATACCTCAAAACCAACTAGACCGATTTTGTTTAATCTTACACTGTACCCTAAGTAAAAATATACCTGATTGAACTAAAATAATAATATTCATCTCGCTATCGATTCTCGTTTCGGAGAAATTCGTGGTCAAACACACAAATATACATAAATTAACACTAACTAAATTGAGCATATGCGTTTGGAAGCCTTAATGGATCAACATACTCAAATATTAATAAATAACAACGAAATCAAAGTCTTTGACATTGTTTTTTTTTTAGTAATTAAAATCAACCATTTACAACAAAAGGATAGCAATTGAGTCTGTTAATAACACTGCGCGTAGGGTTGAATACTCAGTGCGTAATGCTTCGTATAATATTAATAGCACCTGTTTCTGTTGAAAGCTAAAGCTGTGATCACACAACGAGTATAATGCAAGGAATATTAATTGTTTTTTTTTTCAATGACTTTGGCGCATTGTGAGATCGAACCTACATTACATAAATTCTTACCGAAATCATACTGAATTATTTTGAGAGCAATGTTATTTTGTCATGAAAGCTTGTATGGAAATTTTTAAATTAGCTAGTACATATTTACATGTTTATTTAAAATATTAATATTTTAATTATAATTTTGGTAAACCTACCCGACGTTTTGGTGTATGTATCAATATCAGTCAGTACAAATTAAAATTATGTGACTGAGTAATTAAATTTTTATTAAATAAGCTGAAGGTCTTTGTCCAGTACATCGTAGCATACCATGACCGTGCTAGGAACATATCCGGTGAAAAAATATTATTTGTTTAGAAAACTTTGACCTTGCTGACTAGGCCGTTCCGTCACCGACCAACACCAACCATAGCGTGCCATGCACGGACCGTGTCGGCACCGACAAAATACGTTCTCACTCGCTCTCGTTCTCGCTCAGACAGAACGCTGTCATTCCGTTCAGTGGGCAAGGTACAAGTAGACCGCATCAAAAAATATGTGGAAATCAGGAAGTTTGTTTTCAGGAATAAATACATAAAATAAGATCTACCTATAAGTCCAAACAAAGTCAATGTATTCAGCCTGCAAGCATTGTGTTGCTTTTCGAGCCTGACACGTTTTTGTTTGAATTATTTATAATTTTTCTACACATCACCATATTCATCATTATCAGCCAAAGGACGTCCTCTGCTAAATATAGGCTTACCCCACGGCTTTCCACAGAGACCGATCACTAGCAGTCTGCATCCAATTTGATCAATGCGATCTTTGCAAGGTCGTCTGTCCATCTTGTTGGTGGACGTCCTACCCTGCGACTTTGACTGAATCTAGAACTTTCCTGCCCCAACGGATATCAGTTCTTCGCGCTATGTGCCCTGTCCAGTGCCACTTGAGCTTACTGATTTTTCTACACATTTCAATATATATTTTTTAATTCTATTTTTCCCCACGTGTGTATTTAATCTTACTTATATTCGTAGGGATGATTTTATTACCATTTTTTCAACACACTTGCTCATAACGACGTTTTTATTCCACCGATTTTTGGCTCATAATCATAGATATTAAACACGCGTGCTTTTTCATTATATTATTGCACTAGTGCTTTTAGTTTATTAACCTGACCAATTTACATTTGTACCCTAGTACCAAGTAGTAAGTAAGAAGAAGAAGCGATTTAATTTAGTCGGGTTATACAATACTTTTATTTTAGCAACAAACAGTATTTATGCGAAAAATAACAGTATTTACATATTTATTTCAATAAATGATAAATCCAGATTTCTTACTAAAAAGTAGCTCAAATTCATTTAACATTTTCTGTGATTTGTGTTTTAAACACGAATTATTACATTTTTAATCTTGGCTTTTGGCCGATCTAGTTCGCGCCTAAGCCTTGCGCGCGCATCGGTATCGCGGCAAGAAAAAAAAACAACGCGCCATTTTTCGTAAATAATAATTGTCAGCTGTGACGAAGTTCGGATTAAATATGAAGTTTAATATTAATGAAAATGTCTACTTCAAGTGAAGAAAATGAAGAAAACCTATTATTAACTCCGCCGGACATACGTAACAAGGCGAAAAACGCGTGCGAAAGTCTTTGCCATCAAAATCGAGTGAAATGTATTTTTACTGTTTTAATAATTAAAAACTTAGTAAATGAAGAGTCTTGTTTTTTCCTCGCAAGTGTGTTGAAAAACGTCGTATGAAACACGTGTGCCTGTGACCATTATATACGCGGCTTTCTTATGACGCACTCGCTGTCGCTCGTGCGCACACAATATCGCCTTGTATATAATGGTCAACTTAGCACACTTGTATCATAATGTACTATTATGGGTACCGAACACAGACATCGACATTTATGAATTGGGTGCCCACTTTCGGCTCCGTTACCCTCACAACGAGGTAGCGTGTGGAGCGACATTATTTATCTTATTACGCTTTGTC
The DNA here is from genome assembly GCA_963924145.1 of Pyrausta purpuralis. Lineage (NCBI taxonomy): Eukaryota > Metazoa > Arthropoda > Insecta > Lepidoptera > Crambidae > Pyrausta > Pyrausta purpuralis. The sequence goes on along the minus strand of OZ001648.1, from coordinate 4,661,610 downwards.
TTTTAAGCGATGAAAATTTTAGGTAATACGGGAAATGTTGTAGCTACGAGCAAAATATGCGGTCAGCGTTTACACACAATGTTGCCGTATTTTCCAAGCGCGCTGTGTTAGTAAGAACATCGTAAAGATTTTAGACTTGGGGCGATTTTGTAATATTGTTTGGAGGGAATTCGGATTATGCAAGCTTTTGTGGTATCATGTTATGGATGGTAAAAGTTTAGCTAGATAATATTTTCTGTTGAGCTCAAGGTTTTAAATATATGGGTGATGAGTTCTGAAAAGAATTTAGTATTTCATCGAGACGTGGAATTATAGGTGCGGCTTGTTACAATTTTCAGTTGATTTATGTAGCCCTTCTTTGTAAGGTTTAACAAAAAGTTTTTACATTATATAAAATTCCAAGTCTCTGTAATTTCTCAATTTCTGAAAGTTCTCAATTTTTTAAGATGAGGTGGTATTATTAAATTGAAATGATAACAAGCAAATCATCTCATTATGTATGTCACAATATTATTACAAAAACCGTGACATTGTAATATTACGGTGTTAAAACCGGTAGATTGTAACCTTTCGTTTTTTGTGAACAAGCTCGAAATGGTTTACCATTTATGATTTTATTGGTACTTACATGCTAACCTAACACGAAGGAAAAAAAGAAGTGATTGAAGCAAATCCCTCTTCAACTACCCTGACCCACCACTTTTTCCAGTGATTCGACATTTCAGTTTAAGTTATAATTTATGTTATAATACAACAACAAAGTATCTTAAAAACTATTTAAGTTCGAAAGATATAAAGCTTGTTCAGTGACTAGAATACTAACCGGCCACTGAAACTTAACACACATTTGTCCAATATGAACATGACCGAAGACACTCTGTGCAGATTCTGCAATACAGAAGAAGAAACGGTCATGCATACCCTCTGCTCATGCGGTCCGCTTTTGAGCAAAAGAAGTATCTATCTCGGGCGACACATCATGCACCTGGATGAGATACCAGATATCACGCTCCAAATTTTGCAATTTATAGACTCAACAGGACTAAGCAGTGAACTTTAAACATAAGAGCTGCCACAATAGATTATACCTGGTTGAGTTGGCAACAACAGGGCCCAAGAACCAACTTAACAACAAAATTAAGTTATAATGTATGAAGTTTATTACAGTTCACAATAAATCGACAGATTACAACTTAACGGATTTACAACTTTAAGATTGTAATCACGTGGTTTTTACAATATGACGGTGATATAATACAAGTTAATAAGCATATACAGGGTGTTAATTTCAATACGAGCGGAATTTTCAGAGGTGATTATGTACCTTGTTCTGATCATGAATCACAAAAAAAATTAGTTTGAAAAAATATTTTTATTTTTATTAAATAATGACGGTTTTCAAAGTAGACCTTAGCGATTTTTAGAGTAGGCCCCCGACACCACACCGCCACGGTAATATTATGTCTATCAGTATTGTAACTGGCCCGTGTCCTTGAAATAAGTACCTACAGCAGCACAGTACGTCAGCATGTGATAGGGCTGTCGCCCGCCTACAGCGTTTTATTTTATTGCATCTGCCTACTTTGAGTTTCTATCTAGTTTTGAGATTGTAAATTTATTACTTTTTATTTATTTATCTATTAGTACAGATACTAGTAGATAAATAAATAAAAACAATATGAAATATTAATATGAAAACATAAAATACTTCTGAATTGAATAGAAAGTGTTCAATAAAAATACAAGTTGTTTTTTTTTTTATTGGTGATAGATAGATTTATTAAATAATCATGTTTATTTTTATCTATGTTTGATTATAACAAATCGGTCTAATAAATTTGCGACCAAAAAATATTTGCGCCTTGACAGAGATGTACGAAATGGTTTATTTTTATATTATAGTCTATAAAAAATCCGCATTCTAATATAAAGCAACAAAAACAGCACAATATATTCTACTTGCTGTATTAAATAGCTGCTTGTACTTATTTCTAGTAAAAATTCGCGCGGTTACTGATTAAAAACCAACACACCGTCCGGTCGTCACTGCGGCACGTCCGCGACTGTAGCATGCCGGCCGCATGCCAACACCCGAGCGAGTAGGTATAGCTCGCGCGTCGTCCGTTTGTATGAAGTTACAATACTGATAGATAATATTACCGTGACACCGCGCCGGCTTGCGTGCGAACGAACGATACCTTCAAAGCACAAAGGCACCGCAATCCTTTGTGTTTGGCGCGTGAGCGCCGCTCAGGCTTCCCGCCGCCATAGCGCCGTGCGGTGAAGTAGCGGCTATCTCTTTTTATCGCCTAGCCCGCGCTATCTCGTTCTCGCCCGTCGGCCGTCGCTCATACCTCAGTTGTGCTAAAAACATCGCATAGGTAACTTGTCCGCGTTTTGCGAAAATGACGCAAAATTATTCTAACGGTGAACTCGTTGAAATGGTGCGATTGTATGCAATAACTGACAATAGTTTGAGTGCAGCTATAAGGATGTTTGGTGAACGTATTGTGTATACCGAAGAATCAACAAACGTTAATGACCTAAGACAGAGAATAGTCAGTGCATTCGAGTTAGTTCGACAAAATCGTTTTGTGTTGAACAGTTTAAAAGGGAACACCAGACGCCGTACCAGACTGTGTATTGCTCAGTCAGGTGGATACTTCGAACATTTATTGAGGTTAGTGTAAATAAAAATGTACAAAAAACTAGATGTAAAGATAAATCGATGTAAATAAGTTGATTCCAAATTTTTAACTACGCCAAAAACACTTTAGACTCCGGTCATTTAATAATCTTGGTACTTTTTTATTTTGAAAAGGTTTAGCATAAATCTAGACAAAAGCTCAGGGTTCGATTTCCGTTTAAACTCCCGAAGTAAGTTAAAGTGATATACCTACCTACATGACTTTTGCTCATTAAGTAATAATAACTAAAAAAAAATCATAAACAATTAAATCTTCTTTTGATTTTCAAAAGATTAGCCAAGCCTAGGTCAAGAAGATACAAAAAGTTACAGGTTCAATTCCCACCTAAAGGCTCAAATCGTGTGTAAGTTACAGTACAGTACAGATGACTTTAGTTAGCCTAGATTAAGATTCAATTCGTAGTAGTAATTTAGAGTTTGAGGTTCGATAGATTTTCGTTTGATTGCTCATTAATGAAAAACAGTGCGATCGATACCCAGTGCGCCATTAATTGTTTCAATTTTAAGTGTTATGGGTTAAAGTTTCAGAATTTCTGATAGATTGCCCAATTTCAGTGAGTTTTATCAAGATTAGGTAATTTGATTTGTTACAGATGAGTTTAAGGTATGTTTGTCGGTCCTAAGCCCGATTAAAGTAGGAAGGGAAATTTGGAATCAACTAATCCAAACACGTGAAATCGTTTATTCTAAAAGTCGGTAAAAATAGCAACATACACACTCGGGCATAACGTACCTCGTACGTATGAAATCAGCACTGACGGCTAGTTAGTACCTACTTGTCGCGTACTACGCGATTCGCGCCCGCTACGATTACAGTGTAAACATAATGCAGTGTCTGACGCCACAACGCAGTAAGGGTTTCATAAAAAATAATCGCTTAAAATTTCAGTTTAATTATTTTGTAATATTTGGTTCCTCATACCTGTTCTATATGTGATCATACGTTGTTTTTATAAATACCGCTCGGATTGAAATCAACACCCTGTATATTATCTGCCAAGAGTTCGACATTAATCTGCATAAGTCCAAATGCATATTGGCCGGTGATTAGGCTCCACGCCAACTTAATTGTATTATATATTAATATTAAATTTTTGTTTTTAAAGTGTTTTGTCACTATACAAAATTAATAATATATATTTGCTATTTATATTATTAATTGTAATATACCGACGCCGTGTCTTTGCCATAATTAATGTAATCTCAAGTTGGGAATAACTTATACTTTGTAAGAAGCCGGTTGTTTGTATAATTTCTTGCGCCTTCGGTCCTGGTACTCGTACCGGTACATAGTTATTTGGTAAAACATTCATTGACCTGCGGCCGAAATCTGAAGCACAAGGAATATCAAATTTTTTGACGTTCTGATTTTCTGCTCGTAGTAGCTCTATCTTGAATAAATCGTAAAAAATACTCGGCTTTTCTAAAACTTTAATTTAAAAGATCTTCTCCATCAATAAAAAACACGAAAACACCAACTTTGTTTTAATGTTTTTGAAGCGCCACTTGCTTGTTCGACAGGGAAACTATGTCAAAACTTTCAACACTGACATAGGTACCTAGATGTCATTGAACTACGAGACTGAAAACACAGAGAGGTTAATATATATTTTGATTATACATGCGTATTCATTAAAAAGTCCCTTCAACTAGAAAGAGACTTTCTAACTATGCAATCACAGTCAAGGCTCATATTATATCTAAAAATCTTTCTCGAATGGATGGATACAGGAGGCTTCCATGTTAGTCCAACGAATAAAATGTCCATTACGGTATGACTGTAAAACCATCGCGTCATTTACAGCTGTTCAACATATATATGTCGTAGCCGCATCGTAGAATTGCCCATTTCATGAAATGATCGGCCATTTAATGAAATGGTTGCATTTCATTAAATATTTCACTGTCCATTGGCCATATCATGATGTGCCCAGGCCAGATCAATGATAAGAAATTGTTTGACGATAGGGCCAGCTGGACACACTGCTATTTCATGAAATAATCAATCCTAATCGATCATATCGTGAAATTGTTTCATTGACTACCGGTAGAGGCGCTGAAAGCGCCTTTGTATGTGTCAAGATGGCGGCCCTTGTAAGCGAAGACGTATTTTCTCACAGCAAAAACGCGAATAATTCGTTATTAAACTTACTTACTTAGGTACCTAACTTTTTTTCAACATTAGTTAATGTTATGTTACCTATATTTTTTATAAATAATATAAGAGTTACCTAATTAGTAAGTATGTGATTAAGACTCAGGTAAAGAAACATTCCTACCAAAAACTTGAGATACCTATAAAACTCTAGAGCGCGCCTAAGATGTCACGTGTGGTTCAGTGCGTGTTAGCGCGTTCGTCCATGTGCCTTTTTAGATTAAGTAAGTTTGTTATACTTATTTTAAAATGATGTTAATATTCCATAGTAAATTTAAACAACTAAAAATAAACAAGTACGTAACAAAATTGTTCTGAGTTTTCATTAAATATTTTATGGTTACCCTATTTTCACGATATGGTCAAACGTGGGTTACCAAGTCGCTAAACGTTTATCGTTTAATAATTTGGTTACCATTAGTTGGCCACTTCATGAAACGTGAACACTTCACGAAATGGTCAACCATTTCATGAAATGATCAATTCAGCGATTTGGCCACGACATATATACTGTTGATGAACAAATCACTCTAACAAAAAGTATTTTACAACTCATATAACCGCGATATTTTCGATATCCATTTAATAGCCAGTCGTACATGACAGAGTTGTCAATATTTATCAAGTTTATTCCCATTTAACTTAAATACTTTTAAGCTATATTAATTTTCATGACGTTAGATTAATAACATAAATTTAAATTATATAAAGTTTGAGTCTTCGTGATCATTTGAAAAATATGAAGAAAAAGAACAAGGACTTTATTTTGAAACATATTAAAAAAGGTGATTGCTACATCAGAACTTAGGATTATGTTCATTCGAGGCAGTCTTTTAGAACTAAGAATCCTTACACAATGCAACTTTTAGCATCGATGCAGTCACGCGTTTTCAAAACGCGCTTCACCATCGCGACTCACGCAATGAACAGATTTAATTTAGCATCGATGCAGTCGCACGTTAGTGTCGATGCAGTCGCCAAATACAGTACATATTTTTTCTATTTCCAGCTTCTGCATCGTAACTGCATCGATGCTAAAAGTAGCGCAGAGTGTAAAGGTTGACAGTTTGCGACTGCATCGATGTTGCATCGCGACTGCGATGCAGCGATGCTTAAAGTCGGAGTGTGCAAGGCAAGGGGTCTAAAATGTGGAGATAAGTAAATAGTTTCAATAAAGAGGAGATTAACAAAAATAAACCCTGCTCTTTCTCTATGCTGGTGCATTTTGTACCTACTAACATAAATACGCTGTGCGCACGCCTCACGCAAGGAAACTGGTAAACCAAAAGTTTATATTCAATTTTATTGGCATGGTCTTAAAAATCTTTATGGTCTGGATAGATCTGGAACCATAGACTAGCAATTACGGTTTTTTTTATATGTCATAAATTCAGATTCATTTTGGTTTTGTTATATTTAGACAGCTTTTAAAATGTCGACATTAATTTAAAGCAGAATTTTCATATCAACCAAATGCTTTCAATAAAGCATTTAGAATGCTCTTAAAAACTTTAATAATATAACACAATTGTTCATTAAGGTAACCGTGTGATTATTTATTAAATGTCACCAACATCAAAAAAGTGGACTTTTCTTCATACCATCAAACCAAGGCTATTGAGTCCAACACCAAAAGTTTACTTCCAAGGTTTAAGGGGGCATATCATCCACCTAAACACAGTTAAATTCCCTGTACACGAGACCGGGACTTGCTCAGCAGTTTTTAATTTACTCTGTTAATATTCTCAAAAAACTTTGTCGAAACTCCAGACGGTTCCAATCTCGGCATAATTTCCCCAGAACCGGGCGAAAGTTTTAATGCCCCACTTTCCAGATTTTTTTCCCCACCGTGCGCCGCGTTTTGGGTTAGTGCTATGACACACGGGCGGTCATCAATAGAGAAGCTGACGATACGTCAATAACGTATTGACTACAAGTACATAACAACGTCGTATCGGTGGTTGGCAGCTGATTGCTAATGACAATTGTAGACAGGTCAGGGAAAACCAAGCCAAAAACTGTTAAAAATGTGACGTTGGTGTCTAGTTGACAGTAAGCTGACGTCACGTTAATCATCAATGCGATGTTGTATCCACACCGCCCGCCGGCATAGCCGCAGCGGTATTTTCCATAGAATCTGACAATTAATTGACGTATGCCGCTGTCAAAGCCGACAGGCGGTGTGAATATAGGATTACGTTAGCGTATATCAATGTTAGTTTATGTCAATGTCAAGCTGACGGTGTGTTGACGACATCCGGACGATATGTTGATGTAACACAGGCGATGTCGACGTCACGCAGATGTTATATCTTCGTCTCATTATCAGTGTTACTTATGATGGCAGCAACCTACCGCTCGTGTGTAAGATCCCTTAGGTTGACAGATGCGGATCGTAATAGACGGTGAAATGACGGGATTTTAATCAGTTCTCAGTTTTGTGACGCGGAAGAGTTCGGTTTCGGTTTGAGGAATACTGTCGAACTTTTACCGGCAGGTAATTGGGTAGTTAAAAGGAATGGTGTCAAACTTTTGGTGGAATGAGTAGGTAAGTGGGGCAGTTAAACACCCTCTGGTGTTCATCGCTTGTCACGTTTGAATGCCCGTCCAGTAAGTAAAAATATTTGTACTATAATCGTATTTTGGGGCTACCACAAATTTTTAAATAAAACTATAAAATACCTTAATAACCTACTCATAGTTTTGAGCATAATTATTAAGTTTGACGCACTTAATAAGTCCCTACGAAACAAGTTAAATCTGTCAAAAGGGTTTCTATTTAAAACTAGGTGATCCCCACGTGTTTCATGTGCTACTCTTTCCCGTAGGGCTTTTCCTGATAAGAAATGACGAAAATATTTTGCAATATATACCAGTAGTTATAACAGTATTTTTTTAACGCGCTGATCTCAATAAGTATACTTGGTTAAAACATAATAAAAATCTTAAGGTAAAAAATATATAAAGGCCTGATTTTACTAACGTCAGACGTCAGGTAATGAGTCAGGTCGAGCCCATTCATTTTATTTCAAAAAACACAGTGAAGTAAAGTGCGATGAGTGTTGAGTTGGTGTAAGTAATCTTGACATCATGCACTGACTCCAAATAAAATTTGTTTCTCATATGTAGAGAGGAAATGCATTTGGAGTCGGTGCATTATGTCAAAATTACCTAGACCAACACTACACTCATCGCAACGACTCCAAATAAATTTGTTTCTCCTAAGTAGAAGGAAAATGCGTTATTTTAAGCTTTTGAGTCAGATTTATGAAGGCAATTTACTTTTAAGATTTCACACATGACTTTGTTCATCATCATCATCATCATAATCAGCCAAAGGACGTCCACTGCTGAACATAGGCCTCCCCCACGGCTTTCCACAGCGACCGATCACTAGCGGTCTGCATCCAGTTTGATCCTGCGATCTTTTTAAGGTCGTCTGTCCATCTTGTTGGTGGACGTCCTACGCTGCGTCTTTGGTCGAAGGGTCTCCAATCTAGAACTTTCCTGCCCCAACGGCCATCAGTTCTTCGCGCTATGTGCCCTGCCCACTGCCACTTAAGCTTACTGATTCTCAAGGCTATGTCCGTTACCTTGGTTCTTCTACGTATCTCTTCGTTTCTGATTCGATCTCGTAGAGAAACACCGAGCATAGCCCGCTCCATCGCTCGTTGTGTAATTTTGAGCTTCATTATAAGGCCCATAGTAAGAGACCACGTTTCGGATCCGTATGTCATCACTGGTAACACACACTGATTGAAGACTTTCGTCTTCAGACACTGAGGTAATTGAGACGAGAAGACGCTCTTGCGCAGTTTCCCGAACGCTGCCCAGCCGAGTTGGATTCGTCGATTGACCTCTTTCTCGAAGTTGGACCTACCCAATTGGATCACTTGTCCCAGGTAGACGTACTCGTCGACAACTTCGAGAGTTGAGTTCCCAATGGATACTGGAGTGGGTACAACAAGGGAACTCGACATAATTTTCGTCTTCTCCATGTTCATTTTAAGACCCACTTGTTGGGATACTCGGTCGAGGTCTTCGAGCATAGTGCCTAGATCATCCAGCGTCTTTGCCACAACGACTATGTCATCGGCAAACCGAAGGTGTGTTATGTATTCGCCATTGACGGAGATGCCGAATCCTTCCCATTCCAGGAGCTTGAAGGCGTCTTCCAATGCCGCTGTAAACAGTTTCGGAGATATAACATCGCCCTGTCTTACACCTCTTCGCAATGGAATCGCCCTCGTATTCTGTTCCTGTACTCGGACCGACATGGTGGCGTTGTTATATAGACACTTTAACACCTCTATATACCTATAGTCTATGTGACACCGCTGAAGAGACCGAAGCACCGCCCAAGTTTCGATCGAATCAAAGGCCTTCTCATAGTCCACAAAAGCTAAACATAGAGGCATATTATACTCCTCGGACTTCTGTATAATTTGCCTTAGCGTATGAATGTGGTCTATGGTACTATAGCCTTTTCGGAAACCGGCTTGTTCGGGAGGCTGGAAGTCATCAAACCTACGTGCGAGACGATTCGTGATAACCCTTGAAAACAGCTTGTAGACATGGCTCAGGAGTGAGATGGGTCTATAGTTCTTCAATAAGGTTTTGTCTCCTTTTTTGAAAAACAACACCACCACACTCCTGTTCCATGCCTCAGGCGTGATGCCCTCTAGCAGAACGGAATTAAAGAGTCTCTGAAGGACTTTAAGTACCGGTGTTCCACCCGCTTTCAGGAGCTCTGCTGTGATTCCGTCCTCGCCAGGTGCCTTGTTGTTTTTTAGCTGTTTCAGGGCCATCCTAATCTCGTAGAGGCTGATGTCCGGGATGTCTTCAGTGTGGTGTCGGGTCAGGATAGCTCGTGGGTCTCCGGTCGAGCTATCAACGGGTTTGGCTACTGAGGTGTACAACTGCCCATAGAACCTTTCGATCTCCCTCAAAACCTCTGCTTTCGTCGACGCTACACTGCCGTCCTCCGTCTTAAGCTTCGTCAACAGGCTTTGCCCAATAGACATGTCCCTTGCAAACACTTTGGAGCCTTGGTTCCGCTCTATTGTTTCTTTAACACTATTTGTGTTAAAGGAACGAATGTCATGTCGCAGAGATTTCATTATTCGTCTATTAAGCTGCCTGTAGGTTTGAGCATTAACGGAGGTCTGCAGTGCCATAGATCGACGTTCTGCCATAAGGTCGAGAGTGTGGACCGAGAGTTTTTGAGGTCTATTTTTACGGCCAGGTCTAAAAAACTTAGATCCGACCGTTTGGACAGTTTTCACAAACCCGTTGTTTATTTCGTCCACTGATACGCAATTCTCTAGGCAATCAAAGCGGTTTGACAACTCGAGTTGAAAGCTCTCAGGATTTTGGATATGGGCACGAGTAGGTCGGAGCGTGGACTTCATCAAGCGGGACCTTTCCAATTTGACATTTATATTCAATATGCCTCGGACCATACGGTGAGCACTACCAGTTTTTACCCTGTTGATCACGGAGACATCATTGAATAACCGTCTCTTGGTGGTCATGATGAAGTCTATCTCATTTCTCGTCTTGCCATCCGGACTCAGCCAGGTCCATTTCCTTTGAGGCGGCTTCTGGAAGAAAGAGTTCATCGCAAAGAGTCCCTCCTTCTCCAGAAAGTCGGCCAGCCTATTTCCCCTGGCGTTCCTTTGACCATATCCAAAAGGTCCCACTTTCAACTCATCCTCGCCTCGCTTGCCGAGTTTTGCGTTGAAGTCCCCCATAACAACAGTGAAATAGGTTTTGGAAGTGTGTATGGCTCTACTTACGTCCTCATACATTTCCTCCACCTCTTCATCCGAGTGGTTCGAGGTCGGTGCATATACCTGTATGACCTTCAGCGAATACCTCTTGGTTATTCTGAGTATAAGGTATATCACCCTGTTCGACACACTCTCGATGGTTACGATGTTGTTTACGAGGGACCTGTGGACAAGAAACCCAACACCACCTTGGGACTTTTGGTCACCCTCCCGGTAGAAGAGCAGGTTGCCAGACTTCAGAGTTATCGTGTCCTCGCCCTCTCTACGGACTTCTGATAAACCCACTATGTCCCAGTGTAACCTGCTCAATTCTTCCTCCAGCTCGAGCAACTTCTCGTCTGTCCTCAGTGTGCACGCGTTATAAGTTACCAGGGCCAGTTGTCGTTGGGGGTGGTAGCGAGATCGCCTCCGGGGATTCTTAGCACCCCCTGCCCCGCCGTTACCGTGACCGCTACCGGAATCAGGAATAGCGGGGCTGCCGGAGACTGGGGGCCTGGTTTTTTTGTGTACTAACATATGAGGGGGGTATTTGCCAGTACTCGCCACGCTTGGCAGGCGGGTTGGCGTGCGCAGAGGCGCAGTATCTTTTAAGTGTGACGCTGCTGCCCATCACAGCTCAACATTTTACTGCGCCTTTTGTTGGATGGTTATCCCGCCATCGGTCGGTCGCCAGAGCCTCGTCTGTTGAAACAGGACGCACCGCGTGAAGGTGAGGTTGGCTTGGAGCTTTGGGTCTTGGTTAAGCTCCCTTACGTCCCATGACTTTGTTATTTTGTTTAAATGTGCTCACCCCTAATTAAGAATAGCCATATTTGGAACAAAATAAATAAATATTATTTCTTAATTCAGTCTACAAATCACCGACGCGCGCTACGTTTTTAAAATGAGTATTTTCTAGACCACCAGCTTAATAACGTCTGTATTTCAGTGTGCTTTTTCCTTAATAACGGTGAATCGCCTGACCTTAATCTCTTATAGGAACGGTAATGAGGTCTAGGATAGACGTGCGCTAAGTTTATTCTGATACGACCAACGATACTGTTTTTTAAACGCTGGTTTTTCTTATAAGTTAAGTATTTATACTTTTTAGTGCTCCGTAGCCGAATGGCAAAAAACGTAAACCTTTTAAGCTTTTTGTGAGCATTTTAAGGGGATTTAATTTGTTTAAATATAGACTTTTATTCCATGATTTTTAGTTATTTACCCATATTTCAAAAAACTATTGAACCGATTTTGCTGAAACTTACACTGTACCGTTGAAATATACCTAATCGTACTTAATCATCATTCATCATCATCGAATCATTTCGGTATGCCGTCTTGTTTTCGAGATATCCGCGGACAAACATTCAAATATACAAGCATACGTTAACTTACATTACGTCCATTCCTCGCCACATACAGTATTTTTTGTATGAAACTTCATACTTAAATGCACATTTATCATCTTCATAACATAAACATTGTAACGTGCTTACGGCTAGTCGCCAACTATCCGCCCACTCTGTCAAATCTGCTGCCATTCACAAGAGGAACTGTTATAAGTTGTAGCAAACCCGATCCGAGGCGAGGCGTTCGCTATCCGGTGCCTTGGACGAATAAACCACTGGACGCGCAATGACGGGAAATTTCGCTTGTGCCCCCTTAGCCACGAAGCGGGCTTTTTGGCCTCACTTACAGATGACGTCTTGTCAGTACGGTGATAGAGCTCAGTGAGAAACATTGACGGAAAAAATGGGTAAATGTGGCTTATTTTTGTGAAAAAATTATAGCGGCAAGACAAAAAATGTTCATTTTCATCCGTAAGTAACGTTTTATCCCAAAAGAGCTGATATTTTTCATGAAAATAATGAAATGTGTTTTCCAAGAGAAAAGTAACATTGCCATTTAAAAAAGTGGTGGTCAGTTACTACAAAATCAACAAGATAACGTATACTTTAAACGGTAGGATTGTCGTATGTTTATCATTCGTTCTCTTGTCAATTTAATTATGATTGTGCTTGACAATTGTCGATAAATTGTATCGATAAACATTTATTAAATTTTAAATATAAATTCTTTTAAAATAAAATGATAAATCTGTAAAAAGTTTCACTTGAGAGTAGTTTAAGGTAATCTTAAAAATACAACAGTTTGCTTTGAAATTTTAAACTTCATATTTTATGACAATACATCTTTAAAATGTAATTTCAGATTTCTTGTGGATCCACTAAGTAAAATAAAGTGGGTCGAAGGGAGACAAAATGGATCCCCACAAAACATCACCGAATATGTGGTATCCATTTAACACCTGTGTGATTTAATGCCAACGCAAAAATCTACTGCTTAATTATCCCATAGAAGGATTTGAATGGTGCTGGGCTGTATGTACTTATGGGCTGTTTCACAATGTCTTAGGAAGTTCTAGTTAGTGTTACTTGCCAGACCGTTCATATAAACGTTCTACGTTTCAGTTGTTCATTCGATGGTTTGTGCATTAAACATGTCCATAATGTATAAAAAACCGACTTCAAAACCAAAATGCACTAAAAAGTCTTAAATAAACTCTTGAACATTGAAAAGAAAGGAATCCATTTTTGGGAAACAATTTATTTTTGGAGTCGGTGCTGCGACAGGTGAGGCTGAATTTTCAAAGTGATGGCACCGACTCCAAAAAGACTTTTTAGTGCATTTTGGTTTTGAAGCCGGTTTTTACTTTTTTAAAGTTAATTTTATTTCTCCGTTTTTAGAGTTTACAAGAGAGGGGGGGGGGGGAATTGCACCTTATGACTCTGTTCTTTAAAAAGCTACAAACTACCTATCATATGTTCTGTCATTATAATTACTGAACTCCTAAGCGTTAAGGAGTTCCACCATGTAACAATACGTCAACATTAAGATTTTAATAAAACAACACTATACGTGTCTTTAAAATTTGAAGGTTTCTCTCGATTCCACCAAGATCCCATCTTCAGATCTCAAATTGGCAACAATGGGACCAACTAGAAGGTACACCCTCTAAGTAAGCGAAAAAAAAATTCGAATCGGTCGACTAACGACTGAGATATGAGGTAACAAACATACAAAAAAAAACATACAGTCGAATTGATAACCTCCTCCTTTTTTAAAGTCGGTTAAAAATACATGTCTTTTTACAAAAGATTCGCGTTCATTCATTCGTTCCGCACATGTCGATAAAAAAATATCGACACTTTCATGCACTAAATGTCAAAAATTGACATGATAAGCTCCCCCCGCCCCGCAGAAATTGGCTAATGATGTTTTCATACATTCGCTCTTGCGTTTCATATCCAGTGGTTAATTCATCCAAGTCCGGTGCCGATCCCATACCGAGGCGTTGCCGATCTATTTACGTAACGTGTTTCCGTATGGTTGACGCTTGGTTGGTGCTATTCTCATTAAAGTAAGTAAGTAAAGTTAGCCTGTAACGTCCTACTGGGCAAAGGCCTTACCTCAACTATTAGGTAGTTGTAACCATACTCCACCACGCGGGCTTAATGCGGATTGGTGACGGAGTGTTTGCAAGGCATGCGACTAACCTTGCTGCAGAATATGTTATCAAGCTACCCATAAAGTCTCTGACTAAGCTTACCGACTAATCAACCGTTTCCCATTACCATTACAGTTGGAAAAATCTGCTTAAAGTTTTTCTAGAAAAACCCACTTAGGTTTAATTACCTCACTTAGGTTTAACCAAAATAGAAGTTACGAAGTTTGTCAATTTCAAAGAAACATTATGCCTAATTGTGTTCGTTAGAATGCTGAGCCTGGGCAAAGCCTTGAAGACAAAACTTGAACATTTAGGAGTTAGTGGTGTGTAAATTAAATCAATGCTCGGAACTCAAGAAAAGAAAAGTTTTGGCTACTGTAGTACTATTATGACTAAGTTCAATATAAAAATTATAATTTGAAAATGTTTTTAAAAGTACTTCCTGTATAAACAATCTAACGTTATTCTTAGATTTCTTTGAGCTAGCACAGAATATTAAACGCAGTACAAAAATTTCTGAAAAAGTTCAGTAAAAATATCACAAGTGACATTTAGAGGTTACGTGTCATCAACGACTTCTATCTACCAGTATTCAAAACTATATACCTACAGTGCGTCCCTGGACAAAGCGACTTTTAATTTTTGGAAATAAAAAGAAGTCACACGCTGCTTGATCAGGGCTGTAAGGCGGGTGACCCAGGAGAATACTGGTGTGCATATTGATAAATCCAGGACTCATCACCTGTAACGATGTCGTAAACACGCCGAGACAAGCCTGCTTCAAACTTGTTTAGTATCACGGCACCATTCCACCCGGGCCTGCTTCTGAGCGTCGTTGAGGTAGTGCGGCACCCAGCGTGATACTATCCTCTTCACGTGAAGATGCCCGTGTAGAATCTCGTGAACGCATCCCGATCCAATATTCAATGTATGCTTAATCTCTTGATATCTAATTCGCCTTTTATCTTGGATTAAATTTGTCACTGCCAGCACGTTTTCTTCCGTAATAGCCGTCAATGGGCGACCGCTTCGATCTTCATCCACCCAGGTTGGTCGAAGCCCTTGAATTCGCTATACCAACGATACACGGTGGCCTTGGAGGGACCTCCATCCATTAATGCCATTTGACGTCTTCGAACGATTCTTCGACACTTGAAATCTTAAAAAATCATAGCTCTAAAATGTTCCCGGCACAGATTCATATTTCAGTCGTCAGACATGATACTTAGAGTGGGCTCGCAAAAAAATGTGGAGTGAAATTTTGAAAATGGAACACACCTATGTTTACTTATAAATATTCATATTTTCGAAAAAGATACGAACCTCCCATATATAAAAACGAGACTGGCCTCCCATATATAAAATCTTTTTTTCGCAATACTTTCTGAGTGGCCTGGTATATGAAAAGTCATAAAAGTCATTTATTTATGCAAATAGGCCCACTGGGGGCACTTTTACACGTCCCAATATAAACCCTACCACAGCTTCGGGACAATTGTGGGCTAGTGCTGAGAAGAAGCTGCGCAAGAAACTCAGTCACTATTGTCAATGCCTCTTTTCAAAAGGTTTACAATGTTTGTAGTGATCATGCAAGTCCATACATTATTATCTTTTAAATAATCATCTACTTTATAATACCCTTTCGTCATAAGGGTTTCTTTAATAACAGTTTTAAATTTATTAACCGGTAAGTTTACAATGTGTTCTGGTAGTTTATTGAAAAATTTTATACCTTTCCCCATGAAAGAATTACCAACCTTTCGAAGCCTAAATTGTGGAATAGCAAGCTTATCCTTATTCCTAGTATTATATTTGTGTATGTCACTATTTTTCGCGAATGAATGTAAATTTTTCCTTACATACATTAAATTTTCGTAAATATACTGAGAGGCTAGAGTTAATATTCTAATTTCTTTAAACACCTCTCGTAAGGAATCTTGAGGTTTAAGATTATAAATAGCTCGCACGGCTCTTTTTTGTAACACAAAGATTGTTTCTACATCAGCAGCTGCGCCCCACAGTAAAATACCGTAGGACATCAAGCTATGGAAATAACTAAAATTAACTAACCTAGCTGTTTCTACATCAGTCAAACGTCTAATCTTCCTTACAGCAAAAGCAGCTAAACTTAGTTTCCCTGACAAGGCCTCTATATGAGGACCCCATTGTAGTTTGGAGTCTAATGTGATTCCCAAGAATGTTGTGGAGTCAATAGCATCAAGCGGTTTGTCTTTAATCTTAACCTGAGTTGATGCCTGTCGGACATTAGGCATCGTAAACTTTACACATTTAGTTTTACTTCCATTAAGAAGGAGTTTGTTAATAGTGAACCAATGTAATACTTGTGAAAGAGTATTATTTACATCGTCAAAATTTCCTTCACCTCTTGGAATTTTAAATATAAGTGAAGTATCATCAGCAAACAATACTATATCACAAAGATTCCCTACAAAATGCGGGAGGTCATTTATATATATTAAAAATAAAAGAGGTCCTAATATAGATCCCTGGGGCACACCCATTGTTAGAGGTGCTCCAGAAGACTCAGTTCCGTTTATATATACTTTTTGCATTCTACCTGAGAGATATGAATTAATTAAGTTTAATGAGTTCAATGATGCCCCATAGTGACATATTTTTTTAATTAATGTTTCATGATCCACACAATCAAACGCTTTCGATAGATCACAGAAAATCACTAAAGCATCATGCCTATTATCATAGGCATCAAATACATGTGTTAAAAGAGCAACTCCTGTATCCGTGGTGCTTCTCCCTTTAGTAAAACCGAATTGTTTGTTATGAAATAACTTGTTCGATGAAAAGTGTGCTAAAATTTGATTGAATATAATCTTTTCATATATTTTACTCAAGACTGGCAGAATCGATATTGGCCGGAAGTTTGAGGGGTCACTTTTGTCACCCGCTTTGAAAAGTGGTATTATTTTACTAATCTTCATTAAACAAGGAAACTGGCCTTCATCAATACACTTGTTAAAAATTAATGCTAGTTGAGGGGCTATTATGTTAATAATTGACTTAATAATATGCACAGATAGTCCCCACAGATCCTCCGGTTTTTTCATATTCAACTCTAAAAATGTTTTTATTATTACTTCAGGTCCTACATGCCTAAAGTGCAGTTGAGAATTACATTCACTGACATTTACTTTTAGAATAGATTCGGCTATTACTGAAGAAGAAGCAAGTTCTTTTGTTGTTGTTGGTGCAATATGTGAAAAAAACGATTCAAAAGCAGTTGCAACCTCTAAATTTGAATTTATTGTTTTATAATTTATTTTTAATGCAAATTTACCATCTCTCAATTTATTTTTACAAGTTTCTTTATTTATGATGCTCCATGTAGCTTTTGCTTTATTTTTGGAGCTAGAGACTATTCTACGAAGATGATGGGATTTTGCTATAGCACAAACTTTTTTAAATATTTTTGAATAATTTCTAACGTATTCAATAAAGTTTTGGTCTTGAGAGTTTTCTCGTAGACTATATAATTCATATAATTTAATCCTACTTTTATGAATTCCTGGCGTGGCCCAATTATTAAATTGACATTTGACCTTATTTGATTTAGTCTTTTTTATGGGAAAAATTTCATTAAATTCGTTTTTAATTAAGTTAAAGAGGTCATCATATTGTTTATCTACACTATCATTAGTATATTGTTTCACTGAATATAGTGTATCGTTAATTGTATCCCTAAATCTATCTAACCTATTTTCTGTGACAGGCCTATACATAGTTTCCACAGGTAAACTTGCGGTATGATTGTGTTCAAATAAAACCTTTTGACCTCTATGATCAGAACTGAGGCCAATTAAAATACCTTTATCAATGACACTTGCGTTTTTGTCACAAAAAATATTATCTAAGCAAGTGGCCGTGGTAGGAGTTACCCTTGTAGGTTCACAAAAGAGATTTTTTAAATTAAAAGATTTGAAAAGGTTAAGAAATCGAATGGCGGTATTCCATTCTTTTAAAATATCAAAGTTAAAATCGCCACATACTGTTATTTTCTTATTAGATTTTGAAACCTTTTCTAGCGCTGATTCCATAATTGGTTCAAAAAGTTGGTAAGTAGCGTCGGGGGGGCTATACACAGATAAAATAATATAATATTCGAGCTCAGTACACGCTAATTCAATAGTACGTTCTAAAGACAGTGACACAATATCCCTGCGATCTTTATAATTTACTTCATTATTTATAAGTATGAGTGACCCCCCTCTAGTTGTGGTCTCTCTTGAAAACGAACTGTATAGTTTTCAATACTGATCATTATTTCAAATTTTCTATACCAATGCTCTGTTATGAAACTTAACAAGCCCTAAAGGCACACGATCTCTCAGCAATAGTTTACAAAAACATCTAAATCTGATTTCGTTGAATCGCAGCCAAGTCCCGCTAAGACGGCTTGCAGTGCTCGCGGTCAGCAGAATTAAATCAATACGACGTTTAGGTTTGGCATCTATAGTAAATAATTCACTTATGTCTTAAACAAGGGCAGTTTTCAAGCTTTAGTGCACCAAGTGGCTGGGCAGTTTGTGTTACATTAGTCCTTCGTATAACCTTACTAGCGGTCCCCTGCGGCGTCGCCCGCGTATTTCGGATATCCCATTGAATATTTTAACGCAAATCACCATTGAGGTAAATACTCTAGAGAAGCAAACTTCATACGCCGGGCTGACAAAAAGCGTGACCACTTGCTTGATTATTCAACGATGACGACGTAGCTTTGATACCGCTAGACATTTGAACGTCAATCTATATCTGTCTCACTTACACAAGTCCGGACGCCATACTGGACCGTAGATAAGACGGTGACAGCAATATAACGAACCAATTTGGATCGGGGATGCCTACTCTAAGAAAAAAAACCCCAGATGTAAAATAAAATAAATGTTTTGTAAGTTGTAGAAAATTATTTTTCAACTCATTTGAATATTAGATTAAAACAAAGAAGATGTATTTTTATAAATAATTAGTACTAATTGCGAGTATTTTAAGTAAGTCCAATGTAAGACCAAAGAATGCAGTAGCATTGCGGTAAACCATGATAGACTTCGAAATCCTTCCATAAGGTGCGGTAGCTTCCGTGCGTAGATTTCATGTAGTGAGTTTTCTTCCATCACTTAAAAGCTGTCACTAGACGGCACTAGGATCACTTTAGGAACATTTTTTTTCACGTTGGTGGTGAGCCATAGACAAATAAATAAAAATTGCACTCCGGGAGTGCCGGCAGAAGTGAAAACTTGAATATCAACGTTGTGCATTTTTGATTTTTTGGAATAGTTATTATCAATATAAAAGTACTATCATTTTTGTGATAGAATACAATAATCATAATAATAATAATACAATAATAATAATACAATAATAATAATAATAATAATAATATAATATTTTTATAGAATACAATATTTATTTATTGCGCTATCGTACACAAACATTACAATTTATATTATATTAAATTACATTAAAAAGTTTATCTCTCAGAAAAATCAACTTACATCCATAATTTCGCCAACCGTCTTACGGTTTTTCGATCAGCCCACGTGTCCTGACGCGAGTTTCACATTTTTCCCCCATCCCACAAAAGTGCTCAACGCCGCTAAAGAAGTTTTCACTTCAAAAATTGCGGCAGTAAACATTGTAAAATGCGTTAAATGACGTCTAGATTAATTAAGATACTTATAATTATTATAAACACACATTATTATTTTTTACTGCTTATTACTTACGTTGGCAAAAAACAATTACCCCCTGTTCTAAAATAAACTTTAAAAAGTTATTTCCTAAAGTGACGCTAGCGCCATCTCCAGAAAATATAAACTGCTGATTGTATCATAAATTATTCTTGTGAGAAATAAATGTTCTTAAACCTGAATTTGAAATAAACCATGGTCATTTATGCTGAAATAGTGACTACCATTTATTTTTACTTAAATAAGTTTCATTTTAAAGAAAAAAATAAAAAATATTTATTTGATACAAATAGCCACAGAAAAAAAATATACAGGAAGTAAAAGAGGATTTACTTTAAGCCCAAAAAAGATTGCAAGACTTGGTATGTCACATCAGCCCCCTTACTCCCGAAACCGATTCCGATCCAATAAATATTGCCATCCCTGTCAGTCATACCAGGCCGTGTATGCGTGTGACAGGGATGGCAATATTCATTGGATCGGATTTTGTGTCCAGAGTAAGGCCTCTGGTACTTTATCTTGCAAATTCCTTAATAAAAGTTATCTACGAAAGCTACGTAGTATTCCGTATCCTACCGAAAAGCTTCCATGCGTTTTGGCAGGATACGGTAGACTTACAACACAGTCACAGTCCTGCCACGCACTTGTCATATAATAAATATACAAAATTACTATTTCTCCCACAAATTTGGGAAATCAAAGTATTTTTTTTATGGCAACACTGAGTCCATCTATCAAATTTCAAAATATTATAATAAATTAGTGCATTTTACGACGATTTTAATACGACAACATAAAAATTACTTGTGGAATGTGATTCCTATAGACTTGTTGTGATTTTGAGATCTTGATTTGCATGGTTTCACAACACATTTAACCATAATTAGTCACTTTTTATAGTGTGTCAAAGAGGTCCAACTAGGTCGGTAACTTAGTGAGCACTGGTTTGAAGTACGCGGCGCATATGTCGTTGGACATATGCTTGTTGACAGTAAGTTTTTGCGGTTAGTGCTAATCTAGAAATATATATATCAATGCAAATCACCTGTTTTCATTAGAAGTGCTAGGCCAGAAACCTTAGCGGTTAGTGCATGCGCGTGTTATTTTTTTGCGAGCATTACTTTGGTGCAGAGTAATTTCAAAACTGTGATGGCTTTTAAAATATTTATTGAAATAAATTATACACAGGACATTTTTGTTTAAAATGATATGCTCATCGTCATGAATATATGTGTATTTATCAAAATAATTACACATATATTCATGACGATGAGCATATCATTTTAAACAAAAATGTCCTGTGTATAATTTATTTCATGTGCATCAATACACATTTGAAAAAGGACATTATTTTTTATGATTGATGAACATAAAAAAGTTTGTAGTGAGTAAACCATATCAGATGGATATATGCTATCGCAGATTTTATTGTAGTAATTTTAAATCGGAACAATCCTGTTTTTAATGATTTTTATGAATCTTTAACGGTTTTCGCAACCGAAGATAACTAGCGGGCCGAGCGAACTTTTTTTCGCCCCTATTTTTATCTCGCCCCGGCCCCGTCCCGCCCAGTCCCGTTATTTAAAATTTTAAGCGGACTCAGAGTAATTTAAAAAAAAAAACAAATGATGGGTATGAAAAATAGATCTTGGCCAATTCTCAGACCTACTCAATATGCTCACAAACTTCATGAGAATCGGTCAAGCCGTTTCGGAAGAATACGGGAACGAACATAGTGACACAAGAATTAAGAAGTAGTTTAACAACAAGTGCGAGTCGGTCTCGCGCCCAAAGGGTTCCGTATCTACTATGCATGTAAGCACTTTTATTGCCCTTACAATGACCTGTAAAAATGATTAATATTTCGTCATAATTAGGATTTTCTTCCCTCTAAATAACAACATATTTGAAATTATGATAAAAAACCGGTTGTATCTTTGGATGATGATAACTTACAACTTAGTTGTTTTAACAGCTAAAAAAGACAATTAATACCAATATTGAACTTGAAATTCAGTTTCAAATTTAACGCGTTTTAGAGTCGTATAGTCTCTGAGACAAGTCCCTGCGCTTAACTGTACACGGACAGACGGACAATCAGACATGGCGAAATTATAAGGTTCTTTGTTGGACTACCGAACCCTAAAAATGAAGCACTATTTATGACCACTGAATGTACCTACATGCTTTTGCAGATGCAGAATTTTTATAGACAGATATAAATACAATTATTTTATCCAAACTCAATGCCTCTTTTAGGGGCTTTGACGATTATTTAATTTGTGATTTTTATTTTAGCAACTCTTTTTTTCGATGTTAATCTTCAACCAGTGTGTGTTACTAGTGGTGTGATGACATACGGATCCAAAACATGGTCTCTAACTATGGGCCTTTTATGAAAGCTCAAAATCACACAACGAGCAATGGCAAGGGCTATGCTCGTTGTACCCCTACGAGATCGAATGAGAAATGAGGAGATACTAAGAAAAACTAAGGTAACGGACATAGCCCTGAGAATCAGTTAGCTCATGTGGCAATGAGAAGGGCACAAAGTGTAAAGAACTAATGGCCGTTGGAGCAGAAAAGTTCTATATTGGACACGACCTTGTAAAGATCGCAGGATCCAACTGGATGAAGACCGCTTGTGAACGGTCGCTGTGGATATCCATGGAAAGCCCTATGTTCAGCAGTGGACGTCCTTTACCTAATAATGATTTTGATGATGATGAACACTTTATCAGAAGGTTGCCTTACTTCTGGTGAATGTTTCAACATGTTACTACCCACCGGGTAAAAGCTAAAAAAAAGCTCTAGCCGCACATTTAAAAGCTTTTAGCTGTAATCCCAGCTCAAGCTTGCGTCGCACTTACGACTGTTTTCATGCTTAATTAAAGCCTTCGCTAATAAGGTACAGTCGCTAACGGAAGAAAGGTTGCGCTCACATTTGCGCTACTTATTTCCTTTCATCAATATCTATATCAGCCAAACCACGTCCACTGCTTGCCCACGAGACTTGAGATGGCATTCAGTGTAATTATTTTGTGTTATTTTTTTATTACATCAGCTTTATTTAAATTAAATGAATGAATTATTAACAAACAAATAAGCGGACCCGGCGAACTTTGTTTCGGCCCCAGCCCCGTTCCATTCCGGCCTCGTCCACCCAGCCTCGTAATTTTAAAGTTTAAGCGGTGGTCCTAGCGAAAATTATTTTGCCTGGCCCCATCCTGCCCCAGACCCGGCCCCATCTTGCCCCAGCTCTAGCCCCGTCTTACAGGATAAAAAGTAGCCTATGTTCTTCTTCGGGTTTTAAGCTACCTCGCCACCGTTTCAAGCAGCCGCGTCTGCGCGTGTTGAGTTTGCTCCTCCTCTCCCGTCGCAGCATTTAAGATATCTAGCACACAGATATTTTTCCAAATCGGTCCACTTGTTCCGAGATCTAATATGATGAGTACTAATATAAAAATGAGTAAGAACCCATCAAATATAATAAAACTCTTACTCAGTTTAAAAGTGTGTAATATGCATAATATTTCTTATCCATCCACATTAAAGTACGGCGTTAAAAGTAAGATATTCTCGCCGCCAACTGTACTTACCTTAGAAAGATGCTACGGATACATTTTAATGTGTTCTGGAGTAGTTTACAGATTTATACCGACTGAGTTAAGACATTTTGTTAATGCTAACGCCACCGTCTTGGAATCACTGTTACGGAATAAAAATAAAATGGACTTAAGATACGGTTGACGTAGGAAAGAAAATGTAAAAAAAAATCAAGTTAAGAGTGTCAAAATATTTTAAGATCTTGTGACTTCTACTACAAATTTCTTATTATTTATAGTCAAAATGAAAAGTTTAACTTTTCCTATCAAGGAGCGAACCTTTTTTGTTTCATCATTAGTAGGTACGTATGCTCATGATAGAAAACGCAAAAAATATAACGACTTAAAATGCTTTCTAAAATATTTTACTTAAAACATTTCTATTCGCAACGTCATAACATTTCCAAAAAACAGATCGCCCGGACAATTTCACAAAACCATGGGCAGCTCGTCTACCATTCACAATACGTGAATTTTATTTTGAGTTCCATTGTTATGACTGTAAAGTTCAAAATTGACTAAGACAATTTATGTATTGCTAGGTAGATTGACGTGAAAATGTATCAACACGTTTTATCCTACTCTTTTTACGTTTTTCCCACACAGAGGGCAAGAGAAACAAATCACTCTTTTGTGTGGACCTTTTGTCATCCCTTGAAATTGTACCGTCAGAGGAACAATTAAGATGGGAATCGAAGGGAGGGCTCCATTTGTGATATTCTTACTGTTTTGCTTTGTTGTTCTTTAATGGTGACTTAATTTTTGTTCGTGATATCACGTGACAGGAGGTTTTTAAATAGAAAGCCTTATTACCGTAGCTGGGTAAGGAAGTACGTAGAATTATAGTTTTAAATAGACAGCTATTGAATATGTTAAGATATTATTTACAGAATATGTTAAGATGGTTCTTTAAAGAATAAATTAATTTTATTGTTTGAATTGATAAAACTATTGCTCTGTAATATATTATTATGATTAATATTGTAGAAACAGGTATCTTGATCTGTCTTCCGTATTTCAAAGATACATAAGATTCTGACGTTATTGAAGGGAATTTTTATGATTCCATTCTACAAAATATATGTTTATAACTAAGTACAGGGGCTTAAAAAATTGAAACCTTCTAGTCTACAGCGGGACACGTTCTTACTTCTAAATTATTCTCGTTGGAGAAGTATTGTTTAAAATTATATTTTTTTCACGTTTACTAATAAGCCTTGGCAATTACGAGGCGAACGACCTTTTATCTCTATTTATAAAAAATAATCCTTATTGTCCTTGGTCACGGCATCACGCGTGAACGGCTGAACTGATTTCGCTAATTCTTTTCAGTTGTGTTTGTTATTGTCAGTAGAAGGTTCAGATAAAAAATGTAGCGGGCAAACCGATTCCCATGTTTTTTTATTTATTTTTTCTTTTTCAGATACGTCACTATCCGGCGTAAAATAATAATTATTAATATTACGGGGTTGGAAAGGGACGGGGCCGGGGGCGGACTAAAGTTCACTAACAGCGGATGTTAGTTACTGGTCAGATAGTTTAGTCGCCCACAATTAGGTACGACAGCAGTCGAACGTCTTTCATTTTTTTTAAAAGATGTATGTTTCATTTTAGCTTTTTGTTGCAACTTTAAAAAGTTTTTCTTCATCGTGATAACACCTATAGCAATAGTTTCACAAAGGAAATCTTAATCAAAAAGTAAAAGCACTAGTTAACTACGTAACGAGCAGGTAACTTTGCCCTGCCTTTTCTTAAAACACGGAATAAGTGCGCGTTTTAGATAAGTGAAGTTGTAACATGTTTCGAACTATAGACTGAGAAGTATGCATGTTAAGTTCAGAACTTAGACTTCACAGTGTACAAGAAGATTACAACGTAAATGTTACAATCCTTCTTTTACCAAGAATGTGCAATAAAAAGATATATTATACAGTCCCAAATTATTTTATTTTATAACATTAATAAAACTCCACAAAAATATTTTTTTGTACTAAGAGAAAGCCCAACTTTTTTTGCTAAGTCATGTTTTTAAGCCGTATCGATTTCGCAAAAACATCCTTCTGACAACCTCCGTGGTCGAGTGGCTAGCGCGCTGGTTTCAAGCGTCGCCATCACGTGAGGTTCCGGGTTCGATTCCCGGTCGGGTCAATGTAGAAAACGATATTTTCTATATTGTATCGGGTCTGGGTGTTGTGGTACCAGCGTTATGTCTGATTTCCATAACACAAGTGCATTGGCTACTTACTTTGGGATCAGAGTAAGTTGTATGTGATTGGTATCCAATATTTATCCTCTACTCTCTTTCCTGACACTTAAGGCGTGAGAAAACTATATAATTTACTAACTGTTCTTCGTAAACACAAACACTCTATTTCATCCAAGATAACACAAAGAATGGCATCTACCACAGACGAATTGCGCAAGCAGAAAAACAGAAAAGATATTTTCAGAAAAAAACAAAACTTTTTTTTGACATATAAATTAAACATGGCATTCGCCTGCCAAATAGACCAATATGCGTTCGTTTTCTCGGTGCCTGCTAGTAGCAACATACAGTATTTGTTCAATTCCTGGGAGTCTTGATAACAAATTCATTTATTTTTTTATGATTTGATTGTGTAATACAACTCAGTTGATACACTTACTTGAAGTTTGAGTCAAAAAAGCAAAAACAAAACAAAATTAAGGCACTTAACACAAAACAAGGGGGCAATTGACAATAAATCGGAAATTTTATAAAAAACAATTCAAAGGTCGATAACTTGAGAATGATAAAGTTTGGGATATCGGGTTCCATAGTCAAATCAGTCAGGAATGATGTAAACTACTACGTTTTAAAGGACTTATATCTACTTAACATGTAACCCTGTATAAACAAATGTATTTGTCGACAATGTAATTATCTAATAGTTACTTCTATCACAAATATAACCTGCTTAACAGAATTTTCCTACACCAAACATTTATAATTATTATTATATTAAAATTTTATTACTTGAATTACTTGAAATAAACAATTGTGGTATTTATGATAATTGTCAAAAAGCATCAACAGCTTAAATAAATAAATGTTTTTGGTAAATCCAATCATCTAACAAAAGAAACGTTTTTACTCAGTCTTAGTATGAACTGGTGAACCCCGCGTCTCCGTTTGCCCTGCTCCCTTACCCAAAAAGCGGCCACCTAACGCACCCAAGTGCGTTATATGGGTTTTATAGTCTTCCTCGATAAGATACATAGATGCTTGTGTCCAGTTGATCTAGTTCAGCTTTCGCTTCAGCTTTTTAATTAATACATGTAAATAAAATTGACATACCATCTAATTCATATCCCTGTCCCCACTGCGGTAAATCCTGTGAGTACGCCTTGGGATCACTTCGGCTGCCTATCGATATCTTCAGGCTCTTCCACAGCTTCATCTTGCCCACATATTTGTCAACTGTCAAACGCGCTGTCACCGACTGACAGTGGCTGTCAAACGCACTAGAACACTACACTCACACTGTCACCGATGATGACATCTGGAAAGAAAAGAGAAATGTTTTATTAAATTATCATTGACAATAATCCTTTTGACATAGACACATGTTTTTTAAAATTTTAGATTGACGTAATGGCGTACTTTAAAGTGACCAAAAATTTCGAACTGACGTTAACGGAAAGTCGCAGTTAATGTTTCTTCTGTTGCGTTTAAAGCGATCAGTTTTCAGATTCGGTTGTTAAAAGCATTGGCCCGGTTCGCCAGAGGTCGTGGGTTCAAATCCTACTCGTGCGGAATTTTTGATTACTTATTTCATCTTATAAGATTAACAATAAACACTGAGCGTTAAAAATATTCAAACCCATTAAAAAGATTGCTTGAAACTAAAAAAAAAAGTCATTTCGAAACATACATGTCTGCACTGGTAGATTATAAGAATGATATCGGACGTAAAATGGCATAGCTAATTAGTTAATTTTATAGTAATTTTAAGGTTAGTAGGTCAAAGATATAAAAAAGACAGTACCATAAAATACTAATAGAATATCTCTAACTCCAATGATTTTAGATTTAAATCGTAGTGTTTCATAAAGGCTACTTAAGTAACCAATTTAAAGGAAATATCGCTTATGAAGATTTATAATAATAAAAAACTTAAAAGTTTTATTTACTAGTTAAGGATATTAAAACTTTTTTACTTCTCATCCGTAATCTAATACCCGCTTTAAAACCAAACTTTCTTCTTTCCTCATCGAATGCCTTTCAATCTGCTCTAATAAAATCGCAAAGAAAATCAAACATCAACTACTGCATTAAACCACAAACAAACAAAGCTTATCTTCTAAGATAAAATTATTGATGCTATCGGAGTTGAACCTGGTACTACACTAACGCCATCAAAACAAGTCGAACTACGTTCGCTGTCAAAAAATCAAAAAGTGCATATAAATAAGTGCAATTCAGCGAAATTTGGCAACGACTATACTGCAAATGGTAGCATCACTGCTTACATAATACAGGTAAAGCTCTCACTCAAGACTCTTTGATAAATGACATTGTTATGATCCCAACTCGAAGGTATAAAATCTTTCTTAAGTGAATGGAGCGAGAACACTGAGGTTTTTATGTGAAACTTAAAAGGAAAATATTGCTGGTAAAATTAATACTCTTTCAGAACTGACGTTAACTGAGTCGCAATTTATGTTTTTTGTGTTGATTTTAAGAGCGATCAGTAGTTTTTCATATTTCTGAAAATAAATGAAGTATATTCAAAGACTGCTTGTTAAATAAAATGCAGATTGGATAATAATGTACGTTTTATTAAATTAACGCACGTGTACAAAAATCAAAAAGCATAGGTGCCGCCATGTTTTTTCTCTTCCCAAAATTGAAATACATGGCGGCAGTGTTGCCAACCTACATCACAAAACAGTGTTGTAGTATTATAAAATTATCAAGACTTAACTAGTAAGCTTTAAGTAGTTTAAATTTATGTTTATATTTTATTAAACACTTCTTTTATAATTACTTTTAGTTTATTTTATTGTAATGCCCAATAATATACATAGTAGTAAAGGTTAAAGCTTAAGCGCGAGGTATTTTTTGTATCGTATAACTCTATCCAATGATATCACAAATGGATAAAAGTGATCTACCTGCTTTGACTGCTGTGTTTTTATTACGCCTATACAATTTTTATTTCTTTGCCTTTATTTTATGGGCATGCACCAAGATATCGTCAGACACAGAGTTCGATTCTTTATCTGACACAGTTTCTTTTTACAAGTTCAATTTTTATTCTTTGCGCCTGTCTATTGAAAAACCAGGGGCTTTCTACACATCTCTAAAATGGGTTCAAAGTGTCAAAACACATTTCGACTTGAACGAATCCTGTCGATCAATGAAAGGGCCTAAAACAATGCAGCAACCTCAGTGGTCCATGCACTGTCATGGGCCAGCGATCACCATCGATCAAGACCGACACGCTTGCATGCGAACAATCGGACAAACCTTTTTACATTTTAATCGTTCTTGACATACTTCTATGAATATAAGACAATGAGCTCTTTATACGACGTAGTCCATTTTGTAACCTAGACTAAACTATTTAGAACACGCGCAGTATTGGACAAAGCAGTATTGTATTTTGAGATCAGAATGGATGTCATAGAAAACTTAACTCAGAAGCAGTTAATTTTGAGCAACGATTAAAATTTATTTTAGAATTATGTTTTAGTACATTATATACTGTTTTAAGAATGTCAAATCGTTGAGTTATGCTTATAAAAAGGGAATGGCACCCTCATTTGCTTTTACCAAGAATTATTTGAATCGAATTTTATTGGAATTTCATTACAATATATCGAGTACGATTTCCATTATGATTAAACATGATAAAAGACAGAAGAGATAATTGAAAGAAGCACCGATCATATTTCTTAATAATTCTCCTCGATTTGGTGCCTTTTATCGTATCAGATGTCTTTCCTCTTATTTCATTATTTTGGTATTTTGTTTGAGTATCATGGGTTTTGGTACATTGTCTTTAAACGGAAATATTGAAACCTCACTTTTGGGCTGCAAAGTTAGATTCAACTAGGTAACAGGTGCCATTATTGTGACATTACCAGACTCCTCCTTCTTAATTTCACGCAAAAATTTATTCCTGTTACTTTGTAGTAAGCCGAACTAGCTATCCCAATTTTGTAATATGCCAATAATATTTCATTCGCCATTTCAGCACGCACCATTGTAATTACCCGGCCCCGGAGAATCGCAACACAGTGAGTGACAAATGTAAGGCATGTCAATTTGCTAGCTCAAACCGTGTTAGTTCGCCGTTCATAAACACAATTACATTTGTGTTTAGTACTGGAACAGTGTAATCTCCAAACCGCAGGCCGATTACTTGTGTTGATCACGTTAGGAATAACCTGATACCTTGAAAGTCTAATAAGCTTTGAGGATCTCTGTGATCAAGAGGCTTGCAACAGTTTTCATGGTATCCCCACATTTGAGGTCCTGGGCTTAGCCTTCAGTCGTGGCAATCAAGAAATTTCTATACATATTTCCTCGAGTCTGATGTTGTTCGGATACTTAGGAGTTTAAACATTATCAAACAAGAGTTTAGAAGCAGTTACCCAAACCTAGATTGCAATCGAATCGCTAATGCCTTCATGTTACGTATCCTCCAAACCAATTGCCGTGGGGCATTATAGACCACACGATTAGCTCGCACTGTAGTTTCTAGTAGAACAGGTTTAGTATTGAGCTTGTAATTGCAAAAGGGTATTTTATGGTGTTCACAATACCATTTGTACAAAATCAATAACGGCTGGTTAAGCTGGCTGCCAAGCTCAAAGGCTAAGCAACCAACTCAGCAAGGCAGCCAACCATCATAGCCTCCTTGCCAGAAGAAAATGGAAAAATGAAAAAAAAATAACATAACTGCAGAAAACACCCCAGCCAAACTAACTAACTCACCATCGCACGTCATACTTATAGTCTAAAAAGCCATATAATCTACTACAGAACTTGTCATAAAGGTCGGTCCCACCGCCCTTACCGCAGCCTTAACGATCCAGGTTACTGATTGCTCGCGTCTAGTTACACTTAACTCCGGGTTATCGACGAGGTACTGCTTGATGTGATTTGCTGTAACTGTCTGTTGCTGGCAAGTTAACTAATGACCTTAATTGGCTTATGTATTCGGTATTACTGTGGTATTGTATAATCTGTTAGTTCTAAGGTTAAATTATCATCAAGCATGGGTCATGCTAACACTAACATGGCACCAAACTGGTCAATCAGTCGCTGTGGAAACAAGCGTAGGCCCTATGGTCATTTATCCTACACCATTATTTTTAAACTCTACTCAGTGAAGGAGTATGAATGTAAATTATACTACGATAAATTTATAATTTTACCTTTATTAAAATACATTTCCAAAAACTTATCGTGTGTACGAGAATTTGTAAATGGTATGATTTATTTAGAAATGAAACATGGAAAAATAATAAAATCATTTTTTTTCTTTAAAATAAATGACATTCAAATAAGCGATAAAATCTAGTGTGCAGTCTAGTTTTTTTTTTAAATTTATTTAAAAACTTTATTGCACAAAATAAAATGATAGGGTACAGAAGGTGATATTTCAACGAATCTCAAAATTCAAATATTAAAACGTGTTTTTTTATTAAATCTGATTACATCAAGGACATGTAATTATGATTTTTAACAAATAGTTTGCTAACCTGAGTTTCCAAAAATGTTCGCAGAATAATCAACATACGGCAGAGTGGTTTTCACAGCTAT
Source organism: Pyrausta purpuralis (assembly GCA_963924145.1). Taxonomy (NCBI): domain Eukaryota; kingdom Metazoa; phylum Arthropoda; class Insecta; order Lepidoptera; family Crambidae; genus Pyrausta; species Pyrausta purpuralis. The sequence continues at coordinate 4,630,343 of OZ001648.1, read as the reverse complement.
TACCTAAATGATTCCAAGGAGCAAATAAGTAAGTTATCAGGTTTTTAAAAAACAACCTCGTTGCCTAGCGACGTTAACTCTGACCGACCCCTCTAACGAGAAGAGGCATTGTTAACTGATTACTCGCCTCCGGTTACACTTAACTCGGGTAGGCCACCTAATGCTCGGTTAAAATTAATTGTCAGCCATATTATATTTTGAAACTGTAAAACCGTACCACGCGTATTCGCGGTCAGGGGTAAAAGGGGTAAATTAGTTTGAGTTAGATTACAAATTTTAGGTTGTAAGAATTATTTTAATATATTTAGGCTGGCGTATATACATTTCCTACATTTTGAGTTAGTACTAACTCCAAAATTATTACAAAAATAATGCAGAAAGCTTTCGTTATATTCAACTTCATAACTTTTGTTAGAGATAAATCATAATTTTAGGTCCTAGGCCTAGGGGCAGTTTAGAATATGTTTACACCCACTTTCAGAATACCCTGGACTCCGCACTCCGCACTGGATCCAGTGCCTGCCCACTCACGATGAACATTTAACCCTTTATACCGATAAAGTCGCGGGCTCAGATACTCTTATTCATTAATCATTATAAATCTATTCGCGGCGAGTGTTGTTTGTGCGATGAGTCAGCGCTAGTCGTGTTAGTCTATCGATACTTTTAAGTTTTTGATCAAATATGCCTTTTCAATGACAGATAACTACATGACAGATAATGAATTAAATAAGTAAAAAACAAAAAACTTATGAGAAAATTAAGAGACCAAAAATTACTCATGAGTAGGATTCGAATCCACGAACTCTGGCAAACCGGGCTAATGCTTTTACCAACCGCTTTTATTAACTGCACGGTGGCTCGGTTCGTAAGAGAATTGGCCCCGTCGTCAGAACTCGTGGGTTCAAATCCTACTTGTGCGGTATTTTTTCGTTTTTTAGCTCACCTTACAAGATTAAAAGTAAACACTGAATGGAAAAAAAAATCCAACCCAACGAATAACTTTACAATTTTTAAAGGGTTTTATGGTAGGTACTTACAATGTTACTGTTAATCTAATGCGAATGCACCTGTTTGTGACCCATGATGCTATTTTGTTGTTCTCTTGTTAAGTAAATTATATTCTTTGAGAGATAAATAATTAAACTTAACCGTTAACTTAGCCGTTTAAACCTTTACAGTTACAAAAAGTACCACGGGCCCACATTTAGGGCTCCGTCAGTGACAGATAGAACAGGTATGATCTGGGTTAAGTAGGTTTAGCCACCTTGCCCTGTTAAAAAAAATCAATGCACCATTTAGTAGTCGCAAAAAATATAATCGAGACACCATAAAGATTTAAAAAATTAAATAAGCAACACAATGCGGCTAACATGAACCCATCATGCTTTTCTTTAATCACAGCGGAGTTTGCAAGCTGAGGTGCAAGTCTAGATATCGATACATAATCTTTTGATAGACTTACCCAGACTACTCATGGCTCGCTCAACGCGCTCAGTTTAGCTCGCATTTATAAACGGATCAACAAACCAAGATGTTTTGCTTGTTCACGCAGATTTTGATGCGGCTTGTGACTAAATATTTTTGACTAAATATTATATTTTTATACTCCTAGAGAGAGATGATCAGTTTTTTGTGGACCTATAAATTGTGGGAACCCATCACTTAATCGCAATTTTCTTCATCGATTTTCATTTCCCATAAAACGATTCGCAGATGTTTTAAAACAATATTCAACAAATTCTAGAATCTTGTTACATCACAATTTCATTTACTCGAATGCTTATTATCTACAAACTTACTTCATCGTTACTTCTTTTCATAAATTACGCATTTTATCGAAGTAACGTTAGCTTTCTATTTTGTTACACATAATTATATTTCCACGTAAGTTTCAATATGCAGAATTCTTGAAACATCGAATTTTACTTCACTAAAGTCCGTATTTCCAAACGAATTTGTTATTAATCTTATATTGCATACTTTATTAATAGACAATTTAAAGCATAACTGATATAAATATGTAATAAGTATTCATCTAATAAATAAAGTGCGTTAATCCCGACTCGCCGTGGTCTCCTCGCCGTGGTACTAGTCTGCCCGATACTAGAGTGTAATTTAAAAGCCGGAGGCGCGGAGAGAGAGCAGCCTCCGCCCGCTGTAACAAGGTTGACTGCGCCTTGTTACGCAAGGGCGACGAGGCTGCTATTTCCGCAGCGCCGGAGACGAGGAAATCCTAATGCATGCTGCTTGTTTGCATGCCTGCTTGCTTGCTGCATGCATACCTGTTTGCTTGCATGCATGCATTTATGCATGCCTGCTTGCTTACTTGCATGCATTAATGCATGCATGTATGCCTTCTTACCTGCATGCGTATGCATGCGCATGCCTTCTTACTTGAATGCGTATGCAAAAATATATGGGAACCGTTACACATTGAAACAAGTTTTTATGAAAGGTTATATCGATAACTTAATAATTCTATGAAACATTAGTTTGGTATATCGTTATTCTGCTTAACAAAACAGTTGCGATAAATTTTTTTGGTGAACTGTTATTCGATGTTATGAAACGACTATAAATAACTATTCGATTAAACAAGAAAAAAAGATATTAACATTCATTGAATAGTTTTCTGTGAAATGAAATTCGATATCAAAAAATTCTGTGTTATGATAGATACCCATAAATTGTATTTGCATCATTGATATTGTTACCATAAGTTATTTCAAAAACTGTTAGTAATAGCTGGATAAAACAGTTACCTTATAATGTCTTCGCCAGAACATCCCTATTTTATCGGTTTTTAATTTCTGTTTAATCTATGTCTTTTTGTGTCACGTACCTTCTGCACATCACTATTTTGACGTTTTATTCAATTCATTTATTCACCATTTCATTACATTTCATAACTTTGGTACGTCAAAATTTTACAATTAATTGGACAATATTAGATTAAATTTAAATTAAATATTATTTGAGTTAATAAAATAAAATATATATTATTAGATTAAATCAAATATTAATAAATTACATTATAAGTATTACCTATAATTTGATTGATTTAAATTTCAGTTTGCAAGTCAGAAAATAAACATTTCATGCATTCGTCTACACTGTAAAATGCATGTTTCAAGAATAAAATCTTTGTCAATTGGTCAAATTTGTTTAGAGGAAGTCTTGTAACTTCTATGGGTAATTTATTGTACATATACATTTTTAAAGCTATGCCTTGTTTACGCGCTTTCACGAGTCTTGTTTTTGGTATACATAACCTTTCTCTGTTCCGCGTACTATAGTTATGTACGTGCATCTTCATGGGAAATTTCTGTTTTTGCTCATGGATTTCCAAGGCTTCTGGAAATCCATGCCAAGTAGGCTCTAGCTGATGTCAATCTTTCTAATCCAAATATAATTCTTATTGATATTTTTTGACAAATTAATACTTGATTTATTTGTGAAGCATTCCCCCAAACTGTTACCGCATAACTTAAAATCGAGTGACAATAGGCAAAATAAACAGAAATTAGAGTCTTCCTGTCAATAGTAGGTTTAAGTTTAAATAAGGCATAATTTGTGCAAGCCAATTTCTTGCAAATTTTATCTATATGGCTCTCAAAACTCGAAGTAGAGTCCAATGTACAGCCTAAAAATGTAACCTCACCGTTCAAGAAACTATTATTTCCCTTGCTTGCAAAATTTAATACGGTACTTTTGTCTGCATTTAATATTATTCCGTTTGCTTCAAACCACTCCTTTAATTTATATGTTATTTCGTTGGTTCTTTTTGTTAAATCGCTACATTGTATTTTTTATATTTAAATCCAAGTAAATCTGCATATTTCCAACCAATCTACTTTTATTTATTTGTTCGCCCTATGCGCAAACAGATATATTCTGTTAATATTACATATGATGCTGTCTATATGATATGAGCTCATGTTTCTTTGACTAACTGCTTGATTACCAATATCCGATTAAGTTCCCATTAGCGTTTTCGGTTCAATAGTTCATACGGAATATCGTTCCATATTTGAATTACCCGTTGATTAGATCTTATTTATCGATGATGAAAGACGCCCTAACCAACCAACCTACACGTACCACACCGCATCGCAACTACAAAATGTGGTCGAGCAGTGGTTCGTGTAAATAGTGTCTCTGCAGCTTGTTGTACCTCTACATGCGTTATTTCCAATAATGTCTATGTGGTTCTCGGTTCTTTTTCGGCAATGTAATATCAAATGAAACACGCGTAGTTGGTTAGCAACTAATTTATATTTCTATTTCCGAAGGTACATGTTACAAGAGATACCCACAACAGGCAATAAGTTCAATTTTTTTCTCTCTTTATTTAGGGACTTTTATTCATTTTGAACATGACAGTCATATATTAACTTATCCTAAACATTCAAAATTAGAAGGTAATAACCTAAATTATTACTTCACCTTAACTTAATACAACTAAGTACAAACTCTAATACCATTTTGGTGTGTTTAGATGTCGACTCAGTCAAGATACAGTGGAACGCCCTGATCTCTGTAGGTTAAGCCTTAACCAGATCCTGTATTTTCCTTCCGTATCGGGCACATTCCATCAAACATGCTGTATGACCTCTACTCTGTCACAGATTTCACAGTTTGGTAAGTATACCTTTATCATTACGTAGGCAAATTTGGCCATAATTTCTCGGTGTGGTTACGATGTTGTTGCAATGTCGTTATTATCATACAAGAAGGTGATAACGACTGCAAAATGTGGTACGTGTGACTGGTCCTAGTTTTCACTACAAAATATATGCCCGAGCACGTGCTGTGGTTGTTGTCGTGGTGTGGTTGTGGTACGTATGGGTAGGCCCTTAATCTAATGAGATCGTACTAAATATAATAAGGTCCACTTGTTATGAGATATAAGGCAAAACTCATAGAACTACCAAAAAAATAGTCCCTACGGGGAATTGTTTAATATCTAGAATAAAAGCTTGTAGAATTATAATGGCAGCTACATATGGGTTAACTTATGATAAAGCTAAATGTAATGATCCAAGACTAATGAGCCTTATGAGCTTTTCGGAGAAACGAACCGTGAAAATTGCTCAAATTATTTCTAAGAGTCAAGTTCGTATCTACTGTTTATTCATTAATAAAAATATTCTAAGTGCATTAAGGTACTAACGAACAATATAATATGGTTCTAAAAATATTCGCCAAGTTTCGTGAGAAGTGTTCAACCAAACTCTTTAGATCTTCTTCTGGAAATACACACAAGTTGTCTGGAATATATCGCTTATAGCGATAATACTGCCTAAAACGTACATTTCCTTTAAACGAATTTGTAATTTAATCTATGCCGACCCGTCTGGTGTAGTGGTCGAGAAATCGCCTACTACGCAGCGGGTTGCGGGTTCGATCCCCGCACAATACAAACATTTGTGTGCATGAACATGTCTGTTTCTATTGGTCTGGGTGTTTTCTATGTATATCATGTATGTATTTACAAACAAAAAGTATTAAAGTATTATATCCGTTGTCTGGCACCCATAACACAAGCTTTGAGTAGCTTACTTTGGGACTAGATGGCGATGTGTGGGAATGTCCAAAGGATATTTATTTAATTTAATCTATGTTATGAGCAATAAAGAGTTATTTTATCTTACCATACACAATCTCAAGGCAATTACTTGATTTTACAGGTCATTTAAAAATACAGAACTTTCACAATAAGAAAAACTGTTTTTTTTTAAGTTTACACCTCAAATTCAAAAAAGTTTCGTTATTTTCAAATAAATGGTATGGATCGGCTTAAAATAAATCACAACTAATTCAATTTCCTGAAACATAATGAATATCAAATTGAGATTTATGTTACGCAAAAGATTTTTTTGGTCCGTTACCTTTTGATCCTTGAAAATCGAACCGTTTCTCTTGAACAAAATTGCTAGAGCTGCACTTGAGAACTTAAGAAATTAAAACTTTTTCTTTTAAATCTTCATTCACCCGTAAAATAATTTATATCTCAAGAGCCGTTTAAAAATTTTCTGTTAGAAATCACCTGGACAGTTATTAACTCGGCTGAGGCAAAAACGAAACTTATAATTGCTTGCGGGACAAATTCGAAAAGTTTAACGAAGTTTAGGCAACTGCTTACTTGATCCATTACAGAAAGGTGATATCTGAACTCGTTTGCAATGTTACTTTTCCAATTTTGTTTTCTTCAGATGTTACCATATAAAAATAAAACAAATGGATGCAATACAAAAACAGCTGATGATTAAACCACTTAAGTTTGTGTTGATGCTGCTATAACTCAAATCGATACTGATTATATATGTGTATATTGGTTAACTATTTACAATAATATACTAAATAAATTTAATTTATATAGGGAGTAGGGCTTCATAGGACTAGTCATATCAAACCAACTTGTTTTCACAATTTTATTATTGTTTTAGTGCAAGCTTGAGTTATACCAAAAATAAGTTTTAACTGGAGTCAGGACAGTACAAATTTCATATCACAAATTTCACAGAGATCAGATGAATGCAAAACTAAAAGTTCTAAAGATTCGCTTAGTAAAATCGCAAGCTCTGCCGTACCCAAACAAAAACTGTGCAAACAAAACGTGTTCCGCAAATCCAGCAATAATGTTTGTCCTTTTCACATTTAAACGCTTTATTTTAATACCTTCATTGCCGAGTCTGATGATAAACGATACACGCCGCGGCTATAGCTGGTGAAAATTAAATTTCACGATAATCGTTGAGAGCGTAAACGGCTGAACTGTCGCGCGAATAAAGTGACATTTATAACGAGTAAAGTTGAAACGGTTATCCTGAATGCGGGTCTGTTCTTGAGGGATGCAATCTTATTTTTAGAGCTCATTCAAAACATATTGTAGAAAGGAATAGTTTTCGCGTTTAGAACGTTTGATTGTTTGTGAATTTATTTTCTGTGTACATATTTAATTCAATAACAATATTTAATCAGTAAGCGCAAGTTGCAGTGGGCAGGACACATAGCGCGAAGAACTGATGGCCGTTCTAGATTGGAGACTTTTTGACCAAAAGCGCAGCGTGGGACGTCCACCGACAAGATGGCCGGATGACCTAGTTAAGATCGCAGGATCACGCTGGATACAGACCGCTGGTGATCGGTCGCTGTGGAAAACCGTAGGGGAGGCCTTTGTTCAGCAGTCCTTTGGCTGATAATGATGATGGTGATGATGATATTTAATTCAGGCAATGGGTAACAGATAATGTAGGCCCATATTTATATTAAAACTTAATAGCTCTTGATTTATTTGATTAGATTACAATGCATGCATGCAGACACAGAGTTAAGCAAGTCAAGTTAAGTTAAAGTATTTTAGTAGTTTTATTAACTTAATTATTATTTCAAAACGGTTTACTTATGTTTTTAACACCCACAGTGTCAAATCAAATTGAGCTACCGTGCCGTCGATCCGACCGTGCGTAACTTCTAGTCTCGTATGAATACCTGCATCACCACGCCGGACGTTTGCGCTATCTAACCCAACTATTTTACAACAGCAGTGGGCCAAGAAGTTGTTCATTACTATAGGAATAAATTCAACTAGGAAATTGATAACGCTTCGCTATCTCTTACAATGTTTTTAACACTCAGTGTCATATTTTGTATTCACAAAGATAAAATAAGAATCAAAAAAAATGCGTACAAGCGAAAAGTATCGAATGAGTATCTATAAACTTTTAAATAAGTACTCCGACTTGAATGACACACTTAATAGATCATCATTAAGGATTATAATTAAAAGGAGTATCATTAAGTACAAACCAGCGAGCCGCATCCAAATTTCGTAATAACGAGCTTACCCTCCCTTATGTAATTAAAATAATTACAACGTGTCATTTAATATTAGGAGACGAGCACAAACCCTCATTTGTTTTAGAATTAATGCCTTCATTTTGAGTACAAGAACTTTGCAAGGTCTATTTTATAGCCATGATAGTTTTGGGTAACTATTTAAAAAAAACAACCAAGTGCGAGTTGGACTCACACATTAAGGGTTCCGTGCCAACTTTGACTGAATTAGAAATCCACTTACTTCCACTTAGCCAAAATACCACAATATTTAGTTGACAGAAAATATAATTTTGTAAAGAATAACTACTTGACCCACTGTTGCATAAACAGACGGGTAGATGGCGCTTAACGTCACACGTAATGACGTATCCATAAGAGACCACAAATTTTGCAAGGTCGGACAGACAGCACGGTTGCTCAATTGATAGAGCGTTTGGCCCGATTAGCCAAGAAGTTGCTAGTTCAAGTCCAGCCCGTGCGCAAATTTTTGGTTTTATTATCTCATCTTTATAAATATAACTTTTTTTTTTCAAAGTGTTTATATGAATAACAAAGTTATGTTTGCGGTTATTAAAAATGTGCTCTATCTCAAAAACTACTTCGAACCAATTTTCGTTGAAAGTTGTTGTTAAGATCTACATTAGTATTTTTTCGCACTCGCTTAGTTTAGAAGTAATGTGGGTGGGACGCCCATTTTACCACTTTGGAAGTGTCTTTCTCGCAAACATTAGGCTTTTAGAGAAAACGGTTTTAATAACCTCGATGTCATTTTAAAAGATCTATCCATAGATAACCTACACGTAGGTTTGACAAAAAAAGGTTTTAGTTTCATATACGGGAGCCTCCCCTTAAATATTTAAGCATTATTTTTTATTTTTTGTATGAGAATCGTAAAGCGGTATACATCTACCTTCTAGCACATATACAAATATACAAACTTACATACACTTACGATATTTTGCACGATACGTATTAGAAAGAATTAATATATCAATATACAATAATTTTATACAATTTAGGCAATATCACATACGTACAGTTCGAATTAATAACCTCTTTATAGGGTTTCGTAGCCGAATGGCAAAAAACGGAACCTTTTAGTTTTGTCATGTCTGTTTGTCTGTCTGTTCGTCCGTATATCACAGCCACTTTATTTTGTTACTATAAGCATCTTAATGTTGAAATCTGGTGAGAAGATTTATAATGTTAACCTCTTTACGATTCGTTTACAAAAAATAAAAAATAATGGTATTTAAGGGGGCTCCCATACATGAAACTAAAACCGAAAAAAAATGTTTATCAAACACAGAGAGTGTGATGTCTATGGATAGGTCTTTTAAAATGACATCGAGGTTCCTAAAACTGTCTTTCTTTTTAAGTCTAACGTTTGACAGATTGACGCTTCGTCTCCTCCCCCCCCCCTCAATCTTCTAAACTAAGCAAATGAAAATTTTGCAAAAAAATTATGATGTAGATCATAGCAAATACTTTTAACGAAAATTGGTTAGGACGGGATCGAACTAGAAGTTTTTGAGATATAGCACAACCGCAAACAAAACTTTGTTCATATAATATATAAGAGGATCATATACATATAAGAGGATTAGGATGCATAAGTGTACAATTAAAGGTCTTGTACCTTTAATTGTACATTTATATCAGTACGCTATGACTGATAGGTTTTATAAATAATTATGTGCAATAGTATTAATGTCATAGTTTTGTTACAACTTCAATATTAAACCAAGACGAAAAAGCTCATATAAAGCAAAATAGACGCAGGTAAACTATGTCAGTCTTTTGTACAATTTTCAGTCCACTTCGAAGAACTTCCATTCCCATACATATTCTAAATTTTATCAACTTTGTCCATATACTTTCGCGCATCAATTTTATTGCTTCCACCAAAACTTAAGAATGTTATTCAAATATTTAAAAATGCTCGCCAAAGCTGGTTTTAAACTTGTTATATATTTTTCATACAATTTCCTGTACTTAGTTCCGAATATAGAATATTCGTCTTTACTTGAGCCAAAGGTATACTATTAACATAAACTTTAAGTCTTTTTAAAACAAGGTTCTAATTTCAGTACTAAGCTCTTTGATACGTTAATTGTAACATATTGTCGCAGACTAAAGTTAGTGATTCATGTTTTGGAGTGGCGCCAGTGTAAATGTGTTTTAAAATTACCTAAACTTCAACTTGTTATGGTAGCATTCGCTTTGTTTATAGTTTTATTCAAATTGCTGTTATCTTCCTAGACGTTTGTTTTGTGTGCTTAGAAGTTTAAAGCAGCTTTATTTCATTTTGGTTTAATGGTTTAATCTCATTTAATTTCTGTATTTAATATACCATTACCATCTTTATTAGCACTTTTAAAAATTTGTTGTTTCGAAATACATTTAATAAAAACTAAATCATCATTACTGACACGCAAAATGAAATTAACTTGCCCGCACTGGTTGTTAATAGGAGCTTTAAGGTAAATAATGCTCGCATAAATAAAATCAATGTCGCATTTATCTGCCCATTCAAATGAAAATCAAAGCTTCAAGAGAGGATAACCATGTCATCTATGTAAACGGAAATGTGCACTCGAATTTGACAAGACACTTAGCATGTGATGGGATTAAATTTCATTAACGGTACACGCAATGAATCATGTTTGCTGGCGTTTAGCCAACGGGCAAGAGCAAAAGCAGTATAGTTTTAAACTGAACTGTTCATCTGGTTTATATTTGTCAATATCCATCTTAAGGGTCTAAGTGAAATGATCTTACTTGCAAAACTACTTAGCCGTTTCGAACTTATATCTATCATGATCATTTTCTTAGGTTACATTTTCCTTATTACTTTTTGATCTATCTACATCTTTCGTATACAGTATTATAAAAGATACAAAAATTACTTATCATATCAAGAAAAAACCTAAGGAAGCCGACAAGAAAAAAACGAAATATCAGTAAACCTACATTACATAAAGTGCACTTACCTTATATTTTAACACGTTAACTCGCCCGTGAAAAAACATAGCGATTAAAAAGAAGCAAACATCGAAAATAAACAAAAGTTCAATTCAAAGGACAATGTATCTTGAGACTGCCCTAATAACTCATCCATTATCAATTTTATGACTTCCTATAAAACTGTTTTCAACACAGATTCCTGGGACCAAATAATCGATTAAAATAAATCATTTCTACAATAGAGCAGTTTTACGCTCTTATTGAATTTGGTGGATATAATTTTGTAACATTCAGAATGTGTTTTCCGTTGAAATAAATAACTTCCATAAGACATTTGCTATCGATTTCGTGGGATATTGGAAACGATTTTTAATCTTAGTATTTTGGCTGTTGTTGAACATAAATAAACCCAACACATCAACATTTTTAGTAGCTCTTGTATAATATATGGATATTGTTATTTCTGAGTGTTAGCTAATTTATAATATTGTACAGTCGCCAGCACATCAGGTTAGCCACTTTTGTTGTAAACTAGCCCTTATTGTGTCGGCCTAAGACACCGCAGTGTTTAAATTGACGTGCTGTTGTTCGTACTTAACGGTTTAAATTAATACATAGCAAACAGAAGTTTTATTTAACTAACTTCTAGATTTTTTGTCTTGAAGTCTCACTTTATGATTGAGTTAAATATTGATGATAGGTTCTAATTGATGATTGTGACGAAACATTTGATCAATCAAAAGATAATATCGACGACCCCTTCACCCGCGTCAATCATCTCCCACCCCACTGCTATCCCATAGCTCACGGCTCCCACGTCATGGGGTAATTATTTTATAATTATATTTGGTGACGCACACCCGCAGAGATCGATATAAGTTTAAGCTTTAATTATATCTTCCTATTTTGAGATAGTGATAGAAAGGATGTTTGGCTGAAGCCAATGAATGTTGGAAAACTTTATTTGAAATAGCGGTTCCCTGCGACTGCGTTTGCGCGTTTTATGTTTGTTCCCTTTACTCCCATCGCAGCGCGATTTACTATAGCCTAGACTAGAGCCTTCCTTGATAAATAAACTATCCAACACAAAAATATTTTTTCAAATCGGTCCAGTAGTTCCTGAGATATCGCGTTCATACAAACAAACAAACAAACTCATTAGCTATATATTATTAATTGCCATCAACAACAATGTGTATTCGAATTTTATATAACTGTAATTTTTATTTTATTGATTTGTGATGTTTTTTTTTTAATTTATTCATAATTTAATAAATTTTTAATTATTGCTATTTTTAAAATCAGTATTTTCCTTTTGGTCCATTATTATTGGTTTGTATTTTCAACTACTTATGAGCTATTTTAGCTCACATTCTTTTTGAAAAACTTGTGAACACTTGAATAGCAAATCCGCACTCATGTTTTAAATATTTTTTCTGTTCTAAGTTTGACTGTAATTTGGTTAGTATATCCAATAATAAATTAAATTTCAATGTTGCTAAAATAAATAAGTAAATGCGTCAGCAGCACATCAGGTAACACATTTAGTGGAAAACCTTCCTGTATTAAAAATTGTATAATATAACCGCAGTGTTCACTTTGACGCGCTGTTGCCCGTATATTAGATTTGTTTTTATCAATCTAGGATTAATTTAATGAAAATTTACATTAACGATTAAGTGACAATGATTGATCCACAAAACGTTCAGAACATAAACAAGATAAATTTTTATCAATATAAAATTAAGATGCTTTCTGTTAGTATTTAATTGAAGACAATTAACTGAGAATGAATAATGATGCTTAAAGTTAGAGCTTTCATTTATTTAAAACAGACAAACAATTCTTTGCTTTAAAACATCTACGCATTTTGAAAGAAGTCACTAAGGTATTCTCGATAACCTCGAACCTTTAAAGATGCAATTTTAAGAAGTTTTTATATGATGCATACAAATAATATAAATCGTATAGAGAAAATTTATGAATTGTATCATTATTATGTACGGACAACAGCACGTCAAGGTAAACACTGCGGTATCATATGCAGTTGTAATAAGGGCTAGTTTGCAACAGAAGTGGGTAGCCTGATGTGCTGGCGCTGTACATACTAAGTTAAGACTGGTGTAAGTTTTTAATTTTTTGTTTTTACAGGTCCAAAGCAAAAAAAGTAGTGAAATACTATAGGGACCGTACGCGACGACAGCGTCACAAACTATTGGAGGACGCTAAAATGACAAATGGGAAAAAATGGAACCCTTATAGTTTCCTCAAGTCTGACTGTCTGTCTCTCCGTCCGTATGTCACAGCCACTTTATTCTGTAACTATGAGCATTACACTGTTAAAATTTGGTAGGAAGATGTAACCTGTTAACCGCGTTACGATTCTTATACAAGAAATAAAAAAACCGGCCAAGTGCGAGTCGGACTCGCGCACTTTCAACTTTAACTGAATAAGGGAATCCACCTAATTCCACATAGTAAAATACCACAATATTTTGTTGACAGCAAATATAACTTTGTTTATCATAGTGTTTGTATGAAGTACAAAGTTATGTTTGCGGTTGTCGAAAATGTACTATAACTCAAAAACTTGTACGCTTAGTTTAGAAGTTAGACGAGGGGGGGGGGGGGGGGGACGCCCATTTCAACACTTTGGAGGCGTCTAGCTATAAAACTTTAGTCTTTAAAAGAAAATGGTTTTAGGAACCTTTATGTTATTTTAGAAGACCTATCCATAGACAACCCACACATAGGTTTGACAAAAAAAATTTTTGGTTTTAGTTTCATGTATGGGAGCTCCCCCTTCAATGTCAATGTTTTTTTATTTTTTTATATGAGAATCGTAAAAGGGTTGTTAACAGGTTACATCTTCCTACCAAATTTCAACAGTGTGATGCTTATAGTTACAGAATAAAATTGCTGTGACATGTTGGACGGACAGACAGACAGACAGACTTGACGAAACTGTAAGGGTTCCGTTTTTTGCCATTCGGCTACGGAATCCTAAAAAGGGTGTCTGATAAGACTTTTAAAATGACATATAGGTTCCTAAAACCATTTTCTTTTAAGGTCTAACGTTTGATAAATAGACGCTTCTAAAGTGGTAAAATGGGCGTCCACCCCCTCCTCTAACTTCTAAGCTAAGCGAGTGTAAAATGTTGAAATATTATGGTATTGTAGCCAAGTGGAACACTATAAGTGAATTCCCTAATTCAGTTAAAATTGGTTTAGAATGTTTTTAACACTCACCGTGTCATATTTTATATTCATAAAGATGAAATAAGGAACCAAAAATTTTCAGTTAAAATTGGCACGGAACCCTCAGTGCGCGAGTCCGACGCACTCAGCTTTTTTTCTTATTAATAAAATATCACGCACGCATACGTAAATTTTGATCTAAAATTGCGGTCACTGCAAACGATATCGATTAGGATTTCCCACCACCTACTTCGCACACAGCGAATAGATAGCAGAACTTTTACTTATATTCAAGTGACTTCCGGGAACGTGATTACAAAAATGCGTCTGGCGAGGTAACTTCAAAATGCGTCTGGCGAGGAATCAAACCCCGTATCTTACGATATCCGGGCGTATGCCTATGCCACTCGACCATCGAAGCATTGGCAAGCCTGTTGAATTTTTGCAAGTGCTTTCTGTAACGCACGCTGCGTGACCTCATCACTGTTGCGAGTTTTCTGTCACAATATCCTATAGGAATCCTGTCATAATATCCTACCCTGAAGGATATATTTTAACGAATATTTAACAATAATTTTAATAATAATTTAAAATTGTATTCATGCTCGCTAATCAACAATAATGTTAATTCGAACATCCATATGGACGCTGCCCGTCTAATTCTGCAGGAAATTACGACCGATATTATCTCGTGTGAAGAGACCCTCATCTATTGTCTGTTATTAGGGCTAAGTAGTGATGTTTAGGAGGAATCGTTTACATATCGATATTTTTGAAACAAAAAAGAATAACAGTAACTGCATATTTCAAATTACGCAGCAACTCGTTTTTAAGCAATTAATTAATAAACAAATCTCTGTTTTTAATTCAGTTCCATAGGTACGGCGCTTGTTATATTCCTTGTAACTCTTGTTTGATTCCTTGTTTTGAAACACTCAATTCACACCAGTTCCTTTGATCCGTTGCAAAAAGCAGGCGATAGATTTAAATGCCAAACAATTTCAATATTACATATGACCATTCTCTTATTTTTTGATTATTGGACTAAATAGATACCAAACACATTTAAAATCAATCAAATAATGTTCCAAGAATTGGACTACAAGTCTCACGTCAAAGCAACAGATGTGAATTGTAAGTATTTGTCATAACTTTTTAATATTTTTATTTGCAAAGCCACAAAATTGTTTTTTATAGCATAGTTGATTTTTTATACACAAAATATCTAGCATACTATTTTAAAGTGTCGATACACACTAATTCGTGCAGCACTATCAAGTAGCGATCGTTTCGATTATGAGACGACATGATTTGGATCGTTTGTCGCCGGTATAGCCGTTACGATTACAATCAACTTTACTGCCCAAATAGTTGCTGTTACACTTCAGATTTAGGATATGGATCCAGAAACAGTTATTGGATAGTATAAATCTTAGATTCTGTTAAAGACTATTGTCTCCAAAACGTGGTTACCAACTTATTAATCTTCCAAAGTTCAAAGGAGAACTTTTGTTTTTAAAACGTAAATATTTACTTTATAGCATCATTAATACAAATATTTATGTTTTTATGCTGGAGTAGCCATAATATCTCTTAGTTAACAATGTTTTTTAATTATTATTTTGTTACTAAGACTGAAAATTCCCGCCTGCTGAATATTTTTTTTTTTTTTTTAAATAAAAATACAAAAAAATGGTAGAACACAGGAAACCCTATTAATAAAGGGTGAGGTAGGCACAGAGGCGCAGACCAAAGACGCATCGTAGGACGTCCACCGACAAGATGAACAGACGACCTTGTAGAGATCGCAGGATCAAACTGGATGCAGAGCGCTTGTGATTGGTCGCTGTGGAAAACTGAGGAGGAAACCTATCAGTGGACGTATTTGGCTGAAAATGATGATGATGACTTACTGAGTGGTTTTCAGCAGGTAAATAAAATAAGTCCCAAAGATTACTAGGGGAAACGAGATAAACCATCTGCAATCTCAACACGCTGTAATGGCATAATTAATTCACACGACCCACATTTTTCTGGTGTGGCGCTTTTTCATGACGGTTGCTGAGAAGATGCTACCAAGTACCATTTTTAATATAATAAAATTAGGTCTAACTCTTTAGATTCAAACTCATCAAATAAATATGTGAATAGTACATTTGTTGAAAATTTACGTGAAGCATTTCAACTTAAGCAGTACATCATTGAAAGGGTTTGGAGTAGGTACGCAGACTTCACAAATATTGTCTTTTTCAAAAGCGAAATTCACTGCCTTTTTTGGCTTTAAACGAACTCTCAAAAACGAGAAACGAGTAGATGTCCATTTTGTCTCAGTAGCCAGGCTACAGTCCCTAATAGGAGCAAAAGATATAAATTGCAGTGCAATTTGGAATCTTAGAGTCATGACGCATGAGTTCATTAGGCTACGTAATGGTGATTCGGCGTATTGTTGCCGCAGATCTAAGACCGAACTGTGGTAATCACTCGGTAGATTGCAGACTAATACTCGGATATTGTTAGGTCAGAATTATTGGGACGTCTATTAATATTGGAAGATGTAATATATCTATATAGTTAATATAATTTAAGAACAGGAAAAGGGCATAGGATACTTTATATCCCATTCAACGGAACCGGGGCTGGGGCGGGACGGGGCAGGGTTCACCCCTGCCTCGTCACGCAGTCGAGGATGTTCGCTGGGACCGCTAGTTGTAGATAAATAGCGATAGCGAAAGTGGATGTGCTTTGGGTATAAATTATATAATTTGTACAGTACATAGTTATTGTATATATATACATATATACGATTCCTGAAACCTTACCTTCTTGTAAAAAAATCTTTGTTTTGTTTTATTTTTGTTAGTGAATAATCAGAATTCGAACACGATTGCACATAGATTATGCTTTCGAATTTTATGCAGATATTTGGTAAAAACAGGGTTACCTGGGCCCGTATGACCGCCTGAAATATTTTATATGATATACATGAAAATATATCGAGAAAAATCCTTTATTTATTACTTATTATCAAGTTTTTTTTTTCAAGCTGAAATTTTTCTCCATTTTTTATTAAAGTTAGCAGTTCTGGATTATGTATGTTAAATAACACGATACAGTAACATCTAACTTTCAAGATACGACAGCGAAAACTAAAATCGAGCTAATAAAATCGGTGCACAAAATATTACGGACTCTATTTGAAAATTTAAAAATCAATATCTTTAAAAAAAAAGATGGACCCCCTCTTTCAAAGTTTATCCTTGATATTTTTTCATGAATATTCTAAATATTAAAAACGGTGAATTGCGCCCGGGCCATCTAATTTTATCTGCAAACCTTGCGTCAATTTTTACAGCCAAATTATTTTAATTCATCAAAGCACCTATACTGTATTACTTTGTCAATTTCAATATTAAATCTGACTGACATAAATCATCAAACGCTCATTCATTATAAGCTAGAATATACAGATCTGAATACATCATACTCATTACTATCCATTAGTTGACTTAGCCACAGTGCACGTGGCTACAGTATATCCTGTTAGTAAAGTAAAGTAGGTATTTAAACTTTTGAGTTCACACCAAGACAATAACACTCAAAAGCTTTCATTTGGGGATACAGCGACATAGTAACGAGGGTCTATTGAAATTCGAAAATTAAATTTCAAAATTAAAATTTACACCAGTCCCACATGAAAATGATCGAAAACTCCGTGTGCAGATTCTGCGGTGCAAAAGAAGACACAGCCATGCATATTCTCAGCTCATGCAGTTCACTCACGAGTATCACTCAAAATAAGGATGCATTTTGGGCGACACATCATGCACCCGGATGATATAGCGGATGTCACGCTCCAAAGAATCTGGCAATTTATAGACTCAACGGTACTAAACAACTATTTACACAAAGGGTGACACAATAGATCAAACCTGCTCAAGTTAGCAATGAGAATGCCCAAAATGTAATAATAATAATGAAGTAAAGTAAATATTGGGCACCAATTACTTACATTGCATCATACCTAAAGTAAGTAGCTACTGGACTTGTATTATGGAAATCAGATATAACAATAATACGACAACACACATTACAGAAATTAATTTGCATGCGTAAATTAATGGGAAGAAAATATTTTAAAAATAATGCTTTGGAAATAAATCGCCCAAAACAGGAGCTGCTAATCAAAATAGCAATTAAAATAAATCTGTTAGTTTTTAAGAATAATTTTTGCATATTTTTTTTTGAAAGGTAAGTACCACAACTTTTTGTTTTTTTTAAATGAATAAAATAGCTGGTTAAGGCAAACTTTAAGCTTAAGTCTAAGCTTTTAAACATGAATTTCTATTAATGGCCTTTACTTCTATCATCCTGTTCGTTCTTATTTTATTTATTGTTGACTAAATTGAGCACTTTCGATTTTTGATGGATTTAGTTTTTTTTTTCAGCAACAACGAAACCATTATCATGTATATATATACAATACAACCTTATAAATAAGTCCATTATTTTTAGTTAAAGCTGGTAGTAAAAGTGTGTATTTGACTAAAGCAGAATTACTGCTTATAATTGTATTATGCCAATATTGCTAATAGATCTTGTCGAACATCCGATACTCATCTCAAGGCTGTTTGCAGATTAAATCAGATGTTTGTGTAACTGATAATTATTGGTGTTAACATCATGTGTCTGTGTTTGTTTCTGCTAACCAATCTGTATTTGTAGATTATTTGATCATGAGTAGCATGTCAGCAGTTATTACGGAAATAGCTGTCAAAGAAATGGCATCCTTATTATCCTTATCATGTTCAGTTTCATCATCATCTCTACAGTGTGCCTAGGCTTGTAGTCCACAATAACACTTAAAATATTGATTTGCATAATCCTGCTAAAATGTGCATTTGAAGATGCATTTAGTTAAATTTGAAAAAATAACTTAAAAAATGATTTAAATTATTAAGACCACTTTACGTAAATATGAGTAAATAGATTAATTTGATAGCGTATTTCTTACGTATTTATCACACCACACCTGTTCTTAAAATAAAAAGCGATCCACTAGGACAAGATAGGAGTCTCAAACTGCCGTAAATTTCACAAGTAAGTTTTTTTTTGTAAAAGTAAAAAAGTCACTGTAGTATGGTGTTTTTGTGATCCAGATCGTCTTGCTATCGTTTCCTGAACCGTTACCATGAGTTTTGTATAGAAAACTTTAGTTCTGCCAGTGACCGCTAGAGGCGCTGTGCAATTTTCCATAGACTATTTACGTCGTCGCTAGCGAGTAAGACCGTCGTAAACTCATGGTAACGGTACATACTGGGCAAACTTAGCCAGACCGTATCATGGGAATATTACCAAAATATCATAAAGTGCCTGATTAAATAAACTGATCTAAAAGACATCCTCACCCCAAACGTTTCTTGAGATGACTATATTCAATTGATATAATAGATGGGGGTCAATTGTTTAACGCCACAAAAACTTGAACGCCAACTCCGATGCAATTACAACTCTACTTCAATCAAAATTCTACTCAAGGCAAACGACAAGGCTTGTAAAATTCTATGGTTATCGGAGTCTATTATGTTTATTTATTTTTATTAATATGGCTTCATTATGGTTATTTTATTGACTCATTTGAGGGGTTACGAAATTGATTTTTACGGCAATTATTACGATGTGTGTTTAATAACTATGAGAAAATATTTTATCGTATAGACGTTTGTATTTAATTGACGACCCGTCTGGTGTAGTGGTCGAGAAATCGCCTACTACGCAGCGGGTGCGGGTTCGATCCCCGCACAATACAAACATTTGTGTGCATGAACATGTCTGTTTGTATTGGTCTGGGTGTTTTCTATGTATAATATGTATGTATTTACAAAAAAAAAAGTATTTAAGTAATATATCCGTTGTCTGGCACCTATAACACAAGCTTTGAGTAGCTTACTTTGGGACTAGATGGCGATGTGTGGAAATGTCCAAAGCATATTTATTTATTTATTTAATTAATTAATTGTTTTTGCTGTTCTTTAAGATACCTTTATTCATATAATTATGTAGAAAACGCTTTTTTTTAAATATATTATTGTTCATTTTATTTATACGTCTATGCTGGTAAATTATTTCAGACAGTCCTTTATGAAATTAACCTGGATGAATTTTCACCTATTATTAAGTTGATAACTTATTTTATTAATCACTAGCGGACCCGCGCCTGCGTTCGCGCATTTCGAGTTTGCTCCTTCCCCTCCCGTTGCAGGGTGATATTTTAAAGCCTTAGCCTTCCTCGATAAATAAACCAACCAAACCAAAAAAAAAACAATCAGTGTAGTAGTCCCTAGCGCTTTCAAACAAACAAACAAAATCTTCAGCATTATAATATTAGTATAGATAAAGTATTAAGTAATTGTGCATTTGCGTGTGGAAAGAAAAAAAATATATTTAAAAGTTTGCCCTCGCACAAACAATCTCGACACTTGAAAAAACGTGTATAAGATCCCACGAAACGCGGTCGTCCTTAATAAAATCAACAATTCAGAGAAGTTATAAAAATAAAGACTCAGGATGTCGCGTCACGTGTGCCAAACGGGGAGGGGTCATTAGGGAAATCTTCCATCTCTCTCACACTTGCGGGTAAAAAGTATTCGTGTCTCTCTTTTTCGGTATACCCGTTTTTATCGTTTTGTAAATTATTTTGGACTTGACGAAATATACTTCATCCTGCTTTGACAAACTATTATACCTATAGTGTTTTCAATTTACTGTCATTAAAAAGTACACAATTGTTCGGCGACTAATAATTTTGATGTAGGTACTAAAATAAAAATAAGAAACTATAGACTTTATCAATGGGAGTACGGAAATAAAATCCAGCCCCTTTTATTTTTTTCGGGGTGGTAAATTTGACTACTGAGATGTTAAAGTCCGCGTTTATTTGTTTGTTTTAACTAATTATATTGTTGCCATTAAAATGTTTATTTATTTTTCAAACAAAAGGTGAAATCAACAGCGTGAGGAATTATTTTTCAAACAGAAACGTTTATTGTACTTTTAGATACGGATGCTACCTTAATGGTAGAGAAATCAATTTCTTTAAACTTTGTTCTTTCAATGTGATGTCAATAGAGTTGAAGATATTTTTATTTATTTAAACCTTATGGCACTGTAAGTTGTAAATTTACCGGATTTAATGCCATGAAGCATTAGAAGAGAACTATCTCCAAAATGACGTTTATTTGGGATGTATGACAGATATTTTCTCATACATCCCACGCATTTTTACGCTACAAAGGTGTTACCAACTCTCAATTGAAATTATTACCAGTTGTTCCTGTAGCCTATTAATAGATCATCTTTCAAAGGGAAGGCGTTACAGATTTAGAAGCTTATTTCCGAATAGCTCAAAGGGTTTTGCCTAAGGCAATGTTCCGCAAATGATTTTGTTTAAAATACATCTAGGTTTTTTTTACCGCCTTTAAGAAAAAGGAGGTATTAATTCAATTTGTATGTATGTAATATCGTTGTAATTTGATGATAATTGAGTATGTTGATCTATTAAGATATCCAAATATACGTGTGCTACATAGCGTAAGTGTATGTACGCTTGTATGTTTGTCTACAGATTTCTCGAAAACGGGAAGTCATAGCGAGACGTTTTTTTAAGGTTAATCAGGTTAATTTAAGCATTAGGGTACAGGGTAAGCTTCATTTAAATCAGTCCAGTAGTTTTTGAGACACACCTTCAAAAAACTAACTAAAATGTTTAAAATAATGCGTACGTCTTCTATTTAGGAGAAAAAAATATTTTGGAGTCGTGAGATACACTTTCCGGAACACTGGACTTAGTTATCAAGATAATATAGTATCAATAAATTAATCGATTCGCAACTGATTCCGTATTGTTCGCTAGACCAGATTTACTAATGAATGATGCATTTAATTAACATAAAGATATGTTTATCATAGAGACGAACGTAGATATGTTTTATTATGTTTTTTTTTCGTTTCGTATCAAAAGTTTCAGATTTAAGTTTTTATCTGAAATGCATTATTTTTTTGTCATAAATTCTTGTAAACATTGCTTTAGCATCAAATGGACAACATGTGTAAGATTGAACGAGTAATATTGAATGACACATACACTTAGGTCATTCCTTTGAAGTGTGTGTGCACTAGACTGTGAACGAGTGAACATTTAGTTATTTCATTTCAGATAATATTGTCCGTTATTACTGTTTGAAGATACCCATTCAGGGAAACGCTTTGTGAAATTTAATACTTTGAAATCAAAAGGACATGTTCGTTCGGGATTTTAATTAATGGTCAACCATACTTTTCCGTTCAATTCACACTGATAGAACAAATGAGAAAGTAAATCTTTGTGTCCGTAACATTGTCATACCTCAAACACTCTCGTATAACTTCGATGAAATTGACTATTACGTAAATGGCATGGCATTTTGTTTCTTGTTTTTAAAAATGTTTACTGAGTATGACAATTAAATACATGCTAACCAAGTACAAAACAATTGATTACCACAATCATACAAACGATATACTTTTTTGGCTTCTAACACCACTAAAAGAGCAAGTTAGTAACTACCTCTAAATTATAATCTTTAAATTTACCATATTCACCTGGTGAATAAAACTCTTTAAAGTTTGAAAATACGGTAATGATTATTTATTCATCCACCTATTTTTGACACATATATGGCTAGTTCGCTTTTTTTTCGTATCTAATACAGTATTCGTTGAGAAAAACAGTTCCTAACTAAATTCAGCGCGTTTAAATAAAAATTAACAAATCTTTAGCTTTGTTATTAGGAACTAGCAGAAAATACCCAAAATAATGCAATTAGGACTCCAAGAGCCTGTTATAATAATAGTATTAAAACAATTAGGTAGTAAACCACCAAGCTTTGACTACACTTTGTTAGAAGAGCAGTGCAGAGCTTACCACATTACGTCACAGCCCTCTGTGCGCTTGTCACGGTATATTACCAGGAATATTAACCAGCAAATGCAAACATGCATTATGAACATCTCACTGTCATGAGTTATGAATAATCCTTAAACTAAACAGGGTGGTACACGAGCTTTCATTAGAAGCACTTCTGGAAATACGGTAGGGGTTTGACGACCTACGTGGTGTGTGGATAAGCACTCTGAGTTTTGGGTGCTGGGTTCGATTCTCGGTCGGGTCAATGTAGAAATCAAAATGTTCTATATCGTCTCGGGTCTGGGTGTTGTGGTACCACCGTTATGTCTAATTTCCGTAACACAAATACATTAGCTATTTACTTTGGCATCAGAGCACTGTAACTCATTGGTGTCCACTATTTATTTATTTATTATTTGGTTGTTGACTTGGCACTTTATTTGGGACTTTAAATCCGGGTTCGATCCCCGGGTCGGGACAAATATATATATACCTAAATTTTTATGTTCAGAAATCCTTAGGGTAGCCTGAAATTTGGAATTTGGCGGTGCTTGACCCCCTTGCCTCGGAAAAGTACGTAAAACCGTTGGTCCTGCGCCTGATCTCTCTCCGGTCGTGTCAGATTGCTGTCCCATCGGGCTTTGAGAGTGAAAGGAATAGAGAGTGCACCTGAGTTTGAACACAAACTTGCGCACTCTAATATCTATGTCCTGCGCAGTCGGTTAGTCGTTGTGACTGGCCACCGTAGTCGAAATCGGCTAAGGGGTCATTACTATTTGGTTAAAAGAAAATAAAATAAAGTATGAGTAAAGAAGTTTTGTGAAATCAAAACTGACCGTGGAATTAAACTTGTGTTGTGCAACTTCATTAAGTTCATAGTCATTACTATCATCATCATTAATTACATTCAAAGGGTGTCCACTGCTGAATTTAGGCAACTACTACTACTAAACTGGCTAACACTTAACAATTCATAGCGAAAACTTGCCTAATCACAGTATTTTCCTAAGCAATGTGGTTTGTTCATAGGCCCACTTAAATGAGGAATGTTAACACAAAGTGATTGACATCAGTCAACCACTTTTTCCATAATTTATTACGTATTCCGTGTTATCAACCCCTAGTTCCTACGACGACTGACCGAGGAGTAAGATACCACAGATAGATTACATGTTTATTTTTATCCGGAATCGTACGCTCCGTCAAACCAATGGAGTGTGACGGGTCTCCGGTAACCCGGTAGCGTAACGTCAGCTCAACCTATCACAGAAACTCATTTTTTATCAGCCGACCTTCGTCTTACTAGAAAAAACAATAGAGTTCAATTTTACTTGAGACAATTTGACATTTTGTGATAACTTATGTGCTGTTAAGTGTACATACTACAACCGGAGACCAATTTGTCCGGATTACAGTATCGCTTGTAGACTAAGAAGATTCAAATTTATCTAGGGGGCAAAAAATTTGGACTACAGTTTTTTTTGTTTAGAATCTTACTCTGCTTGACTCGGACTAAGCCAAGCCTGGCGAAAGCAAATCGCCGATAGTGCGAACCCAACCCATCAAGAAAAAAGTATTTAAGATAAAAAACATGATTTAATCTCTCTGTGTCATGGTTCTTTCTTTTTTGCTTTACCTATTTAAGAAAACGATTTTAAAATTAAAAATTTGTTTTTATAGTGTTTTGTCACCAAAACTTAATAATATGAATTGCAAATTGCACTTGTAAAAAGCAACTTTGGCTGAGTGACAGACGAGGAATCGAACCCCGTGTATTGTGAGAGCAATCTCGCAACATTGATGTCGTCACGCAGCCTACGAGTTAAAGAAAGCGCTTGTAAAATTCAACAGGCTTGCTAATGTGACGGTGGCCGAGTGGTATAGGCATACGCCCGGATTGCGTAAGACACGGGGTTCGATTTCTCGTCTGTCACACAACCAAAGTTGCTTTTTACAAGTGGAATTTGCAATTCATAAAACGATTTTAAGTCAAAAAAAGTTTCCGTTGAATGTTTGTGCTATGCTCTCGAATGCAACACTTCACTGAAATTGATTAAAAACATGTTTTTACATATTGCATAACCAAATAAAACATACATGTACACATCCAACCTCAGCTTAACTATCTCTGAGGATGTGGCTACCAACCAATTTGTTCGGAATACTAGTATCGCCTTCTCGACCGAGGTCTAAAAATATGTAAAGCCAAGCATCGGACCAGCATTGTCCGTGTTTGTTTTATAAAGATTAAACAAAGGAAAAGCATTGATTGAAAGGTTATGTTTGAACCTGGTATAGCGGCCATTTTATAAATTGCGAACGGAAAAATCCACAAGGCTGTTTGTTGATGCTACGAACTTTGTTTGTAAGCGGAAAAACGGCAATGCTGTGGTGAGATAAAGAGAAACAAATTAACATTTAAGTGATGCCCAAGCACCGCATAAAAGCACAGGCAATCAAATCGTAATATTTACCTAATATATAGGTACTCAATGGGGAAAAGCATCGGAGCGGCAACCCCTTGAAACCAGCGTGCTAAGCCACTACACCAT
The DNA here is from genome assembly GCA_963924145.1 of Pyrausta purpuralis. Taxonomy (NCBI): domain Eukaryota; kingdom Metazoa; phylum Arthropoda; class Insecta; order Lepidoptera; family Crambidae; genus Pyrausta; species Pyrausta purpuralis. The sequence goes on along the minus strand of OZ001648.1, from coordinate 4,604,840 downwards.
AGAGGTCGTCAAATATATGGTACAGCAGATTTTTTTATTGAATTCATTATAGTTCCCATAGTAAGAGTTGTTCATATCCATCAGTGGAGTCTTCACACAAAATTTGGTCACTAAATAAAATTTTAGCCTGTATATTTGATCTGTGAATTCATTTTTTCGCACTGCATTAAATTTATTGCATTCGAACGTTTAGCGTTTGTCAACTTTCATTCTCGGCAATGGCAAAAATATTTTCGCTCCTTTGCCGCCCTCGGACACTACTTTAATAAAAGTTCGTCGCATGAGAGACGGGTATCGGTCGTCGGATTTTAAGACCGGTCGATGTCTGACTTGGTAGCATTGCATGCATAAAACATGTAGCGAAATCTTAAATCTGGAGAACTACTCCGTAAAATGTTGTCTATTCCCCGAAGGTTTCAGGACGACACTCAGTTCTACTGGCGGTGACTCTTACGGTATAAATTGCCGTGTGACAAAAGTTATATTTTCATGATTTAATATTCATCATCATTATCATTATCAGCCAAAGAACGTCCACTGCTGAACACAGGCCTTCCCACGGTTTTCTACATCGACCGACTGGGTGAGCGGTTTGCATCTAGTGTGATCCTGCAATCTTTACAAGGTCGTCTGCCTGTTCGTCTTGTTGGTAGACGTCCTTGGTCGAAGGGTCTTCACTAGTTTTTTTTTGCCTCAACGGCCATCAGCCCTTTGCACTATGTGCCCTGTCCATTGATACTTGAGCTTACAGATTCACTGGGCTGCATCCATTACCTTAGTTCTTCTACGTATCTCCTCATGTCTGATTCGATCTCATAGGAAAAGATTTTAAGCTTCTTCATAAAGCATAGTTAGAGATCATGTTTCGGATCCGTATGTCATCGCTGGTATAATTTGAATTCGCACTTTAAAAATATCTTCTCAACGTTCCATCCTAAGCAAACTTTTCATCATACGATGAACTAGACAACTGCTATCAATCAGCTATCAGAGAACCGTTGTGAAATCATTTGACCATATAAAATTATACATATAGGAAGACTAGACTGACATAATGGCAGGAATTAAAAAATATATGAGAATAGCACCTCTGAGAAGAGTGCGAGCGCCAGATAACACGGCTTCAGTTTGTCGAATTAGGATCCGATGGTGGACGGTCCGATTTCATTTGGAAGGGTGATGGATATACGCGATTCCTTGGATTTACAGACAGATTCTTATTGAATTTTATACATTGAAATATAAATAAACAGCATCTAATGCAAAAATTCCTGCATCATTCTTCCTTTCTGTATTGTGAACCACGTAAGGTCGAATAGGTATTACTGCATAACTTGTACAAAAGACTGAACAAAAATGCTTTGTTAGGTTTCTTCGAACACAATTTCATTATGAAACTTCTTGCAACTTACCAGCACAAAACTGACCCATTAAAAGCAAACCAAGAACCGACTAATTACTGTTTCCTTTTACACAAACTTGTGTTTCACTTTGCGAATCAACGAGCGAACTTCCATCCATCGATTTGAATGAAAAAAGTTATTTAAAATGACCTTGTTTGGATTATAGAGTCAGTTTTTCCTCTCAGAGAGATAAATTAAAAACCATTTTTCACGTAATTCCCTCGTGCTCTGGATAGGGTAATCTATACAAATAGGCGTGTATCAAGTATTACACATTGGCCTGGTTTGGTTATTTTATTGGGGGAAAGAGCGATGGATAATCTCTGTGGTACGCTCACCTTGATTGAGAGGTCGATTGAGACAGAGTATCGTTTCGTGTGTGCTTCTTACAAGGCAAGAAAACACGTTTACATTCGCCTTCTAATTGCTAGTATTTCATTGCATTTGAATTTGCAAGTAGGTTAAGGTTAGGAGCTTAGGCAAGAAAAAAATAAAATAAAAAGATAAGGCAACTATGTATTTAGTGTGGTTTTCGGTGTGGCGGCAACTTCTCTCATAACATTTATGTATACAAAATAAAAAAAACGGCCGAGTACGATTCGGACTCGCGCATTTAGGGTTTCGTGCCAAATTTAACTTAATTAGGGTTCCACTTAGCCAAAATACTACAATATTTTATTGAAAGCAGAAATAACTTTTTTTCATAGTATTTGTATGAATGCCAAAGTTAGAATATCTCGATCTCGTTCAAACCAATTTTCGTTGAAAGTATTTGCGAAGCACTGCATCGTGCATTTTTTTTCTTAAAATTCTCACTTGTTTCGTTCAAAAGTAAGAGGGGGCAGGCCCATTTTACCACTTTGGAAGCATCTATCTCCCAAATGTTAGACGTTTAGAAAAAATGGTTCTAGAAACTCCTGTTTTATTTTAAGAGACCTACCCATAGTCATGCATAGGCATTTTTTTTGTTTAAGATCCATATATGGGAGCCCCGGTTAACAGGACAGGATACACCTACTTCCCAGGTTTCGTCTGTGAAAGCTAATAGTTTCTAAATTGGCTATGACATATGCACGGAAAGACAGACAGAAAGACTTGACGAAACTGTAAGGGGTCCCTTTTTTGTCATTCGGCAACAGAACCCTAAAAAACAGTCATGATGCGTATGAAATATATACTTATGAACGTTTGAGGAAAAGAAAAACAAAAAAGTAACTTAGAATGTAAATATATAATATAAACCATGTAAGTAATGTGAAAAAATATTACCAGTATAATGTTTGAGTACCTAACAAGTTTGTAAACGAACTTTAGCGAGTATTTTTTATGGGAGTATCGAGCAACTTTCCCGAAGAAAGTTGATACACAACACACTATTTTAGCCAGAACAGTTACGTTGTCATAATAAACTTTTCTACAAGAGATAAATAATAATAAAAACAATACAGATACTGAGTGAATCTTCCAACAGCTTTGCAGAGCTGAGGTAAATATTTATTGTTATTCTACAAAAGATAATTTGATACATTGTAAATATGCTTTTCACTTACCGCCTATCTACAATCTACTTAAAAAATCATTTATAATTTCCGTTAAAAATACATTTTTTTTTAATTTTTACTTGCAATGTACTTTTGTATGGGTGGAAACTCTGTTCTACCGTTTAAGCTGAAATTTCGTATACACGCTTAGTTTAGATAACAATGCAGGGTTGGCTATGTGATGTCATTCTAAATCCAACATGGCGGATTATCCAAGATGGCGGTATAGTATTTTCTTCTGCACTACCACAATATGGGCATCAAATAAAGGGGTTGCTAAAGAGAAGAATAAAAATTTAAGGTTCTAAGTTACATTAAATTGACTATGGCGGATTATCCAAGATGGCTAACTCGTTAGCTTTTCTGCACTACCACAATATGGTATCAAAAAAGGATTTGCTAAGCAGAACATGAAAAATAATTACAGAAAGATACATTTACTGTAAAAAAAGAATTTTAAAAACAAAAAATAAACTTTTCAAAAAATCAAACATAATTCAGGATAATGTATGTACCTATAATACAATTAAATTTTTATAAAAGCTTGTTGTGAGATGTGCCTGTATCTAACTGATTATAAATGACACAATATTATATGACTTGACACGATAAGAAATAAAATGTCTCATAAAAACAAATAAATACCACAACGAGCTTTATTTTATATTTTGTATAGCTTTATTTTGTATTACTTATTGGATAATTTTGATAACTTAATTTTCATATTCTTAGGTCACTTCAAATAAAGCTTGTTTTTAAAAGTATTTTATATATACTATTTATTTACAAAAGGATAAAGTACCTAAGTTTATAAAATAGTCCACGGTTTAGCAGACGTGTTATCGCTGCCTCATCCAGGGGGGCAATTCTCTTGTCAAAATGCAACTAAACGTCAACTGCATTGGTGACGATTATCAACTTTTTCAGTTTTTCCCATCCAAATGGTTGCGTTGCAGCTGTGGTTTAGTTCAACTTTATCGTTCGATCGAAGATTAGCCGATACGTATTCTACTAATGTTTTGACGTTGACGTCGACCAAACCGCAGCTATAGATATATGACAGATAGATTGGAAAGCTCTTGGAGCGTTTAGGATCCATATTAAGTTTGGGGCTGCAACTGCAACCTAATAAGACAGACAAAATGAGTTATCTCGACTTTGCAATATTTCACTTGATGACGGAATACTTGGTAGCTTTATTTTGGGCACTTATGCAACAGTAAATATATCCTAAATCTTGTGGCTAAAATATTCTTTTATTTAGAATTACATAACAAATAACGCAAACTACGCGATTTTGCTAAGATTCGTTACTCATTGTTTATAAGTCTACCGCAAACACGTCGTTAGTCGAGGAATTGTTAAAAATAGTTACTACAAAGACTACGCGTAGTGACTTTTCATACAAAACAAACAGGTATAGCAAACGGCGCTGGCGCTGTGCACGTGGCAATCCCAAAAGATAACGGGAAAGAGTGGAAAGGTATTGTTTTTTTTGCAAATGCAGTAAATACCTGCATGTAGGCAATCCCAGAGGGTAAGCGCGAGACTGCGTAAAGTTTTACACGACAACTTTTTTTCAATACAGTACATTGTGCGTATTTGTGGATCTTAGAAATAAGTACGAACCTACAGACATTTAAAATTTTATGAACAGTTGTCTCAATTATAATGTAAATTATATATTGTAGTGGAAACCTTATTGACACATTAACTACTAAATAGTGCCACCTAGAGTAGGTACTCGACGTGTACCTAAACCAATATTATAGGTATCATTGTGTAAACCTTAGAGCATTTTACGAAACGTCACGTTAACGAGTTATTCTGTGAATACCACGAAAGTATTTTACAAATTAGAAAGATAATAAACAAGACAAGTAATAAATAATAAAAACTTGCTTACGCTGAGACGACTAACGATGTTTCATTAAATAAGTAACTGAATTATGGTCGCGAATTAAGTAACTAGATGCCTGAGGTGTAAAATACAAAGTACTCGTGGTTCCAAGTAAGGTTATACTAATATTTAACATTTGTGAGTGATTTTGAAAACATTGGCAATATTTCAAGCTGGCATGATTCATAATATCTTATACATATAAAAAAATAAATCAATTTTAATAAAAAAATATTTGATAAAGCCGACAAAAATCATATTTAAAATTTTAGAATTGATCTTCGCTTCAATTAAACTTATAAAGTACATTATGATCTTCTAAAATTTACGGATAATATTAAAGTATCAAAAATTAACTCCGCCTAAACGCATCTCAGAAATCGAACTGATAATTTATGATTTATCTAGGTTTCATCAAATCAATTGATTTGAATTTTAGTATGTGATCGAGACTAACTAAACTTTTCAGCTTCATAATATTATATCTAGGTGAGTATTTGTGTTGAACGTGTATATATGATGCCCTAACGCTACAAACTTTAATAAGTATAAATGTCAGTTACCAACATCACTATCTCTGTTAAACTAAAAAGGCAACAGAATACTCTCAAAGACTGTTACTTTTTACTCTTAATACACCTGCAACTCCGTTGACAGTTTCTAATCTGCAATGAGACCGAGATAACACGTTCACTGCAGACGCCAGAGCTGGGACTCTACTATGTTACTATCATAATGTACTTACTACCGACTCCTCTCCTACTCACTTAATTCTTTATCTAGTTGAGAGCGAAAAAGACAACAGGGTTAAATCTACGAAGATATATAATTTAGAGTAGCGCCTCTCAATCTAAGACTTTTTGATAAACTGGCATCGCTTCGCGAAGAGGTTTACGTTGTGTGCACTCTTTACGAGATTTCAAAATGATTTTGAAGATAGCATTTCTCGATTTTATATTTTTATTGATACAAAATGTAATTTAAAATTACAATCGGTACTTAAATTAAGGTTGCTTCAAAGCAAAAATATTTGTTATTTTTCTTTCCTGGGGGCGTATTGTGTTCAATTTCCAGGCAGCTTAATTCCGACTCAGTGTAAACGAACATTAACAATATAATAATATTATAATGATTGATAACAAATGGTACGAATATTAATATTTATGTCGTTCTTTTATAATAATATTATAAATATAAAGCAAAATCTGAATATAATGTGAAGCTGAGCCGTTTACGTATCAAAATTGCATCGCAATTAAAAAAACGCGCCCTGGAATGTAAGCAGTGCTTTGGTAGTGATACCGAAGTTAAGCAACCTACGGCTCGGTCGTGTTCAGATGGGTCACCATTCCGACCATCATTGTGGTATATATCACACGTATTCCATGCTTCGGAAGTCACATTAAGCCGTTGGTCTCGGCTTAATCAGTTGATACTAGTCGTCAAGCCTAGTCAGAGGCCTTATGGGCGTTTTGATAACATCTGAAAGCAAGGTTAGATGCTTGTCTTACAAACACACTCCGCCAATACGCACTGAGCCTGCGTGGTGGAGTAAGGCTCAAACTACCTCAAAGTTGAGGTTAGGCCTTTGCCCAGCATTGGGACATCACAGCCTAACTTTACTTACTTTCCTGACTTCCTGTTCTGACTGTTCAACATGACAAATATGTCAATATAAATCAGCATTATTGTTTTAACAAGGTATTCTTTGAGTCAGTCTTTTAAACTTTTATTCTAAGTTGACTTATTCAACAATTGAAATTGTTGCCTACTAAGCGACTTTTTAATATACAATAGTGTATTAAGGCTCAATGAAAACAAATAAAATATTTCCATCCATCTAAGCTCATGTTAGAACGGCACGTGTAAGAGATTTCAATTTTAAGATTATCAGAAAATCCACCTACGCCTTCAAAGAATTCTCGACTTACCGAGTATTGGGGCTACTATTGATATTTTTTCTGGTAATATTTAATATAGCTTCCGACTTCTTAAGCTCGATAAATTATTCCTAATAATTAAATTAAACAGCGGGTGAAGTGCAATCAATACTGGAATATCTTGATGGTGTTCAAATTACTTCAAAAGTGTTCCGTGAAATGAAATCCGGTTTCAGGGTCAACAGATGTTTATTCCAGATAGCTTGGGTAATGGAACCTTGTTACTAATTTCAGAGTTACAAGATTTCTAATTTCAGAGATACTTATTCAAGATTCAATTAGAAACAATTAAAACAATCCAATAATTTGTATTGAAACTTTGGTAGGAATTGACTGGGTAGTAAAAACTAATGAACATTATTTTTATATGTTCCACCATCTGTTGAACGATTAATAACGAAGTTCGATATAACTACTATACAATAATCAATATTTTTTTTGAAGATATCTTATAATGTAGAATGTAGTGTTTCTGTATGGTACGATTTTATCAAGGTCAGATAAAACTTATCAGACAGAATCAGTATAAAACGACCGAATTTAAACATAAATGGTTGCTGACAAAAAGGTAACGTTTTCGAATTAGGTGTATTGTATTTTATTTGACGATCTTATCTGTCAGTAGAAAAATTTAGGCCTAACACTTAATCATTAGATAAGTAAACCTCTATTAAGACGCTTTGGATGTTTGTTTTTATTAAGTGAAGACATAATCTTTTTACTCCCAAAACCATAGATCAATATACCTAACTCTTCATTGCACACCACATAGAAAGTTACAAGATCACGTACAATTAAGGTGGTCATGTTGCAATTATAAGTGATCTAAAACATTATAAAACTCCATCATCATCACACAACTCAGTTAACGCTGATTTTTAATTAGATAGACCAAACTGACATTTGGTGGTTGGCCACTTTTTCTAAATAAATAAATAGTGTTACTCCTAAATAATTAAAAATAATTGTTTAAATCGATTATAAAATATTATAATAAAATATGTTTAAAAAAACATATTGCCTGCACAGATTTTCATTATTCATTATATTTTTTCATGAATAATATTAAAATGTCGAAAATCATACAAGAATATTGCAATTGCAAAAGAAAGTACCTATATTTTTATTTCTCCTTTCAACTGTTTTAGGATATATGTTTATTTATAGCTTTAATTAACGTTTTACATGTATAATTTGTCTTAATGAGTAAATTTACATTATTGAAAACTCATATTACAAGTTCAATCAATCACGTACAATTAAAATGTTTCAACACTATTATACATATACAGTTTGATTGTGTTGTAATGCATATCTAAAATATAATACTAGTGCTGCCATCTATGTTGTTTAATGTCAAACTTTACTTTGAGAAATAAATTAGTCGTTGAGCTATCTTCTTACGTGACGTTGTATTATTTTAAATTGGATCTGTCATTATGGTCTATCTAATAAAAAATCAGGGTTGGTTAAAGCCATAAAATTAATATTCCTATCGGAATAGAAGCTGTCAAACGAAACCGATTTAAGATGTCAGTAACTAACATAAGTAAGTAACATTTGTAGCTTTAAATGAGATAACCTTTCGATCAGGTGATTTATAAACAATGTTCCTAAGTTAAATATAGTAGTTTACTGCATGATAAACAGTTGACACAAAATATTGAACATGCAGCTCTAGTGTAAAACTAAATGTTATTTCATTATACAAAATATTGTTTGATATACAATCCCTGTGTTATTCTGTCTTTATTTTTTACGTAAATTAACATTTGTAGAATAGAATAATCAAACTGCGAACTTTAAATTTGAAGCGCATTGGTAAATATAAGTCGTATATTAAGAGGCTTCGATTTGGACTAATCTACCTATTCAATGATTATTTGTTGGGGTTATGCCGCTGTAATGCATAACAATCAATCACCGATCAAGTCACCATGTTTTAGACACATTATTTCTCCAAAATATACACAATTTCACTTTTAAGTATAAAAAATCAAATGTACGTAATTTTCAGAGAGCTTCTGCAGGGCGGTCAACTGTTTGACATCTGACAAAAATGGTTCTGCTACCCATCTCTTTTTATCACACAGTTTGCTGCTAGTGACATCTCGCTTTTGTCGTTCTATTCCAAAGGGATAATAATTTTATGGTTAAATCACTTCACCTGTCACTGTCACTGGGCGGTGAGGAAAGTGTGCAAAAATAAACTGTATTGATGAAACGGACGTACGCAGTTAAAGGGTTAGCGGGAGGAATTCGACATATTTGACAGAATTTATCTTATAATAAATTGTATTCTTTGCAAATAAATGTTTTGATTTGATTTGATTTGATTTGATCTGGGTAGTAACGAAAGACTGACATTTCAACACTGGTTGAACGCCATTGTTATAACAAAAACTCATTTTCAGCGATAAATATATTAAATATAAATTATATTATCATAGCAAATGATAAAAAATAAATTTTCAACACACTTGCTCATAACGACGTCTTTATTCCACCGATTTTTGGCTCATAATCATAGATATTAAACACGCGTGCTTTTTCATTATATTATTGCACTAGTGCCTTTAGTTTATTAACCCGACCAATTCAGGTTTGTACCCTAGTACCAAGTCGTGAGTAAGAAGAAGAAGCGATATAATTTAGTCGGGTTATACAATACTTTTATTTTAGCAACAAACAGTATTTATGCGAAAAATAACAGTATCTACATATTTATTTAAATAAATGAAAAATCCAGATTTATTACTAAAAAATAGCTCAAACTCGTTTAACATTTTCTGTGATTTGTGTTTTAAACACGAATTATTACATTTTTAATCTTGGCTTTTGGCCAATCTAGTTCGCGCCTGAGCCTTGCGCGAGCATCGGTATCGCGGCAAGAAAAAAAAAACAATGCGCCATTTTTCGTAAATAATAATTGTCGGCTGTGACGAAGTTTGCATTATTTAAGAAGTTTAATATTAATGAAAATGCCTAATTCAAGTGAAGAAAATGAAGAAAACCTATTATTTACTCCGCCGTACATACGTAACGAGGCAAAAAACGCGTGCGAAAGTCTTTACCATCAAAATCGAGTGAAATGTATTTTTACTAAATGTTTTAATAATTAAAAACTTAGTAAATGAAGAGTCTTGTTTTTTCCTCGCAAGTGTGTTGAAAAACGTCGTATGATACGCGTGTGCCTGTGACCAATATATACGCGGCTTTCTTATGGCGCACTCGCTTTCGCTCGTGCGCACACAATATCGCCTTGTATATAATGGTCAACTTAGCACACTTGTATCATAATGTACTATTAAAACAACTACAAGTAAATTGATAAAAAACAAAAAGAAGGCGCCCAGGTGTGCCAAAAAGGTCAGTATACAGGGTGACTTTTTTATCAGTACCGATATTTTGTGTAAAGACTCCACTGACGAATATGATCAATTTTTACTATGGGGGCAATAGCGAAATCGAGAAAAAAAAACAGCTGTTCCATACATTTAGACCGCGCGCCAATTGAACTTTTGTATGGAACAGCTGATTTTTTTCTCTCGATTTCGCTATTGCCCCCATAGCAAAAGTTGTTCATATTCATCAGTGGAGTCTTTATACAAAATATCGGTACTGATAAAAAAGTCACCCTGTATATCGTGACAGCAGATGGTAAGCATGCCACGACACTGATTTTCAGCGGACAAAAATTAAATTTATATAAATATTGGACACCAATCACATACATTGCTCAGATCCCAAAGTAAATAATAATTGCACTTGTTTTATGGAAATCAGACACAACGGTAGTACCACAACACCCAGACCCGAGACAATATAGAAAATTTTGGTTTCTATATTGACCCGACCGGGAATCGAACCCGGGACTTCAGAGCGGCGACGCGTTGAAACCAGCGTGCTCAGCCACTACACCACTGAGGTCGTCAAATTATTAAGTGTTTGGATCTAGTACGAGTTGTTTTCTCACTATAAAATCATAATCTGTATTTCAATTATTATTGCAGTAACACGTTCTATAAATTTAATTGCGTTCCTTCGCCCTAGCGAATAATAAAATAGGTTTTAATATTCCTCTCGTTTATTCCGTTACTTCATCTCTCAATATCCTCAAAAACACTCAGAAAGTATTACCTTCGAATCGCATTTAGCTCTAAATTGCTTCAATGAAGTAAAGGGGTCCCTAAACATTAATTCCGAAGTTCTTGTTAACTGTAGTCTGATCCCGTCCCAGAGGACCACCTTTCCGATCTGATTTTCGACTTTGTCCAGTTTTATTTTTACTTCAGTCATGCTGGATTGAGGACTTTGTTGTGATTCAGGTTTAATTTTAAACTTAAAATCGTAGGACTGAGTTCTAAATTAACAAGTTTACGAATAGTTGATTCACAACGGATGTTTCATTTAAGATTAATTATTTAGATTTTTCGAAGACAGTTTTATAATTTTATCTTCTGGTTCAAATGACGGGCTGAAACAAGATAATCAGATATCATCGTCAAAGGCCTACCAAATACCTTTAAAGATAAGTGAATGCTCACATTGAGATATACTAGTAAATAGTAATTACTTTATTAAGTTAATGAAAAAAAATATTATCCAAATTTCAACAGAGAATATGGTTGAAAAGTGCCACGAGCATGGGATCCTATTATTTTAAAGATTTAAGCAAAATCGCATACTGCAAGATTTAAAGACACAGTGAGCTGTTTCTGCGTGGATAGGAACGTAAATTAATATTAATAAATGGTGGTAGTTTTATTTTTTTTAACTATGTTATCACAAATATCACCTTAGTATTGCCTGTGACCTCGGATGCTATAAAGTATTTGAAATATTTAAATGTGCGCAAAATTAATCCGTAAAGAGTTTTAATTTCAATGAGTTGTAGTCGTGTAACCAAAACCTTCAGAACCAAACATAAATCGCTCAACGATCCAAAAGATATCCGATTACGAAGTACCAATCAGCCAATGGGCGATCGAAAGATCTAAAATTAATTTCGGAATCTCTGACATTATACGTTTCCAACAGTTGTTTGCGACAATTGGTAATTCGAATCGATTATGGGCTCAGGAACTTATTGTGCATGGAAACAAGGTTACAGAGGTCTTACAGCTAATTCAAGTTTCACTTGATTCTACCTTTTCAGGTGTATACACATTTTACATAACAATAACAATTTTAATCAATTTTAGTCAAAAGAATATTAGAAAGGCATGTCTTAATTTCAGTAGATATATTAAAATAAATGACAATAAGTATTAGTAGGAATTATTAATAATATTTATAAGTATATCAAAATTGAAAGTCAAAAAAGTCCTTAACACTAAAAGCAATTCCTTAATAGCCATTTCACAACAAATTGCTTAAATGCTCCTGTTTTAATATTCTCATATTTAAAAGAGTTTGGCAGTTTATTATAAATGTCAATGCACATGTTATTACAATTTTTTGAAACCAAAGACAACTTAGTACTTGGCTTGAGCAATTTATATTCATATTGTGATCTAACCACCCTATCACTTGCATCGCTTTTTGTTTGAAAAAGGTGTTTAAAATTTTTCTTTTCACAAATACACAAGCCTCGAGAATGTATGAAGTTAGACTGAAAGAAAATGATTTATAATACCTATTGTCTTTTTTTTAAAAAAAACTCTTTAGTGTGTACTAAAGAGTTTTTTATCACAATCTCCATCAATTTTTTTCAAACAAGAAGGAAAGTTAATATTCAGTTACAACTACTGCTTGTGACATGCATGTTTTATCTTTTTCAGAAAGTTTAACTACATAAATTGTATTATCCAAATTAGCCGAAATGATTAGCATAACTATCCAACGCGGCAACGCAGCCAGCACCATAGCCTCCTTGCCGCAAGGAAATAGTATCGTTTTTGAATAGATATATTATAAGTTATTTTTTCACGTTGCATGTCTTACTTTTAAAAGCAAATAAATACAGAGGTAACGAATATTTTAGAGGTACTGTGAACATGTCAAATAATTTATGGTCACAGGAAACTTTTTCCTTCGCTTGGCCGAAATAACTTCATCTAGGCCTTCTAGGAAGATAAAAGGGGATCTTTCTTTCTACTTTTCCTTCCATGATATTCTCAAAGAAATTGTCATGTCATATCGTGTCCTTTCAAATTCCTTTTCTCGTCTACAATTTTTAACACTTCTACGTGTTTTAATGTGTAACGTATAAGATAAACAAACTGCCTTCAAAAAAGCTTAAACTAATGCATTTGTCTTCTTTTTAGGAGAAACGAATTCTTTTAGAGTCGGTGCATGATGTCAGTATACCAACAGTCCAATGACATCATGTTCCATTTTTTATTTTATGATTTTTAGTTCTTACTCAAATCTCAAAACAACTGAACCCATTTTGATGAAACTTACACTGTACTCTAAATTGAACTATACCTGCTTGAACTAAAAAGTAATCATCTCTATACTTCTTAATTTAGAGACAATCCGTGGACAAACTTACAAACATACGATCATATAAACATACATACACCTATACATCATACACTTACAATATTTAGCACATGTGTTTGGAAGCTTTACTTAATCAACATACTCGAATATAATTTAGCGATATCACATACATTCTCATTAAATTGTTTACCTTCTTTTTTAAGTCGGTAAAAAGTACCGCTTAACACTTTAACGGACAGTACTCCAGACGCAATAGAAAATTTATTGTTATCACGCCGGCGGTTACTGTCCGCAAAAGAGTTAAGCAAATCAATTACTTATAACAAAGTTAGAAAAATATAAATACAGAATCGGGACTATTGTACCAGAGATTTTTATTATTTCCCTTTATTGTTTATCTTTGAATGTTTATGCACTATAAAATAAATTACGAACACACAACCCAGATATTTTATGAGGGGTCTTATAACATTATCACTGTTTCCAAAACTTTCTAGGGGTTGAAACCCCTGTTTATTAGGGTTTAATGATGAATCGCTTGAAAACCATTTTGTGGATTTGAAGTGTAAAACAAAAAACTTTAGTTTTAATAAATTTCAGGGCAGTATTCCAGACACAATAGAACTTATATTATTTTCTTGCTAGCTCTCTTTCTAGGTAAATAAGTACTGTTTGTGGTTGATGATTCTACTTATTTTTTTAATAATTCATTTTTAGTTTTTAAAGGTGTTTTAATTTACTTTTACAAGGGGAAACAACATATTGGAAATGCTACTTAAGCCACAAATAAAAACTGAAATATGAGCTTCCGTTTTCTCTCCGCTGCATTTCACATAATAATGTATATTTCCTTATTTCCCTTGTTACTTACAATACAATAACAATAACAACAAAAAAATATAGTAAAAGCAATTCAGAAAATATGTGTATACATAGTCTACAACGTGACTTGCATTAAATTTGTTTTAATTGTCCTTCATATGAGTTATTTAATGTAATTTTCGATTCAATTCGGAATTACATATTGAAATTTCTATCTGCTCTTGATATTATAAAAAAAAGTCTGATGCGGTTTAAAAAATATATGAATATTTGCGTCTATTAGATCAAACTCAGTACAATATAACCGATCAGAAAAACGTACTTGCATTTTATACGTAACAAAAATCATTTCTGTGTCCAGATATCTCCATTTCTCTAAAGGAAATCAAGAAAACCACATTCCAATTTCGTGTAATCCATTGTCTTTAGACATGAACAAATTTAACTGTGACCATACCCTGTAAAAGGACTAATTTTCGACACATTTTCTATCCCTTACTTTCGCTAAAGATGTTGTACCAAATATTTATTCACAACACCTTCATCAATAGCGCTTTCTAACGGGCTTATATTATCTGCCAGTTAATAATTTATAACATGTAGTGTATTTTTTAGTTAAGTGATTTTTGGAAGAAAACTTCCACAATAATTGTACGTTTCTTAATTAAGAAGTTAAAGGGGGGGGGGGGGCGCCATTTAAAAAACAACCTAACTGTAAACATAACTTTGCTCTTCATATAAATACTTTGAAAAACATAGTTATATTTGCCGTCAACAAAATATTGTGGTATTTTGGATAAGTGGAAGTAAGTGGATCTCTAATTCAGTTAAAGTTGGCACGGAAATCTTAGTGTGCGAGTCCCACTCGCAATTGGCCGTTTTTTTTCTGTATTATCTTTGCTCTGGGTGTTAAGGTACCGCCGTTGTTTCCAATTTCCATTTTCACAAGTACATAAGCTACTTACTGAGGAATCAGAGCAATGTGTGATTGGTGACCAATGTTTATTTTAATTCCTTTCTATCTGTTTTTGGCTAAATCCAAAAATGTCAAAATTTCGGTCAATAACATAAATGAGCACAGTGGGACTTCTGGCCAACGCAAATTCCGTTTGAATGTGAGGCACTGACGTGTCCTGAAACCAAATGGTCTATCGTCTTGACCTTTCGCGCTGTGATGCTTGCCACAGGCGTATCCGAAGTTATTGGGGCTGACGGTGTTGGAAATCTGACACCTTTTAAAAAAGGTTCTGTAATTCTGCTAGTAAAGACCAAGGTGTAGGTAAAAAAACATATGTATATAAGTGCCTTATTATCTCAAGATAACAATCAAGCATTCACAATGTATCTCTAGAATAACTATTACTATCCGTTTGTGGGTTAGTTTCAACCAGTGGCTGGTAAATTAATGTAATTATTGGATACACACAAAAAGTCAACATAACAGAGTGCCAATGTATCACAACGGGTTTAACTAAAAGTATATTGTAGGAACCACCTTAAATATCTTTAGAAAAAAAAAACTAATGGGATTATTTGCGTATACTATACATATCTCAAATCTTCTCATCAGCCCTAATCTCTTAGCACTGCCTTGACAGATGCCATGTTTCGAGACAAATCAAAAAAGTTAGCGAGAAGTTTGTTATGGTGTTAATTTTACATGTTACGCGCGTCGCTTGAGGAAGCCTAAATATGATTTTGTGTTGATATTACAACTGTATTTTAACTCAAGAGTGTACGAATGTTACTTAAAATCGTTTTTTTTTATTGTTTTTTTATTAATTTGGCGAATTTTACTGCGGAAGCACAAAAACATACAAGAAAAAAAATGAAGTAATCAGATCATCAACCAGCAATAAATATTTGACGTATCTATATCCTGAGTCATTTAAATTTGATTACGATCTAGACTGATTGGATCTTATGTTCGATGTTAATATTTGGTTACCATACATTAATACATTATGTATTAATTATTACAAGCAATCAATATGCTTCATTGAATCACTATGCTTGATTGAGAACATAACCTACAATGTGTCCAAGATAATTAACGTCACTTCGTCACAGAAAATTGATTACTTCATTGTGAGAATGTACGAAAAAACTTAGTTGCAAAACCAAAATATATGCCTATTCAGGCATAAGAAACCTATGTGAGGACGATTTTACCTTCATTTAATATATATTTTTAAGCATAAAATTTTGCATGCTATGTTCTGCCTCTTTAAGATGATTAATTTACTGCAGTACAAGTAAAAATAATTTTGATGTAAAATTGTGCAGGTGTCTTCTTTACTTCTTTCTTCGCAAAATTTCGAATATGAAGTATTCTTGTAACTTTAAAGGTCACAGTATTATTCATAACATCGCCTTTAAAAAATAATTTCAATGAACTTGAGCACAGTTGAAGGTATGCCGAATTCATTTCAGATATTTCAATATTCAGTGTTTATTTAACATTTCTCGTATTCATCGCCTTTTCTTTTGAATGGCATAAAATTCTCTGGCCTTTCTTTGTATATTTATTTGCGTCACCAGCGTTTTTACTTTCTTTTGATAGACGTGTATACATTTAGCAATCCTACATTTGATAAAACTCATTAAATCATTAGCTTATGAATCAATAAATAATTCATTTCATTATTAGAGCGACGAATAAAAAGTTCTAAAAAATTTTAGAAATGGTAAAAAGAGTCATTTCTTGTTTTTTTAAGTTGCTGTTTTTTTTTTTTCTCTGCTGCTGTTTATTTTTTCGGTCTTATGATATTAATCAGCTTACTTCCTTAAACTCGCATGTCAAAATACATTAACATCTGGGGCCTTATTTTTGAATCAATAGCGTCAATAAGGCGTGTGATATTCAGTTGATTAATGTCTGATTTTTTATTGTAAATCTACAAAGGAGTAATTAAAAAAACTCAATTTTGCGAGTTTTCATGTCTTTATTTTGCGTGATTTTTCTTTTGAATCACAAGCCATATTCAAGCGAGAGATTCAAAAATAGGGTCCCTATACTTGTAAACTAAGGAAGCGGTAAACTAGATCGGTATTTAATTGATTAAACAGCCGTCCCTAATTGCTAGAGCTGGATGCATCTGTTACTTGCATTTGGAATGTTTCACTTGTTCGTTCTGCTGTTTAAATAATGGCTTTACAACTTCTACGTAGAGATCGTAAATTCACCATAGTAATAATTCTGGAATCACTTTACATAAATGTGACATTAAGTAGTCATAGTTTTCATTATGGACGTGTATCAAATTGTTAAAAAACTTGGTTGTCTAATTTCTCGCAGATAGCACGCACGTACTACGTTTCTTTAACTTATATTACTTAAAGAACATTTTGAGAGAATCCAAACAATCAGGTTTCACGAAAATAGACGTGGATTGGTGCAAACATCGCTCGAATCAAACAATTCTAATATGTTTCGAATAGCACCAACTAAACTAATGATAAAAGTTTCTCCAAAAAAGAAAGTTACTAGCGTTTTAAGTTATTGCATTTCAATATTACTCATAGTAAATTCTTCAAATTCGAAGCATATACAATCGTCAGTAATGTATTTTAAGGAATTTTTCATGTACTGAACACTAGTGACTGGTGTGTCCAGTAGATAAAACTAAAAAATATTATCGCTTATTATTACGTCACCTGGACACGCCAAGATTTATTATGCGTGGCAACATAGATCGAGTTAAATAAATTTTATCAATGTGGATTCGCGTAAAAATCTTGGCGTGGACAGATGACGAAATAACAACTGGTAATATCTAAAAATTTTACCTACTGGACATACGTCTGTCCTGTCTCTAGTGTCCAGTTGATGAAAAGCCCATTTTAAAAAGATATTAATTGGCCCTATTCGCAGTTCCAAGAAGAGAATTTTGTTAAAGATCGCTTTTTTCTTATGTGTCCATGACATCACCCATAACAGCCGAACCGCGTTCGAATTGAAACAGTCTGTTGTTTCTTCCATTCCTCCGTCCTCTTCGCGTTCTCGTCCCTAATTGAATATAAACTGTACAAATATTCTAATAAAGCTCAAAACCGCGTATCGTTTTGTCACTGTTCTGGGAGACTAAAATTTTATTGGAGCTCCAACTATTGATCTATTTGAAGCAAACAATGTAACAGATGTAATTAAAGGGGGGCGCCGAGTAAATTCAGTTTTATTTCCACTCATTTGTTCAAAAATGAGTTCATAGTAAAAGGTTTCTTCATTTGTCTCATGTTTGTTCATTCAGAGCTTAGTACGCGAGAACGAAGTTTTTTTTTAAAAGTTATTAAGGAAAATCAGCATTTAGGAACAGACAGACAGATATTTTTACGTTTGAAACTGTTGATTTCTGTGCGCTCAATATTTTACCTGTATATGATTGCCTTGCTTATTGAATGGAGCGGGCTGACTTGGAGTCAGTAAAAGGAGCAGGAAAATATTAAGAAGAAGATTTGAATAGGATTTATTAAGCGTACCAAACGAACTTTGTTTCGTCCCAAGCCCCGTCCCGCCCAGCCCCGTACTTTCAAAAATTAAGCGGTCCCAGCTAACAATGTTTCGCTCTGGTCTCTTTCCGCCCCAGCCCCGGCCCCGACGAACAGGATAAAAAGTATCCTACTCCTATGTCCTTCTCCTGATTGTAAGCTACCTCCCCACCGTTTCGCCCCCGCCCCGTCCCACCTTAGCCCCGGCCCCTTCTACTAGGAGAAAAAGTTAACTACGTCCTTCTCCTGGTACTCAGCTAACTCCCCAGCGGTCCGCCCCCGCCCCGTCCCATCTTAGCCCCGGCCCCTTCTAATGGGATAATAGTACATTATGATACAAGTGTGCTAAGTTGACCATTATATACAATGCGATATTGTGTGCGCACGAGCGAAAGCGAGTGCGCCATAAGAAAGCCGCGTATATAATGGTCACAGGCACACGTGTTTCATACGACGTTTTTCAACACACTTGCCATTAATCCAAACTTCGTCACACCACAGCCGCCAACTATTTACGAAAAATGGCGCGTTGTTTTTTTTTCTTGCCGCGAAACTGATGCGCGCGCAAGGTTAAGGCGCGAACTAGATCGGCCAACAGCCAAGATTAAAAATGTAATAATTCGTTATTTAAAACAAAAATTATAGAAAATTTTAAATGAATTTGAGTTATATTTAGTAATAAAGCTGGATTTACCATTTATTGAAATAAATATGTACATACTGTTATTTTTCGCATAAATACTGTTTGTTGTGTAAGTTATAACCCGACTAAATTATATCGCTTCATCTTCTTACTTACTACTTGGTACTAGGGTACAAATGTGAATTGGTCGGGTTAATAAACAAAAGGCACTAGTGCAATAATATACAGAAAAAGCACGCGTGTTTAATATCTATGATTATGTGCCAAAAATCGGTGGAATAAAAACGACATTTTGAGCAAGTGTGTTGAAAAAATACCTTATGCCCTTCTCTTGGTTCCAAGCTATACCTCCCCACTAATTATTAGTTAAATCGGTTCAGCTGTTCCTGAGTTATAAATAGTTTAACTAACACCACTTTCTTTTATATGTGTAGATTATAAGCTCAGAATATAAAAATATGATACTACACTTATTTAGGACCTTATGCGACTACTCTAAACCTATGTATCCAACCTCCCCCGTATTTTCAACTGATCAAGCTTTCTTCGGTCACGCCTTGACTAATTGTGGCTTGACTTCTTCACCGTTTCTTAATTATTGCTGAACTTAATAATAAACTACTACAAAAGTAAGGTCAGAAGTTTGCAAACTAGGGCCTAAAGTTTTGATACAATTCACACTATCTCTCGGACGCGCGTCACGCTCGGGTTAGCGTGAATCACAAATTCACAATACACGGGATAAGCGTCACTGCGTGATATAATGAGCCTGATCTCACGTACGCAAAGCTACAAATCAAGACGAGCTTTGGTATTAGATAATTTCTTAAGGGTGGAATACGGTATGTGTTGTGTAATTTGTTTAGCAATAACTGTTACGTTATGGCCATTCGAATTTACAATAAAATACCAAAATCCATAACTGATTTTCCCCTAAATACATTTAAGAAAAAACTGTACCAATGGTTATTAGATAAATGTTTTTATTCTGTTAAGGAATTTTTAAATTTGTAATTTATTAATTAGTAATTGTATAAGTAGCTGACATTATATATTTCATTGACTTTATTATTGTTATTAATTTGAATATTAACCCACCTCAAAATTATATCATAGATTTTAATTCTAATACATTTAATATTTGCATGTCAGACCAGACAAAACATGCGGAGCTTTTAAATTTGTACCACCTCTATCTTAACCATGTTTTAAGCAAATAAATATTTCATTTCATTTTAAATAAGCAAATAAATATTTCATTTCATATCATTTCATTTCATTTCATTTCATTTGTTTTTACAGGGAATGTCCACTAAGTACCCTTGGCTATATTTACATGTATTACTGGAAATTAGGTTCCATATTTGTGTAATATTTTGGCTAGTCTAAATCTGTTTTCATGTTACCTGTACTACCTTAACCGATAGATATTAAATTTATTCACGTTAATAACAAAGTAAAAAAAAAAAGTTCCAAAAATCGTTTTTAAATATACGCACGCATTTTTTTTCATTGTTAAAATTTATAAATTGATTTAAGACTTTCTTAGACTTTATTATACTTACACACAATCAACGCCATTTTATTCACCCGAGGCACGCCAAAGTACAAGAAAGACACTGCAACTTTTAAGCATTGATGCAGTCGCGATACAATATCGATGCAATTGCAAACTGACAACTTTTACATTCTGCGCTACTTTTAGCAGAGATGCAGTCGCGATGCAGCATCGATGCAGTCGCAAATTGTCAACCTTTACATTCTGCGCTACTTTTAGCATTGATGCAGTCGCAATGCTAACGCGCGTTAGCATCGATGCAGTCACGATTCAGAAGCTGGAAATTGACAAATTATGTAATGTATTTTGGCGACTGCATCGATAACGCGCTTTAGCATCGATGCAGTCGCGCTTCTGCATCGATGCTAACGTGCAACTGCATCGATGTTAAAAGTCGCAGTGTGTAAGGGGTCAAAAAGTTTTGAAACAAAATCAATTTCGAACAAGCAAAGCTATTGTCAGATGTCACTCGGTGACCACGCGTCACGCCCCGTCAAGTTAGTGCCCGAATCGTCCTCGCGGGACGGTGTAAGCGTCACCGCGTGATCCAATAAAATAGTGGCACTCTACTGTGTAAATTAATGTCCAGAGAGGTTGTTACAATGCTTGCTCGTTACGTCATAGTTCAATAGCATCGACTCTAAACGTCTTTCTCACTCATTTAAGGGAGACGATAGGAGAGAGAGCTATGAAAGTAAAATAACTTACTCAGTAAGCTTACAGGACTCACGTACGCTTCTAATGTACGTCTGACGTAAATTTTTGTGGACTCTGCCCGAACGTTTGGGAACACTTTGGCAACAATGTTAGAGGGTTGACTGACCCTACTTATCTGATAAGTCATTTTTGTAATGTCTAAGCTAGAATGTCTCCTTAAATACTTCAACTCCAGTACATGATCGTTAGTTATTTCTATTAATTTGTCGAATTTTATATAAAACAAAAATTGTTTAGTTAGATAACTATATTTCACGCATTATAAGGTATCCTTTGAAACCGGAAAATGTTCACGGTCGAACCAACAGATCGGTAGCTCATTTGGAAGAGCGTTTGACTCGGTTAGCCAGAAGTTGCAGGTTCGAGTCCCGCATGTGCACTATTTTTGGTTTCTTATATCATCTTTACATATCATAATTGTTCTTAAAGTAATTTTGTTTGCCTATGTCTAACAGCATCTAACCAACGTTGTGATCATTTTCATTGCTGGTATAAATGTCTTATCAAATCAATTACACATCACGTATAACTTTGGTACGTTAGACGCACGCTAATTATTTGTAGTGATTTGATAACGCCGATAGTGGTACCACCGTTGTTTCTGATTTCCATAACACAAGTGCATTAGATACTTACTGTGGGATCAAAGCAATGTATGAGATTGGTGTCCAATATTTATGTATTTATAACGATCAGTTATATATTTTTTATTTTATCTACCTTTGAATAATCTATTCTGGCAGACACACTTCATTTACGCTAATATTCGATTTCTTGTACAAACTTGGATATTTTTAATTTTTGATGGTCCTTGTTTTTATAAACCTCGAAACTAAGACGATTCTGACGTCACTTTTGTCGTTTGTTCCTCCCAATTTATGTACTTCATATTATGAATTAAATGTTCTCTTTTCAGGTGAAAGAAAGATCGTATCGGTCAAAGTACATAAATTGGAAGGATAAATGAAAACGAAGGCGAAAAAAGAGGCGTTAGAAATGTCTTAGTTTTACAGTCGACCTATAATTGTCAGAATTTCAACTTTTAACAGGAATCCAGAAATCTGGTTCTCCCAACATGCCTCAATGAATTGTATAATCTCGACATATTCACAGCGTCATCCAACCTAATAAAGTCCATCTGTCTCTTATTTCCTTTACTTCCGGTAAACCAGTAAACATATTTTCACTAAACCGTGGGCGAGACATGTCTTCTCTTCCCTAACAAAGTGTAATTACTTTGCGTTATCTACCTTAGATGACAAAGAACTCGCAACGGGAACTATATGTATTTTTCCTTCGGAAACAATATTTTGTTTCCCCTTTTTGCGTCCTTGACATTGAATCGTATTGGTTATTTTTTTCAATCATTCTCAGATCGTCATAATGTGACACAGAATGTTCATCATCATCATCATTATTAGAACTGAACATAAGCCTCTGCCACGGCTTTCCACAGCGACTGATCACTAGCGGTCTGCATCCAGTTTGATCCTGCGATCTTTACAAGGTCATCTGTCTATATTATTGTTGGACGTCCTACGCTGCGTCTTTGGTCAAAGGGTCTCCAACTTTTCTGCCACAACGGCCATCAGTTCTTCACGCTATGTGTCATGCCCATTGCCACTTGAGCTTACTGATTTTCAAGGCTATTTCCGTTACCTTAGTTCTACTACGTAATGCGGATATTTTTGATTTGATCTCGTAGAGAAACACCCAGCATAGCCTCTCCATCGCTCGCTGTGTAATTTTGAGCTTCTTTATAAGGCCCATAGTTAGAGACCATGTTTTGGATCCGTATGTCATCTCTGGTAACACACACTGGTTCAAGTCTTATATCTTTCGACACTAAGGTAGTCGAGATGAAAAATACTATCACCGCTTTATTCCCACCAAATCCAGCGAACCGTTTTACTAAAGCTTAGCAACGAAATAAAACACCCCAGAAAGAAAAACACCAACGAAATTAATTTGCAAATAAATTGCTTCACTGCAGACCTCTTCAATCTACTTGCCCAATTTTCTAAATCAAATCAGGAGGCTTTATCTTCGGCTTACACAATGCCGGGACGTGTGGAAGAAAAACTTTAGTTTAGAGATAACAACGGGTCAAGAGGTCAACCTATTGTCAGGGTAGGTTACTCATTTAACACAAGTGCACTTTAGTTACTGATATAGGTCGGATATCCGATAATTGCCGGAAAATTATATGGGATTGAAATAACACTGACCCAATGATTGAATCCGATTAAGGTGTTTATTGAAAAAAAAAGTATTTAGGAGATTTTCCGTGAAATAATCAACGGTTTTTTTTATTTGAAACGTACTTACGCGCTTTCTCACGATAAGATTACCTGATTTCAAGAATCGAGTACGTAGATGAAATCTAAATCCAAATCCACCTAAAAAGCCAAAATCCCGTGCACCTAACGTTTTACTTTGTTTGAAGTGACTCCCGTTTTAATATCGTGTGTGTATGATTTTCCTTTAAAAGTGGTAAGGTGCGAAAGACTTCGACGGTGAATACTATTATTTTTTTTTTGATGAAATTGCAATCTTGACTTTAAAAAGAATTACTGCAATTTATTATAACATTTGTATCGCTCAAAATCTAATTTGTCTGCTTTTTATAAGGGGCAGATTTCTTCATAAACCAGAAAATCTTAAGCTTAGTTTTTGGAGGATAATAAATAAATAAATGGGGTTCTTTCAACCTATCGAAGATAGTGCTTAGCAAAAACATTTGTAGATATCCAGCGTGAAGTAACCACTTTATCGATAGAAAATTATTGATAGGCAAGTATTTAATTTCAAAGCATTGTTATTACTTATATTTTGCTTTTTTGTAGAGACATGGATATTTTTTGTATGAAGAAGGACACAGTATGGTTAAATATTTTTTTATTAAACAAATACTCGTGCTATCAACTACTAAATATGTAATATTCTCAGTTTTATCAATTCCTGAAGAATATTTTGCTATGCTCGAACAGAAGGTTTCGGAGCCAAAAAGCGCCAAAAAGCAGCTTCTAAATTACGCAGATTGCGTAGGAGTACAACAGTATTTCAATTTTCACTTTCATTTTCCTCTTTTTACTATATATTAATAATCTCCCCGAAGCTAGCGGCACGAGTCCATTCTCTTTGCGGATGATACCACTCTAATAATCAAATGTGATGATTATAACAATTTTGAACAAGAGGTAAATGATACTTTTAAAAATGTAATTAGATGGATGGAAAGCATTAACTTGAAAGTTAATGTTAAAAAGGGTAAGCAAATTCAATTTCTGTCTTATAACTCTCAACCTCTACCGCTTCAAATTTTATATGAAAATGACACAGTAGACTCAGTTAATGTTCATAAATTCCTTGGTATTAATATTGACAAGCATTTAAATTGGAAAGATCATGTAGCAAGTGTGTAATAAGCTAAACCGATTTGTTTTTGCTTTGCGAAAGCTAAGACAAACAGTCTCTGTAGAGGCAGCTCTAACAGCTTATCACGGCTATGTTTCATCCGTTCTAAGTTATGGATTAACTACAAAAAAGTGTATGAGAGTCATTTGCAATTCGAAATTTGACGACAGCTGTAAACAATTGTTTAAAAAACTTGATATTTTGCCTCTGCCGTCGATGTACATAAAGGAAGTCTGTTTGTTTGTGTTCTCCAATCAAAGATTTTGGAAAAAACGAGCTGAAGTAAATATCAGGCAAACTAGAGCAAGAATTATGAACAAATTGTATCAACCTACTTGCCATAAGCAAATATATAAGATTAATGTTTATAATAATATGTGTATTGTGCTACTTAATAATTTACCAGACGATTTAAGATTAATTAATGACTTTAATGCATTTAAAACAAAGCTGACAAAATGGTTACTACATCACAGCTTTTACAGTATTCAAGAATTTATTGAATATAAAGAAAAAATATAATAAATCAATTTGTAATATTATGTCCATGACTGTTTGTATAATTATTGATATTACTTGTTCACTACTATGTATTTGCACGCTATTATAAGGCTGAATGCACGGGACTCACGCTATCATTATCAACTGATATATTTGATTACTGTAATCTTGCAAATAAAACATTTGACTTGACTTTGACTTTGACGCCATTGCCCAAAAATATGACTGCTCATTTTACTATAATATAGAAGTAAACACTATATGTAATCACTCGCTTGGTTATGACGTGTGATTTTCCTTTAGACTAATAAACGTCACTCACTAAATTAAGATATATTTTTTCAACCCTTCCTTTGTGGATTATAACCAATTTTCATTCCAAAATTGAACTTTAATCAATTAATATCACACGCAATCTTGACGCAAGTGATTCAAAAATAGTGACCCAGATCTTTAAAATATGTTCTACCTAGATTTAATTATTAGTATAAAAAATATTAATTATTGTATTATAATTTTATTTTCAATGAATACTAAATTGCAATTTATATTTTTTATTGATTCTATTGTCCGTAAAATAAAAACAATAATGCATTTATTCATTATAAGTGTTCGTGTCGACTTGATAAAGGTACCTTTGTAGTAGGTTTGAATTATCGACATAAACGGAACCTCACTGGTCCTTCCTTTGAAGTCGAATATGATAGAGATGTAAAACATCCATTCAGACGGATAAAGAGTGAAATATTTTGCTTTTGAAGCAAAAATATATTATTCAGTATTCGTTTTCAGGGTAACCTGAAAATGCGTAAGCATTATTAGGCGTAAGGCCAAGTCATACATACATTATCTTCAAAGTCGACGAACTAAAAGGATCTCTTAAAAACCAAGCAGTGGGTTAAATGATAAGCAAAAACGGATTTTGTATATTGTCATGAATAATACAAATATTTCGGTTATGTTTCCAAAGAAAATCTGTTTTCTTTTTGTGAAACATAACATATACTCGTACAAATATGCGGCTCGGTGTTTGGATATTAAAATACAGGAATGGTATGATACTTGATTTATTAAGCGTTTTCTATAAATAATACGTTTTCACGTTCTAACATAACTCTTCAGATCATCACACTCCTCTCATGTCAATCATAACGTCAACTTCTGCATTCGTCTTTCAAATTCATAATTTTTTCTCCTTTCTCACTCTCACTCGTATGTCATTTCATTTCTTACGTTCCGTTCCATGTCTATATCCTACACAAATAACAGGACGCCATTCATCTAAGACATTTGCTACTACATTGTCTAATTGCTAGCCACGATTTCCCATGGCGCGTCTTAGACCCCTTTACACACTGCGACTTTTACCATCGATGTAGTCACGCGTTTTGAAAACGCGCTTCAACATCGGGAACCAATTGACAAATTTAATTCAGCATCGATGCAATTGCCAAAAAAACAGTACATGATTTGTAAATTTCCAGCTTCTGCATCGTGACTGCATCGATGCTAAAAGTAGCACAGTGCGTAAGGGTCTTAGACCCCTTTACCCAGTCGCGATGCAGTCGCGATGCATCATCGATGCAGTCGCAAAATATCAACCTTTACACACTGCGCTACTTTTGGCATTAATGCAGTCACGATGCGAAGCTGTAAATTTAAAAAATATGTACTGTATTTTGGCGACGGCATCGTTACTAACGCATGATTTGCGTCTTATCGATGTTAAAAGTCGTAGTGTGTAAGGGGTCTTAAGCTGTGTCATTAATTGTTGCTTTACTTAGTCAGATGAGCAGTCCCCGAGGTAGCATTTAAACCGAAATTAGGTGCGTCCGATTCCACACTGATTGATTGTACTGCTCGAATAAAGATTAGGCGGGGCATTCAACCCCAATACAGGAGATTTTTGAATGGAAACAATATTTGTTTTTTAAGGATTCTCGTGTAAGATGTTTGAACGTTAAGTTCACATGGCATTTAAAATAAAATGATAAGATATTTTACTAGTGTAAGAAAATTTTATCATACTTATTACATCCATTTGACCATTTTGATTGAAATCTTTTTCACATTTTTATTGCATCTTTTTCTGTCAGCTAAACTTTTCATCGTTTTCTTAGCCTTTGCACCAAAATCTTTAATCGTATCTCTGACAACATTAAACTATGCATGCTTATGACATATTTAAAAAGAGGCTAAAAACATTCTTAATTGATCATTCCTTTTATTGAATCGATACAATTGTCATATTAATTTAGTAGCTTGTACAAACTTCTACATGATTGTCCAAAATGTTACCTATACTTTTGTTTATAAAGTTTTAAATATGTATTTAATGAAACATGACCTGAACGAATTGTGTATTTGACAAAACTAAATTTGACAATGTGTTTTTAATTAATCTTCATAATTTGTTTACCGATATGGCTGATCACAGCATGTTTTATTTATGACCTTAGACCCTTTACAAATTGTGATTTTTAGCAGCGATGCAGTCGCGATGCTAAAGGCCGCAGTATGTAAGGGGTCTGATCTGTAATAACACCATATTAACATATGCTTCACAAATAAAATTATTTGATTTGAACTTTCTACGTTTTTATTTTTAACGCAGCTATATCAAGATCATCTTTTTTATTTGTATACGCATTTAATTCAGAATTTATAACGCTGACATAATTATTCGCGGAGCGCAAAATATCGACGACGATAACGAAATTACATCCCGCAGAAAATATCGCCGAAGGTAATTTCATTTTTGCGCGATAAGCTAATATGATGGAAAGTTAATTTTTTTGCGCCAACAAATACAATTTACCGGTTTATTAAACCATGGTCCGTTGAGTCCTAATAAGGTGACATTATAATGAATTTATTTAATCAATCAATCAATCAAATAATTTTCTTGGTTACCTATAGGTTATTTTACAACAGACCTAAGTGTGTAATGTTGGGCAAACTATAACCTGCCCGTCGGGCGTGGAATAAGAATAGTGAGTGATACACAATCAGAATTACAAATCCAAATAAACCAACCAAATTAAGTGGAGGTTTTTCATAAAAGTATTCTTTTAAAGAGTAGTAACTTTTTTAGTAGTACCTATTTTATTCGGGGAAGAATGATAAATACTTTACAACAATGCTCTTACACGTATTGGAAAATATTGTTGCGATTTCTGTTCTTAATATAATAAAATCTATATAAATAAATGTATTCTGTATTAAGTACGTCTTTAGCTGTCTCCCTAGCCGATTTCTACTACGGTGGCCTGTTGCAACGACTAACCGACTGCGCGTGACATATTATAGTGCACAAGTGTGTGCGCAAACACAGGTGCACACTCTATTCCTTTTACTCTCATGGCCCGATGGGATAGCAATCTGACACGGCTAGAGAGATATCAAGCGCAGGATCAGTTTACCAATTTAACTGTATAATAATGTAAATACGTTCATAACTTCAAAATTCCTGCTGCTCAAAATAGGTTTATTATTTTTTGCTGTAAAGGTTATTGAAGGGAAAAGATTTGTATGATAAAGCAAATGAAAGTTTAGACGCGAACTCTAACATTAGCGCAGGCAAAGTCGCGAGGAACCGCTGGCGAGGAGTCCTTGATTATTGTAACTCTACAACTTCAATATTCGCTAGAAATGATTTATGTTACGCAGATTATTTATGTTAGGCAGTTAAGTAAAAAACTTGTATCGAGTCTACTAAAAACTTTCACTACTTCATCGAACAGATATATACAGAACAGATTGCATTTTTTCACTCTTAACTTAACGCAAGAGGGTTCAAAATACACAAGAAAACCATAATAGAATCGACCACTTACAATATCCTATCAATCACACTATGGACATAATAAAATATCTGAAAGTAGCACCACAAAAGAGATAGATGTAGTTAGTTCATTCAAAAGGGTTGATTAAATATTGATTTAAACAACATGGTCACTAACATGAGAATAGATTATAACGGGATTGATATCATGTATCTTATTATTTTCGAGTTTCGGATATTTAGGCATAGTTGCAAGTGCTATAGTCACAAAGTGACCATATAAGTGATGATTAAGTTTAAGTGTGAGATGACTTTGTTTATACACGATAAGATAGAGTATGAGCTTTTTATAGCATCTATCGATATCAGTGTCGTGGCATACATCTTGCGGCCACGATTAATGCTGATAGGGTGCCTTTTCGACTCATGTGTATGTGTTTGTGTGTGTGTGTGAGTGTGTGTGTGTGTGTGTGTGTGTGTGTGTGTGTGTGTGTGTGTGTGTGTGTGTGTGTGTGTTTACGAGTAAGTGTATTTGTATGTGTCACGTTTAACGCATGGTTTTATTATGGTACCAGTAGATATAATTTTTGATGTTGAAACGTTATTGTTTGGTAGTGGCTGATGTTTTTATTTAAGGGCGTTCTGCTGATAAGACCTAATGTATCGATTCATATTGTACATACCTATACCCTGCACTGAACGGAATGGCATCTAACACCCCCGTTTTTCTTTGGCTTCCCAATCAAATCGAGCGTTAAGTTGTCAGTTAAAATATCATAGAAATATATATATTTTAACTCATGTTCTATCATTCCACATCATGAACAGTTGACTGGAATATTGATTTTACTTAAAGAGGTTTTGAGTACCAAATCTGCGTGATAAGTTGGTATTGTTGCGTCTATGTGATTTTGCATTATTAAAACAAATAGTTCAATAGTATTCGAATAATCGTTAATATTTTTCCATAAGTTACACTAAAAATATTTTTAATATAAGCTAAAAGGTTAGGTAATATCTGGAAATTTCCTGTTACTTTTTGCAACATAAACTGAACTGAACAGTACTTCTTAACTTTTTCCGTTTGCCTCTCACACTAACTCACCCCAAATAGTTTACACCCCATAGAAAATAATGCGAAAGATAAAATTACAAGTTTATGCTTTTATTCGAATGTCATAAAGTTTGATGCAGGATATCTACATTGAAATATTGCTTATAGATAAAATAACGAACTGCGTAGGAAATATACCATTTATAAAACTATTTTATTCCGATTCAATTAATATGTTCGTATATAGAGATTGCCCGAAAATAAAAAGCAATAAAATTGAAAAGAACTCCTGTTTATTAAAATTTAACTAAAAGCTTAGTTATTTCAAAAAATTAAAAAGCTTTTATTATAACCAACCTGTAACGTCTCACTGCTGGGCAAAGGCCTTACCTCAACTATGAGGTAGTTCAAACCATAACAACATATAATAAGAGACTTTATGTTGCACATGCTTTAGTGTTTTTATACCCTCATTTTTGATCAGTTCAGATAGGGAATATAAAATAAATAAAAACTTCCACCATAGTCAAAGGAACTTCACATGAATCTATTGAAACAAGCTTTCACTCGACAAATGGTAATACAAAACGTTCAGTATAACTTTTCTAACAAACATTTCCTAGATTGCAAAACTGTGCCGTTTAAATGAATATACAATACAGTGTCTACAAAAAATTTCTCTCAATTGTATAGGAACTATTTATTGTGTGCTGAAATAGGTTTCAGCTTTGAACTTTTAATAACTTTGGTCAAAATGAATGTTTAGAATTCAATTTAAAGCATGTCTTTTTTTTGTTTAGAATCTGTGGTTTTCTGTGTTAATAAAGATACAATGGAAAATTCGAGACATTGCCCGACGACTTGAATATTTTATTGTATGGTATTACCATCTCGTCGGAAAAGATAGACAGACCACTTTAAAAAAATCGCAGGATCACACTGGATACAGACCGCTCACAACCGGTCCTTGTGGAAAACCGGCCTTGTGGCCTTTGTTCAGCAGTGGACGTCCTTCGGCTGATGATGAAGATGGTGTTACCAACCTATATGAAGGTGTTATCTTTACCATCTTTATCAGCCACAGGACGTTAACTGCTGAACAAAGGCCTTTCTAACGGTTTTCCACAGCGACCAGATGTGAGCGGTCTGCATCCAGTGTAATCACGTAACCTTTATAAGTTTATCTACCCATTTTGTCAGTGGACGTCCTACGCTGCGCCTTTGGTCGAAAGGTCTCTAATTTTGAATCAGTTCATCATCAGTTCTTCGCGCAATGTACCCTGCACACTGCCACTTGAGCTTACTGATTCGTAGGGCTATGTCTGTTACCTTAGTTAATCTACTTATCTCTTCCTTCCTGATTCAATCTCGTGGAAAAACCCTGAGCGTAGCCCTATTCATCGCTCGTTAAGTAATGTTGAGCTTTTTAATGAGGTTTGAAGACAAAAGTCTTCAGACTCTGAGGTAATTGATACGAGATGACACTCATGCGCAATTTCCCACGCTGCTTAGCTATAAGTAGGTATATTTATTAATAACTGTAAAAAATAGTACAAATTTATGTATTAACAGTGAAACCTGATTAACTGGGGTCTTAAGGGACCAAGGATTTTGTACCATTTAGGCCTGATTTTTCCAACTTTAGATAAGGAATGTGCGTCGCATATAATACAATACGCCCTATTTGAAAACGACATCTATTTCAGCCATCATTTATGTAAATGTAATTAAAAAATCGGTCGTTTTATACTTATTTTTCACTTATCCAGTTTTCCAATTAGACAGGCTCAAAATTAAGTTGCCTCATTTCCAGAGGCCTCCGCTTATAGACATCTATAAGTGAAGGCCTCTGAAAATGTACCGTTCTTTCATTTATAAAGATGAAAATATTAATACAAATTTGTATTTTTGTCGATGAGAATTAAGTGTAAAGAAAAAAAATCTATTTCTCATAATGAAAATAGAGAGGTCCAATCTTAACCAATTATAGAGGTTAATATCTTAAAAAATCTTAGAAATCAAATCGCATGTAACCATGTTTGACAAGTTCCATTAACAGAGGTAAATCGATGAAAAGGGTTGAAACCTCATTGTAGTTCTCAAAAAAAAAGGTTTTAACTAATTCAGGTTTCAATGTACATCCCAAAAAGACTTTCGACGTCCATTAGATACAAATAGTCACAAAAGATCCCTATTGTAAAAGAAATACTTGTATCAAAATATATTACGTAAACATTAAAAGTACCGAAAAAAGGGAGAGAAAGGATATTTAATTGCTTCAATTGGTTAAAAGGAAGCGTTCCTTTTATCTAAAACTTTTAATTTCTGTTTTAGAAAGGTTTTAATGTTCAACAAATTAATCAGATCCCTAATGTCAGGAGAAAATTTTCTAGGGTCGTGAACTTGCCATCTTACAGCGATAATAACTTTTTACAGTTTTATGTACTGTCATAAATCTTGTGAATAAATCCGTTTAGTATTTATAATGATTCCAAATATATTATGTACTCGCAGTCAAAATAAAAACTGTTTTAGTGAGGCCTTTGCCAAGCTGTGGGATGTTAATATATTTTTTTTAAATAACTAAAAATATGCATTGCATAACGTGAATAGGAGATATTTTAGATTCTATAGGTGTTTAAGCAACGAAAAAAGCAAGCTCCCTTGCACCATATAATTTATTTTTACATGTGATTTTTGACAAGGAAAGTTTTAAAGTTTCTTACACATAATGTATGTACTTAATGTACTGCGTAAATGAGCCTAACAGTCCTTTAACGTTAGCTTTGGTAAATTAACATAGTCAATACAATGTACGCAAAAAGGGATTCTAATAATAAAAGTTGTTACCTGAAAATAGCTAGGTACTCGTAAAAGGGCAAAAGCTAACTTCTTACGCGATGAGATGAAAAAATCTAAATTGCTTTTGCATGCAAATAAGGTCTAGTCACATTGATTTGCAATTCCGTGTGGTTGAAGGTGACCTCGCGCTATAAGACGTCCTAAACCTATCAGTTAGTCATCAAAAAAAGTACTGAAAACCTCAACATTAGTGATAAATGAAGTCAAATTGTATATACCTACTTGAACCTTAGTATTTTTTTTCTATAATGAGGCTAAACAATGTATTAATAAAGATTTTTAAATTCAAATTCAATTGTAAAGGAAATACAGTCTTATTACTTTATGATAGTCTGATACTTACTTAACTAAAACAAGTATCATTCTCGCGATTAAAATTTTTGTACTTAGTTATTTCAATCGCTTGACCAATGACCAATCTTGGTATGTAGGGCGTTCTGTCGAGATGATCTGAGGCTTATAAACTCAATCCAAATCACTGGATTTTGCAATAGCCGATTTCTGTCACGCACGATACGAAGCGTGCCGAAGCGGCACGCTTCGGAACGTTTAGTTTGGTCAATATTAAAAGCTATCACAACTGCTGTATTTTTTTTAATAAGGTCGTCTATACATCTTATTGGTGAATGCCTTATGCTGCGCCCTAGTCGAAGAGTCTTCGATCCAGAACTTTTCTGTCTCAACAGCCAACAGTCAACTGACGCTTTATAGTTTTGCAAACACCTTATAAACGTAATCATTACTTATAATAATTACAAACTTTGGTCTATTAAGCAATTGTCAAGGAACTAAGCACATCGACCACACTAAGGTTTAAATTGCTTTGAGCGGTTAATAAACTCAAAAATGCAGGCTCTAGCATGATCACGGTGCAACGTCTATGTTGCCTGTTCAAGGTATCGAAAACTGCCAAACTACTCCTCCTAATAGTACTCGTTAGGCATAGTTTGAAACTCGCTTTGTTCTGCTACCCGCTATAAAGTAGCTGACTAGATGGTACGAAATAAGGTATTATTGAGTTGGTTTGTTAGATTAAATTTATGATTCCAGTTAGGTCTTACTAAGGTAATTGCTTAATCGTACGATAAAAGAGGAAATAAGATTTATTTTGCTTCAGGGCTGATTTTTCAATAGTCAGATAAGAAATATTATCCCTGAAGATGCATAATATAGCACGTTATGGTTGAATGTGTCCGGGGCCAGAAATTGAGACATATTTATTTCGGAAGTCAACTTTAGGTCTGTTAAAAAAATATATTCCCCTCTAACCAAAGATTTCTTTTATTTATGTAAAATTGTTAAATCATCATCATCATCATCATCATAATCAGCCAAAGGACGTCCACTGCTGAACATAGGCCTCCCCCACGGCTTTCCACAGCGACCGATCACTAGCGGTCTGCATCCAGTTTGATCCTGCGATCTTTTTAAGGTCGTCTGTCCATCCTGTCCAAATTGTTAAATAGTGTTTAGATAAATGAACTTAGTGTATATTTTTTGCATAATATTGAGCGGCATTCTCAGTGAACAAGATTATACAATAAATATTTAAAAAATAATCACACTTCTGTCGTTTTTTTTTTTTCAGTTTTTATTTTTAATCGAACGTAAATAAATCGAGTTATCCAAATAGAGCTCCCGGCATCTAGCTCAAGGATATCATTATTTTTTTCTGTGCCTGTCAACATTAAAAGAACTGTGTTCGGGTGCAGGTTCAGAAGTGGGTGTAACTAAATGCCAATCCGTATCGCTGCAGAATTTATTTACCGAATCGCTTGTTCGAAGTGTCATTATGTCTATCAACCAATAGTATTCACATAATGAACTGGACTGATTCTTAGAAACTATAGCCAAATAATTTTGAAACTTATCTCACCAATTCACTGGTCCTGCCCCAATTCCTGTAAAAAAAAGGAAATATTAATTTCGTAATAATCCAAGCTAAGGACCTTTGCATTGTATACCTAATTTGTCGAAAAAACCGTTATTACCAATATGGCTTTCGTACTTTGTAATTTGGAAACATAGGGGAGGCTCTAAGGCCCGTTTGCGTGATCGATATTTAACAAAACTGATGCGGTTATATTGTTAAACGTGTTTTTTTATTATTTAAAATACCTTAACTAAATATTAAGAAGTGGTTTTTTTTTCAAAGTAAACAATCAAGAATATATGGGTATGGTAAGTTATTTTCGATAGTTATCGAACATGCAACCGGGCGTAAATGCGCCTGCGATGAAGATGATGAAGTCTATATGTCGCAGCCATTTGGTTAAATCAGCCAGTTAATTGAATGGCTAGGCTATTAATTAAACGCCTCCGTTTAATTAAATGGCTGAACGTCATCTAGATTAGTCGTTAAAAGCAACGATAAGCCATACAAATGAACGTTGTGTAATTATTTAGTTAAATCAGATATTGACGAATGTGAAAGGAAAGGTGAAAGGTGATGTTTGGTTAGGGTTACTTTGAGTTCAGAATTTTAGTAATACGATACCTAGAACGAATAATAGGTACTTAATGATAACAATAAACTAACTAGTATAGCTATGAATGAATGAATGACTTTCTTATTTTTTAAAATACAGCATTGCTGATCTTACGTAGTAATTTTTGATTAAAAACTCAAACTAAAAACATTGTATTATGTTCTTGGCATGTTATTATACACTGTATATTAAATAACTCTAGAATTCAAATCATATTTTTTGCAGCTTGTCATATAACTTTTATTGTTCAAATTCGTAAGAAACTCTTTAGTTGTTACTTTGGATGCAACGACCAATTTGTTAATAGGGTACTAAGCTGAAAATAATTGGTGCTTACTTTTAACTATAGCTCACGTAAAATCAAGTTGATCGTTTATTGACTTTATATATTGTGTTGTAGGTGCTTTGTTCGCAAAAACGTACTCTAATATACAGGGCAACTTTGCAAGGTGTTGCCAAATTTTTGGATGTGAATGATACCATCAATACCTTCATCTTTTACTATGGTGCCATCGTCTAGATCTTTTTTTTCTGCCTCTCCATACATTATCGTCAATATAGCTAACTGATTTTGTATGGAGTACCAGTTTTTTATATAAATTTTGGACTATGACCCCATTTTAAATCTTGTATGTACAGATGGTTTCATTCACCTCCTTAATTTTGGTAAGACCTTGCAAATCACCCTGTAGAGTCATACGTACCACATTATTTTTAAAAAAAAAAAGATAACTTGTATTCCAATCACTGGCTTCGTTGCAATCCAGTTTTTAACCGTCATCGTAAACCAAGCAATGCAGCATCAATACAATGATGTTTTTGGAACGTAAAAGTTTTATTTTAATAAAGCTTTTGTAAACAAAAACCCTTAAGAAGACAGAAATAAACAAGAGATGTTAATGTTTAACTTTCGAAAGAGGCTCTAGCTGAATTTATGGAAGCTTCCAGAAACATTTTACTAACATGGACGTATTTTGCAGAACGAATTTCTTGAAAGTGTTTGGCAAACCGACGTATAAAATCCGGCAGGTTTCAATCTATGTCAGGAACAGGGAAGAGGAGAAGATGTCAATGCCAAACATAAGGTTCAAGAATAGTTCAAAATGGTGCTGCTACGTTTTAAAATTGTTTTTTCAATAAAATCGCAAATAGTATCACTGCAAGAAATATTAACGAAGGTGTATAAACATCTCAATGTTAAATGGCTGTTGTTTCAAAATAGCTTCACATTGCAGTCATTTCATGCTAGCTAATTTATTGAATTCAAGATGGGCGATTTAAAGATAGTTTTTTTTTATGGTTCTGCAGCCGAATGGCAAAAAACGGAACCCTTATAGTTATGTGTCTATCTGTTTGGCTGTCTGTCTGTGCGTCCGTACGTCACAGTCACTTTATTCTGAAACTTTTAGTGTTACACAGTAGAAACATAGTACGAGTAGGTAGATGTATCGTGTTAACCGCTTTACGATTCTCATACAAAAAAATTAAAAAATGATATTTAAAGCCCCCTTAAATTAACATATTTTTTTGTACAGCCCCAGCCCAGCCCATACATAAAACTACAATCAAAAATATATAATTGTCAAACCTATGCGTGTACCCTGCCTACGGATAGTTAAAATTATATCGAAGTTTTTAAAACTGTTTTCTCTAAAAGTCTGTTGACCAGACCGTTTACGAAATAGACGCTTCCAAAGTAGTATAATAAAATGAGCGTTTTTTGTCTTTATTTAGACTTTCAATGGGTTCGCTCTTGCTCTTGGAACTAGTTCATATCCCAATCAGGCTAAACAACTAATCCGTTATAACTAGGCCAAGTTGCGCGATCGCAAGGTAACTCAACTAATGATTAAACGTTACTGGTAACGACCAGCGATTGATTATTTAAGGTTGTGCATGTTTAAACAAACTTTTAACAAAATGACAGGATGGCAATTTTCAACACCATCAGTTAATGTTTTTTTTTTCTTCAAAACGCGCACAATCATTAATATTCAACCACTGGTAACGACATATTAGCATAGGTTGAGTTATAAATCAATCACGCAACTTGGCATAATTATAACGGACTATCTAGTAGTGCTGGTGGTACCTTTAACACTCATATCAAACTATAAATAGAAAAACGATTTTCTTTCATCATTCGTTTTATACAGTTCTCTTCTTTAATTCCCCAACAATTTCCGCTCCATGATAGATAAGGATATTTTACTTGTACATAGACAGCATATACATACATACACTAAAGTACTTTTACAGGGTCTTCTCCAAGGGTAAACATCGTCAAACATAACAAATTGAATACAAAAACAAAACCGAGATATCAGATAACATGTCAACAATCATAGACGTGTCTTGGGAGTTAGTGTTGGGAAATAATATCTGTAGCGACAAAAAATATTTTTATTGTTTATAAAATAAAAAAAATCCACAAAGATGTCAAAAAAAAATGTTTTACTTAGTTACATAAAACAACCTGTGCATAGTCCCTATTACCTATATAATAAATATACATAAATATGCGCCAAAAACACAAAAAAATGTAGGTAACGAGGTAAGGAATTTTCTTCCTTGTATTACGAAGTACCAGACAGACAACTATAATAACGGGGGCGTCTCTCATAAATGCTTAAATATATATAAAGTTCAATACTCAGGTAAAAATGTTCGTGCTCAGCACACAACCTTTGGCCCTTGCGGGATTTGAATTTCGCGACTGCTTGTTCAGTAGACAGGAGCTATAACCACTGAACAAAACGTGTCGTCAATATCAATGCCAGTATATAAAATGTTGACACAAAAAAAATGTGGTTACTATTACATTTTGTTGTATACAAGTGATGCTTATGTGAGAAGCTAGGTACGAATGTAGATGTATCAATTCGTTAAATCGATGTGACGAAAATAAGTCTGCTATTTCAATCGAGCCGCATAACGGCGTCGTATCTGCATCGTAATTGTCAATTCTGGCAGTTTTATGCCGACGCCAGACCATTACACGGTAATAATTGCGGTCTTGTTGGATCACATTTATCGATAGATGTGCCCATCCCTGCTTCTTGGAATACATTAAGTTTATCCCGCGGGTTTATTGGAGTTTATTTTGTTAACAGTGAACGGTTACATCGACAGATCGTAATATGATCGTAAATCTACCCCTAAGCCTTGGAGATAATGCTTTAAAATTGTGCGAATGTTTTGTTTACGGCTATGAGATTAGATGTTTATTTGATACTGTTATTTCACCAGTGCCAGGCCATTCTGTAAACTCACTGTTTATTTGGTCGAGTAGGTCCAAACACATAATGTATTTGATTGCCGTTAATATCTCTATCACTTTGTTTTTAAAAGAAGAGTACGATGTTTAACTGGAAATGAAATTTAACTGGAAAGATAGTAAAAAATGCTGATCTTTCACCAAATGAAAAAGTGGAAGTTATTTCGTACATAAAAATTGCACACTGCAATTTGTAGCATCGATGCAGTCGTACGTTTTGATAACGCGCTTCAGTACTGCGACTCCCGCAAAGAAAAGTTATAATTTAGCATCGATGCAGTCAAGTCAGCACAAGTGTATGCGCAAACACAGGTGCACTCTTTATTCCTTTCACTCTCACAGCCCGATGGGACAGCAATCTGACACGATCGGAGAGAGATCAAAAGCAGGACCAACGGCTAAACGTGCTTTTCCGAGGCACGGGGTAGAAACACAGACAACTTCCAAACTCTGGGCTACCCTGAGGGTATTTTTAGCCCAACCCGGGGATCGAACCCGGGACCTCTGGCACAGCCGTCGCTTTAAACTGCGACCCTCTAACCGCTGGGCCAACGAGGCAGTCAATACTATGGCACTATTATAATAATTTATTTGTAACTGTCATACTTTTTTTATTGAGTCAATTTTTTTAATTGGCTTCTTTTGAACTTTGCCATCATTTGAAGTTAAAATAACAAAAAGCATGGTATGGTGGGTCTCTAGTGGGTGATTTCCTTTGTTTTTTTAACTTGTGTCTATAAAATATCGTTTACTAATAGATTGATCAAGTTTCACAGAGGCTTAGAGTTGGAATGTAGATAAGCGGGTCATGTTTCTAGCGCCTGTAATTTTCATAGGCCTGAAAATTCCCTTTGTAGCCTGGGATAGCCACGAGACCTCACTGGCAGTAATTTAAGACTCGTCTTACTATCAACTCTGTCATTTACATTTTGGAAACGAAAATAGAACAGATATGGAAGTAAATAAATTATGCTCTTAAATAGCTCAATCAGAACATGTCAATAAATGAAGTGTCAAATGAAAGTGTTTCTGAAATAAAATCCTTCAATGTGTTTTTCAATATTACAAAGGAAATATAAAATTTTCGGCATAAAAATGAAATTTTTTTGTTCCTAGTATTTGTATCTCATTATATCAAGTTTTAAATAGTTATTTGTGTTAGTAATTTAATGTTGTAGAAATTTATTATGATTTAAAATTCAAGACACAATTTGTTTTATAATTTGGACGTTTAAATACATACAAACAAGATGCTTTTTTGGTCAGTGACGCCTGACGCGGTTGTACAAACGATACTAATGCCAAAAAATACAAAAAGTACGTTATTACGATACACACACACAACACACAAAATTAATACGTTATTGCGATACTAGCGAGCGAGTCAAAACTAACAAAGCAAGGTCGCCTTTTCGTAGCTTAGTAGCTACGGCGTAGTATTTCGTAGAGACGTGCGAGCTACGCACCAGGGGTGCCAGTATCTCCATTCGTTTTGAACTTTTTTTTATGTTGTAAAGAGGTTTCCTTTTATAAAACTTGCATATAATTTAAAGAAAATATTTTTATGAATCAGCATAACTCATATTATCATTACTAAGTTGGATGTCACTGACCAAAATAACACCCAGTATATGTAGGAGTAGGTACGCCTCAACTAATCAACACACGGGATTTAATGCATCGATACACTTATTTATAAGGTAAACATTTAGGTACGCCTCTTCTTTTTGTACAAAAACATCCAAAAGAACACCGAAATCCAGCCTGGTTTCGTATTCCAGCGTTTATAAAGCAAACATTCCGCAACAATATTACATTCGTCCCAAAAGCCTAAAGCGAACCTAAATAAGAAAAAACGATTTAAGCACTTGAAATAAGTCAGCCGTTTCCATACCCGCCTCACCTCCAGGATTCCAGGCATTGTGTGGGGAGTAATTTTTATTATCAATATAATAGTGAGGAGCCGAACTGTTTATGTAGTTCTCTTACTAAGAGAGGATTGGATTTTTTCAATACTAACCCAAAATAATGGCCTAGCTGTTTGTTTGGAGCATTTGAATGGATTTTTTTAGCATACTTTGATCGACAGTTCACTTGATAACAACCTCTTTCAGGTTTGATTGACAATAAATTCTATAGATCAAATCAAAGCAAAAAAGTATTACAAATTGGTAGCAAATTTACTTAGAAATACTCATTTCTGATTCGAAGCCGTAGAGAAACAACCAGCATAGCCCTCTTAATCGCTTGTTGTGTGATTTTGAGCTTCTTTATAAGGCCTATTGTTAGAGACCATATTTCGGATCCGTGTGTCATCACTGGTAATACACACTGGTTGAAGACTTTCGTCATTAGACACTGATAACTTTATGAATTTCATTAATTAATTAGCTGTCTTAGCGAACTTTGTTTCGCCCCCCGGCCCCGTCCCGACCCGACCCCGTTATTTAAAATATATTATCTTACTCCGAACAGTGACGAATCTGACAAAGTAAAAAATACGAAAATCAGTCCGACCTCTCAATATCTCCTTTTTTTCTTTCATAAAAACAACACACCAAAAAAAGAATGAGCGATATCGGTCTAGCCGTTCACGCGTGATCCCGTGACCAAGGGAAATGGATTTATTTTTATATATAGAGATTCTAACTGACAATGTTGCACTCGTCGTTTTGTGAGTTCGGTCAATAAGATATTAACTTTTCTCGCAAATTACATGTCATGGAAACTGTTCTATGAATTCTTTGTGTGAATAGGTTAATGTCAGAAATTTACCCACTTTTTTGATTGAGTTCAACATTTTCATCAAATTCAATGTTGGAATCTTTCGTTTTTATCCCAAACTCAAACAAAACTCAGCATTAAATAAAATTGTTATACGAAAATCTACGTTATAATAAAATAACATTAACCAGCTTTTCCAAAAGGTCACCCAACCGCAAACGTCCAAATATCTTCACATAATCATTTACATTAACGTAACAAAAATCAGTCGGGCAAGCAAATCTCGCTAGGACGATTATAGGGCAATTGCCAACTCTCCCGAAAGAAGGAAAGGTATTCCTTATTTTTCCCAGGACCCTTCACCTAGCATTTCATTCTTAGATAAGGCACATGCTAGTACCAAGGTATATTATTAAATTCCGACATAAGTCCGAAATAGATACTGGGTTGAAAAGGTACGGAATTAATTGACGGTGTATTATCAACTTTTTCCGTGAAAATAGAGAGTATTTTATGTTGCATTGCCACTTTCGTTTTGTCCGTGTCGATTAAAATTACTCTAGTATTTTTCTTTTGGGATCGTGTAAATATTTTTTGAGGTATTTTTAGCTGGGGTCGATTTTTGGTGGTCCTATGGGACATCAAAAAGATGGGTTAATATGGAAAGAGTCTATAAAATTATGTATCATTATTAATATCTCACGTAATTATTATATGGTACTAGCGGACCCAGCGAACTTTGTTTCGCCCCCAGCCCCGACCCGCCGAGCCCCGTAATTTTAAAGTTAAGCTTTCCCAGTGAATTTTGTTTCGCCCTTAAATTACTAAAATGGCTATTAAAAAATAAGAGTTGATCGTAGAAGAGTGAAAATTGAGGATTGTATATATTTTTTATGTTGTATCATTAAAAAAAAAGTTGTCTTAAAAATAAATTAAAAGATAGGGGTGGACAACCCCTAACATTTAGGGGGACGAAAAATAGATGTTGGCCGATTCTCATAGATACCGGATAAGCACTAAAAATTTCATCAAAATCGTTCGGAGGAGTACGGCAACGAAAACTGTGACATGAGAATTTTATATATTAGATTTCTTTATGTGGTGAAGTATTTGGATTCGTGTGCATTGAGCGCACGCGTCATACTTTCTAAAGAATTTAAGTATTAAAAAAATAATAACTTTATTAGAAAATTACTTCATAGTGACGTAATTGCTTGTGCAATACCTAAATGACTTACGAGAAAGACAATGATTGTCTAAAATAATTATTGTTTATTATTAGGTACAAGATATCAATAAAATTACTCTACCATCCAAATGTCTTCGATGGCTTTTCCAGAAAAAGTTCATATTGTTTTTTTAAGTAAGGAAAGGATAAGGATAAGGATAAGGATGTCACAAACAATATTTTATCTTACCTCACTGTCAATGATGTAGGATAACTTGGACATGAAGAAAAAGCAATTATATAATATCGTAACATTTGTGGTCATTACTTTGTGATTGGAGAAATGTACCGTAACAAGTCTAAATGTAAGTTGTTTACAGAAACAGATAAAACTAATGGTTGTTATGTCTCATAACATGGTTTGTTACTTTAGGACAGGACAGCAATTACACTTTTAAAAATCTACAAAAAAACTAGCTTGAAACTACCGGAAACAAGATATAATTACAGAATATATTGGTAAGGGTACTCAAGGGTTGTGTCAAGATGAGCGATAAATGATGGGTGATGGATTTTTTGATGCTAACGATGAAAGTAACTCCCTTTTTTTAGGTGAGGTAATTATTAGCAATTTGGTATTTCTGCAAAAAATTACTCTCTGGTTCAATTTCCGGTTCAGTTTGTTAGAGAATAAAACTCTTTCCGTGCATCCGCTTCAGGTCATCCGTGAAGCTAACGTTCAACCTCGTTTTATAAAGAAGTGAGCTTTGAAATAACATGGCTACAGGACGAAACAAAGGAAATAACGTTATTTTGATCCACTGTACGTCGTAAACCAACTTTTATCTCCCTGACATATATCTTGGTCAAGACTAATACCAATTGCAAGATTATCTGTTACGTAAACCTAAAAAGAGTTTTTCTAAAGACTCGGTGCGTTAGAACAACAAAATTACAACTCAATGTTACGAATGTCAAAATCAATAAATAAATATGAATATGCGCCAGACAACACACCAATTGTCGAGGTTTCGAAGTAAGGAATATTCTTCCTTGTGTTACGAATACCAGACAACAATTGTACGGGGGCGTCAATGATTAAGGTTAACGCATAACAATATCGTATATTCGACGACCTCCGTGGTGGAGTGGCTGGCACGCTGGTTTCAAGCGTCACCATCTCGTGAGGTTTCGGGGTCGATTCCCAGTCGGGTCAATGTAGAAAACGATCTTTTCTATATTGTCTCGGGTCTGGGTGTTGTGGTATCACCGTTGTTTCCGATTTCCATAACACAAGTGTTTTAGCTACTTAGTCTGGTATCGAAGCAATGTATGTGATGTTGTCAAATATTTATTATTTATTTACATATTATTTCAAACAAAAAAAATCTTCCTAAATCCAAACTGGTATCCATCAAGGACTTTCAATGTCCAAATTTGTCCGAACGGCCGCATCAGAAGCATTCAGTGCAAACGTTTTACAAGCGACAATAAAAACGGTTGGCTCCGATGTCGCATTTTATGGACGACATTATGCAATAATTCAACCGGAGAACGCTACTAGGTGCTCGTGGAAACTTCCAAAGTTGGGGGCTTTAAAAGGTTCTCAGTTTTCGGAATTATTTGTCGCCTTTGAAATGGAAAATGTTTTTTGTTCGACATCGTTAAAAAAAATTCACGATTTGAAGAATAGGGTTTTAACCCTTATATTTGATACACATATTTTTTATGCACAGCATAAATAAAGAAACAGAAAGTTATAAGGATCTATCTCCTCTCAATCAACATCAAATGCTAGCTAACAGTTTCTAGCTTATAATGTTATACTCTTTTTATTGTTGTGCTATATAAACAAAAATCAGTCGAATTCTGAAAATAGTTGAATTCGTCTGTCGAGTACTAGGAACTGAAAAATCGATTGGAATAGAATAAAATCAGTTAAAAACCTATTGAATAGAGTCTGATAGCCAATAGTGTAACGACACCGAAAATTACTGCACTAATAGTGTCCTCCACCATGTGAAATAGGGTCTAGATAAACACTTGACTGTGTTATTTTACCTATTTGTATTTAAATATTGTTCTTTGTTTAAAAAAATGTGTGTTTTGTATATGTCCAACATCAT
Organism: Pyrausta purpuralis; assembly: GCA_963924145.1. Taxonomy (NCBI): domain Eukaryota; kingdom Metazoa; phylum Arthropoda; class Insecta; order Lepidoptera; family Crambidae; genus Pyrausta; species Pyrausta purpuralis. Next base: position 4,559,976 of record OZ001648.1, on the reverse strand, counting down.
AGCAACGGACCGCTTTACTGAAAAGCTGTATTTTATTTATTTAAAAATTAATACGCAAACTAAGCACTGCCATTTACAGAGCCACAAACCAACAATAACATTATTTAACAAGACAAAGATCAACATTTTGCATGCACATCATGTAAATATTAAATAAAATAATGCAACACTATGTAAGAATAAATTAAATTATGAGTACATAATCAAAAAATTACTAAAACCCTTTACACACTGCGACTTTTAGCAGCGATGCAGTCGCGATGTAGACTCTGACAATTGACAAATTATGTTCTGAATTTTGGTGAATGCATAAAAACTAACGCGCGTTAGCATCGATGCAGTCGCGTCTCTTTATTGATGCTTACGCGCGACTATATCGATGCTAAATTAAATCTGTTCGTTGCGTGAGTCGCGATGCTGAAGCGCGTGTTCAAAACGCGCAAATGCATCGATGCTAAAAGTCGCAGTGTGTTCCAAGTAAGGGCCGTACTTTTTTATGCTTGACTGATAGATAGGTAATCTATAGAGGTACTAATATTATAAAGCTGAAGAGTTTTTTAGTTTGAACGCCTTAATATCAGAAAGTACGAGACTGATCTGTTTTTTTTTGTTTGATAGCTGGCTAGCTAGCTATTAATTGACAAACGCTTTAGCCTATGAAACATCCGTTGTGACGAGACGGGAGAAAGGAAACTAAAAACGTGGACGCGTCGCAGGGGTCCGCTAGTATCGGGTATACGGATCTTATCTGGAGATAGACGTTACAGTACTTAATCAAATAAATTTTAGTATTATTTTACACTTTTAAGTGTTCGAACCCCGTGTCAATTGATATCGGGGTGTTCTGGCAGGACTGTTTAGTTTTGCACGTGCCTTCTTTTAAGAGTAGGCGTATATTAATTTCTTCTTCAAAAATACATAATATTAAAAAAGCAGAAAATACATAATATTAAGGCATTGGCAACCATTACTTACAAACATTCTGCCTTTACTTCCAAAACAAATGTCAAATTCACAAATGTACGGCCCGTTTAGGTAATATAACAAATATCCAGTTCTTGTACCTAGCTGGTACAAGAACCGGATATTTGTTATATTACCTACAGCGTAGGGTGCCAGTGCCAGTAGTTCGTAACAGTTTGGAAGTTCCATGGCCGAAGTTGCATTCTCAATTTGAATTATAGCATTATATAGTTACACAGAAGAGCTGTAAAACGATTAAATAACTCAACTTATAGCTCACACCTGTAATTTAAGTTTTACGAGCATATTTTGTATAAAAATATTACATTATAGTACATACGTTTCAGGTTAGGAAGAGAAATAAATATTACTGTAGAATTACACTTTTAACCACACTAGACGCAGCTTAAAAAAAACATGGTTCGTTGATTTAAAAAAAACTATCGTACTAATTACGAGTATCAATTGATGTCATTTTAAAATAGTATTATTTAAAAGTGCAATTGGCGTTGATTTCATTCTGTTTACTGTAGTCCTTAAATGATTAATCGGACGTAAAAACTGAAAAAAGCAAAATAGGTGTCGAGCGCAGTAGGGTGGGTCACAGTGCAATAAAGTTAACATAAATAAATAAGTTTACACTTCAGACTTCATCTAATACTTACTTTAAGGCATGTTTTTTATTAACCAAGCAACACAAAGTCTACAAATTGTGTAGGTATTACCTATGCAATGCAAGGTTCTTAGTATCTCCAACCTTGATGTATGTAAATCTTTCAAAATGCAACTTACTAAATGTGCTAAAAGATCTAGTTCGAGATGTTCTGCCTACCCAAACAACCCAGATCAGAGCTCTCTGGTGCAGATACAAGAAGACCTCACCCTATGTAAACTGGGAATCACGGCTGAAAATAATGATGTTAATGATGATGCTTTATAATGTTTTTAAATTAGTCTTAGTTTCGAATTCTTATAAGATGAAATAAGGAACCAAAAATTGCGTACGGATGGGACTCAAACCAGCAACCTTTGGCTAACCGGGCCCACAGTTGCAAAAGAGTTGGGTGGATGACACTGACGTCACGTGTAATGACGTATCCAAAAAAGTCAAGATTTTTTGCACGCTCGAACCGACTGCACGGTTGCTCGATTGGAAAGAGCTTGGCTCGGTTAGTTGCGGGTATGACCGTGTGCAAATTTTTAGTTTCTTATTTTATCTTATAAGGAGACGATAACAATAGTTATAAAAGTAAATTCTTACTCACTCAGCCCACACTGCGTCACCGCGTAAAATTAAAACCATCCATGCGCTTTCATCTTAAAAGCAAGCAAACCAACAAACGGAGGAATAAATCAAACATCTTAGACGCAGCCCGCCATTAAAAGTGGTTCATAATCTATTTTTGATAGAACTTTGACGACCACTAATGATCCAAGAGACTCAGATTAGCCAAGAAGAAAAATAAGTCTGCTTAATGTGGTTTCGGAGATGATAAAACAGAGATATCGAAATGTTTGGATAACCTAATACGTATTTAAGACCCTGCTAAGATGATGCTAAATGTCGCAGTGTGGAAAGGGTCTAAGATGTTCGAGTTGATGTATACGTAATCGTTAGACACACGTACTTAGACAAAAAGTATAACAAAGTATAATAGCAAAGTATAACTTAGTAATAAAATGATAATAGTGTATTAACTAAACATCAAATAGACAAACAACTGAGTAAAAACAAGAGAATAAACACCGATTAATGTCTGTTCTACCCACTTTAAATATATAATAAGTACTCCGTAATTACATATAAATTCCACTTTCTAAGTAAGCCATCATACAATGAAAGGTGAAACTAAAATTATCATATAACATTTGTTCAGGCCATACAATTTGAGAGTTCACCTTGAAGCGTAGGTTATTATCTTGAATAAGTAGGCGATATAATATTCTACCTACTGATGATATAACTAGGTAGAAAGAAGTAAGGTCAATCGGTACTGAATATCTTGAGATTCGCGATTTTAAAAGTTTTTGAAGGGTGTGTGGAAGCATATTAATAAAGGATTGAGGATACCGCCAAGTATTGAAGGAGAATTCTTGGATCAACCGTTAGATGTTCTTTTACAACTTTATCTTATATTCATAAAGATGAAATAAGAAACCAAAAATTTACGCACGGACGGGAACTTGAACCAGCAACCTTTTGGCTGACCGGGCCAAACGCTCTTACCAATTGAGCTACGGTGCTGTGAGTCCGATCCTGCGAAGTTTTTGGTCTCTTATGAATACGTCATTGCGTGACGCTCACCATTCTAAACCAACTTCATCTTACCTTAATCACTTCTTACATTTTATCATAAAAAATACGGACATCACCACCCAAAAACACGACAGTTCATACGTATAAAAACTTAAATTAATAAATATGCGCCAGACAACAAACCAATTGTCATTGTTTCGAAGTAATAAATTTGCTTTTTTGTGTTACAATTACAAGACAGCAATTATAATACGCCCTTATCGGTATATAAATACTTATAAACATTATGAAATGGGTACAAAAATTCGTGATCATCACACAAACATTTGCTCCTTGCGGGAATCGAATCCGCGACGACCGGTATAGTAGTCAGCAGCTCTAACTACTACACCAAACGCGTTGTCATAATAATTATATAACGTAACTGGTCACTTATTAGGACATTACAATACATACCGTAAGTCCAGTGTTATGATTTCATTCTAAATTAAGAACCATAATACCTCATTTACCCGATACCGCGATTAATTACAGCCTGTAATAGAAATGAAAAAAAATATAATTACTCGTATATATTGTGAGAGCAATCTCGCAACATTGATGATGTCACGTAGCCTACGCATTAAAAGCACTTGCAAAATTCAACATGCTTGGTAATGTGACGATGGCCAAGTGGTATAGGCACACCCGGATAGCGTAAGGCACAGGATTCGATTCCTCGTCTGTCACAGCCAAAGTTGCTTTTTACAAGTACAATTTGTAATTCAAATAGGACTTTTAAAGGTAAGAGGGGCCTTAATATTCATATTGCCCGTAGTCATAATAGCACCAATTTACCCGCGTCTCTCCCTATTTCCTCTATTCCAAATCCTTTATCTTCTTCTCAATCTTTTGAATCTATCATCACAAACCTTCACCAATCTACTCCGCTGGTTAAACGGATCCCTAGGGGAGCGAGAATAGCTTTAGCTAAATGCCTTTCTTCTTGTATTGAAAAATGTTTCGATAATACTGAAACTGCCTGGCAAAATCTTTTTACTTTTTCATACTCATTTCTTCACGTAAACTCTCCTTCTAAAACTTTAACTCGGGCGCTATTAGATAATGCTTCAAATTTCCACAATCCGTCCCTTCCATTCAGTTCGTCTAGTACGATATCTTCCAAATTTAACGTTTATCGTACCGTTGAGAACAAGGTTATGGACGGTGACCTGAAAAACGCAGCCCGAATCTTGTTCTCCGATGACACTCTCGCTCCCCCTAATCAGGAAACTCTCGAGAGCCTTCGTAGTAAGCATCCTTCACATCCAGATTCTCCATCTTTACCTGTTCCTCCTCCTCAAAATTTCCAACCCTTACAGATACTTGATGACGGCGACACGTTTGCTGCCATCATGTCATTTCCGGCTGGTTCTGCTGGCGGCATCGACGGCATCACTCCCCAACACCTTAAGGACTTGGTGAGTGCTTCCGCTGCTGACGCCGGTAGAATTTTGCTTTCCAACATTACGAAATTGTGCAACTTTCTCTTATCTGGCAAGGTAACTGAAAGTTTTTTCCCATTTTTATTTGGTGCTAGACTTTGTGCCTTTCGAAAAAAAGATGGTGGCATTCGCCCTATTGCTATTGGCTCAACGTTTCGTCGTCTTGCAGCCAAATTAGCCTGTCGTGATCTTTTTTCTCCTTTGAAAGAGTATTTTCAACCCATTCAACTTGGTTTCGGCAGTAAGGGAGGTTGCGAGGCCGTGGTTCATTCCGCTCGCAATTTCCTCTCCTGTGACGAATCTGAAGTTTTTTTGAAAGTTGATGTGAAGAATGCTTTTAATTCTCTTGACAGGTCTGCCTTGCTGAATGAAGTTCAGACTCACACTCCACAGATTTATCCCTTTGTTTTTCAGTGTTACCATAATCAATCAAAATTACTTTACAATGAACATTCAATTGTTTCTGCAGTCGGTGTTCAGCAAGGCGACCCTTTAGGTCCAGCCCTTTTTAGTTTAGGCATCCATCCTGTCATTTCATCCTTAAATTCTAAATTCAATGCCTGGTATCTGGATGACGGCTCCTTTGGAGGCAAAGCAGATGTTGTTTTCCAAGACCTTGTCCTGATTATAGAAGGATTTAAGAAATTAGGCTTGGAATTGAACCTTTCAAAATGTGAACTTTTTATTAATGATCACGTTTCGTCTGGTTCCCGTCAGGCAATCATTGATAAATTCAATTCCCTTGCTCCTAACATCAAAATTCTGAATTCTGAATCGCTTTGCCTCCTGGGTGCCCCTCTTCTTGATCCCAGCATCGAACCTTTTCTTGATAAAAAATTGAATGATTTCACCCTTTCAGCCCCCCGATTAGAACACCTAAATTCACACATTGCATTTACTATACTTAAATCGTGTTTTTTTGTGCCTAAATTTACATATTTCTTACGTGCTAGTCCTATCTGGAAAAAAAATAATTATTTAAAACTATTTGACACCACCCTTAAAAATAGTTTGGAAAAAATTTTAAATTTACATTTCGATAATAATTCTTGGGCTCAAGCTTCGCTTCCTATTCGTTTTGGTGGTATCGGAATTCGCCAAATTTCTAGTATAGCCCTCCCCGCTTTTCTCTCCTCTTTGCATAGCACTTCCGTTTTAGCCGGAAAAATCTTCGAACATCCTCGCCAACTTTTTGAGGTGAGAGAGGCGGAGGAGTTTTGGCAAGGCCTCTGTCCTAGAGAAGACATCCCAAAGGAACGTCACCAGCAAAAACTTTGGGATGTCCCTCTTGCGAGAGAGACCTTCAATTATTTACTTCAAAATTCCGTCAGTGACAGTGGTCGCGCAAGGCTCTTGGCAGTTTCCTGCAAAGATTCTGGTCATTTGCTTCATGCTTTACCGTCGAAAAATTTGGGCACTCTTTTCGATAGTGAGTCTTTCCGGGTGTGTGTGGGCCTCCGCCTTGGTACCCCTATATGTGAAATTTTTACGTGTCCATGTGGCAAGGAGGTTGATAAATTTGGTCTCCACTGCCTTTGTTGCCAGCAAAGCGCTGGGCGTCTCGCCCGTCACGCTACCCTTAATGACGCCATCAGAAGAGCTCTTGCGACCATTAATGTTCCTTCCACGTTGGAACCACGTGGTTTGGTCCGTGATGATGGCAAGAGACCCGATGGCCTAACGCTTATTCCCTGGGAACGGGGTCGGGCCTTAGTTTGGGATGCAACTTGTGTCGATACTTTGGCCCCTTCCCATCTCAGAGAATCAGCCCTTAAAGCTGGAGCAGCAGCGGAGTTGGCTGAAAACGCCAAGCGTCGCAAGTACGTTTCACTTGCAAGTGATTATGTGTTTGCGCCGTTTGGCGTTGAAACATTTGGGCCGTGGGGACCCTCTGCTAAGTTGCTGTTTAGTAAAATTGCGCCAAAATTAAATTCTTTAACAGCCAATAATAAAGCTGGCTGGTTCCTAGCTCAAAGGATCAGCATAGCTATCCAACGCGGCAACGCAGCCAGCATCATAGCCTCCTTGCCGCAAGGAAATGGTTTCGTTTTTGAATAGGTAGATATTAAGTTATTTTTTTATGTTACATGTCTTAGTTTAATTTTTTCTTGTTTGTTATTTATATTATTTTAAAGAATTTTTTTTACCCATAATCAGTGTATAACATATTCGCTAACTCGTAATAAATAAAAATGTTAAGTTCTATGACCGGACTCATTTGTGCAATACATTGCTGGTTTAATTTATTTTTTCGGAAAATTTCAAGTATTTTTTATTGTTATAATAAATTATAACCATTTAGAATTGATTACTGGTTACTTAAGTTATTATTACAGGCCATACCCTGTCTAAGTGATTAGTGCCCTGAAAGCTATTTTGTTACTAACACAAAGAAATCATAGAGTCATAAGCATCAAATGAATATACTGCTTTAGTTGATTGTGGGAAAATAATCGTCGTCTACATCATAGTGACATTATCTCCCGAGTTACGAGGTGTAATAAAGAAACCTGTCGCTAAGAATTCTAGAAGCATAAATTGTAGGTAAAAGCTTTGTGTAAAATGCCCTCATTTTCAAACTTATACTTTTGGATTATTTTTTCTTTTTTAACAAGAAAATATATGGTTTCAACTGAGAAAAATTTTTACCGAACCAAATCGGTTGCAGTGTGCAGTATTATCATAAGCCTACCTACATTTCGGCCAATCGTCAAAAAAATTGTACTGTTGTGTTGAGTGTAAAAGACATTTGGAAGTCACTTTACACATAATAACTTGTTTTCATTTCATTTCAACTATTTTCATCCAAAGATTCATTATTATAAATCAGCCACAAAGTAAGCTATGAATAAAAATAAGGAAATTTGAGTATTTTCAATATAACCCAACACTCAACTGTTTACATTAAGCAGTCTTATAATTAGCACTAAAAATTCACTCCGCATTCGACGTTTTGTAACGGCAAAAACAAATTTCAGCGACTCCAACTTGGGTGTTTAAACCAAGAAAATGGGTACCCAAATCCACCGACACTATCAGGCTACAGCGCTCTTGTACGTGATCCATTAAGAAGTAAATAGCACCTTTTCTTTGCGAAAAACTGGACTAAATGAAACAGCAAAAGAGTTCCATGCGTTTAAGGTTTTTTTTAAGCTATTTGTGTTTAAGTTATTTGTGTAGTGGCTAAGCTACTGGGTACACAAAGGAGGTCGCCACCTACCGTACACTCTACCATTTAAAGTAGTTCAAAAATTCTGTAATTTACATTTTTAGTTTTCTGAAGCCAAGGTCTGGAACCCTATTCTGTGATTGTCTCTTAGATCCATTTGCAAATTAAATGTACCTAGTAAAATTCCAGCCGAATAAAGCGCGTCGAATACAGCGGTTGAAACGGCTCATTCGAAACTCAAATTACCGACTTCTGAAGACAAAACAAAATAATTTAAAATTCCATATCGCAAGGCTATGACTGATTTGACTTTGAAAACCGTTCGGAACTTTTAAAGGCGAGAAGATTGGCGAATTAGTTTCACCAATTTGTTGGTGATTAATTCTTAATAAGTAAAACTTTTATGACTGTATTAACTTTAACGAATGTTTTAATAGGTTTATACAGGCGTGAAATACGATTACAGAAAGTTTGCGAGTTGTCTGTGATGGTTATTAGACATAAAGTAAAAAGTAAAGCAGAAAATACCGCTGCGGCTGGTTTTTGCGCTAACTTTATATCAAATTAAAAATTAAAATTAAGTGCAAAATATACTTAATTGAGTAATAGGCTTAGGTAGTTTACTTACAACTGAGTGCTCGATACATTGGTACATCACCAAAGTGGCATAAAAAATAAAGCTAAAACACTTGTCAGTCGAGAAAAATTGTTACAAAGTTAGTCAATAAGTTTCAGGTTGTAACCTTTTTCTCACTTCATAAATTTTTATCACTTCATATTACGCGAAACTAGTACAGTAGGTACCTTCATAAAGATGAAATAAGAAACCAAAAATTTTGCGCACGGGCGGGACTTGAACCAGCAAACTCTTGGCAAACCGGGCCAAACGCTCTTACCAATTGAGCTACCGTGCTGTTAGTCCGACCCTGCGAAATTTGTGGTCTCTTATCATCTGTCATCTGTTTCATAAACAGACGGCTAGATGGCGCTAAGCGTCACGCAATTGACGTTTACATAAGAGACCACAAATTTCGCAGGGTCGGACTAACAGCACGGTAGCTCAATTGGTAAGAGCGTTTGGCCCGGTTTGCCAAGAGGTTGCTGGTTCAAGTCCCGCCCGTGCGCAAAATTTTTGGTTTCTTATTTCATCTTTATGAATATAAAATATGACACTGTGAGTGTTAAAAACATTCTAAAAGCATTAGATAGCGAAGCGACATCAATTTCCAAGTTGAATTTATTCTGTAAAGAATAACTGCTTGGGCCATCTGTTTCATAAACAGACGGCTAGATGGCGCTAAGCGTCACGCAATTGACGTTTACATAAGAGACCACAAATTTCGCAGGGTCGGACTAACAGCACGGTAGCTCAATTGGTAAGAGCGTTTGGCCCGGTTTGCCAAGAGGTTGCTGGTTCAAGTCCCGCCCGTGCGCAAAATTTTTGGTTTCTTATTTCATCTTTATGAATATAAAATATGACACTGTGAGTGTTAAAAACATTCTAAAAGCAGTAGGTACCTGTTTAAAAATACAAACGAAATTTTTTTTTCTGTTTTTATAGTGTTTTGTCACTAAACAAACTTAATCATATAAATTTTAATTGTAAAAAGCAACTGTGTCAGATGAGAAATCAAACACCGTGCCTAACGCTATCCGAACGCATGCCTTTACCACTCGGCCACTGACACCTTGGCAAGCCTGTTGAATTTTGAAAGTGCTTTATTTAACGCGTAGGCTGCATGACCTCACCAATGTGGCGAGATTGCTCTCACTATTCAGGCTTGCCAAGATGTCGGTGGCCGAGTGGTATGGGCATGCGCCCGGATAGCGAAAGACACGGGGTTTGATTCCTCGTCCTACACAGTTGCTTTTTACAATTGCAATGTATATTATTAAGTGAGTATAGTGACAAAACACTATCAAAACAAAAAATGTATGTGGCTTCCTTCATCTAAACCGATTATTAATTAAAATATTTGTAAAAATATTTCCTGCGGATATTGTGTGTCTGTCTTTGATAAGGTCATGCAGCCTACGTGTTAAAGAAAGCACTTGATAAATCTATTATGCTTGCCCATGTGTCGGTGGCCGAGTGGTATAGGTGTGCGCCCGGATAGCGTAAGACACGGGGTTCGTTGGACGGTCGTCTGACACAGTTGCTTTTTACAAGTGAAATTCATATTATACAAACGTTAAACCAAAATTAAAGGTTATGACAGAATTGAAGTTAGATCTATCTATGAAAAAGGGCATACAATATTTTAATGAAATTGACCAGACGAACTCCCTTGAAACACGAACAAATTGAATTTAATGGACCGATCAAACGAATACGTCGAATTTTGAACGGTGAAAATGGGAAAAAATAGTAAAAAACGGATTCGTCAGAGCGAATTGAGCGAGGAGATTACCATTGGTTCCGTAGCACGCACTACAACGCACTCGGCCATTTTTTTGCTAGTGTTTATGAATTCACCGTTGCCTATAGGCCGAGCCAGGACTCATAGGAATCTATATGAAGTTGATTATCTTTAAGTTATTTATTTATAGTTTAATATTTTATGATATAGGTAATTTATATAGTGTATAATTTTAGTGACGTTAGTTTGGCGCCAATTTTTGGCGTCAGTGTACCTCACTGTACCTCACTCAGCAGGGTTTGAGTTCCGAGTGAGTTTCTTTTGATTTGGACGTCACCGACACATGCGCTTTGCTTGGATGGCATTTGTGTTATATAATTAATATATCAGTAATATTGACTTTAAAGAAGACACACACATATACACATACAAATACATACTAATAAACGCACACACCAAGTCAAAACAAATTAAATTTAGAAAATATGACATAATACATCAACAAAAAACAAAACAAACTAAATAAACGCTTCTTGCTTTTTTTTTTCTTAAGTTAGTCTTGGAATAAAATAAGTTCTTGACAAGTAATAAATTGCTTTTAGGTATTTTTTCGTAAACTTGATTCCACGAAAGTTGGAAACCTATTTTCGGTCTGGACACAATAATCGACTTTGAATACCTATTAACACTACTAAAACCTTCTTTATCATATTTTAAGGTCTAAAATAATAAAATGTTCATCTTTTTATTGTATGAAAAGAATTTTGACAAATATTTTACTAACTGTAAAATTTTATGTAGCCTAATACATTTAATACATATGGTTTTTAGAAACTTTAATGTTTTTTTTACTTGAGAAAATTTCAGATTACGCTTTTTTAAACACTCTCAGTTACAATTAAGGCTCTTTCCAAAAACAAATACTTATGTTTGTATTCAAACTGGTGAAGATACATTACAAAGTTTTTCTATCAATTTCTACATCTGCCCGCAATTTTCCGATAGATGAATATGTTTAAGCTAAAACGTACCCACTTTTACGTCGCTACAAACACATTAAAGCAACTTCCCCTCACCTAAGTAACCTTAAGTACCCAAAGTTTTATGGCTTTCGAGTTTCCATAAAATGTACAGTCAGTCTGCTAAATTGCATACCTGTCATAAATATTTCTTTTAAGTTTTAATGGAGAATCAGAAATCAGAAGCAATCGCTTGTAAAATACTTTTTGAAACTTTTCAGGCTTTTCGAATACTATTAAAATCGTAATAATTGTAAGTAAGATTGATATTCAAATACGGCTTGATTGATGTTTTAAGAAATGTTGTTTTACTGTTATTTTTATTTGAAGATACGTTTGGCGCAAAGGTAAATGGTAAAAAAAAACAATCCCGAAAGGGGCAAAAGTTTGTGTAATGAACACGAACATTTGTACCTTTGTCATGGGTGTTAAATGTATTTAAGTATTTACGGGAGATGACGCCGTAATAATTGTTGCCTGGTATTCGTAACATATGGTATAAAATTCCTTACTTCGATACTAAGATCGGTGTGTGGTCTGGCGCATATTTATTTATCACAATATTACAATATCACTCATGTGAGTTTCAGTGTACATGAGAAAACTTTAATTCCTCAGAGACGAAAGCTTTTGATGGAGGTGCGTGAATCGTACTCGTTCCAGCGGAAAAGTATTACTGAAAAACTTATTTCAATCTGCTTATGAACTTTTTACTGCGTTTGCAAAATTGTTTTAAAACTACTGTCAAAATGAATTACTTATGATCAAACAATACACTTTATTGTTTATTTTGTAACTCTTTTTAAACGTGTTTTTCGGATGTTTTTGGCTTCCGAAAGTTTTCTTTTTTAAATTGTGTCTTATTGTAGCAACAGTTTTATGCCGGACTCTAAAATGCATGACTTGTGAGTTATATTGTAACGGTTCTGATAAATATAGTTATTTTTTTGTATTTTCATATTTAATAACATATTTACACGGGCATTAACGTTGCGGACTGTATTGTCGCTATCAGTGGTTAAACTTTCCATTCGCTCGGAGTCAAGAGGGCACGTCTGTGGCAGGACGCTTCCTGATCGAGAAAATATGCTGCACTGGAAAAATTTACTCTGTTTTCAAGGAATAAATATGATATTATTAGATTTTGTGTTATAGAAAAGTAGCTTATTTTTCTGTTTTAAAAAAAACAGATAACATAATTAAATAGAACTAATAATAAAGAAAAAAACGTACATTTTTAAGTGTTCGTTTTTCAATCATGGTACTATAATAAGTATTTTTCGATGGATTTTTTAAAGGAAAGGAAAGGTATGTTTCAATTCATAAAAAAGAAGGACTTTCTTTTTCGATTTTCTTTTAACGTTAGAACACGAGTACACTCTAACTTTGTGTTTGCGACAGTCGTGTGTTCCTAATGGCACTCATTCGGTGGGAGAATCTAGAATACCTCCAGTTACCACTAAACTTAGGTTAAAAGACTAGTTGGCTTTTAGAGAATTCTGATTTTATGTTACAGATAATCACGATGTCTGTTTGTCAAGTTCCAAGTTTGTGCCGGTGGGAAACATACCTACGAAGCTATTAATTTCAGACACTTATAGCTTTGATTTCATGACTTAAAAAGTGTGTTAAAGTAATCTTTAAAATCACAAAATCATTTTTGAAAGCGAACCTGTTCAGTCAAACTTTTTTTTACCTTGGTACTAAAAAGACGAAAGGCAATATCAAAACCTATTTATAAAAGTCAACACTTGTTTATGCTAATTAATTGCTTGTGTTAATGGGTGCTTAAAATATTTAATTAATCAATACATGGCATTTAATGCACCCCGGGCGGGACCAAGACTCGAGTAATCGAGTAGGTAAATTCGATGATAAACTTTTAAATATGTGAGTTGTTGCTTCAATCCCGTGTGTTGATAAGTTGAGTACGAAAATCAAACTTGCCTTTAACTTAGACATTGGCAGTGTAAATAAAAATTAAATATAATGTAAACACAAAACTCATCAGACTTCGTTATTGAGAAACTTCCGCCGGCAAGAAATATATAAAAAAAGTCGTAATAAAAAGACTTTAACCCCGCAAATGCTGCATCGCCCGAATACAAATCAGCAGTAATTTAAAATTTAATTTAGAAGCACGCTTCATTCGTCGCAAAAGATTCTTAACCCGCCTCACGTTTCTTGTAAAGAGGAGAGAGAAATTGTACGTTACCTTTGGTCCCGTCAACTTTATTGTCATTGTTACTTGATTCTAGAGCTATGTAGAGTGCATTTGTGTCGGGTATTCGGTGCAGGAATCAATGGGCGACCTCTGACTGGCCCGGCATTGGATAGCGATAGGGTTGAACAAGATATCTGACGTTAATGAATTTGAATGTGTCAGTTATTGCAAGATGTCTAATTAACAAAATATTCATGGTAATAGACACATATTATACCTATGTGAGTATAAATTACACGTTTATATTCACATAGGTAAAATATGTGTCAGTGACTCCTAAATAAAAAAGGTTTCAATAATAATAAAAAAGTGTATTTGTTACCTTATATGTTAGTGTGATTACTGCACTGATTTGAATGAATGAATAAATGAATTTTATTTCAGACCGTGGTCCATATTCATATTAGTAACAAATTAAAACTTAGCCTATGTTAGTAAAATACATTTTAAAACAAAAAGAGAAGTCGCCTAGTAGAGGCCGCCAGCTTTGGTAGCGTGTAAACTAATCCAACGCTCTAGCATCGGCGAGTCCCACCGGTTAGCCAATGCCGCCAGGATGCTATTTGTACTGTTGCGGAACCGATATAGATAGATTATAATTTATTTATTTAGCGATAAGACCGCCTAAATTGTACATTTCCTTAATACGAATTTGTAAATCAATGTATGTTATGGGCAATAAAGAGTTATCTTTATGTAATATAAACGTCAATTGTCAAATGAATAAAATACTTTCTAAAATGTTTCGTTGTAATTTTGTTTGCTGCCAACCCTATAATATTCGGGCCGTTTATTTGTACCTCCAACTTTTATGCTGCCTTGGCACTTCGATTTCCAATCAATTCGGATGATTTAAACTGACGCCATTTTGTCCCCATCGCTTTCCATTAAACAGAGGTTCCAGAAGCTATGGCATCCAGAGCTGTCGTTTTCGACGACTATTCACTGCTGACTTTGGTATGGTTTCGTCAAGTCTATCTGTCTGTCTGTCCTGAAACTATAAGCATCAGACAGCTGAAACTTGGTGGAAAGGTGTAGCCTGTTAACTGCGTTACTATTATTTTACAAAAATAAAAAAAAATGTTATTTAAGGGGCTCCCAAATATATAACTAAAACAAACAAAAAAATACTCAGACCTATTCGTTTGGGGTGTCTATGGACTGAAATCTTTCAAAATGACATAGAGGGTTCTAAAAATTGTTTTTCTAAAAGTCAAACGTTTATACATTAAGATATGCTTCTAATTTGTTTTTATTTCATTTTATATCAAAAGCCCCCCTCTAACTTTTGAACCAAGCAATACCGTAGACACCTGATTTTGTTTAAGTTGGCAAGGAACCCTCAGTGCGCAAGTCCGAGTCGCATTTAACGACTTTTTTAAATAAAGCTTGCCTTGCCATCACAATCCTTGCTTGTATGTGTGGTGTACATCGGTCATCGGTAATTATGCTGCCTAGGTATTAAAAGTTTTTAACCTGTTCTTCTAGTCTATAATCAAAGATGATGTTTTTCTTTCTTTGTGTTTTAGTTTATATTAATTTTAAATTTGATATCCATTTCTTACACTAATTGTTTCAATTCTATCTTATTTTCTGCTATGGCTGCAATATGATCGCGATATTGCAACTTGCTGCATTGAAATTCCCGATACCAACGTTTTTAGCGTAAGTTCACGATCACAGGTAGGTAACGTGTAGGTTACATTGTATAAGTAAACAATTTAGCAACTCCCGCTCCGCCGAATAAGCGTTTCGTGCAAAAACGCAGCGGCAGAGAAAATTGGTCGAGTGATAAATTGCCAGGCGTATCGGTGAAACCGTAAAAACGCGCTATTTACGATACAATTACTTTTTACATAGTTTATTATGTACTGTATTTATTTATGTGTGTGAGGCAACCAATTTGTAGAGGAAGCTATAAAGATCAACAATGAAATGACAGTATTTTCTAATAATAACAACAATTTGAAAAGGAATATATATGCTGTCATGCTCCGCTTATTTTTTATTTAAGCAAATAAAATGAATTGCAACCAAAATATTTAACGGTAAAAATAATGTTAAATCATTAATATAGTACAAAAGCATGAGTATTAAATCTAAATCAAAATATTTTATATGTGATAGCTTCTAACTCTAGTTTGGACTTCGCTTCACCAGTATCAATGGCCAAAAGATATTGTAATTCCGTAATTCAAAGAACAAGCACATTAACCTACCTACCTGAATAATAAATAATCAATATGCGCCAGATAACGAACCAATGCTCGTGTTTTCGAAGTAAGATTTTTTTTCCTTGTGTTACAAACAATTCAAATATGACAACCAATTGTTTCAAAAACACACTACCTCTGAAGGCATATCCAAGCCAAGAAAATTTTACATGTTACAACTGAGCGTCAGACAATGTCATTAAAAACAAGCGTGGCGACATACACAGTACCACTAAACGCAGTTTAATAACCCGGATGTCAACTAGAAAAGCGGCTGTATCCCCGTTGCCATGCTCTCGCTCGGATATTGTATCCTTATCCTTATCTAATAATATAGCTACAGGAGTGTGTGTGTACGTATATTTGAAAGTTTACTACTACTAAATCAGTAACTAATTTGTATAGTAACTATACCGCCTCAAAAAATGGACTAAAAGCATTAAATACCGCATTATCCCTCTATTTATGAGAAACTAATTCATTTGGAGTCGGTGCGTGATATCAAGTTTACATGACACCAACAGTCTACACACATTAAGCACTGACTCCAAATGAATTCGTTTCTTCTTAGTAGAGGGCCAATACGTTTTTTAATCTTTTTAAGTTAGTTTTTTTCTGAATAAAATGTTTTTATTTCATGATATTTTGTTATTAATATCCACATCTCTAAAACTACTAGACAAACTCTCATGAAATGTACACTGTACCTTAATTTGGTATTCACCTGATTGGACTAAACAAAAAATCATTGTGCGGTGACTTTTCGTTTTTGAGAAATCTGAGGACAAACATACAAATAATAAAACATCCATACACTTACGAAATATTGTACACGTGTTTGGAAGCCTTGATATATCAACATACTCAAATATTATAAAATTCCAACGATATTACACACAAACACATTAAAATGATTACCTCCTTTTTTTGAAGTCACTAAAAAGTGTATGTGTACGTACGTGTGTTTGTAAGTCTAGCAAATATGTAACACAAATCACCAAACTTCATATAGTGAAAACAAAGAAACACATACAGCCCTTGTAAATCTAACATTAGTTTTAAAACATCACAACAAACCTTGCAGCAAGGACTAAAATACCTGACACTTATCTGCATTTATAAATGGCAAAAGTTTGTGAAGCATCATGTAACTACGAAGGGACCGTGGCTCGTAGTCCGTAGCGTTTCCGTAACACCTTCGTAGCAAAGTAGAAGGCTTACTACGGACTACGGCCTGCACCCAAGACCGATTATCGAATCTTTGAAGCATTATTAGTTAGTTATCATTAATTATTTTGGAAAGTTTACTCATTGCAATGGATTAGTAGACTAATGCATATACCCACTCAAATATCCTTAATGATCCTTAATTTGAAAAGATAGTATTTGGTACATATAAAAATGGCCTGGAATGGGAGTCATTATACTTCAGTATTCGTCCTCGATATTAGTATTATACACATGTAGTATCGCTTGCACTTATCACCACATAGCACAATTTTAGAGCTAGAAAAAAATAAAGAGCAACAAAATACAACCAATTTCCGTGTCCGGTAAAAAAAATTAAATAAATTATGAACACCTCCGTTACGTCACATCCTCCACGCATAGTTTTCGAAGTCTTCATTCATTCGCTTATTGTGCTTCGCCACTAAAGCACGTCTATTTTCTTTACGTGCATAAAACATTTATTAATATTTTTTGTGATTTCAGTGATTTTAGTGAACTATCAAGATTGGATTCTTTAAACTCAAGATCCTTCCGGATCGTTGAACAAATACGCATGTCTGTGCGTAAATACAAGGTTTATAGCACCTCGGAACTGTATATCGGACTTTTCCACGCTTAAACCATTTCGGCCTCTACTGTTCAGTCAATGCGCATCGTACAGTATTTTGGACTGTTTTGTGCGTACTACAAGGTTTCTAGCACTCGGATTTGTATTTTGGACTCTTCCACGCTAAAACCATGCTTCGTCTTAAGACGTAGCTTGACTGAACACGGCCGCTGCAGTTGACGGGCAACGAAGAAAAAGCTACACATGTGCAACACGCATGGGCGGCGTCGCATCTGCCCCTAACATCCAGAGATGATGTAGTCCTGCCACCATCACCAACGCCGAGCCGCCCAAATCTCGCATGTATATATGTGTGATGCAGCTGGGACAGAGGGCGGTCGACGGCACTACCAGAGATCGGGATACAACCGGTGAGTCATTACAAATCCTGCCTGGTTTCCATTCCAAACCTATGAGATATTTTCTCTGGAGCGATCCTACTACTTGCCTAAGCATGAAAATCGCCAAACATACCTTTTTATTTGTGTGTGTTCATCTGAACACGGCCAAACCTGGCTACGAAAGCTGAAATATTTATTTCACGCCACTGCCCTCGCCTACTGTGCGACGCGCAGTTTCACCATTCATCATCATTTTATTTTATTTCATTTTTACCGCCAAAGAAACGACGAAAACTGCCAAAGCAGTTTCTAAGTCACGCCTACTAGGTACTTTTTTGAAACTATATGTATAGTGTTTTATCACTACACAAACTTTGTATAGAACACAGGGATAGATTCCTTGTCTGACAAAGTTGTTTTTTACAAGTGTCATTTACATAATTTTGTAACAGTGTTATTTCGATTAGTGATAGCGCAGCTATATTAGGTGCCAAAAGTTGCAGGTTATTAATAGCCCTGCTTAAATTAAGAATGTTTTTTGTTGCAATTTTCTTATTTTATTTTATTTTGTATATTATAACTTTCTCGTCACGAACAAACAGGTATTATTACCAATCAATAAAAGTTGGAATACAGTGAGTGCACCGCACAGGTAGAAAGCAGCTTCTAATGGTTTTAACACCAGCTACCTCAATCGCCGTCGCAAGTGACGTCCTCGAGCGTGGGATCGCATCGGACCGCAACACACACGCAGACTGCAGAACACGAGGTACCTTAGCTACGTGAGTCGACTGGAGCCATTTGAAAAATAGTAGCATAATATGATCAGACACTATCTTAGGTGAAGGGTTATTGAAATATTTTTTGACAAGATGCGAGTCGCACCTTATTAAAAATTCGAATATCGAGCGAACACAGTTTTATAATTTAAATAAGTTTTTTTTCCATTGCTGCTGCATGTATGATGTACATAGCGTGATGTCTTACAAGTCAAGTTATTTCTTTTTGAAATTTAATATGCATTATAAGAAAAATGAAAAACACAATTTAACCTTTAAAACAGATGATATGTGTACAGTATAAATTAATTTTAAAACATAGTTCTATAACCATCATCACCTATTCGTGGCAGATTTTGTACTTTATTATAATATTGCTTGTTTTATAAAGGAAATGAATATTGTAGGTTTTTAACAATTTTCCTTAAGATATTTTTGAACTATTTTCCACAGCAATTCTGTTGCTTTTTTCTCTTTTTATATGGAGATTTTGGAAGAGATAACTAATTTAACAAGAGTTTTAGATGTCAAATATTACTGTTAAGTTGTTTGGTGCACGCCAATTAGCAATTACATTTTGATATATTACCCAAGGTAGACTTAAATTACAACCGCGGTTTTGTATACTTTTTCTAATTAGAATACAAGTATTTTTTGGAGTACAAAAAATACCTCTTAATAACTAGACAGTAGACACAGTAGACACAATGTTTAAGTATAGGGATATCTTTACTTTATTCTAAATACAGGAATAAAAACTTTACTTTTTAATTCTAAACATTGACACACTAGTTTACTACAGAAAAACAGTATAGAATCAAGTTAATTATTATCTTTGCTCACCTTTTCCTTATTTGTTTACTAAAAACATGCAAAATCTGCATGTTTTGTTTTTGTTCTCAGGTGGTTTCGACTATGAAACAAAGCATACATGTAAATTTTAAAGACTATACTTATGATCGCTATATGAATACTTATTATACCGACATACATTTTATCCGATATTATTGCTGGTTAGATATTATTTATAAATGCTATCCAGAAACTTAGCGATATTACTTTGGTTGCGAGATTATTCTGACGCCTCAACTACGGGGTAGGGCGCGGCCTGTGAGAACGGGTCAGCAAGCGCTCAGTGATTACAACTAGAAACACTATTTATTTTTTATCATATCGAATTTTGTGGAGCTCGAATATTTACTGCATAATTTCGAAATACCTTCATTAGGTAACATAGCGATAGCCGCATAAAACTTATGAGGGTAAACAATAATACCCACATTTACATTTCTATAAACATTTGCAATTCTGCTAAATATAAAATCGGTTGGTTGATAATACTGTTTTATAGGAATAAGTGACGCGCTGTCACCCGATATGATAAGCAATTATTTTACACAGGGTTACATTACAGTGTGTGATTTGTTAATTTGGTACATCTATAACTGCCAATTGGCTAACTGCATTTTCTAATACCAATAACATACGTGCCAAATATCAGTCGTGATTGGAAGCGTATGCGATTGTCTTTAATACATCTATATATTTTTTTTCAAAACTTTTCAGTTTCATATTTTTTTTCAAACGTGTAAGAATAAAATATTAATGATAACAGCAGAAGCAATAATCACGTTATTGTGACACAAATATTATCGTTTTGATTTTCACTGTCGATACTGGCAGATACCAAGCGTAGATCTTTTGATGCCAGTAATTACTATAATACCATTATCCTTTTTGTCTAGATTTAAAGATTGAAATTTGTGATTTGTACAAAATAACGTTTTTACTTCAGTAAATTGTGCCGAATTGGCCATTTGCAACATTGATACCCTCTTTTCGTAATATCTGTGAGAGATTGTAATAACAGACTTAATACATATTTTTTAAATGGTTTAATTCGGGTTCGATTCCCGGTCGGGTCAATGTAGAAATCAAAATTTTCTATATTGTTTTGGGTCTGGGTGTTGTGGTACCATCGTTGTCTGATTTCCACAAGTGCATTAGCTACTTACTTTGGGATCAGAGCAATGTATGTGATTGGTGTCCAATACAATACAATACTTTAATTGTACAACAACACGTTGTAGCATGTCAGAATGATATTTTTATTAAAGGATGGTATTGTTATTGCATAACTTACAATATCTATTGATGTCTATCGAACGAATACTAAATGGATTTTAGATTACCCCACAACCAGAAACATAAAATAAAACAGTATTGCATTTTATTTAGATATTTTTCTTAAAAAAAAAAGGCATTTTTGTTTCTTTAAATTTGGTTTTAAAGATTAAAAAAAAAAAAAAAAAAAAGTATTCTGGATATTGTAAAGGAGTTTATAGGCTGCAGGCTCACTTACGTAAACATAATACTACTTGGAATTTTTGATCAGTAGACTATCTGGATAAACTTTTCACTTGTGATGCAATTAGATAAAATGTTTTTTTGTTACAACTTGTATTGACTACGACAATTTATGAGTGTTAAATATTTCAATAATCTATAAATATGTTCTTTTCTGATAAACTAAACACGGACTTAAACCATTTCTTTCAGGCGCATTTCATGCGTTTACAATTCCAAAATGAACATTTAAGAAAATCTAGTAACTTATACCTTCTGATTAGAAACCTTTTTTAACAGTATATCAATGTAACTTTGCGGACTAGTGGAGTTGACATATTATCGATATTTTTCTACACAGCCCTAGGCATGCATCGACGTCCGCAGCTGATAGTCTAGTTGTTCATGTCAACCTAATACAGTTTCTTGGTTGGACAACTCCAAAATACCCTCGCACGGGTAAAAATCCGTAGTAGTAAAACAATTTAAAAAATAGTCATTGTTGACAGTACATATTTTTCTTATTTTGCCACTAGGGGCACTTTTACTATATACATATTATCATAAGTAGCTAATTTGTATCTTAAGATTCTGTATAAGAATAGATCTAGCACTTACTCATAGAAAATTACTCATAGATGATATTTCCTTCTTTCATGCTCTAAACATCTACATGTGTATAATACTAATATCGAGGACGAATACTGAAGTATAATTAATGATTAAACGAACTTACCTGTTCGTGAAGTTCTATCATAATTATACGAAGTATTCGTCCGAAGATATTAGTAGAAAGTCCCACCCACCCGATGCATATTTTTTGTGTTGACAAAAACCCCTCTAGGAAATATCATCATATTATTATCTCTAAACTAAATGAAGACTTCGAAAACTATGCGTGGAGGATGTGACGTAACGGAGGTGTTCATAATTTATTTAATTTTTTTTACCGGACACGGAAATTGGTTGTATTTTGTTGCTCTTTATTTTTTTCTAGCTCTAAAATTGTGCTATATGGTGATAAGTGCAAGCGATACTACATGTGTATAATACTAATATCTTCGGACGAATACTTCGTATAATTATGATAGAACTTCACGTACAGGTAAGTTCGTTTAATCATTAATTACCTATCATTTTCTGCCTTATTTATTGCCAAAACCATAATTTTCTTTAAATTAACGTCAACTTACTCGTAATATGGCAGTCATAAATAAACAAGAACCGACTGGACCTGTCGGACTTAATTAAAACTTCTCTGGTAACATGCCGCATGTCATGTAAACAATCAAACTACTGTGTATTATTTTTTTCATTATGTGACCTAGGTCGTAAACTTCTGAATACAAAATCCGCTCTAAGATGACAAAACTTGGATAAGAAGAGGTTCCCATACTATAAAAAGCCTAAGATCATTTAATATTATTTTACTTTAATATGTAAGCGAAGGCTAAAGATAGATACTTGGCAAGGGTGAAATTACAGTAATTCTAATTAAAAGATACATAAACTTTCATACAAAGTTTTGTTGCAAATTTTGTATGAAGCATTTTGCGACCTAGGTCAATTATTGTCAAAATTTTCCACAAGCTGTACCATAAGCACAGTCTCGATAAGTTATTATTAAGTCCAACGAGTCCAGTGGTATTTTGTTTATTTTTTACAGCCATATAATGTTGCAGATCAAATTCGCAACTACTACTAGTACTTTTACCTCACTATCCCAGTGCATCAGCTTGCATGCAATAATAATGTACATTTCACCGCGTGTCGTCGGAACGTGGTTTAATAAACCAGGCGTCGACTCAAGCTCCCTTCCCATCCATAAGTACATTACCTAACTTAAATTCTAAGCAATCGCTTTGCAATTTGTATGAGGTGTGATAAAAATAAAGTGGCAGACGCATTGCAAAGAATATTAACGCAAGTATATGTCTAGTTTGTAAGTAAGCAGTGAGTCAAGGTCTTCAAACGTCGCAGTCTACGCGTGTAGATATCACTTAAGGCCGATCCACACACATACATCTTATCGGACGCTTTCCGCACTTGTAAGGGACAGTGATCACTGAACGCCACTGAACGTCACTGTCTCTGACGAGTGCGGATAGCGTCGTACAAGATGTATGCTACAATATCCTTGTTCACTGACACTGATGGATACTGATCGGAGCGTGTCGGCACTGTTGTGTGCGCATCGGCCTTTATACGCTATAAGAGGCTTAGCCAATGTTTGAGTTGTCCGAAAAAATAAAGGTATCCCATCTGGATAGATATCGACGCGGATTAGGAGTATGTTCAATTTTGACACGAAAAATTAGATATAAATTGTCACTTAGATTTTATAATGTTAGTTTGAAAAAACGCTAGAAAAATACAATTCTACTGATGCTGTGGCTTCTTTTGCAAGTTCAACTCGCATTACGTCAACAAACTACAATTCAATCGCAATAGCGATTCGTTATAGCCCTGCCGGGAGTTCTTGCGTTTAAATAAACGTTTCGGCTTTGGAACCACTATAGTTTCACGAAGTTTGTTACGCCAATTTGGTGGTGGATAATTATAGTTCGTTCCAGCTCTGCTCGAAATGCGTCGGCAGGCAAAAGTATGAGTAGCAATGCATTTAGTTAGTTAGTTATTTTGATCTTATTCACGATGAAATACTTGTTTCTGAAATATTTATTAACTAATCGACTGAACAATATAAACATGGAAAACAAACGAAAGCTATCACATTTTGCACGGTATTTATTTTTATAATTCTCAAACAACAATTTAAATTAGAGGCACACCGTATAATGGGCATTTATAACATTTTTCGCTTGCTCCATGCATTCCAACTATTTCCTCCACATTATTGTACGGCCGGCATTGTAGGCCAACAAAAGGAGTTAAATAAAACTGACTGTACCGGAATATTGAGAAAGAACGCAATATTCAACGTAGCCCGCGACAATAGAAAAACATTTACATTGTTTGAGGGATAGCCGTTTCAGCGGAGGATTCGGCTCGCCGTGGACAGATCACGATTAAATGCGCATGAAAAAACGTATTTAAAGGAATACGATGGAAAGGTTTTGTCAAATGTGCAAAAGCTCTTATTTCGCTCTATTTTAGCCATATTGTTACTTAAACCAGTGTTTGTGAAATGTGTGAAAGTAACTCTGTCTGAAATAAAGAACCAATTTAAGTTTACGACCTCCGTGGTGTAGTGGCTAAGCACGCTGGTTTCAAGGCGTCGCCGTTCCGAGGTCCCAGGTTCGATTCCCGGTCGGGACAATATGAGATAAAATTAAAAATTAAAAATTTATATTGTCTCGGGTCTGGATGTTGTCGTACCATCATCATCATCATCAATCCAAATCATCAGTGTCCAATAAAAAAAAGAAACTTGACACACACATAGTCTGTCTCTCATAGCCTGAGAAAGGACATAGACTTCTTTAATGCAAAAAAAAAGGTTGTAAGGGATTGAAAAGGGGGATGAAAGGTTGTATGGACGTATCGCTTTTTTAAAGTTAGAAGCTAAAAACTTATTTTTAAGGCTCTTGATTAGAAATCCTTTACTTATATTATAAATGTGAAAACTCTGTCTGTCTGTCATAAAAATACTTAATATCTTTCGTACTTACTCAAAGTATAGACTGTCAGCTCCAAGAAACAAAGTTAGAGTTTCGAAAAACGTTTAATTAAGCTGATCCGAAACTTTAAACAACAGGGGTTTTAATAGTGTTAAATTTTATTGTATTTCAGAATTTAATTATAAACAACATCAAATTGAAATCACAGCAGATTGTAACTTACAAATACTTTATATTGCACGCTGTGGTTCAACACACATATATAGTATATCATAAAATAAACCAAGGCAATATCTTGGCACAAGTTTAAAAGAGGTAATAGGTATCTTGATCGCTTTCATATGTCAATTTAGTACATATTATTAAAATTGGACACCAATCACATACATTGCTCTGATCTCAAAGTAAGTAGCCAAAGCATTTGTGTTATGGAAATCAGACATAACGGTAGAACTGCAACACTCAGACCCGAGACAAAACGAAAAATTGCGATATCTACATTGACCCGCAGGGCGATTAAGAACGTTCGATAAGCCACTGGCTTGGTTTCGGCTAAATATTCTACTTATTTTTAAAACAATGTCGTAGTTTGATCGGATGTCGATATGTCAGTTTGGTAACAAATATAATGAAAGGAGAAAATAAAATAGTTGCATCGGATAAATACACATTATTATAATTTTAATAATATGTGTAAGTTATCGAATCACGGGGTCGAATACGTCATGCGAAATTTGCATATGTTATGCCTCGCTCTTATGTTAGAGCGAGGTATAAAATTTGCCAATTTCTATTCATCTATTTATTGAATGTGTAAATATCATCTTTATTAGTACCGTTGAGCAGCATGCGAATGTTTTGGTGTACTAATGGCGTTCGCGTTTGCAAATCGCCATCGCTATCGCGGTCGCTTTTATTTAGATAGATAGTACCACCGCCGATCCTTGCAGGCTGCTGAGATTACGTTAAGCCGCCGTTGTTAGCAAGTCTTTGGCCCATGCCAGATGACCCGGGACAAAAGGTCAGGTTGTAAGGCTTAAAGATTGGACGGCAAGTGGCAAAGCAACGACTGGTAGAGAATGCTTTAAGCATTAAGTCTACCTTTGTACGTTCACGTCTGATGACATAAAAAATCCAATTAAATATACCTTGACAAGTACCTACATTATCGTAATCGCAAATAATTGATCGATCTTTAAAATTCAAACAAAATGCTTTGAAGATTGTGTCTTACGTACCGAAGTAACACCTCATGGAAAAATATTTATTTGGTTTAATGTGCATTATACTTCATTATTTAACAATTTTTTCTTGTTCGCTACAAAATATGCTGATTTTTTCCATACAAGACAAGAAATTGAAATAAATAATATTAAAGTATCTTATTTGAGAAATTTTAAAATTATTTTTTAAGTGAATGTTATTGTACTTGTCAATCAGTGCCAACGACAGGCGAATTTATTTAATATTGTCGAGAAGAATAAGAAGAATAATTAACATGTTTTAGTTTAGCATTCCATACTTTTAGTTCATTATTTACGATCAGAGCCGACTTAAATTAAACTATTTCTATATATATATTTAAAAGTGCAAGCAAATTGCCTGTTGTTTAGGAAATTCAGTTTTTTCAAACATATTTGATTGCTTTAAATCAAAGTATGTTTTGTTTTTTGTCTTGTTTTTGTGACCTTTAAAAAAACTATTAAATATTCATCACGTTTGGTGTTCTATAACTTATAATATATTTACCACTGTTTATACTTTTCTCCTGTCATCATTGCTACTAGAATGGTACTTTGTAATCCGAAATTTTGCGATAATTTCAAAAAAAATTGGCCACAATTCATATGCATCAAAGGGATTTTGTACGTTATTTCGCTTAATTTCTACACAAAAGGTGTAATATTCCTTTGTTCAATATCAGAATACATACATTATGACAAATTAAGGTTCTACGTTGTATGCCCGTAAGGTCAGCCATTGAGCTCGAAATTATTCTAACGCCGTAATATTAGTCTGGAAATTTTACCCTGTTTTTGTTCGAAGTCATTTTCAAGAGCCCCTTCCGACTGGTCCAAGTTACAAAAAGGTGTGGTTTCGCAATCACCATGCTTTATTCAACCTCAAACTTTATATTTTGGATTCCAAAGCTAAACATTTTAGGACTAGATTTAAATTATGGACAAGATGTATACGTTCCTAGGTTTTCTCAGCTTCACAAGTAACTTGACAAAAATAATGAAATCTCACCAAAAACGTCAATAAAGAATGGCTGCTAAATCTAAACGGTTACCTCACAAAAGGATTTGGTTTTCAGTTAGATCTCACTTCTTTTTAACACTAATATTTTTAGTGTTTTTTTGTTTGTTTATTTATACTATGTCAAAGTGAGTAAGTTATTTATCATAATATACTCCATCATATTGAATAAATAAAATAATAAAAAAAAACTGGCTACAACTAACTGACAAAAAAGCTTGAAATAACGCATTTGCCTTCTACTTAGGAGGAAAAAATTCATTTGGAGTCGGTACATGATGATTGTAGGCTGTTGTTGTAGATAAGTTTGACTTCATACACAAACTCCATTTGTTTCACCTATTTAGAGGGCAAATGCGTTGTTTTAAGCTTTGTAGTAAGTTTTTAAAGGCGGTTTAGTTTTTAAAATATTTTTTTATTTCATTATTTTGATTATTTCAATAATTAAAATTATTTTTGTAATATCCACGTTTGTTTTCATTTACTGTTTAAGCCAAAGAATGTAAAGCGAAGCTTTTTTCCACCCTCTATCTATGGGTAACGCTTATCACTTGTTCCAAATAGTGTACAAGTGTTGACGATCTCTGCTACAATTTAGATGATGTTCAGAAATAATCGTCTCGCCGACAATGTTAGGTGATAATAATATTTGGTAACAAAGGAGGTATTTTGAAAGTGCTACAATAAACAAAGATAAAAATGTTTTGGCTTTACAAGTTCAGTCTTTGTTTTAAGTTGTAAGCAGTCAGTTAAAAACAAATGTTATTATTATTTCTTATTGTTATTATAATATTTCTTATTTTTAACATGAAAAGTTGCAATTTGTATTTATCGACCTGTTCAAGTCAATTTTTGAGTTTCATAAAATTTTGTGAATAATAATATATGAACATCAGTTAGACATTGTTTGTTCTGTAGCGCTTGAAATTGCCAATATTATTTGTTAGTTTGAACTAAACTGAATAATTAATGTTAAAGGTCGATTTTAAATAGATCTTGAATTCGCAAAAAGCAATATCATAAAATTAAATCACTAATACCAAACTGTCATTAAAACCTCTCAGTTACCCGTAATCATGGGACATTTCCCCGTTCACCCTCAAAATGTTAAGGCACTAAACCGGCGTCTAAAGCACCATCGCTTAACCCGTCAAAGAGGAATCAGGTCATAATACCCTTGCTTGTGGCCCTTGGAGAATCACTAAAAAGGAACTGACTTGCAAAAGAACCGACGAAAGAGCGGCTATTCTGGCGATGATTGAAATATTACAAAATATGGCGAAATGTTTATTGTGTGCCATATTTTTTCTATCTCACCGTAAAACAAAATGAAATCCTATTAATTAAAATAAAATAAAAACTTTTGATTTAATGACTAATTATTTTTTCTAATTAACCCATTTCATCGTTTTGAAAATTATTCACTTTAATACATATATTTTTAAATCCCTATTGGCTTAAAATGTGTTGTGTCAAAATTGCTTATAAATATTGAAAAACGTGACTTATTTGTTTTCCATACTTAGGCTCGATTTTACCAACGAAAGCCAAGAAATATTCGTCGAATATAATACAAAACGCTTAATTTGAAAAATGTCACCTATTAATCAGCAATCATTAAAATAAATGTAATTTTAAAATCGGTTGTTTTATACTTATTTTGTCGGATAAGTCCTTTTTGAAATGGGTAAAATCGACTCTTAGTCAATAAAAATAAGAGCATTAATAATCTTAGCACCTTTGTTCAGTTCAGTTTGTTATTATCTGTGAAATAAATTCTTTACATTAATAGATAAAAAACAAACACTGGGTATTTTTCAATTAAAAAGAGGATTTATAAAAATGTTTTTACATTCAAGAATGTGTTGGTAATGTCGACCGATTCCGGAATAGGGTGGGCGATTCATGAAGCCGAATGCAAATATTACAATCGTCAAATACAAGTTTTGGGGCGGTTTTACATCTGTTTGTTTAGTTGAGTATCCTTCCATGGTTTTTCTTGATATGAATGAGCGTAGACCACATTTTAGGCTCTGGTAGCCGAATGGAAAAAAACGGAACCTTTGTAGTATCGTGAAGTCTGTCTGTCTGTCAGTCAGTCCGGATGTCACAGTCACTTTATTCTGTTTAAACTATGAGCATATCTGTGTACAGAAAATATGTCATTAGAAACCCCTCCCCCCGTCCACGTTTGCCATTATTTTTTCGCATATATGGAACGAAAACAAAAAGAAATGGTCAAACCATAAAATTATTATCCCTTTGGAATAGAACGACAAAAGCGAGATGTCACTAGCAGCAAGCTGTGTGATAAAAAGAGATGGGTAGCAGAACCATTTTTGTCAGATGTCAAAGTGAAATTGTGTATATTTTGGAGAAATAATGCGTCTGGAACATAGTGACTTGATCGGTGATTGATTGTTATGCATTACAGCGGCATAACCCCAACAAATAATCATTTAACAGGTAGATTAGTCCAAATCGAAGCCTTTTAATATACGACTTATATTTACCAATGCGCTTCAAATTTAAAGTACGCAGTTTGATTATTCTATTCTACAAACGTTAATTTACGTAAAAAATAAAGACAGAATAACACAGGGAATGTATATCGACGAATATTTTGTATAATGAAATAACATTTAGTTTTACACTAGAGCTGCATGATCAATATTTTGTGTCGACTGTTTATCATGCAGTAAACTACTATATTTAACTTAGGAACATTGTTATAAATCACCTGATCAAAAGGTTATCTCATTTAAAGCTACAAATGTTACTTACTTATGTTAGTTACTGACATCTTAAATCAGTTTCGTTTGACAGCTTTTAGGAATATTAATTTTATGGGTCAAACCTATGCATTTTAGGGTGTCTATGGATACATCTCTTATAATGACATCGAGGTTTTTGAAATCATTTATCTGAAAGCCAAACGTTTGTACGATATAATTATGCTTTCAAAGTGGCGAAATGGGCGTCCCTCCCCCCTCTAACTTATGAACTAAGATGCTGAAAATTTTGAAAAATACTTCCTACCAATATTTATGGAAATAGTTGTTTTTGAAATATAGGAAATTTTCCACAACCGCAAATATAACTTTCTCCTTAATACAAATACTATGAAAGACATAGTTATTTTTGCTGTTAATGAAATATTTCGCTCTATTGGCTTAGTGGAAGTAAGTAAGTGGACCCCTAATTTAGTTCAAGTTGTCACGGAACCCTTAGTGCACGAATCCGACTCGCTTTTGGCCGTTCTTTTTTACGAAACCCTTATTAAACTACTGTACTATACAATCAGTGTGGATAATATGTAGCTATATGTTCATCTTTATGAAGAAAATATAGTAATAATAACCTGTCCAAAAAGAGTACCGGGTATTTGCTTCTTCAATCAAATAACAAGTACAAGGTCTTTTTTGTGTTGAATATTAGAATAGCAAACAGAAATTTATTTCTAAAAGGTAATTTTATACAAATGATTTCCATTAATCTGCTGGTTATCTTATAATCTGGAACGAAGATTGGTGATCGCTTGGTGGTAACACGCAGACTCATAGTCCTTTGATATTGCTGCCGTTTCTGCCCTAATGTTTTATTTAAATCGCATTAGATTTGACGAAGTTTTGTAATATTATACTTCCGTACGAAACAATCAAGAATCGTAAATTGCCAGCAGCGTAACGGTCACGGTTATTATCGTTTTTTTTAATATTCAACATAAAAAAATACGAAGTACTTTTTGATTTATTGAAAAAATAAATTGAAAACGTGTGTGAAACGATGGAAGCGTAAACATATTTTCGAAACGAACTTTGCACGGGCTTTTTCTTTTTACCCGTCCGTAAAACAAAAATAATTCAATATCTTCACATGTGTGACGCGTCGTAAAGCTTAAATAAATCAAGTTCAACATCGTGGAGCCAGATTAAAAACTATTATAAGAAGTTAATATAATATTTTAACTTGAACCGATCTCATAATATTAAAAAAGGTGAACAGCCCCAGCGCTAACTATTATTAATAACTGGTAAAAGCGAAAAATTAAACCATTATTTACGCTTTAAATAAAAACCTATATAAATGATTAAATTAAGAACCTCCCGACATTCAGAACGACCCACAAATTTTTAAACGATTGGACATTAAATCACACAACGAGCGATGGAAAGGGCTATGCTGGGTGTTTCTCTACGGGATCGAATCAGAAATGAGGAGATACGTAGAAGAACTAAAGTAACGGACATAGCCTTGAGAATCAGTAAGCTCAAGTGGCAATGGGCAGGGCACATAGCGCGAAGAACTGATGGCCGCTGGGGCAGGAAAGTTGGATTGGAGATTGGAGACCCTCCGACCAGAGACGTAGCGTGGGACGTCCACCAACAAGATGGACAGACGACCTTATAAAGAGCGTAGGATCGAACTGGATGCAGACCGCTGGTGGTCGGTCGCTGTGGAAAGCCGTGGGGGAGGCCTATGTTCAACAGTGGACGTCCTTTGGCTGATAATGATGATGGACATTAAATAGTCTCTCATCAACTATTAAAGACCAGATGACCTTCAAATCATAGACGTATTTTAAATATCATTTAAGTAACACGGTACCAAAATTTGATAGGACTTAAGGAAGTTAGTCAGATCCCCTCATCAACTAATCAAGAAGCTAGGGCTAGGATACCACATAATAATACACAGGTACACAGAGTCACTTTTACCTTAACACCCTTCTTATTTTGCATCGGGGGGACCCGAATGAGAGTTAAAATACTACATAAATAAACAAACATTACTTCGACCTCCGTGGTGTAGTGGCTAAGCGCACTGGTTTCAAGGCGTTGCCGCTCCGAGGTCCCGGGTTGGATTCCCGGTCGGGTCAATATAGAAATCAAAATTTTCTATAGTATCTCGGGTCTGGGTGTTGTGGTACCACCGTTGTGTTCCATAACACAAGTGCATTAGCTACTAACTTTGGGATCAGAGCAATGTGATTGGTGTCTTCATCATTAATTATTTATTTATCACTTACTGTCCTTCCACCTTAGTTGCGACACATTTTTGAATTCTCAGCATAAGTCGAAATGTCGGTATACGCTTCAATCGTTGTTCTATCATCGCGAAGCCTGGAGAAATATTTCAGACCAAAACTCTCGTAAAATTTACCCTCAGCTACATTTCATATTTCCCGCTCATCTGCCACCCTGTTCTTATCGCAAACTTAACACACACCAGTGCGCAAAACCCTCTCACACAAACACAAATGCGACTTAAAAAGAAGTCAGAGATAAAAGAAATCCAATATCGTAACGTTATTGGCATCAAGAGTGATGTAACTTCGTTATTGCGCTTCCGACGTATCATTCGGAGTGGAAGGCTCGCGAGTTTTCGGCGCGTGTCAGCAGTTTGACATATCACGCCAGATTATAACTTTGAGGCTACGGGGTTGGTGACAGCCAACAACTGTATAACGTGTGACAGCCGACATATTTATCTTTTAGGACGCTGCTTTTAATTACAGGGGTCGACAATATACTATTATTGATTTTTATTGTTATTTTTAGGGTTCCGTAGCCAAATGGCAAAAAACGGAACCCTTATAGTTTCGTCAAGTCTGTCTGTCTGTCTGTCTGTCCGTCCGTATGTCACAGCCATTTTGGTAGGAAGATGTATCCTGTTAACCGCTTATCGATTCTCATACAAAAAATAAAAAATAATAACATTTTAGGGGGGGCTCCCATACATAAAACTAAAACCAAAAAAAAAAATTGTCAAACCTATGCGTGTGGGGTGTCTATGGATAGGTCTTTAAAAATTACATTGAGGTTTCCGAAACCATTTTCTTTTAAAGTCTAACGTTTCATAGCTAGACGCTTCCAAAGTGGTAAAATGGGCGTCCCCCCCATCTAACTTCTAAACCAAGCAACTGTAAATTTTGAAAAAAATATGTAATGTAGGTCATAATAAATACTTTCAACGAAAATTGGTTCGGACCAGTTCGAACGAGTAGTTTTAGAGATATATTACATTTTTTACAACCGCAAACATAACTTTGTACTTCATACAAACACTATGAAAAACAAAGTTATATTTGCAGTCGACAAAATATTGTGGTATTTTACTTAGTAGAAGTAAATGGATTCCCTTATTAAGTTAAAGTTGGCACGGAACCCTCAGTGCGCGAGTCCGACTCGCACTTGGCCGGGTTTTTTTTATTCGGAAGCAACTTTTAAGTAATGTCCATTAACTACACATCTTTTTTAAAGAAATATGAATGCAAGTGTAAATATGAATGATTTAAGAAACGTGTTTTGCAGAAAACCTCCGTTGCACCAAGTTTTTTTTTTTATTGAAGTGAAATTAAAAGTATTTGTAAGTAAATAATTTTAATATTTATGTCAAAATTCTGGCATTGGTTAAGTAAGCAAACGTTCAAACGGAAGTTTTTTTTTTTAATTGACGTAGTAAAAGCTTTCTGAGGATTTTAGACTGAATATTTATAAGTAACGCTTAGGAGAAATCAGGTGGTAACAAATATTAGAGAGTACATTTTTAATTAAATAATAAAAGAACACATCCCATGCACCCTTTTTATTTCATCAAAACTTAGTTTTTAAGATATATCTTTATTTATCACTAAAACATACGTGTATTAAAGCCTTAAATATATTAAGAAAAAGTCATAAAATCTCGCTATCTACCAGGGGCTTTAAGAAAAGAAGAGAGTGAATAGACTGTTACTTGGCAGACATGGTCCATCTTAGGCGGCGTTGTCACTAAACACCAAGTGTAATCGTGGCCAAATGTCAGGCTATATCTAATTTTAAAAAAAAGTGACTTCATGTTTAAGACGCGAAGGTAGCTTGAAAAACGTAAAAAAACGTTGACTTGAACTCAGATCATAACACCATTGTTTGTTTTTGATTAAGATTGATTTGATAAAATTTGATTCGTTTTTGTTTTAATTTGAATTTAATTTAATTGATAAAATTAATTAATACACATGTATGTTAGTACTAACACCTAGTTTTTAAGCGCTATTGTACCTATTACTAACCCATGGATTTTTGTTGTCTGAAATAAATGATTTTGAATTGAATTGAAATTCAAACACAAATAAAAGTAACTATACCGGTAATGGGAATCCTTGTCTACACCATCAATTAAACAAGCCTGAATTCAAAGAAAATCGCCATGAAGCAAAATAAGATTTACAAGGTAGATCATAAAAATGGCTTAATCACGTTTTAAAAAAAAACACTGTAAAAAACAAAACAGCATCACAATACCCTTCATTTTTTGTATCAGCGTTTTCATTTAAAACTGATTGGTTCATTTGTCCAATTTAATTGCCAACAGTCTGTTACAGTGTTACATTAATTTTCTGCGTAATGCTCACCGGGGAACGACATTTTAATGTCACACTTATGAAAACACCTGAATTTTCAGCGATCACCTTGGTAAATGTACCTTAACAAGTGAGGGTTGTTTCAACCAGAGTTTAATGTTTGGTTAAAGCGTTTTCTTCCTTTTCTGTGTTTTTTTGCGTTTCGTGCGAAATAAGCTTTCAATAAATCAACGTTAACAACTGAAACTGCTTAAATTGGAAAAGCTTTTGTAATTTATTGAAATTGATGAATTTAATACCGAATAAGCGTAACTGATGTTACGTTATATTCAAAAATCGAAAACGAGTAGATTTTTTCTAAATATATTCCTTCTTACTTAAAGATACCTAACATAAATAATATTATAGAATAGATTCTGTTTGGCACCGAATTCACATAAAAAAATCTTTTAGTTTATAAATTTGAGAAATTCAAAACCTCTGATAAAAAAATACACATTGTTTTGAAATAACTAAAAAACACCAAAATCATATAATTTTAAAGTGTAGAGCAAACCGTCACAAAATATTTCGCACTCAAAAAGTATTTACTCACCAACCCGTACCCCAAAACTGTTGATCTTTTTAATTGAAAAAATAACACCAAAGTATCCAAACTCACCGGGGCATGAAAAATCCTTTTACCACCACTGCACACTGTTTGACAAATAGTGATAAACTTGCACTTGTCACACGCGATTCATAAACGAGTCACACACAGATTAAAAATAACGTGTCACTGCAACTATTTTCGTACGCGCAAAGTTGCCGGGGAGCGAGCGCGCGACCTACCCCTACGACGGCCGGGGCGAAACTGAACTGAACTGACTGTTCGTTCTTCATTATGGCTGCAACGAAACAAGGCAAAGATCCAAAGCCCGTTCAGCCAAGCATCAAACTTATTGAAGCGTAAACAGGATGACCTCATAAATCGTTGGATCGCATGTGACGTGCCTGGATTACATTTTTTTTTCTCTAAAAAAGCTTGATCGTACAACTTTACCAGCTAGTGTTTTTCTGGCGTTTTTTATCCTTTTTGCGCGCTTTTCTAGAGTTCTAACTCTTGTTTAGGTACGGCTTAATTCCTGCTTTTAAGATGGTTGATGGCGTTTTTGCCGACTTCTTACCATTTTTTTTTAAAAAAAGGTAATCAATTGAATGTATATATATCTGTAATTGTTGTTAACATTTGAGAATGGCTTAGAGTGTTTTTAACACTCACAGTGTCATATTTTATATTTGAGAATGTTGATCTATTAAAGCTTCCAAACAGGTGTACAAAACTTCTTAAGTTTATGTGTCTGTTTATCCACGTTTTAATTGAAAACAAGAAGCCATAGCAATATATTTTTTTAGTAAGATTAGGTATATTTCAATTTAGGTTAAATAGAGTTCCATCAAAATGGGTCCAGTAGTTTTTGAAATGGATAAACTTAAAATCATGAAAAAATAACGCCTTCAAAAATCTTTTATAAAATTGAAAATAACGCATTTAGAGAGCAAATGGAATACTTAGGAGAAAAATAATAATTTGGAGTCGATGCATGATGTCAAACTTACCTACACCAACAGTCTACATTCAGTCAAGTTATTTATTCGCAGTATGTATGCACGACTTACTATTTTTTTTTTAAAAAAAATAAGCTTTTTGCTCAAGCTCAAGCATATATCATAGTTCAATTAAAAAGCTCCTTGGGGCGTAAAGACTGCTTAGTTATAATCAAAATTCTAGTTCATATTACATTTTAATGTATTTAATTAATATTTATTGAATCGCACCAACGATTTTTATCGACACAAGAAGATTGCTACAATTAATTGGGTTGTAACGAGTTTTGAAGCTTATTGGCCCTAATTCTAGGCAGTCTTCTAATTAAGGGCTTTGTTCTATCGTGATAAAATAGATAGGTTTATTTAATTATACCAACATTGTTATTTATATTGCGTAAAGTGTTCATTTAACATATACCATCTAAAATATTCGCGTTATATTGTGTGATAGGTCCTGCGGGACATGATGTTTCGATTCATAGCGAATTCAATTCATATCTTTCGCAGATAAAAGGACAGAATATGATGTTCTTCATATAATAAAACTAATAATGAATATATTTTATGAACATTTGCAATAGATCAGTCCGAATGAGAAGTTTCTAAAGGTGTAGATACCCGTGAAATCGATCTTGACATCTGTAAAACTAATTTAGCGGACTGTGAACATTCTTATTTGCAATAAACAAGCACAGATGAAAATAGAAAACGATTATTAGAAACGAGATGAGATCTTTCGATAGAAATCTTCTGATAATCTCTAAAGCATAATTACTTTTTCATTCGTATAACTGATTGTTAGGAATTTAATAACCCTGTACTTACCAAAGTTTAAAATTTGGTCCGCTCAATTCATTTATATTTACAGGAATTGGGTTTTTACAGTTGTATTTTTTATCACTATGACGTAGTAGTTTGAGCCATACTCCACCACGCGGGCCCAGTGCGGTGGTGGAGGGGTGTTGGCTCAAACTACCTCATAGTTGAGGTAGTGGGGCCTTTGCCTAGCAGTGGGATGTTACAGACTAACTTTACTTTACTTTTTATTTCTTATCATATCAGCTTTGGCTAAAGAAGAAAGAATATTACAGGTCTTGGTCTATTTTGTGCTCAAGATGCTGTTTAATAATACCAATCTTCAAAGTTATTCCTCCATAAAATTAACGAATAGGTGAGCGAAACGGTGAAAAGTACCGATAACAAAACAACATGATAAGGTAAATACTGCGGTATCATATAAATATATAAACATATAAAAACATTGCATACCAATCACATACATTGCTCTGATCCCAAAGTAAGAAGCCATTGCACTTGTGTTATGAAAATCAGATATAACGGTAGTACCACAACACCCAGACAATGTAGAAAATTTTGATTTCTATATTAACCCGACCGGGAAACCGGGACCTCTGAGCGGTGACGCCTTGGAACCCAGCGTGCTTAGCCATTACACCACTGAAGGTCGACAGAGTCACACACACAGACACATCATACGTGGTCGTAAAAACGGTTATTTTGCAACCTATTTATTCTACTCCTCATTTATTCTACAGAATATACAAAATGAAACTACCAGTATCAGTTCCGGAGGTCATAAGCATCTTAACAGGAGTTCTGTATAACAAAGAGTCACAGAACAAAATTCAAAAAATAAAACAAATATATTTTACACTTAAACGTTCCATCATTGACTCTACCACAATTTAGGGACAATTGTGGGCTAGTTCTGAGAAAAAGCTGCGCAACAAACTCAGTCAGTATTTTACTAGTACTTTCCCTAGTATGTAGTACAATTTGACATGTGCGTGTGGTCTGGGAGATCTTTTCAAAAAACTCATCCAACCAAAACCAAATTATAAGAGGATTTAGGAAATAATTGTAAAACGTAATGCTAAGGTATAAAAATTGTGAAACCTAAAAAAAGAAAGTTAGAAATCATTAACTGGATCACTCAAACTGGACGCCTGAAGAATAAACCATAACGCATATCCAAGAATACTAACTAATAACTTCTATAAACAAAACTCACACAACTCTCGGTATTCAAGTAGACCGATATGGTCACCCTACTCAACGTTTTCCTTAAGGACTGCAAAAAATGAGTTTTCTTTTAAAATATGACACTTACAGGGACGATTGGTTCGTCAAATTTTAGTACAACATTTTTCACAATTTCTAAAGGAACTTCCTTCTACCTATAAGTTTGGGTTTATTAAATAGTTCAAAATAAGGATCACTCAGTTGGGACGATCGAGAAAAAACAAGATTTTCATTTTCTCTTAAACCCGTAAGATTTCAATCAAGATCTTTGTTTCACAAATTTTCCCAGAAGCATAATTTATAATGAACATATTTATCTTTCTTACTTTTTCAGTATTCGGTGGTGTTTTAGAAGATCACTCAACTGAACATAGTGCACTCTGAGTGATCCATAGAAACCGTTCTTAATTTTAAACCTGGCTTTGAAACGATTTGAAAATTTGTTTAGCAGCTTTCACAAATTCTTTGAAATTATTTCAAATGCAAATTATAAACACATAGGCAGTGTATTTTTTTACAAACCGTAACGCATATCAATGCGTTACGGTTTATTCTACAGGCGTCCATATTGAGTGATCCAGTTAATGAGTTCTAACTTTCTTTGTTTAGGTTTTACAATTTTTATACCATAGCATTACGTTTACAAAATAATTCCTAAATCTATACTAATATTATAAAGCTGAAGAGTTTGTTTGTTTGTTTGTTTGTTTGAACGCGCTAATCTCAAAAACTACTGGCCCGATTTGGAAAAATATTTTTACGTTGGATAGTCCATTTATCGAGGAAGGCTCTAAGCTATATAACATAAAGATACGACTCATAAGACCACAGCAGAAATTAAAAATGTTGCGAAAACGGGAGAAAGATATTCCTTTTGAGAGCTTCCGCTGCATACGCTGCGGAAACCGCTTAAGTTTCACAAAAATCATGTATGATAGGATTGTTTAGCATTAAGAGTTCTATAATAAAGTCCACGACAGCATATGTCTATCTTTTATGGTTAACTTACTACAACCTTTTTTATGTTAATAAATTTGTAAAAAAATAATGCATTATTTTTAGAGGTGTATTGTACACACAGGTATTTATTCTTATCCAAATAAATACATTCATCATCACGAGCATTTCATTTAGAACAAAGTTGCCCTTTGTATCATTTGATTCCAATAAATATCTTAGGAGCTATCACAGTTTTAACATAACTCCGCACCAAAATAATGTTCGCAGCTTAAGTACAACGTGCGCTTGCGCTAATATATTATAAAGCTGAAGAGTTTGTTTGTTTTAACGCGCTTATCTCAGGAACTGCTGGACCGATTTGAAAAAACATTTCTGTGTTGGATAGCTTATTTATCGAGAAAGGCTTTAAGACATAAAACATGACGCTGCGACGGGAGGGGAGAGAGCAAACTCAAAACGCGCGGACGAAGTCGCGGGGGACCGCTAGTATATTATAAAGCTGAAAGTTTGTTTGTTTGAACGCGCTTATCTCAGGAACTGCTGGACCGATTTGAAAAAATATTTCTGTGCTGGATAGCTTATTTATCGAGAAAGGCTTCAGGATATAAAACATGACGCTGCAACGGGAGGGCAGGGAGCAAACTCAAAACGCGCGGACGAAGTCGCGTCGGACCGCTAGTCCCTTATAATTTGGTTGTGGTTGGATAAGTTTTTTGAAAAGATCTCCCAGACCACACGCACATCAATTTGACTCATTAGGTATTATCATATTTTAAAATTAAGAATATGATGACAAAATAAGGACGGAATATCATAGATAAAGGTATATTATAATAGATAACAGTTATTGGTAGGCAAAGGCAGATTAACCGTAAAATTATTATTTTGACCAGTCCGCAATTCCGAATCTTTGTGCAGCGTCAATATTAACCACCCCACTAAAAATGAACTTTAATACCAAGTCTTAAGGACAACCAAAAATATGACGGTATTATTAACAAAATATGACTCAAAATTGTATCAACAAACGGTGGTATCCACAACGGGGGCCTAACACACAAAGCCAAAGCCACCTCAAAATTATCAGTTCCAACATTGTCGTTGTGCATTTGAAACAATTCATCGCTTTGTACGAGTGACTGTGGCATAATCTCAGGGTGACCACACTTTAAATAAACAAGATAAACTAATATCAGGCTGATAAAAATTGAACACAATAAGACTACAGTTAGTATCGCAACCCACAAAAAGGAGTAATGGAATGTAATCTAAATTTAAAAATAAATATCTCGCATAGTTAATTAATCAATCTATTGTTTAGTTTTCTAATGTACTTATGAAATATAATAATTCTTGACTTATTAAGATATTAATTACGATACGAGTGTAAGTTAAGTTTGAAAAAATAAGTAAAGGTTGCAGTGCACATAAATATTCACTCTATTTTTACCAACATAAAAACAGGAGGTAATCAATTCACATCGTATACACGTATCTGTTAAATAACTTTAATGACGTCATTTGCATTAATTATGACGAATGGGATAAAATTTTAGTATGTTGATCTATTAACCTAATACGTGTGCAAATTTCCTAAATTTTTGTATGTTTGTATATTTTTATGTTTGTCTCAGAATTTCTTGAAAACGAGAAGTCATAGTGAGATGGTTTTTTTTTAGTTCAAGCAGATATAGTTCAACTAACAGTAGAGTGTAAGTTTCATCAAAATCAGTGCAGTAGTTTTTGAGATAATATAAGTAATGACTAAAAAATATGTTTCTTTTATTTATTATTAAACCGCAAGCCGTCAAGCTTTCCTACACCAACAATCTACACACATGTCACTTATTTTATCATTAATAATCAATTCATTGTTTCTTCTAATAAATTGAAGACGAGTGCGTTATTTTAAGCTTTTGATTAAGTTTTTTGAAGGCGGTTTAATTTTAAGCTATTGCATAGCTTCTATCACAGGCATATTGAGCGTGAAGATCAAACCCAGAAATTTTATAACGAAAATAACCTTAATCCCCAAACTCCGACCGGCACAGGCGGTGATACTTTTTTGATTTTTTATTGATGAATGGCAGAACTTTTAATGACTTTTTGAAATATCACACTTGTCTCTTTAGTTTAGCAACACGACTTTAGGTGGTTGGTTGGTTGTATAAATAAAATAAAGAAATAACAATAATTGCATAAGTCTATAAAAAAAATGCTATGCATAGCTTTAGCGCGGCAGTCTCCGAGTGCCACACGTCTTTTTTTTACTTTTTATTTGTTGATTGTCTTGATTCCTTAATTGCTTTTAATGTAATATTTCTTTTACTAATATTGAATCTAATATGTATTTTAGATAATTGAATTTTTGGCGGTTTAAAAGATGTGGTCACCCTATCTAAATAAGTATAAGTAACATTAAAGTCTGGACTCCACTGTACTAACGAATCTGGTCGCTTTAATTCTGCTTTCATTTTTATTTCTTATGTAACACAAGCAGATTACATCAAAGCTAGCCTCGACAGCTCTTGGACGTTAGAAGTGATCAGAAGGTTCAATATGTGTATGTAAATAGAAATAAATAAAGAAAGAAAATACATTTATGCGACCAAAATTAAGCAACAATCTTTATATTAACATTTTGAGGTTAAGGGTTTTAGACTAATTGACGGAAAGAAGGTAAGTACACTTAAGTCGAAAAAGCACAACAAAAGAGTGGAACTCTTTGCCTGCATCAGTGTTCTCAAGGGAATATAACCCGGAAACTTTCAAAGACAGAGTGAACAAGCTTCTTTTTGGTGAGCTCGCTCCATCGTCAACTTTGTGTAAGCCCAATGTGTATATGTCTAGGCTAGAGTCAAGACCAAACCCATTTCGAATGAAAAAAAACACCCGTTCAGATAAGTTATTGAGATTAAAGATAAATTAATATATTTGTAACAATATAATTGGGTGCGGGTTCGATCCCCGCACAATACAAACATTTGTGTGCATGAACATGTCTGTTTGTATTGGTCTGGGTGTTTTCTATGTATATCATGTATGTATTTACAAACAAAAAAGTATTTAAGTATTATATCCGTTGTCTCATAACACAAGCTTTGAGTAGCTTACTTTGGGACTAGATGGCGATGTGTGGGAATGTCCAAAAGATATTTATATTTATATTTATTTATAATAATAATTGTTTATAACTATAATAGTAAGAAAACAATGTAATGTAAATTAAATGCATAGTATTGCGGCAATTCAGATTTATTTAAAAAGTATACAGATGGTAACACTATTTTAACAAACAAGTGCAATATCACTATTCCTTGCCTGAATAAGTAAATAGAGTCGGTCGTACGTTTAATAACAATGAGTTAACTTATAACACTAAGTTTATTTATTTAAATAAATTATTGTAAAATATTTAGTGAGCATCCAATGAAACTACGTTTGCGCTTGGTTTCCCAATCGCTAATAGTGTGACAAAGCTTTATCATAACTTCCTGGAAGTTTACTGTTTTTGGTTGACGTCACTACGACCACTGGCCAATCAGCAAACTGCTTTGATACTCGGTATGGTTTTATTTACTTAAATTCAAGATTGTAAATGTAAAGAATACAATAAACCAATAAAATAGAAACATTTCTGCATCATAGAGCAGTTGTCAACACTTGAGCTTTCTACTCTAAATAGTTTGGGAGAAAAACGTACTTAAAAGTAGTGGACCTGAATCGCGATATTAAAGTTTTAGATCCTGGTTGTTTAAATACAAAACCCGATATATAACTGTTGGTCTTCCTTTGGGTTCCTTCATCTGACTGACCCGTGGTGATGTCCCCTGGGCTGCGATCTGTGTGTTCCGGGCGCCACTTGGTACGTGGCTTTGCCAATGACATTATAACCCGGTTCGCCGGGCTCATCCTGACCATCTTGTGATAAGAATCTGTCTCTCCTAAGGGCAGTTTCGGGCGTCCGGGGCGTTCATAAGATGCGCCTGGGATGTGGACGGCTGCGGTGGTTGGCCAGGAGGCCTCCAGTGCCACCTGAGGTGCTGAGCGCCACAAGTGATACTGTTCGGTGGTTGGAGGAGCCCAAAGGAGGTACCCGCAGAATCCAAACTGCGACAACAAAAGTGGGTAACACTATAAAATACCTACTCCTCCTCAAAAACAAACCTTTTGTTTTTAGTTATTGTTTAAATAAATTTCTATTTTACCACTAAAACGCTTATCAAATGATTTTAACTGTATTTATACGTGACTCAAATATTAAATCAATCAAATAAATAGCTAAGGTTGATAACTTGAAAGATGAATATATTTGGTGAAACGATCACATCAACCATAATATAGTGACTTGCCGACGCCACTGTTTTGCTTCATGAGCAGTTTCGGGGTTCGAAAAGTAAATCAGGAAGTCCATGCAAAGCAACCCATCGTTATTTCAGTCATAACAATTTTACCTTCCCATTTCATCACACCGCATAGGCGATCCTCACGACCTCAACAAATAAATCTATACAAATATTATAAAGCTGAACAGTTTGTTTGTTTGAACGCACTAATCTAAGGAACTTCTGGACCGATTTAAAAAAAATGCGTCGGAAAGCTTATTTCTCGGGAAAGGCTTTAGGCTAAAAAGAGCACGCTGCGACGGGAGAGGGGAAGCAAACAAAAAACTTGCGGTCAAAGTCGCGGGGGACCGCTAGTAACCTTTATTTTCTTATCATCATTCTTATCATTAACAAACAAACTCTTCAACTTTATGATATTAGTGTAGATTCGATTTCTAAATGAAAATTCATAATGCTAACTACAATTATCGATTTCGACACTAGTTATTTTCAACCTCTTTCCAAAGGAAAGGATAAAGGAACCTCTGGCTTATCATTTGCAACATTGTTGTTGTACGTATTAAATAAGGCATGACATTGTTGAGTGACTATGATGTTTCCGAGCCTTGTGTAATCTCAGGGCGACTGCTCTTTACTGACAAAAATGCGGCAAAAAATATATTCAATTTTAGATAAAAAATATAAATGTACGTATAACTTGCTACTGAATATACACTGATAGATTGCCTTAGAGTGATTAAAAAAACCGAGAATTACCTTTCGGGGTGAATCTCCCTTTTGCTTTATGAAACACATGGAGGCCGATTCTCGCATGATCGAAAAAAGTTCACACACGTAAAAAAGTTCACCACTCGAATTTTTTTCGAAGGAAACAAGGCTTGTGTATTCTCAGACCTTCACAGTCGAACTAATTCGATGGAACGTCACACGAACATTTCGATTGCTGGAGACCAATAGATTTCGAAATTCGTATACGAAATATTGAGGTTCTAATCGGGCAAAATGATAACCTAACCTAAAATTGAGCAAATTTACATTGACTTTGAATTATTTTTAGCCGACTTCAATAAAGAAGGTTTTCTGTGTGTTCAATATGTGATGATATATTTGCCCTATATTATATCATGTTTGGCTAAACTGATTTTGATGCGGTTTTCAGAAGAGTACTTCTACGATTTAGAGAAGTTTCGAGTATATGAATTGACTTACAAAAAACAGGATCTCCGTTTGTCCGGCATGCCTAGGCCGTGGTCACTATCCCGACTTACCACTTTTAAAGGAAAATCGCTTGCCCACAAGACACAAAACAGGCGTCGGTTCAAACAAAAGTCGACACAAGGTGCAAGCGATTTCAGCTCTTAAGGTGATTAGGCAGCGGTGACCTCGATAGGACTT
Source organism: Pyrausta purpuralis (assembly GCA_963924145.1). Taxonomy (NCBI): domain Eukaryota; kingdom Metazoa; phylum Arthropoda; class Insecta; order Lepidoptera; family Crambidae; genus Pyrausta; species Pyrausta purpuralis. Next base: position 4,515,468 of record OZ001648.1, on the reverse strand, counting down.
AATATTATGTTAAGAGCTATCCAACCATGGATACTATCTAGAGACAACGTACATACTTGACAAGTCGAATCTTACGAGCCCAACTCGATTTAGTTTTGTTGTTTTATTACGGAGTACCTTTGGTCACCTTTAGCTTCATTCTCAGACCCTGGTTTTATATTTTGACTCTGTTTCAAGCTCATGATCATGGATTGCCCCTATATATTGAAAACAATCCTGAATTCAAATTTTCAATGACTAGGGAAGATTAAACAGTGTAAATAAATAAATTTCATACAAATAAAAAATACCAATTTAGAAAGAGGTTTTATTTTCTTCATACATCAGTCAAAACACAAAATATTGAAGAAGCAATAATGTTATTGTTAAAAAACCTATTTAAAGCCATTGGTCATATTAATCAGGAAAGTATCCATCCTTTAATCCAATGCGCTTACATTTCTAACAAATCATTTATATTGTTGTGAATGCATGCAGTTGTGTTCCCAGGAGTATTTAAAATCCCTTCATATGGCGCTCCTTCATTTCGATTATTGTAATTTCTTCTACTGCTCGCTTCTGTAAAAAAACAATAACCAACTTAAATATCACAGAAAGTTACCTACTACACACCCACACACAAAAAAAACTTGAACACCATCATTTTTTTTTAGCTCAGTACCTATCTCTTTTCTGGGATAATAATGATTATTGTAGATACTTGTAGATGGAATCCATAAACTATGTTGGAACACATTCAAGCACTCATAGAACAGACAGATTGCTAATGTACAATTTGTTTATTTTAGGTTTTAGATGGAAAATCTGATGGTTTGATTTATAAATTATGACAATAAAACTATCATTGTGTCTAGTTAATTAGGTACTTACCTAGATACTAGAGATCAAGGTATTCAAGTATTTACATGTATTTTAATCAGTCTTTTATCGCATTAGATTTGCAATTAAATTTTCTCTCTGCTACAACATAATCCAGACTATCTTTAAATAGAAATAGTTTGTTTTGTAAGAACACTACTTATCTACAAAAGATATTAAAAACTTTAACCAGGCTCCACATTAAGAAGGTGCACTAATATCTGTGATGTTAGTTAACAGAACCTATTACTACTAAATAATTATTGTATTTGTATTCCTCTTTCTTGTAGTTGAGTTAATAAAAAAACATAATATTAAACAAACAGCGTCATACATACCTTAGAAAATTCTAGTTTTTGTTTATATTAAGCATCGTAATTCTTATTTTAGGCAAAAGTTGAGAAAACAAATATTTTTTTCCAGTCACTGAAAAATCGATATTTGCAACAATTTTGACACACACACACATTGTCATTTAGGGCCATAGAGTATAGAGTAAGGTAATATGGCGCGTCGCTGCGTTTCATTTCATGCTATGCATGAATGAAATTTTAATAATTGATCCACCGTTATTATATGTTTTGACAATATGTATAGTTTTGTGAATATGTACATCAAATTAAACTAACAAATAGATTTATTGTCTAATTTCACCAAAAATATTTTTTTTAGATGGACTTAAATATACTTTATTTCGGCGTTTTTAAAAACGCCCGTACGCTCTCTGCAATGGAACGTTGTTATGAAATTCGAACGTGAATTGTTCTATCGGTGCATGAGAATAGCAGTTTTATGTATCACTCGAATTTTTACAATAGAATTGTGAACTTCGTATACGAATTACCACACGGAAAAAGTACTACTTCACGAGGATTGGCCCCCTGATTTTTGCCTTTATTGACTTTTATCAGAAAATGTGAAGGCTCGTTCCACTCATTTTGAAATAGTTTAAGACTTTATAAGACTCAATGAATTTTAATTTGGGGATCACATAACCATATATTAAAAGGTAGATGACTGTTTGACCGGGAAATCCAATTCTTAGCCGCGAGAAACTTTTACATTTTTTATCATAATTCCGCACCTTATTATGTACTACGAGTATTTACATTATCTACACCTATGTATTTTTGCTGCACATCCTCATGTCACAGTAGTACGTCTCAGCACTTGTAATGCTGACAAATGGTCAGCGGTTGACGTCGGGTGTTATGAATCATGCCAGTGGGCAAACTGCCAACTATTCAACGCCAAATGTTGGCGATACATGCAAATATTGGTCCCCATGCTGTCTAAGTTTTTAGAGCAGTGTCATTTTCTCATTTGTTTATGTTGCAGTTGATTCTTACTAATGATGGGTAAGTTTTCTGATCAAGAAGTAAGAAAATTTGAAAGTAATGTTTAGGAGTTCGTTGTATAACGTAGAAAATGCTAATAACGATCAAATCAATATATGTATAAAATTAATTGCCGTCTTGGAAACAATTAAGAGCAACTGGGCTGATTTATTTAAAACTAGCAACCCGTCCCAGCTTCGCACGGGTGCAATGCTGCTGCCAATGTTGTCTTTAGCTTTTAGTTTTAATAGTCGTCGTTAAAAAAAACTTAGAGTTGTTTGTGATTACACAATACGAATAAAATTTCTTTGCATATCACTCTTGAAAGAACAATCTATAATTGGCTATGTGAAAAGCACTCAACGTTCAAATTTAAGCCCCCGGTTTGTACCGCTCTGTAAGGCTGCAACCGCTTTCCTTGTATTTTAAATTACTATATATTATAAAGCAAAGTCGCTTCCTGCTCTCTGTATGTATGCTTAAATCTTTAAAACTACGCAACGTTTGTTCAATATGACCAGCACACGTAGCAGACGTTATAAATAGTGATAATTATAACATAAGAACCATCAAGGCCTTCACTGCCTGTTCTGCCACCATGGTGGCACCACTGCGTTGTCAATTTACTGCGTCTAAAAATTGTTCAAAAAAAGGTGATATTGTGTACTGTGTCTGCTTCTCTGGGGCTGATGAACACAGCCATCCTGTAAACACAAAAATTGAAGAGGCTGATATTTAGAGCTCTGTCTTTTGTAGTTTTTTTTTTTTAGTTCCGTAGCCGAATGGCAAAAAACGGAACCCTTATAGTTTCGTCAAGTCTGTCTGTCTGTCTGTTTGTCCGTCCGTATGTCACAGCCATTTTATTCTGTAACTATAAGCATCACATTGTTGAAATTTGGTAGAAAGATGTATCCTGTTAACCGCTTTACGATTCTTATACAAAAAAATAAAAAAATATCTTCTTCCTTGTTTGGGTATGAAGTTGGAGTGACATAGTGATTGTGACCTGTCACCGTCCTGTTATCACCATGAGCCACCAACTTATCTGAAGAATGACAGGATCGCGCCACAGTCGAAAAGGGTTGCTGTTTTTTACTAAGTTAAACACTTTTGGTCTTTTTTAGGATTCCGTAGCCGAATGATAAAAACTGAACCCTTATAGTTTCGGCAAGTCTGTCTGTATGTCTGTTTGAGTATTGGCCTTATGAACTGAGCCACTGATTCCACCGACCGGTACCTGTTATATGGCTATAAGCGATCTCTTCTAGAAACCTTTGGGTAAAAAAAATATAGGAAGGGGTATTTTGTGCACAAAAAATATAGAGCTGAATAAGTGAAATAGAAATATATCTGTATAATAGAATTAAAATAATAATATTCAAATAAAAATAAATACAAATAGTGAATAAAATTAGTATGTAATATTCATGTTTATTAAATATAACAGATTAATATGTATAGTAGCAAAATAATAATCATGCATAATGTATACACAAACCAATATGAAATGAAAGGTAATTAACTCAGACATAAGAGTAGATATAATAATTTTAAAAAGACTAGATGTTCTTTAAGCAATTTTATTAGTAGTAGATGTTCGTAGCTCGTGAAAACAGTGTAAAAGTCGTTGTTCTTATGAAACCGTATGAAAAACAGGCAAGCCCGCGACAGATCATTATTTGATATACATGCATAAAGCTGCAGCCTGCGCCCGGCGGATGTGCAAATAAACGCAATTAGGACGTGGCGCGCCGTGATAAATGTCTTTAGACTCGCTGTAGACCCTAATCTATAAACTGTGGTGTTTAATTTATAAGTAATAATTAATATTAAATTACTTTGCAGCCACGGTCACGTGATGGACACCGTTACCAAAGACATGAAATGAGCTCTGAGGCCTCATTTTGAATTATACGGAATATTGCGTGTGATTTAAGTTTGAAAACGAATTAAGAATCACGCACTCACAATATTCAGTTACATTTTCTTTTCGAAACACTCCCGTGAGGAATTATATTAATTTTCGGATATCATCGGATCATCCGTTTGTCACAGCCACTTTATTCTGTAATTATAAGCATCACATTGTTGAAACTTGGTAGGAAGATGTATCCTATTAACCGCTGATGATATTTAAGGGGGGTCCCCTAAGGGGGGACACATGCATAAGTTTGACAAAAAAGGTTTTTTTGTCATTTTTTTGTGGGGTGTCTATGGATAGGTCTCTTAAAATGACATTGAGGTTTCTACAATCATTTTCTTTTAAAGTCTATCGTTTCATAGTTAGACGCTTCCAAAATGGTAAAATGGGTGTCCCCCCATCTAACTTCTTAACTAAGCTAGTGCAAATTTTGAAAAAATGTATAATGTAGTTAACAAATACTTTCAAATAAAATTGATTTGGACTCCCGTCCATTTCAATCGAACCGTTTCCGTTAAAAAATATCTCCTCTCACAATCAGATAACTTTCTTGAAGCAAATGCTACCGGTAATAAACTATCATCTCCTTGCATCAAACATGTTCCTAATGCCACATCACTAGCATCAGCATATAATCTAGTTACCTTCGCATTATAAGAAAAATGACGTTATAATGGTGGGTTTTGATTTCGATATACAATATGATCAAATGCTTGTTGTTGAATTGAATTTCAAACGAATTTAGTACCTTTCTTGAATAAACTTGTCAATGGTATTGCTATATTAGCATAATCATCAATGAACTTACGATAGTATGAAAATAAACCTAGAACTGACTTAAGTTCTTTGATATTAGAAGGTGATTTAATAGATTTAATTTTAACCATTTAAATTTTAATGGGATGAATTCCTTCAGCTAAAATCTCATATCATAACACTGTTACTGTTAATAGAACCATAAACTAAAATATTATCACTATAAACAATTGTATTCCTATTTTGAGGCCTGCTAGAATTTTATCCATTGTCCTTTAAAAAATTGCACCACTAGTCTTCAAACCAAATGGTAAAACGTTAAATTCATGTAAACCTGATGGTGTTACACAAGCTGTTTTATGTTTATCAGTTTCATTTTTAAAGCGAGTTGCCAGTATCCTGAATTTAAATCTAAATCTGCAAAATATTTAGTATTAGATAAATAAATAATTATGTCATCAATAATAGGTAATGGATAACTATCACAAATAACCTTTTCATTAAGAACTCTATAATCAACACAAAATCTCCAAGAATCATCAGGTTTCTTTACTTAAACAACTGGTGATGCATAAGCACTATTGGATTATCGAATAATATTCTGCTTAAGCATTTGTTTGACTTGATCTCTAATAATCCTATGTTGTTCATGTGACACCCTGTATGGTGGTCTGTGAACTGGGTTCTCGTCAACAGTTTTAATCTCAACTTCCATTAAATTACAACAACCTATTTGTTCGGATAAAAATCAATCAGTTTTATTTGTACTATATCTCCAAAACTTCTCGTTTGATCCCTCAAACGAGAAGTTTTGGAGATATAGCACATTTTCAACAACCGCAAACATAACTTTGCTCTTCATACAAACACTATGAAAAACAAAGTTATATTTTCTGTCAGCAAAATATTGTGATATTTTACTAAGTGGAAGTTAGTGGATTCCCTAATTCAGTTAAAGTTGGCACGGAATCTTCAGTGCACGAGTCCGACTCGCACTTGCACCGGGTTTTTTGCCATTCGGCTACGGAACCCTAAAAATGAGACTTCATCATCATCATCATTATCAGCCAAAGGACGTCCACTGCTGAACATAGGCCTCCCCCACGGCTTTCCACAGCGACCGATTACTAGCGGTCTGCATCCAGTTTGATCCTGCAATCTTTATAAGGTCGTCTGTCCATCTTGTTGGTGGACGTCCTACGCTACGTCTCTGGTCGAAGGGTCTCCAATCTAGAACTTTCCTGCCCAACGCCATCAGTTCTTCGCGCTATGTGCCCTGCCCATTGCCACTTGAGCTTACTGATTCTCAAGGCTATGTCCGTTACCTTAGTTCTTCTACGTATCTCCTCATTTCTGATTCGATCACGTAGAGAAACACCCACCATAGCCCTCTCCATCGCTCGTTGTGTGACTTTGAGCTTCCTTATAAGGCCCATAGTTAGAGACCATGTTTCGGATCCGTATGTCATCACTGGTAACACACACTGGTTGAAGACTTTCGTCTTCAGACACTGAGGTAAATGAGATGAGAAAACACTCTTGCGTAATTTCCCGAACGCTGCCCAGCTGAGTTGGATTCGTCGATTGACCTCTTTCTCGAAGTTGGACCTACCCAATTGGATCACTTGTCCCAGGTAGACGTACCCGTCGACAACTTCGAGAATTGAGTTCCCAATGGATACTGGAGTGGGTACAACAAGGGAACTCGACATAATTTTCGTCTTCTCCATGTTCATTTTAAGACCCACTTGTTGGGAGACTCGGTCAAGGTCTTCGAGCATAGTGCCAAGATCGTCCAGCGTCTTTGCCACAACGACTATATCATCGGCAAATCGGAGGTGTGTGATGTATTCGCCATTGACATTGATGCCGATTCCTTCCCATTCCAGAAGTTTGAAGGCGTCTTCCAATGCCGCTGTGAACAGTTTCGGAGATATAACATCTCCCTGTCTCACACCTCTCCGCAGTAGAATCGCCCTCGTATTCTGCTCCTGTACTCGGACCGACATGGTGGCGTTATTGTAAAGACACTTTAGCACCTCTATATACCTATAGTCTATGTGGCACCGCTGCAGAGACTGAAGCACCGCCCAAGTTTCGATCGAATCAAAGGCCTTCTCATAGTCCACAAACGCTAAGCATAGATGCATATTATACTCCTCGGACTTCTGTATAATTTGCCTAAGCGTATGGATGTGGTCTATGGTACTAAAGCCTTTTCGGAAACCGGCTTGTTCGGGAGGCTGGAAGTCATCAAACCTACGTGCGAGACGATTCGTGATGACCCTTGAAAACAGCTTGTAGACATGGCTCAGGAGTGAGATGGGTCTGTAGTTCTTCAATAAGGTTTTGTCTCCTTTTTTGTAGAACAACACCACCACACTCCTGTTCCACGCCTCGGGCGTGATGCCCTCCAGCAGAACGGAATTAAAAAGTCTCTGAAGGACTTTAAGTACTGGTGTTCCACCCGCCTTCAGAAGCTCTGCTGTGATTCCGTCCTCGCCAGGTGCCTTGTTGTTTTTGAGCTGTTTAAGGGCCATCCTAATCTCGTAAAGGCTGATGTCCGGGATGTCTTCGGTGTAGTGTCGGGTCAGGATAGCTCGTGGGTCTCTGACCGAGCTATCAACGGGTTTGGCAACTGAGGTGTACAACTGCCCATAGAACCTTTCGATCTCCCTCAAAACCTCTGCTTTCGTCGACGCTACACTGCCGTCCTTCGTCTTAAGCTTCGTCAACAGGCTTTGCCCAATAGACATGTTCCTTGCAAATACTTTGGAGCCTTGGTTCCGCTCTATCGTTTCTTTAACACTGTTAGTGTTAAAGCAACGGATGTCGTGTCGCAGGGACTTCCATATTTGTCTATTGAGCTGCCGGTAGTTTTCAGCATTAACGGAGGTCTGCAGTGCCATAGATCGACGTTTTGCCATGAGGTCGAGAGTGTGGACCGAGAGTTTTTGAGGTCTATTTTTACGGCCAGGTCTAAAAAATTAAGATCCGACCGTTTGCACAGTTTCCACAAACCCGTTGTTTATTTCGTCCACTGATACGCAATTCTCTAGGCAATCAATGCGGTTTGACAACTCGAGTTGAAAGCTCTCGGGATTTTGGATATGGGCACGAGTAGGTCGTAGCGTGGACATCAAGTGGGACCTTTCCAATTTGGCATTTATATTCAATGTGCCTCGAACCATTCGGTGATCGCTACCGGTTTTCACCCTGTTGATCACGGAGACATCATTGAATAACCGTCTCTTGGAAGTCATGATGAAGTCAATCTCGTTTCTCGTGAAGCTATCGGGACTCAACCAGGTCCACTTCCTTTGAAGCGGCTTCTGGAAAAAAGAGTTCATCGCAAAGAGTCCCTCCTTCTCCAGAAAGTCGGCCAGCCTCTGTCCCCTGGCATTTCTTTGCCCGTATCCAAAGGGTCCCACTTTCAACTCATTCTCGCCTCGCTTGCCCAGTTTTGCGTTGAAGTCCCCCATTACAACAGTAAAATAGGTTTTGGAAGTATGCATGGCTCTACTTACGTCCTCATACATTTCCTCCACCTCTTCATCCGGGTGGTTCGAGGTTGGTGCATATACCTGTATGACCTTCAGCGAATACCTCTTAGATATTCTGAGTATAAGGTATATCACCCTGCTCGACACACTCTCGATGGTCTCGATACTGTTGACGAGGGACTTGTGAACGAGAAACCCGACACCGCCTTGGGACTTTTGGTCACCCTCCCGGTAGAAGAGCAGGTTGCCGGACTGCAGAGTTATCGTTTCCTCACCCTCTCTACGGACTTCTGATAAACCCATTATGTCCCAGTGTAACCTGCTCATTTCTTCCTCCAGCTCGAGCAACTTCTCGTCTGTCCTCAGTGTGCACGCGTTATAAGTTACCAGGGCCAGTTGTCGTCGGGGGTGGCAGCGCGACCGCCTCCGGGGATTCTTAGCACCCCCTGCCCCGCCGTTACCGTGACCGCTACCAAAGTCAGGAAAAATGAGACTTGATTGAAGCTATTTTCTTTCATCAATTATTGTGTTTGCTATTTTTTAATATAATATAAAATTCGAACAATTTGTCAGCGGCCTGGAGCGCAGATCAACCAGCGTACCGTATGAAACACGCTATTTATTTACCCAAATAATAAATATTATCAGTATTCGCTCCAAATGGGTTCGAAAACTAAGAAAATATCGCTCACGCCTGCACCAAAAACCGTGACCTAAAAATATTCGTCGTGTAGGTAGCAACTAGCAGCCAGCAAGTAAAATGGATTCGAGCAGCGGTTCCGTCGCCAGTACATTCTTTTTACTCGTAATTTTCTAAGGACGCTAGTTTTTTCACCGCGTGCATGAATTACTGAGTGTGGTGAAAATTGAAAATCACGGTTCTACAAGACGCGGGAATGTTCAAAATTGAGAGTCGAGATCTTTTTGAGTAAAAGACGTTTTGAGAAAGTCGTGTACTTTGTTATGCTCTTATTTTTGTAGCTTCTTGTGATTTTCTTCTGGCATGTCTTTTTAGAATTCATAGGTTGATTGTTTTGATGACTATCTTGAAGCGGTTGTAGGGCAAAAAAAACGGGATATTATAACATATTCAAACAATCTCACTCTAGTAAATAACAGATGAATGATGAACTAAAGTGTGTTTTCTTCATTGCATCATTCAAGTAATGTCAAGCAAGTCCAAATTACTTCAGTGGTTTAATTTGTCTCCCCTTATTATGTTTTACATCTCTCTCAGTGCATTCCAGAAAACTGATAATTTAATGCATAGCAGTAGCTCTTAGCTGATTATTATATAACACTAAGGCCCAATTTTCCCAACGTCAAATAAAGAATATAATACAAAACGCCTAATTTGAAAACATCACCCATTTGTCAGCAATGTATATGTCATTTAAAAATCAGTCATTTAATACCATTTCCGTCGGAAAAGTCACATGTGATGTTGGTAAAATCGGCGGTAAGTACCAGTAAAACTTATAAATATTTTTAAATACCCCAGCTTTCTTGTAGCTTAATACGGAATACCTTCTTAATTCCAGTGCATTTTCAGCAAACAATGAGAACACAAATCGGCCACTATGCCTGAACGCAGTGACCCAGACGGACCGGGTTTTTATACCAATGTCAGACAAATAGTAACTTAAGATCCCGTATTTAATACAAGTATTTTTAGTAAATAAATAATTGAATATTGACGGCCAATAAAGTAGGTGATAAAGAAACCGGTAAATCATGAACACTCACTATTAATCTCTGAACAATCTCATACGCGCAGTAGGTAATGGTCATTTTTAAATTATTTATCGATACTAATATTTTAAAGCTGAAGAGTTTGTTTGCTTATTTGAACGCGCTTAGCTCAGGAACTATTGGACCGATTTGAAAAAACATCACGCTGCTACTAAAGGGCAGGGAGCAAACCCAACACGCGCAGGCGCTGTCGCGGGAGACGGTTAGTTTGAACATACAAACACGTTTTGGGTATATTCGATGCACGAAACATATTTATTGCTGTGTCTCCTCCCAGAAATCAAGTTTTGTTTCTTCCAATTTGGAGGCCTAAATTTTGCTATGGATCTCTACAGCATATTGCAACAAAAATATTAAAAGCTGCGTCTATTCAATCTGCCAGTCTATGCGTAGAGATAAGAAACGCTATTTGGATTAAAAATATTGCGGCCAGCAAACTCAAAGCGCTGAATATAAATTCCGAGCCTTTATTATTAAAATGGGGCGTTTTCATTTTCGTCAGTTCAGCGCCGGGTCAATTTTCAGCTTCGTAATTTTTCCACCACACATTTTAATTACTTCAAAAGATTATTTGAATGCGGCAAAATATAATGCAAGGATTCCTGTACTTTTAATTTACATACTGAGGTCTTTGATCAGATTTTGTGCTTACATTGTATGGTATATTAATGAATGAAAAATTCAATTAGTTTCATAACGCTTATTAACGAGATAGTAAGACGTATATTTAACATAAAAAGTTAGTTTAACTTTACCTACTTTTACACTTACTTAATCATTTCAAAACTCAAAACGTGCGGACGAAGTCGCGAAGGACTGCTAGTAAGATATATAAGAGTTTATTAGTTTGAGCGCGTATATGTCAAGAACTACTTAACTAGTCAACTAATAAAAGATCTCTTTGTGATAGAATAGTTTATTACCGGGTAAGGCATAGATAGGCTATAAAAATCACGATAAAACCTATAATATAGTAAATTGGGAGTTACCCCTGTGGAAAGTTTTCCGGGGATTTTGAAAGTGAGCTATCTTATAGATTTTACTAACAATTTGTTGGTTGCTTTGGTAAAGGAATAAGTTGAAAACGTTCGGACGTAGTAGCGAGTGTGCGCCGATCATATGCAAAAGCATAACCTTTCTCCCAATGAGGGTAATATTATAAGTAAAGTTAGCCTGTAACATCCTACCGCTGGGCAAAGGCCTTACCTCAACTATGAGGTAGTTTGAGCCATACTCTACCACGCGGGCTCAGTACGGGTTGATGGAGGGGTGTTTGCAAGGCAAGCGACTAACTCTGCTGTCAGATGTTATCAAGCCGCCCATAGGGCCTCTGACTAGGCTTAACGACTAATATCAACTGATATTAGCCGGGACCAACTGCTTAAAACGTGCCTTCCGAAGCACGGAGATGCTCGTTATGTACGTCACTTATATGGTCGAAATGGTCACCCATCCAAATACGACCACGCCGTAGGTTGCTTCACTTCGGTATCACTACCAAAGCGCTGCTACCACTGCGCTACGAGCACCTCGTATATCGTAATATTATAACGTAATAAATAATAACTGGTTACTTAAAGGGTCTTTATTATAAATATTTGCTAGTATTTACAGGTTTTACACTGTATATCAATAACAGTTCCTCTCCAAAACGACGTCAACACTCGTTTGTGACGCAGCAGAAATGATACGTCGATTCTGCGAATCGAATTAATCATTCGGACATATATGAGCTTGATTTTCATGAATGAGTTGGCATTCATTCACAGTTGATTTCTTTGTGCTCTTGCTCTCTTACATAAACGTTACATCAATTTTATGTACGAAATACACATTGACAGATGAAACCACGCAGTAAAGTTATCGTTTTTTTTATTATACTTTGTACCAGATTTTAGAATTAAATTTTTTTTGACAGTTTTATTTCCTTTGAAAGGCAGTTGATTCGAATCCCTACCTTTAATAATTTATATAGAACGTGAGACTTAAATAATAACTATTTCAAACAAAATAAACCATATGGCCCGTCAAAACGTAAGAAAAACTCTGAACGATATATTAAGACATTAATCTCTATCTTAATATTATTTTCGGAAACTATAATATACGCTTTTCTGATAATGACCTACGTGGTGTAGTGGTTAAGCACACTGGTTTCAAGGCGTCGCCACTCCGAGGTCCCGAGTTCGATTCCCGGTCGTGTCAATATAGAAATCAAAATTTGTGTCTGATTTCCATCACACAAGTGCATTAGCTACTTAATTTGGGATCAGAGCAATAAATGTGATTGGTGTCCAATTTTTTTTAAATGTCATTTAATTAATTACTAGTCTAGACGCGAAATGGAAAAGAAAACTTTAATTTCAGGAGATGCAAAAGCCTTTTCCTTTTTATAAAATAAATAAATAAAGCCTTTGCGTTTTTCACATCTACGTATTATTACTAAATAAAAATGAAAATCAGAAAACCCACTTTATCGCATTAGCCTGAGTGGAAAAATTGAATTGAGTATTTGTGTTATTTCCTTTCAGTCCGCGACGCGAAGCTGAGTGATCACCATTGTATTGTTCATCTTAACCAAAAACTTAGAGCACCAAATAAGTTTCGAACTGAAGCTCTTAATTTGTTATTTGAACCGCTTTTTCGAGACGTATTTTTAATTTATTAAGTAGAAGTATTACAAAAAAACTGGTTTGTTAAGTGCTCACTCGCAGGTCTGGCAATATTCCAAAGACACTGTACAGAATACCGAATAAGATAAAAATTAACGACGGCTGGATTTATAACACAACACAGCCATTTCTAAAAGTCATTTTCTTATTATTTGTTTCCGGAATTTTAATTCAAAGTGCTCGGTTGACACACAATTTTATTAACTGGTCAATTTTAAATATGGACTGCAAAAGCAGTATACTCATATTTTAACCAATACATTATAACCTTGACTTTGACTTGACTTGACTAAATTGGGCAAGAGTAAATAGAATATACCTTTTATGCAGTATTAGTTACAATACTGAATTATTAACTTCTTTTCCTTCTTTCACTCTTGTCAGTGAAGTAATCGACATTCTTTTCTCATGCGTGCTTTCATTTGAGTTCGGGTCGGACTGTGGGTCAAATTTAGCCTAATACCTTAGGCTAGCACTGCGGTGCCTATCTTATGCAGTAGACATATTAGACCTTTAACACACTGCGACTTTAAGCAGCGATGCAGCACGATATAACGCGCGTTAGCATCGATGCATTCGCAAAATGTCAACCCTTACACACTGCTCTACTTTTAGCATCGATGCAGTCACGATGCTAACGCGCGTTTGTATCGAAACAGTCGCGATGCAGAAGCTGAAAATTTTCAAATTATGTTGTGTTTTCTGGCGACTGCATCGATGCTAAATTAAATCTGTTAATTGCGTGAGTCCCGATGCTAAAGCACGTTTTCAAAATGCGCTATTGCATCGTGTAAGGGGCCTTAAGTTAGTTTTAACAAAAAAAAACACTGTCCAGACATCAACTGTTATTTAAAAAAAACATAATTATTAACTTAAAAAAATACTGAAAAATATTTACAAAGGCAACATTTAGGATAATCCCCTCGACCCCCACTCATACAAATGCAGCAATGTTTTTTGTATCATCCATCATTCCTATTGGTAATTACGTGACTCCACAGTTTTCTTTTTCTTGTTTTCTGAATTAAAAAGTTCCGCTGGTAAGACGTCCAGTAGTGTAATAGCGAAGTTTTATTATTTTTCTTGATAAGTATGTTTTAAATTTAAATGCTCGTATTTTTTTTTTATCAAACTTAACTTGTGATAAGGTGAGACATGACCACATGCAAATGAACGAGTAGGGTTCTTTCGAAGACTACTTTAAACGCGCCGAGTCACTGGGCTTTTTACTTGGTACGCGTGTTCCAATATAAAATTTACCTAAGTTTCTAAGAGCCAAACTAGCTAAACACTTAAGATACAGAAATCAGAAATGGAGACGACATTTAAATAACCTGGGTCCCTATTTTCAAATGACAGGCTTGTGTAATTTTCGTTCGAAAGATAATCAACGAAAATCACGCGAAATGTAGGCGTGAGTACTTACTAAATCAAGCTATCTTTTTTAAATCTCTTCTGTTTCCAACTGATTTTCATTCCAAAATTAGACTTTAATCAATGAATATCACACGCCATTTCAACGCGACTGATAAAAAATAGGTCTTCAGAACCGAAATTATCATTAACTAGCGGTCCCCCGCGACTTCGTTCGCGCGTTTTGAGTTTGCTCCCTCCCCTCCCGTCGCAGCGTCATGTTTAATATCCTAAACCCTTTCTCGATAAATAAGCTATCCAACACAGAAATTTTTTTTCAAATCGGTCCAGCAGTTCCTGAGATAAGCGCGTTCAAACAAACAAACTCTTCAGCTTTATAATATACTAGCGGTCCCCCGCGACTTCGTCCGCGCGTTTTGAGTTTGCTCCCTCCCCTCCCGTCGCAGCGTCATGTTTTATATTCTAAAGCCTTTCTCGATAAATAAGCTATCAACACAGAAATATTTTTTCAAATCGCGCCAGCAGTTCCTGAGATAAGCGCGTTCAAACAAACAAACTCTTCAGCTTTATAATATATTAGCGCAAGCGCACGTTGTACTTAAGCTGCGAACATTATTTTGGTGCGGAGTTATGTTAAAACTGTTATAGCTCCTAAGATATTTATTGAAATCAAATGATATAAAGGGCAACTTGGTTCTAAATGAAATGCTCGTGATGATGAATGTATTTATTTTGATAAGAATAAATACCTGTGTGTATAATACACCTCTAAAAATAATGCATTTTTTTTTTCAAATTTATGACCATAAAAAAGGCTGTAGTAAGTCAACCATAAAAGATAGACATATGCTGTCGCGGACTTTATTATAGAACTCTTAATGCTGAACAATCTTGTCATACATGATTTTTGTGTAACTTAAGCGGTTTCCGCAGCGTAGGCAGCGGAAGCTCTCAAAAGGAATATCTTTCTCCCGTTTTCGCAACATTTTTCATTGCTGCTGTGGTCTTATGAGTCGTATCTTTATGTTATATAGCTTAAAGCCTTCCTCGATTAATGGACTATCCAACGTAAAAATAATTTTTCAAATCGGGCCAGTAGTTTTTGAGATTAGCGCGTTCAAACAAACAAACAAACAAACTCTTCACCTTTATAATATTAGTATAGATACAAAGAACGATATCTGTATTAAGCGAGTCAAATTCGTTATACCAGGGGTGGTGACGCCACTAACACTGCAGTGTTAGCCAGCCAGTCGACCAAAGAGATTTGTATCCATTATTCATGTTGATACTGGTCGAGCTAGTAATATTTTCATTCCTCAGTGAAATACAATACTTGGGGAAATTTTTTGCTGTTCTAGGCCATGTGAAAAGTGCTAAGTGCATGCAGCGCGTCAAGGAGGAAAAAATAAACGCCATTAATCTTCGATGCATTCCTTCGCTCTGCATTATCGAATTAGTCTTCTAGAGCTACAGCCAGTGTATGATATAAGCGGTGGCGGAATTACGTGACCACGTTACTTTTTTTTAAAACTGTTTAATCGGCTGCAAAAAAGTTGTATTGAGCATTGTTTACTTTCGTTTTGATTACCATAGCAAACTGATGGAATCAAACCATTTACATTAGAGCTCAAATTAAAGTTAAATTTTCTTACCACAAAACCAGACAATTGGTGTGTTAACTTGCGCATATTTATTTATTTATTTTTATCATAAAAATGGCTCTTAAATTAGCACCGAATCTCTGATGACAACCAAGAATTCTGAACGTTTCTGGCGCGCCACTATGTTCAAACTTGGCTTGTAGCATGGAATCGCTAAATACTATGTATTAATGATGAAATTCTTTGAACATCTTGCGAGGCAACTCATACTCATTTTCATAGGAGACAGGGTGGTTTAAGATCGCTACAGGGTATGCCTAATCGATCTTTTTATCGATCCTTCCTCCATTACTCGATTACGAACAGCTGATTTAGGCGGCGATACTCATTCTGAGATCTTGATAACAGGCGGTTAAAGTGGAGGTCGGTCTTGTTACGAGTAATTGTGTCCGGTTGATTAATCAATTCATTTACGAAGAAACAAAGATCGTACAAAATTACTGCGGCCTAATTGTACCAATTTACTTTAAAGAAATAAAAACACTTTTTTTTTAGTGTGGCAGAATCATAAAGTTTCGACGTTTCTCGTAATAGGTGTATAAAAGTGTAATTGTTTTCGCAATAAAGAACCGTTAGTTGTCTTTGAATCTTGTCATCTTTTAACAATCATCACAATCGAATATCTACATAACTAAGTTCACTATACTTAGGCCCACTTGCGCATGATGATTTAACCCAGGATTACACTAATCCTGGATTAAATCATCATTATGTCTCGGTCTGTTTATTTGACGTTGACGTTTAAGGGCTAGTTTTTCCGAAAGCATAAAACACTGATTAAATCTTTTAGGTACAATGTCTTTTATTACTTTAATATACAGTATTTGCTTATCATACTAATAAAACTCCAAAAAAGAAATGGTCCATCCACCCCATATACAGGAACCAACTTTGTGTCGATACAAAAACAGCGATTCCGCCCCAAATATGACCCTCAAAATTGCAAATGTCTGATTCGTCATGTCATACGATTTCGACGACCCTTTGCATACGAAGTCAATGACGTGACATCACCCTCGCTGTAATTTCGATATTAATCACACAGTGCACAAATTGAGCGCTTGTTGCTGACCAAAACGGAATCACAAGATATTTGGTTTGATATTGACGTAAATTAGGGGGTCAATTTGAGGTTCCATTTGATAGAGGGTCTTAAACAATGTCTTGATTTTTGTTAGTGCAGTCGTTTTAACATTATCATTAGTAAATATATTTTACGACTTTTGCAATACTCTACAAGATACACCACCGCAGTCAACTTAAAAGGTTGCTTAAGTGTTAGATGAGTTGTGATGCAGACTGTACTTGAAAGCGACCTCAAATAAAAAAAGAGAAAAAATCAACAGCGTTTCAGACAATAAACTAAAAGTATGCTTAAGATAGCATCGCCAATAATAGGTTTCCCTTAAAATGATACTTTAATAATAAGTATTGACAACAGCACGTCTAAGTAAACACTGCAGTATCTTGTTTAGTTGTAATAAAGGCTAGTTTGCAACAAAAGTTGGTAACCTGATGTGCTGGCCACTGTACTGTGAGTGCTAAAAATATTTACTCAGAATTTAAATTATAAAACCCGTCATGACAATGACATGACAAATATATATGACAATTATAGTTTATACTAGTAAAATTAAGGAAAACTTCTATTGCATTGGAGTTATTGAATATCACCTAAAAATTACATTCATGAACTCCTTTTGAAATGAATTGTTTACTCCCAAAAAACACGAGGTGGGATTAACATTATTGCCTAGTGCAAAATATTTGCAGCTTCAACAGGTTCCGAGTATGTTTATAAATTGACGGCACGAAAAAGGAATCTGCCCATCAGATATTCAGGAGAAATAGCAAAAAACATTGTACAATTTTCATATAATTACTTCTATTTTATTTTTTATCACATACTTAACATACTCATCGTTGTTTAAATACTTTGTATGTTTTTCCTAAGTATCAGACTCTGTTTTTATTAAAATAAAATAAAAAGATTCCTTATTTTTTTATTATTTGTGATGCCTAAATGAAGTCCTTTATGATTACATATGAGTAATAATGAATAAAAATAATAATAATCAAACTTTTAAACTACTCTACCAAATGCTTTAGAATGTTTTTAACACTCACAGTGTCATATTTTATATTCATAAAGATGAATTAAGAATTAAGAAACACGCACGGTAAGCACGGTAGCTCAATTGGTAAGAGCGTTTGGCCCGGTTTGCCAAAAGGTTGCTGGTTCAAGTCCCGCCCGTGCGCAAATTTTTGGTTTCTTAATTCATCTTTATGAATATTCTACCAAACTTCATTTCAGACTGAAAATCGAAATACGTACTGAACTTGTTAAGGCAGGTCATAAAAACTACTACTACATAAACCGAAAGAAAATTAAATCCTAGAAAATGTGTATGTCATTCGTTTTAAATTGGCCAGCAAATTTCATAAGCCCTCCTAAAATAAAACTAAATCTTAATTTAATTTAAAGGAGCTAATACGGGTAGTTTATTGGCATCAAATTTTTTCTATCGGTTTTTACCAAAAATTAAAAAAAAAACACGAATAGAGATTTTAGCATATTATTAATTTTGATACTTCCGTATGCTATGCACTTTAAAAAGGAGTGAATTTGCCCTATTTTTATTACCTGGCTACATTTTTACTTTTTTAAATTAAGTAATTTATTATAAGCAAAACCAATTAAAGATAAGCCTACGTTTTAATCTTTAAATTAAAAGAGTGTAATAACTGGATTAACTGCTACAGCGGGATTACTCCATTAGTTAAGCTGAGTAATCTTCTGTTTGGGCTGAGAAACAATTTCTCTTTTGAAGGTTTTATACTTTCAAAATAATGTTTCGCCACTTAGAGCTAAATATAATATTTCAATTAAGATCGTTTAAAATGAAGTGCAGGATTTAAGAACTAAATATTGTTAATATTCGTTTATTATAAAAAACTAACGTTTTTTTCCGTACACCAAGATTACGAAAACGTCTTTACGACTATTTTTTGTTAAAGTTTCGTTTTAAGACAAATTCAGGTTTTTGGTTGCGCTAAGGACCTTTATTTGTTATTTTCATTTAGGCGTTTTAAGGCTTATTCTCATTATGGCAACAAAATCGCTAATGGACTACTTCCCATTGTGGCCACTTTTAATTTTGGCTTCTGATTAGGGCAACTTCTCACTTTGGCTACTTCTCATTAGGGCTATTGCCCGAAAATCACATGTCAGAGGGACAGCTGAAACTTACATGGCTGTCAGTGTCATATATGTCGTATACACAATACATATAACAATAAATAGTATAATATCTGTTCAACGTGAAGTAATATGGATTTATTGTATTTATGTAGGTTTATTTTAGTTGTATTTGTGTAAGTATATGAAGTATGTAGTTCATTATTTAATAATGTTAGTTTTTTTGTTCTTTTACGCCGCCTCTACTGTTATTGCCTCACCCGATGGTTGACTGCTAGAGATGCTTTAAAGCATAGTGTCCGCCATTTGTACTTCATTTTGTTTGTGCAATAAAGAGAATATAAATGAATAAATAAAATACACAGAATTGGAAAATTGAAACGATAAGATATGTATATAGGATTATAATTAGACAGATTGCGGGCTTAAACCTCGCTACAGCATTGATAAATCTATGTGGGACGCAAGTGACCGCTTGCTTGAGCGGTAAAGATTTGCCACCGTCAGGTTCCGCGCCGCTAACTCGCCGATATCGAGTTTCGATCAGAAACTGACCACCACAAGAGAACGACCCTTATTGTAGCAATGTTGTGTTGATCTAACTAAATTATCTGTTAATATTACAGTCGCTACTTAGCTTCATAAAGATGAAATAAGTAACCAAAAATTTGCGCGCGGGCGGGACTTGACCCAGCAACTTCTTGGCTAACCGAGCCAAACGCTCTACCAATTCTATAGATACGTTATTACGCGTGACGCTTTATGGCTACTTATACTCTGATTTTTAATTAGATAGACTAAAATGGCATTTGGTGGGTGGCCAGTTTTTCGTAATACAAAAATAGCGATGTTCCTAAATAATCGATGAATTCAATTTGTTCAATTGTTGTTTTTATGTGATTATAGAATATTTAAATATTTGTATTTTGAATTTGTGTTGTGCAGAAATACTATTGGTATGAATTTAAAAAGAAATGTTTTTAAATAAGCTACAAAAAATATAAAATTCATAAATAATAATTTTCTTACAAGTATCATCATTATCCATTATGAAGTATTTATAGAAAGTGGTGAAATGACAAAATAGGTTAAAATCATACATCATACATCAAATATTGCTGTATTATGTATTGCGGTAGAGAAAAGACAAAATGTTTACTTATTAGAACAACTGTTTTATGTATTACGTTTGTTTATAGCTCTTTGCAACGTTTTACATGTATAATTCATCCAAATAAATAAAAACTGATTACTGAAAACTCATATCACAAGTTCAATTAATCGCACACAATCGAATGGTCACAACACTATTGCTCTACACTGGCAACATTAAAAAAGCAAAAGTGCGATTGAAGCTGTCATTCTGGTATATCTTACTAAAAATCTGAGTATAACTGTTAATATAGCGTATGTGTATCGGTTGTCAATATAACAGCACTATCAGGAGGGCTTGCAGCCATATTTATGAATACTACTATCAATACTTACTTGAGTTATTCTCTCTTTATTTATTTACGGAGTATGTCAATCTCATCATAACATAATCTTATTTGTCTCAACAACCAAACAAAAACTACGGAATAATAAAAATCAAGTGACTGTCACTGGTGAATCACCGAAACGATGTTGCAGACATGTTTAGCAGCAGTTGATTTATGCGAGTTCATAAAATACATGAACGGGTAGAAATGCCTATACCAAACAAAAAAAAAACTTTGCGCCATTTGTGAGAATTCAAAGCCTTGTTCCGGTAACTACGGTTAGACAGATGCGCCACAAACGCGATAAGATAAGACAATCATACTTCAATTATTTGGACAAACTTAACAACAACGCTGATTCTTTTGACTGTGATGTGACCTTATCAGTTAAATTTTTAATGTATTTAAGCAAGAAAAATATGTATCAAAACAAACAACTATAAACATCGACCTTCTAACCTTTCCCCTTTCCTGTACAGATAACCGTAATAAAAATACGTCCGTCTATTACTTTAAGTCCACTTTTCGCCATACCAAATCACTGCCCGAATATGATTTTACACATTATTGGAAGATGCCGGACCCTTAATAAATGAATCTAATCCACTCTCGGCTAAAAACGGACATCAATTTACCCTTATCGACCTGCCCTGTTTATTATATAAAATGTTTATACAGGACGTCTTTGTGTGGTAATTGAAAAAACACTTCGTATATTGGATGAACTTTTTGCAGGCTCCGCCAATGGAAAATATCGCAACCTGAAAGCTTGTTGATTTAATTTCGTATTCTTATTCATTGGCTGCTCGGTAAGCAACAAACAGAAGATTGTCTTTGTAGATTGATTTCGAATATATTATCAGCCTATCTTTTGCTGAATATTTGCATGAAAAATTGCATCAGTGAAACAAGCCGGTTTTATCCCCTCTAATCAGATTCCTTACTAAATTGTCCCATATTTAGCCGACCACATGCAAGTACGAATAATTAATGTATTACTTTTTTTTAAAGGACGTCTACTTGACTGTCCTATTCGGTACTAATATAGGTGTAAAGTTGACAGTAAATCAAAATAACTTATATCCTTGAGTGTTTATTAAAGAAACCCTGTATATTCTAGGAGCCAAGCCACATATTATGACGCATTAATGAAATTCGTGAAGATATACCACCGTGCACAACGACGGGATATTATTACTTTCGTGAATATTTATTGACATTAACTTTATGCTTATGGGTTTGCCATAAATGTGTGTTTATGTAGGTAGGATATTTACATCATAAACATGGCCTTTTTACAAACTTTCTATTTTAGTTTACGTTAAATTAGATTATGGTCATTATATTTTTCAGATCTTGATTTTTTAAATAATTAAAGTTAAGATTACATGCGAAGCTGATGACCTAGATAACTTTTAAAATTAACAGGTTGCTGTTTAAAAAAACATATTTTATTAGTTGGAGAAATATAAATAAATAAATAATTTAAAAAAATAATGAAAGTGTCCTATTTCTATGATGTCTACAAAAACACAGTTGAACTATTATCATTTAAAATGAATCGAGATCATATAGTGCAGTAATTTTCAGTAAAAAAACAACATCCTGTATAGAAATGGTCGGCGAATATTTATTATCGTAAAGTTTACGGCTATGGTACCGCCGAGCACATAATTTTTATTTCCATCAATAACACACGGTCAAGTTTATGTCTTGGAGTAAATCTGATGGCAACGATTAATTACGTAGTGGTGTTTTTACTTCTTGATTATTTGAGCAAGTAGATGGACTGTGTGATTTTATTTTATTGTGTCTAATTTATTACTATCATCATCATCATTATCAGCCAAAGGACGTACGATGCTGAACAAAGTCCTCGCCAAAAGTTTTCTACAGTAAGCAGCAGCTTGCGGTCTGCATCTAGTGTGATCCTGCAATCCTTTCAAGGTCGTCAGTGAATCTTGGCTGACGCTTTAGGTGTTGGTGTTTTTAATTTGGAACTTTTCTCCCCAAACGGCCATCAATTCTCACTATGTGCCCTGCTCATTTTCATTGTACTCTTTAAAGATTAAATAAAAAAAAAACAAAATTTACGCACGGGCGTGACTTGAACCTTCAACTCTTCAACCGGACAGCACGGTAGCTCAATTGAAAAGAGCTCTGGCCCGGTTAGCCAGAAGTTGAAGTTTCGAGTCCCGACCGTGAGCAACTTTTGGTTTAGTTATTATTTATTTAATAACTAGCGAATCCAGCAAACTTTCTTTCGCCTTCGTCCCCTTCCCGTTTCGACTCGTACTTTAAATAATTATTATCTAACTCCGGACGGTGTGGAATCTGACAAAAGAAAAATCATGAAAATCCACACTTCTTCTTCTTAAACTTAAGAGCTTCGCTCTTTCCGGTGGAGTAATAGAAATTCTTTACTTTTGTTTGCCTATTTCATGACCTCCTGGTATGATATGACATTTACTTTAATTTAATGTCGAAATAACTTCTCCTAGGTCTTCCCTTTCCCCTCTTTCCTTCTCCATTTCTTTCCATTATATTTTTTAAGAACCTGTCATGTCGCATCAGGTTGCCTGTCATGTTGCCTCGTCTATTGTATCATTTTCAAGATATTTCTTTCTTTATATACAATATGTAACACTTTTTCATATGTTTTCTCCTCGTTCAACTGATTCTTTTCATACTCCTCCAACACCACATAATGATTCCAACCTTTTTCGGTCTCTTTGGTCAGTGTCCACGTTTCGCTTTCGTATAAGTCTATACTCCAGGTGTAAGTTTTCATAAGGTGTTTCCTGATTTTTTTGGAGATGTGATTTCAAAAAAAATATAGGTAATCCATCGCTCAATTTTTTTAAATCTTTCTTTTATATTAACATTCTCCTCATAATAACCAACACAACAAAAATAATAAGCGTATCACGCGTCAAGCCGTCATATTAATGTGAGATTCATTGTTGTAGTTAATATAAGGTTAAATCGTTTTAAGTGATACTATTTTAACAGTGTCTTTGTATACACTATAGAAACAGAGCACTGCGATTATTTTTTGGAAAACTAAGTTTTTAATATTCTCTTACAAAGAAAATATATTTTTTGAAAACAGCACGCTGTCAATTTTAAAGGTTATCTACGTCATCGGCTTTGCCTCTCTCATTTCAATGGCCAATCTTTCTTTTTCTCAATCCTTAACCTTATGAATAAAAAAACAATATCTGCAAAAAAATATTACCTTAGTCTCTAAATTTCTCTAAAACTAGCGTATAAAACCCCAAAGTGTTTTCTACAAAAAAATATTCATTCATCACACATTATTGTGCTGAATTGGCCCTTTAAATATTATTACTTAAAACGAGGTAACCTTATTATTTATGTTCTCTCATTCGTGAATTGTTTTAATACTAGTATCCCGAGGTCTTTGTAACCCTCTGTAATCATTTGACATGATATATTCCTAAAATTATTAATTTCTTTGCATAGTGTTTCACGAGTACCCGTGTCTGGCTATGTGATTGATTGGCGAGAGACGGCGCTAGCGACAAGATGTCCTATGATTGATATCGCCACTGACGGTACATACACAAACGTCCATTTTGGTGATGAACAAATATGTATGCGTTGTTAAAAAATAAGTAAATATAGTGCTTGTACTCTACAAGAACTAATCAGAAACGAGAAGATACGTCCCTACGAATCAGTAAGCTCAAGTGGCAGTGGGCAGGGCACATTCACCGAAAAGATGGACGGACGTACTTGTAAACATCACAGTATAAAACTGGAAGCAGACCGCTTACAACTGGTCGCTGTGAAAAGCCGTGGTCTTCCTTTGGCTGATAATGATGATGATGATGTAAGCTTGTTACGGGAAGAATCGCTAGAAAAACACAGACACTGTGAAATAGAAAATTACAATAACGAGAAATGCAACTGTAAAAGTTTGGGAAAGTAAGTACTTATACTTAGTTATGATATAATTAAAAAATATTTAACTTAAATTTTATTATTAAAGATATAAATAATATTATTAAAAATAAATATAAAACTCTATAGGGTCTTTTCGTCTTTTAAATATATTTTGTAGCAACAAATAGGAAAAAAACACGGCAATCAAAATAATGCATGAATATAGTTATGATGTCCGAAAAAAGAAGAATAGTATTAAATCAGTAATTATTATATTTATCGACAAATT
This sequence comes from Pyrausta purpuralis, assembly GCA_963924145.1. Taxonomy (NCBI): domain Eukaryota; kingdom Metazoa; phylum Arthropoda; class Insecta; order Lepidoptera; family Crambidae; genus Pyrausta; species Pyrausta purpuralis. Next base: position 4,490,753 of record OZ001648.1, on the reverse strand, counting down.
CTGTAAAAAATATATACATAACACCGATAAATTCGAATGTTATTCCACCAATAAATTTAAATTGTGTTTTTTTTCCTCTTAAGTGCCTACAGAGTATAATGGGGTCCTTTGAGAAACACTTTGAATCTCCGACGTATATGACTAATAATCTAAACGTTTCTGTAACCCAAAGAAACATTCCATGCCAGGGACGGCGCAAATGTCATCAGAACCTCGTCTGTGTTATATTGTGAGCTGTGATTGATGAGGTGTGACGTCACGACGCGTAGGCGGAGTGCACATGATCGATACGACTTGCAGGTTGATTACGTATCAAGCGATAGCATAAGAAATCCACAGAATAAAAAAAACATTAAGGCAGCAATTTCATCATTCTGAATGCACATTTTTCTAGGTGGTCAAACTCGGAAAATACCTTTTATCATGAAGGTCTTATTCTAAAGTAAACAGTACAGATTGTAGAGTACATCAAAGTGAAGACCAAACACTCACTGAGTTAAGTAGCCCAACAACAACAAAAAAAGTCAGTGCTCTAACAAACAGTAAATAAGCCATGACGTGTACTTCATCACTTTGAAGGTGTGTGTTTTCATAAGTTCAGTTTGCGTTGTTGGTAGGTGATAAGATCTAAGCGGTTGACTGGAAATACGCAAATATTACAACGCACAATACAAGGAGACAGCCGTAGGTCGCCCCAGAGTCGTTTGATGTTTGATTAGAGAAATACACCAAGAGTCTTGACTTCATTCCAATCGCATTGCGATAGCTTGCAAGTTTAGTAATACGTCTGCGAGTTAGAAATAAGACTTAATTAATAGTCATAGAAATAGTGATATGCCTTCAGGATTTGGCATCGATTAAAAGTAAAAAAGCCGAAATTAATGTGAAAGAGAGCAAAAGGTCGAAAACGAAGTGAGTCAAAAAGTCAAGTTTGTGGCAAATCAAAAAGGTCAGATATGACAGAGATATTTGGTGTATATCTACAGAGCCCTAGTCGCTTGTGTCTCTTAAGAGAAAGCAGCCTTTGAAATAAATAACTGTCCCTAGTGTAATTATCATTGTAAGAAAAAAATAACTCTTGTATATTATTTATCATACCAACCTATGCTACGCTAGTTTCCCTAGTGTAAATATATAAAGAGAAAAATCTAGTTAATTTGTGCTTGGTTAAAGTAAAAAAAAAAAATTTTAGTTAGCGCATAGAAAAGACATTAAGATATTCACCTTGTATCATATACAAAAATTACATACAAAAAGAAGGACGAAGAGAAGGAAAAGACCGGATTCGCGAATCGTATAATATAGTCTAATTTTAAGACTTGATTAACCCACTATAATTCAAGACAGAGGGCCTCAAATTCTAAAGATAGATACGCTATAGTAGGCAATTGCCTTTATAAATGAACAACAATTTGACATCACCCGATCGCCTCCTTGAGGTGTCCAAACGAAATTCCTTCTTCCACTTTCGGCCGTCAGTTTTTCGGCATCCCCTTTTTCAGCACCTGTGCTCTTTTATATTCGGCATCCATGGTCAAGTATTTTAATATATCTTAAAAAAATTGAATACACAAGAGAGTGACAGAGAGTGTCTGCGACACCTTATAATTTAGAAATACTTAGAGTATAAAAGTTTTGTTGCCAACCCCAACATGTAACTTTTTGTGTTTTGGTATAATTGTTATTATTTTTAATGTTCTTGTGTTGATATCTAACTATATGTAATACCGAATAATTATTTTATCAGACCCTACGACGTAATTAATTGCAGTCTTCCACAAGTTTATAGGACGTTAATGGTAGATTTATTTAATTGAAATAACCGTTATGTTCTCCCTTAATAACATACAAGTAGCTAAAAGCAGCTAGCTAGGAGTACAGAAGTTTATAAGAAACTTATGACGACATTATTGCAGGTTTTTTTTATTATTCGTCCTAAAAAACTGATATGTTAAAACACTACAAACTACCTGACCGCTCGTGCCGAAAGTAATATTAGACAAATGCCGAAAACGTAGTTGCCGAAAGTAGAACACATCATATCAGGATGCGAATGCCAGTGGCGTACACTGACAAATATCTGACCCAAGCAAAGGTCGCATATCGCAAACGATAGATCGTGGCTCATTGATTCGGGTATCCTGAGGAATTCGACCAATATCTGTGTTTATTTTGGAGGCAACTGAAATGTGGCTACTGTCTTACCGTATGTGAGTTATGGCGACTTGGAGGCATTGTTTTGCTTGACATAGTTTGAATTGAGCGTCCCTTTTGAGGGTGAGTTATTTAAAACAGAAACTCTGAGAAATGATATGAAGTTCAGCTTACCGTTCTGTCCGCACGTATCTTAAGACATATTTTCTTAGAAAACAAGAATAGGTAACATTTTATACATGTGTGTTTGTTTAAATAGTGAGAATGTAGAGAACTCAGGTCTATTTTTCGAAACCACATTGCCAATATTCAGGTACAGTTTCTGATTAAATAAATTCACCAACCATTTCCAAACCTACAGTTTTGACAGGAGTAGTACAATGATTTAGAATGTTTATAAAACTTACAGTGTCATATTTTATATTCATATAGATGATATAAGAAACCAAAATTGCGCACGGGCGGGACTCGAACCAGCAAATTTCTGGCCAACCGGGCCAAACGCTCTTCCAATTGAGCTACCTTGCCGTCGGTCCGACCGGGTGAAATTTTTGGTCTCTTATAAATACCGACGTCATAGCGCGTGACGTCTGCACTATCTACCCCAACTTTTTTACAACAGCAGTGGCCACGTAGTTATTAATTACAAAATAAATTTGACTTGGAAATTGATAACGCTTCGGTTTCCAATGGTTTAGAATGTGAATGAATGATTTGTACTACACCTAGTAGTACAAACCTGCAACAAAAAAGTTACTTGCTTATTTTTACACTAAGTTGAGTTTTGGAACGTAAGAATATTTTCACTTACGCTAAGTATGAACAGTTTTTCAAAATGCTAGTTAGCCTGCCCTGCCATTTAAATAATTTGATAGCGCTCTATGCATCTTTGTAATAAAATCTATACTAATAGTATACAGCTGAAAAGTTTGTTTGTTTGAAAGCGCTAATCTCAGGAACTACTAGACCGTTTTGAAAAAATATTTTTGTGTTGGATAGCTTTAAACATGACGCTGCAACAGGAGAGGAGGAAGAAAACTCAAAACGCGCTGATGAAGTCGCGGGGGCCTGCTATTCACGATATAAATGTGTTTGCCCATGAGATAGACACTACTAGGTAGTAGTTACCAATTACCAGTTGACCCATACCCATATATACATAGTAAGAACAGTTAAAAAGTAAAACTAGAAAATAATGTATTGCAAGAACAGTTTGTGAGATGAGCGCTAAAGACGTAGCTGCTCGTTATGAAGCCGTGTCAGTTGCACACACGGTTTAATCATCATAATTCAGCACTCCCACAGAATATATCAGCGTAACGTGTACTTGTATGTGGCTGTGCTTACAAAGGCTGCGCAAAGGTCTTTAGTTAGCAACGGGGCCAGATAACGGCACTAAATTGGCGGTATTAAGCAACAATAGCAGTTAATTTAATATTGTCCTATTTATTGCAGTTCGCGAGACTGCACTGGCTAGAGTAGGGTGGATTTGCTTTCGGGGTACGCAATATCATGAAAAAATACTTTTTAGTAAAGTGTAATTATGTAGTACAGTAAAAGAGTAATTATCGGTAAATACGACATTAACTTACGATAAAGACCCCTTGCAAACTGCGACCCATTAGCATCAATGCAGTCGCGTTTTCAAAATGCGTGACAGAATCGCGTCTCATGCAATAAACAGATTTGATTTGGCATCGATGCAGTCGTGCGTTAACATCGATGCAGAAACGCGACTGCGTCGATGCAAATGCGTGTTAGTATGGATGCAGTTGCTATTATATAGTACATAATTTGTCTAAGAAAGTTCAATCTTTTGCTGTGCATTTTGTAAATGATGACGTTGAGTGCTTAGTTCGTGTAGTGTTTCTGTATAAAAAATATAGGTCTTGTCAAAATCCAATATTTGGTCACAGTAACTCTGTGCGCTTTCACAGCGCTTTGCTTAAAGGTTTTACGCGATAACAATAAAGTTGTTTTGAACTTTTAAGTGCACGGTCGATTTGTTTCTAATATTAAGAAAAATTTTGTTCGAACAAAATTAAAATCTTAAGATGGTTCAATTTGTCAACTTGAAAATAACAAAAAATCAAGTTAATTTAAGTTCTATTTATCATGGTCATTTATTGAATTATACTTGTAAAATTTTATTCATAGTCTCAATCGTATCTTAATCGTACACCACAGGGTTATTACATAAATAATAATTATAATTGTATATATTTTTTTGATAGACTCAGAACAGTTATATTGATATTTGGTTCTGAAGTTAACGCAAATACTACTCACTGAAATAAAAAACTTCGTACGTACGTCCTTTGGCAGATAATGATGATTAAATACTCTGCTTGTATGTAACTTTAAAATCTATCTTGTCAAAATTTGCCATAGTAATGCGAACAAACATTTCGGTCTCTATTGCGGGCACGTTTGTTACATTTGCATCTGTGTTTGAGACGTGCAGTATTATCGTGCATTTCCAGACGTGCACTTACATACGGGACGTGTATTTCCCGCTGATTGTAAATTGATATTTTGCATAAGCTGCGTTGGGGTAAAATTGTATTATGCGACTAGTTTGTATGTTTATTATAGTAGAAATATGTTGAACATAAAGTTTCATTCAAAATTAGTTAGATCTCACAATGCTTAAATTATACTATGGTCAAGCTGTCTAGCATATCTGTATTTACATTTTTGGTTACCTCCATTTGCACAAACTCTTTACCTCAATTTCATCATAATTTCACATAAGTTCTTACTCAATATAATAGCAAGCTGCTTTTTTACACAAAAATATTTTCATCAACCCATACGATATCAAATAACGGGGTATTAGGACATTTCACACCGTAAAAGTTTTCGGACCGCGGTGTCTTCCGCCCAATTGCTGTTCCATAAATGGGTAATGGGCATCGCCAGTGACTTAGCTGTGCAAATCTCCTGAATCGATCCATTTCTTTGACCACTACGGTGCGAATAAACAACACATAGGCGATTTGCCCTGCGGTCAGAAAAGCTCGTGAAATAACGTGAAAATACAAAATCATTAGGTTCTTTAATGTCAATTTTAATATAAAATGCGAATTTTCAAGTCAATCAGTTAAATAAAGCACATTTGGGCTACACTACGGATCCAGAAACTCTGAAACTGAAACATTTTCAGCTCGGCTCTAACGAGTGATCGAAAGTAGACGTAATGGAGTGAGCTGAGCTTAACTCACGAACCGCTCGGCGCCATTAAAGTTTTTAGGGGTGCGTAAGTAGAGATAAAAACCATGGTTTTGATTTAATACAACAAATAAGGGAAGGATAAATATTTTAATTTAATTAGGTAATTATTATAAATATAAGTAAAACTTGTAATTTAAAACGATTCAAGAGACAAAAAGTTTCTTACAATCCGCAACGTTAACTTCAATCCTCGGGAACGAAATAAAACGCACGGACAAAGTTGCGAAGGGCCGCTTGTTCTTATAAACACTATAATATGATTCGTTTGACTACGCTGTGACAAACTCACGATTCGTCATATGTTACTCTTAAATCATTCTTACGAAGACACTAGGCAATCCTAGCACCATTCTCACAAAACTGTCACAAAACTACCTCGGTGGCGCAGCGGTAAGAGGGTCGCACTTTAAAGCGACGGCTGCGCCAGAGGTCCAGTGTTTGATCCCCGGGTTGGGCTAAAAAAATAAAGCTGGGTTTTTCTGTTCAGAAATTTTTAGGTTAGCCCGGAGTTTGTAAATTGGCGGTGTTTCACTCCCGTGCCACAGAAAGCACGTAAAGCCGTTGGTCCTGCGCCTGATCTGTCTCCGGTCATGTCAGATTGCTGTCCCATTGGGCTATGAGATTGAGAGGTACAGCGAGTGCACTTGTGTTTACGCACACATGTGTACTATAATAGGTCCCGCGCAGTCGGTTAGTCAATGCGACGAGCCACCGTAGTGGAAATCGACTAAGGGGACTATAATCTCACCGAGTAGGCACCTCAACCCTACTTGTACAGCATCAATACCTAATCGTCGCGATATTGCTAATACCGTGGAACTTTTGAATGGATCGCGTTGCCTTATAAACTATTCATGGGTTAGAGGCAATGCTTTTACCTAACTCGGTCGCTTTCGGATTGCTATAGTCAATGATGTCATCTGAGTATTGAAAGCTTTAAATAACTTTTTGGGTTTTCCTTTTTTCTAAATATATACTCAAAAACAACTCGGAAATGCTGATTCCCCGACAATGAAAGTGATAGAAAGAGTGCATATTACCCAGTGCACCTGAGAACTATAATATATCCCGCGCTTATGACTAATAAGCGTCAGTTGGGATTGACTGCCGTGGTCAAACATGGTAAGGAATAAGTTATTAAAATATTAAAATCGGTAAAGTTAACGCTAGCTTTTCTGGCAACTGACAATACTTTTCGCAGACAAAAACATACCCCTGTCTCTCCCTGTCGCATTGCAATGGTTGATGACGCTTAGGCGTAGGCGTAGCGCTAGTTAGCGCTTACTAGCATTGGCAGCACTACAACCTGCTTCATACTGTAAACGGTGTGTCAGCTATTTTACTTGCAAACACTTTAAGCGCGTATACTCTATCTGTTACACATACTGATTGCATTCAAAATTTGTTTGCTTATAGTTACGTAAAAACCCTGCGGAACCCCGCTTCGAATCCGCGTCGTATCTAGGACACATGCTTTTTCATGTATTGTTAAATAAATGAGCACTCCTAATGTTTGTTGAGTGGCTGTAACGGTGATTCTTTGGTTAAGTAATGTCATTAGCTTCTACTTTGATTTAGATGTCAGACCTTATTAGAAGACTTAACTCGAAATAACTTCTAGAAACATGGTATCACCAAGCAAAAATATTTTGACTCGAGTAGGTATAGAGTTTGTTCGTAGCCTACGACTAGCTTGGCTAACTAAGAAATCTGATATTTTTTATTTTCTTTGGATTTGACCAAATGAGAATAAATGTTTACTTTAGAATAAATCGCTAAGTATCCGAGAGTAAATAAATTTTCCATTTTACCATCTGCTACTCTAGAATATCGCGGTTTTACGCTAGTAACTTTTATACCTGCCGTGTTAAATGGAATAAAAGCTAACCCATGTAAAATGTAATCTACTTGCTTAAGACTTATTTCATTATATCAGAAAAAGTTGTCTATTCTAAACTTTTGACAGCTTCATTCTTTTTACGTTTTAATACGACAGATATTTTAATTTCACATCATACTGCTTTAGCGCAGCATCGAGTTTCGGAAAATAATATAGTTCAATCATTCGTTCTGATATGCGAGTTTTGTTACTTTAAGTACAATTTTAGGTTACAAAACGACTTTGAGTTACTCGAGTATAGACTCGAGTAATAAAATTACCCTTCACATAGTTACACGCGTGAAAGTCGATGTTTGGTCGAATCCACCCTTAGCAACACATAATATTCGACGAATCCAAAAAAATGATTGTCAATTATTTATTTATTTAAAACTTCATGCACAAAACATATAATTATACATATGACGGACTAAATGCCATAAGCATTCTCTACCATTCACCATAGGTATTTTATACTTATAAATGTGCATTACATGTAAGAAGTAAACATATATATGAAATCTGCTCAAAATTAAATAAATTTGCTTTTGCTCTTAGTAGAATTAGTCAGATTGTGTCACAGGAGGCTGCTATCACTGCATACAATGGTTATGTGAATTCATTTTTGCGTTATGGAGCTTTAATCTAGGCTAACTCTGCACACAAAGACAAGGCATTTGTATTCCAAAACAAATGTATTCGCGCCATATTTGGACTAAATCAGACTGACTCCTGTCGTCCCTACTTCAGAACATACAAATTACTAGCACTGCCTGGGCTTTATATTTTTGAATTTTGTCTGTTTGTCTGTCAGCACAAAAATTTGATTGACCAAAAATGACAAATTTCAAATCGCAATCTGCGCTCTGCTTAGTAGAATAAAAGTTTATTCTTACTGGACAAGTGTCAAACCAATAGTTAAATTAGCACTTGTGTCAAAAATACTTTTATTATGTGTATAATAATGTTTAATAAATTACCCGATGATTTTAAAAATACTTTATTTGTTTTCAAATCAAAACTGCTTTTATAGCGCGCAGGAATGCTTAGATTATAAGTGAAATAGAAAAAAAAACAGTACAAATGGGTATATGCCTGAAAGGGTAGGAGCAAGTGAAACTTTTGTAATTATATTTAAGATCGTTTTTTCGTAACCTTGTTTTCCATACACCATAAAGCTACTTACTAACTTACTCACTTACTTACTTTTTGACGATACAAATAATTCGCATTGAAAACTCCAACAAGATTAAATTATTACTTTTATTTAACGGCTCTTATTAAGATGTTATGTTAAGACAATGCTTCCTCAGCAAACCCTTAATTGAACACATCGTTGGCAATATGGGATTACGTGAAATAAAGTTCCGTCGTCTGGTATTTAATGAGAAGTTAATAAAGACCCTGCTGACACGGGGCCACTAGAATGGCTGGCGGCATTTGTGTGACCATAGCGGAAGGAACATTAACGTTAATGCTAAAGATTTAATTAGTATTAAAAACCTATCTAAGCTTTTCTCACGGGCATCTGTACTGAATAAGAAGTGTTAGAGGTTCATAATTTATTTTTATGGCTACCTAAAGATTTAACGTGCACAATATTTATCTCTTGTTTGGAAATATAATAACATTGTCTGTAGAATATGACACTATCATTTTATTTGTTTTGAAATAAAACTCATTGAAGGCTTTTTAAATGTTTGCGTACTTTTTTCACCTTGCACGATTGACTCTAGCTTTAGATGACAAGTGGTATGACATGAATGTATTCAAATTTATTTTTATTTATTTGCATTACATGTAAGTAGTATACAGATGTCATTTAAGACGAAAAACAACATTTTGACAACCTTAACATTTGGGCGACTTGAGCAGCGCAACTGTCGAGCGACCTTCAGGTCGCTCGACAGTTGCGCTGCTGATAACTTCATACATAAATGGCAAAAACGTTACGCGGCAGCGCCGCTGTTTTTTAATGTTCCGTAGCCAAATGACAAAAAACGGAACCCTTATAAATACGTCAAGTCTGACACGCACTTTACCGGTTTTTTATCTATGAATAAACGCTGCTACCGCGCTGCTGTCACTCTCATGTTAAGGCAACTTAAACATGCTACAATTTAGTGGCCCCACGAATATTACCTGCATACAGTTAAAATGACCGTAAAAGCATCTATGCCGCGTTACCAACGAATTAGGAAGTAACGATGTTATAACCGTTATCGTTATCCCAGATAACGGCCATAGACGAAGACGGGATTTCCGTTTAACGATGCATTCCAATTTCAAAATTAAACTCGGTTTTAAAAGCTTTGCTGATTGACTTGGAGAGGCGGTTGTAAAAAGAATTTCGCCAAATACTTTTCTTAAAATTGCTAGTTAGGTGGTTTTGCATCAAAACTTTCATTGAACTTACCTACATTATAGATTAAGTCAGATTCTTAAAGGTGCATAGTATAGCTTTAAATAGTGATATCTTACTACAAATGTGTGCAAACTAGCAATGAATATTTCCAACTATACTACTGCTACTCAAGATGGTCAATCAAGGGCAATCGACGTTTTTAATTCTATACTTGAAACCTTTATACAAACTGAGTAAATCGATACTTATTATTTTAGAAGTACAGTTTAAAAACATACAAAAACAAGAAACTAATTGTGGTGGTGACACTTATTTACTGAAAGCATATAACTTAGGTTACATTTTTTGAACAGGCAACTCTAGGTTTTATATCAAGTCATTAGGCTCCCTACGTAACCTACCAACATTAAAACCTGTAACGCTTTCATAGGAAAACGTTTTATGCATTATAGACTTACGCGTATAGTCCTACAATAGCCTACCACCTAACAATGCCTAGACATCAGTTTCCCTTTTAACACACAAAGGATCTCTATCATTTATGGTGGCAAGGATAAGTTTCTAAAAAGATTAAGTAAATACATAAACGATTCCGACAAATGGCACACAATACTTCTTGTTCCTCAACTTATGATAATATACCATAAGTATTCATCATTCATTTTTATTAGAAAAAAATACATATCGCTTACAAAACTGGGCTTTTCTGGGAGATGTACAAAAACAGTCCCTTGTGAGCTTACCTAATTCAAAATTATCTTCTATCCGTGTTTCTTTGTTTATAGAACGAACAAGTCTAATCGAATCTTCTTTTTCTTTCCATTTTAGTGTAAAATCAAAAGCGGGTGACCAGGGAAACATAAATCGGCTGAGTTAAACTGTCCCCGCGGGAGTACAAAACAGTGTTGCTATTGTACAAAATATCGATGTACGCACAACAGCACATTACATAGCATTACAGTTGGGATCCCTCTATTGCTTGGATTACAATATTTGACTATGGAAATTTGTATGGACTAGTCAGGAGGTCAACATATCAAAAGTCCCAGCCCATAGCCCTATAGCCGGGAGTAGGAGGGTTTGAAGGTAATGTTTTAAGATTTTTCGCATATATATGAGAAACTTTACCACCTAGTGACGTCACAAGACCTTCAACATAATGAAGACTGATAAGCCTATACTAAAATGATCTAATCCCCTTCTTTAATTATGGTTATAAATATTTAAAATTTTAAAAGTTACTTGGCCACAGAATGATGAGCATTGAAATAATTAAAGAGTTCTAATAATTAAATAATTTGTTCCAAGAATTCATTATGTACGCAAAAAAAATTAAGATGTTCATTTTATTTTAATGAAACTATTGTTACCTTTCGTTAAAGGAAACCGCGGGGGAAGCTTATGTTTAGCAGTAGACGTAGTTTGGCAAAAATGATGTGATGGTTATGAATACGAGGGTCAAACTGAAAGTTCTTAGAAAATCAAAAACTGATTACATTAGCCAGTTATTAGTTTTATTATATCTTTTCAAAATATTGTCCATTGACGTCAATACACCGCTGCATGCGATGGAACCACTGGGAAAAGCACTTTGCCCACTCGTCCTTAGGGGTCTCTTCATTGGCATCGCGATACGCAGCCACCGCTTCTTCAGCATTCATAAACCGCTTTCCTTTAAGTTTTTCTTTAATTTTTGGAAATAAATAAAAATCACAAGGCGCGAGGTCGGGGCTATACGGCGGGTGACCCAGTAATTCAACGTTTGATGTCGCCAAATAGTACATCGTTCGCTTGGCGGTGTGCGACGAGGCGTTGTCGTGGTGAAGGAGGATCCTACTGCGAGGTCGTTTCTCTCGAACTTTTTCCAAGACAAGTGGCAAACAATTGGTAGTGTACCATTCTGCAGAAACTGTTTTTTGATCCTCTAACACAATTGTTGCGAAATGACCTATCCTTCCAAAGAACGAGGCCACCATTTTTTTCCCGCACTTCGATCTCTCTTCACTTTAGTTGGCAACTCCTCGAAAGGAAACACCCACTGAGCAGATAGTCTTTTAGTTTCAGGATCATAACAGTAAATCCAGCTTTCGTCACCTGTTAGTATGTCGAACACAGCATTTGAGTCACCTCCGTTAAATCTTTCAATCATTTTACGGCACCAATCCACACGATGGAGTTTTTGAGCCTTAGTCAAATTATGAGGTATCCACCGGGCGCAAAGCTTCCTGACCGCTAAATGTTCGTGGAGGATTTTGTGCACTTGACGCATACAGATGCCTAAGCTTGTCCGAATCTGCTGATAGGTCACTCTTTTGTCAGTCTCTATCATACGCCGCACAACACAGATGTTATTTTCAGTCGTCGCCGTAGAAGGCCGTCCCTCACGTACATCATCAGTGAGATTAGTGCGACCACGTTTAAACTCATTAAACCAGTTGTAAACAGTCGCACGAGATGGGGCTTCATCGTGAAAGGCCAATCGTAGTCTATCATAACTTTCTTGTTGACTTAAATGACATCGAAAGTCATAAAAAATCATTGCACGAAAATTTTCTCGTGTTAAATTCATGTTGACGTGACACAGACAATTTTCCATTTGCCGCCAAATCGTAAAACAAATGACAAATGAATGAAATATATACTCAGTAATATTGGCAAAGAGTTCTATTTTCAAATTTTAGAATATTTTTTTTATTATATTGTTTATAAGTGGCCAGTTCTAAGAACTTTCAGTTTCACCCTCGTAGTTTACCTACATAATAAATAATTAATAAATACTGGACACCATTTACATACATTGCTCTGATCCCAAAATAAGTAGCCAATGCACTTGTGTTACGGAAATCAGATACAACGGTGGTACCACAACACCCAGATTCGAGACAATATAGAAAATTTTGATTTCTATATTGACCCGACCAGGAATCGAACCCGGGACCTCTGAGTGGGCGCCTTGAAAACAGCGGGCTTAGCCACTACACCACGGAGGTCGTCGATATACCTATATCTATCGCTTCTTTGACTATCGATAGTAACACAACACCGGTTGTTACAGCAAATAAAGTGTCGTTATTTAAAACAATCGGAGGTATTCCTCCGGCGCCGAGATATATTGCACCTTGTAATATGGAGTAATGGGCTAGGTGCTTAGATTTTTATTAGAACGCAAAAAAACTAGGGTAAAAAACACGAAGTAGATAGAAATAACGTATTCTTTTAATGTGAATTCCTAGATACATTTGAAAAAGCCAATTCAAAAAATTGACAATTTTAGTTTGTTTTCAACTGCTTTCAATCACAAAACGGATAATTTAGGCCGATGTTTATAGGTGCCAAACTGATCAATCTATTGATAAAAACCAATCGATCTATCAGCTTAGCACTTTTTTTCTGCTTATTATTTTTTAAAGTAGGTTAATTAGTACCTAAATTAGGTACTTCATTAATTCTACTTGAAACAAAAATTCATCACAAACAAATTATGTATCTACTTACTTCTTAAGAAAGTTTATGACGAATGAAAAACACGATGTGAGTATAAGTAGTCTTATGTATAAAATTTTTAGGCACACACGTTCGAATTTTACTTTTATAATATTTAATACCATTCATTACACGCTAATGTAAATTTCTGATGTAAGTTAAGTTTATTTAGACGACTGAAGTATTATGTGGGCTGAGGAACCTTGAGATTTGTTGATTAATGTAGCCATTTGCCTGTGGTTTGTGCAGGCTCTATAGTAAATAAGTTCAGTAAACCTGTTTTTACACAGTAGGATATTAGCAATGTTTAATAGTAAAACACTTTTATAGACTGAGAAAAAAAATGTACAACATACATTTTACAAATTCGATTAAAGGAAATGTAAAATTAACAAAGCTTTTGTGAATTTTCTAATGCCATTGGCCATGTCAGGTATGTGATAAATAGCCAGTTAAGGAATATGAGAAAAGACTAAATAACTTAAGCAGCTATGTGATGAAAGCAGTTGTATCAGCTATAAAACTGTAAGATATCGTTACAGAATTACCAGTAGGAAATACCGTATTCATTTTACTACATGTCTTGGTAGTAAAACGCGTAGGCCGTGAAATATCGCGGCATAATCTTGGTTTAGTCTGTATTATTACAGCAACGTAGCTCTCTGAATAGGAACACCAGTTGGGTGAAGGGTCTATAGATTACATAGAAATCTATGTATCTACTAAAATATAATTTGAATTGTCAAACACAAAAAGATAGACATCTTAAAGTTTACCTGGCCTAGTTGGCCTGGTTAAACGTGGACATGCCTGGATGTGGGCTATTTATAACTAATAATCACTTTGTAAATCAATAGGATTTATCAATAAGAAAATTAAAAAAAGTAAAAACCGACTTCAAAACCAAAATGCACTAAAAAGTCTTTAATAATTTAAATTTCTTTTTGGAGTCGGTGCTGCTGATGATGCTTGATGGTCAAAGTGATGGCACTGACTCCAAAAAGAAATTGTTTGCATAAAAGGGGTTCCTTTCCTTTAAATGGTCAAGAGATTATTTAAGACTTTTTAGTGCATTTGGGTTTTTAAGTCGGTTTTTATTTTTTTTTAAAGGTAATTTTATTTCTTCATTTTTAGAGATTACAGGAGAGGAGGGGGGCGGAGGGAATTGCACCTTATGAATCTGTGCTTTAAGAAGCTACAAACTATATACCTATCATAAGTTCTGTCGTTATAATTACTGAACTCTTAAGTGTGAAAGAGTTCCACCATCAGCTCAGCCACACAATATATTAACATTCAGACGTTACAACACGTCAACATTAAGATTTTAGTAAAAAAACACTATACGTGCCTTTAAAATTTGAGGGTTTTCCTCGATTACATCAAGATCCCATCATCAGATCCCCAATTGGCAACAATGGGACCAACTAGAAGGTATATACTCAAGGTGGGCGAAAAAATTTTTCGAATCGGTCGACAAAGGACTGAAATATGAGGTAACATAGATACAAAAAAAAACATACAGTCGAATTGATAACCTCCTCCTTATATGAAGTCGGTTAAAAAATAAGAATTCCACAACGAGCGATAGAAAGGGCTATGCTGGGTGTTTCTTTACGGGATTAAATCAGAAATGAGGAGATACGTAGAAGAATTAAGTTAACAGACATGGCGTTGAGAGCAAGTTGAGCTTAAGTGGCCTTGGGCAGGGTATATAGCGCGAAGAACTGATGGCCGTTGGGGCAGAAAAGTTCTAGATTGGAGATTCTTTGACCAAAGACGCAGCGTAATACGTCCACTGACAAGATATGACAGACGACCTTGTAAATATCGCTAGTAATCGGTCGCTGAGGAAAGCCGTGGGGGAGGGCTATGTTTAGCAGTGGACTCTCCTTGGTTGCCAATGATGATGATGATGACCAATAAGAAGCAGAAGCTGTGAAAGTCTTATTATTATTATCATTTTCATTTAAACTTTATAGCACTGTAAATTGTACAATTGGCGAACTTAATGCCTTATGGCATTCTCAACCAGTCAACCACTTGAGGATTAATATTATAAGACAAGCTAAATCTCGAGGAGTCACGTAATCGGTATCTCTTGAATATCAAATCCACTTTCGATGGTCGAAAGTCAACCTGATGGTCAGCCATATTCCAAAGGCTGAAGGACACCGATTACCCTAGGAACCTCTATGAAATTCTCCTAAATGACGTACAAGATCGGGAATTTCTTATCCATTTCTCAGTTACAGGACGATAAGCAGCAGTTGTGAATCTTAAACTTCATCATCAGGCAGATATCCTAACCATTGTACGTGCTTGTGAATATGCAGAAAACCACCAGTTGCAATGCGTCATTATAATGTCCGACAGTATATCAGGACTACCAAAATTCCAAAATGCAAACTTTCATAATCGCTTCGCCGTTATGGTACAAAAGCATATGCTAAGCGCCCGTACTACTGGGCGGATCGTAGACTTTGCGTGGATCAAGGCCTACGTCGGACTGTTTGGTAATGAAGTCGCAGACTCCGCAGCGAAGGCCGCGGCTAATATGCGTAAAGCCACGGACATTAAACAAATCCCAACTAGCTACATAAAGCTTCATAATTAGCAGCAATGCCAAGACGCTGCAGAAGATCGATGTGTATATATGGATCAAAGAACCTGCGTCCACACAAGGAGTTTACTACCAACTTTTAAACATTTGACCGACTATCTTTGTATAGACCTGTCATTGCCATTACCCAACTCTTGTCAAACCACGGGTACTATCGTGAGTACCTGAATCGCTTTCACATCATAGCTACAGACAAATGTCCATGTGGCGCTTCCACAATCCAAACCTGGGAGCATCTACTCACTTCATGTCCTCGTTTAACCTCTAAGCGCCTTAATCACGTCAATACCTGCAACAATCATAACATTAATCCTTTGAATCTCTCTAAAATTACATTCAAAGAGTCTTATATTATATCATTCAACAACTTAACTTAACCTATATAGTCAATAATCTTTAACTAATCAATAACACATAATCAATGAAAACCCCGAAATGAACACACCGTTGTGTTCGCGGAAGTAAACCGCTAGCTCCGCAAGCACGATATTCCCGTAGTCAAACAATTGAAAATAAAATGTTTAAGGAATGCAAAGATTTAAATCAGTGGCGGAATATTTAAAAGTACTGAGAAGGACCAAAATAAATTTGTTCTAAAATGCAATAACATAAACATACATAATAATATTACATAGATAAAAATTTATAAATAGGTATATAAGCAAGGGACTAATAAACATACATAGAATACATATATTTAATAAGAACGAAATTACATCTAGGGAATGAGATGATATTAATGACATCTATTAAGATATTGACTTAAGTTAAGTTATTAAATCTTAAGGGAGACTTGAACATATTTTTTTGTCGATGTCGATAAACGGAACAAGAACAAGTTGGATTCAATTAAATGATGATAAAGGATGTCATTGAATTAACTGTGGTAATATTTGTTGTTGATCAAAATACATTCAAGGAACTTCCAGGTCGTATCAAAAGAGGCACAACGTTCCCTGAACATCTTTATCCCTATCATTAACCCCAATGCTAATAACAATTGCCAATAGCTACTAATTATCCGGTTTCCATTAAACACACAGAGTAGGAGGCGACTCAAGACCAATAGTACCAAAACATCACACCAACTTCCTTGAACAGAATTTTATCAAAATAGCCATTAGCCTATTTTGATTAAAAGCGATAGCCTTTGTATATGTAATGTGTCGATCACACTTTACTCCGATGAGACAACTTCTACATGAACTTGTTAATTATTTTTCTCTAGAGTCTACCTAAACCAAGAATGTCAAAGAGAGTAATCAATGGAGCTCGCCCAAAAAAAACGCTTTTCATTTAAATCAAGTATTAAACTTGGGAAACTAAGAAAGCATGTTAGGAAAATACTGTTATTCTCATTGTAATGGAATTGTTTTGTTAATGCTCAAAAAAGTAATTTTAAAATACGAAAAACTTTTTTATACACGCTCCAACACCCGAGCGGTTGTAGGCAACCGCCTAACAATACAATATTTATTGTGTCTCGTTCACATACGCTTGAAGGATAAAATTATAACTAATAGCGGTTAAAGGGAAGTGTGACTACAGTTCATAAAGATGAAATAAGAAACCAAAAATTTGCGCACGGGCGGGACTTGAACCAGCAACCTTTTGGCAAACCGGGCCAAATGCTCTTACCAATTGAGCTACCGTGCTGTCAGTCCGACCCTGCGAAATTTGTGGTCTCTTATGAAAACGTCAATTGCGTGACGATTAGCGCCATCTAGCCGTCTGTTGTTCATCTTTATGAATATAAAATATGACACTGTAAGTGTTAAAAACATTCTAAAGCATGTGACTACAGTTGTATTTATAACGTCTAGAACGTACACATTCTTTCGAAGCGTGTTTGACTAGGAAGAAAATATCTGGCACATCATCTCAGAAAACATATAATATACATTTATCATGTGAATAATTCACAGTCATCATTTGATAACACAATCCTGTCACAGGCTGCCAGTATAATGGACAGAAAAAATGTGAGTCGCGAAGCCATGTCACATGATGACAAATGAGAGACCTGCCACGCGCGCGACACAAACGAATCACATGAACCTAGCACCAAACAAGAAATTATCTCATTTCAAACTGAACTTTATTGTGTTGAGATGAATACCAAAATTGGTTGGTAGATACCGGCATT
The DNA here is from genome assembly GCA_963924145.1 of Pyrausta purpuralis. NCBI lineage: Eukaryota > Metazoa > Arthropoda > Insecta > Lepidoptera > Crambidae > Pyrausta > Pyrausta purpuralis. The sequence goes on along the minus strand of OZ001648.1, from coordinate 4,472,869 downwards.
TTGAGGTAATTTAATGAACCGTTGAATGTGGAAAAAACAATTATGTCGCGACGCTCGGCATGACACGCAACATTAATATAATAAAGAAATATGCAACTTTCTTGAAAACAAATATGAACTCTGTCCTTGTTGTGTTCAAGAAACCAAGCAAAATTTAGTGAAATAAGCTCACGCTAGACCAAACGTCTAGCAACTCGTATTAACAACAAAGCTAATCACAACAAAAAACAAATTATTTCAACTCGTCAGATATCAATTCATTGTCAGGTCATATTTCGGAAAAAAACGAAAAAAAATAATTGAGCTATTCATACAACAAAATAACGTAAGTAGTTTGAGAACGAAGTATCAACATTTTTTACATTCAAAGCAAAAACAAGTAACATTTTACCCATTTAAAATACCATAAAAAATAGATTTTAAATCAGCTGGTGAGTGTATGAATAATTCAACCGACGCAGCGCGATCCCTGCCGCTTCTACTTTAATTGTAAATCTATGACACCGTGCACCGAAAACAACAAAGTGATTCTGAAATATGATATAGAAACGATACGAAAAAACTTAGCATCCACGTGAAACGACCAAGAGATCTGCTCCAAAAATACCATTTTAATACATGTAACATACAAGCACAGAGAAAATTATAATCATTTTCGGAAGAAAAAAAATACATTATAAAAGTTATCTCATTCTCTGTCATAGACTCAATTATCTTTAAAGAGATAAAAGATTGCGTATTTTGTTACCAGAACTAGCCCTTACGCTGGGAGCTTCACCATACTGATACCAAGAGAATAGGCAAAAAAAGAGATAATGTCAGCCAGTGTTAAGCAAAAACTTTTGTTAATTGCAAGAATTGTGGTACTCTAAATTAATTTAATTCAGAATTATAAATTTAAAAATCCCCGACATTCATATTTAAAGTTATTGTTACCTTACCTTGTTACTTTAATATCATTGAAGTAGGACGGTACCAAATTTCTGAAGAGCTGATGATTCTTAAACTGCCGACCGGGTCATGGAAACCTTACCATACACTGTCAATGTGATCGGAACATAATTTCAAATCGATCGGCCAGTTAAAGCTATCAAAGAGCTGATGATATTAAAATAGCTGATCAGATTTTCATTAAACATGGCAAAAAACTCGGAATAAAATTATGTATGCAAATAAAATATATATACGAAAATCGGTTTATTCGTTGGGCGCTACGATATCCACGGCAGATGCACAAATACGAATACAGACATGTTAAACATATAACACCTCGCTCTTTATTCGTCGGGAGGTTAAAAAAACAGTAGCGTAAAGTCTTAAAGTTCAATAATCTACTTAGTGTCAGTTTTACGGATAGAACTTCTCCGACCGAATAAGTATAAATCAAGCGATTTTAAAATGTAATTTACATAATAATTGCTGACAAATAGTTGACGTTTTCGAATTAGGCGTTTTGTATTGTATGCGACGAATATTCCTTAAATGACGTTGGTAAAATCGACTCTTAATGGACCAAAATTGAAATATCTTAGTCATTAGTTCTGCTAAAAAAAGTCTTGAGAGTAAAAGAAGTCGCTAAATATCGTGCCTCAAAACGCTGCATCAAACTCACTTTACAGTCTTTTCGGATCGATTGAACTATCCCGATATCGTCTCTTCCAAGAAACCTCCCACAAATACGGAAGACCATTATTTACAGCTGAATCATATTCATCTGCGGAATATTATTCGAACTAAATTAGTTTTAAGCTCGATAGCGGTGCAGTCCGGAATAATATTTTGAGTTATTACATTTCCAAATTATGTTTGCGTATTTCAGAACGCAGTCATGTAGCCTATTTGTTTGCAAAGAGCTTTGAGAGCTTGATAGAGAATTTTAATTGCCTTCTAATGAAAATTTCATAATTCAGATTTATTTTGATTAGGAACTTTCATTAATAAAATATATTGACGAACTCCGTGGTGTAGTGCTTAGACAGCACGCTGGGTTTCAAGGCGTCGTCATTCCGAGGTCCCGGGTTCGATTTCCGGTCGGGTCAATGTAGGAATCATATTTTTTCTATATTGCCTCGGGACTGAGTGTTGTGGTATCACCGTTGCGTATGATTTCCATAACACAACTGCATTGGCTACCTACTTTAGGATCAGAGAATGACTGCCCAATATTCGTTTAAGTATTATTATTTATTTATGTATATATCTTGTTATTGATGAAATTAGTAAATGAGAGGACCTTACAAAGTATTGATGGTAATAACGGAAATCTTACAAAAAAAATGAAACGTTTCACAAATCTGCAGCTACTTACTCGTTGAATTGGAGGAAACTGCAATTGTACAGATAAAAAATGTTTAAGATACAAAAATGGACATTCAATCTAACAACCAATATTTATATCTCCATTACATTGCATTTGTGTCCAATATTTTGAACCGGGCAGTCAGTTTAATTTATATTTCATGATAAAAACACGCGAGCAGATGGAGTGTCATCGGTGTTGCAGCCGATATTGACACAGACGGCACTCACTGCGCCCACAATATTGATACATTTCGATACATGTAGAGTACTTCAAACTGTTATTGAAGTACTAGATCCGATGCCGCTTATTTTGAAAACCGAACGCTGAGTACAAATAGAAATGTAAAGATTAGTTCACACTTAATAATGATGGGAGCGAAGTCAGCATAAAGTATTAAAAGAAAACAATGTAATGTTGTGCTTAAAAAGAAAATTAAGGTTTTTATTTTGCAGCAATCACATGACAAAGTTTTTTTTTTTGTACCTATCGATCCAAATACGGATAACGTTAAACACGCTTAATATAATTTTGTGCTTTAAAACAATCACAGCTTTTGCAAACACTAACGACAAGATTAAAAAGAAAAGAATTAAGATATTTTTCCGTACTAAAATCGCTATATTTTTTCTGTGTATATGTAAGAAAGACATTATGTGCATAAAAGTATCTTTGAAAACTGAAGTCCTAATAAGTTATTATTTATACATCCACCATTTACAAACAATCAAAGCTATTAAGTTTTTTTTAAATAGAAACGTTTGGATATCAAACCAAAAATTTCGATTCCAAACCTAATAATAAAGCTTTATTACTATTAGTAATAAGAGGCATATTGTGTGTCTCCCTCCACCGTGGACTCTACCTCTGCAATTGGCAGAAAATCTAGAGTCATGAAAAAAGGCACATATTTAATGTAAAGGTGTAATAAAAAAGGTCAACGACAGTTAAATAGTAATACCAACTTTATTGCGTACAAGGCTTTACAAAACTACACCGAGTATTGTTTGTTCATTAAACGAGCGGTCACAGGATGTGTTTGCCGTCCGCGGCGAGCGCGGGAAATGTTATGACTCCATTATAATTGACTCACAAAATACTCTAGTACGTACTGCAGTCCGAGTTTTTTCAACTTTGTGCACCTGGCCTTTTAGTTTTGTTGAATGTCCATATGAAAGATTGATTGCGAATATTCTCGTTATATAATTAAACTAGCGGTCCCCCGCGACTTCGTCCGCGCGTTTTGAGTTTGCTCTTTCCCCTCCCGTCGCAGCGTGATGTTTTATATCCTAAAGCCTTTCTCAATAAATAAGCTATCTAACACAGAAATATTTTTTCAAATTGATTCAGCAGTTCCTGATATAAAAGCGTTCAAACCAACAAACTCTTCAGCTTTATAATATAATTAGCGCAAGCGCACGTTGTACTTAAGCTGCGTATTTATTTTAATAAGAATAAATACCTGTGTAAATAATACACCTATAAAAATGATGCATTATTTTTTTACAAATTTATTAACATAAAAAGGTTGTAGTAAGTCAACCATAAAAGATAGACTTATGCTGTCGCGGACTTTATTATAGAACTCTTAATTCTGAACAATCTTGTCATACATGATTTTTGTGTAACTTTAGCGGTTTCCGCAGCGTACGCAGCGGAAGCTCTCAAAAGGAATATCTTTCTCCCGTTTTCGCAACATTTTTCATTGCTGCTGTGGTCGTGTGAGTCGTATCTTTATGTTATATAGCTTAAAGCCTTCCTCGATAAATGGACTATCTAACATAAAAATAATTTTTCAAATCGGGCCAGTAGTTTCTGAGATTAGCGCGTTCAAACAAACAAACAAACAAACAAACAAACTCTTCAGCTTTATAATATTAGTATAGATGCCAACTTGTTCTATTCTATTTGGTGGAATTTCGCAAGGAACACTTGTCATGCGGTTGCTAAATTTTGGCAATGTAAGCTGGTTAACTTTTATTTACCATGCGTAACGTTTGTTGTATACTGATTTAGTAAGTCTAAACTGCATTTTTCGAATGGATAGGTAAATAATTATTTCATGCAACTAAACCATGATGATGAGGAAGACAATTTTAAATTAAAAAAAAACTATGCTTGCAGCTTACCGCCCCTTTGCTACAGCGAGATCCGGTAAAAAGAGCTTTAACCGAGCTCACTTTTGCTTTTCGGCGCATAATCGTCTATAATAGCCTTACTCGTAAGAGCCTCAAGAGTTATTATATATTTGTATTTTATGAATTAAATTATAGGCGATAAGTTTAACTCGCGATTGAGTACTTAGGCCCAATTTTGCCAACTTCAAATAAGGAATTTTCATCAAATATAATACAAAATGCCTTATTCGAAAACGTCACCAGTCGGATGAATCTTGTCTGACGTCGACACAATCGACATTTTATCCTTTTTAGATTCATGTTCGATACGTTTACGTACCTAACAACTACGGATGAATACAGAAGCGTCTTTATTATCTTAAGGTTAAGTTAATTCTCTGACATTTTAATAGGTATATTAGTATTTTTTATCTAACTTTTACCATTTTATCATTCCTTGCCAACCATATTTTAGCGCAAATTCTTAATTTTTGTTGGAAAATAAGAATAATTTCTGGAAAATGTTCATTTTCTACGGTGTTTTATGATTATTGGATACTAAAGAAAACTTGGTGTAGTGCCAACTATAAAATTCATAATGATTCTCACAATACGCGCTGATTTTTGCTTTATATATGCGTACGTGCACATGGATTTAGTATTTGTTAATGTAATTATTACCATGAATTACTTATTCAGCAAAAAAAAATGCCAAAACCTACAGCTTTAAGAAACCTATCTGATTTCTTACATCTCTTAGGTTTTTTCTAAGTCAGATAAGAACATAAAATTGTTATCCCTTTCTGATAGGGGATAGAACTTCTATGGATAAGAAATATTCGTAGAATAAAATACAATACGCTTGATTTGAAACGTCACCTATTTGTTAGCTATCCTTCATGAAAGTGTCATTTTAAAATCAGTTGTCTAATACTTAGTTAGATAAGTCTTAGTAGACGTTTGTAAAATCAACCCTTATTAGTCAACTCAATTCTAAAGTCTTCTGAAAAAGTCGGGTTATACCTACCTACATAACATTTTTTTACACAACAGCGCTAAATAACCATCAGTTGTTTGCATAGCTCAGATAGGTAGTGTAGGTCATACTATGACACATCTCGGGACCCCTTAAAAAACACAAAATGAAAGGCGTTCGAAAGTTAACAAGTGTTATTTTCTTTTAACTCTAGGTCCAAATTAAGCCCATTGCTCCTGAGATAGATTCCATGATGGCGCGAGGTCACCCAGAAAAGGCATGTTCACTCTGAATTTAAATAAAGGATTTTATCTTTACGAGTATCCTCCTTTCGCTGTGCGCGTTTGTATAAGTAGCTTTTAAACTTATGTAAAATTAAACATTACACAGCGCCAACTAGTCTTGATATTATAAATTCCTCAACTAAAAAGCCTTTATCAAGTTACCACTACTTTATTTGGTTTTAAAGTTTCCACTGAAATTCACCGCAAGTTTCTACAACGTCTCTACCACGTATGCTTCAATCCGTCTATCGTCTTCTTCCTCACTCTATTTGGTATTTTATCGTGAGCGAAAAAGGCGGCTGGTGACAAAAATATGGTGATTTTTAGGGTTCCGTACCCGATGGCAAAAAACGGAACTCTTAAAGTTTCTTCAAGTCTGTCTGTCTTTCTGTCCGTCCGTATGTCACAGCCACTTTATTCTGAAACTATTAGTATGACACAGTTGAAACTTAGTAGGTAGATGTATCCTGTAAACTGATTTACAACTATCATACAAAAGCATCACTGTTGTTGAGCTTTTTTATTTAAAAGGCCCATAGTTAGAGATCTCGTTCCGGATTCCGGATCCGTATGTCATCACTGGGTACACACACTGGTCAAAGATTTTCGTCTTCAGACACTGAGACTTGAGATGAGAAGACACGCTTGCACAAGTTATTATTAACTGCAGTCCATTGCTAGAGATGAGAGTAAGCCCCCATTTCCGAATGGCGCCGCCCATATTTTATACACTCCGCACACCCGAGCCTCACTGATAGCGCACTATATTTGCTGCCTTGGAAATGTGTGTCGGTGGTGAGAAATAGAGAAAATCTCGCAACGGCTCACATCTGTATTGAATATTGACGATTTTTTACTTTGTACATTGAAAAACCGGCCAAGTGCGAGCCGGACTCGCGCACGAAGTTTTCCGTATCTGCTTCGAATGTTCTTGCTCCAATAATGTTCTGTAAAACATGATTTTAAGATTGCCTAAAGGTTTTGATTCCTAATATCTGAAATTATGAGACAAAACCCAATTCTTTTTTTTTTGATAGCGCTGACTTATTTTTTAGGGTTCCGTAGTCATTTTTTTTTTATACAACATACAAAAATACATACAATCCTCAATTTTCACCCTTCTACGATCAACCCTTATTTTTTAATAGCCATTTTAGTAATTTAAGGGCGAAACAAAATTCGCTGGGAATGCTTAACTTTTAAAATTACGGGACTCGGCGGGACGGGGCTGAGGCAGGACGGGGCTAGTGGCGAAACAAAGTTCGCTGGGTCTGCTAGTTATCTTTACAATTCTAACGTATCTTAGCTAGATGCTTCCAAAGTGGCAAAATGGGCGTCCCCCCCATCTAACTTCTAAACTAAGTGAGTGTAAATTATGAAAAAAATAGATAATGTAGATCTGAACAAATGTTTTCCACGAAAATAAGTTTGGGCGGGATCGAAAGAGATTTTGTTGAGATATAGCACATTTTCAACAACCGCAAACATAACTTTGTTCCTCATACGTAGCCACTATGTAAAACAAAGTTATATTTGCTGTCAACAAAATATTATGGTATTTTACTAAGTGAAAGTAAGTGGACGATCTAATTCAGTTAAGGTTGGCACGGAACCCTCAGTGCGCGAGTCCAACTAGCACTTGGCCGGTTTTTTTATTATTTTTTTACAGTTAAAACAGACAATGATCAAGATCAGTATTTGACTACTGTTTCAATTTCATATCTTAACGCGTTTTGATGGTAAACATTTTTAAGCAAAAAATTACATTAAAATTATTTTGATTTAAGTTTATGGACTACAACTCTGTAATTTGTTTATTTATCATAGCCGTAGTTTTCCTTCTGAATTTATCATATAAGCTAGTACTGTGAGTTTTACCACGTATCCATCCACAACTGTTTTATATTTTAGAAGACATATGCAACGATACCCCACACTATCTATGGGTTTGTCAAGAGAAAAGTAAAACATCTACAACTTACGTGTATGAGGAGTACCCTAAAAAAAATATTTTTCATTTTTTTACCTCTGTGGTGGGGAGATTAGAAAACATACCGATGCCAAATAATTTCCTAGCACCTCAGGTTTCTGCGCTGTACTGCGGACGAACAAACGGACATGACGAAACTATAAGAGTTATTTGGCGCGTATTGCGATGCAGTTTTGATAGCTAAGCGGCTCAGCTTTACTGCCAAATGAGCAATTCGTATTGCGATTTCGCATGATATTATTATAATTAAACATAAATATTAATATTCGTATCATTGTAGTGTTATTATAATATTATTATATTCATAATATTCGTTTACACTGAGTCGGGATTGAGCTGCCTGGAAATTGAAAGGCTAAAGTTGCATGTTTCACGCCCACCTTGTTGGACTACGGGACTCTAAAAAGGATCCATTTATCAGAAAATTACTGTTGTAGAACTTCAAATTTAGACGTACAAAAAGTTCGACGAAAGCGTATCTAAAAGTTAAATGGAAACATATTTTTACATCATAAAGTAACTGTGTATCTATCCATGCAGTTGTTTTTTTTATTTTTATAACCAGTAAATCAGAATAATCTAAAGACCAAAAGAGTTCCATAAAATTAGTTTCCTATTATCCCTAAAAATCTCCTGCATACAAACAAACTCCTTGAGTTACTTTGAGTTTTAAGAATTGTTCTAGATTGGAGATCCTTCGACCATAAACGTGGCGTAGGATGTCCTCCAGAATATAATATGGACAGACGACCTTGTTAAGATCGCAGGATCAAACTGGAAACAGACCGCTTGATCGGTCGCTGAGGAAGACCGTGGTGGTTCCCAGCAGTGGACGTCCTTTGGTTAGTAATGTTGATGCTAGCATAAATAAACCTTAAAGCCTATTGACACTAAAAAGCTATGAAATTACAGCTTTAGAAGCCTCTATAAAACTCCGCTCATGCCTTCAATAACGGTAAATGGTAAATAACGTGACGGTTAACATAAACGAGCACTATTATCAGACGCAGAAGACGGTTCTGTCACTACGAGCAGTGATCGCTACACTGCGGGAACGCATCTGGAGCAGGTAAATTAATAAAACCAAGAACCACGGTGCTCCGTGATGAATAGCGTCATCTAACACAGTGAGGCCATTAAACTAGTGGAAATTCTGTTGTGACCAATCCAAATAATTTACAGTCGAAATGTCAGTGACTAGTCAACGCACCGTTGTCATGCCATCGACGTGTCGTTGACTAGCAGTCATCGGTTTGAAGGCAGCCACAACCAATGTAAATTAATGCTCTTTGTCAGAGAGAGCTCTGAGGGTTCTTCAGTATTAATTTTGTTATTCAGGTGTAGGGGGTTGTAAACTAATATTTCGTATGGAATTTACAGTCGTGGAGTATTGTAGGTAATGGCACTAAGTATAACAATGGTGCGATAGTATTTTATTTTTCTTCTGTTCTTTTTTTATTCAGGCTATTGTACCTCCAAAATCGCATTATGTATGTAAGCTGTCTATCAGCTTCAACAAAAAAAAATGATTTGCAAACTTTTCCACGCTCGTTTTCTGGCCCCAACCGTCCCCAACAAGTCAGGTGAGACGAGATACGTAGTTCCGGATAGCGCGTACAATGCGCGATCACGTCGCTGATACGGCGCGTGCGCGTTGATTTAAGGCTGCACTTAGTAAGTTAGTTAGTTTGGCTGGGGTGTTTTCCGCACTTAGTCTCACGATCGGGCCGTTGTACGTATGTCCCTTTTTTGCAATTATCTGCTCCTTAGACAATATGCTATGGTTATATGGTATGCTTTTGGCCTAAGGGTGTTTTGTATCGTCGGTTTTGCGGACGGTTACCGGACGGACACCATGATGCGCAACACTACGCCAGCAAAATAGTGTTTCAATTGTTTTCATTTTATTAAATATTATTATATGTATGATAGTCTTTAAAGTATCTATTGTATGGACCTTTGTTGCCTGCAATAAGTGATTTTAAAACACACTACTTAATCAACGAATAATAGGCTAATTTCCACTAAGAACAAATAAACAATGTTGGTAATTTCGAGTGATCAATTATGGTTTTGAGATATCTTCACACGAATCAATTTAAGGTGTAAATACGGATTATTAATATTTTTAAATAATATTTTTAGTCCAAAAACACATTTGTTCACGTGACTGTAACCGCCTATCAGAGGATTTGACGTCCTCTGATAGGCGGCTTGTGCGATGGCGCGCTTTTCTTGCTGTCAAGATGACTTTTGAACTTAAGGCTTTCATACGTGAAACTAAAACCGAAACATTTTTTTTAATCTAACCTATGCGTGTGGCTATCTATGGATAGGAGGTTTTTAAAATGACATAGATGTTTGTAAAACCATTTTCTTTTAAAGTCTAACGTTTGATAGATACACTTCCAATGTGGTAAAATGGGCGTCCCCTCCCCTTCTAACATCTAAACCAAGCGAGTGTAAATTTTGAAAAGAATATGTTATGTAGATCCTAACAAATACTTTCAACGAAAATTGTTTTGAACGGGTTTGAACTAGTAGTTTTTGAGACAGAGAGCACATTTTCAACAACCGCAAACAAAACTTTGTTCTTCATACAAACACTATGAAAAACAAAGTTATGTTGGCTGTCAAATATTGTAGGCCTGCACCGATGCAAATGCGCATTTGTATCGATGCAGTCGCCAAAATACAAAACATAATTTGTCAATTTCCAGCTCCTGCATCGCGACTACATCGATGATAAAAGTAGCGTAGTGTGTACAGGTTGACAGTATGCGACTCCATCTATGCTGCATCGCTGCTAAAAGTGACAGTGTGTAAGAGGTCTAAATAATGAAGGTACTGGGCCTTACTGAAACCCTTGGATGAATTAACCACTGGATATGAAACGCAAGAGCTAATGTATGAAAACATCATTAGCCAATTTCTGCGGGGCGGGGGGAACTTGTCGTGTCAATTTTTGACATTTAGTGCATGAAAGTGTCGATATTTTTTTATCGATATGTGCGGAACGAATGAATGAACGAATCTTTTGTAAAAAGACATAATTTTGATCACTAAAACAATAAATTACATTATGGACATGTTTAATGCACAAACCATCGAATGAACAACTGAAACATAGAACGTTTATATGAACGGTCTGGCAAGTTACACTTACTAGAACTTCCTAAGACAATGTGAAACAGCCCGTAAGTATACATAGCCTAGCACCGTTAAAATCCTACTATGGGATAATTTAGCAGTAGATGAGCTTGCGTTTTAGTATGATACTAAAAATTTATAATAATAGTGTTTTGATATAATTGACGATTGGCTTAAGATTCTGATTCAATAATATCCTTTAAATAAATATCCTTTGGACATTCCCACACATCGCCATCTAGTCCCAAAGTAAGCTACTCAAAGCTTGGGTTATGGGTGCCAGACAACGGATATAATACTTAAATACTTTTTGTTTGTAAATACATACACGATATACATAGAAAACACCCAGGCCATTACAAAACAGACATGTTCATGCACACAAATGTTTGTATTGTGCGGGGATCGAACCCGCAACCCGCTGCTTAGTAGGCGATTTGTCGACCACTACACCAGACGGGTCGTCAATTTTATTTATTTTATTTATTTGATTCAATTATTTCTCAACTGGATGCGTTCACCGACTTCAAAACCAAAATGCACTAAAAAGTCTTAAATAAACACCATCACCAACTCCAACCATCACTCCGACCATCTCAAGCATCAGCTATCAGTGCACCGACCCCATAAAGTAATTGTTCGGCTAAAATGGATTCCTTCCCTCTAAAGGGTCAAGAGTTTATTTAAGATTTTTCAGTGCATTTTGGTTTTGAAGTCGGTTTTTACTTTTTTTATTAGTTAATTTTATTCATCGGACCGCAGAAGGCATTTAATATGACAAAGCCTAGATTGGGGCTAAGATATCTGCAAAAATATAAAAACTCTAAGAAAATAATAATGACATAGTTTTAAAATGACTTAATATTAAAATAGGTTTAAATTTCCTACGAACGAATTTGCAACTTAATTATGTGATGCGGAATAAAAAATTATCTTATCTTAAAAATATTTATTAGATTTATAGGATAACTTTCATTTTCAAATAACTAAAGATTTGTTAGGAAACATTTTTCACAGCGCCAAAGTAAAAAAGAAACAACTTGTTTTACCTGCCTTACCTTACTCCACTCAGCCCTACGACTTAAGTCTTGGGTTCGGGTTCCAGCCACTGAACAGAGAGTAGGTTAGATTACCTATCTAGGTACAAGAAGCTAACGGTATAAAAAACTTAACTAGACAATAATTTGGCTTAATGAGTTATCTACCAATAAACCACCAAAATTCGAATCTCCTTAAATCAGTTTATCAATATATATAATGTGGAACGAACTTCCAAAGGTCGGGTCCCAACTAAAGACCAAAAAAATATTAATGTCATTTGTATCTATTGACTTTTGTTATGTATAAGTTTTTTTAAAACGTGCTTATTTGAGTTCCTTTTACTAGACTGTTTCCTGATAAAAGCAATTCTTGTGTCCAAGTAAGTTTGTCCTACAGCATAAGTCAGCTCATCAAGATGATTTACGTCTTCATTTTCTATTCTGTGAAAATCTAATTCGGTAAAAAGGTGAAGTGACTTTAACCTCATACAAACTTGGGGCATTAGATAGATCGTAGAGAATTCTTTCTTTAGTTTCCTACCCTGGACACCTTTTTTTAACTCAGTTTCACTAGAGGTGCATATGGCTATAATATCTTTGGAAGGATATATTAATCTACCCTTGTCCTTTTGCCGAATCAGACTACACTGAGTTGAATCAGATAAAAGAGCTGTTACACACGTGTCACATTGAATTTTTTTAAATAATTTGTGGACTACAAATCCGGCAATATACTCTACAACCTTTTCACCGAATGGTGAAAGTGCTGGAGCCTCATCCAACAGGGTATCTCCACTCTCACTGGAAGAAGTTGAATCGGTATATCTTATTGTACACTCAGTGTCACTATTAAGACGCGCAGTGGTCTTATTAATTCTATCAACGGGTGAAGTAGATGTACAATTTAGAATTGTTAACTTTTCCAGCGGCATGCAATTGCCTGTATCAACGTCTATTAGCTCCAGGTGGACTAACATTTTTTTATAAATAGACTCAAAAAGTCGCACAGTGGGATTATCATTGCGTCCGCCATGACTTCTAACATTACTAAAAAAGATTTCTATGTGATCTTGCGATATTTTGTGAAGTGGAAGATACTTCATAATAGGTTCATTTTCGGCCTTAATAAGATCATTAAAAATCCCCTTTGCACTTTCGATACATATGCAAAACCCTAAAAATCCAGTAAAACGGTATGAATTCATTATGCCGTCTCCGTCATATTTGAGTGAAGTCAAAAATGTTTTAGCTTCGTCCAGCTTGGTGAAAACTTGGTCGTGGTTCTCCAAATTTAATGCACGTTTATTCCCATATTGATGTACTCGAGAGTCTAAAATGTCAAACAGGTCATTGATCAGTTCAATGAAATCAGCCGTAGGCTTTACGTTGTTAAAATTAGGTAAATGTAACTCGTTATTACAAAATCTAAGTGCCTCAGCGACACTTTGGCTAAAAAGTTGAGAAGCCAGGCGGACGTTCATAATTTTGGTTTTAAAATAGATATGGTTTGATCGTAATTTATTCGCCAAATGAAAAAGCTCATTTTCCTGTAGCCTGTGCAAGTCTTCTAAGAATTGCCACTTAATTTCCTGATTTTCTGAATTTTGGAACGAACCATATGCCTGAAATGCGTTTCTGACGTTTTTAAGCATGTGACATGGATCTAGAAAAAGATAGATTTTATTACCATTAACGGGATTAATGAAATAGGTTTTTAAATTTTTTGGATCCAGAACACAACCTAATTTTTTGGATGCACCCAAATTAACTCTTGGGCCATCGAAAGTGATTGATTTCATTTCTACTCCGGTTTCTTGTACTAAACTTATAGCCGTTAGGATTAGATTAGATTTTTGTTCAGCAGTAGCGCCATATGTAGCAAAGTATGCTATTGGAATTTTCCAAGAGGCGTTAATTGCTACAAGAAGAAATACTAAGACTTCTCGTGCAAGTCTATTGCCATCAGTTTCCACCATGAAGCCGTAATCCTCAAACCCAAAAGTTCTGCCAGTATTAGGAGGAGCTTCTTCTGACTCCATTACTTTCATTTCATCTATTATGAGAGCCCCATATATCTTATCGGCTCCAACTCTCTCCTTAATAGCCTTCAGCGCCTCACTTGTAAATCAGAGTTTGCCATCTATCGTACTGTACCACTTGTGTAGAGTTCGTATGGCTGGAAGGCAGGTCTTGAATTCTTTTCTTACGTATTTGTAAGCTCTCGGGGAATAAAAATGTAGTGTCAACGCAAACGTTCTAAGTTCAGGCGAGTATTGACTTTTTGGGACTTTCCCAGTGTCAACACTAGTTTTTAGTCTTGCTAACAAATCTTTTGTTTTTCCTCCAATTTTTTCAAGTAAAATTTTGTCTTCATCGGTTATTAAAGTTTTTTGTGTTAAGTTATCTAATATTTCCCCTAAACTAGCAATCTTTTTTGTTAAACGTCTTTTTTTATATTGTAGATGTTTTATTTTTTTATTCTTTTCATGTATCTGTTTTTTTAATCGAAGTTTTCGTGGTGAGTCATGGCCATAAGACGTGCACAGTTCCTAAAAAAAATAACAATTAGGTTGTGGTTTTCACTGTAAATATTATAACTATAGTAGGTAGAGATAATTTACATTCACTGGGGTGCTTGGCTTAGTATCTTCTTGTTGAGTTACTTCCATATTTTCTGGTATTGTTTCATGTTTTTTCTCAAAAGTCTGAAAAATATTTTACTTGTAATATTAATTTATTTTAATAATTATTTATATATGATGACAGTACACCATTTGTCTTGGTTTCGAAGTTAGGAATTTTCTTCCTTGTGTCACAAATCTGACATCGACTATGATGGGGGCTACATAAGTTAGGTATTTTGACTCGCGTCTATCGACGTTGTGTCGTCAGAGACACAACGTTCTAAAATTACAAATGTAAAGAGTTTGTTTGTTAGAACGCGCTTTTTTTAAAATACTGGGCCAATTTAAAAAAATCTTATACATGAATATGTATCAGGATAAGACGTACAGACTGCATAACATAACGCACACTGCAGGGGAATGAAGTAAATAAAAACAGTAAAAACCAACTTCAAAACCAAAATGCACTAAAATGCCTTAAATAAATTCTTGACTCTCTAAAGGAAAGGAATCCATTTTAGGCGAACAATTTATTTTTGGAGTCAGTGCCATTACTTTGACCATCTCAAGCATCAACTATCAGAGCAAAGAAGAAACTTTTAAGACTTCTTAAGTGCATTTTGGTTTTGAAGTCGTTTTTTTAATTTCTTAAAGTTGATTTTATTTCTTATTTTTTTGGGATTATAGCAGGGGAGGGGGTTACACCTTATACTCCGTTGTTTAAGAAGCTACAAATTACCTATCATAAGTTTAGTCATTAAAATCACTGAACTCCTAAGCGTTCAGGAGTTCCACCTTGAGCTCAGCTCCACACAAGGTTGACAATCAGATGAAACAACACGTCAACATTAAGATTCTATTAAAAAAGCACTATACGTGCCTTTAAAATTTGAGGGTTTCCCTCGTTTGCATTAAGATCCCATCGGCAACAATAGGACCAACTAGAAGGTATATCCTCTAGGTAAGCGATTTTTTTTTCCATTCGGTCTACAAATGACTGTGATATGAGGTAACACAGCCACAAAAAAACATACAGTCGAATTGATAACCTCCTCCTTTTTTGAAGTCGGCTAAAAACGTAGTCGCTGAGGAGCAGTAGAGAGTAATAAAACAACAGCAAACTTACAAAATTTGGCATATTCAATGTGGGTATAGCATCTTTGTGCAGTCGCTTATGGTTTTTCGCGTTGGCATTAAAACACGCTGGTGTAAAATGGATACCACAAATCCGGTGATGATTTGTGGGGACCCATTTTGCCTCCCTTCGGACGGCTTCGACCCACTTTATTTTTCTTAACGGATCAACAGGAAATCTGGAATTATATTATGAGGGTGTTTTGTCATATAATATGAAGTTTAAAATTTTAAAGCTAACTGTTGTATTTTTAAGATTACCTTAATCTACTCTAGAACGAAAAAAAATACAGATTTATAATCTTGTTTTAATAGTAATTATATTAAAAATTTGATAATAATACGTTCATCGATATGATTTATCGACAATTGTCAAGCATAATTAAAACTAAACTGACAAGGGAACGAATGATGAAAGTACGATAATCCTACCGTATGAAGTATACGTTATCTTGTTGATTTTGTAGTAACTGACCACTACTTTTTTAAATGGCAATGTTACTTTTCTCTTGGAAAACACATTTAACTATTTTCATGAAAAATTAACAGCTTAATTGTGATATAAAGTTACTTACGGATGAAAAGAAATATTTTTTGTTTTGCCGCTATAATTTTTGCACAAAAATACGGCACATTTACCCATTTTTTCTGACAATGTTTCTCGTTGACCTCTATCACCGTACTGACAAGACGTCACCTGTAAGTGAGGCCAAAAAGCCCGCTTCGTGGCTAAGGGGGCACAGCGAAATTGGCCGTCATTGCGCGTCCAGTGGTTTATTCGTCCAAGCTGAAACCACACAAGTGCTCGGTGACTTATGATGCTGCTGTAGGTACCAACTGACATGCATACTTTATAAATTTTCATCTTTTATTATTAATGTCTCATTTTAATACTCTCTGTCTCATGTTCATTATGTTAAAAAAAACAAAAAGGGGTTATTAAACAATTTCGTTAAATTGTTAGCTGAGAAAGTTAATAAGTATCTAACAACCTGTCTACATTAACTTGTTCGTTCAAAGTCAATCACAGACTTTAAATTTATTTCATAAAAGATCAAAGTCTCCTTTGCTTTAGAATGTTTTTAACACTCACAGTGTCATATTTTATATTCATAAAGATGAAATAAGAAACCAAAAATTTTTTTTGCGCACGGGCGGGACTTGAACAAAATCAAAATCAAAATCAAAATCAAAATTATTTATTTGTGATACACAGGTAGGTAATACAGATGTTTAAAAGTTAAGATGGACAGTGCTCTGTGATCTGCCACTTGGCGTACAAATGTCATAATCATTCCTAGTTTAAATTATTTTCTTTCCAGTATAAATTAAAATTATATTCATTAATTAATATTCATAGTCACAGTACATAATTAGATACTTTCATTAATATACAATATTATACAATACAATAGTCACAAATTAAATTAAATTAAATAATAAAGGCTAGGTAATATCAGGTGTGTGTGTGTGTCTGTGATATGTCTACAGATTAGTAAGAGTATGGATATGTCAATTATTTTTAGTGTCAAAAAATTCTTGAACCGAATAGAATACCCTTTCCGTCAGATATTCGAAAAGCATTTTCTTAAATATCAGAACATTATATTCTGCCCTAATCTTCTTTGGTAGAGAGTTATAAATTTTAGTTGACATGCCAAAGATACTGTTGCTATAGAGTTTTGTTTTGTGGATAATATTTTGTTTAGTTGTTATAAAATCACATCGTCTGGCGCTTGAAATACGTGGAAATAGGTCAGGGTTCCGTTTTACATAGAGTGCAGCTTCAAAAATGTAAAGTGATGGTATTGTCAGCAATTTATTTTCCTGAAAAAATGGCCGGCAGCTAACTCTTCTTCTTAGATTAAAAATGGCCCTAATGCACCTCTTTTGAGCTATTAATAGGCGACCAATGTTAACGGCATTTCCCCAAAAAATAATCCCGTATCTCAGCCTCGAGCCAACATAACCATGATATGCTTCAATCACTGCTGCTCGGTTCACTTTCTTGCTAAGCTGACGTAATGCGAATGAAAATTGGAGTATTTTGGCATTTAAAAATTCAATATGAGTTTGCCATTTCATATCATTGTCAATATGTAGTCCCAAAAATTTTACAGATTTTGATTCCTCTATTTGTACCCCTTGAAATGTCACTTTTGTTGATGCGTGTAATTGTCTTTGCCTAAATTTCATTAAATTTGTTTTGGATATGTTTAATTGTAAGTGATTTTGTTTCAACCAGTGTGCAACAGACTCCATGCTCGATATTATTTCATTTTCATTTTTACATACAATGGTACAGTCATCCGCATAGAGTATGATTTTATTAGTTGTTGCCTTTGGTAAATCATTTATATAAATAATAAATAGAAGCGGTCCAAGAACAGAGCCTTGTGGCACTCCTTGGATGATCGCTTTTTCAGAGGATAAGTAGGTCTTTTCAGTTTTAGTTTTAAATTGAATCTTACTGGTAAACGTTATTTGTGTCCGATCAGTGAGATAAGAAGTCAATAATCTTAGTGCCACTCCTCTTACACCATAGGATTCCAACTTATTTAAGAGTAAACTGTGATTCACATAGTCAAATGCTTTGGTCATATCAAGGTAAATAGCAAATACCGGTTCTTTTTTGTCCATTCTAAAGTAGATTTCGTCTAAGAATTCATATATTGCCGAAACTATACTTGTATTTCTACGAAAACCTTTTTGTGCATGAGTTAGTACATTCTCTTTTTCGAGAAAATCGTATAATCTTTTATGGATTACTTTCTCAAAAATTTTTGAGAATACAGGTACTAAAGCCACTGGTCGGTAGTTTTTCATATCATATTTGCTATCTTTTTTGTGAATAGGTTTCACGAGTGTAGTTTTTAGTTTTGATGGAAAAACACCTTCTTCTAGGCAAATATTAATGATGTGGCTGAGGACTGGAGCAATATAGTAAGCCACTTCTTTTATGGCCTTTGTAGAAATATCGTCTATACCGGTGCTATTAGTGTTTTTTAGATTTTTAATAATTGTAAGTACTTCCTCTTGGCTCGTAGGTTTTAAAAAGATTGATTTGTAGGAATTCATATTCAGATCACAATGTTGTCTTTGGTCATTATTGTCTAGAAGAGATGTCAAAGGTAGGTCAATATAAAAGTCATTAAATGCTTGTGCTATTAATTTAGGGTCTCTAATGTTCCTATTACCAATAGCTAGTCGACTTATACTTTCCTTCGGAAGATTTTGCTTATTTTGTTTTATGATATTCCATGTAGCTTTACCTTTATTTTCAGAGCTATGAATATAGTGATCGTTTTGCGCTTTTTGGGTAAGTTTAATGATTTTGTTAAAGTTCGCTGCATATTTCTGAAAGTTTGACTTATCCTTAGAGTTTTTTGATAGTCTATATTGCCATAACAGAGTACGTTTACGTTTACTGCATGTCTTAATTCCTTTTGAGATCCACTTTGGTTTTCGTTTCATCCAATTTTTTTTACGAATGAGAGGAAAACATAATTCATATATTAATTTAAAAATGTCAAGAAATTCTGAATAAGCAATGTCACCATTTTTTATGTCATAGATATTTCTAAAAGATAACTGTGATATGTAATTCTTAAATTTTAACAAATTTTCTAGACAGTAGTCGCGTTTTATACAGAACCAATAGTGGCACGGAATAGGTTTATTTACTGGACATTTCATTAACTGGGCTTTATGATCAGAGACTGCAAGTTCTAGTAGTTCTGTTTTAGCCTTAGGTACATTATGAATAATATTGTCTAAACATGTTCCACTGCTTGGTCGTGTAGCTTTCCTAACAGAAAATCTAAGGTCAAAATATGATATTATGTCCTGGAACTTGGTTGATTCCTGAGTCTTTTTCAAAATATTAATGTTGAAATCTCCGCAAATTATTAAATTATTCTTAGTATTCCTAGTCAGAAGGGTTAACATACCTTTTATATTCTGAAAAAATATATTAAAGTAGCGGTTTTTATTCTCATTTTTTGGAATTCTATAAATGCACACTATTATCAATTTAAAGTCAATTAACTCTATAGCACATGTCTCTAGAACATTACATACATTAAATTGTGACATTTCACTCAAAACTCTATACCTGATTCCGTTTCTTACTAAAATACAGGACCCACCATTTCTATTATCCCTCGCAAAATAAGCGCCTACCGAAAAATTTGCAATATTCAATAACTGTACATCAGATGATATCATATTATGTTCAGTACAGCACAATATATCTACTTCTTTGCCCATGTCTGAGATGTCATCCAGACACACCGTTAAAATATCAGATTTAGTTATAAGTCCATTTATATTTTGGTGCAATATGTGTATGAAGTTATTCACGAAAAAAATCCGCGCCTGTGTCATTAAACTGATCATTCATGGAATTCGCTGATTGAGTGCTGGCGTTAAGTAAGGTGTTGTCTTTTTCTGTTTGTGTAGGTGTACCGTGATTTGCCAATGTCATAGATTCTGTTTGGGTCGCTACATTATTCCTACATATTATTTTCTTTCTTTCTATGTACAGATTATAATTCCTATTGTAATACAGTCTCAAAACTTCTTGAAGAATATTACGACACACAGAAACAGTGTAATGTTTTTTTACAGGTATACAGTGAAAAAAATTCATATCTAAGAACACAGTGTTTTTAAATTGTTTACATATGTATCTTATTTCGTAGTTTAGTTTATTTTCATTCAGGTTTCTGTTGTAGGATGATTCGTAGATAATTATATTAGTGTTCTGGACTCTTGCAATCCAAGATGCAAGTGTATATCTTATGGAAAAAATATTGTGATCGTTTCTAAAACCTATTAATACAACATAATCATCAAAAGACAAATTACTTAATTTAGTTTGACACGTGGACAAAATATCAGAAAGGCTCGCTCCAGGCTTCCAAAAGCAGAAAACTTCATATTTTGTTCCAAGTAGTCCTTGCAATGTTTGTTGTACGTCTCTTCCTTGTTGATCCGCTAATATAATTACTTTGTGTTTTCTTTCTGTCTTCGTGTAATCTGTTTTTCCTTCTCCAGTACAAGTAGCAACTTCTATGGTAGATGTTTTTAGTGAACTATGATGTTTAAGGTTCCCTTTGTTATATATGTTTCTTTTATTTGTCTTCGTTTCAGAATTTGATTGCTTTTGTTGGCTTTTCTGTGTGGAGAAATTATAATTTAGATGCAGTTGATGGAAGGTTGATTTATTGGATTTATTTTCAGGCAATATATTTGTGCTACTCTCAGTTTTATTTGTCCTTATTTTTGCAGTCGGCGACGCGTTTGGGGTTGTACACAGCAAAGTCAACTGTTTAACTTTTGCTTGATATGCAGTTATTTGTTTTTGTAGCTTAGACTTTTCAGTTAATAAAGTCTCTACTTCATTATGGGCCGACGCCAGTTCTCTTTGTAGCTTGCTAATAGTATGTTTTAGGTCTTCTGTGTTTTCCAGGATAGAAGCATTTAGATCTGGGCAGCTTCTTTGCAATGTGCAGTTAGTATTTAATAATCGACAATCATGCTCATCAACGTCTGATAGCATACTGAAGGTATTATTGGTAGGAATATTAATTTCTACACTGTCATCTACACTTTCCTGGGTCAGAATGTCGCAGTCCGGTACTGATGTAGGATTGCTCTGCGTGGTATCAAGGGAAGGCACCGTTGAAGGTGGAGTATAAAATACGTTCTCTGCTGGGTTTGTGATCTCCACTGATGGGTTTGGTGTACTACTCAGTTTAGGTGAGGAATATTTCTTTCTTGTCGTAATGTTATTATTAGTTTCGGAATTAATCATTATTTGACATTTTTGTGATTTCTTTACACACATTTTACATTTTGTTTTTTTCCTTGTTTCAGCATCTTTAAGTCGATACAGTTTTTCTGAAATACCCATGCAGTCAAAGTCATAGTAATTCTTACATCCCGAACACATAACTGAGAATCCAACCTCTATTACTTTTTTACATTTGTGGCACGTATGTGGTATCTTATGATCTTTATTTGCACTATTTATTTTTGTTGCCGTTTTTTTTTAAGATATTCCTTTTTCTAAATATGTATCTCAATTTATTTTAAAATAAGTTAAAAGTCAAAAAATATAAAAACAAAAAGACGAATTTGAGCAGTGTAACTTAACGAGTTTTGACACCCAGACCTTGTGATTTTGAGACCGCAGCTACTCCCGCTCAGCCGTCGCGGCGATAGAATAACCGACGAAAGTTTGGTTCATTTGGCTCACTTGAAAGTTCGTAGCGAGTATTACATGACCATATATGGTAAATTATTTGAACACGAGCACACACTATGAGTCACCAACACTTTGCTTTGCGTATAGTATTTGTTTTGCACTTTATTTTCAGTTTTCTCACTAACGGAACTAAATTTTCAATAAATATTTTGTTCAGTCCGAATAGTTTTTAAAAACGATTAAATGAATATAGTTTTCATCTTAAAATTGCCACTTTTTACTGTTGTACACATAAAAGTTACGGAGCTACGGTTGGGTACGTCTACTCAGTTGCGCGCGTCGTACTCGAGTACCAGCAACCTTTTGGCAAACCGGGCCAAACGCTCTTACCAATTGAGCTACCGTGCTGTTAGTCCGACCCTGCGAAATTTGTGGTTTCTTATGAAAACGTCAATTGCGTGACGCTTAGCGCCATCTAGCCGTCTGTTTATGAAACAGATGGCCCAAGCAGTTATTCTTTACAGAATAAATTCAACTTGGAAATTGATGTCGCTTCGCTATCTAATGCTTTAGAATGTTTTTAACACTCACAGTGTCATATTTTATAATCATAAAGATGAAATAAGAAACCAAAAATTTTTTTGCGCACGGGCGGGACTTGAACCAGCAACCTTTTGGCAAACCGGGCCAAACGCTCTTACCAATTGAGCTACCGTGCTGTTAGTCCGACCCTGCGAAATTTGTGGTTTCTTATGAAAACGTCAATTGCGTGACGCTTAGCGCCATCTAGCCGTCTGTTTATGAAACAGATGGCCCAAGCAGTTATTCTTTACAGAATAAATTCAACTTGGAAATTGATGTCGCTTCGCTATCTAATGGTTAAGAATGTTTTTAACACTTACAGTGTCATATTTTATATTCATAAAGATGAAATAAGAAACCAAAAATTTGCGCACGGGCGGAACTTGAACCAGCAACCTTTTGGCAAACCGGGCCAAACGCTCTTACCAATTGAGCTACCGTGCTGTTAGTCCGACCCTGCGAAATTTGTGGTTTCTTATGAAAACGTCAATTGCGTGACGCTTAGCGCCATCTAGCCGTCTGTTTATGAAACAGATGGCCCAAGCAGTTATACTTTACAGAATAAATTCAACTTGGAAATTAATGTCGCTTCGCTATCTAATGCTTTAGAATGTTTTTAACACTCACAGTGTCATATTTTATATTCATAAAGATGAAATAAGAAACCAAAAATTTTGCGCACGGGCGGGACTTGAACCAGCAACCTTTTGGCAAACCGGGCCAAACGCTCTTACCAATTGAGCTACCGTGCTGTTAGTCCGACCCTGCGAAATTTGTGGTTTCTTATGAAAACGTCAATTGCGTGACGCTTAGCGCCATCTAGCCGTCTGTTTATGAAACAGATGGCCCAAGCAGTTATTCTTTACAGAATAAATTCAACTTGGAAATTGATGTCGCTTCGCTATCTAATGCTTTAGAATGTTTTTAACACTCACAGTGTCATATTTTATATTCATAAAGATGAGATAAGAAACCAAAAATTTGCGCACGGGCGGGACTTGAACCAGCAACCTTTTGGCAAACCGGGCCAAACGCTCTTACCAATTGAGCTACCGTGCTGTTAGTCCGACCCTGCGAAATTTGTGGTTTCTTATGAAAACGTCAATTGCGTGACGCTTAGCGCCATCTAGCCGTCTGTTTATGAAAAAAAAATTTCTTATTTCATCTTTATGAATATAAAATATGACACTGTGAGTGTTAAAAACATTCTAAAGCATTAGATAGCGAAGCGACATCAATTTCCAAGTTGAATTTATTCTGTAAAGAATAACTGCTTGGGCCATCTGTTTCATAAACAGACGGCTAGATGGCGCTAAGCGTCACGCAATTGACGTTTTCATAAGAAACCACAAATTTTGCAGGGTCGGACTAACAGCACGGTAGCTCAATTGGTAAGAGCGTTTGGCCCGGTTTGCCAAAAGGTTGCTGGTTCAAGTCCCGCCCGTGCGCAAATTTTTGGTTTCTTATTTCATCTTTATGAATATAAAATATGACACTGTGAGTGTTAAAAACATTCTAAAGCATTAGATAGCGAAGCGACATCAATTTCCAAGTTGAATTTATTCTGTAAAGAATAACTGCTTGGGCCATCTGTTTCATAAACAGACGGCTAGATGGCGCTAAGCGTCACGCAATTGACGTTTTCATAAGAAACCACAAATTTCGCAGGGTCGGACTAACAGCACGGTAGCTCAATTGGTAAGAGCGTTTGGCCCGGTTTGCCAAAAGGTTGCTGGTTCAAGTCCCGCCCGTGCGCAAAAAAATTTTTGGTTTCTTATTTCATCTTTATGAATATAAAATATGACACTGTGAGTGTTAAAAACATTCTAAAGCATTAGATAGCGAAGCGACATCAATTTCCAAGTTGAATTTATTCTGTAAAGAATAACTGCTTGGGCCATCTGTTTCATAAACAGACGGCTAGATGGCGCTAAGCGTCACGCAATTGACGTTTTCATAAGAAACCACAAATTTCGCAGGGTCGGACTAACAGCACGGCAGCTCAATTGGTAAGAGCGTTTGGCCCGGTTTGCCAAAAGGTTGCTGGTTCAAGTCCCGCCCGTGCGCAAATTTTCGGTTTCTTATTTCATCTTTATGAAAGTCTCCTTTGTTTTAACCTTCACTGTTACGTCTCAATTTGGTCGATTCGTTGTACTTTTTGTAATATCTAGAGCCTTACGTAATATGACAGGCAACAAGTGAACAGCAGAATTTTCTGCTATTAAATTAGCTGGAGGCGTTTTTCGTGTCGAAACAATTACCCACTTAAATTACGTAAATAAATTATAATATCGATATTCTGTCAAACAACATAAAGTTATTTCAAACAATAATTGATTAGTTTGAACGATATCTAAAGTAGTTAGAAAATATTGGCCATTGCTCTGATGCCAATGTAAGTAGGTAGCCGATGCACTTGTGTTAAGGAAATCAGACGCAACGGTGGTACCATAATACCCAGACCCGAGACAATAAAGAAAATTATGATTTCTACTTTGACCGACCGGGAAACCGGGAATCGAATCCACCTCAAAAATAAATCAATATATCCACATGTTTACCGCACGGACGAAATGTAAATAGAAATCGAGATTCAGAGAAATCAAAAACTATTTTTTCATCAACAAAAAAATTATATCGGTGTTTTTTTTGTATACAAACTGAGAATACAAACAGAATTGGCACCCAACTATTTTAATGACGTTAATGGAGCTTAAAAAACTATGGCTCTTTTTAGGAGGCCATTCTCAAGCCACCGTTAACAGCCTAAAACACCGTCAGCAGTCAATTAATTTACGATCCCGTACTAGGAGACAAGCCCCGTATATTTAGTACAGCTGCGAGGCAATAAAGATCTCTTTACGAACTCCCCAAATCCCGCAGGTTACGATTGCTTAGCGGGACACCGATAAATAAGTAGGGTATAAATTGGGTATAAAACGCTCTCAGGCTTTTGGGATCAGCGAGCGAAAATATGCGACGGAAGAAAATCGGGTTGGTTTCCTAATTGCTCTTAGCGAGGCTTGCTGATAGTTGAAACTGTAGGTATTCTGTTTTCATTTTACTTTAAGTAGATATTCTGTTTCCGTAACGCGAGACTCAACCACAGTTGTACGTCCTAATTTTTTTAGTTAGCGACCATTCGGAAATTGACACCTTCTTCGGGGACAGCCTCTTTTAATTTAAGTCAATTAAGTTTGCCCAGCAGACTATTAAAAAGTCATTCAAATTAATAATATACATTGTTTACTTTTTTCATTGTTTGTTAAAATAATCTTTACTAACAATTTCGTTTATTATTAACTATGTAATTTTACGAATTTTGTGTATACCTCCAATAGGTGAACATTATTATGCGAACATTTGGCAGTGCATGGTAACATGTTGGCACATCGTTTCGGGCGTTGTACTATAGGTGTAAAACTCACTCTGTTTAAGGCCTTCTGTCAAAGCTATTACACCAGCGGTCTATGGACCAGTTTCACGCAGAGGGCCTACAATGCTCTCAGAGTGCAGTATAATAACATCCTTAGGGCCCTGTTAAGGCTCCCGCGATGCTGTAGCGCTTCGGGTATGTTTGGAGCCTGTGTTTGACTTCCACACCATTATGTGAAAAAAGACTGCCGCTGTTGTGTTGCATACCCGCGGGAGCGTCAACAGGATCCTAAGTTGATCGATGGTAGAATGGATTCTGTATTCCTCAATAGGTTCATCGAGTTGCATGTTACTAAATGAGCAAATCGGTGAACCTATCTTATCTGGCCTTAATTAAAAAACCGGCCAAGTGCGAGTCGGACTCGCCCACAGAGGGTTCCGTGACAACTTTAACTGAATTACGGAATCCATTTACTTCTACTTAGTAAAATACCACAATATTTTGTTGACTACAAATATAACTTTGTTTTTCATAGTGTTTATATGAAGTACAAAGTTATGTTTGCGGTTGTTGAAAATGTGCTATATCTCAAAAACTATGCGTTCGATCCCGTCCGAACCTATTTTCGTTGAAAGTATTTATTAAGATCTACATCATATATTTTTTTCAAAATTTACACTTGCTTGGTTTAGAAATTAGATGGGGGGACGCCCATTTTACCACTTTGAAAGCGTCAAGCTATGAAACGTTAGACTTTAAAAGAAAATGGTTTTAGGAACCTCTATGTCAAAAGACCTATCCATAGACACCCCACACGCATAGGTTTGACAAAAAAAATAATTTTGGTTTTAGTTTCATGTATGAGAGCCCCCTCTTAACTGTCATTATTTTTTATTTTTTGTATGAGGATCGGTAAGCGGTTAACAAGTTACATCTTCATACCAAATTTCAATTGTGTAATGCTTATAGTTACAGAATAAAATGGCTGTGACCTACGGACGGACAGACAGACAGACAGACAGACAGACAGACTTGACGAAACTATAAGGGTTCCGTTTTTTGCCATTCGGCTACGGAACCCTAAAAAGATATTGTACTACTTACTAACATAGTATTTAAGTATTTGTTGTTACTAACCCATGTGGATACTGTTTGTCTGAAATAAAAGATTTTAATTTTGTTGTCTATGTGATGTCGTTGTATTAATACGTATAACGTTTGTTATGTATCGCTGCTGATGTACCTTTATCAATAAAAAAAAATACAATAGACCAAAAATTGTTTCGTTTATGTTCGCACAGAATTATTAATATTACTTAACTTCATAACATTTGTTGGAGACAGATATTTGTGTAAGACTGATAAAGAAAGGACATGGTTGCTTTTACTATGGGGCTTGGTACTAAAATCAAAATTCATCGAACTTGACGCTGCTAAGTAAAATTTGGTATAATAAAAAAATATGAATGCATTGATTGCTGTTTTAAAAATTAAAAGACCTCCGTTTTTCATTTATTAATTAAAAACAAAAAAAATATATTGGCTTTTAAATAGCAACATTATTAGCTCCCGCGATGATTATTTTTTTGTACAAAAAAAAAGAAATTCATTTGACACAGCATTAACCATCATTTTATTCCTGAATTTATGTAAAAAATACTAATGAAGTGTTTTTTTACAAAAAAACTAATATGACGTCCATATTGCCGAGCAATATGGACGTAGACCTTAGCCTTTTCAAAGACAAAAGAAAGGAAATCTGACATCTGTCATTGTCATTGTCAAGCAGAGGCAGCAGTAATATTCTCTGTATGTTTGAGCGAATAAATCGATGCCCTATTTAATATTTCCAAAAACAATTGTAGTAAATACGATTAAAACAGAGATCTTTTGATACCTACTACTTTTGCGTTTTTACAGCTATAAACGGCTCGTAACACGATTTTGACAAACGACAAACAAAAACTTTCGTTCGGAAACGCATACAACTTAATTAAAACCTTATTTTTCTATTAATTAAACGGAGATCTCCAAAAATCTAAAAGTTATGTAGTATGATAGTATTTAGTCTATATTGTAATGTTTTGTTTATATGATGTAAGTTGGTTTAACTTTTATTTTAGTACCAAAAAAACCATGTCCTTTAAAGTTAATAATTTGGTTCTGACTGAAGTTAACGCGAATACTACTCATTCAAAGTCAAAGTTAAAAATAATTTATTCAATTTAGGACACAAAATGCCACTTATGTAATGACGTCAATAATTAGTGTAATACTATCAATTAATTATAACCCGTATGGGGCTAGAACATGTTTCCTTATCTTTTGGGATTGAAATAAAAATACTTTGCAAAAATATTTCACGCACATTTATTTAAACAATACGCAAGTTTTATTTTTCAAATCTTTGTTTTTTGCCAATCGATAGTTTTGAAAAATAAAACTAGAATCACTTATATTATTAATTGAAGTTCCTATCCATGCAGAAAGAGCTCACTGTGTCTTTAGATCTTGCAGTATGTGATGTTGCTTGGGTCTTCGAAAGAATAGGATCCTATGCTGGTTGAACTTGATTAATGATACAAATCATATATCAAGGAAGGTGGCAATGAAAACTGAAATAAAAAATATGTATTTTTGACTCATAGGCAGAAATACTCAAACTTTTCTTCCTTGCATAAAAAAGTGCTAATAAATTGCACCTTCTTCTGCCCTTGACTCATTTTAACTTGTTTATACTCATCCCTGAAGAAGTACGGTTTGCTATTACCCTCATTTTCTTGTCACGCCAAATTAAACCTTGCTCAGTCGTATTAATAGTGAAAGATGGGCATGCTGGGCTTTCGGCTACTAAAATACTTCAACTCATTTTGAACCCTGTTCAATTGTGATAAGAGTGAGAGCTGTGAATACGAGGTATGCATTTGCGATTCCAAGCACGTGCACCGACGACATGAGAAGTAATGGCCCAAGGAAGGGGGTGACAAGAGTTGGTAAAATATATCGAGATGGTATCGATTGTCGATTAGTATCGATCAAAAGACAAATAATAAAAAAAAG
Organism: Pyrausta purpuralis; assembly: GCA_963924145.1. Classification (NCBI taxonomy): domain Eukaryota; kingdom Metazoa; phylum Arthropoda; class Insecta; order Lepidoptera; family Crambidae; genus Pyrausta; species Pyrausta purpuralis. The sequence goes on along the minus strand of OZ001648.1, from coordinate 4,444,026 downwards.
CCCTGTGGCACCCGGAGAGTGCCGCGGTAAAGCTATTGCATAACATTTTTTATCAACTTAAGCAATTAAAATTATTGATTTATTTTATTAAAACAACCAATGCCACCTAAAGCAGGTTACTGTACTAAAGAGACAAGCGTGATATTTAAAAAAAGTCATTAATAGTTCTGCTATTAATCGATAGATACATAAATAAATAAATATTTGACAACATCACACACATTGCTCCGATCCCAAGCTAAGAAGCTAAAGCACTTGTGTTATGGAAATCGGAAACAAAAAAAACCTTTCAGTTACAACGTAAAAAAGCCGTTCTCTCAAGCCAACAAGAAGAGGCAAAAAATCATGTGATTTCGGTTCCATCAACTTACCAACGTAATATGCGCGTCGTACGTGGGGGCACGGCAAGATCCACGCACCAAACAGGAGGCTAGATCGCTTTCTGTTTCCTCGTTCAGCCGTGCTTCTAATTTTAACTCGGCTACAAACTGAAATTAATTTTGAATCTGGGGTGTGGTTTTTAACAAAGCTAAACGTGGCGAATTTCTTTCACTTTTTTTTGGTTAGGTGTGGGTTACAGAGCGGGTCTACTTATTTGACAGATGTCAGATTGCTAGAGTGGGAACGCACGCCCAAGCGCAAGCGCATTTTGCGCATTTAGCGCTGCAAGCGCATTTTGCGCATTTAGCGTTTTGTTGTTGTTTTTTTTTCTTTTTTTCTTTTCAAGTGTGTGTTTACACCCAGTGCCTAACAGGGGTTCCCGCTGAAAATCAGTGTCGTGGCATGCTAACCATCTGCTGTCACGATATATACTGAGCCTTTTTGGCACACCTGGGCGCTTTGATTTTTTTTTTGTATTAATTTAATTTTAGTTGTTTTTAATATATATAATGTAATTTATTTATGTTTTTAATTTATATAATGTAATTTATTTATGTAATGTAATTTTATTTGTGTGTCAAATAAATAAAAATTCAATTCAAAATTCAAAACAACGGTGGTGCCACGTCGGTGGAATTGACGACCTCCGTGGTGTAGTGGCTAAGCTCGCAGAGTTTTAAGGTGTACCGTACCCTTTTAGTGAGGAGGTAACTAATGTAGATAAAAGAAAGAGTTGAGTACAAGGAAAACTTATTTAATACTATTTACACATTTAAACTTATCTAAATTACAGGGAGTAGGTTTATAATTGGCAACCGAAAAGATACGCGTCTTCAATTTATAATCAACGCCACTGTCCTGGTTTAATGAAGTCCGGTGACACCGCGATGACTGAGCACTCGTGGCGTTGGTAGTAGCAGTAAGGGGATTGATTTAGGCAGTATTAGTAATAGCCTGGCTTCCGCGGCGGTGTAGAATCCCAACCGGAAACCGGGACCCTGGAATTCCGGAAATTGGTCATTTTTAGTAAAGTCCAAATTCATATGTATGACTGCGACATCAGACCGGAAGCGGTGGTAAGCGGATCAAATGGAGTGATTATTGCAAGAAATAGTAATTAATGATGAGGCAGTCATACAACAATATTATCCTTAGACTAGAACTAAGCTAACCATTAAGCAACTAAGTCATTTTTGCTACCTTGATGACAAAATAGGAAAATAATTACAAATTTACTTTTTTTCATAAGAATTGTCTAAAGGTTGCAGGAATAATATCTTATAATTAAATTAAGATGAAAGAAGATAAATAAATAGGAAGACATGACAAAATAGTTTGAGCATTGGCGGCCATGAAGGTCATGCAATGACATGACCTTTGGACCTTTGTGTGCGTGGATGGTTGAAACAACTAATGTACATATTTTGGACCTAAGGAGCCACGCACATACACTACTGCTGGTAACACGCGTACTTAAGCACTACACATGCATGCACTAATCTAAAACCTAAGTTGGTACATACTACAAAGCACTAGGTAAGCACAAAAACTATATAATATAATCTTTTACAACACTCACCCGATATCGGGGGGACACTGAAGTTAGTTAAATTGGTAGAAGTATAAAAATCACAGTCTAAAGAATTCGTAGGCCGCCGTGAGTTGGCAGTTTTGATCGACCGCAGTACGTCCTCGCGTTAGGATAGCTCCGCTTGGACTACGCGACGTATGTTCCGAAGGCGACGTCACACATTCGGCCGAACCAGTTTCAACGCATAGTTCACTCATGTTTGCTCGCGTAGATATTTTTAAACTAGCAACTGCGCTCGAGTTTGCGTGTTATTATTTTTGTAATAATAATTTATTAAGATTTAGTTAGGTTATTGTAGATAATTAGTTTAATTTAATGTTAGGTTTAAGTTAATGTTAGTAAGTTTAGCTTTAATTTCTTATTTATTGAGTAAGGCGTGTAACGAACCGTTACATACCCCCCTTTTTAGGTGAGGATTTTACTTATAAAATCCACTAACCTACTGTATGGTAACTAAGTAAGCTTGAAGTCTTTTACATGCCAGGTTCCTAAATTACGCCCCGTCATGTCTTCAAGTTCGTATACAAGTTTTGATTTCTTTGAGACAATACGGCATTTTAAGAACTTGGGTGCCAACTTTTTAGAAAATTTATTGTCTTTGTTGCTTTGGTAGAATGTTCTTTTCCAAACGATATCACCTACATTAAATTCTACATTTTTACGGCGTAGGTTGTAACAAGTACTATTTCTAGAGTGAGCTTTGACTAACGATAATTGCACTTTGTCGAATATTTTGCTCAGAGCGCCAAAGTTTTCAGCATAGGCGTCCCGTGGTGTAAATATGATTTCGTTTTGTAAGTCTGAGTCGATATAGTGGGAACCGCAGCTTATAAGCTCGCGTCCAAATACTAAAAATGACGGTGTGAATCCCGTCACTTTATTTACCGCACTATTCAACGCAAACTGGATCTTGGGAATATTAGAGTCCCAAGCTCTGTGATCACCGTTCACAAAAGTGGAGACTGCGGTCATAATTGTCTTATTGTAGCGTTCAACAGTATTTATTTGTGGAGTGTACAATGGAGTGTAGAAAACGTTGGGAATATTGTAATACTCAAATAGTTTTTTTAGCGTAGCACTAGTAAACTGTCGTCCATTATCCATTAAGATGGTGCTAGGTACACCATGAATAAGAAACACCTTTTCTTCGATTAATTTTGAAATAATATCAGCTGTAGCGCATCGGATGGGAAAAAGGAGACAGTATTTCGAGAAACAACAAGTAACTACCAACAAGAAGGTATTTTGCTTCCTTGATACGGGCAGGGGTCCGACGAGATCTATGCTTAGCATTTGGATGGGTCTGCTGCAATCTTTCGGTCTCCCCATTAAACCTAGTGTAGAGTGATTAGGGTGTTTATGAGAGAGACAAGCATCGCAGTTAGAAACGAATTCAACTATGTCATCGTGCATACAAGGCCAAAAGTATTTTAAACTAATACGCTTGTGCGTTTTAAAAATACCAAAATGGCCGGAGGTAGGGTCTGAATGATTCTTTTTAATAATTTCTTGTCGGTACTCCGATGGCACTACTTCCTTCCACTCGAACTCTCTAATTAAAGGATTGATAGATTTCATATAAAGGAAAAGCCTCCCATTTTGAATTTTGTAGTTAGGAAAGGATGCATGTGATTCCAGACATCCCTCAAAAATGTTTAAAAACCAGGGGTCATTCGTCTTTTCAGCAAGCACGTCAGTAACGGTATCAACAATCGATATTGGAAGGGCCCGCGACAGACTATCAGGCACAACGTTCTCAGAACCCTTACGGTGTTTGATTTCGAAATTGAAAGCAGAAAGCCTCACTTCCCACCTGCCAATCTTCCAGTTGGATTATTTAAGTTGAGGAACCACTTTAGCGAGGAATGGTCGGTAATACTGTAAACTTTTGGCCATTCTCTAGATAGCAACGCCAGTGCTCTATAGCTGTTAACATTGCTAACGCTTCGCGTTCTGTGGTGCTGTAGTTGCGTTCCTGCTTTGAGAATGATTTGCTCATATATGCCACCACCTTTTCTGTGCCGTCGATAGTTTGAGTAAGAACCGCTCCCATACCGTAGTCACTAGCGTCAGTATGGACTTCAATTGGTTTATAATAATCGGGACAGGAGAGAATTGGTGTCGAAATGAGACATTCTTTTAATTTTAAAAAGGCGCTTTTTGCTTCATCGGACCAAACAAAAGGCGGGGCGTTTTTAGCTTGACTGGTTAGTTTATTTAAAGGGTTAGCTAACGTACTAAAGTTTGGAATGAATTTCCGGTAGTAAGACGCAGTACCTAGAAACCTTCGAACTTCCGTGCGGTTAGTTGGAGTTGGGTACTTGGCAATAGACTCCACCTTTTCAGGGTCCGCATGAAGTCCGCTGGAGTCAACTACATAACCCAAGTATTTTAACTGACTTCTGAAAAACATGCTTTTTCCAAAGTTTATTGTAAGGTTTGCCATTTTTAGCTTCTCAAGAACACGCATAAGTAGAGAAATGTGCTGTTCAAAGTTATTGGACACGATTATGACGTCATCAATGAATACGAACACTCTGTGTTCAAACTCTGGGCCATAAAACAATGCGTCGACTAGTCTTTGTTGAGTAGCCGGAGCATTCGTTAAGCCGAAGGCCATACACTTAAATTGGATTAATATTTGCCAAAAACTTTTGGAAAGATCGACACTTGACAGATACTTGGCATCACGTAAATTGTCAAGTATTTCTGCAATATAGGGTAGGCTATAAGCATCTTTTTTAGTGACCGCATTGAGTTTTCGGCTATCGAGACAAAATCGCAGCTCACCGTTCTTTTTCGGCGTTAAGAGTGCTGGCGATGACCACGGGCTTTCGCACGGCTCAACTTCCTTGAGCATTTCGTCTAATTGCTCATTTATGATGCGCTGCTTCTCTGGTGACATCCTGTAGTACCTTTGACGAATGGGGGCAGCATCCCCAGTATCAATTGAATGTGTAATCAGAGAAGTGCGCCCTAAGCCACGTTCTTCGTAAGAGATGGCACGGATTAATTCTTTTACGTGGTCGGCAGTGTTTTTTTGTGTTTGTGATAGGTGTTCGTAGGAACATATATTATGTGTAGAGGTTTCGAGTTCAGATGTGTATGGTTTATCGAAATCTTGGTAATAGATGATGCTATCCAGGTGTTTGGGAAAAAGACCAAATACACGCCAAAAATCCATTCCTAATATGAGCGAATGTTTAATATTAGGAACTACGTATATTTTAAGCATATGTGTTTGATTACAAAAGGTTACTGGAAGGAGTAGGATTCCTTTTGAGTCTAATTTTTCCCCACCAGCAGCTATAAACTGAATATTATCAGTTTTATGTAGTTCAAAGCCCGCTTGTAACAAAAATTCATGACCACCATTACCCAAAATTGTAGTCGATGACCCAGTGTCAAGTAGGCCAATTATAGGTTTGTTATTAATTGTCACAGACACATAAGGTCTGGAAACGTTTGTGTGATTATCGTGGATTGAAGAGACAGCGTTGTAGGTGGCAAATGAAGCGACGAAATTCAACCACTGTTGCCAGTCTGACATGTTAAAATTTGCATGGGAGTAAGTGCATCGGAAAACACTATCTTTACAATCCACTCCATTTAGTTTTTTTGATCTTCGTCATTAATAGGGTTACATTTAGGACATTCCGGATAGCGGTAGTCCTTCTCACCACATTTGAAACAAATTATGATACGATCTTCTTTACACGTACCAAGAGAATGATCGTCAGAGCGGCATCTAGGACAGTAAAGTGCCTTAGAGGTACCAGCATTTACGAAATTGACTGTTTCGTTTTTATTTTGTTTAGAATTCATAGTTTGTTTCTGTGCATTTGATAAGATTGGATTAGGTTTATTAGCATTTAAGTTAGAATAATTTGGTTTTTGTTTATGCTCCTCGTTTTTTGTGTCTTTTTTGTTATAATAAGTGTTAGTATAATGATTGTGTTTGTAAGCAAACTCGGGAGCGATTGTGCTGTTAGTTGCTCTTGGTGGCTCTTGAAAATGAGAAAACCTAGATTGGATATTTTCATAGTTCCTACATGTTGCCACAAGATCATCGATACTCGTAATATTGTGAGTAGCTGCTAGTGTACTTGCGTAACATGGACGAATATTATGTAACAAACTTTCTAATTTTTCGTCTTCTGAAAATGGTTTATTTAAGCGAGAAAATAATCCATGCATTATCGAAATATAGATTGTGATATTTTCTGATTCACCTTGAGTTCGAGATCTAATTTCAGCGGCGAGCCTATAGTCGTAGTCACTGCTACTGAAATCTTGTTTAAGTAGTTTAGCTAGATCATGCCATGAATTTATTTTACTTTTATTGTAGCGATACCAATGTAATGCATCTCCAGAAAAGATTTCGTAAGCCAACGAGAGTACTTTATCGAAAGATATACCCCGTGCCTCGACGAATTCTTCAACTTTTAGAATGAATGAGTGAACGCACGTTTTACCAGAATATCTTAGCTTGATAATATCCGCTGATAGACTTCGTTCGCTACATGAGACAGATATGGTAGTAGGTTCCGTATCCGTAACAGCAGAAGGTGTAGACGTAGGTTGTGCTTGAGAGCTTAGAGGTCTCAAGGAAATGAGTTCTTTGTAATATGCATTAAAATTAGTGGCACAGACTTTATAGATATCTGCCACTTCTGGTGTGTTAGTAATTCTATTAAACCTGTGATAAATGTGGTGTAATAGAGCTTCAGTCCTTGTAAAGGCATTTTTATCAAATTTTAATTTTAGGCTAGAAAGAAGTGTGTGTGCTTTCAGGAGTGATTCTTTGACAGACTTAAGGTCATCACATGGCTCCAAATGTGATTCGGTTATATCCTCAGTAGCATTGAGTTGTGACAATTTAGTTATCTGCTTGCGTAATTCTACGACCGAGTCTCCTGAACCACCACGCAGTTCAACTTCATACTCTAATTCAGCTTTTTGCAACGACAAAAACTTAATAGGATACGACATTGTGTCGATATCTAGGTGTGTGTTGTAAAAGAAAACTAAAACTAAATAATTACAACAATGACAGTGTGAAAGCACATAAAATAAGCATAATCAGCCTTAAAGTAAGTTTTACAGCCAACACCAATAAAAACCATCAATTGCTAAATAAAAACGGTAACGTTTCGGTTGCAATTATACCCGTTGTAAGGCGCCAATGTACCGTACCCTTTTAGTGAGGAGGTAACTAATGTAGATAAAAGAAAGAGTTGAGTACAAGGAAAACTTATTTAATACTATTTACACATTTAAACTTATCTAAATTACAGGGAGTAGGTTTATAATTGGCAACCGAAAAGATACGCGTCTTCAATTTATAATCAACGCCACTGTCCTGGTTTAATGAAATCCGGTGACACCGCGATGACTGAGCACTCGTGGCGTTGGTAGTAGCAGTAAGGGGATTGATTTAGGCAGTATTAGTAATAGCCTGGCTTCCGCGGCGGTGTAGAATCCCAACCGGAAACCGGGACCCTGGAATTCCGGAAATTGGTCATTTTTAGTAAAGTCCAAATTCATATGTATGACTGCGACATCAGACCGGAAGCGGTGGTAAGCGGATCAAATGGAGTGATTATTGCAAGAAATAGTAATTAATGATGAGGCAGTCAACAATATTATCCTTAGACTAGAACTAAGCTAACCATTAAGCAACTAAGTCATTTTTGCTACCTTGATGACAAAATAGGAAAATAATTACAAATTTACTTTTTTTCATAAGAATTGTCTAAAGGTTGCAGGAATAATATCTTATAATTAAATTAAGATGAAAGAAGATAAATAAATAGGAAGACATGACAAAATAGTTTGAGCATTGGCGGCCATGAAGGTCATGCAATGACATGACCTTTGGACCTTTGTGTGCGTGGATGGTTGAAACAACTAATGTACATATTTTGGACCTAAGGAGCCACGCACATACACTACTGCTGGTAACACGCGTACTTAAGCACTACACATGCATGCACTAATCTAAAACCTAAGTTGGTACATACTACAAAGCACTAGGTAAGCACAAAAACTATATAATATAATCTTTTACAACACTCACCCGATATCGGGGGGACACTGAAGTTAGTTAAATTGGTAGAAGTATAAAAATCACAGTCTAAAGAATTCGTAGGCCGCCGTGAGTTGGCAGTTTTGATCGACCGCAGTACGTCCTCGCGTTAGGATAGCTCCGCTCGGACTACGCGACGTATGTTCCGAAGGCGACGTCACACATTCGGCCGAACCAGTTTCAACGCATATTTCACTCATGTTTGCTCGCGTAGATATTTTTAAACTAGCAACTGCGCTCGAGTTTGCGTGTTAGTATTTTTGTAATAATAATTTATTAAGATTTAGTTAGGTAATTGTAGATAATTAGTTTAATTTAATGTTAGGTTTAAGTTAATGTTAGTAAGTTTAGCTTTAATTTCTTATTTATTGAGAAAGGCGTGTAACGAACCGTTACAAAGGCGTAGTCGCTTTGAGGTCCCCGGTTCGATTCCCGGTCGGGTCAATATAGTTTTTTTTCTATATTATCTCGGGGCTGGGTGTTGTGGTATCACCGTTGTGTCTGATTTTCATAACACAAGTGCATTAGCTACTTAGTACTTAATTTAGGGTTAGATCAATGCATGTGATTGGTAAAGAAAGAAAAAGATGGAAAAACAAAAAAGTATCACCACTGTGAAAGTCGGAGTGGGGGTGTTAGGTTATTCTCGTTACGGAATTTTTGAATTCGGTCTCCACGTTCAAGGCCCGCGATAAAAGCTACGCAATAGCTTAATAAAAACTTGCGTGTGCAATACAACAACGCATTCAGGGTGCTGCTGGGGCTGCCACGGTACTGCAATGCGTCGGGTATTTTCGCCGAACCCATACTGATGGTTTTCATGCTATCCTTCGGGAAAGAGCAGCCACAATGCTAAGCCGGGTCCGTGGGAGTTCCAATAGCATCCTGCGCGTTATATCTGAGCATGTATATTGTCACTACATAAGTCAGAGGGTTCGGCTGCCTATTTTGTAAAATGTATGCTGCTGGCTGTTTTTTTTTAAATACAATTGGGTGGACTTATTATTTCCGAAATAAAAAGGTTTAATTGGAATAAGTAAGTGTCTTCTTTAATTTGGGTTGTATGATGTAGTAACGGCATTTTAACTTAGTAATTTTGATGCACCCTAAAAAATATGGTACCTTTTTTAAAAAACAACAAAAAAATATGGTACCTTTGTCACTCATCTAGTCAAGAAGCTCGTTCTAGATTTAAACCATTATTGAAGCAATTTCTTCGCTTATCTTTTAAAAAAAATGCCCGCTGACTCTTGTCTCGGAGCTCCCAACGATATAAATATTTTTATCGATATCGTCACGCTTATCGATATTAACGACTACAACTCCTTTCCAAGACGTCAGAGGTGCACAGTGGCTAATGACCGGGCGTCCTGCGCTCGGTTACGTGCGAATGATTGATTAGATGAAGCAGGTCCGATTACCCGTGGTGTGCAATGCAACCCTTGAACCCTTGTCAGTTGGAGAAATCAAGAGTTGTAGAAATGTGATTATAATGAGTGGACTGCAATAAGTGATTGATAGCAAAACAGTGATGATCCCGTGTTTTTTTTGTTGCTTCGCAGCTGTAGCTCAAAAAACTCGTAATTTACTGAGATCATGCTGCTTAGTACAGGGGGTAAAGGCATAATGCCTGCCTACATACACATACCTATCTGGTTTTAATCGATTTTAAAAAAATGAGGTTCTCACTTAGACTTGAATGTTTGTATGTAGGTACGAGTATGTATGTTTGTCCACGAATATCTCGCGTTCGGCTGGACCAATTTTGATACGGTTTGTACAAAAGTATTTTTTACACTGAGGAGGAGGTTTTAATAGTGATAAAAAACCTAACTCATTTAAATGCGAACCACCTCGCATTTCAATGAGTTAGGTTAAGATAGGCTAGTTTAGTGTTAGTTTTAGTCAATAAGTGTTAAAAATGAACATTACTTACTGAAGAATAGTCTGTATGGCATAGAGCCGAAGACGTAAAACTTGTATGGAAAAAAAGGAAGATAGATTGTGTTTGACATTAGTTTGATTGTTGTGGAATTGTCCCGCGCAATTTTACTTACTACTGCATTTTAGTAATGTATATTTAGTAACTTAGTTATGAAATAAGAATATTCTTCAACCCACCTAGATATCTCTTTCATCTCAGAAGTGAAACGTGAACATCAAGCCCATTCGTGGATTTTCACAATACCACGTACCAGTTCACGTTGCAATCTACCGGCTACCGGCAAGCAAATGTTTCTTACGAGACGTAGGTAAACCTTATTGAATATCAGGAAATCAAAAGAAGATACTCCAATCCCAAAGTCAAAACACAAGGACATTATGTATACAGTCATCACATTCAACCCAGAACTTGTGTGTAGTCTTCAAGATCACATAAAACTCCAATGAACCTTTAGTCTAGTTTATCGCAATGTTAAAACAAATGAAATCTATCCTGTGTACTACTTGGGAAGTCATAAACATACACTTGTTAAGGAATTATGTGGTCTGCAAGCATAAAAAAACATGCAAAATAAATCAGTAATTGAGTTGATTAGCAATATTTTACCTGATACCAAGATAAGTATACTGAGTTTTACCATGTTTGAGGTGTAATACCAAACCGCCAAAGTAAGCTACTCAAAGCTTGTGTTATGGGTGCCAGACAACGGATATAATACTTAAATACTTTTTGTTTGTAAATACATACATGATATACATAGAAAACACCCAGACCAATACAAACAGACATGTTCATGCACAAAAATGTTTGTATTGTGCGGGGATCGAACCCGCACCCGCTGCGTAGTAGGCGATTTCTCGACCACAACACCAGACGGGTCGTCATATAAGGGGCTTTAGCTTACATTTTCTACTAAATTGTCTTTCTGATCCCATAAAAAGTGCGAAGTGTGGCCACCCAAATGCATCAATGTATGGGAAACATTTGAAATGCTTATAACTTTTGATTGGCGGTATATAGACCCGTCACTTACGATTTTTTGTACTTAGAGGCCGCGTCACATCAGATAAGATGAGTTTTCAGCTTCTTACAACACCTGGAAGTGGTAGACAGCCAGCATCCGGCTGTCTGAGCCAGCAGCTTTTTCTCAATTTCTCCAAAACGCGTGCGTCACTAAGGTTTAAATCTGGTCGAGAGCTGTCACTAACGTCGTCACATCAGTAAATCCTAAAAACATTTGTTCGAAACATAACATTTCGTGAAATATAGAGAAAAACAAGTTGGCTCAGACGACCGGATATCAGGCTGTCTGAGCCACACGTTTATCACGATTTCTCAAAAAGTACTGGATTAAAATGGATGATACTACTTCGGATGACCGTCACTTACGCGTCACATCACATTTTATAAGAAACACCGCCCTGAAACCGTCTGATAGTTGAGATCTGGAAAGTCAGAAAATGCGAAATTTTGGCTGTCTGAGCCTAGTTTTTTTGATTTTCCAAGAAAACTATTGCGTCACAAACGATGAAACCTGGATATATCAGCGTCACTAACGATTCGTTATCAGCCTCGATATGCTAGATCTCTCTAGAAGCCTGGCTCAGACGGCCGGATGTACGCATTTTAAACATAGTCACAGGCGTGTGGAGCGGTCCGCGAGCGGCAGCCCCGCGCTCATTTATGCTCGGCGTACCGAGTCGCTCGAACGTACCTAAACTTCGGAGTGACACCCCTCTGATTTTACGCCTTCATGGCCCTGAGTTGTTCTGCTAAGTTGTCTTCCACGTGACATAGATGGCGCTAAGTAAGTAAAGATTGATGGTGAAAGATTCACATAGATAGCAGGAGTGGAACTTCAATTAACTTCGTTTATTCGTCGAATAAAACACAATTCGCCTAATTTGAAAAATGACACCTTTCTGTCAGTAATCATTTAGTTTTATGCTTATTTAGGGCCGATTTTTTAATGGTCAGATAAAACTTATCAGACTGATAATTTATAAAGCGACAGATTTAAAATGTATGATCGCTGACAATAAGGAGACGTTTTCAAATTAGCCATATTGTATTTTGTTCGACGAATATTTCTAATTAGACTATTGAAAAATCAGTCCTTAGTCGAATAAGTCTTATCTGACGTTGGTAAAATCGGATCTTACTCGTTCATATACATTTAGTCTATGGTTTGTGCATTGAATTGTTTGTTTGTTATGTGTTACATAGGTACAGCAGAATTTATAAATATGAACCAATTTGACACAAATATTAAACTTTAACCAAACTCAGAAGGATGTTCTTTAAAATTGTGCTGTTTAAACTAAGTGTAACCAAATAACCAACCAAACGTATGTATGCGAAAAGAACTTGTTTTCTCTAGATAAACTGTAAAGCGTATAACTTGCAAAAATTTAACATAAGACAAATAACAACTTCACAAGATTCATTTTGTTTTGCTCATATATCAAGGCAAACCTATACATTTTTTTTCATTTATATAATAAAGTTAAAGAGTTTGTTTTCAGCGATTTTTAACTCACTTGCTAGCTACCACAATGATTTTGTGGGTAATTTTCATTTTATTTTTGCATGAGTATCGTTTATACAACTTTGGGATCAGAGTATTGTAATGTGATTGGTGTCCAATATTTACTCACATTACTTTATCTTAGAGTCCCATAAAAGACATTGCCCAAATCTGTCCCACTCTAAATAAGCAGAGTATGAGCATGGCATTTAAGCCAATATTCATTTATTATTTTTATAATTAATATTTGTTGTTACGAAATAGTAGATTGTTATACAAGGAGAGAAAGTGACCCATTTTACTCGAGAAGTTCTTGGCGCTTGAACGGAGTGAGAGCGCTAATAATTCGAAAGTGAAATGGGTGCTTTCACCCGAGTTATACATACTATTTTTCATTTCGACTGTGAGGGAAAATAAATTAATTTATTTAGATACTATGTTCTTTGGCGAGAGATGACACCTCAAGTTTTTACATCACATATCAGTTTGTTTACTGTCGTTAGATATAAAACACAAGATTAGAAGGACAGTAAAGGCACGGAAGACAACAGAGTACTACATAAAATGCGGACGATATCAAGTATTTTAAATCATTGTTAATAATATCGATCGATTTTTTCTCACACACAATAGGTAATACGAGGGTCAAACTGAAAGTTCTTAGAACTGGCCACTTATCTATACTAATATTATAAAGCTGAAGAGTTTGTTTGTTTGTTTGTTTGTTTGTTTGTTTGTTTGTTTGAACGCGCTAATCTCAAAAACTACTGGCCCGATTTGAAAAAATCTTTTTACGTTGGATAGTCCATTTATCGAGGAAGGCTTTAGGCTATATAACATAAAGCTACGACTCATAAGACCACAGCAAAAAATAAAAAATGTTGCGAAAACGAAAGATATTCCTTTTGAGAGCTTCCGCTGCATACGCTGCGGAAACCGCTTAAGTTACACAAAAATCATGTATGACAGGATTGTTCAGCATTAAGAGTTCTATAATAAAGTCCGCGACAGCATATGTCTATCTTTTAGGGTTGACTTACTACAACTTTTTTTATATTAATAAATTTGTAAAAAAATAATGCATTATTTTTAGAGGTGCATTATACACACAGGTATTTATTCTTATCAAAATAAATACATTCATCATCACGAGCATTTCATTTAGAACCAAGTTGCCCTTTATATCATTTGATTTCAATAAGTATCTTTGGAGCTATCACCGTTTTAACATAACTCCGCACCAAAATAATGTTCGCAGCTTAAGTACAACAACGTGCGCTTGCGCTAATATATTATAAAGCTATAGAGTTTGTTTGTTTGAACGCGCTTATCTCAGGAACTACTGGACCGATTTGAAAAATATTTCTGTGTTGGATAGCTTATTTATCGAGAAAGGCTTTAGGATATAAAACATGACGCTGCGACGGGAGGGGAGGGAGCAAACTCAAAACGCGCGGACGAAGTCGCAGGGGACCGCTAGTTATATTATAAAGCTGAAGAGTTTGTTGGTTTGAACGCACTTATCTCAGGAACTGTTGGACCGATTTGAAAAAATATTTCTGTGTTGGATAGCTTATTTATCGAGAAAGGCTTTAGGATATAAAACATGACGCTGCGACGGGAGGGGAAGGAGCAAACTCAAAACGCGCGGACGAAGTCGCGGGGGACCGCTAGTAAACAATATAATAAAAAAAAAATTCTAAAATTTGAAAATAGAACTCTTTGCCAATATTACTGAGTATATATTTTATTCATTTGTCATTTGTTTTACGATTTGGCGGCAAATTGAAAATTGTCTGTGTCACGTCAACATGAATTTAACACGAGAAAATTTTCGTGCAATGATTTTTTATGACTTTCGATGTCATTTAAGTCAACAAGAAAGTTATGATAGACTACGATTGGCCTTTCACGATGAAGCCCCATCTGGTGCGACTGTTTACAACTGGTTTAATGAGTTTAAACGTGGTCGCACTAATCTCACTGATGACGTACGTGAGGGACGGCCTTCTACGGCGACGACTGAAAATAACATCTGTGTTGTGCGGCGTATGATAGAGACTGACAAAAAAGTGACCTATCAGCAGATTCGGACAAGCTTAGGCATCGGTATGAGTCAAGTGCACAAAATCCTCCACGAACATTTAGCGGTCAGGAAGCTTTGCGCCCAGTGGATACCTCATAATTTGACTAAGGCTCAAAAACTCCATCGTGTGGATTGGTGCCGTAAAATGATTGAAAGATTTAACGGAGGTGACTCAAATGCTGTGTTCGACATACTAACAGGTGACGAAAGCTGGATTTACTGTTATGATCCTGAAACCAAAAGACAATCTGCTCAGTGGGTGTTTCCTTTCGAGGAGTTGCCAACTAAAGTGAAGAGAGATCGAAGTGCGGGAAAAAAAATGGTGGCCTCGTTCTTTGGAAGGATAGGTCATTTCGCAACAATTGTGTTAGAGGATCAAAAAACAGTTTCTGCAGAATGGTACACAACCAATTGTTTGCCACTTGTCTTGGAAAAAGTTCGAGAGAAACGACCTCGCAGTAGGATCCTCCTCCACCACGACAACGCCTCGTCGCACACCGCCAAGCGAACGATCGACTATTTGGCGACATCAAACGTTGAATTACTGGGTCACCCGCCGTATAGCCCCGACCTCGCGCCTTGTGATTTTTATTTATTTCCAAAAATTAAAGAAAAACTTAAAGGAAAGCGGTTTATGAATGCTGAAGAAGCGGTGGCTGCGTATCGCGATGCCATTGAAGAGACCCCTAAGGACGAGTGGGCAAAGTGCTTTGCCCAGTGGTTCCATCGCATGCAGCGGTGTATTGACGTCAATGGACAATATTTTGAAAAGATATAATAAAACTAATAACTGGCTAATGTAATCAGTTTTTGATTTTCTAAGAACTTTCAGTTTGACCCTCGTAATAGTAGAAGAACGCAACCTTGCGAAAACAAGATTCACTGATTAGTTAGTAAGAGTATTACTTGTCACCAAAACTACCACAGATTATGTCAAATTCCAGATTCAATTTTGCCACATGAGATAGCGCTATGAATGACAACTAAAGGTGGGAGTGAGTAAGAAGATTAATGAACAACAAAAATGGCGGCAAGTCGCCTCCGCCTGCTTAATAATCTATGCAATAATCGACCAAACTAAAAAAATATATCGTCAAAGACAAACAAAATGTGACAATTTGAAATGAAAAAAAGGGTGGCCACTATGTATCTATGGCGGGTAACCGAAATATATTTGTAGATATTCAATTGTAAAAAAATTGACCAATTTTATTTTTTCAGATCAGTGACCATAATAAACACGCTCTTAATGTTTAGCTAATCTTAAAAATATGAAAGCTTGTTTATTTTAATAATATAATGTAGCTCCATGTCTGATCGTAGCAATTAAAACTAAATTACTTTCCACCCTAGGGAAGGAAAAACTATTATCCACCCGTCTATCTTCACATGAAAGTTCAATTTTCCGAACAGAAGAAATGAAAAAAAAACTTTTGTGGGATCTTTTTTTTAATTTTAATTGATTATTCAAATGACTAAATCCTATTTTGAATAAAGATAGCAGTACGTCAGGTTAAAAATTTTAACTACGAAACCAGCTTTTATTGTGTAAGAAATAGGGCGCTTTTAAGTATAGTCTGTCGTGCGGCCATGTAAACATTTACAGGGACAGTTAAAGTCTAAAATCATCACTGTTGCTTTAGTCATTGCGTTGCAAAAACAAGATGTCTATTTAATAAAATAGATGTATAATATATTAGGTGTTTATTCTTTTTTAATGGATCTGTTGGTATCGGAAATTTATATACTATCTTTACAAATGAGGATCTTGTAAGGCAACTGGCAATACGCGTAACAAGCCCCGTAAATGGTATAAAATAGAACTATCATTGTCAATACCTGTCATCATGATTGATACAATGCAATTACACATATTTTGTTTGTTCATTGCATTGCAAGGAGGTTCATTGCTTGCTATGAAAAGCAAATGTTTATCGTGTATGAATAATTTTGATATCAATAATATTTTGTATGTATTTATTGTAAGTATTTTTTTATCGACAAAGCACAATTAAAATTAAACTGAGGTGGCATTGTGTAAAGCAGGGCTTGGAAACCGTTTTTTTTTAACCGGTTTAACGGAAATACAGGTGGAACTTTTGAAAAAGGAAATGTTTCTTTAAACCGGTTTTTAAACCGGTTTGGAAAAATATGGGTATTTTGCACTAACCGGTTCAACTTTTCGTTCAGGCAGGACAACCACCCTCTGAACTTCGTTAACATCAGCGAGCGGTGAGCGCATCTGACGTTTGTTTTTATTCAATAAAACGTATTTTGTTGATATATCCTATCAGATACATACAGTGGTATTTCTTCAAATTATTTTTGCAATTTTTAATTATAATATTAAACAATGTAATGGCAATAGAAATAATTCTGAAGCATCTGATAATTAGTTTACCATCTTTTGAAGTAAATTCGGTCTAAAAACAAGTCGCGTTGCGATCGTCGCGAGCGGCTATGAATTAACCGGTTTATTTAGGTTCACAGTATCTCTCTTATTTGGTTCCGCTCCGGAACGGAATTTTACGATAAAACGGGTTTAACCGTTATAATACCGGTAAATCTTGAACCGGTTTCAAGCCCTGGGGTGCGATTGTGTAAAGCAATCGTATTCATTTGACAATTCAAAACGTACGGTATGATCTGTCAAACGGCAAAGAACAAAGGGTTTGACAGATCAAACCGTACGTTATGAACTGTCAAATGAATACGATTGCTTTACACAATTCCAGCTCTGGTAAAGCAATCGTATTCATTTGACAGTTCAAAACGTGCATTATGATCTGTCAAACGGCAAAAAATAAAGCGTTTCACACATCATACCGTAAGTTTTGAACGTCAAAGGAATACGATTGCTTTACACCATAGAAATACTATACCTACCTAATAATTTTATGCTTTACACAATTCCACCTCTGACAAGGGAACGAATGATGAACGTACTTCAATCCTACCGTATAAAGTATACGTTATCTTGTTGATTTTGTAGTAACTGACCACCACTTTTGTAAATGGCAATTTTATTTTTCTCTTGAAAAACACATTTTACTTTTTTTTAAGAAAAATAACAGCTTTTTGGAATAAAAAGTTACTTACGGATGTAATAAAGTTTTTTTTTGTCTTGCCGCTATTATTTTTACACAAAAATACGGCACATTTACCCATTTTTTCTGACAGTGTTTCTCACTGAGCTCTATCACCATACTGACAAGACGTCACCTGTAAGTGGTGCCAAAAAGCCCGCTTCGTAGCCAAGGGGGCACAAACAAGCTAAATTGCCCGTCCTTGCGCGTCCAGTGGTTTATTCGTCCAAGTCTAAGGCATCTTCTACTTTACAAGTTACCCACTTGGTGGGTGGGGCAAGCGATGCTATGCTTAGTATTCTACGCTCCTGGATAAGCATGGCCATTGTAATGTTAGAATTATGATTTATACTTGAATTTGTTTGAAAATTAAAACTGGCTGTAAAGGTTTAGCCCA
The DNA here is from genome assembly GCA_963924145.1 of Pyrausta purpuralis. Lineage (NCBI taxonomy): Eukaryota > Metazoa > Arthropoda > Insecta > Lepidoptera > Crambidae > Pyrausta > Pyrausta purpuralis. The sequence continues at coordinate 4,425,925 of OZ001648.1, read as the reverse complement.
AGCCGTGAAATAAATTTAAAAAAAAAAGATGTGACTTCTTGAAAAGGCGCGTAGAGCAAGAGTTTGTGGTTGTGAGGTAAAAAATGTAACTTGAGAATAAAATGTTAAAACTGTGTAAAGGTATCTGTTATTAAGATAAGGAGATGTTGCCTACTTGCTGTTATAATGGAATCTATACATTACATGGATTTACAAAGGTAATTATGAGTTTTCATTTTATCTGCCTCTGCTACACTTTCGACAAAGATACTGGAATTACTACATTTCAGAAGTGATATAACCCTCATCCTAGAACGCAGTTTCATCGTATACAAACAATTTGATAGTTGTCATGATTTGGATATGATTTAATTATCTGGTTTGTTGTAATTTCAGTTCTTTTTCAATGTTCGCATTATGGCGACAAAACGGACGTCTTTTGTTTGGTGAACGAAACAAAAACGAAGCGCATTCCAGCGAGTTAGCTTTTCTTCATTGTTTTTTTGTGTATTCAGCCAGAACTACAGGCCATTACATATTGATAGCCAGAGAAATTGCAGTTTCATTATTATGACATTTAAATTTAATTGAACACTTGCAGTGTTATTTGGTACCAAGCAAAATTATGCATTGAGTACAAAGCCGTTGATAATATACTAACTACTTCTTTCATATGTATGATTTCACTTTTATTTCAATAATAATAAGCACAACTAGCAGCCAGTTGGTAGAACTATGTGGTAAAAATGTAAATTTTCACCACATAATTTGTAAAAATTATCTAGACTTGATTTAGCTCATTTGGATACAATTTAATCTTTGGATTTAACTTATGAGTAGCACTGGACTCGATTTTTGTCTGGTAAAATAAAATCACAAATTTAATATTATTTATACATATTTTACAGTTAAGGCTCTTTTAACTTTTCTAGCTAAATAATCACTAACTTTTAATATTCATTTGAGAATAAGAACTAATGCCTGGGTCATGAGTTTCAGACACAATGAGGAGTCAATGCGCATCATTATGATAAATGCCCTGGGTGGCTGATGACCAGACAACACAGATGATGATTGGCAACGGGAAGTAAATATGTGGCACAATCCAGTCCAGTCCATTAAGTGAAGTAGATATTGCTATGAAAGAGAACAAATGATGTGTTAAAGAAGTATTTCGGGATACCAATGATTGCACAGTACCATCAGATCATACACAGCAATTGCTGATATCATAATGCATTGGGTTCAGGAAGATGGCAGCTTCGTATTAGACATTACTAGTTAATGATGATAAGAATTTGTTGTATTCTTATAAAACTGATAATATGATGACAACTATCACAATGAAAAATAAATTATTATTATTGAAAAGTAATCTTTTGGTGACCAAATGAAATTCACTGATATGAAGAAACATAAAAATCATTACTTTTGCCAATTATTTGATTGGTAAACTAATAATTATGATAGCAAAGATTCCCATAAATAGCTTATTATTACTGGTTGTGAGTATTCTTTTAGGATACCTATTTCATAATATATATGTATATATATATATTTCATTCATATATTATATCTTGTTTATCACAGAGGGTCATGAAAGTAAATTAGATTTATTTTGCAGTGTTAAAATGGCATGTAAATAATTAAAATTAAACACTATAACATTTAATGTCAACACTTATAGAGTTACAAGAGGACTAAATGGCAAATAAAAGAAACCATAGGAAATGATTAATTCATTTAAATTGATGTTATATATGGTAATGGAAATTTAAAAGCTCAAGAACTGTCAATTCAGTCAACTGTAAAGGACATTTCTGGCTAGATTTAAGTGGATTACTTCGGGGTAAATTATCATAGCAATTCCAGTGATCTGCACATTCTGTTTTTTACTTGCCTATCTTAGTTCATGTTTGCTTGACATGTAAAGCTATAATGGCATGCCAGTAACAATATTCTAATAAATGACTTGTGACTTGCCTTGGCACATAAAAACCCTTATATATTATGTGAATTTTGTGCAATGCAAGATTTATTCATTTGTAGCATGTAAATACTTTTCGAACAGACTTTATTGCAGAATAGCCTAATCATATTCTTTAAGTGCTTTACTTTTATAAAGAGCTTTGGTTAATTTCTGCAAGGCATAGTAGCCATATTTATATTTTGTTTTTACATTTCAGTTGACTAAAACCAAAATGCTTAGAACCCTTAAGTTTTTGTATTATAGTGTGCCAAAATTTTACAAATATGTTTTAATCTTAAAAGGCCACACATGTTGTATTAACTGTTTTACTGTAATGTAAAGGTAATTTCATGTTATTATGTGTCCTGATATAATAGTATTATCTGGGATATGATGTCAGCGAATAAGAGTTCTACATATATGAAATGAACTCTGGATGATTAGTGTATAAAATCTGTAAAGCAGGTCAGGGAGCTTGTTCTTAAATTGAGGCAAGGTATTGTGGAAAATGTCTAGATCCTTAGTGCAAATCGTTACCTATATTGAGAGCAACATCTGGAGATCTATATTTGAATCACTCGCTTCAAGATGGCGAGTGATTTTCGTTCGAAGATGATTTAAAAGTCATAGGAAAAAACTCGTTATCGAACGAAAATCACTCGCCATTTCGAAGCGAGTGATTCTAAATAGGGCCCCTGGGCCCTTATTCTTGAATCACTCGCGTCAAATGGCGTGTGATATTTATTGTTTAATGCCCCATTTTCCAATGAAAATTAGTATAATAACACGTGGAAGGGATTTGAAAAAAGATAAATGAATTTTGTGATTACCAACGCTAATATTTTGCGTGATTTTCATTGTTTTTTTAATTTGTTTTTAAACGACTTTCACACGCCTATTCAAGCGAGTGATTCAAAATAGTAAATAGAGCTCCTGACGAGAGACGCATGACTGCCTAGGTTGGTTCGAGTACGAGGTAAAGCAAAAGTATTTTTATTGAGTAACGAGGGAGACGGGCTGGTACTGTTAGTTTGGTACGTTCAACAAGATCGGACGACAGACGACTGTGCTCGACGACTACCTACGCAATTAATTAATCAATTTAAACTTTATTGCACTATAAGTATTAAAATTGGCGGACTTAGTGCCATTCTCTCTTCTCTTAAGGCATTCTCTACCAGTCAACCACCTGGGAATGCAGAGTACAACCAATTTATATCTTAATACTTTTAAAGTGGTAGGTATAGGCTAGCGCCTAGTCAGCGTAACAAACAGATATCGATTCTGTGTCTGACAGTCACATTTTACAAGTGTTATTAACATTTTAGACGAAAAAGTTTGAGTCAAGTTTCGCTATTTCCTGTTTTATTTTTTTTTGTTGGTATTTTGTGTACCTGATTATTAGAGAGACAGTGATGAAAAAATAAATGCTTTAGAGATATGAAATTAATAATGGTTGTACAATATTTTTCGTAAAAAAAAGAGAGAGACCGCCATGTCCTCTACCTCCATGGTCGAGTGGCGCTGGTTTCAAGCGTCGCCATCTCGTGAGGTTCCGGGTTCGATTCCCGGTCGGGTCAATGTAGAAAACGATATGTCTCGGGTCTGGGAGTTGTGGTACCATCTTTGTTTCCGATTTCCATAACACAAGTGCTTTAAATCAAATCAAATCAATCATTTATTTGCCAGAATACACGAAAGTATGCAAGTTACAAACTGCAGATCTTAAAAATAGGCAGTAATTGTATTCAGCCTGCATGCAGGCGTGCAAATATTAATAATCATTTTAACAAATTAACAAATAAGTCCGTTTATATTGATTTATCAAATAATGTCAAAATTGTAATAAAGATGTCATAAAAATTTAATTAACAATGTCATGAATGTTAAGTCATTAAATGTAACATTATATATATATTTATAAAAGATATTAAACTATAAAACATTATTTATTAAAATTATTAAAATAATCTTGTACACTATAAAAATTCTCTTGTAATAACCAGTCAGTCAACTTTTGCTTAAATACATTTCCTTCAAGTTTTTTTAGTTCCTCGGGTAAGTTGTTATATATAACTATACACATATTACAAATATTTTTCTTATATATTACTTTATTACAACGGGGTTGATAAAGTAAATTTTTAAACTTTTCCCTCTTTTGACGGGATATTACCTCACTGCGTTTTTTGAAGTAAACCGGGTGGGCTTTGACAAAAACACAGACGTCTCTTATATACATGCAAGCCAGAGGTAGAACCTTACATTTTCTAAATAGTGGTTTACAACTATCCAGATACCACGCGGCATTTATAACTCGTAAGCATCTTTTTTGCATTCTAAAGGCTCTGTCGGCATCTATCGAGTTACCCCATAACAACAAGCCATACCCCAACACCGATGACACATAGGCATGATACGAAGCGATAGCCGCATCAAAAGATATAGTCTGGCGTATTTTTCGGAGCGCAAATACATATCGACTTAGTTTTTGGCATACCAAATTAACATGCTCCTTCCAGTTCAAATGATTGTCCACTATTATCCCTAGGAATTTAAAAGAAGCTACCTCACACACTCTATCATTTTTATATTCAATGTTAAGTTGAAGCGGTTCGGTATTGTATGAATTAAATTGCATTATTTTTGTTTTGTTTATATTTATACGTAATTTATTGTTATCTGTCCAATTAGTTATATCTACCAGTGCTCTGTCTAAAGTTTGTTGGGCAAGGTCTTTGTTTGTAACTTTGATTAGAAGTGTGGTATCATCAGCAAAAAGTATGCATTTATGTGTCATGTGTCTCGGCAAGTCATTAATAAATAACAAGAACAATAAGGGGCCTAATATGCTACCTTGTGGGACTCCAGAGTCATTCATAATCTCTTCAGATCTAAAATTACGTTTAACTAAGTTCTTCTTAGCATCTTGAATAACTCTGGTAACCTCAGTACACTGTTTTCTGTTATGAAGATAACTATCTAACCAGTCCAGTGCTTTGCCACGAATGCCATAGTTATATAATTTACGCAGAAGTATAGCGTGATCAACAAAGTCGAATGCTTTGCTAAGGTCCATGAACAAGGACAAAACAGGGCTGTTCCCATCATTTATGTATTCGGTTATAGTCTTTATCAAATTGAAACCAGCTAATGAAGTTGAGAATCCCTTGCGAAAACCAAAATTGATCCTGATGCAAGATACCATGTTTGTCAAAAAAACTATTCAGTCTGACGAGCATAGCCTTTTCAAAGACTTTCGATAAGATTGGAACTATCGTAATAGGCCTGTAATTGCTGGGATCTGTCTTATCTCCTGACTTAAAAAGTGGTTTTATGATGGACAATTTAAGTTTTACCGGGAATGAACCCTCCAAGAATGATAAATTAATTATGTGTGCAAGTGGAAAACATATCCATTTGGCGCAGGCCTTTAGAATGCGCGTATTAACTTAGTGACATTATTATTGTAAATATTTCTTGGGCATTAACTGGATTAATAAAAAATGTATTCGGATTATTAAAATTATTTGAATTATTGCCGATATCACAATTATTTAATAAAGACTGATTAAATGTTAAACTTGTAAAATAATTATTCATAATATTGCCAATGTCAGATGGGTTAGATGTCATGTTATTAAAGTTAATAGATTCAATGTCATTTTGGTATAAACGGTCACTCAAAGAAGATGTGACAGCACTCCAAATTGCCTTTGCCTTATTATTGCTCATTCGAATACGCCTTAAATTAACTATTTTTTGGGATTTCTGTATGCACTTCTTCAGAATTGCGTCATATTTTTTAAATTTTGATTTATTTATTAGTTTGTTACTTCCAGTTTTCTTATACTTAAGGTATAAGGAACGTTTCGTTTTACAAGATGTTCTGATACCTTTAGTTATCCAGTTGAGCTTGGCCGGCTTATTAGTAATTTTTGCTTTTATAGAGGGAAAACACAAATTATAAAACAGTATCAACGTACTATAAAACATTTCAAAGGAGTCCTCAAAATGGTTCGAATTAAATACATCCGAAAACGACAGACAGCTCAAGTATTCACAGAACTTGTTCACATTTTCCAGACTATAATCGCGCTTATATTCAAACCAGGAACAATAAGATCTTTGCTTTTTAATAGCCAAAGTGATCATTTGAGCAGTTTCATGGTCAGACAAGCAAGAGTTGAGTACTATGGATTGGACATTCTTAATATTGGTTGCTATCTGATCCAGACAGGAATTCAAACGAGTAGGCAATTCAATATGAGCCTGAAAATTATAGCTTCGAAGTATGCTAAGCAGGTCGGTTGTATTATTATTGTCCTTTAATATATCAACATTCCAGTCACCACAAACTATAATCTTTTTCCTCTTGAATTTGTCAGTAGCATAATTAAGCAGATTATCAAGTTTATGCAAAAAAAACTTAGTCTTAGATTTTTTTTCATCTGGTATCCGATATATGCAAAAAACAACAACGTTTAGTCCTACAATCTCGGTTCCACAACATTCAAAAATATATTTTGATATTAAACAATTCGGAATATGAACCACTTTAGTATTAAATGATTTTCTGACCATTATACATGACCCTCCCCTAGATTTGTCATCCCTACTATATGCACTCTCATTATTTCTTTTTACGTTAGTCTCAGTAATGCATAAAATATCCGCCTCCCTACCGTTCATCTCTAAATCGTTCAAAAATAATTCCAAGTTATCGATTTTATTACAGAGGCCAGCTATATTCTGATGGAGAATTCTCAACCTATCCGATGCTTCCTCTGGATCAACTTTGGTCAAGGGCTGCCTTGGAGCGGGGTCGGTAGTGATAAAAAATTGTTCCCCGTCGTAACATCTCGACTACACTTAGTTTCTTCTAAATTGTGATTTTTACATACATTTACAAATTCATTTGATATATTACATGTCACTGAGTTAATTTCTAATATAAAATTTAGTTTAAATGTCATTACTTCTAAGATAGACCTTTGGTTATATCTTTTATACATGTCTTTGATCTCGAGAAACTTACAATTATCATAGCTTTTAATTAACATTCTTAATTCATTATTAAGTTTATTTACATTAAGATTCCGATTAACTGATACATTCAATAAAAATACTTTGCAGTGTTTTAATTGTCCTAAAAAATTATAAAGATTTGTGAGCAAAAAGTAAGGATTTTTATCATGCTTGCCTACTGACACAACAAAAATGTCCCCTTCCTTAATTTTTAAGAGTAAACCATCTAAATTACCGAGTATTTCAGCCGATGACGCATGAGGTTTCACTAGTCCCTGGATGTTGTATTTTTCATTCCATTTGTTGAATTTCATGCTACATAAGCGAGTTGACAGTCCTTTAACTTGTTCATCGCCAATAATATAGATGTTTCCATTTTTTTTAGTATTCTTAGTACTAGACAGTTTATCCACAGCATCCTCCGAACCAGCAGTTGAAGCTTGTGGTGGTTTCATATGTTCTGGAACCACCTTATCCTTCGGTTGTCTAGGGGTATTTTGTCCAAAAGAAAAATCTAGCCTGGTTCTATTCAAAGAGTTTCCATTTCTTCTTTGAGGTTTTTTGGGTGTAGATTTGCAAATATCCCTAAGTTGGCTTACACGTATATCATATGAAGAGATTTGTTTTTTCAGGCAACAGTTTTCTGAGAGAAGGTTTGTAATTTCATTCTCTGCAATTTCCAATTTTTCTGTAAGTTCTGCAACTTTATTTTGTAATTCCTCTATTTTATTAAAATTATCAGATCTTATGTCGGGGCAACTCCTATTTAAACGACCATTTTTCTTCAGAAAAAACATCGATAAATCCTCCACGTCCTCGTCCAACGACAGCGTATCAAAGGAATTTTCTGTTGAAATATTTGCCTTATATTTCCTTCGAAGTGTAACATTGTCTTCCTGGTTATCAAATGAGTCTTTGCAACGTATAGAGGGTTGCATCAGGGATGAAGAGTTACAGCCATGAATACAGTCATTGCACCTCCACGACGCTTTCCTCTCGACGTCCATTAAATAAAACAACTTCTCGGATACATTGGCACAGCATAGATCGTAGACTTTTTTGCAAATGGCACACATTAAGTACAGTCGATTGGTTATTGCAATTTTGCATTTTGAACAACTTTGTGCCATTTCTTCAAAATATAAAAAGGACAAAAAGAAAAATATTATGGTTCATGTGTTTTGTCCAAAGAGATTTGAACTTAGTACCTGCTGCGTAATACTCGCCGCGTTAACCGGCAGTTGTGAGCGTGGTGTTGAAATATACAGCCACTATAATAAGCAACGTCGTAGTAGTTTCACCAAGGTCGTTAGTTAGATCGGTCATTCACCCCGAGTGCGTCATCTGTTACTTGTATAGCACTTTTTCGAGTAGATTTGAAAAAAAACGATCACTGTGCAGCATCACGGATTGCAAAAAGATTTTCGAAGATAATTTCACTAATACACCACTTTGACTAGCAGATTTTTACTACAGTTATCAGTCCTTTATGTATAACACACTGATGTAAGTTTACGTAAAACTGTTTACTTTTGAGCACATAATTAAATAAAACTACGGAACAAACTAACTACGTGACTGCTCTGCTCGGCGCATCGCGCATCCTCTCTCTTTAGCTACTTAACTTGGGATCGGAGCAATGTGTAACGTCGTGTTGTCAAATATTTATTTATTATGTATTTATTTATTTATATCGATATCAAAATATAAACGATGTCAGCCTGCTTGTACGAATACTTTTGTTCTCTTTAGGGACGAGACATGTTGGGACGAGATTTGTCTATAATTGTTTAATTGTCTATCGTATAGTTTTAGAGCTTCAGTAAAAGATTCAGGATCTTAACACGTTTATCAAAAACGCTAATACCTAAGTACGTCTTTGTTTGTTGCATTCCCTATTTTTTGTGATGATTTTATTGCATCAGTGTAATAGTTACAGTTCCGTATGTAAAAAAAAACTATGAATACCTTTCATATAGTTTTGTATAGTGTTATGCTCATAAAACGTACGTAGGTACGTTTTATGTTTGTATGCTTAAGTAACTACTTACCTACGAATGTTAAAATGATTTGAATTAAGCTTGATACCATTGTTGATATCTAAGGTTGTTTGATTCTTTCTTTTGAGAAAAGTTTGTCAGTTTTCCACTGCTAAAGCAGCTTTCCCTATTAATAAGTTTGATTTTGCATTTATTGTACGGACAACAGCACGTCAAGGTAAACACTGCGGTATCTTATGTAGTTGTAATAAGGGCTAGTTTGCAACAAAAGTGGATAACCTGATGTGCTGTCGACTGTACATTAATAATTGTAAATCAGTGTTGAATAAGGATAATGAGTTAGTACAGTAAGCATAACATAAGTCATAGAAGTTGGTATGCGCTGCGTTTGTTTTTCACTGTAATGACTGTTTACATGTGCAAAGCAAATGTTTCGCCAGTTACTATTGGAAACTAATGGATGTTTTCCAATTATTGTTTCGGAGAGGCAAACTTTGGTTTTGTGCTTAAATGAGTTCACTTACACACTTAATATGTGGTCAATGCATGATGGACAGGAGCAGGAACCTATAACTATTTGATAAAATGTTTATTGAACTGTTACGTTAACTTTGCGAATACTTACTAATAGGTACTTTACTTATACTTGTGACAAGACGTGACGAATCACATAATCTTTTTAAGAGTATTAATTATGTTAAATATACTTGATTTTCAAAATATTTGGAAGGAAGAAGTTCAAACTTTAAAGAAAGTTATCAAAACATACATATTTTGTGGCTTTGTTTTGATACATGTAGACAACAATACATACTAATATGGGTTAACTAAAGGCAAAATCTTGGTTAAATTATGAGCACTTTTAGAAGATAGATTTGCCTGGATTAGATATTTCTGATGAATTTTAATTTTAATTTCTGCTGCAGTGTCACGATCACGAATCTCTTTTGGTGATTGCGTGCTAAGTCATACCTACACGTGCTGACATGCAAGCCAAGCTGGACGTCCTAAGATGAGAGGCCTTGGGGTCTGGACTTCGAACTTCACCCGGCTCCAAACGAAGAACATTCCCTTGGAGCGAAATAAAACGCGAAGCTCAAGACCGAACGGGATGGCGACGCACTGTGGACGTCCTCTGCCCCATCTAGAGGTTATAGGACCTTAAGTAAGTCATGCCGATGACATCAGTTAAATACATCCCTGGGTAGAGATCGATAAAACTGGTGTTTTCAAAAAAGGTTTGATACATAACTTTATTGATTAAGAGCACCAGTTGAATGTGATTGGTTCACATTCATGAGGATGTAGCCTGGTGTATCTTCATGAGAATCTCGGTTTCATGCTGATGTATGAGTAGAATTTAAAAGACTGGTATACCTTCGCGAATGATGGGGATTCCATACCGACAACATGAGTTAGCTACTCCCTGGGTAGATCGATAATAATAAATAAATAATAAATATCCTTTAGACATTCCCACACATCGCCATCTAGCCCCAAAGTAAGCTACTCAAAGCTTGTGTTATGGGTGCCAGACAACGGATATAATACTTAAATACTTTTTTTTTTGTAAATACATACATGATATACATAGAAAACACCCAGACCAATACAAACAGACATGTTCACGCACACAAATGTTTGTATTGTGCGGGGATCGAACCCGCACCCGCTGCGTAGTCGGCGATTTCTCGACCACTACACCAGACGGGTCGTCAATAAAACTTGATATAAAGGAAATCGATAAAACTTGTGTTAAAAAAAGTTTGATACACAACTTTCTTGATTATAGAGGCCCAGTTGAATGTGATTGGTTCACATTCATGCGGACGTATGCTGATGTGTCTTCATGAGAATCTCTGACTCGTGTTGGTGTATGAGTAAATTTGAATAATAATACACAATGATAAAAGATATTCGTCCGAATACCAACCATATAAATAATATTTTATACATTTAAATTTCGAATACCTGAGAAAACATTTGGTTGTAAAAAGTGTTAGATGATTGATATAAAAGCAACTGATCAATAAATTCATTATAAGGAATGTAATTATCTTAAGATCATGAAAACTACATGATTGTTTGCTGTGTTACAAAAATAATACGATAATTCAATAACTTTGAAATATTATCGTTATCATAAATTTTAAAGCATAGGTAAGTAGGTAATGATTTTATATTTATTTATATATAAGTAATTTAAAATTTAATAAGTATTTTAGTTATTTTTCTGAAGAAGAATAAAAATCTGCTTCTGAGAGCTTTGTGACTTTATAAGGGCAAACGACCGCAAACGATTTCTCCGACAGAAGTTTTGTCTAATATTCGACTAATCGACCATGAATGTTCGCCGAGTATTTGATATTCGGCACATGGTCAGATTTCTCGTTGTAAATTTACTCATAATTTTATTGCCTGGATAAATGTCTGGATTACTTTTAAGGATTACAATAAATATCAATCCTATCTTTCGAGTTAGTTACTATGAGTTTTTTTATTTATTTAACTATAGGTAGTATAATATTTAAGTTTGACAAATATTGACTTGTTTCAATATTATGAGCAGTGTCAATAAATTTATCTGATTATGATTCAGAATTAGGGTACCTATTTGGACAAGAAAACTAAAAATAAACGGATATCGTAGGTATACCTTTGTCATATCGAGATCCCAAGGGTAGACTGGTTTCATACATACAGGGTGACTTTTTTATCAGTACCGAAATTTTGTGTAAAGACTCCACTGATGAATATGAACAACTTTTACTATGGGGGCAATGGTGAAATCAAGAAAACAAAACATCTGTTCCATACATTTTGACCGCGCCAATTGAACTTTTGTATGGAACAGTGATTTTTTTCTCGATTTCACTATTGCCGCCATAGTAAAAGTTGTTCATATTCATCAGTGGAGACTTAACACAAAATTTCGGTAGTGATAACTAAGAGCTTTTATGAGATGCAATAATATTAATTTACGTCTACAATTGTTAATATATAGAATAGGTACAAGCGGACCCAGCGAACTTTGTTTCGCCCCCAGGCCCGTCCCACCCCGGCCCCGTCAAACGGGATAAAAAGTATCCTATGTCCTGGTTCTAAGCTTCCTCTTCACCGTTTCGCTCCGGACGGATTTCGCTATTGTGTATGTAGAAAATAGGCATGTTTTAGCTTACACACAAAGTGTTGCTAAGGTGTTTTAATTTTATCGATATTTTCTTAACAGGGCGCGTCACTTAGTCAAGTTTCCTTAGCTTAATGTGCGGAGCATTTACATACATTTTCCTATGATATACGGCAGTATGTTTTTTGGTCGTCGTAACTGATGCATATTTTTGTATATTCAGCTTTTGTAATCTAAGGTATTACCTACTTTTATTTTTCATGAATTTTGATTTTTCATAATACATTTTTATGTTAATTGAGCAAAAGCATGTTGTTTTAATGAGAACAGTGTATTGTATAGTAAAAAATCTTTTACTTAGCAATTACTTTTCTTAATGCAAAAGCGACAAACGTTCACATAATAGCTCTGCGTTATTTAAAACATTTATGGCACCATTGCACGGTATCGTTTCATTGATACAAAACACAATAATGTGCTATCGAAAAAGAATAAAAAGGCGTGTAATGCGTTTCCTCTCACGTCATAAATCGGTGAACAGGCGCAGAGAGCCTTAATAACTCCTTGATAATGATATAGGAGCACAGTTCCCTCGCTTATGCGTTGAAAGTTAAATTTACTACCCCATGATTTATTCATTGGCTTGCGGAATATTTAGTAATTTTTATACGGGAAATTCAATAACTTCTTCAAAAGCGGATAATATGTGTTATCAGGGTATTTTATGCGTTAATATTGATAATGAGACCGTGAAAATGTAAGTAACAGCAGTTGTAATTGTGTGTTTGACGTTATCTAATCTAAATCTAAAAATAAAAGAAATTAAATATGAAATTTATTATACAAACCAATGAGTGCATTTGTAAGATTACAGACATAAATAGCTATCATAAACATATATATGAAGCATTTACGGTACCTACATACTCGTTTCTAAAGTCCTTAGGGCTGTTAGGATTTTAGGTGCAGGAAAGTTAACTTACATTATGATATGTTTATACCCTTAACATAAAATATTCCGGTAAGACTAAAAAGAAAAGATTTTGACCACTGTGTCCTGCCAGTTGCGAAAATGGTTACTTGGGTGACTAAGGAATGGAAATAACGACCCTGACAATAAACTTAGCCGAAAGCCTACGCATTGCTCAAAGGGCAATGGAAGAAGCAATGTTGGGCATAATTCTACTCGACCGAATAAACGACTAACGGATTCGTCAAATGTCAAAGGTCAGGGATGTCCTCACACTACTGCCAAGCAGAAATGGACAAAGGGAGGACATATATACACTAAAAAAATTGGATCTGATCAAGTGCAATTTTAACTTGTTTAAAAAAATGTGACGATATTAATAAACAATATGTACGATACAACGAATTACAAATGTTTCCATCTAATACGCTGATGGATAAAATATTTGACTTAGTCCAATTTATCACAACGTCTGATTAATCTAACAAAATAATTGATTAAAATTTAAGTAAACAAGGTAGTGTTTAAAGTAAATAAGTAATGTGCTGAATTAAACAATAAACGATAACTATTATAAAATTACATCATTCAATACGATCAAGTAAAGTTATAGAATTAATCAAATTATTTGATTCTTATGTTAATACTAGCGGTCCCCCGCGACTTCGTCCGCGCGTTTTGAGTTTGCTCCCTCCCCTCCCGTCGCAGCGTGATGTTTTATATCCTAAAGCCTTTCTCAATAAATAAGCTATCTAACACAGAACTATTTTTTCAAATCGGTTCAGCAGTTCCTGACATAAGCGCGTTCAATCCAACAAACTCTTCAGCTTTATAATATAACTAGCGGTCCCCCGCGACTTCGTCCGCGCGTTTTGAGTTTGCTCCCTCCCCTCCCGTCGCAGCGTGATGTTTTATATCCTAAAGCCTTTCTCGATAAATAAGCTATCCAACACAGAAATATTTTTTCAAATCGGTCCAACAGTTCCTGAGATAAGCGCGTTCAAACAAACAAACTCTTGAGCTTTATAATATATTAGCGCAAGCGCACGTTGTACTTAAGCTGCGAACATTATTTTGGTGCGGAGTTATGTTAAAACTGTGATAGCTCCTAAGATATTTATTGAAATCAAATGATATAAACATCGGGCAACCTTGGTTCTAAATGAAATGCTCGTGATGATGAATGTATTTATTTTGATAAGAATAAATACCTGTGTGTATAATACACCTCTAAAAATAATGCATTCTTTTTTTACAAATTTATTAACATAAAAAAGGTTGTAGTAAGTCAACCATAAAAGATAGACATATGCTGTCGCGTACTTTATTATAGAAATCTTAATGCTGAACAATCCTGTCATACATGAATTTTGTGTAACTTAAGCGGTTTCCGCAGCGTATGCAGCGGAAGCTCTCAGAAGGAATATCTTTCTTCCGTTTTCGCAACATTTTTCATTTCTGCTGTGGTCTTATGAGTCGTATCTTTATGTTATATAGCCTAAAGCCTTCCTCGATAAATGGACTATCCAACGTAAAACTAATTTTTCAAATCGGGCCAGTAGTTTTTGAGATTAGCGCGTTCAAACAAACAAACTCTTCAGCTTTATAATATTAGTATAGATTAGCGCAAGCGCACGTTGTACTTAAGCTGCGAACATTATTTTGGTGCGGAGTTATGTTAAAACTGTGATAGCTCCTAAGATATTTATTGAAATCAAATGATATAAAGGGCAACTTGGTTCGAAATGAAATGCTCATGATGATAAATGTATTTATTTTGATACGAATAAATACCCGTGTGTATTATAATACACCTCTAAAAAGAATGCATTATTTTTTTACAAATTTATTAACATAAAAAAGGTTGTAGTAAGTCAACCATAAAAGATAGACATATGCTGTCGCGGACTTTATTATAGAACTCTTAAAGCTGAACAATCCTGTCATACATGATTTTTGTGTAACTTAAGCGGTTTCCGCAGCGTATGCAGCGGAAGCTCTCAAAAGGAATATCTTTCTCCCGTTTTCGCAACATTTTTCATTGCTGCTGTGGTCTTGTGAGTCGTATTTTTATATTATATAGCCTAAAGCCTTCCTCGATAAATGGACTATCCAACGTAAAAATAATTTTTCAAATCGGGCCAGTAGTTTTTGAGATTAGCGCGTTCAAACAAACAAACAAACAAACAAACTCTTCAGCTTTATAATATTAGTATAGATATACGTCATTGTAACAATCTCATTAATTGATAGCTTTTTTCGTAAGTGTTGCCATTTGTGGTATATTTCTACTAAGTGTTAGAAATTACCTACAATAGTTATGCTTTATTTTCTAGGTTGAAAATAAGATAGCATTTTTGAGTTAATAATTATATGAGTTAATATAAGTTAATATTTACGATTACGAGCTAGGATAGCATAGTATAAATTACAATTATAATAATACTATTAATGAAAAAGTGCTTTTGATTGTTTGTTTCGACTTTTTTCATGTAGGTTGTAACGAAGCTATTTTGATAGGTACATTTTTTAGGGTTCCGTAGCCGAGTGGCAAAAAACGGAACCCTTATAGTTTCTTCAAGTCGGTCTGTCTGTCTATCTGTCCATCTGTATGTCACAGCCACTTTATTCTGAAACTATAAGCATCACACAGTTGAACTTTGGTGGGCATCGAACTGTTGAAACAGGATACAGATGTATCCTGTATTTACGATTTTTATACAAAAAATTAAAAATATGATATTTAAGGGGGCAAAAAAAAATTTTTTAGGTTTTAGTTTCATGTATGGGATACATGAAACTAAAACCTAAAAAAAATTTTTTTGGCCAAATCTATGGATAGGTCTTAAATGACATCGAGGTTCCTAAAACCATTTTCTTTAGAAGTCGAACGTTTGAGAGACAGACGCTTATAACTTTACCACCGCCTATACCACCGCATTTTACTAACCCCTTCCCATCTAAATTTTGAACTAAGCCAGTGTAAATTTAAAAAAAAAAAGATCTAGACCCTAACAAATTCTCTCAACGAAAATTGGTTTGAAAAATATCGAACAAGTAGTTTTTTATATAGCACATTTTTAACAACCGCAAACATAACTTTAATCTTCATACCAACACTATGAAAAATAAAGTTATGTTTGCCGTCAACAAACTATTTTGGTACTTTGGCTAAGTGGATCTCTTATTCAGTTAAAGTTGGCACGGAACCCTTAGTGCGTAAGTCCGACTTGCACTTGGCCGGTTTTTGTGTGGATATAGTTAGGCGGCTGGAACACGCTCCAGTAGTAAAAAACTATCCTGTCACTGACACTTTTTGCCGCGATAACATCTCATTAGAGTTCCGTAGCCGAATGGCAAAAATGCCACCCGCATAGGTTAAAGTAAAAATATTTTTTTAGGTTTCAGTTGTATGTACGGGAGGCATAAATGCCACTATTTTCTACTTTTTGTATAAGAATCGTAAAGCGGTTAACAGGATACACCTACATACCAAGTTTCTGCTGTGACATACGGACGGACAGACAGACTTGACGGAACTATTTATAACTAAAGGTTCCGTTTTTTGCCATTGGCTACGGAACCCTAATAAACATAAACATAAGTTCTGTCGTATTTTGGCTAGGTGGAAGTAAGTAAACCCCTAATATAGTTTAAAATTGACACGGAACCCTCACAGCGCGAGTCCGACTCGCACTTGACCGTTTTTTTTACAAAATATATACCTATTGCTTTATCTGCTATACTAATAAATCGTTAAATTTGATTTTTTCTGTTAATTATTTTGCATTAAGATTTTAAAAGTAGAAAACAATACAATATAATATGGCAACATTTTGCTAGGCGCGGCGCCAGAACCGGCCGGCAGGCAATTTACGATAAGTTTTTGAGTCTATAACCGTTGGAGCACAAAATATAGAAACTAATTGGAGTGTTAGAGTTACTAAAGTAACTAAGGTTTCAATTACAATAAATAGTGATAGACGATTTGACAGCATGGGAAATACCAGAACTGATCCCAACGTTTGAAAGTAGGTAAGTGTTTCGCTGCTGCAGATGTTACTTTGACTTGTTTACGAATGTAATGTATAAAAGGCAGATAATTTTCTTGCATTTTGTTCTGTCACCCTGTTAAATCACTTCTGACATGGATTTATATATACTATCTCTCTAAAATAGTCGATACTGTGTTACCTATTCAATATCAACTTAGGTAGGTATATCGCAAACGCTGAGAAGTATCCTCTACTGCTGAGTAGTTACGATGCGGTGAAAGAAAAGAGAAACAAAATTTTGTAATAGGTACTATACAAGAAAAATAACACAAAATATTCTTGTTTAGCATAAATATTATATTTAATTTAAATATCTATGTCAAATCTGACTACCTGTGGAGTAATGAGTGTATTAGTGCAACTTATACTACTTACAGTAATATGAGCATTGAGATTGTAACTTATTTAATTTATATATTTTTTTTAGAAAATGGGATAACTTGAAATTTATTGTCAGCTTTAAATGTTGAGGAAATCAAGGAACTGATACCACTTATTGGGCCAAGATCACTTATAATACAAAGTTGGAAGATTTGGTTGAAAACAGTCAACAATGAAAATGCTATTATCTGTGGAAACGTAGAAGAAGTTGACTTTTCTAGTTGCAATATTTATCTGAGTGTAAGTATTTTTAAATTTTATGCATGTGATCGCTTAATATCTGTAGTTTCAACAAATACAAAACAAGTGTGTTTGATTTGACATGCTATGTACCTAATATGTAAGTATTATTATTTATAAAAGAATATGGTTCTTTTTAAATAATAATAAAAAAAAACATGATGTTTCCAGAATTATTTTAGGTCATTAAGTAATTGCGAAAACTGGTTTATATAATGAATAAAAAAATATATTATGCTCTTTTATGTTTTATCTGACCGTTCAATTTTTCTTCAATGGAGCTGACTGACTTGGAAATAAATATTTTGTTTTGTTTTAGGCTCTTCAAGAAATAAATATTTTGCAAGAGCAAGAAACACAAATCACAACACCAAATTTTTTTTGCATGGTTCAGTATGTGGGAAAATCTTATATACTGTATTATACCTATACATGTATACGTTACCCCAGCCAGATTTTGTCGAAAATCACATTTTTTTTTAAGTAGATAATTAGAAGTCCAACTTCTTCAATTGTTGTGCTGATTTTTAAATTTGTTTTGCTTATGGTTTTTTAGTTATTTGACAAAAACAGATCTGGCTGGCGTAACGTTACCCCAGCCAGATGTTTTATTAATTAAAGGGTTTATTGAAATAAACTTTAGGTACATAATTAGTATTCTGAACGAGGTAAATGTTGCCACAAAATTTGAATTTGTATCGTTTATGGTTTCGGAGATATTCAAAATCCTGCTGGTGTAACGTTTACGTGTTCGCTGTATCTCCGAAACGGCTAAGCGAATATGTATAATTTTTTGTACACAGCTTCTATGAATTTGTTATAATTTGTTTGCCAATAAAGAAAAACAAAATAATGCACCGTTTAGAAGTATTTTAATTAATAAAAAAACTCAAAAATAGCTCCTAGCTCTTCAAAAAAGAGCTGTAAAGCCTTATTTGAAACGTCATTTTGTAGCTTACAACTGCCTTCAAATGTTTGTAAATATTCATTAGAATCCTGTAGGTATTTATTAAGTTACAACGATATTTAATTCAGTTCTCGTAACGATGCGCTCCGGAGATTTTAAGCCTCCGATTTACTGAGTTCCTTGTGGATTTAAAAGTTGAATAAGATATCATTAATTAGTATTTTAGTTCAATTTTCTACCTGTAAAATTTCAGCGTAATACGATTTGTAATTACTGAGATAATTAAAAGAAAGACATTAGGTAGTGCATGATCATGGCAACCCGACCAAGTACAGATGGTTACGAAAAAGCGGCCGCGTAGTACTTTATGCCTACCTTTTAAAACGTATAGTATAATAACGCTACATGCTCAATACAGTCGCGTACAGAATTAAACTAATTAGCCTATAGCATAGTATATATCTTGAAATGAATTAAATTATATATTTTTAATTTGTGTCTACTTATTTATGTTACCTACTTAAAATACTGTACCATTCATTACCTATCTTATTTAACCTGTTGTGACGTAAGCGCTAAACTTATATATTTATTAACAAAATAGTGAAATATTTAATTGGCACAAACACGGTCCCGTTGCAGTTTTAAAATAATATAGATAGAGAGATAGAAGACTTTGTACTTAGCGCGCTGCATTCGCGCGTGTTCTATGTTCTTCACAGTTATGCACATGAGACGACATCATTGCAACTTACTGAAGAAAGAAAGAGAGCGTCGATAACGCGTCCTTGGGACGAGGGACGGAGGGCGGATGATTGTTTGTCGCTCGATAGAGTTAGTCAAAGATTTGGTTTCGTTGAATGAGTGCGCATACGCTTCCTTCGCAATTTCGTTTAATTTAAAGTGAACTACTATGAAGTACTTCTATTGCGGACCATAATACCTGAGTTCGTGAGTTACTAATGAAAAAGGTAAGCTACTTAATGTATAAAAATAATTTTCCTTTTTAATCATTACATAGTAAAAATAAAGTCGCTTTATCTGTCCCTATTTCCCCTTGAACGCTTAAATCTTTAAAACTACGCAACGGATTTTGATGCGGTTTTTTGATGATGATGATTGATGATTAAAGAGGAAGGTTTTATAATAACTATATTAGAGCTGTATCTATGTCCGAAAGTTTATTTTGATATTTAAAATCGAACATTTTACTAAGTACAATGTGATTTAATTTAGTTTTAATAATGATCTGTGATTTTAATAATAAAACTATTTTTATAAGAATACTAGCCAGCCAGTCATCGTAATGTGCTCTTAAAATAATAATGTCAGTCAATAATTTATTATGTGATTGTTAGTTCATGATTTGAAAATCAATGTTAATCTTATGGAAGTTAATTTATAATTATGTTGAGCCAATGAACATTTATTATGCTGCTATAAGAAAATATATAACTAAATTAAAGTGTTTAGGTACTTCGCATTTTTCTTTGTAAGTTTATAAGACATGATTTGTAAATAAAAATACTCAAATTAAGATGATATTGTTTTCGTTTTACACTTCTGTACGTAACTGTACTTTACGTTTAAAACTATCCTATTAATTTCAAAAGGTAGGCATAAAGTACTACGCGGCCGCTTTTTCGTAACCATCTATACTTGGTCGGGTTGCCATGATCATGCACTACCTAATGTCTTTCTTTTAATTATCTCAGTAATTACAAATCGTATTACGCTGAAATTTTACAGGTAGAAAATTGAACTAAAATACTAATTAATGATATCTTATTCAACTTTTAAATCCACAAGGAACTCAGTAAATCGGAGGCTTAAAATCTCCGGAGCGCATCGTTACGAGAACTGAATTAAATATCGTTGTAACTTAATAAATACCTACAGGATTCTAATGAAAATTTACAAACATTTGAAGGCAGTTGTAAGCTACAAAATGACGTTTCAAATAAGGCTTTACAGCTCTTTTTTGAAGAGCTAGGAGCTATTTTTGAGTTTTTTTAATAATTAAAATACTTCTAAACGGTGCATTATTTTGTTTTTCTTTATTGGCAAACAAATTATAACAAATTCATAGAAGCTGTGTACAAAAAATTATACATATTCGCTTAGCCGTTTCGGAGATACAGCGAACACGTAAACGTTACACCAGCAGGATTTTGAATATCTCCGAAACCATAAACGATACAAATTCAAATTTTGTGGCAACATTTACCTCGTTCAGAATACTAATTATGTACCTAAAGTTTATTTCAATAAACCCTTTAATTAATAAAACATCTGGCTGGGGTAACGTTACGCCAGCCAGATCTGTTTTTGTCAAATAACTAAAAAACCATAAGCAAAACAAATTTAAAAATCAGCACAACAATTGAAGAAGTTGGACTTCTAATTATCTACTTAAAAAAAAATGTGATTTTCGACAAAATCTGGCTGGGGTAACGTATACATTACATATATGTATGTTGATTTGTATGTTTTTTAATAAAGACTAATTACTTGATATAAATGTTATTTTTTTATTTTATTTGTAATTTAATAATAATGTTAAGTCCAAGTATTTATAATCATGTTGTATGGTGTTTTAATTTGTGATGTTTTAATTTAATTACAATCAGTGGCGCGAGTGACTCCAATCTCCTCTCTATGTCCACTCATATTCGGGCGTCACACTGCAGCAACAGACTGTAATAGCCTGTTTCACCACTTCTGGAGAAGTGACGGATAGCCTCTCTGACGTATGATTTGAGGGAGGTAGGCTATCCGCAACTTATCCAGTAGTGGTAAAACAGGTCATAAGCAATAGTCGCAGCAGTGTGAAACCTTACATTTGTCAGTCGTTTTGCAGTCGCATAGCACACGCATTTTGTGTGAGTGTGATAGGATTGAAGTATGGAGACCACAAGCGCCACTCATTTTAACAATTTCCATATATTTGGACTAATCATAACACCTAGTGGATCCCAACACATATATACGAGGGTCAAACTGAAAGTTCTTAGAAAATCAAAAACTGATTACATTAGCCAGTTATTAGTTTTATTATATCTTTTCAAAATATTGTCCATTGACGTCAATACACCGCTGCATGCGATGGAACCACTGGGAAAAGCACTGCCCACTCGTCCTTAGGGGTCTCTTCAATGGCATCGCGATACGCAGCCACCGCTTCTTCAGCATTCATAAACCGCTTTCCTTTAAGTTTTTCTTTAATTTTTGGAAATAAATAAAAATCACAAGGCGCGAGGTCGGGGCTATACGGCGGGTGACCCAGTAATTCAACGTTTGATGTCGCCAAATAGTCGATCGATCGCTTGGCGGTGTGCGACGAGGCGTTGTCGTGGTGAAGGAGGATCCTACTGCGAGGTCGTTTCTCTCGAACTTTTTCCAAGACAAGTGGCAAACAATTGGTAGTGTACCATTCTGCAGAAACTGTTTTTTGATCCTCTAACACAATTGTTGCGAAATGACCTATCCTTCCAAAGAACGAGGCCACCATTTTTTTTCCCGCACTTCGATCTCTCTTCACTTTAGTTGGCAACTCCTCGAAAGGAAACACCCACTGAGCAGATTGTCTTTTGGTTTCAGGATCATAACAGTAAATCCAGCTTTCGTCACCTGTTAGTATGTCGAACACAGCATTTGAGTCACCTCCGTTAAATCTTTCAATCATTTTACGGCACCAATCCACACGATGGAGTTTTTGAGCCTTAGTCAAATTATGAGGTATCCACCGGGCGCAAAGCTTCCTGACCGCTAAATGTTCGTGGAGGATTTTGTGCACTTGACTCATACCGATGCCTAAGCTTGTCCGAATCGGCTGATAGGTCACTCTTTTGTCAGTCTCTATCATACGCCGCACAACACAGATGTTATTTTCAGTCGTCGCCGTAGAAGGCCGTCCCTCACGTACATCATCAGTGAGATTAGTGCGACCACGTTTAAACTCATTAAACCAGTTGTAAACAGTCGCACGAGATGGGGCTTCATCGTGAAAGGCCAATCGTAGTCTATCATAACTTTCTTGTTGACTTAAATGACATCGAAAGTCATAAAAAATCATTGCACGAAAATTTTCTCGTGTTAAATTCATGTTGACGTGACACAGACAATTTTCAATTTGCCGCCAAATCGTAAAACAAATGACAAATGAATGAAATATATACTCAGTAATATTGGCAAAGAGTTCTATTTTCAAATTTTAGAATATTTTTTTTATTATATTGTTTATAAGTGGCCAGTTCTAAGAACTTTCAGTTTGACCCTCGTATGATAAATTTGATAAAGGATTTGTTTAAATCATACAGATTGAAAAGTAACATCAATATACTTGAATAATGTAACGAAGTAAGTACACATTAGAGCTAATTAAGTAACGTGATTGATCCAATATAGATCTTCTTTAATTTAATTAATCAAGATATATTATTTGAACACGTAACTATGTCGATATAAACAAATTTTTAGTTATATTTATAAATCGCAATAATTAGGTTGATCATTATTGTTTGTAAAATAAAACAAATTTCACGATTAAACACATCAAAAAAAAAAAGTTAAATTAATCAAGATTATGATTGCTGTCACCAACTTCAGCATCACTGCCAACAATTAGGCTTGATTAATTTAATCAAGGAATTGATCATTTTTACTAAAAGGTTAGTTGAATTGACAGTAATTCTTGATATTTTTTTAATCAAGATTGCTTCATAGCAAGGATCAAGTTGCTTTATGCGAACGTATTTTAATAAGTATGTTGATTAAATCTATACTAATATTATAAAGCTGAAGAGTTTGTTTGTTTGAACGCGCTAATCTCAAAAACTGCTGGCCCGATTTGAAAATTATTTTTACGTTGGATAGTCCATTAATCGAGGAAGGCTTTAGGCTATATAACATAAAGGTACGACTCATAAGACCACAGCAGAAATGAAAAATGTTGCGAAAACGGGAGAAAGATATTCCTTTTGAGAGCTTCCGCTGCATACGCTGCGGAAACCGCTTAAGTTACACAAAAATCATGTTTGACAGGATTGTTCAGCATTAAGAGTTCTATAATAATGTCCGCGACAGCATATGTCTATCTTTTATGGTTGACTTACTACAACCTTTTTTATGTTAATAAATTTGTAAAAAAATAATGCAGTATTTTTAGAGGTGTATTATACACACAGGTATTTATTCTTATCAAAATAAATACATTCATCATCACGAGCATTTCATTTGGAACAAAGTTGCCCTTTATATCATTTGATTCCAATAAATACCTTAGGAGCTATCACAGTTTTAACATAACTCCGCACCAAAATAATGTTCGCAGCTTAAGTACAACGTGCGCTTGCGCTAATTATATTATAAAGCTGAATAGTTTTGGTTTGAACGCGCTTATCTCAGGAACTGCTGAACCGATTTGAAAAATATTTCTGTATTAGATAGCTTATTTATTGAGAAAGGCTTTAGGATTTAAAACATCACGCTGCGACGGGAGGGGAGGGAGCAAACTCAAAACGCGCAACTCAGTCGCGGGGGACCGCTATATATTATAAAGCTGAAGAGTTTGTTTGTTTGAACACGCTTATCTCAGGAACTGCTGGACCGATTTGAAAAAATATTTCTGTGTTGGATAGCTTATTTATCGAGAAAGGCTTTAGGATATAAAACATGACGCTGCGACGGGAGGGGAGGGAGCAAACTTAAAACGCGCGGACGAAGTCTCGGGGGACCGCTAGTATATTATAAAGCTGAAGAGTTTGTTTGTTTGAATGCGCTTATCTCAGGAACTGCTGGACCGATTTGAAAAAATATTTCTGTGTTGGATAGCTTATTTATCGAGAAAGGCTTTAGGATATAAAACATGACGCTGCAACGGGAGGGGAGGGAGCAAACTCAAAACGCGCGGACGAAGTCGCGGGGGACCGCTAGTCGATTAATATTTTGATTTCATTTATCATTTTTTTTTTTCAGTGTAGCCAGAATGAATCGAGATCACTTGATTTGTTATGGAAAGGTGACCATGGGTCAACATGCGCGGAGGAGACCGCCCACCACTGCGTATTCAGCGTCATGTAAACCGTAACTAGATGAAGGTAGCTCGGGAGAGCCAAAGATTGATATGTATATAGAACTAGCGGTCTCCCGCGACTTCGTCCGCGCGTTTTGAGTTTGCTCCCTCCCCTCCCGTCGCAGCGTCATGTTTTATATCCTAAAGCCTTCCTCGATAAATGGACTATCCAACGTAAAAATAATTTTTCAAATCGGGCCAGTAGTTTTTGAGATTAAAGCGTTCAAACAAACAAACAAACAAACTCTTCGCTTGATAATATTAGTATAGATTAAGAATCATTATAATCTATATATATATAAAAAGAATTGCTGTTCGTTAGTCTCACTAAAACTCTCGAGAACGGGTGAACGGATTTATCTTATCATAGTCTTAAAATGTTCGTGGAGGTCTAGGGAAGGTTTAAAAGGCGAGAAAAAATCGAAAATCGCGCAGACGGCGTCGTGGGGGACCACTAGTAATAAATAAATATTGGACGCCTTGAAGCCAGCGTGCTTAGCCACTACCTACACCACGGAGGTCGTCGACTGTTTCGAGAGAGTTTTTGACACTCAGTGTTATTTTGTAAGATGAAATAAGTATTTAAAAAAAGTCAAGCAGCCTAAGGCTGCGTTTCCATCAGAGATGTGCGATGGAAATGTAAATACAAGGTTGTCTAGCTGTGCTGTGAAAATGTGTGGGTGTTTCCACCAAAGCTGTGCGATTGCTTTCCTAGTACATATCCCTCGCACACATCCCTGGCTTGTTTTGTATGCGCAAAAATCTAGCTCCGCTGAGCCTTTTTCACCAGAGCTGTGCTGACCAAGGCGAGGTAAATGAAGCGATTCTATTGGTTCTTTACAAACACATCTCTCGCTCCGCATCCTCGCACATCTCTGGTGGAAAAGCAGCATTGAAGTCATGTTTTAGGTATCCTTTATACATAAAAGATACTAAGAAACTAAAAATTGCGCAGGGGCGAGATCTAAACCTGCAACCTCTGGCAAACCGGGCAATCGAGCTACCAGAACTGCCAGAGGTTGCAGGTCCGTATCCCGACCATGCGCAATTATTTGTTTCTTATTTCATCTTCTATGTATGAAAGAGGTATTTTTCCATAAACGGACTGACTTTAAGGCTGCTTTACCTAAATACAATCATCTCTTTAACCACCTTAGTTATATTATCTGTTAATACTACATTTTTTTAGTTAATTATTGTCCTGAGTGCTCACCACAATACGAACGAGTGACATATCTCCGACAGCCCATCCCAATACTGTTGCTTCATATCCTCCACAGCCAAAACGCAGCGGATTATGCGCATATTTCCCTGGAGAAATAAAATTATTAGCACAACTGCCAACATGACTGTGGTTATGCACGGTGCAACGCGGTAGCAAGGGAGTTCTTAGTTTCGCCTAACTTTGCCGGAGGTGTTTCCATTCTGATCGAATATATGGAGTTCAAGTATTTGTTATGTACGTTAATTCTATTTTATCGTTCAAATAGTACCTACGTTTTTATACACTCTTCTTTTTAAAGTATGTAATCTGGGCAATAAAAAGACGCAGTCTACACGGTGGCCGAGTGGTTGAGGCTTGCGCCGGACAAGTGTAACGCAGGTTCAATCCTTGCCTGGCGGTTGCTTTTTACAAGTGCAGTTTGATGAAGTTGAATTTGTAATACTGTAAGAGTTACATCACAATGTAGCGTGCTTTTAATAGTTTTTGTTTATTAAAATTGTAAGTACCTATGACTATTCTTTTCATAGTGTTTGTATGAAGAAAAAAGTTGATTGCGGCTTTGTGACAATTTACTTTGTCTCAAAACCACTAGTTCGATCTCGTTGAAACCTATTTGTGTGTATTTTTTTCAAAATTAACACTATTGCTTCGATCTAAAGTTAGAGGGGGGGGGGACCATTTTACCATTTTAAAAGCGTCTATCTCTCTAACGTTACACTTTTGGAGAAAATGGTTTTAGAAACGTCAATGTCATTTCATGATTTCATGAATCGTAAAGTGGTTAACAGGATACATCTACCGCCCAAGTTTCAACCATGTGATGCTGATAGTTTCTGAATAAAGTGGCTGTGACATACGGACGGACAAACAGACTTACTTGATGAAACTATAAGGGTTCTGCTTTTTGCCATTCTGCTACGAACCCTAAAAACCAAAGGAGACATAGCAAATCTTAACTTTGAACAAGTTTTATATCCTAAAACGCCTCTGTAGGCCTACGCAATAGCCAAATAGAAAAGAATGCAGACATAGCACAGGTTTTGGTAACAACACTTTACATAAGCTTATTCCAGTGCATAACTGCCCCGTTTGCTTAACCTCTCCAGAGCAAACTACGTATTTGTTATTCTGTAACATAAGTTGTAAGGTTGAGTTAGTTCTCTTGGGACAAAACAATCTTGGCGTAAAGGAATTCTAAACTTCGATCGTATTTTACAACTACTTGTTATAAGAAGGTTATAATAAAATCTAAGACATCTGATATTGTAAAGGCAAGGACACAGGATGTACCTATTTTGTTTTTAAAAAGCCATGTTTATAGTATGATTATGACGACTTTGATTTCAATATCCAGGTTGCAAGCCTCGACACAGTTTTATACTCGTATGTCGAGCAACTAAGTGGCGTTAAAAAAAGGCCGAGACAAAATTCGTGTTACCTGACGTTATATATGTTACAAGAAATTTACGATATCTGATCTCATATAATATCCTAAAAATTGTATTATCATTCCCAAAATAACCCGGAAATGTGGGATGTAAATTATAAAAAACACATTTCTTAGTAAATTTAAGCATTCCATTCCATAAAGCTACAGTTACATAACTAAAAAATATAATATGATGCAGCAAAAAATCAGAAATTTGAATTTATTGATTTATTTAGGGAGGCGCAAATGTTAATAATTTTGTGTGATTTTAACTTCAAACACTGTATTGCTGATTCAGCGCATCCACTTTACGGAGTATCCACACTGCCCGGCGGCTTAGCCGGCGGCATACATCAATTAACTGGCGGAATGGAAAAAGCCGCTTCGGCATTGTCGGCAGCCGCTGCGGCATTCCGCCAGCACATGCCGCCGGGCTGTATCGATACACCATTATGCTTCAATATCATATTCAGTCAAAAATAAATTAAAATGTATGCTGAAAAGACGCAAAAGTATTCAAATAAGTTTGCCTCTTTGTCATTTTATAACGTGTCTCTCTGAGACGAAGCTAAAACATTAAGGGCGACCCATTCCCATAAAAACTCAACACTCATCAAATATGACTCAAAATCCTCTACATCGGATCCAATTAATTAGCTCCTAGCAAGCCTCCGTCTTACCACGCGAACCTCACACAAAGCAGGCTGGTGAATCAGCTTTACCGGATGTCGGATAAGATTCGCAGCGTGACTTACGAGCCCCATCCGGTAGCCATATTTGCTTTACTCGCACGCCACATCCGGTGGGGGTTACCCCTAATCGGTTTCCAGTTTTTCGTGTTTATACTAGCCCATTATTTAATGCTGCCAGAACAATCGATTATTCGGTAATCTTTTCAATGTGAGTAACAAGATTTTTAGGAGGTTAAGCTGTTTTCTTTTGTATTTTTTTGTATCACTTCATGGATCATTCATCATCATGGCAACCGGTTGCTAGTACTCTGCATCCAGTGTGATCTTATCAAGGTTATCTGGCCATCTTGTTTTTGGATGTCAATGGAGCGTTACTGAAATATCATGCGAGTAAGTCTTCAAGTAATAATAGCAAAATTAATATACTTTTGAGTCCCAGTTTATGTTAAAAAATATATCAATTATTTTTAGAGTATTTTTCATCCATTCTATGAAACGAAAACTCAATACGATTATTTCACGGTAGAGAGAGATGTTTGTGCTTTCTATCAAGTAATACGTTTTTTAATGACGATTGACTAAATAAAGATTATTCACTATTATTTACTCATTCGAAATTTGTACCTTCTACCTATCATCTTAGTCGCAAGGTTTTAAAAAATGACAATATTGATGTTAAAAAGCTATTTATATTAAACATTGTAATAACAAGATTGAATTGTATAGAATGGATTAACACGCATTGAATTAATTAATTAATTCAGTGCAATTGCACTGAATGAAATAAACGCTATTTAGCAACAATCTTATGCAAAACAACCCATTTAATTCGGACTAACAAATATTCAAATAGTCACATCATTATTTATTTTCAGCTCCATTAATTGGATCATGAAATTTTAATGAAGTACACATCGGAATCTAATTAGCGAAATGTGATACGAATAACTTCATTCACTGTATAAACATCACAGTCCAAAAAGTAACAGTGAACTGAGTTGTCAAAAAAAAACTATGTGTAATAAATAGTAACTACAATTACCCAAATTTATTTGGTTCAAAAGTGGGCAGTCAAAGAACGTGTGTTATAAAAATCAGAATAAACACTATATACCTCAAAACAACCTTCTTATATGTAGGTAGTTGAAAAATATCAAAGGATTTTGTTTCAGTTTTTATATCGTTTATTCACAAAACGCATTTAAAAAGCATTTTTATCATATAAAGATGAAACACCGTTTTAGAGTGATAAATGCCTGGAAATAACTTACGTCATAAAAATTAAGAAATCGTTCAGAACATTAGCTATTACCGCATAACAATAATGTTCCCTCGTGTTTGCAGCGCCTCAAAAATGTTTTGTATATTACGCTCAGAGTGCTTTGGTGCCATAATTCGCAAAATAGCAGCTTCCTGCTTGTGCAGATTGCGAGGTATCAGTAGTAGTATTAGTATTTAAAACACAATTGCCCTAAAATAGGACTGCCCCATTATAGGACAGATCGCAAAGATATGTCAAACCTGGAATGAGATGAAATGCAATCAAATCAATCACTTAATATTATCAATTCTACTTCTAACTACGAAGTAGAATTTATCAATCGTAATTTGTATATCAATTTTTTTTTCCTTTTAAATTTTGGACACCAGTAACATACATTGCTCTGATTCCAAAGTAAGAAGCCAATGCACTTGTGTTATGGATATTATACACAGCGGTGGTACCATAACAAAAATTATGATTTACACATTGACCCAACCGGAAATCGAACCCGGAACCTCGGAGTGGCGACACCTTGAAGCCCAGCGTGCTTAGCCACTACACCTCGAGGATTTTTATTTGTTATTTAATATTGATGTGAATGCCCGAAATAAAGCTTAATTAATTAATTAATTAAGTAGCTACTTAAACTTTTAATCTTTAGCAATAAGAGACTCACTAAACAGCTTTGTGTGCCTATGTGCTATTGAATAAACTTTGACTGTGACTACCAAATGAAAACATATGGTAGCGATTAGCGTGAATATTATCAATAATACATCGCCCAACAGAACTGTTCATTAATAGAGGTAATTCACATTACTATTAATTAACGTGATAGCTTTTCAATGCCTAGTAATTTTCGAGGTATTTGATATTAGCTCCTCCTCTGTAAAAAAAAACCTAACAGACAATAAAAATGTATAATAATGCGCATAGGAATTAGGTCTAAACACAATAACCCAAATAAATTAGTATAAGACATATATTCTCTATCTCGTAGAGATGTTTGATTGATTGTATCACGATCATTCTTAATGGTATGAAAAGCATCATAAAAGGGTTTTACGTTTAACTTTCGCTTTGTCTCCTAAAGCATTTTTCCAAGCCTAACTTTCAATGAGGCGTTATAAATTTGCATATATGGCCGTAACCCCACCTCGTCATTGAGTGACATGAAAGTATCTAAAAAGGCCGTAAAAGCCGTTTTATCGTTGAAAATTATCATATTTTTCCAGCCGTGTAATGTTCGTTACATTTTTGTTGATATTTTTTTATTTGTATTCCGTGCATTACTCGAGCGATAAGTAGTGATGTGTTGATGCACGGATATTTGATGGATATTAATACTATTTTTATAAAGTAGACAAGTTTCCGTTCAAAATCGGAACACATAGCAAGTCGTCATAAAAGATATATTAAATTTATATTGCAGATCTTTTTAATATATTTATTTCATAGTTATTTCAAAATAAATCCTTTAAGTAAAACAGGAAAATCAACCCAAAGTATCTAAAAAGTGCATAAAGTAAACAGGTAACAATCCAAAACTACAAATTTCAAAATCACAGGGGTTTTTTAAACTTGTGAATTTGGGTTATGTTTAAATTCATTGTTACCCAACCATATTATTGAAATGTAATTGCAGTAGCACGGTACCGAATTGCGAATCGATAGGACACATGGAAGGAAGTCAGATCTCCTCATCAATTTATTAAAGAGCTGATGATCTCTTAACTACCGATCGGGGTCATGGATACCTTACCATATACTGTCAATGTCATCGGTATCAAACTTCGAATCAACCGGCAACTTAAAGCTAGAAAAGAGCTGAACATCTTTTAACGTTTAATCAGATTTCCATTCAACATGGCTAAGAACACTCGAGATGAAATTTATCAATGACAAAATAAAATAAAACAAAAGTCAGATCATCCGATTTGGCGCTACGATAACACAAGCACATACACAAATACACAGACAGACACGTTAAACTTTTAACACCACGCTCTTTATTCGTCGGGAGTCAAAAATATTAAAATGGCAAAAAATCGTAAACTGTGATTTCTTCAGAGTTTATTTACGGTACTTGTGGTTTTTGTGACATATTTAAGCACATAAATAGAGTTTCGACAGTAGATAATTAGTAGTATTTATTTAGTCTGAATTATCAGATATTACGCTGCAACTTTCGGTGCATTCGAACTCGAACGAACCGAATTATCACAATTCGCAAACATTGTTCCGTTTCGCACTCATGTTTGATTCGTTAATTGTTAAACGTCTGTTAATGTTTTCAATTATCGAGCTAGTTCCGTATCGGGTTTTGGATTTCAATGAGAAATTTTGGTATTGTTTCATTTAATTTTAATACGGATTACGATAGCAAGTAAGCTCAATAAGAAGATAACAAGTCAGCTAGGATAAAAAGTAAGGACGAAATACACACATCAAAAGTGTCTAGGGATCAAGGATTTTTATGCGGATTTCTTGAGATTGAGATGTGGCTTTGTAATAAATTTATGATTTTATAAATTTATATGGATCCTTTTTGGTGCATTTCATAATTTGAAACTGTCAATCAAATTCGAGTAAAATATGAAAATCAGCTGTCAATATTTTCCCTATAAAAACATACAACGCATTGAAGACATTATTAGTGCTACTGTTTCCCTACTACTGAATAAAACCAACGTTATTATGGAGCGGCGACGACATTTAAGCAGGGAAGAAATGCTCAGAGCCGTGGGAATGATAGAAGCTGGTTCCCGGCAACGTACTGTGGCTATGGCTCTGAATACAAGTCAGAGTGTTATCAGTCGACTTTGGACACGTTACCGAAGCACTAGTACCGTGGCTGAGCGCCATGGAGGACGGTATCGCTGCACCACACGGAGACAAGACCGATACATTCAAATCACAGCTCGAAGAGCTCCAACAATAACCGCCATGATGTTAGCCGTGAGGCTTCATAACTCTTCAGGGAACTTAATTAGCGACCAAACAGTCAGAAACCGCTTGCATGAAGTGAACCTTCATTACCAAAGACCGCTACGGGTACCACCTATAGCAATGCACAATCGTAGGATTCGATATCAATGGGCTCTTGAACACAGAAATTGGGCAGAAGAACAATGGCGTTTCGTGTGCTTTTCTGATGAGTCTCGTTTTGGTATGAGACCGGATACAAGACGTATACGACACTGGAGAACCCCTGGACGCCAACAGCGATTAAAATCCTGCCAGGAAGTCCATCCTTATAGTGGTGGAATCATCATGGTATGGGCGGGTATTTGGATCGGCGGAAGAATTGATTTGATTCGGATCAGAGGCAACCTCAACGCTCAAATTTATGCTGAGACGATTGTATCAGACGTCATCGTTCCTCTACAAGTGCAAATCGGTCCCTTATTTCAGTTAATGCATGATAATGCACGACCGCACACCGCAAGAGTTGTAAGACAGACTCTCGCCGCAGCTAACATCAATGTCCTGCCCTGGCCTGCTCAGTCGCCAGACTTGAACCCGATTGAGCGTGCATGGGATATGCTACAGAGAAGAGCTCTGCCGAATATGGAGGGTATCTAGCCGCAAGAAGTCCTTTTTTTGTTGTTGCAACGAACATGAGCGGCCATTCCACAGCGTGATTTGGATGAACTCATTTTGAGTATGCCAAACCGATGTTCTTGTGTTGTTAGTGTTCGCGGTAGAGACACTGATTATTAATTGTTTAAGTTACCCAATAAAATTTTAAAGAAAACTGTTATTTCAATCTTTTTTTCTAACTTTAACACTTTCGCAGCGGTGCGATTACTTAACCGCGCCTCCGCGTACGCGGGCGGTTTTTGGCATATTTCAAATAGTCATAGAATGTAAACTATAATAGATATCTGTTTGATTTATTTTTTATTTTGTTTTTGCTTTCTTGTATATTGTTTATAAAAAATAAAACAATGAAATATTGTAATACTACTTTTAGTTATTTACCAATGAAAATAGTATGTTTCTCGAAAAAAAAAAACTCTAACAGAAGACTTACAAACTGAAATTGAAGCTTATAAGTACTATAAAGTGATAAAAACTATGAATTTTACATTGTGTAATCTTTTAATGTATGTTATATATTGAAATATGGAACGTTACATAAAGGGCGTCGCGCACTGGCCGCGGGGCGCTCTTGAACGATCGGCTCTTGTTACTGAATGAACTCACTCACACAGTGAAATTTTGTATCAACGTGTGTGTTATATCAACAAGAGTCTTATTTCGTTCGCGGATACCGCGTACGACAAGTGATTTACGAACAGTAAGTATTAGAATGCATCACTTGCTATGCGCGTGAACCGCGTATGAAATTAAAAGCGCGATCACTTGGTATCCGCGTGAGCCGGTGTGAAAGTGTTAATGTTAGTGGTTCAAATGTCAAAAATCCCTTTATTAGGAAAATGGCAAATTTCTTTATTAATGCAAAGGTGACTTGGTTTATCGTTACTGTAGACAAACGAAAACACTTTATTTGATGAATCCTTAAAGAAAACTTTAATTAATATCAATCAGGAGAAAAGTTATTGCAAAAATATATGTTGATCCCTAGACACTTTTGATGGGTGTAGTGTAGTTTTCATCAGCTGTTTGTCATCGGAAATTGAATCCGAAATCAAGATATCTAATGTTCGTTTTTTAGTAACTATTTTTTTACCATACTAAAATACAACAAGTATTTTTTATTTATTTATTTCTGTTCATTCACTTGATAACTTGACTTTGATTTAACACGCACAATTATTCAAAAGTCTATACTATTAATTGCTTCCAATATGAATCAAGAGTGAAACTTTTGAAAATTTATATTCAGATTTTGATATCAAGCTCCAGTTGACACATTTGCAAACTCGAATGGAGTCACATCGGTGTAGTCCAGTATGCATATTTGAATAGAAAACAAAACAAAGAACGTCATAACAGTTGAGAAAACATACCAAGTCAGAGGCGAGCCAAAAATTTACAAAAGATTTATTCGAAAACTTTAGAGGAAGCTGCGGCTGACTTTGATTTACATTGTCTTAGGCTTTGATTGTTGATGTGATATAGGGGTTTTTACTTTCTTATGAACTGAAAGGTTAAGATTAAAGAAAAGGTAAAGAAACTGCATTAAAATAAGTTTTTTTATATGTGAACTAAATTGTAGTTCCAGTAGAAGTGTAAAATGATAAAGAAATCATAGGAGAAGGGGTTTGTAATAGATTTTAGTTATATTTCATTGAAATGGTATACGTATTAAAGTACTTACTTGAAATGATTAGACTGATCATTGGAAAACATTTAGAAGTACCTACATTTGTGGAGAAATAAACTTATAAAATGATTGCTATCAAATTGTGTCGCAATTGAATGACTCATCGCACAAATATCGGACTTATTATTGGCAAAATCGGCAAGAGATCTGTCCAAGAAACGTAGAACCTGACAACAGAGGAGATCAAATCTACAAACTTCTCAATTTAAAACCATGTAATAAATTCGCCCCTAAAAGCTTAGTGATAGGAATTAAACTCAACGCAAATTTGGCTCTGGATAATTCACAATAAATCCTCAGATTACTGAAATATCTACTCGAATATTGCATGGAGGAAAAACGACTCTATTTTGATCGCGATTCGGTCTGAATTTCATGTAGAAAGCATTCGTATTGATGTATCCAGGCCGCGTAGTCTCAACAAGGGTTCTGTCTCTGCTTTGAGAATTTGCTGAGTTTGAAAAAAAAAACTGATATTATTTCTATGGGTCTTTTGGGCACCTATTCGTAGGTAATTTGTGAATATTGGACTGCGGTTTGCTTTTGTTAGCATTTCGAGTGCTCTCTGTTACGGTTTTGGCGATAAAGATACAATTTTATTTTACAATTACTTTGTTTGGTTGCTTGTTTCACGTTTTGGCTTTCTTGTGTTATGTTTACAATCGCATTTAAATTCACGAATTTTAAAGGGCCTCAAATGTCGTTTTAAATACCTGTGTATTAAGTGGAGTCTGTATTAAAAATGTTAGGAAATTCCCCTCATATATCATACCGTCGTAATATTGTAATAGTTGCAATTCAACACTAATAGGTGCATATCTAGTCCTTTCTAAAATTGCAATCGTAAAGTTTATTTAAATAAGTATAATAATCATAACAGTTGTATAAAATTTCAGATTTTTTTTCAAAAAGATATTGAAGTCTTTACTTTCAAGTAAAAAATAAGGTTAAATATTTTAATAGATTTTTTGATCTATGTTATGAACTTCTTCACGCATCAGAAGATGACTCTAAAATATAAATTACCTTCAGTCATATTTACCAAACGAGTGAAATGCGCAGATCCTATATCTACGCATTTTGCTAGTAGTCCCTTCAAGTTCCCATAATATTTTATTGTTATACCCATGATAGCACTCCGGCGTTTGATCTCCGAAAATATTAAAACCTGAAAATCTTTCGGAACTCAATTAAATAACTGTTTGTTCAAATATAAATTAATTGAGCGTGTTTAAATCATAATTTATTTCTGTCACATTTTAAGTGTTCTATCATAATGTTTTGAAAATGTGTATTAAATATTTTATTCTAAGCCAAATAATAACCAAGTAATTGTGTGATAAACAAAATTGTGAATTAGGCCGTAATTTACGCAAAATATATCTAGCTAAGCGATAGACACGTAAAAAAATGTAATTTATTCTGACGTTGAAACAATGTTTCTGTTACAACATTGAGTTTTCGCCAAAAATAAATTCGATTATTAAAGCAGCGACTTTATTTTGTCGTGTAATAAATCATCATCAATAATCATCAATAATCATTAAAAATCTGTGTTACGATTTTAGAAATACTGTCCGGCGAGTACAATGCAGTGGTTAAATTAACTTACATTTCGTATTGTATTATTATTTTTACTTTTGTCATACATAAAATATTAATAAATATTGCACAATTTAATATTCATTGTTTCATTAGAAAATTTTAGATGATAAAGTGACATAGCTCTACGTACATTTAAATCGCCAGTACAATGTATTTATTTATAAATTCAAATTTAAAGCACGATGAGATGTGAAAGAGATAGTAAAATGTTACTTTTACAAGTATAAAAAGGACGCAATGTATTGGTTATTAGTAATTCAAGTGTGCAGTGGAGAGCAGTGATTGGTCAATAAGTAAAATTTTGTTTACACAGGAGCGTAACAGAAAATCACTCACTATCACTTTTTTCCTAACTGTAAAAATATAAAAATGTGGTTACTAATAACTGCGCATGTATGCTGATGCTCTCGACCAGACACAGATTTTTCGTTTGTTTTGTGAGTTTATAACGTATCTATTCTTTTAAAATCATTGCTTGTCACTTGTTTCTTTTTGTTAATTTATTTTTATTCGTATTTTTTGTTTGGTTGTTAAGATAATTAAGATTCGGTTACTATGGGACTGACATACTATGTAACATTCCCTTAAAAGAGAAACCTACTGTCATGACCGCGTCAGGCACGAGAAATAACACTTTTCGCTCTACCTTGCCCACTGAACGGGTTGACAGCGTTCTATCTCACCGTTAATAGAGCGAGAGCGGAACGAGCAAGAACGTATTTTGCCGGTGCACGCGACAGTGTTGGTCTGTGACGGAACGTACTTGTTGGCAAGGTGTTATAGTTTTTTTTGCATGCTACGGTGTAGTGGGAAAACACCTTTAGGGGTTAAATAAGAATAGTAAAGTAAAGTTAGCCTGTATCGTCCCACTGCTGAACGTGTGAAGTAACGAGTGAAGTATGGTTCGAACTACCTCAACTATGAGGAAGTTCGAACCATACTTCACTACGCGGGCTCAGTGTGGATTGGCGGAGGGGTGTTTGCAAGGCAAGCGACTAACCCTGCTGTCAGATGTTACCGTGCCTTCCCAATCACGGATATGCTCGTGATATATAAATAGATATAAAATATGTCCTACTAAAGGTTGCCGATACAGATTGTACAAGAACTACCTCAATTTCTACATTTAGATACAAGTAAAGTTCGTTTTTCTTTGCTATTTAAATAATGTGAACACACTTGTATATTGTATACTTTTCGTTACTCTTAAAATAGTATCAATAAATAAAATTCATTTACTATTTGACTAAAAAGATATCAGTGTTAAAGAATGATTTACCTATGTTGCCAGTGATTTTTGTGTTTATTTTATTTAAAAATAAATTATTTAGATAAAATGGAACGGCAAGAAGGAAGTTTACAATATAAGAGAAGCAAAATGGAACAGACTGTATCTCTATACACATACATATCCTAAAAATAGTTACCAGACAATACAATTATCAGATCGCAAAAGCTACCCAATTACGTAACACATTATTTTAATATCTCGTGTAAAACGTGAAACGGTACAGTGGGGTTGTTTACTCCATTCCCTCGCCTGCGTTCGTCTGCGCCATTTACAGCCTTTATAGTCCAGGGCCTGGAATGGCAGACCATATTTTGCCCATTGCTTAGCTCGATTATGGTCGATAAACCACCGACAAATAAGAGTTTTTCAACTGTAAAAGTAAAAAACGACCAATTTAAAATCACATTTACATAAATGATTCCTGACAAATTAATAGGTTCGTTTTCAAATTAGGTGATTTGTTTTATATTCGAGCCGAGTAAAGTTGTTGTGTGTATCGCAACCCTCTAATGTTGCTATCTCGACCAGAAGTGAAATTGTGTAAAGCAATCGTATTCATTTGACAGTTTAAAACGTACGGTATGATCTTTCAAACGGCAAAGAACAAAGCGATTGACAGATCATATTGTACGTTATGAACTGTCAAATGAATACGATTGATTTACACAATTCCACCTCAGGTATGATCTATTGCGGCGCTACCGCAACCCTAGTGAACGCTTACTTCGGAGCTTTTTAAATAATGTCGTAATGGTTTGCAATAAAAAGCGACCTTAGATAATCAGTAATGTATCAAAAGCTACTTATTAACATAAAGTCGATGATAAATAATCTATTCACCAGACAGCGTCCTGTGAAGCATATGAAAAAGTTGATGATGTTTCAGTAAATACAGTACAATCAAACACACACTAGCCCCTGGTCTAGTGTGTCTGTCGCAATCTAGATATTTCCCACTTGGACTATTTAAGCTTTTTTTTATTCAACATCATTTACAGTCTTATCTGATTCGGTATGAAATATTCCGTAAGGGCCTAGTTTTTGTCGTAATACAGTTATTGTGAAGCCGTTTATGAAAACGGGACAAATAAGATTTTCTTAATGTTCAGCGTCCACATTACTTTTGCCGAGAAATTTTATACGAAAAACATTTCTGGAGTAGGGTCGAAGAGTATCATTTGGTCGGAAAACTCTTAAGCGAGTGTGTGTCACCTATGTTTATTTGATACCCATTTTTACCTTGAAGTATTTTTGATGTTTATGTACCTGACTTCGACTGCCACTGAACAACCTATGCCTTCTTGGTTTTTAGTACATACCTGAAACAAATAAAATAAAAATAGTAAGTCGGAATGAATGAAATATATGGATGATGAATGGATGAATGATACGAGTATTCATTGTGTATAGAAATAAGGTTATACAACGGTCTAACATTTACATCTACATACATTATAAATCTGATAAACGAGAGATGACATTTAAATCTGCAGGATATTAACACCTCGTTGTTATTTACAATGTTTATTGCTGATAACCCTGTATTTTAAAGATAAATTTACTTAGGCTTAAACCATATGGCAGTTAATTAGACAATCTTCTTTAATAAAAAGTAGTACTAGTCGGAAAATTAAGCACTATAATAGGATTCCTTGTTTTTGGTTATGCAAAAAATGCAATGAAGAACTACAAAACTGACGTAGATTCAGAGTTTAATAATACACCTACTGAGATTATGTCAGGATCTAGGTTAATAAATCTTTGAATCCTCTAGAGAATTGAGTAAAATGCCAAAATTTGCTTACAATATGAAATTGTTTATGAAAAAAAGTACTTTTACAGACAACTGCTATAAAACCCATCTATAGGGAATGGTTCATGATAATTCATCATTTTCAGAATGTAATTGTATCATTTTCATTCAGTTTATTTGGCAGTTAAGTTAATACTTGAACAATTTGATTTGATGCTGCAAATAACCAAATTCCATTTATTTTGAATCCCACGGGAAAATACACTGAAGCTACGAAATAACTAACAAAACAATACTGGTGATGAATAAAATTCCATCTGTTCTGTAATTTTGTTGTAAACGTTATTCATGAGCTATTAAACATCATTTACACTAACTAGTTACCTGATGAGCTTAAAGTAGGACATTATTATGCAAAATAAAAAGGAAAAAAAGAATAACTCGAAAATATGAAACCGACATTAAATGGATGGATGTTTATATGTATTTAAGTATTTATGGGAGACGCGCTGACATAATCATTGCCTGGCATTCGTAATACAAACAAATCACATTCCTAAGTACGGGACTACGTCAATTGGTGTGTTATCTGGCGCATATTTATATTAATTTATGACATATATGACTGGTTAGTCTGCAGGCAGACAACCGTTATGAGCTAGTATTATAATTAAACATTTCATCCAAAACTTTGCGTTCTAAGCGTTGCAAGCGCAA
Organism: Pyrausta purpuralis; assembly: GCA_963924145.1. Classification (NCBI taxonomy): domain Eukaryota; kingdom Metazoa; phylum Arthropoda; class Insecta; order Lepidoptera; family Crambidae; genus Pyrausta; species Pyrausta purpuralis. The sequence goes on along the minus strand of OZ001648.1, from coordinate 4,385,927 downwards.
AAGCCAAAGCTCTGTTCGTGCATAGCAAATAAGCTCTGATTTATCTGAACTGTGCAGGCGCCTTTACCTAACATAACACAGAGAGGGTGATTCCACAACTTGCCCTAAAATCTTGACCCCTTTAAGACCAGCTAAATTTACAGTTAGAGGTTAGTATAACCAAGCTTGACGACGCGTTTGGTGTACGAGTATTGGTTAGCGCTTCTGACTATTACGCCGGTCGTCACAGGTTATAATTAATATAATTCTGCTTAGCCCAAGGTATGACTGGTAGATATGCTATATAGCGTTAAGTCCACCTTTAATAAAATGTTTGGTAGTAAAATAAAATATTAATAAAAAGAGAAAATGTTTATGTAACGAGCATGAACATTTATACCTAAGTCATATTTATATGTATTTACATATTTTTGGGAGACACTCCCATCATAATCGTTGTCTGTTTTTCTTATACAAGGAAGAAAAATCCTTTTTTGAGACCACGACGATTGGTGTGTTGTCAGGTGTATTTATTGATAGCCAAGTGACATAACTCAAAAACCCTCGGATAGAAAAGTGGTTTCACAAACTCTAAAAACTAGCGTAGCTAAGGACACCTAATAACAAAAAAGAAATCGCAAGTTTATTCTAAATTCGGATATTTTACTCTTTACTATGATACAGTTATGATTGTAAAAATGTAAGTGTACGAAGTCAAGTTTACATCGGTGGATTTTTTATTCAATTCTTTACGCTATTTCGCCATTTTCTTGACCTCTTAATACGATGCAACATTCAATTTTTGCTTTATTTGATGCAAAGAGCTTATTCTTGGTCTTCCTCTCTTCCTTTTTCCTTCTATTCTTCCGTCTATTATCGTTCAGATGAAACTGTCGTGAGGTATCAAGTGTCCAAACATTCTCCCTCTTCTACTATCAATTGTTTCTATTAGTTTCTTCTTTTCCTTTATTATGTTTAAAACTTCCTCATTCGATTTTTTCTCCGTCCAGCTGATTCTCTCAATACTCTTCCAGCACCACATCTCAAACGATTCCAGTCTCTTCCTTTCTTTCTTGGTCTAGGTCCACGTTTCACACCCATAAGGTAAGTTATATAATGCTGAAATGAAATATAATAAAATACACTATCAAACAAATTATGTCAATTTGCCCCAAATTACTTTCTGCATAACCAAGCGGTTACTAGTAGAGAACGTGTGCTACTTACAGTGTAACAAAGTTTAAATAATGAGCTACTTTTAAGATAAGTTGAGAATAACCCGAATTCTTAAAGGGGATTAAGCAACTGGGACGAAACGAGAACGCGCGATTAATGTTAAGTAAGTTAGAGAGTATTGCTTCGTTGCCATGCCGACTACCTGGAAAAGTTCTGAACATCCTGATAATTCTTATAAAATATCTGGTTTCAAAAACCTGTTTTTACGAATGTTTAAAAAAACACAATTGCCGTTAGTTTCTTATCCTGAGTTATTTTATTAAACATTACTGCTCAAAGACATCACCTTGAATAGTGCACAAAACTTAAATAAAATGTTAAATAATTAATTCATTTCTCAAGAAAAATTCTGATACACATGCTTATGGTTTGATTTATTATGTATGTCTGAAAAAACAAGAATTAATCAAAACAATGAAAAACTGGGCAAAAGTATTAAAGTGACCAATCGCAGTTGTAGTAAAGTTGGCAACGGAGCGTATGCTCTGCCCCGCGTATTATGAATGAAGTTGAGCTGGCAACGTCGGAAAAATAACACTGAAAACAAATAATGACGAACTTTAAAATAAAACGATTTTTCTTTTCCAATATACTTTAGTTCAAATAAATTATTTCCAAAAACATAACTTACACTTTGTACATTCCTTGGTTTCATTTTCCAAAAAAAAAGAATAGTAATAACAAACTTGTAATCATTGCGTTCACTAATGACAATCACATTGTTGATATTTCGTATACAAACAAATTAATCATCGTCCCTGCAATTAATGTAACAAATAACTCTCGCTTAAAACAGAAAGCTTCCTACTTTTAATTTCCGACAAAAACACGATAAAAGTAAAAAGAAACGTAACAAATACTAGTAATAAAAGTGATGGACCGCTATATTACATCTCCGAGTTAATGCATAGCTGTGCTTTATCAGCCACTTCAAAATTCCCAATCAGTTGTTGTATTTTTTTATATTTTGTTCTGCTCGTAAATAAAGAAGAAATATTCACTTTAATAAAAACATATAATGAGTATGCACTGGAATGGTACAAGGTAATTTATAGTATTAGATGGCATGTCAAATTAAATATTCTAAGAAGGAATGAATTACGCTTTGGTTCCTTGAAAACAGCTTCCAATTAATGATCTTTTGGAGATTAAGTTTAAATTATAACTTTGGTTGTAGCAAGGTTATTTCACTGAATTTCAATGGGTTGCTATGAATATCGATTCGCGAAGATGACTTTTTGATTTAAATATGCGCCAGATAACACACCAATTGTCGTGGTTTCGAAGTGAGGAATTTTCATCCTTGTGTTATGAATACCAGACAACGATCATGACGGGGGCGTTTCTCATAAATACTTTTATTCATAATAAATATTTATGACCTTGGTACAAATGTACGTGTTCATCACACAAATATTTACCCCTTGCGGGATTCGAATCCGGCAACGGCGGCGTAATGGTCAGGAGTGCTAATTAATACACCAAACGCGTCGTCGCATTAAAAGTAAAAATAGGCCACCAACTTAAGTTAAAAGTTTCGGACATGTATACTGTTTTCTTTGGCATGTGGCTATAATAACGGAGTCGTACGGACGGACAAACAGTCGCATTATCACGGCTTGTTTTTAATTGTTTGGGTGTTTTTAAATTAGACACATTAGGTGAAATTACACTTTCATGGCCTGCGTAGGGTTAGGTCGTAATTGCTACGCACATATACAGTACGGTCTGCGTTATATATAAAAGATAATAATATTATAAAAGCTGGTACAGTCACAATGACTTTAAGGGGTTCGTTAGAATATTATAAACCCATTAGTTTTGTAAATTAAATAGATGGCACATAAATAAATAGGTGTTACTAATCAACTTTAAACCTTTTTTATACCTTTTTGATTTTTCTCCTGTCTACCTAAGTGATGAAAAAATATTTTTAATAATAGTAGATTCTTCACTATGGGAATAAATAAATGTCTTACGGCTCGGTCGCCATCGCAAAAGGATTATAATTTTGACTTGGTACTTAATCTACTAGAGAGAGAGGTGATAGAGAATCCTGAGTTTAGTGAGGGATTTAAGCTGGCCCTAGACGGACGCCCTGTTACTTTATTTCCGTGGTAAATACTCTGTTTTTTGTCAGGAAATTTATAAGATAATCGATTTATTTCATACAAATTTTCAATTGAACGTACTGTTTAATGCGCTGTAATGCAGTGCAAGTTACCATTTTATATATAACTAGCGACCCGCCCCGGCTTCGCACGGGTGCAATGATACTAAATACACTACAGAAAAACTGTGAACGTTGTATATATATATAAAAACATAGCGGCCCGCTCCGTGTACCATATGTTTCTTTACGATTTCGTACAGGATAGGATCTTCATCTTTATCCGGTAATTTAGCTGAAATAACCCTGTCAATTTGGTTTGGTCTAATTTTGTTCACTAACCACACCAACAGGTGTACATGTGGCAAGCCACGTTTCTGCCATTCCATTGTGTACAGCGCGGCGGACATCTGCAATATCTTCGAAAATATTCACTTAAATCATACGATGTAAAGGGCCATATAGATCTATATTAAATTAACAATGTATTCAAGGTATTTAATTGGTTAAGGATTAATGCTGTATTGGTTAAAATCGCTTCGAAAATTAGCCATTATTTGTCTTAAAAAGTAAATGACAAAAAAAGTTATTGTGGGTTATCCCTAAGAGATAGACATATACCATCAACGACTTTTCTGTAGACCTTTTCAATGTGTACAATACTTAGTACATTATTTTGATAAAACTCGTAGGGTTCAGCCTGCGTTTGCAATGTAAGCGGATAAACTGTAATTATTTACGACATCACATTAGAAACCTCAAAAATAACAGTACTTCTCCAATATTCAATGGATGTTATTATACATATAAACCTTCCTCTTGAATTACTCTATGTATTAAAAAAAACGGCATCAAAATCCGTTGCGTAGTTTCAAAGATTTAAGCATACAAAGGGACATAGGGACAGAGAAAGCGACTTTGTTTTATACTATGTATTGATATACGATTCAGTTTAGTAAGTATATAAATCTAAAAGAAACTGCACGTCCACCCTTTTTCAAAATGGCTTGGTTAACAAACCAAAAAGATGTAATGCAACGTTTTTTACAAAACAAACCTTTCCCTTACCATAATTAGTGACATTCACACAGACAAAACAATAATTTTTGACAAAAAAAATTAAGGGTCATCACAAATCGTTTCGCACGAAGGTTTGATGACTTCCAGCCTCCCGAACAAGCCGGATTCCTAAAAGGCTACAGTACCATAGACCACATCCATACGCTAAGGCAAATTATACAGAAGTCCAAAGAGTATAATATGCCTCTATGTTTAGCGTTTGTGGACTATGAGAAGGCCTTTGATTCGATCGAAACTTGGGCGGTGCGTCTCTGCAGCGGTGCCACATAGACTATAGGTAAATAAAGGTGTTAAACTGTCTGTATAACAACGCCACCATGTCGGTCCGAGTACAGGAACAGAATACGAGGGTGATCCCATTGCGAAGAAGTGTACGATAGGGCAACGTTATATCTCCGAAACTGTTTACAGTGGCATTGGACGACGCCTTCAAGCTCCTGGAATGGGAAGGATTCGGCATCTGTGTCAATGGCGAATACATAACACACCTCCGGTTTGCCGATGATATATATAGTCGTTGTGGTAAAGACGCTGGATGATCTTGGTACTATGCTCGAAGACCTCGACCGAGTATCCCAACAAGTGGGTCTTAAAATGAAAATGGAAAAGACGAAAATTATGTCAAGTTCCCATGTTGTACCCACTCCAGTATTTGTTGGGAACTCAACCCTCGAAGTTGTCGACGAGTACGTCTACCTTGGACATGTGATCCAATTAGGTAGGTCCAATTTTGAGAAAGGGTTCATCGACGAATCCAACTTAGCTGGGCAGCGTTTGGGAAACTGCGCAAGAGCGTCTTCTCGTCTCAATTACCTCAGTGTCTGAAGACGAAAGTCTTCAACTAGTGTGTGTTACCAGTGATGACATACGGATCCGAAACGTGGCCTCTAACTATGGGCCTTATCAAGGAGCTCAAAATTACACAACGAGCGATGGAGCGGGCTATGCTCGGTGTTTCTCTACGAGATCGAATCAGAAATGAGGAGATACGGAGAAGAACTAAGGTAACGTACATATCCCTAAGAATCAGTAAGCTGAAGTGGCAGTGGGCAGGGCACATAGCGCGAAAACCTGATTACACTACCTACAATCTCATTACGCCACATGGGCTGCAATGGATTTTGCAGAGCTGAGATATGGCACTTTAAGTCAATTTTATGTGACGTGTAATTGAACGATTCTGGCGAAAAGCGAAAACAAACTTAACTACTTGTCTTTGTAAAGGACTTCTTATCTAAGCTTTAGCTGTATCCGACCTCTAATAACATTTTAATAATAAACTCGTGTGCCTCTCAGCAAAGAGGGAAAAGTCTTTGTGGGATGGTACGAGTTTTAGGCATTTTGCGGTTTTCTTTCTTTTGAGGGCATTTGTTATACATCTTGGATGGGTTGATACACGTACTCAGGCAAATAAGCGGCTTTAGATGACAGCTATACGCAATGGCAGGTCGACGGCATTTCGATGATGCAAATGTCAATTACAACTTATCTAAAGAGCGTCAACGGCGTGATGACAAAGTTCACATTATGAATAATTGACCAAATGTCACTTTGTCATTTCGAGAAATCGACATAATGAGAAGTGGTCTTTAAGAGAATTTGATATTTTGAAAAGTTGACTTTCTGAGAAATTTACATTTTACGTCTTTTTATCACTTTCAAAAGTTATTATTTCGGCCTCCTACAACTTTTAGTATCGGAAACGCGTGACTGCATCGCGACTCACGCAATGGGCAGATGTAATTTTTGTTGAGAACTAACCCCTACTACAAACAAATAAGATATGACCGTGTCGAGCTTGACGTGCTGTTGCCCGTACCTACCTACTAAACACTGTTGCATGCATGGTTTATATCCAAGCTACATAGTTTTTAAGTCGAATATCTCACGAGAGCGACTGCCGACAAACTGCGCAGCAGTTTGGCAGACTAGAGTTAAGAAAAAACTATGTATCTTTTTTTTGAATAAATAAAATTAATAATAATAATAATAATGATGCAGATGCTGTCGCGCATTAGTATCAATGCGGAAGCGCGACTGTATCAATGCCAACGCATGTTAGTATCGATGCAGTCGCCGTTTAAAATTTGTCAAAGTCCAGCTACTGCATGGCGACTGCATCCATACATACGCGCGACAGCATCGCGGCTGTTAAAAGTAGCGCAAGTGTGTAAAGGTTGGCAATTTGCGACTGCATCGATGCTGTATCACAACTGCATTGATGCTAAAAGTTACAGTGTGCAAAGCGCCATTTTTGGCGATTGGGGACTATTTGTGACGACGTGGACAAACTTCTATTCATGTGTTCCCAGTCTTGCAGCTTTAGTTCAATAAGTTTGTCTTTCTATTTTTTTTCTTCTTCCAAGTCTACCCTAAAATATTCAAGGCCTGTTATACCATTACAAAAAGCATTTTCCAACGAATATTCAAACACAAAATGACATTTTGTATATAGCTTAATATATTTTACCAGAACTTATTGAAATATAAACAATATACTTACTACATAATTATATTCTTACATTTTGAAACAAACCGTAAAAGTTTTGTGGAGTTGGTGCCATCGCATTGGCAATGTTATTGATCATCTCAAGTATCAGGGCACTGACTACAAAAACAGAACTTTATTATCATCATCATTTTCAGTCAAAAGACGTCCACTGCTGAACATAGGCATCCTCCACGCATGGCTCTCCAAAGCGACCGATCAAGCCGTCTACATCCAGTTTGTTCCGACCATCTTTGCAAGGTCGTCGGTGTCCATCTTGTCGGTGTACTTTGCTTAAAATGCAGTCCTTTAAAGAGTTGTTTAAGACTTTTTATTGAATTTTGTTTTTGAAGCCGGTTTTCACTTTTTTTGTAAAACTGATTCATAAACATCAAACACTAACATAAAGCATATCTACATTTAAAGGACCATAGAATCTAGACTGCTTCTTTTAGACCACACAATGAGTGGAAAAAAGGCAAAAGCAAGATTTACGCGGATTCCCGCAGCTACAAATCAAGTGAACCTGTCTGGATTTGTAAAAAAATGTAACAGTTGAATGCAGCTTTTTTCGGCTCACAATCACAATTGTTGCGTTATTTGTTGAATTAAAATAATAGTAGCATTAATTTATGTTCATAGAATTGTGCCTGCGACATAAAGAGCTTGAACATTAGTAAAGTATTAAATCTTTAAAGTATTTAAAAAGAAATGAATTATAACGTACCCTATGATAAAGCATTAGTTAAAGTACCAGTTAAAGTATTTCGAAAAAATATAACAAAATTAACCAATCGCATTGTTTCATCCATAAACGTTGTCCAGTTCATTTTATCATACTTCTCACCACTGCTTCAGCTATTTAAATAGCCACTTATTATAAACTCCTTATGGCTATTTTTTCCAAATGTCAGATAAGAAAATATTTATCCAATAAAATACAATACACCTAAAGCCTGATTTTTCCAACGACAAATAAGGAATATCGTCGAATAAAATACAATACGCCCAATTTGAAAACGTCACCTATTAGTCAGCAATCATTTGTGTAAATATCATTTTAAAATCGGTTGTTTTATACTTATTCAGTCTGATAAGTCTTACCTGGCCTTGGAAAAACAGACCCTAATTTGAAAACGTCACCTATTTATGTAATAATCATTTTCAAATGGTGTTATACTTATCAGGGCCAATATTGCCAACGTCAGATAAGACTTATACGACGAAATAAGTATAAAACGACCCATTTTAAAATGATATTTACATAATTGATTGCTAGCAAATGGGTGACGTTTTCAAATTAGGCGTATTGTATTTTATTCAATGAACATTTATTTAATGACTCCAAACGAAGAATTCCGTATCTCGTATCAGAGGTTCGGGCGCCGTAATCAATACTCATTTGGGCCACCTCTCCGATGGCTGATAACAGGGATCAGGGATTATCTCTAGCCGAGACTAATCCATTAACTCGGCAAGCTAGGTTTTACTTGAAGAGAAATAGCAAGAAAAGTGTTTAGAGGTATGTTACTAAAGTATTACTTAATTTTGTTTTTATTCTGCACCATTCTCGTTTGTTGTGTGCAATTAATATTTATGTTGCAGGGATGTTATTAAAGACGGGCTATTATAATTTTACTTGTGCCATTATAATTACACTGATTATTAACAATTGTCTGCATTACTTACAATGCAACGGGCTAGTTTCATAATATATCAGTAAACTAAGGTAAAAATAAAGATACAGATATCTATTTACTAAACAACTGATTAATTGATATAAGAGATAATAAAAAGTCAGAAATTGTGTTTTGACTGTAAACGTAAAAAAGAAATACATTTATTGATTTGAACAGATTTGGTAATAAGGTTGATAGTGCATAAGTTTTGTTATGAAATAGATTATTAAATACTGAACAGTGACGATTTTCAAGGTTTTTGTTTATTTGTAGTGTAATATTTTTTCTAATGTAGATTTGAAGATTCCATACTATGCTCTTCAACAAGAAGGTTGTAAAAAGTACCTATATCACACATATTCACGACCTCCGTGGTTTAGTGGCTAAGTACGCTGGTTTCAAGGCGTCGCCGCTCCGAGGTCCCGGGTTCGATTCCCGGTCGGGTCAATATAGAAATCATAATTTTCTATATTGTCTTGGGTCTGTATGTTGTGGTACCACCGTTGTGTCTGATTTCCATAATACAAGTGCAATTAGCTATTTACTATGGAATCAGAGCAATGTATGTTGTGATTGGTGATTGGTGTCCAATATCACAATTCTTCAGATCTTAATACGGTTATTTCATCGTGGGTAGTATTTCTTAAACTCATGAAAGTAAGCAGATTACCGAACATTCTTAATAAAGCAATCATTGTTGTAAAAGAAGTGTATCAAACACGAAGCACTTCCAAACTAGATATGGCCCTTATCGTGATAGAAACAAAACAACAGAAAGCAATTTACCACTAATGAAATTAAACTTCTTTTTTCTTTCCTCCTTGTAACAAAAAAGTTTTTCAATTAAATAAACTAAAGTGTTCTTCTTCAGACATTGTTTGTTCACAAATGTTTACGTTTAATTTTACTATTTTTTTTCTTTTGTACATGATTGGATTTTTTTAAGACAACTATCAAAATACACGCATGCAATGCAATGCACTTACTACTTATCTCCTGCTTGCTTAATTGGAAGTATTGTTTCTCTTCACATTTACCTCAGGTTCTGAAGACAAAAGTCTTTAACTACTGTGTGTTTTGCTCAAGTGGCAATAGGCAGGGCACATAGCGCGAAGAACTGATAGCCATTGGAGCAGGAACGTTCTAGATTGGAGAACCTTCGACCAAAGACGCAGCGTGGGACGTCCACTGAGAACATGGACAGACGACCTCGTGTCATCAATAGTAACGCACTCGACCTCGTGTGTGTTACTAATGATGACATGCGGATGCAAAACATCGACCTTATTGAGAAGCTCAAAATCACAGAACGAGCGATGGAGAGGGCTATGCTCGGTGTTTTTCTACGAAATCGAATCAGAAATGATCAGTTATGTATAAGAACTGAGACAACGGATGTCCATTCACGTCTTCGGGGCTATGTAGCCCCGAGAATCAGTAAGGTCAAAAGGCAATGAGCAGGGAATATAGCGCGAATAACTAATAGCCGTTGGGGCAGAAAAGTTCAAGAGTAAAGGCCCTTCGACGCAGCTTAAGAAAACAACTGACAAGATAGTCAAACGACCTTGTAGAGATCGCAGAATCAAACTAGTGCAGACCAATTATGATCAGTTGCTGTGGAAAGCCTGGGTGAGGCCTGTGTTCAGCAGTGGACGTCCTTTGGCTGATAATGATGAATGATTACTACTCACCCTTTCATTCAATAATCAAAATAAAACAGAATATATAAATAAGGAAAATGACAGTAAGATCATTAAATAATACTAACTTAATATTAGTAGCAGCAGAACCAATAAATAGTGGATTTTATTCATTTATTTATCTCTAGATATCCCCATTAAGTTGCTCTCTAAAATGCAACTTTAAGTTTAGGAAAAAATATTCAGCACCCCACCGACACCGTAAGAAATTTTCCTCCATTTCTTACAAAGTTTTTTCATGTCCAATACCTTTCTAAGTTAAAGAAAACTTCAACCAGAAACTTTGCAGGGCTCACGATATTTCACTTGGTACGTCAAATAATTTTCTTGGTGACTCCTAAAAAGACGACCGGTAAAAACACGGCCAAAATTCACTTTTAGGCTTTAAAATTCTGCTAAAGTGACTAGAATTTTCTGTAGAACCTGCTTTGCAAGTTTTACATGGTATCTATTATTTTTGCAACTTTTATTTGCGCGCTCGAGTGTTACCGAGTTATGTGTAAATTATTATTATTTAAAAAATACAGGGATGCATATACACATTCGTTAATTTAGAATCATTCAGTAACTGTCTTGTTTAAAACTGTTTTTTACTCTACCTTAATATTACCGTGTCAGAATATAGGAAAGCAGACTTGAGCAAAAAATAAATTGAGAATATTTCATGTGGTGAAAATCTGATAGGATTTTATTTAAATTTCTGCTCTAGTGATTTTACGCTAAAATATGATTCTCTGGATTCAACAAAACTTTTTTTTATATACTTGGCTGCCCTCAGCTCATTTCACATTTCCTTTTTCTCCCAGTTCCTTTGTTTGAATATAAAGCACGCTAGGTCCGCTGGTTTATCCCTTGTTATAAATCCATGGAACCTATTTAACTGTCACGGGATAATGGAAGAAATTTTCAATTCGATGTTTTCCTACCCGGCATAGTTTACAATTCTTTCAACTGCCCAACTTTTTTTATCGAGATTTCTTCGGCGAAGTCCAGTAGTCCTTTATCTTTGGGATCTTGATTATTTTGGGATGAGTAATTTTTGTTTTGTGTCTGAGGGTGAGGTCTTTGACTTGCAAACGTAAATGGAATTAAAATTTTTAGGTGGCTATGTTGTGCAGGCAACATTTATTTTTGGTTGGGTTATAGGATGTCTACGTCCGTCATTTTATTGCAACAATATAATAGTATAAGCGAAGCCCACTAGCAGGATAAAAATAGAAGTCTGAAGGGCTCTTTAATCGGACTAAAGGATCTTATGGATATTTTTTTCCTTTGACAAGCAAAACATCATTTACCTTGAAATTTACAGGCTTCTTTGATTATCCAAGGACCACAATGACCAGGGCAGTTTGCGTAGTTCGTATACGAAAAAAGTTCACCGATCTATTTTATTTGTCGAAAAAAAAACTGTATTTGAATTCTCAGGATCACGCTTTCGATGCATTTCAATTTTGTTTGTGCGATAGTTTTTTTACAAAAATATATTTTAATTGATTTTTTAGGTAAACGTTTAAAGTCGCAATCGAAAAATCACACGAAAAAAGTTCGATTGCCGCGAGAATCGCCGCTCAGTTATAAGCCAATAATAATTATACTTTGTGATTAATGTAATAAGATAAATTTAACCCATAATATCTTATGAGTTTATTTAAGTTTGAAAATACATTGAAAAAGCGCTTCGTTTTGATGTGGAATCAGACCCCTTAAACAGTCGATTATTTGATTTTCACATAAGGCTAAAGTGCTACAAAATCAGGTTAAGTGTACTCGATTCGGTTACCCATCAATGCGTTTCGTTCATTAAAGCTATCCATAGTGGCACAAATATTCTATCGTCTGTTCAATATCATTGAAGAAATCGTTACAGAGTATGTTCTAGAGAAGCCCCGTTAGTTAATTGCTTGCATATGGGTATTGTTATTGAACTGAGATTGTTGACTGTAAAAATTGATAAATATTTAAAACTTTTCGCCAAGGCCTTTAATTCATAAAACTAAAAATACGCAAATAAAACCATTTGTACTTAATTTTAAGGTAATGTTGTTTTTAACAGTTGCTTATTCGTGCTAAACTATGGTGTCATGTTAGTATTTGAAACAAAATTTCAAATGCTCCATACCAACGAATCATTTACCGTGATAGTAACGAATGTAGGTATATTGCTTCATAGCAAAACATTGTAATGATAAGTATTTTTCTTCTATCTTAATCTTTTTGAAGACATATTTTTCTTATTTTTTTTCTTATGGAAACGCTACAAGTTATCAGCAATGGTGCTCAAATTTTCTATCCATACTTAATACATATTACACCCGAAAATTAATTCAAAACCGAGCATGCGCCCTTAAATATTTAAATCGGAACGCTCGGTCGAACGAAATTTTATTCATAGCGTTTGACTGGGGTGTAGGAACGAAATTTTCGTTGTTACCATAAATTAACGATATGGTATCGCGCCTGATAGAGTCGTGATCATTATAGCTTCTGGCATTATTTAAATTATGAAAACGTGAATTCGAACTTAAAGTAAGGTTCTTTTATGTTGGAGATAAAAACTTTAATAATAACTTGTTATTAAAAGGTAATTTTAATGTTGGCGCAAACGAGTAGCTCTAAGTGAGCAAAAACTCTTAGCTAAAACATACCTGACTGGACTAAAAAACAATCATCCCGATATCACTTTTCGATTTCAATGAATTTGAGGACAAATACATATACTAATACACATACACTAATAAGATTTGGTATATGTGTTTCGGAGCTGTACTAGATCATCATGCTCAAATAATATCCAATTCCAATATTATGACAAACACACAGGTCGAATTCAATAAGTATTTTTATTTCAATGAGGTAATAAACACACCAATCAAAAGACACAATAATAATAATAATAATGCTTTTTTATATTAAAACTAGCGGACTTAGCAAAGTTTCTTTCGCACCCCGCTCCAGACCCGTAATTTAAAATAATATTATCTTACTTCGTACGGTGATGGATCTAAGAAAGTAATAAATTATAGTTTAAAAAACTAAAAAAAAACACGCTTTTATAGCTAACCGAACTAAAAAGTAGAAAATATTTTTTAATTACAAAGAGTTAGAGAATAATTAAATTCAGAGTAAAAAGCGTGGGGTGCATTTACTATATTTTCTTGTTCTTTCATTTACTATGTTTTTTTCATAACTCTCCACATATAGATAGTTGCATGTAGAATAATAGTAACATTTAATATATCAAGCACCCCACGCTTTTTACTCTGAATTGAATTATTCTCTCTTTGTTATTAAAAATTATTTTCTTCTTTTTAGATCGGTTAGCTATAAAAGCGTGGTTTTTAGTTTTTTTAAACTATAATTTATTTATCATTTTTTAGTTAGATGTTTCAATTAATTATTTGCGGACATGCGACTCGCGATAGCTCTATCTTTCTTACTCCCTTACAGAGGATCCACGAAAGAATATATTAATCCTGGCGGTCCTTATAAGGATATTGAGAAACTGTTCTTAAATTATTACATTGTCATCGGTCCTTGATACGTGTGCAAAGTTTTAAATTAACAAACTACTGGAAATCGGTCAAATTTATGCTCAAAGATTCCATTACATACATACATACATACATAGATACAACCCAAGCTAATAAAAGTGTGGTAAAAAGCGGTCCAGCCGCTCTTTTTTTCTATCACAAGAACCTTCTCCTAGCAATAACAAACACAACAAATAAATTATTAATGAAATCGGAACAGCCGTTCAAGTATGTCCAAGGGAAATATGGTTTAATTTTTATATATAGAGTAAAGAGATAGCTAAGCATCTCTTCTATGTTTATTGTGTCTATTATCGTTTATTTGATCATTACTATACCAGTCATGTTAAAATAATGATCGCATAAATGAAAACTTTCATAAATAAAATTGCACCCTTATTTGCCTTTTTTAACAAAAAAGAGTATCCCTAGCCAGAGTCAACTGTGTCAACGGAAAGCATAGATCGACCCTAAAAACCTTAATGTATATCTATGGGTACAAATATTCTAATATTATGAAGCTGTAGAGCTTGTTTGTTTGTTTGAACGCGCTAATCTCAGGAACTACTAAACCGATTTAAAATATATTTGTGTTGAATAGCTTATTTATCGAGGAAGGCCTGAACTATAAAACATCACGCTGCGATGAGAGGGTTGGGAGCAAAATCACAACAACAAGGAGGTAGTTACAAATATTACTTAAAAAAAGAGAGATAGATTGTAATATTTTTTTATATAAATCTGAATAGTTACATAGCTGTCATAACGTGCTCATCTTAACTTGAAAAATATGCTTGATAAACTGTCGCTATAATGTACAGTACAAAACATTCAAGGAGACTTAATGCAGTAGCGATGATGCCTCTGCCGCTGTAGCAAAATGTGTTAGCAGCTTTCAAATGTCACTTACCGCATGAAAATTTGGCAGTGGACTAACGGCATCAATAACTAATAGAACTTTTCATAAACGCTGTAATCGATTAACTTTCAGATTGTTTACATGAAATATCTTCGAGCTTGATTTTGATAAAGACGTACATATTCTGTGCTTACATTCGTTCACCGTACCAACCAATCACCTAGAGATATTCGCGGAAATGTCGTCGGGAACATGTTTTGATGTAAAAATTGGATGAATGGGAAAAATGTCTATCGTTTCTTATAAACGCGCAAAGGTCACCAAAATGCCTGGGCTTACAGATAATGCAATATCCATGAATTTTCCTGTACAATATAAATATCCTTTGGGCATGAATATCCTTTGGACATTCCCACACATCGCCATCTAGCCCCAAAGTAAGCTACTCAAAGCTTGTGTTATGGGTGCCAGACAACGGATATAATACTTAATTTTTTTTGTAAATACATACATGATATACATAGAAAACACCCAGACCAATACAAACAGACATGTTCATGCACACAAATGTTTGTATTGAGCGGGGATCGAACCCGCACCCGCTGGGTAGTAGGCGATTTGTCGACCACTACACCAGACGGGTCGTCAGTTCAATATGAAAACGTTAACGCATGTATTGAAAAGCGATTCTACTCAAATAATATTGAAATTATGTGAAATAAGTGGTTTCAACGTTCTCCGTGGTTTAGTGGATTGTGGACTCTGAATTTACAGGCGTCTCCGCTCCGAGGTCACTGATTCGATTCCTGGTCGGGTCAATATAGAAATCAAAATTTTCTATATTGTCGCGGATCAGGGTGTTGTGGTACCACCGTTGTGTCTGATTTCCATAACACAAGTGCATTAGCTATTTACTTTGGGATCAGAGCAATGTACGTGATTGGTGTACAATATCATTTATATGTGTATATTATATATTTATTTATTTATATAACTTACACTGTTGTAGTTTCTCCAGAATGAGTTACTAATATGAGCTTACCTGAAACAGAAAAGATTAATTTTAAAAGGTTAATCATCAAATAGAAGGTTTTTTGACAAATAAAATAAAGATAATATAAATATTTATTGCTCATCATATAATATGCATTACTTAACAACATCATCTATACTAATATTATAAAGCTGAAGAGTTTGTTTGTTTGTTTGTTTGTTTGAACGCGCTTATCTCAGAAACTACTGGCCTGATTTGAAAAAATATTTTTACGTTACATACCTAGTCCATTTATCGAGGAAGGCTTTAGGCTATATAACATAAAGATACGACTCATAAGACCACAGCAGCCATGAAAAATGTTGCGAAAACGGGAGAAAGATATTCCTTTTGAGAGCTTTCGCTGCGTACGCTGCGAAAACCGCTTAAGTTACACAAAAATCATGTATGACAGGATTATTCAGCATTAAGAGTTCTATAATAAAGTACGCAACAGCATATGTCTATATTTTATGGTTGACTTACTACAACCTATTTTATGTTAATAAATTTGTAAAAAAATAATGCATTATTTTAAGAGGTGTATTATACACACAGGTATTTTTTCTTATCAAAATAAATACATTCATCATCACGAGCATTTCATTTAGTACAAAGTTGCCCTTTATATCATTTAAATTCAATAAATATCATAGGAGCTATCACAGTTTTAACATAACTCCGCACCAAAATAATGTTCGCAGCTAAAGTACGACGTGCGCTTGCGCTAATAATATTATAAAGCTGAAGAGTTTGTTTGTTTAAACGCGCTTCTCTCAGGAACTGCTGGACCGATTTGAAAAAATATTTCTGTTTTGGATAGCTTATTTATCGAGAAAGGCTTTAGGGTATAAAACATGACGCTGCGAAGGGAGGGGAGGGGGCAAACTCAAAACGCGCGGACGAAGTCGCGGGGGACCGCTAGTTAAGAAATATTCTACATCTACACCAAAAAAAACCTGCGACTAGTGTATATAAAATTCACTGAAAAAATAAAGTATATTCTCATCATTTCACCACTTGAATAGTGTAACTGATTAATTACTATGAAACAAGAAACTTATCCGAGGCAACTCGGCTCTGATTTCTAAAAGCTTTTAATATAATTAATCGGATTAAGGTGGTAGGAGGAAGATCATGTCAAAGACACTATTCTTTCTTAATACGAGGATTAGGTACAGTGGTCAGCACATCAGGTTACCCACATTTGTTCCAAACTAGACCTTATTACAACTGCATAAGATACCGCAGTGTTTACCTTGACGAGCTGTGCATAACATAATTGATATATTCCCTTAGCAATGATGAGTTCCGTTACTTCTACCAGCAGACAACCTCAAATAATGCAAATTATGGAGACTTTATGACGACGACGCGTTTGGTGTAGTGGTTAGCGCTCCTGACTACGGCCGACTGCCGGCTGTAGCGGGTTCGAATCCCTTAAGGGACAAATGTTTATGTGATAAGCATTAACATTTGTACCTAAGTCATTGATGTTTATAGGTATTTAACTATTTATGGGAGATGTCCCCGTCATTTCATTATCTTCAATAAACAGAAGGAAGAAAATTCCCTATCACGTAACCGACAATTAGTGTGTTGTCTGGCGCCTACTCATTTATATTTATTTTATATACTTTTTTGCACTGTTAATAGTACAATTAGCGGACTAAATGCCTTATGGCATTCTCTATTTGGGAAAGGCAGAGAGTTAAAATGTTTTAAAATGCAGTAACATAAACATACATACGAAAATTACATAGATAAAAGAAATATATAAATAAATAAGCATGGGATTAATGAACGTATATATAATACATACGAGTATATTAAATAAAAAATAAACTACAGATAAAATTACAGATAGTTTAGCAAAGCTTTAACAGACATATTAATGTAGTTTAGAAACGTTTGTTACTTCATCTTTATCACTCACAGTAGAATATTACATAACAAATAACGTAACGAGTCCCAATCATTCTAGAATTCCAATTACGGGCTGAATTTATTCCAAGAATCGTCAAGCCAATATGAGCATCCACCGTAATCAATTAGAATACCCTTACGATTTGTTCTGCCGGATCCAATTCTTCTCATTGGTGGGACCAATTCAATAAAAAGCTCCAACCGCATGTTGGGTTTATGTCCATCATTGGTCCTTGCAGTTAGTGCTCAGAAAATGAAAAAGCGGTCGGAGCGATCGCACAGACAATTACATGAGTATATTTACGATGAAAAACTCTTATGTACTCTTGGTGTTAGAGTCGTTTTTGGCGTGAATGTAGCAGTTTATTTTGGTTGAATAACGTTTTGGAAACTGGATGTCTCCGATCTGAAATTCAGATGGTAGTTTTTTGTTAGACGGTCAGTTTTGGGCTATAGCCAACGTTTCCGTGGGTTTGTATTCAGTTAATTTGTGAATTAGGATTTAGTGGTTTTCACTTGGCTTTTGATCCGGTTTTGGGTGAGGAATTGTATCCTAGAAATTCAACGAGTTTAAGTTGCGCGTTGCGTGGGCCGTTCCCATAAGTTAAAGACATGTAAATTGGCTTATATTAGCATAGAAATAGAATAAACAGAAGTTTAAATGGCTTATTTGATAATAATAATGTATATATCATCAATATACAAATGTTTTATTGGTTTAGAAAGTCTTATTTAATGGTCTCACTGTTATTTGCCCATTTGTGCACAATTTTTGGTTTATCATATAACAAATGTTTTACTTTAACACAGTATTGTTTTTTTATTCTATAAACAAGTAATCGCAACAGCTTGAATAGAAATGAATAATATTATATAATACTTATCACTAAAATAAATAGGGACTTCAACAACCTAATTATGAAATATTACCTGTTAATCAGAACCTTTTCTTGTAAGACAACTCAGAAGCTGTAACTTTTACCTTTTTTTTACTGAAAAACACAAGTTTATACACGTGCCTCCTTCAACTGAGTTTATTAGACTGTATCACCTCAGTCACGCACAGACACAACGACCCAACCGAAATTCCTCTTAAAGTTATTCCTAACTTTTGTTGCCAATAAATTGTCTTGACATAATAAAGAAGATAAGTACATGAGTGAAACATTTTCATTATTAAATTAACCCTTGTTTGGCAAACACATTGATAACGTTTGATTGTTTAATTTGAAAGTGATAATTGAATCAATGATTCTTCTTACACGATACAAGCGATATAGCGCGAAAAACTGTTGGTCGTTGGGGCAGGAAAGTTCTAGATTGGAGCCTTTGACCAAAAACGCTGCGTAGGTCATCCACCGACAAGATAGACAGACGACCTTTTAAAGATTGCAGGATTAAACTGGATACAGACCGCTTGTGATCGGTCGCTATGGAAAACAGTAAGGGAGGTCTATGTTCAGCAGTGGACGTCTTTGGCTGATAATGATGCTGATGATGATGATGATACAAGCTCACAACGAATACCACCGGTGTTTAAACTTTGATCTATCTACAGGTTTCTAAGCATTAAAATCAATTTTAATTCGAGACCGTCACACAATTTGTAAAAATAATGTTTAAAAAAAACATTACCCAGCCGAAAATTGGCAGAGTCAAAGCATACAATTCA
Organism: Pyrausta purpuralis; assembly: GCA_963924145.1. Taxonomy (NCBI): domain Eukaryota; kingdom Metazoa; phylum Arthropoda; class Insecta; order Lepidoptera; family Crambidae; genus Pyrausta; species Pyrausta purpuralis. The sequence continues at coordinate 4,366,635 of OZ001648.1, read as the reverse complement.
CCTTACTTTGTTAAGTAAGTGCCGCTGTCCTTATCGCGTACCTACGAGTGATATTACAGGTTAAAGCACATTCATTAGCTCCTAATGGGAACAGCCACCACCCACGTGTCAACCAGGCATCCCATATAAGGAAGTACGTTATGTAAAGGGAACAGCAACGCCTCGGCATGGGATCGGCACTGGATAGCGAGCTCGGATCGTTCGAATTTTGATCCGATCGTTCGATCATATGACAGTGTGAGTGGATATTGGAAAGGTCGAGAGTGGAACCCAAGCAATGTCCTAAGTTGATCTCGATCCGAGGAGGTGACGTTACGAAGTAGATAATTGTGCGTAGAAGAACGGAGTTTCATACAAAGAAAACTGAAGGCCTCGAGTTGATACCGTGTTGTTTCTATAACGGCTGGATAGATAGATGTTATATAATAACCTTAAGTATATTTGTTGAAACAAGTGACAGTAGCATAATTGTATTTTGGAAGCTAGCTTATTAAGCCAATACTGGAAAACTCTACAAATATTTACATTTCTAGCATGTTTAGTCTTAGGTATGGTAGATCAAGCACAATGAATTTTAACCGAGAAGTCAATTTCGTTTGCCAAGAAATTATTATTCGTGCTATCTTGCTAATAAAAAATCCTTCAAAACATTCTCAAAATACTGTTATTCCCTTATTTTCATTTCTTTCAGCTCCACCAGCAGTGACTTCAATATTGAAAACATCTTAAGATGTTATTTCGTTTTCTGCCTTGTACAATTTAAGATCAATACTGTATTTTGTTACAATTTCTATTAGATAAGAGTTTTGTGTTGTTTAAATATTCGCATTTGACTTATGAATACTGACTTGAAATCTGAAAACTTAGTTTTTATAATACAGATTTTAAAAAAGTGCGAGCCATATTCAAGGAGGTTGTAGGCAATCAAAAATAGAATACAGGAAAAATATAAAAAATAAGAAAATTATAATAATAAAAAAACTTTTGTATTTATTTTTCCTGTATCGACTCTTTTCCCCTAGATTTTCGCTTGTACTGTTTTACTCCCTGTTTTGAATTTGAGGGATCCGTGTTCATTTTGTCTGTTTAATACGGTTTTGCTTATACATGATGTAAAAATAAAATACGAGTCAAATTTCCAGGGCGTGGTTAAAAGTCGATTCTAGAGTGAAGGAAAAAAAATGTGTTATTGATATAGATAGATTCCTTAAAGATATTTATTTTTATATTTTTCCTGTATTCCAAACTCGATTGACAACCCAAACAAACATACTTCCTTGAATTTGGCTCGTACTTTTTTTGGCTCTGTATTTTTATCGATAAACTTGATTGGAGTTTATGATAGAGGATAGTTCATATTTCAATTGTTTGAACCGATTCACACTGAGGTTGGATTCGACCAAACCTAGGTTTACACAGTGTAATTAACTATACGAAAGATAACTTTGTTCCTCGACTTTATATTCGAAAAACTAAAAGTCGTTTTCAGCGTAATTTTATAATAGGAATTACATTCGCGTACAAATGATTGAACTGTATTAGTATCCAGCAAATTAATGTTGCACCGTAGCTGTATGATGTGATAGTAAAAAATCTGATAACTAAACAATGTCGTTTTATGTTGTGGGAAAGTATCGATCTGACAGAAGCGATATTCTAAAACGGTAAATAATAAAATAAAAATTGATTTACTTTCGGATAACTATTAAATTTTTGTAAGATTAATATTTAATCTCGTTTGGTCAAATCCACCCTGAATAGTGTAAGCTCTATTTTCTTATGATATTTAAATATTTTGTAAATAACTAAACAAATGAGTTACAAACCATGTTGAATACATAACTTATTAAATTAGTGGTTTAGTATCGAAAGTAGGCAAAAGTTGTTGCGAAGCCTGTTTCCAGAACTTTTAGCCATCCAACTCGAAACTCGAACGAAACTGGGTTGTAATTAAATTTAAATTACCTATTTACCCAAATGTGTCTTTAAAGTTGTTTGCGGCTCATAAAAACACAATGCACCACAGTGGACCATCTACGCAGTTAAAAATGAAATAAATGATTGCACAGTACTTAAATATATTTTTGAAAAATATTAAATCAGTATTTTGTTTGACAGGTAAATAGTTGCTTTTTTACTCTAACTAATTTAACTTTCATATAAAAAAAAGGGAGAAAAATAGCTTTTCCATGCCTAGGTGTCAAGTAATTTAGTTTTAATTGCTACTATCAGACATGGAGTTAAAGATAATTTAGTCTCATCATATTATTAAAAAAAAATATTTTCCATTTTTTTGCTTAGTTAAAGATAAAAAACGCGTTTATTTTGATCGTTGATTTAAAAATGTACAATTGGTCTTATTTTAAACAATAAATAATCTACAATTAAAATATTCGTGCCTGTAGTGATACTTTTTTTAAAAAAAGTTGTTGTCACATTTTTTTTCTTTTTTGACACTTTTTTTTGGTTAGTCGATTATTGCACTAATTAGTATGCTTACTCTCACTCTTATTTACTAACAACAAAATCCCGTAGAGGGGTCTACGGGATATTGTTGTTCGTCTAAAAATCTTTTTACTCACTCCAACCTTTGGCTGTCACCCGAAGCACTAGCTTATGAGATAAAATTTAACCTGAAATTTGACATAACCCATTTTAGTAACAAGGTAAAGGTTTGCGTTCTTCTGCTATTATTATTGTATGGAGGAAAAATTAAATCGACATTAACAAGGATTCGAAATATTAATATAAAATAGTATTTTTAACTCGAGTAAAAGCACCCATTTCACTCTCAAATTACATTTGACTTGAGATGTTTCGCGCTTTCACTCCGTTCAAGCGGCAGAAACATCTCAAGTCAAATGGGTCAGTTTCTTCCCTTGTGTAACAATGTACTATTGTTGTTTTAAGTAGGTATGCATTTCATTGAATTTGAAACCTATACTTGATAATTTGAATAATACCAAACATTATTTACCCTCTAAACATTTATACGTTAAAGTGAAATTCCTATGCAAAATATCTTTGTTTTCTCGCGATCAAATTCCAATATCGCCACCCCACACCATTTAAGGGCTTTTGGCTCAGAAATTAAGCAAGGAAGCTCTATTTTAGATTTAAACAAACACATTTGTATGCATGACTGGTGCGATCTCCGTTCGGCGGGGCTAATACGAAACTCGATTGTTTCTTAGTACAAACGATAATGATAATATTTTGAAAGTTTGAAAACACAGCTGATTGAAGAGCATCAGCGGCATCGACGAATCTGCGCGGACATGATTTGTAATATTTACGCGCCAATTTATAATTATTATGTTGTGTCTTTTCCATTCTCGGGACCATGGGGTTCTGGACCTTTGGAAGTTGTACATGGGGCCGAAGACAACACACATAGGCCCTTAAGACAACCTTAATTTAAAAGCTGTGTGTCACAAACCGACTATTATCCGTGTGCACACTACAAGTGTACCCAATGACAATCCCCGGTTTGTGTAGGGCTATTGCAAGATATAGACACAAAGATACTATAATCGTATATAAGTAATAGGCAGTATGTATGGTTATCATCGTATTATAGTTATCTTTATCGCTATTCTCTTCTCTTTTCTTGCCTCTATAACTTTACTTGCACCGCCTGTATATACATTTTTCTCTGTTCTGAACTATGGTTGACTGGTAGAAAATGCTTTTGGCATTAAGTCCGCCATATATACAATTTTATGTTTTGTGCATGAAGTTTTAAATACGCAGTCTGGCCATTAATACTGTTAAAATTAATATAAGAAAGACATTACATTTGAATTTGGAATTTCTCATTTTTATATGATTGCTAATGAGCAATCAATATAAAATATATTGGCGCCAAAATTAGAAAACACAATGGTGTTTTCTAATTTTGGCGCCAATATATTTTATAATATTTTGCGATATTAAAATGGAGTGGGGTGATAAAGAGAACTGAATCGCTGTGATTGCATTACACAAAGTTGGTATGGAGCCAAATGCAATTTTTAAAACTCTCCATGCGCTCGGTATTAGACAAATGTTTGTGTACGCTATTGGTCCACACAGTCTTGGTTTGAAGCGAACGTTTCGGACTTCATCAGAGCTGAAGACGGGCCGTCGTTTAGTCCCGATCTTAATCCGCTGGTTTATGAGTTATGGTCAGTTTTAGAGAGTACGGCTTGCTCTAAAAGCCATGATAATTTGGAGTCACTAAAACAATCCATACAATTGGCAGTGAAAAATTTTCCCATGGAAAGAGTGCGTGCTTCTATTGATAACTGGCCTCAACGTTTAAAGGACTGTATTGCAGCCAATGGAGACCAAAAAATTTTTTTCTTTGTGACAATATTTACGGCAAGATTAGGTAAAAATAATAATAATAGAGATACTTTAACACATATACGATCACGCACACACACAACACCACATACACATCACACACGCATACACAACTTTTTATTCTTTATTGTCTTTGTTAAATATAGATCTAGTATGCAAGTCTTGCAAAACATTGTGTAAAAATTCAAATTCAAGTGTTGAAAATACCACCGAGAGAAGAGGGTACACTTCTGATACAAGTTTGTATATAAACTTAAAAGAAGTCGTACCAACCCAAATAATTTGAAGTTGAATAAAGCTTACTTATCATTTAACATTATCATTATCATTATCATTATTATGATTATTATGTTGAGTCTTTTCCATTCTCGGGGCCATAGGGTCCCGGACCTTTGGAAGGCGTACATGGGGCCGAAACCAACACGCAGAGGCCCTTTAAAACATAATCTAAAAGCTGTATTATGTAGCTGTTGTCTATGAGCCCATAGTTTCCCACTGCAGCGCAAAGACCTCCCTACCCTTTACCACTATCCACGATATTGGGCAAATGCCTTCCAGACCCTGTTAAATGAGTCAAGATCATCACGCCATCTATTTCTGGGTCTACCGCGTGGCAGTCGTTCATATTAGAGGGTCCACTTGGTACCTGATTTTGACCCAGACATCATCCGATATTCAGCTTACGTGACCAACCCAGTGCCACTTTAGCTGAGCAGCTTTTTTGGAGATTTCAGTGATAAGCGTCTTAGATTTTACGTTTCAGGCATTGCGGTGATTTAAATTACAATCCACCATTTGACTTGCAATTATTGCAACTTTCACACTTTTTTTTTGCAATATGAAATTGCGATTGCTTTCAAGTTACATAATACTTAACTCAGAAGCGCCTTCACATATTTATTTGGGCGAAATTTACGCTTGCGTTGACGCACGTTTTAGAATTATTAGGCATAAACTGTTTATGAGGTAGCGTTAAATTCATTGAGTAAAAATAGCGGATAGCAGGAATTGAACATGGTAACCAGTGAAAAGATTTAAAGATAGATTTATTTTAAAAAATTGGTTTTTCTTCCCAGATATATTTTCTTTTGTTTGCTTGCCGCACTGTGAAGAAATAGACTTAGTTACTAAAGATCAACTAGTTCTTATATGTCAAGAAGGATATCTAACTACAAAGCCAATGACAGTACCGAATGATTTAATTCTGTTCAACTTTTATTAAACAAGGTGTTAGTTTTGCAGCGCTGAAAAGATTCAAGCATGGACGGAAATATATAGGTTGATCCTGGTGTCGTTACAGCTTAAAAGTATCTTCTTGCATTCAAATCAGGTTTATAGAAATCAAACCGATAGTAAATCATAAATATCACTGCTTACACAAATGCCTGGCTAAGCCTTCGATATACCAATTAACTATCAAGTCGGAGTAAACGTCAACCGTATTTTCTCGTAATACCTGGGCATTTCCACTTCTTATTAAAATCTATGCGCTCCATTCAAGGTCCATAAAACTTTAACAATCTGCAGACCCGAAGACCTAATAGTTCCCATAAAGTGCGACTGTGAAGATGTCAGAGGTCCTACTCTCAAAGACCTGTACCTGTACCATCCTGTTCTGTTTACATTTTAACTTAGTGACTGATAACAAGTTAGTTCTTTGTTACCGACTTCAAAAAGGAGGTAATCAATTCAATGTGTATATATGTGATATTGTTGATCTAGAAAGCTTTTAAATACGTGTGAAAAATTTAGTAGGTGCATGTTTGTACAAACCACCTTTGAAAAACTGAATAATAACTATATAAAATAAGTGAAACATTTACGGGCTAACCTCATTCTACTTAAACCTACCTGCTAACGACAAGCTTTCGCTATATCGATTGCAATGACCAAGTAATGGCCACGTTTCACCAAAGAAAGCAATGCAACAGCAAATAATTGCCAATTCGCGGTTGTGTTTTTTATGCATAATATTAAAATTTGAAATAAATTAAGACACTTTTTTGTTAAAACTTTTTTGTTTTGTTTTATGTATACACAATGTAGACACTTTTTTGTTACAGGTATATCCAACCGCTTTGAAAGTACTTATCACTGCACTTTCTCTTATTGACGATTGTTTTTATTTATTTATATGGTATGGCATTACTCTTATATCTAGACTATACCAGACGAAGCAAAGACAGGGACGACGATGAATTTTTTTGAATGAATTCTTATTTTGAAAATAATAGGATTGCAGACTGTTGGAAACACAGATGCGGGCGTATTATGAAAGTTGATGAGAAGGTCCTTATTAGAGTCAGTGGAATATCAACAAGGTATGGGTGGTATTTTAAGTAAAAAGTGCCTTAAATCAAATGTCAGAATGGCTATTTCAATGACTATTGATTAAGGCAATTTAATTTTTAACAATTAACAATCGGAAATATTAATCCACTGGTAACATTTTGACCATTTGCTAACTATCGATCACGCATCCGGGCCTCACTAGCTCATATTATAATGTTGGTTAAAGTGAAAAGGATGCAGATGGTTAGAAATATATTTACATAAATACTAATGTCGTTTTCTGTAGTAAGAGCTCAGATTATTAATTTGAAGAGCAACAGTGGTAGTAACTGGCGTTTCTTTACGACTGCAGTGAATTGCGAGTGCTTTTAGTGGCCGAGCGTTTGTTCGTCTAGATAATAACAGTTATTGTTGAATGGTTTTTATAATATAGGGAAAAAAATTGAAATGTTGCAGATATGCTCAATGAAATGTGTGCTATAAAATACTAAGAAATTCGTAAAGAAGTCACCCGACAATTACATTTCCTAAATTTAATGAATATCTTAAAAAATGAAATGACATAAAAATAGTATTTATGAGGTTTGAACTTTAGCTGACGTTATGCTTTCGTAACTTTATTTAAAAGAGTTAAGACCAAGATTCTCAGAAAACCCCCTTTGAGAAAATAGGAGCGTTTAAGCATTTCACGCAATAAAGACTTTCTAATCAGCTCAGCTCACGATTAACGACACGTTTTAAAAACTTTATATATTATAATATAACTTTATGATTTAGGGTTGGCTAAGTTACCCTATGCTTAAAGGTCGAAACCCGTTAATCAACCCGTCACGGTGACAGCACCATATCAACTCGAGGCGTTCAGTATTATTTGTAAGAAACTCCATACTTCAACGCACTTCTACTCGTATCAACTTCGTAACGTCACCACCTCGGATAGAGACCAACTCGGGACCCACTCTCGACCAGCGGCGCATGCGTTGTAACGCGCTTACGGCGCGTCGCCCGCTGGTTGACGACTATCCGTCCCTATCAAACGGGTTGTCATTCACAAGAGCAACTGTCATAAGTTGTTGCAAACACGACCCGAGGCGAGGCGTTCGCTATCCGGTGCCAATCCCATCCGAGGCGTTGCTTCCATTTACGAAACGTGCTTCCGTATGGTTGACGCCTGATCGGTGCTGTTCCCGTGCCGGGTAGATTTGCTTCAAACTTAATTCACCACGAAAGCTTTAGAAAACTATATAAATAATTAAATTCGTCCCACACTTTAATGCGAATCACTGTGTTCTTATTCTGAACTCTTAATAAATTTAAAGTATTAGATATTAAATCAGTTTCTTTCTACGAGTTAGTAAAAAATTACAACATTTTGGTACGCTGAGCTTAGTTCCTAGAAAAGCTATTGGAACCGTGTGATTCACTCACACGGTTTCAATAAGTTTTCTGGGACTCATAGGTATCGGTTAAGTATTTGATTCGCACCTATCCGAGTTTGTTTTGGTCTTCTCAGTTAGTAGTGATATTGGATTTCTTAGATGTTTTGTGTTTCGATTAATTCACCAATTCAATGACGAGTGCTTAAAAAAACAATTTAAAATATCAATTCTGAATTCAAAAGACAACTCATGTTTCAACGCTTGATTCTTCACTTTTTCTTAACATTGCCAAAATACGAGCACAATTATAACAAATGACAGTCTGGGTGTTTAAGAAAGGAGCTCGCTTAAAAAGAAACAATCGAGAAAGAAAAAGGGGCACGCCCGGTGCTGTGTAACTTCAAAGTGATTCTTCGGCTTTGATGTGCTCGAGATAAAATTTCATATGCAAAATAAAATTAGAGGGTGGGAGTCGGGAACGCAACGCTAAGCTTAGGTACTGTGTCGCGTGTAATAAGCGTGCCAAAAGAGATGGCACTGGGGTTAGGGTTGTGTCGTTAGGTTTAAGGTTGTACTTATTTTAAGTTGAATGTCTCTTTCTTTACCTTAATCACGGTCTATTTAAAATTTTGATCCGTCAAATGAAGTCATGCTGTTTATTCTGTTAACTAAATCGCTCGTATCGTTAGCTACATTTATATATTTTTATCGATTTCTTTATTTCAATACTAATTTATAGCTTTGAGTCGATTTAGTTAACTAATGGGGTTGCCCATGTTTATGATGATGATGATCTTGTAAATTTGATTGTACTTTGTTTTGTTTCCTAAGCTAAAAAGACACAAAACTTAAGGAGTTTTGCTAGCAATTAGGTCCATTATTTATAAAATAGACTAGATTTTCGATTTTTATACGTATTTTTTTCTTTAATCTCGATTTTCTTATAACGACGCCTAATGGTATTGATGACGTTGCTAGCAATCACAGCGAAGTTCATTTCGACCTTAGACTCGTCCCGCCTCGACCCCGTTTCATAGTTATTAAGACAAATCCATTAAAGTACAAATCATGAAAATTAGTCCACCCGTTTTCGAGTTGTAAGTGGTGTTACTTACATATGACACATGCCAGCCCTAGCAGGGGCCTACCACTACCTCGGAACTCGGCGAAATTCGGTCACAAGTTCGCGTCAAAGTGAAAACATGATGAGTAACGCCCTCTTGCGGCCGCACACGGAATGAGTAACTTACTTTAGAGCCAGAAGCTGTTGTATAAGCACTTAACAAGACAATGAGCTGAGTATATTAGGTATGAAGTCTATATTATTTTGCCTAATCAACTAACTACCTTTTGTAGTTTACTGTATTAATTCTTTTTAGTACTAACCAAACTAATATAAAAAGCTAATAATGTTTGCCCTAAGCAAATATTACTAACACGCTAAGTTTTACTTTCTTTCACTTTATTACATATGGAACATATTGTTTCCACATATTTATAATAACGGTCTTATTCTATATAGCGGTCCCGCGACTCCGTCCGCACGCTTTGAGATTGTTCCCTCCCCTCGCGTTGTAGCGTTATGTTTTATAGCCCAAAGTCTTCCTCGATAAACAAGCAATCGAACACAAAAATATTTTTTCAAATCGGTTTATCAATTTTTGAGATTAGCGCGTTCAAACAAACAAACAGACTCTTCAGCTTTATAATATTAAATAAAGATTTAAGATACTTTATTTCTGAAACACTGTGTATAACTTGTTTTGTGGCCCTTGAATAAATAAAAATAACATAACGAAGTAAAATTCTTGGTAAAACTAAACATTTCATTTTTGTACTTTTGTTACATCAGCTTTTAAAGGACTCGACAATGTACTTATATACTTAATATTTTATTGAAGCAAATAATATGCGAACGGACATAGCCCTGAGAATCAGTAAGCTAAAGTGGCAATGGGCAGGGCACATAGCGCGAAGAACAGCTGATGGCCGTTGGGGTAAAAAAGTTCTAGTTAGGAGACCGTTCGCCCAATGACGCGGCGTAGTACGTCAGCTGACAAGATGGACTGCCGACCTTGTAAAGATCGCAGGATCAATCTGGATGCAGACCGCTTGTGATCAGTTGCTGTGGTAAACTGTAGGGAGGCCTACGTTGAGCAGTGAATGTGCTTTGGCTGATAATGATAATGATGATATGAAAAGTATTAAGTTCTACCGACTCCAATTCCGCATCCCTAAACAATATATTTTTTCCAAAGACCTGAAAATCACCATGGTTTTGTTTAAAAAATAATACTATTATTCTCAGAATTGTTTTCAGTTCATTGGTTCAATACTTGATAAAAATGACAGCAGTGGATAAACCTACGTTATTCCATACATATTCAAAAATATCAAACGGTAAGGTAAAATATCTTACATTCCCTTCTACTGACAGATTTACGAGGTAAAAGAGATAGGGGTAGTCATGGGACAAGTTCTTGTATCGATAATTATGAATTATTCACCGTGCAATTAACTTAAAAATCAACATTTTCGCATGCGGCAGCGATGTGGAACGATACTGACAAAGATGCCAAAAATTCGAGTTTCTAGATTCGCATACCACATGTGAATGCGTTGATGTACTAATGGCGTTTGTCAGTAGATCAATATTTATGCATTGAAAACGGTGTGATTGTTTGGAATATAAGCAATGTGCACGACGCTTAGTTAAGAAATGATTAGGTACTATAGATGTGCCGATGCCGGGTAAATTTTCGTGACATAGAAAGGAATACTTAAACAACACAGCTTAAACAGACGGTTAATTTGGCAACGTTAATGACGATTGCAAAATTTATCATCTTTGTATTAAAGTATCAACCAATAATATTCACATTTCAATTAAATAATAAAAGAAGTTTCCTTATTATTCCGTATTGCTTTATTTAAACTTAAGCAATGTTGCTTTCATACTTACACGGGAATGTTGCCAGCAACATTCCCGCACACATTCCCGATGTGCGGCACATCTACATTTAGTACACACTAGTGACCTCCTGCTGGATAAATTTAACAAAGAACTTTGAATAGTGTGCAAGAGTCAAAGAGTCTATCGATAAAACAAACATCGTCTCACTCCCAACACTACGTCAAAGTAACTGTGTATTTATTAACTTTTTATATGGGCGCACGTTTTACAAGCTTTCAAGGTTCGACTAGTGATGATAAATGACCTTTCCAGACGCAAAAAATATCGGTGGATTGAGTGCTATATTATTTACTTGATATAAGTTAATTTCTGACTTTTTCTCATCATTGAAGAAAAAATATCTGTCTGTTTTCAGAATCTAAAGAAGGTATTATCATTTGTTTGTGAATTGTTTAAATTGCAAATTGAACATGAATTTCAATTTGATATCTAATCTACTTTATATTTAAAAAATAACTATTTATAACCGCAAAGCTAAAAGTTTTCGCCACTGTAAAATAAAAATGCAGTTAGAGTGTGCAATACGTACGTCTTGTCGTCGATAAGTTTTAAAATTAAACAAGAAAGCAAAGTCTTATGTGTTATTATAAGTTGTTTTATATATAATTCCATATACGGAACTGTATTGAGAGTCTTATTTGTTCTTTAACAGGTTTTTACCTTTACACAAGAGTTTAAAACACACTAGATAACAGCAGACGTTGCAACACTGTAAATGCTAAAGTTTTTCTATTCAATTTCCATCTCAGGCTCAGCCAGCTATACCCAAACTGCGGCTCGCGGGCCCATCGAACCTGACCTAGAAATTTTGGTATTTAAACAAAATAGGGATCTATGTTACATTTCAATAAAGGGGGGAAGGAAGGCTTTCGTGTTGCGGCTTGGAGTGCTACTCCTCAATCGTCTCTGTAGCTCTTATGAAAAAAAGATTGAGTAATTGAGGAACACTGCTGTGAACTCTAAGCGCTATACTTAAGCGTAATCTAAAGTTATTAGTTGCTCGGGAGTGCTTACTTAGGAGCAAGTATGACTTCCTTACACTATTCTTGGTTACTGTAAACTTCCACTGCCGACTTGAGTTTATGTCTACAATGTCTAACATTATTTGATTTTATGTATTCTATTTATTAAAAGCTCTAAAGGTGCTCTAAAAGGTGGGTTCTGTTACAGAAAATACTTTTAAGTTCTCTGGTGTTAAAGGGTCAGCAGTCATACAACTTAGATCATCATCATCATTGTCAGCCCAAGGACGTGAACTGCTGAACATAGGCCTCCCAGTTTCCTTAAGCAACCTAACACAAACGGTGTGCACCCAGTTTGATGCTGCGATCCTTACAAGAACATCTGCTTTACTTCAAATATAGTAAAACTGGCGGTCGCCCTCGGTTGCATCCACGCGTTTTACTTTGCTTTCTCCCTTCCCGTCGCAGCGTGATATTTTAAAGTCCAAGGCCTTCTCAGTCAATTAGCTATCTAATACAAATATATTTTTACGAATCAGATTTACATCACAAGTTATGTGTTTTTTTTTATACGCTTAATTTTGAATAAATTGGTAACTTCCTCTTTTTTGAAATCGGTTAAAAAGAGCTCAAATGAAGATCATTTTGTTTTAATTCCATACCTACCATTTTTAAATAGATCAAATAAAGTACTATAAACATTACAGCAATATTCTGATTCGTGAATTAAATGTTTAAAATAAACTAAATAAACTTTTTCGATAATATTCAGTATTGTACGATGATTTCGTAAAAAATAGAGTTTTGAGAGAACACACAATTTTATACAAAATCGTTTAGTTACAATGTTGCCATCAGGTAAAAAGAGAGAAGCATAATTGTAAAACTGTAATTGCCAACGCTGCAGAGTTGAAACCGCACGAAAAATCGTTTCTACCCGCACAAACCCGTTTTTAATTCAGCTCAACCCCAGTAGGCTGTGGCTTGATCACGGGCGGTAGAATCAGAAAAAAAATTGACCACTTTTATGGTTTAGAATGCTTTTAACACTCACAGTGTCATATTTCATACTCATAAAGATGAAATAAGAAACCAAAAATTTGCGCACGGGCGGGACTTGAACCAGCAACCTTTTGGCCCGGTCAGCCAAAAGGTTGCTGGTTCAAGTCCCGCCCGTGCGCAAATTTTTGGTTTCTTATTTCATCTTTATGAGCACTTTTATGGTTATCACATATATGTAACCTCGTTAGCATTGGGTGCCATAGCCTAAAATAAGTAGTGTTACTAAAATTTTGAAGCAAAACACATCTTATAAGAAATTCAATCGAAAGCATGTACTTTTTAACCATATTTAAATACCATAGAGTGTCTTCAAATAGACTGCAGCAATAAAACCGATAGTTTCAGACAGCACCACTCCATCGACTGAGCGGTGCTAGCTGATCGGCGTGAATGTTATATTGCACTTTTGATTACAAGAAAAAAGTTACCCATAACGTATTTAAGTAAGGTTACAATCTTACAGTACCGTTTACTCGCTAATGACAACGTAAAAAAGTCTATGGAAAATTCACAGCGCCTCTAGCGGTCACTTGCAAAACAAACATTTTCAACTCATGGTAACGGTGCTGTTCTCAATTAGAACTAAGACATATTTGTCGTTCGTAACAAAACCGCGTCCGTACCGAAAATGGAACACGGATCTCTTTCGCCACCGCAAAACAAACAAAGATAACCGCATTTGAAATTTAAATGTGACACAATGTTCCATACCACTTATTTCCAGTAAGGACATATTTTGAACTCCATACGCCTTCTATTATCTGGTTGTCGGTTAAAGAACGGTGTGGGAATTCTGTACGTGCAGTTCTTTGAGAATTCGGAATGTATTGTTCGGAATATACGTTCAGGTGATGGTTTTACATCAACTGTGTTTTTCGGATGTGATCGATGAGGGTGCTGTAATATTATAAAGCGGCTTGTTAATATTGTGTAGTGGAAAACTTTTTTATGTGATGATGATGGATGGATGATGTGATGGAAACATTAAATTAAACAAATAAGCTAAATAAAAAATAAGAAATTTTAATATTTGTATATTTAAAAAAAAACAGCGTATTTTAACCTTCTTTTCCTATTTTTATGAATTAAACTTATTCATGTTCACTTTATTCATTATTTATTTTTATCTGAAGTTGGATTTAATTGTTTAAAATCATTGTACATTAATGTAAAACAAATGTACTTTATTTTTTTCTACTCACATCCAGTTTCACATGACTATGAAAGCAGCAATGAAAGATAAATCCACTCGTTGTCGCTCTATCTTTCCCCGCAGATTTCTCACCTCGACTCCACTTGTATAATTTCAGAATTCAGACGTTGCATAATTTACTGATCTCTATGTGCAGGATTCAAAAATTTGCGCACGGGCGGGATAAAAAACAATTTTAGGTTTCATATTTCATCTTCATGGGTATAAAATATGACACTGTGAGTGTTAAAACATTCTAAACCGCTAGAGTTTGTTTAAAAATGTTATGAAAAACAAAATAGCTAAGATATTTCATGCAAGTTTTTAACCACCGAGCTATGTAAAGTCCTTTTTTTTCTACTCTAATAATGTAAACAATCTTTTCATAACTTTTAAAATAATATCAGTGGATAAAATTCATTAACTATTTTCTTTAAAAAGATCTAACTTTTTTTTTAGTTTTATGTTTACATTGTTTTAAAATTACTCTATTTGTCAAAAAGGAATGTAAAGATTAAGTAAAAAAAATGACTTGCAAAGACGAAATTTCTTATCGTCTTAATACCCTTCATGCCATTTTCTATGCCGCCTACTTACATGGAATTCAGCGTACATGGGTTTTCGGCCGCTTAAATGACGAAATATCGTGTGATTCTAAAGTTAATTAAATAATAAATAAATACATATGCGCCAGACAACACATAAATGGTCGTGGTTTCGATGTAAGGAATTTCTCCCATAAATACTTAAATACATATAAACATCCATGACTTGGTGCAAATGTTCGTGCACATCATACAAACATTAGCCCCTTGCAGTTACGAACCCACGACGGGCGGCGTGATAGTCAGGAGCGCTAACCAATACACCGTCGTCAAAGTAAGTCGTTCAGTGTAAAGCCTCTCACAGAACTCGCCAACGGAAACCACATCCCTCGGTTTAGGCGCAACTCGTCTCATCGAGTTAGGGGATCCTAGATTATTATCATTATGCGATGGCGCTGAGCTGAGCGGCACTTTTACCAAACAAGAAAACCGCATCTGAAATTCAAATGCCGCTATTCCCCGCTTTGATGCGAAGGGGCAATTTGACAGAATAAGTTTGTACGTTTTTTCTTTACAGACGTACTAATTTGTTTCGTCTGGCTCTTTTGAGATTGGATTGTATTTTGTTGTAGTTGAGGTCATTTTGGAGTTAAAAGTTCTGATGGTTAAGAATGTTTTTAACACTCAATGTCATATTTTATATTCTTAAAGATTTTTAATTTCTTATTTCATGTTTTTTTAAAACAAATTCGATAAGGAAATAAGATTTCACATTAAGAATGAATGAATGAATCATGATATACTCGTAGTTGTGAGCCTCTTTAATTTCATATTTTGAATTAATTTTAAGAACATTCAATATTGCTTTTATTATTTTTACGAGATTGTTAATATTTAATTGACTGGAATATAGCCATATTATATATATATATATATATATATATATTTATGTTAAGCATTTCTTGTCCCATATCACATACATTGTTTATGGTAAGAAAGTTTACAATTTGCTACACAATATAACTGTGCTGTAAAATGAAGACATCAGGAAGTGACTCGTTTCGTATAATATTTTTATAGGATGCAGTTTCAGTGGTCTCCGTTTTATTGCACTGTCACACGTATTCCGGTTTTATAACAAACCGACATAAAGAAATCTGAATATGTCATAAATTATTATGACGAAACAAGACTATGATATATCTACTTGTAAATGAGGTCAGATTAATAAAAGTTTGGCGTGTTTTACACCCTTTGCACACTGCAACTTTTAACAGCAATGCAGTCGCGATGCAGCATCGATGCAGTCGCAAAATGTATACCTTTACACACTTGCGCTACTTTTAGCATCGATGCAGTTGAGATACTGGAGCTGAACATTGACAAATTATGTACTGTATATTGGCGACTGCATCGATACTCAACTGCGTTAGCATCGATGCAGTCTAGCTTTTGCATCGATGCTACCGCGCGACTGCATCGATGCTTAGAATCGCAGTGTGTAAGGGGTCGTAATGTTACTTTTGGATTTATTTATTTATTTTACTAAGGTATACAAACAAGATAATTATGGTCTATGCTTATCTTATATTAAAACAAAACTTTATTACAAAACTGGTAATTAATTAGTCGCTCATGCGATATCTTAATTTTTTACCTTTTTAACGAATTACAATAATAAAGTGTGAAAAGTTAGTGTGTAATCTCAGAAACTACTAAAACGATTTGAAAAAATATATTAACGTTAGATAGCTCATTTATCGAGGAAGGCTCTAAGCTATACAAGGCGTTGTTTTGGTCAGTGACATCCAACTCAGGGATGATAATATGAGTTATGCTTATTCTAAGAAAAATGTTTTTTTAAACTTCTGAGCAAGTTTTATACGAGAAAAAAAAACTCTTCACAACATTAAAAAAAAATGCAGAAAGGAATGGAAAAACTCGCACCTCGCACGTAGACAGCGCTTATGTACGAAATACTACGTCGTAGCTAGTAAGCTTCGAAGAGACTACCTGGTGATGGTAGTTTTGACTCTAGCTGTACCGCATAAAAAAATGATTTTGTGGGTTTTTTCCATTTCAAAAAAAAAAAAACGAAAAATGTTCCGAAACGGAGGGAAAATATTCCTATTGATAACTTCCGCTGCGTACTCTGCGTAAATCGTTTAAGTGACACAAAAATCATATATGACGACATAATTCTGCATTAACAGTTTTACAATAAAGTCGTAACAACATAATAATATGTCTATCTTATATAGTTTACTTACTAAAACCTTTATTTTATGTTAATCAATTTGTTAAAAAAAGCGCTATTTTCGAAGATGTTGTATACACACGGGTATTGATTCTTATCATTATAAATACATTCATCATCACAAGCATTTTATTTTGAACGAAGTTGCCCTTTACATCATTTGATTTCAATAAAAATATTAGAAACTATCATAGTTCCAAAATAACTCTAACTCGTATAAGCAAGCCTTCAGTGTTTTTGGTGAGTTACTAAATCTAGGGGGTTAAGGCCGGGTTCTCCTCAAAAAGACGTTTTAGAAAAAAAAAGGGAATCCTGAAGCCAGTAAGTCTAGCTTAGTAAATCTACGGGCTTGAACGGCTGACGGAGACCATCAAAGGCCATCGATTTCGAATAAAAACAAATTGGCTGATATACTACTTGTCTGTACAGTTGACGAATGGGACCAAAAAATCTGCTGAAAAGGCCGCATACGCAACGGGTATTGATCATGGACGGGACGGGAAGTTTTGAAAATGTAGTTTCATACAAAATATACGTACGTATTCCACATGTCACGGAGTCCTTACGGTATGGAGGCGTTGATTCCCCGTCTCTTTACTTAATGTTTGCAGTTACTTTTGAGGCGCTTGTGAAGTTTAAGTCCGTTTAGACATTTTTGTTATTTTGTAAGTTGCGCTTTCACACTTATCCGGATCTTGTTTTCTCAAAAGCTAATTCATTTTATACTGTTCACTGAACTTATTGAAAAACCGGCCAAGTGCGAGTCGGACTCGCACACTAAGGGAACTCTGCAAACTGTAACTGAATTAGAGATCTACTTACTCCACATAGCCCAAATACCACTATATATTGTTGACAGCAAATATAACTTTGTTTTTCATAGTGTTTGTATGGAGAAAAAAGATATGTTTGTGGTTGTTGAAAATGTGCTATATCTCAAAAACTACTGGTTCGATTTACACTCGCTTAGTTTAGAAGTAAAAGGGGGGGGGGGGGGGGCGCCCATTTTATCACTATGGAAGCGCATAGGTATCTATCAAACGTTAGACTTTAAAAGACAATGGTTTTAGGAACCTCATTTTATAAGACCTGTCTGTCCCCCCCCCCCCCCCCCCCCCTAGTAACAGAATAAAATGGCTGTGACATACCGGACGGACAGACAGACAGACTTGACGAAACTATAAGGGTTCCGTTATTTGCATTTTACATTACATTACAGATTGTTGTTGAATTAATCTACTCCATCAGCAGAGCGAAGATATAAGCAATTGTTGATGACGCTGAACGATTTTCTTTCTAAACTTTGGGTAGTAAGATAAGTAATAAGTTTTGTTCGCCACGATACTTTCGTAGAAGAGATGCTTAATCTATGAGTAACAA
Source organism: Pyrausta purpuralis (assembly GCA_963924145.1). Taxonomy (NCBI): domain Eukaryota; kingdom Metazoa; phylum Arthropoda; class Insecta; order Lepidoptera; family Crambidae; genus Pyrausta; species Pyrausta purpuralis. The sequence continues at coordinate 4,348,245 of OZ001648.1, read as the reverse complement.
CACTTTATTGATCTTTGTATGAGTACTTAATCATTTTCATTTCATTTATTTCCGATAAAATACTGGTACAGACAGGTCTCCTTACTTACAGAGCTAACAAAATTAAGTAGTAATACATAGTAAGTACAGTAATAACGAAAAATAAAGGTACATAAAGTAAAAGAAGCTCACGTCTACGATACACACTTCACTTATTCTGGGTTTTAAGGCGTCGACGCCCCGAGGTACCGGGTTTGATTCCCGGTCGGGTCAACATAGAAATCAAAATTTTCTACATTGTCTCGGGTCTGGGTTTTGGGATACCACCGTTGTGTCTGATTATGGGAATCATACACAAGTGCATTGGCTACTTACTTTGGGATCAGAGCAATATATGTGATTGGTGTCCAATATGAGCTTAAAACATGTATTTGTCGGTACCCAGAAAAAGTATTCATTACCTTCCGTGCTAGTCAAGACTGTGTTACGGCAACTCGTACTGACTGTCTTAATTCCGTTACCATAACTTTACGGTGGTATTACTCGCTAGGGCGATAATGAAAAAGTGTATGGAAAATTTAAGTTCTGCAAGTGAACGCTAGAGGCGCTGTGCAAAAAACTTTTTACATCGTCGCTAGCGAGGAATACCGACATCAACTCATGGTAACGGTAAGGAACCCATTTTAGGCAAACAATTTCTTTTTGGAGTCGGTGCCATTACTTTGATCATCAAGCATCAACTATCACAGCACCGACTCCAAAAAGAAATTGTTTGCCTAGAACCCACCTTTCCTTTCAATAGTCAAGAGTTTATTAAAGACTTTTTAGTGCATTTTGGTTTTGAAGTCGGTTTTTACTTTTTTAAAAGTTGTAGGTATATAAAAAAGACACTGCAATGATTTAGATTTGAAAGTAAACAGCTGTCAGTTGATTACAATATTTGGGAATCCATGGAAAATAATAATTTAAAGAGGGCATCAAGAATAAATCACACATAGTAATAGGCTACGTGACGATATCAATGTTGCTCATTGCTCTCTCAAAAATAGTGATGACGTCACGTAGCTTACGCGTTAAAAAGAAAGCACTTGCAAAATTCAACAGGCTCGCCAATATGTCAGTAGCCGAGTGGTGTAGGCATTAGCGTAAGACACAGGGTTCGATTTATTGTCTGGCACAATTGCTTTTTACAAGTGCAATTTATGTTATTAAGTTCGTATTGTGTCACAACAACACTATAAAATAAAAAAATAAAAAAATGTATTTTTCTGTAACAGCTGTGCATTTTGACGTCTCTTAATCATTGACGTCTCTCATTTTTTACTTAGAAGAGAAAGAGATATTTTATTTAGTTTTTATTCCGTGTATTACGAGAATAGAGCCCATTGATTGCCCCCATGGTCGCAGACTACTAATTTCACTGCATAACACAATGTCTGATTAGACAGGCATTTGCATAAGACATAGACATTCAATCGCTTCATTAAATCAGTCGTTTAATTGCTTCAACATCAAAGAGTCCAGTTTGCTTCGTTAGGTTCTAGAGAATAGATAGTCCTTAATTGAAATCGGGTCAGAGAAATACCTATTTTGAGATATCTAGTCCAGTGAATTGAGAAGGCTAGGTAGGTATTAATGCTTGTTTGAGAATATTGCAGGCTTTACTTTGTTTCAGAATAAAGACAAGATTGTAACTAAACTTTAGCATTAGTAATTATTTATTATTATAATATTTTTAATTAGGACAACAGGCCCAGCCGAAGTGTTTTTAACACTCACTCACAGAATAACACATTATTTTTCCAAATAATTGTCATGAAAGAAATGTACTTATCTATAGGGTTTTATATTCTAATGTAAACATTACAATATAGGATGTTTTTATTCATTTTTTATAATATCGATCAAAGTTGTATAAAATCATAACGTTCTGTTTTCTCACCTATCGTTAACAACCTTGTTTTTTTTTCCTAAAGACTTTCAAATGTTTATTTCACAACATTAGTTGTATGATTATAAGAAAATATCGAACATTGATCGAAGCAAAGCAGCCAACTGAATGAACCAAGTGAAAAAACACAGCACAAAAGTTGATTACAGCTCATTAGTACATTCAGTGCTTTTTAACTCACACGAAAACAAGGTATCTGTGTCACTAATCAGGTTAGGTCCTTCGTTCTGGAGCAGGTGCAACGCTAATCGGGTTACCAATGAATCTGAGAGCACAACCGTACGAATGTAGGTAATTTGTAATGACCTCTTTACATACACGACTGTTGTCAGCAAATACTGGTCATTTTGAGCTCTGGGGAGATGGCATTAGAGAACATGTCTAATGAATAAAAACAATATTTTAATTTAAGAAGATACGTATACAGCGTGTGGAGCTGATTTTTTTATTAAATTCTATACAGTATACGTAATAACATTGACCTGGCCATAGGTCCCTAAAATTTAACTCACAGATATAGTTATCCAAAGTTATTATCCCTAATCAATGTTTATCAAAGTCTCCAATTCGTTGCAGAGAATGACAACGACAAGTTCTTTTACTAGACACATTTGTTTGCAATACATTGCTGGTTTGTATATTTTTTTAGAAAATTAAATTAAATTACTATATAATAAAATGGATTACTGGTTACCTAAAGGGTCTATATTTAAAAATTTTGCTCCTATTACAGGCCACAACCTGTATGTTTCGTTTTTCTCGATGTTTTTTATATTTAATTCATTGAAATGTCACACAAGTGACATCTCATAATCAGTGGCGGGGTATTGATTGGTTGTAGGTATTTGAATTTCTATCATAACCATTTCAAATTGTATTAATTTATGTATAGTATTTTAATAATATTTAAAATTCTTTACTGCAAATCATAAAAAGTCAGTTTAAATGAATAAATATAATTAATAACAAGATTAATTTAACTCATAAAATTTTAAAACCTATTTTAATTACTTGCTTCTGTTTATTTTTGGTAGGTTTTTTTATTATTGTATATTTAACTTAATTTGATTTTGATATATTAATGAAACTTTTTGGACGTATACCTACAGGGTGACCCCGAAAACAATCGACAAACTTTAAGGGTAGGTTGTATTACGGATATACATGCATTCTGTGAAATCGAATTAAAAATCGTAAGTGTTGAAACTGTAATCGTGTTTTCGCACTAGCCAGACATAAAGTCCATAAATAAGCATAATACAAATTAAAAACAACCTAAATCAAGCTTACAAAGTAAAACTCATAAAATATTACATTAAACATGCTAAGCACTTTTGTTCACAAGAGTCGCATTGCAATAAATGGCATGTTTATAATAACAATATCTCTATGAAGCGCGTCGCCTAACGTGTAGGTACGGAAAGTGCTAAGAAAATATAATCTTTATCTCAAGCGCTTAAAGCGTACGATGCGCAAGATTCGCCCCACCCACAGGCTAGCTCTTTGAACCCGCCGCCGCGCGCCCCGGGCGTGCCCCGTAAACAGAAAAAATCCGTTCAGTGACCGCGCGACCGTGACCTAATTAGGCGAATTTGCGATAAGTTTGTTTAGATCGCAATGACCTTCGTTGGATTGCAGTGAAGTGATAGTGCATGGTTCGTAATAATGTCGTACTCTAACCGCGAGCTTTTTTTTATGGTTAGCGTGTACTCGCAGATAAATAACCTCCGAGAAACGCAGAGACGTTTTCGTCAGCCCAATCAGCTGGCCAGCGCGATCCCCTGATCTCACGCCTTTGGATATTTATTTGTGGGGTGAAATTAAAACCATGGTGTACGCAAGTGAATGTCCAACAGTGGTTCAGCTCAGGGAATGGGTTGTTTGTGCATTTGACGTTTTAAAATTCTCGAAGGGAAGTTTTACAATCCAACAACCATCGGCGTCGTGCTCGGTTGGGCTTGTGCATTCACAGGGAAGGTGGTCACTTAGAACAATTATTAAAATACACGTAGCTCTGGTAAGTTAATTTTGATAGATGTTTTTGTTTTTCTCTTGTAAATTTTATTCATAATACACGTTGTAAAAAACCCGCGTAATACGAATACCTACGAGGCGTAATGCTGTAGGTACGCATCGTCTCTCGGCCGCAACTCGCGACTTTCCGCCTGTACAGTTGCGTACAAAACATGTTGACCAAAATGTACAATAGCATATATTTTTGTTTTTTATGTACTGCTCCGATCACACTAATATTTTTATTTCTTTATCAGTACTATTGATGAAACATCCTCGTAAGTTTTGTCGACTGATTTCAAATTCACCCTGTAGTTCGCCGCGTAAATTACGTCTAAGTCGCAAACAACATTTCTACGGCTGTTAGAAGGTCAAACATGACTGGCACTGACGCCAGGTTTGTAATACAATATCCATTACAAAAGCCTGAGAGGTGGCAAATTCCATATCGTCTAGACTGGTGTACATTTTGCTATTATCTTGGGACAGGTAAAGTAAGGAGACATCTGTGTTATAGTTCGTATGTGATGAACGATAATGAACTGTTAATACCTATTAATAATATTTAGATTTGTAAAAGAGAACACAAGCAAATGATATTTAACATGGATATACAGGGTGGAAAAAATACTAGCCAAAGGTGTTTGTCAATCGAGTTAAGAATCCAAAAAAAAATAGAAATAAAAATTTTTGTATACCCATTGAATTTGGCTCGTACTTTTTTTAACTTTACTTTTTTAATAACAATGCATTGCGTAATGTATTCGGAAAATGTAAGTAGGTATATAAATATAAAGGTTGATTGACGACCTCCGTGGTGTAGTGGTTAGCTCTCTGGGTTTGAGGGTGGTGGGAGTCGAATAAATGTATTTTTCTTTTCTTCTTTTCTTTCTTTCTTTCTATTTTCTTTATTGTCTCGGGTCTGGGTGTTGTGGTACCACCGTTGTGTCGGATTTCCATAACCGAAGTGCATTGGCTACTTACTGTGAGATCAGAGCAATGTATGTGATTGGTGTCCAATATTAAACATATAAATTTCGGTATATATTTGAAATAGATACATACTCGTACCTACAAGACACAAAATAAACAACATTGATGGATCCCGGGTTAAGAATTATGTTTTTAGCAATCAAAAGACTGTTTTGAATTAGCTTTTTCTTAATTCTATATATATTTTTGTAATATTTAAACCGTTTTAATTTTAACTAAGCTGTGTAAAGTTGTAATATTCTTTACTCCAATACTCATGATATATACTCAACTAAAATCTGCAGCAATTCTACATATCCCACTTTTCTAGTGAGAGAGTCTTTCCCAATGTAAGACGTTTCGATTTAGCATTAATTCAAAACATTGAACAAAGATGTTTGAATGCAATTCAACAGTATTATCGCAGCCGTTTTTTTTTACAAGTACAAGTATCTTTGTGCTCTCAAATTGTTAGTATAGTTATTACTTACCAAAATAGGTTAATAATTGTTTTCTCAAGAAGTGAACGGTTGTAATTATTTATGAGATTTTAAGTTTTTAAACTCAGTATACCTACTATTTTCGCAATCTTATAATACATCAATAATTAATAATGTACTCAAGGAAGTAATAACAACAAGTCTTAAGCTACTTTTAAGATCTGACCTAATAACGAAGTTGAAACTAGCAAACATTTTATTACGCCTTATAATTTCTCATTAGAAAATTTTATCATGTCGCCTAAGGCAATCTTCAAGATTGATTGCTACTATACAGTTAATATTTGAAGCCAGAAAAACTCAGTCTATATTTTTGACTATACATTGCTTGACAGTGAAGCAAAAAACACGAAGAACTACTTTTGTAAGACGCGGAATTATATAGAACCACTACTCACCACTGGATGCGGGTTAACACGCTACTATTGGTTTTCCCATGTACGACATGGAACCGTATATAGTACCTCCATGCACCGCTCGGTGGCATTAGCTGTACATTGACTCGCGGAACCTATTGCTGTTTTCGGATCCTTATAAACTCGATTATCTTGCTACGCGAAGCTATAGAATGATCTAAACATCCAAATTTCAACAGAGAAAATAATTGGAAAATGCCACCAGCATGTGATCCAGTGCTAGCGAGTACCAAAGCCAGACCACTCTCTGCAAAATTTCAAGACACAGTTAGCACTTTCTACTTGGATAGAAACGTTAATTAATATTATCGAGTGACGTTAGTGTATTTTTTGAAAACTCCGTAAATGAAAAATAATATCTTAGTCTACCTGTGACCTCGAAGGCTGTAAAGTGTTCGAAACGTCGGGATGAAAATTTAATGAATTCGCGATATTTAGTATTGAGAAACACGTCAAACTGTAATTTTGAGAGCTGTGGATTTTGCGGTAATAATAAAATAAAATAAAAAAATAAAGAAAAGTACATCTGTAAAATAGTGTTTCATTTCGATGAGTAATATTCGCGTTTACTTCAGACACAAGTACGGTTTTGTTTATATTTTTTTCAGATTACTTTCTTTTCTTATTATGCCTTAACTACTGTAACGCTCAACTTAAAAATATAAACTTTTATATGAGATAGAGTAAAGCTAGGTAACTAAATTTCGAACAACATATTACGACGTTCACAGTCCTAAATTCAGCTGATATTGAACTAATCTCTACTTATCTTGCTTATTAATTATGCAAAATACATAATGTTGAAGCAGCGGAACTTCCTTTAGAGATTAGCTTAACAGAAGTTTGTATTAACACACATACAGCTACATTAATACTGTAATAAGCTTTGATGGCTTATGAGTGGATAATCTTAACGTATGAAGTAAGCTTTAAGAGAGTGGTTGATAAGTACATCACACGATATTACATCAATTTGATAATCACATTAAGTACCAAAGAGCTTTTTGAGAGAAGGTGTACCCAAATTGGTATTAATAACCTTTGGCAGATTTTTATTAGTTATAAATCATTGAAAATATGTTAGTAATGTTTTTAGCACTTACAGTGTCATAATTTTCGTTTCTTATTTCATCTTCTAGAATATTAAATATGACTCTGTGAGTGTTAAAACATTCCAAATCATTGGATTGAATTTATTCTGTAATGAATATCTACTTGGCTCACTGCTGTTGTAAAACAGTTGGGGTATATAGCGCAGACGTCACGCGTAACCAGAAATTTTGCACGATCGGACCTACAGCACGGAAGCTCAACTGGAAGAGCGTTTGGCCCGGTTAGCCAGAAAGTTGCAGGTTCGAGTCCCGCCCGTACGCAATTTATGGTTTCTAATTTTATCTTTATCGAAAATATGTATTATTATCAGCCAAAGTACTGAACTAGTGCCTAACTTAATGTTTTCCACTGAGACCGGTTGCAAGCGGTCTGCATCTAGTGTGATTCTGCGATCTTTTTCACCTGTCCATCTTCTCGGTGGACGTCCTACGCTGCGTTTTTGGTCGAAGGGTCACCAATCTAGAACTTTCCTACACCAACGGTCATCAGTTGATAGTCATCAGAGTCGTCAGTATATGCTCTGCTCATTGCTACAAATTACGTACATAGAATTTATTTTTTTAATTAATCTTTATTTAAGTTAAAGGAAACTCAACAGCTTTTTATACTTACATATATTTGTGACAGTTAAACTTAATTATAGAATCACCAGGGAGTTTCACGGCAAATATACAAGTTCTGTAGGTATAGCAGATACAGAAAAAAAAATTACTTTTAAATTATATTAACATTTTTAAATTATATTATCTTAAAACAGGTTATGAAATAACATTTTTATAGAAGGCGTCCCCAAATTTCAGAAAAGAAACCTGTGTTAATGATATAATACTTCTTTCAAACAAATTAATGTAAATAAATTTAACCTGGACCGAATAAAGTATACTTAAAATCAAATTATCTAAATATTTTTTAAGTTCAGTTATTCCGTACGAGGCTTTGTTTAGCAGATCTACTTTTAAATAAAATATTCCTACTGGAGTTGTGAGTTAAATACACAGCTCCAACATAAAGATAGAGCCAGTTTAAAGCTTTGAAACTTTGAATAACATTAACATTGCAATTTATTACAGCCGGCCAAGCAATTTCATAGCCAGTTTGAACCGGCCAGGGATTTTATTTAACTTCGCAATTAAGTAATTAACTCAGTTCATATTCGCTGGAAACCGCCGTCTGATTCATCCCGTTCTAGAGTTCCGCAGTCAGTGAGACACCGTTGCAGTAAAGAACTCACTTGCTATGTATCGATCTGACACTTGACTTAAAGGGAACACCTATGTTAGCTACTTTAAATTAGGAGGAGGTTCTCTGTTCTGTCTTTCTGTCATTCAATCAGACGTAAATACATGTCAACATTAAGATACTAGTACAATCGGACTCGCGCACTGAGGGTTCCGTGCCAACTTTAACTGAATTTGGGAATCCACTTACTTCCACTTAGTAAAATCCAAAATATTTTGTTGACAGCAAATATAACTTTGTTTTTCATAGTATTTGTATGAAGTACAAAGTTATGTTTGCGGTTGTTGAAAATGTGCTATATCTCAAAAAGTTCTCGTTCGATTCCGTCCAAACCAATTTTCGTTGAAATTATTTGTTAGGATCTACATTATATATTTTTTTCAAAATTTACTCTCGCTTAGTTTAGAAGTTAGATGGGGGGGCCGCCCATTTTACCACTTTGGAAGCGTCTAGCTATGAAACGTTAGACTTTAAAAGAAAATGGTTTCAGGAACCTCGGTGTCATTTCAAAAGACCTATCTATAGATACCCCACACGTATAGGTTTGGCTAAAAAATTTTTTTTTGGTTTTAGTTTCATGTATGGAAATATTTTTTTATTTTTTGTATAAGAATCGTAAAGCGGTTAACGGGATACATACTTCTACTAAATTTCAACAGTGTGATGACGGAACCCTTATAGTTTTGTCAAGTCTGTCTGTCTGTCTGTCTGTCTGTCCGTCCGTATGTCACAGCCATTTTATTCTGTAACTACTTATAGTTACAGAAGAAGATGAAGAGTTTTTTGCCATTCGGCTACGGAACCCTAAAAAAGTAAAAACCGACTTCAAAACCAAAATGCACTAAAAAGTCTTAAATAAACTCTTCACCATTAAAAGGAAAGGAACCCGTTTTAGGCAAACAATTTCTTTTTGGAGTCGGTGCTGTGATAGTTGACGCTTGATGGTCAAAGTGATGGCACCGACTCCAAAAAGAAATTGTTTGCCTAAAACGGATTCCTTTCCTTTTAATGGTGAAGAGTTTATTTAAGACTTTTTAGTGCATTTTGGTTTTGAAGTCGGTTTTTACTTTTTTTTAAAGTTTACTTATTTCTTCATTTTTAGTGATTACATAAGAGGTGGGGGAGCTGCACCTCATGATTTTATTTTTTAAGAAGCTACAAATTACCTATCATAAGTTCCGTCATTATAATTACTGAACTCCTAAGCGTTAAGGAGTTCCACTATCAGCTTAGCCCCACAAGATGTTGACTATCAGACGTAACAACACGTCAACATTAAGATTCGAGTAAAGAAACAATATACGTGCCTTTAAAATTTGAGGGTTTCCCTCGATTACACCAAGATTCTATCATGAGATCCCAAAATGGAAAAAATGGGACCAACTAGAAGATACACCCTCTAAGTAGGTGAAAAAAGTTTTCGGTTCGGTCGACAAACGACTGAGATATGAGGTAACAAACATACAAAAAAAAAACGGATTCGAATTGATAACCTCCTCCTTTTTTGAAGTCGGTTAAAAACACTAAATGTGCCTTTCAAATTTGAGCGTTTCCCTCGATTACACCAAGACCTCATCATCTGATCCCCATTTGGAATAGAATACAAACCCTCTAAGTACCCACAAATGATTGAAATATGAGGTTAATACATGCAAAAAATAAAATACGATCGAATTGATAACCTAATATTTACGTTTGCCAGTATTAACGACTAGCAGTCCCCCGCGACTTCGTCCGCGCGTTTTGAGTTTGCTCCCTCCCCTCCCGTCGCAGCGTGATGTTTTATATCCTAAAGCCTTTCTCGATAAATAAGCTATCCAAAACAGAAATATTTTTTCAAATCGGTCCAGCAGTTCCTGAGATAAGCGCGTTCAAACCAACAAACTCTTCAGCTTTATAATATAAATAGCGGTCCCCCGCGACTTCGTCCGCGCGTTTTGAGCTTGCTCCCTCCCCTCCCGTCGCAGCGTCATGTTTTATATCCTAAAGCCTTTCTCGATAAATAAGCTATCCAACACAGAAATATTTTTTCAAATCGTATCGATAATACACCTCTAAAAATAATGCATTATTTTTTTACAAATTTATTAACATAAAAAAGGTTGTAGTAAGTCAACCATAAAAGATAGACATATGCTGTCGCGGACTTTATTTTAGAACTCTTAATGTTGAACAATCCTGTCATACATGATTTTTGTGTAACTTAAGCGGTTTCCGCAGCGTATGCAGCGGAAGCTCTCAAAAGGAATATCGTTCTCCCGTTTTCGCAACATTTTTCATTTCTGCTGTGGTCTTATGAGTCGTATTTTTATGTTATATAGCCTAAAGCCTTCCTCGATAAATGGACTATCCAACGTAAAAATAATTTTTCAAATCGGGCCAGTAGTTTTTGAGATTAGCGCGTTCAAACAAACAAACAAACAAACAAACAAACAAACTCTTCAGCTTTATAATATTAGTATAGATTAGCGCAAGCGCACGTCTTACTTAAGCTGCAAACATTATTTTGGTGCGGAGTTATGTTAAAACTGTGATAGCTTCTAAGATATTTATTGAATTTAAATGATATACAGGGCAACTTTGTTCTAAATGAAATGCTCGTGATGATAAATGTATTTATTTTGATAAGAATAAATACCTGTGTGTATAATACACCTCTAAAAATAATGCATCATTTTTTTACAAATTTATTAACATAAAAAAGGTTGTAGTAAGTCAACCATAAAAGATAGACATATGCTGTCGCGGACTTTATTATAGAACTCTTAATGCTGAACAATCCTGTCATACATGATTTTTGTGTAACTTAAGCGGTTTTCGCAGCGTACGCAGCGGAAGCTCTCAAAAGGAATATCTTTCTCCCGTTTTCGCAACATTTTTCATTGCTGCTGTGGTCTTATGCGTTGTATCTTTATGTTATATAGCCTAAAGCCTTTCTCGATAAATGGACTATCCAACGTAAAAATATTTTTTTAAATCGGGCCAGTAGTTTCTGAGATAAGCGCGTTAAAACAAACAAACAAACAAACAAACTCTTCAACTTTATAATATTACTAGCGGTCCCCCGCGATTTCGTCCGCGCGTTTTGAGTTTGCTTCTTCCCCTCCCGTCGCAGCGTCATGTTTTATATCCTAAAGCCTTTCTCGATAAATAAGCTATCCAACACAGAAATTTTTTTTCAAATCGGTTCAGCAGTTCCTGAGATAACCGCGTTCAAACCAACAAACTCTTCAGCTTTATAATATAACTAGCGGTCCCCCGCGACTTCGTCCGCGCGTTTTGAGTTTGCTCCCTCCCCTCCCGTCGCAGCGTCATGATTTATATCCTAAAGGCTTTCCCGATAAATAAGCTATCCAACACAGAAATATTTTTTCAAATCGGTCCAGCAGTTTCTGAGGTAAGCGTGTTGAAACAAACAAACTCTTCAGCTTTATAATATATCAGTGCAAGCGCACGTTGTACTTAAGCTGCGAACATTATTTTGGTGCGGAGTTATGTTAAAACTGTGATAGTTCCTAAGATATTTATTGAAATCAAATGATATAAAGGGCAACTTGGTTCTAAATGAAATGCTCGTGATGATGAATCTATTTATTTTGATAAGAATAAATACCTGTGTGTATAATACACCTCTAAAAATAATGCATTATTTTTTTACAAATTTAATAACATAAAAAAGGTTGTAGTAAGTCAACCATAAAAGATAGACATATGCTGTCGCGGACTTTATTATAGAACTCTTAATGCTGAACAATCCTGTCATACATGATTTTTGTGTAACTTAAGCGGTTTTCGCAGCGTATGCAGCGGAAGCTCTCAAAAGGAATATCTTTCTCCCGTTTTCGCAACATTTTTCATTTCTGCTGTGGTCTTAAGAGTTATATCTCTATGTTATATAGCCTAACTAAAGCCTTCCTCGATAAATGGACTATCCAACGTAAAAATAATTTTTCAAATCGGGCCAGTAGTTTTTGAGATTAGCGCGTTCAAACAAACAAACAAACAAACAAACAAACTCTTCAGCTTTATAATATTAGTATAGACTAGCGGTCCCCCGCGACTTCGTCCGCGTGTTTTGAGTTTGCTCCCTCCCCTCCCGTCGCAGCGTGATGTTTTATATCCTAAAGCCTTTCTCAATAAATAAGCTATATATTATTTATTAAGAAGAACACAGAAATATTTTTCAAATCGGTTCAGCAGTTCCTGAGATAAGCGCGTTCAAACTAACAAACTCTTCAGCTTTATAATATAATTAATTAGCGCAAGCGCACGTTGTACTTAAGCTGCGAACATTATTTTGGTGCGGAGTTATGTTAAAACTGTGATAGCTCCTAAGATATTTATTGGAATCAAATGATATGAATGTATTTATTTTGATAAGAATAAATTCCTCTGTGTATAATACACCTCTTAAAATGATGCATTATTTTTTTACAAATTCATTAACATAAAAAAGGTTGTAGTAAGTCAACCATACAAGATAGACTTATGCTGTCGCGGATTTTATTATAGAACTCTTAATGTTAAACAATCTTGTCATACATGATTTTTGTGTAACTTTAGCGGTTTCCGCAGCGTACGCAGCGGAAGCTCTCAAAAGGAATATCTTTCTCCCGTTTTCGCAACATTTTTCATTGCTGCTGTGATTTTGTGAGTCGTATCTTTATGTTATATAGCTTAAAGCCTTCCTCGATAAATGGACTATCCAACATAAAAATAATTTTTCAAATCAGGCCAGTAGTTTCTGAGATTAGCGCGTTCAAACAAACAAACAAACAAACAAACTGTTCAGCTTTATAATATTAGTATAGATTAGCGCAAGCGCACGTTGTACTTAAGCTGCGAACATTATTTTGGTGCGGAGTTATGTTAAAACTGTGATAGCTCCTAAGATATTTATTGAAATCAAATGATATAAAGGGCAACTTGGTTCTAAATGAAATGCTCGTGATGATGAATGTATTTATTTTGATAAGAATAAATACCTGTGTGTATAATACACCTCTAAAAATAATGCATTATTTTTTTTACAAATTTATTAACATAAAAAAGGTTGTAGTAAGTCAACCATAAAAGATAGACATATGCTGTCGCGGATTTTATTATAGAACTCTTAATGCTGAACAATCTTGTCATACATGATTTATGTGTAACTTAAGCGGTTTCCGCAGCGTATGCAGCGGAAGCTCTCAAAAGGAATATCTTTCTCCCGTTTTCGCAACATTTTTCATTTCTGCTGTGATCTTATGAGTCGTATCTTTATGTTATATAGCCTAAAGCCTTCCTCGATAAATGGACTATCCAACGTAAAAATAATTTTTCAAATCGGGCCAGTAGTTTTTGAGATTAGCGCGTTCAAACAAACAAACAAACAAACTCTTCAGCTTTATAATATTAGTATAGATTAGTATAGATTTAAAAGTTTGAAGATATTCTTGAAACAAAAATATAAAATATATAAAACTGATAGGTAGAATGTTTTGAAAAAACATTTTCCTTCATTAATTCTATACTTTTAATGTTATTTTTATTCGAAATGAGTGTGCTCTTAAGACAACTCTGTTGGCTAAACTTGATTGGGTTCTGAGAAACTTGTTTGCCTTGATTGATTGAATCTAGTTCACCTTATAAAAAACGAAATTGTTTGCCTAAAACGGATTCCTTTCCTTTCAATGGTGAAGAGTTTATTTAAGACTTTTTAGTGCATTTTGGTTTTGAAGTCGGTTTTTACTTTTTTTAAAGTTTATTTTATTTCTTCATTTTTAGTGATTACATAAGAGGGGGAGGAGGAGTTGCACCTTATGATTCTATTTTTTAAGAAGCTACAAATTACCTATCATAAGTTCCGTCATTATAATTACTGAACTCCTGAGCGTTAAGGAGTTCCACCATCAGCTCAGCCCCACAAGATGTTGACTATCAGACGTAACAACACGTCAACATTAAGATTCTAGTAAAGAAACACTGTACGTGCCTTTAAAATTCGAGGGTTTCCCTCGATTACACCAAGATCCCATCATCAGATCCCAAAATGAAAAAATGGGACCAACTAGAAGGTACACCCTCTAAGTAGGCGAAAAAAATTTTCGATTCGGTCGACAAACAACTGAGATATGAGGTAACATACATACAAAAAAAAATAAAAATAAAAAAAAAAACATACAGACGAATTGATAACATCCTCCTTTTTTGAAGTCTGTTAAAAATGAAACATGAATTCAATATTATATTTTGGAGTGGTTCCGTACTGCATTGCCGTATCGCACTTGACCGGTTTTTCAATCTTCTGAACCAGATGCTAACACGTAAAAAAATACACAGCGGGTCAAAAAAAGTAATAGCAAAAACGTGAAATTTACCGAATCTACCAAAATCCTTTAAACACTGAGCATTTTTTCAATTTTAATATACCTGGAGAACAGATACAAATGATAAGATATTTTTGTTGCAACACAACGCGTTATGAAAACAGGCACTGGACTGTAAAAAAAACAACCTGTTTGTACTGGGAGTAAAATCGTAGTATACTTTGACTCAGTAAGTTTATTCATACGGATCCATCCTTAATGATAATATTTGATAACTAGCACTTGACTTAAAATGTTATGTTTTGTAACAAAAAAAAGTAAATTACACCCATAGAGCCAAAAAGAAACAGTATTTTATTAAATTATTATTTTTATTCTTAGTCAAAACTTTAATGATTGGGTAAGATTAAAGCTGTCTAAATATTTTTATCGTTAAAGGTGTTGTCAGAAATGTATTTTTCTGTGTCTCTGAGTGGTATTAAAAGAATTGTATTTTTAATGCAAAAAACAACAAGTTTCGTCATCATACCTGATAAACGGCAAGTAACGCTTTTTCATAGTTAACGTACACGTAGACTTGTTTAAAAAAAACTATTTTATAACGTGGAATCGTAAAAGACACTTAGATATACCTCACCCAAACTAACTCAGGGATAATTTATGATGACAAATAACAACAGAAGAAACCCAGTCCCAAAGAGAAAGGATCCGACGTGAGGTCACTCCGCATTTGAAATCCTAGTGTCTGTATCAAATGTTTCCTACTTTGCAATTTATTTTCAGTGCAGTATGTGTCATGTACCGTTACATGATTACCATGCTATAGGTGGGAATATTAAAGAAAAACGCTTAAATAGCGGGCAAACGCAATGTTACGTGATAATGTTTATCGTCTTTTTAGCATTAAAATATTAACCCAAAGACGGTAAAAATTAAACGTTCCCTTAAATTTCCGGCAATTTGGGCTTACCAGCAATCTATACTGTGGCACATCTATACTGTGGTGTCATTTAGAAGTCCTAGCACGAGTCCAGATTTTCATAAATTTTAATACGGTGGAAGCAAAAATCTCACGTGGTCACATTTTAAGTTGGGACTAGTTCTTAACACTGCGGAGATGGAAAAATCTTAATGTATAATGTGGCATTGAGAAAAACTTACTTTATAATAAGAGGTTCGTTATGTAGAAATTAAAAAAATATTGGGATCTCCTAACTGACTGTAAATCAGCATCATGCTTATATTTTTTCGTTTTTAAAATATAATAATTCTGCTAACATATTAATGAAATTATGGAGCCAATGGGCATCAGCACTGGCTCCATATTGAACCATTGAATAACCAGGGTGATGTTTTGGTCAGTGACATCCAACAAAAGGATGATGGTACTAGTTATGATTATTCAAAAAAATATTATCTTTAAATTATGCATATTTTATAAAAGAAAACTTCTGCACATTAAAAAAAAATTGCACTCCGGGAGTGCCGGCAGAAGTGAAAACTTGAATATCAACGTTGTGCATTTTTGATTTTTTGGAATAGTTAAGGAATAATTATTAATGAATTGCTCTTATTATCAATATAAAAGTACTATCACTTTTGTGATAGAATACAATAATAATAATAATAATATTTTTATAGAATACAATATTTATTTATTGCGCTATCGTACACAAACATTACAATTTATATTATATTAAATTACATTAAAAAGTTTATCTCTCAGAAAAATCAACTTACATCCATAATTTCGCCAACCGTCTTACGGTTTTTCGATCAGCCCACGTGTCCTGACGCGAGTTTCACATTTTTCCCCCATCCCACAAAAGTGCTCAACGCCGCTAAAGAAGTTTTCACTTCAAAAATCAAAACGAACCCGTCGTTGGCAGTTTTGTCTCGCTCGCTAATATTGCAATAATAAGATAATTGTTAGACGACCTTCGTGGTGTAGTGGCTAAGCACGCTGGTTTCAAGGCGTCGCCGCTCCGAGGTCCCGAGTTCGAATCCCGGTCGGGTCAATATAGAAATCAAAATTTGTGGTGTTGCGGTACCACCGTTGTGTCTGATTTCCATAACACAAGTGCATTAGCTACTGACTTTGGGATCAGAGCAATGTATGTGATTGGTGTCCAATACTTTTTGATTTTGTGAGGTGTTCTCCATCGGAAAATAAAATATTTTATATATTTCTTTTTGGAATCAGTATCGTTTGTACAATCACCCCTAAGTCGGGCGTCACTGACCAAAACAATACCCTGTAAATTTGGTTCCGTCATGCATTTTTGTAAAAGTTACTGACACATTACTGGTTTTTATTTGTTATCATGTCCGAAGATTTAAAATAGCCTTTTGATAAAAAGCCAAAAAGCTAATCTAAATTTCAAAGCTGATTTCATTTCATCTACATCCATTTAAAATAAGCAAATATTCGTGTATTTTAACTAAGCTTAAACTAAATTGCTAACATACACCGAGACAGGGTGACCAAGTTATTGTTAGTAAAAATAGTTTCTGAGAAATATGCAATACCAAATGCATAAAAAAAAAAATATTTATATGGAGTTTGCGTAATGTGCCGAGATATCAATGTGGCCCAGGCGCGATTACTCTTGCATGGACTTTCTTGTAGTCAACTTTCCTCTATTTATCAAAATAGTTTTTTATTATCTGATATTTTGAAACCACAGGGTACGCAAGGAATAAAAATAAAATATATTAACTCAAAGTGAACAAAAATATGCGGTCCACAATTTGACCGCGTTATATAAATGAATTATCTGTCATGAATTCATAGATACGAATTCCCCGAAGCGACACAAAATAACCTAATCACAAACTTTTTTTCTCACCAAAGTTGTCGTGACCTCCATCGCCACGCCATCCGTCCAAGCTGATAAAACTGCGCAAATGAGTTTCGGTGAATCATTATAATTTCACCGCTCAAAGTCCGAGCTGTCCCATTAAAAGTTGGTCGTGTGGCTACACAGTGATGCATACCCCTGTATCTCTGTCTGTATGAAATTCAAATGCCCGAAATCCACGTTTATAATTCACTGTGCGGTGTATGTGTGATGTGATTCAATATGCGGACGGATTAAACTTTGAATTTTCAATTCCGTTGAAGAAGAGTGGCGGCATATTCTTTGTATAAGCTCCTAGACTCTAACGGTTCTTAATAACGAAAATCAACAAATGAGAAGCCACATACAGCAATCGCATTCAGATGATAAAAAAAGGGTAGGTACGTAAAACTATTGATAAATAAGTGTCAAAACTCCCTTACGCATGCTATATTTATTTTAAATTGACAATTGACTATCGCCGCCTCACAGGTAATAATTTTACTTTTGCTGACTGTTCACAGCCAAAGAGATTGCATGCATTTTCTAACAACACGAGTTTCCATACAAGTAATATACACAATCAAGCATATTATCAAGAAGTATGGGCTCATTTCACCATTATACTGACCACGGAATTTCGGAAACAAAAGCAACAAACCAAATAAATACACGGCCGGCTGAATTATGCACGGATATGTTATTTAACTGTGAATTATCGTATGTTTTCTCCGATAACGTGCATAACCGTATATTAGCCGTGAACGTATATAAATTACGGGAGGAAGTCGTTTCGTGCTGAAATGACAACGCGCACATTAAGTCTAAAATTGCTCGTGCTAATTACCTTTCGGACCGTGCGTGAGGAGCAAGTAAGGAGTTATTATTAAGTGGAGTTTATGAGAACGTTTTGGCAAGGTAAACATAGACAGTGTCTTGTACTTTTTCTTATTTGAAAATATTTTAATAATAGTTCCTAATGCCAAGATATCCTTAGTGTAAACTATACAGCTATCGCTAACGATTGTAACAACGCATACCGTTATTTCGTTATTATTAATTTTAAAAGTGATGTGTATCGGTTTGTTTTTGACACTGGCAGCTGTCAGTGTCAAAAACCAACTTCAGACTTATTCGTTCGGCCCGCCATCATTCGTGAGCGAGCCTTCGTTTGCCGAAGGTATTCATGGTGTTTTACCCACATTTTAAGTTGATATTTTTCAGATGCAAATGGATTATGTTTCTTTATCCTTACTTTTAAAATCTGTGTTACGCCTGTACTATCTATAGTAAAATATACATGAAATGGATTAAACATATCGATAATTAGCCAGAATAACTTAGCTTTCAATGGAAATATACAACCACCGACCCGATGACAACGGATTACGGTTTGCCATTACTTTACTTATCCGTTAAGTTTAGATTGATACCCCAAAACGTGATATTTATTGAAAATACTACCGGCGAGGACTATAGACGTAGGTAAACACCATATTAACTCCATGCGTACTTATTTTGTAAGGTAGTTATCCCGATGCGAATAGATTTAAAAAAAAATGTGTAAAGGTCAATACTATAGTTCAAGTATACACGATCTCACCATAACGGATTACAAAAAATACTGTTTTGAGTTTCAGAGAACGAAATTGAACAAAGCAAAAGAGAGCGACGACAGAGAAAATGCACCGCAACAGCGGGACGCGTCGAAGCCAAAGCCGAAGCCAACGGGAGAGCACGAGGCGAAGCCGCAGCCGCAGCCGCCGTGATGACGACGCGCCACAAAGCCGGCGATCACGGAGCCGCTCAGCAGCACGTGGTAGTCGGCTGAGCCGCCGTCGAAGCCGAAGCAGTACGAGTCTTCGTACCTTGCGCGAACGAGAACGCCGGCTATCGGAGGAGAAAGAATGCCTAAGGGCACTTGAGAGGGAGGTACGTAGAGACCGTGATCGATTAACGGAACGTGAACGGGACAAGACCCGCAGGTGCCTTGATACATCTGAAACGAATCGTGAAAGGTATAATAGCGATACTAATAATAAACAGCGTAACCGGTCGTTGACAACGCCGACCAAGCGTCGTATGCCTAACGATGATTATGACAAGAACCCTAAGCAACCCAAATTAATGTCGGTAGAATTATTTGAAGACTTTTTGAATATATTTAAATCAAAGGCAGGGTATCGTGAATCTTTTGCCTCTATAGCTAATGTTATCCCGGATTTTGATCCACTGTCGAAGGAGCAGACAGTCAATGTTTGGCTCGACAAAGTTGACGAGTGTTCTGAAATCTACAATTGGACCGACAGGCAAACGGTTCACTATGCCCTGCCTAAACTTACTGGAATTGCTAAGACATGGTACCAGGGACTGCCGTCTATTAAGCACAATTGGTCAGAATGGAAAATTATGTTAAAAGAGTCATTTCCTACTACGGAAAACTATGCAGGACTTTTGACAGAGATGCTTAATAGGCTGGCACGCCCTGATGAATGTTTTGAACTTTATTATTTTTCAAAGAGAAACCTTTTAAATAGATGTAAAATCTTTGGGTGGCAAGCGGTGGATTGTATACTTTACGGAATTGATGATAGGGGAGTCCGTGTTGGGGCTCAAGCTGCTAAATTTGATAAACCCGAAGATGTGCTAGAATTTTTTAAAACCATTAGGCATAACCGAACTCAAAATGACACATACAAAGACCCTAGTAAAAATATTAACGTTAAGAGTCGAGTCACATGCTTTAATTGTAATGGTGTTGGACACCCTAGCTATAAGTGTCCCAAACCTCTAGTCAAAAGCAGTGTCTGCAACTACCTGGGCCATGAATCTTCCCAGTGTCCAAAAACTAAGGAATCTGGTAACACCGCTAAAGACAAAAATGAATTTCCTAGAGGTTTCAACGCATGAAAGTAGTAACGATAAATACAGAATCGTAATCAACATTAATACCATCCCGAGTATTTGCCAGGTAGACTTAGAAAGCGACGCGACACTTCTGCGTGAGAGTGAAGCTTTGCGTTTAGGACTGTCTTGGGTTGTTGTGAATGGTCCCTATCTTTGGGGGTTAGGTAATGTACCGTATCTACCACTGGGTCGTACTTTAGTTAATATTGATGAACAAGGGATTTTAGAGACAAATGTTGAGGTTTTTATCGTAGATGATCACCTTATCACCTTATTGACAACCTCCGTGGTCGAGTGGCTAGCACGCTGGTTTCAAGCGTCGCCATCTCGTGAGGTTCCGGGTTCGATTCCCGGTCGGGTCAATGTAGAAAATGATCTTTTCTGTATTGTCTCGGGTCTGGGTGTTGTGGTACCACCGTTGTTTTCGATTTCCATAACACAAGTGCTTTAGCTACTTAGCTTGTGATCGAAGCAATGTATGTGATGTTGTCAAAAACTTATAACTTAACTTACTTAACTTATCAACATTGACGTACTGTTAGGTCATAGTTTCACCGAGAGACCAATATTAGATAGTTAAAACACCCACGTATTTAAAATTTAAGCGAATAAAACGCGATGACGAACTAAAACTACACCTTACAGCGAATTGTGACGTAACAATAGATGTTGGGGAAATGGCAGCTATTCCCGTCAAATCGTATTCGATTATCCCTTGCAGCAGTAACATTTATATTTGTGGGTCCGTTAGAAGTCAAGTTGGTCAGGATATAAATAACAAAAGGTACGACAAGAATAGGAAAAAGGCTACAGACTATAAAGAGGGTGACCTTGTAAGAATAGCCAGGGCTATAGTGACGGGACCAGGCCGTTCTAAAAAGCTGGAAGCAAAGTGTCAAGGTCCATACCGGATTAAGAAAGTTCTACCCAATGACCGATTCCTTGTGAAGGACGCTCCTTTAACGAGAAAAGGCGCGTAATATGAGACAGTAGTTGCTATTGACAAAATATTTCCGTGGTTAAGTTTCAATGCCCCCGCTTGCTCTTCAAGTGATGATGATTTTGATAGTGATAATGATATAAATTAATATACTTAATTATACTACCTACCTATTTTACTTACTATAAAAGGATTCGTGTGAACATTAATTTCCTGTTATTCTGTTTATTCATTATTGAGTGTTAATTCTTGTTATTTAAGAAACCTCTACAGGTTATGAGATCATTTATAATTATACAATATTCTAGTGATTAAAGAGAATAGTCACCTATCTTAACGCGATATATAGTACATATAATACTACCTGATGATGATTTTAATGAGAAGTGATAGAAGTGAGGATGCCTCAAGTTGGGTATGATTGGCGTATGAACTCGCCGCCCGTGAATGACTTGAGCCATCGCAGTCGTGTCGAGTCGATGGTGAAGGAAGTAACTACGCTCTGCACGACTATAGATAAGTTGAGTGAGGATGTTTCATGTCAGGCGTATGAACTCGCCGTCATGAAGACTGAAACATGCGGTCGATTTGATGTGTAATGAGTGGCGAATGAAGTAGCCTACGCATCACTCGGCCATATAATAATTTTGAGTGAGAACGTATTGAACCTGTTATTTTGATTAATTAGGTTAATGATGAAGTAATGTATTCTAGTGAAGTAGTGTCAGGTCAGGCAGTTTAATCTCTGTTAAGAAATATAGTTTTCTTTTAATTATAATAATTAAACACATGTCATAATGATACGAACAAAGGGACTTGTTCAGGAAGGATGGCCGACTGTAACAACGCATACCGTTATTTCGTTATTATTAATTTTAAAAGTGATGTGTATCGGTTTGTTTTTGACACTGTCAGCTGTCAGTGTCAAAAACCAACTTCAGACTTATTCGTTCGGCCCGCCATCATTCGTGAGCGAGCCTTCGTGCAGTAACGTAAGTGAAATCATATTAATAATTATTTGGTGATAAGTGAACTAATAAATAAAAAAGGAATATATAGCATAACTGTTGTTTAAATGGCAGACTCCCTTCTGAGATGTTTTACACGATAGTGTCACAAAAGTATAATGTTTGCCAACCTCATCCACAGAGTTTTGCTTTAGGTGGACAATACTGCACTGGACTACACTGGGCAATTACTGTTTCGTTCCCTTACATCTTTGTTTAAAGGGAAACTAAATCCTCTTTTTTAGGTTTAACATTTGAATTTTCTAGGTGGTTTTATGTTGTGTAGAAAAATAACTAAGTACCAGATACTGTAATAATGATCGAGTAAGTTTTTCTAGTAATAATACATACACTTTTTTCTTTTTGGAAGGCTACATAAATTGTTTTTTTTTTGTATAAACTGTGTGTCATCGAAGAACGGTGTATTAAAAAAAATAACGGGTCCTATTGTGTTCTGTGTGGACTATACTAGACGTGGCATAGACAGAGCGATGAAGCGAGAGCAAGCGTCACCCAGAGAAGCCTGTTCACTCTGACTTTGAAAATAAATAGCTGTAAACTGTTGGAAACACAAATACGGATAGTAGATTCAACTCTTTTGCTGTGCGCATTTTAAATATTGTCGAAAATCGTTTAGTTCAAATCAGTGAAAAATTTATTCCTACTCTTATCTATATACTTATCCATTATATTGAGGAATATCCCTTTGTACGACTACTACTATCTACCATCTACTGCAAATCTGAATTTTTTGACCCATGAGATGTCTTTTTATTGCGTACCATTCGTGTGTACCGGCACTACGTACGTGAGCACTGAGCATACAAGTCTCGTTTAAGCGTGACCAGCGAAGATTCACGGCGGCTTTCATGTCGTAGCTTTGACGACGTTTGCGCATGCTGTGCCGAGCGGCGAGTGTGGCCAATCGGACGATCGGACGTTTTGATGCGGATTTGTTTTAGCTGCTTCCTGTACTTAGGTTCTAAAGCTCTTTAGTGGGGAACGCAACTTTTTTTAAAAGCTCAATAATAACCTAGCATGGAGCAGTTGCGCAGGGAGCTTTCAAACAGAAAAATAATATTTTTTGGAAATACTGGTACTATTATACTTCATGATAAATGCCGTTGGAAAAAAATGATTTTAAAGTGAATTTTAATATTGGACTGTTTAGTCATCCATGCAAAATAAATATAATTTATCATAAAGTTTAAAAAATATTTTCGTTGTTTTTTTTTTGATCACTGAGGTTTTAGAAATATAGTTGTGAAACCAGCATTTCGAACGAACCTCCATTTGATCCTTTGTCAGAGGTGGGGTGTCCTGTGGTTCGTCACCAAAGCGATTGATTTATTCGATGCGGGTAAATGCAGCATCAAACATTGAAACCTGTATGACAGACATCATTTGCCAACCCTTTGGGATGTGATGTTGGTTGAGTTTGAATAATTTACCTCTACATTAATTAATGTCTTTACTTATAGTCCTCATGAACCATGTAGATACCACAACTTATTTTCATAAACAAATGACGATAACCTGTATAAATTTTCACAAATAAAAAACTAAAAAACCAGGCAATTAAAACTGATTGAATTAAAAAATAAAACTTCACTAATCAATTGAAAAATTTATATTATTATACAAAAAGCGTGGGGGGACTTGATTTCAATTGGCAAACATTTTATCATTTTTTTACTATAATCTGTGGATATCATAACATCTCGTGTTTTTTTTTACTATAATTTATTTATCACTTTTTAGTTCAGTTTATTAGATTTGATTCCTTCTTTATCGCCTGTAAGTCTAAAGCTATGCAGGAATCGTAATTGACACAGAAGTAATCGGGAGTAAGAACTTATTTTTAGGAAGAGGGGGGAGCCTGAGAAACGGCCACCACAGCCGAGTAAAGCACGAGGCGCGCTAATCACCCACTCCCGTTATTAATCCTGGTGATCCTTATAAGAATATTGGAAAACTGTTATTAAATTATTGCATTGTCATCGGTCCTTGATATGTGTGCAAAGTTTAAAATTCACCAATTTTCTGGAAATCAGTCAAATTAATGCTCAAAGATTCCAATACATACATACATATATGGATACAACCCAAGCTAATAAAAGCGTGGTAAAAAAATACAAATGGCGATTAAGAATTCAGCACCCTGGTTGCCTTTTGTTATCGGTCCGTATAATATTGACCGCATACAGGAAATTTTTGTTTAAAGTTAAATTTTAGACATCAAGAACGCCATAAGATAAACCCATTTGACTACAATGTATTAAATTATACAATTTACAAGTCGCGTCACGTCATAAAATATGCAAGTCGTAGAGTCAGACAGATAAAAATCAGTGCAAAAAGAGCAAGAAAGCCTTCTTCTTTACGCTAAGTGCAAAAAAGTTCTGTCAGCCAAGACAATAAACAAATGCATTAGTGTCCATAAGTCATTGAATTATTTACATTTTATGTATAAAAAAATATTTTTACTAGCTTTATTTTCCTTTCAAGTCATTAATTAAGCAAAAGATAGTCTTAATGCGAAAATAATTATCTCCCAGTCATACCTTTAGGCCATGCTAAAAGACTGTAATGAAAGATAGTGTAAGCATCTGTTTTCGCAAAACGATCACGACATTTGACTCCTAATTCTATTTCCATGATCAAAGTCAAGCTGTGCACGCTAGTTATAGATTTCTCAGAGTGTTTGACAAGTTTCAACCGAGCTAAAACATTTTACCGCAAACTTGAGTCAAAGCTATAGCTACACTTTAAGCAGTTACGTGACACTTAGATGCTTTTGCTCAACATACAGCTTTAACAGTTCCTGATCTTTATTTTGTACGCTAAAATTAACTCAGCTCAAAGATTTGATGTTGACTCAAGCACTTAAACTTCTAAGACTTTTACTTGCGTAACCGTAACGTGTAGTGGCTCTGATGTCCTGGGTTCGATTGTCTCGGGTCTGGGTGTTGTGATACCACCGTTGTGTCTGATTTCCACAGTGCAAATAAGTGCCCAAGGCACACAAGTGCATTGGCTATTTACTGTGGGGTCAGAGCAATGTATGTGATTGGTGTCCAATATGCAATATTATTTAATTACTAACTCCGTTTTAAAATGAAAACACGTCGTTCTATTTCGAGCAATATCAAAAGAATCGGACAGTACCAGGACAATACTACTCTGTTTTGAATATTTTTTAACAAATTAAATGTACGGAAAGAATGCTTAGCATTCTTAGTAGTGTAAATCAAATGAAACAACGACTTCTTGAGTGGCCTTTTTAGGGTTCCGTAGCCGAATGGCAAAAAACGGAACCCTTATAGTTTCGTCAAGTCTGTCTGTCTGTCTGTCTGTCTGTCAGTCTGTCCGTCCGTATTTCACACCCATTTTATTCTGTAACTATAAGCACTACACAATTGAAATTTGGTAAGAAGATGTATCTTGTTAACCGCCTCCCGATTCTCATACAAAAAATAAAAAAAAATGACAGTTAAGGAGGGGGTTCTCATACATGAAACTAAAACCAAAAAAAAATTTTTTTGTCAAACCTATGCGTGTGGGATGTCTATGGATAGGTCTTTTAAAATAACATAGAGGTTTCTAAAACCATTTTCTTTTAAAGTCAAACGCTTCATAGCTAGACGCTTCCAAAGTAGTAAAATGAGCGTCCCCCCCATCTAATTTCTAAACCAAGCAAGTGTAAATTTTGAAAAAAATATGAAATGTAGATCTTAATAAATACTTTCAACGAAAATAGTTGGGATCGAACAAGTAGTTTTTGAGATATAGCACATTTTCAACAACCGCAAACATAACTTTGTACTTCGTACAAACACTATGAAAAACAAAGTTATATTTGTAGTCAACAAAATATTGTGGTATTTTACTAAGTAGAAGTAAATGGTTTCCCTAATTCAGTTAAAGTTGGCACGGAACCCTCAGTGCGCGAGTCCGACTCGCACTTGGCCGGTTTTTTGTTAGTACATTTTAACTTCTATTTTTCAAATAAAAGTTAATCCCTATTTTAAAATATTCAACACTGTTTACAACAGTCTGATTCAAATGGCCTCTAGTAGTCAAGGATTAAATTGTAGTAAATAAAACAGAACAATATTTTATATTGTCATGTCAGCCGCCATAGCTCATGCTGACGAAAGGAAAAACAATAGAAGCTTCAGTACTTTTGTGGAGTCTTTGTTTAAAAATATTAACTCTGAGGGCGTGAGTAATAATAGTATTTTGCAGTTGGCATAAGTGCGCATAAAAATGTAATTAAAAAAATATTCATGGAAAAGTAAGTAACCAACAAATCACCGTACTCAAATTACTTATAATTAATTTAATGTCATATTTTATAAAACTTAGCCTCTAGTTGAGTCTCTGACCGGTCATACTTCTATGTTTTTCGTTGATCTATTCGTAGTTTTATCGTTTTATTGCAGCGTTCATAAACATTCGGCTCAAAACGTTGCACTGAATGGAATTGAAATATTTCTGCAAAGTGTTTGTTCAATAAGAGCCCAAAAGTCCCAAAATTGAAAAAGCTTGCATTTTTCACGGTTTGAAGTTTACGTTTGTGACGTAAGGCCCAATTTAGTGGAAAAAATACATAAATGGTGCCTTTTATTGTTACAAACCGTGATATACTTCACTAAAGTCCGTTTTTCTTTGCTAGTCGATAGTTGTAAACAATCTTGACATTCCTTTTTAAAGAAATGATCAATTTTAAAATAAGAAAAACACAAAATTAAAATCCTACATAGGCAATAAATCTTTTAACCCTGAGATCTTTTTTAATCAAAGAATAAATTATTTTTATTCATTTAAAAGTTATGAAAAGATTGTTTACAGTATTGGACAAGCTAAGAAAAACTGACTTTACACGTGACGCTGTAAAAAATGTAAATATATATAATGAGTTTTTTTAAAAATTCGCAAAAATAACCATAAAATATTGTTTTATTCAACAAAAAGTGCTGTGAAATAGGAATTTGTTAATAGGAATGACGTCTGGGCAGGTATAATGCAGCTGATTTGATTATATCTTCTTAATTTCAAATCAATAATTGCTTATAAATCTCATGCTCATAATAAAAAGTATTCAAACGTTTAATTTGGACATTTACCTACATAGTTTTAGTCCAGTCAACAAACTTAAATAAAGTTTTTTCTCTCAGAATTTATAAATAAAGCCATAAGATCGAAGCTTATATTAAGGATAAGTATTTTCTCAGATGAAAGATCTTCAACAGATCAAGACGGTTTCAGTTTCTCATTCTCAAACAAGTTATTGGATGTATAGTAGAAAGAAACTGATATTAGTCTTTCCTTATTAATTATATCTAATCGATGTGCATATAATTAATTCATATTTCCTTCATCAAGCCTAAGTTGAGGATTTTTTAAGGAATTGATTAATTTTTAAAAGTATTTACACAGTAACGGAAGAAAATATATAGAAGTCTGTAACCAGATACCAAATTTTAAGTGTGATGAAATCCTACAGTGAAATTAAATTAAATTTACAAAACCAAAACGAATTGAAACATTTCACAGCCACCTAAAATTGAGGTGCTGTTTCAGTGACACAGAAAACCCATCTCCTATCATTGTTAGTACACATTCGGTTACAATTTCAAAACGCATGGCCGAAACAGTTTCTGCTGCAAAATAGAAAGAGTCGGGAAAGCCACTCACTTTGTCTGCCGTGAAACTAAACGGGCCCAAAGCATTTGAAGTGAGCAGTCATACAACAAAAATGTACAGAAGACCTCGATAACATTTTCTGTCTATTTATCGTTTAATGGACTCGTTAATGCAAAACTGCCTCGGTGGCGCAGCGGTAAGAGGGTCGCACTTTATAGCGAGAGCCAAAGGTCCCGGGGTCGGGCCAAAAAATATACCTGGGTTTTTCTGTTCGGAAATTCCAAGGGTAGCTCGGAGTTTGGAAGTTCACGGTGTTTCACCCCCGAGCCTCGGAAAAGCACGTAAAGCCGTTGGTCCTGCGCCTGATCTCTCTTCGGTCGTGTCAGATTGCTGCCCATCGGGCTATGAGAGTGAAAGGAATAGAGAGTGCACCTTTGTTTGCACACACACTGTGCACTATAATATGTCCCGCGCAGTCGGTTAGTTGTTGTGACTGGCCACCGTAGTTGAAATTGGCTAGGGGGACTACTACTAATGCAAACAAGTAATTTACAAACCTGCTGTGCCTGCTGTTTGTGTTTCTACAAAAGGGTATTCTTGTCCAGTTTAGCATTATTTGACAACGTGTTTGGTGTAGTGGTTAACACTCCTGATTACTATGGCCGACTGTCGCGGGCTAGAATCCCGCAAGGAGCAAATGCTTGTGTGATGAACACGAACATTTTTTACGTAAGCCATGGATGTTTGTATGTATTTAAGTATTTATGGGAGACGCCCCCGTTTGTAACACAAGGTTTTAAAATTTCTTACTTCGAAACCATGACAATTGGTGTGTTTTTTAAAAATTAATAACAAACAAGGAAAAAGTAAAACTAAGACTGCAACATAAAAAAAACTTTAAATTTACCTATTCAAAAACAAAACCATTTCCTTGCAAAGAAAGGCTATATTGGTGTGTTGTCTGCTGCATATTTGTATATATAGGTTTTTTTTTGTTTTATATTTGAATTTTCTTTGCTATAAACCTCACGGAGCCCGAGACCTTTCCAACGAATGCAAAACCGTGGAAATCGGTTCGTGCGTTCTGAAGTTATAGCGTCAGGAAGGAAAACCCGACTTATTTTTATAAAGTAGATTAATTATTGAATCTATATCGAAACACATTGTTGTTATTGACACAATATTTATGTAACTTAATAGTCAAGTATCATAAAATGAAGACACCCATCATTTCCAAATACCTTGTGTGGGCGCAGCAGAATTTTGCAGTAAAGCTTTATAAGCTGTAGGTCTTCTGACAATTTGCCAGTATCGAGCATTGAGTACCACATCGATGTAACAGATATTGCATCTGTCACTTTGTCATGGAGTTACGATCCGCTCTGATTGGGAAAAATTGTCTGTGGTCAATGGAAAACTGTTTCCCACTTTCAATTCTGGGCCTTACATTTTCTATACAGAACTGATTCAAAATTTCAACAATCTTGCATCTTTATTACTTAAATGCGTATTAAGAGCAATGCGTACTCATTTTAAAGCAGTACGTAAACTTTTAGACTCTGCGTCTTGGCCATAAATTCATCTTTCTGCATGACCTAAAGGTTTGACTAACAGATCATGCTTTTAGCATTATGTAGCACCTTTGTACAAAAAATTTGTGCAAAAAAAGTAAAAACTGACTTCAAAACCAAAATGCACTAAAAAGTCTTAAATAAACTCTTGAACATTGAAAGGAAAGGAATCCATTTTAGGGAAACAATTTCTTTTTTGAGTCGGTGCTGCGACAGGTGAGGCTGAAATTTCAAAGAGATGGCACCGACTCCAAAAAGAAATTGTTTCCCTAAAATGGATTCCTTTCCTTTCAATGTTCAAGAGTTTATTTAAGACTTTTTAGTGCATTTTGGTTTTGAAGTCGGTTTTTACTTTTTTAAAGTTAATTTTATTTCTCCATTTTTAGAGATTACAAGAGGGGTGGGGGGGGGGGGAAGTTGCACTTTATGACTCTGTTCTTTAAGAAGCTACAAACTACCTATCATATGTTCTGTCATTATAATTACTGAACTCCTAAACGTTAAGGAGTTCCACTATCAGCTCAGCCCCACAAGATTTGAACTATCAGACGTAACAATACGTCAACATTAAGATTTTAGTAAAACAACACTATACGTGCCTTTAAAATTTGAGGGTTTCCCTCGATTACACCAAGATCCCATCTTCAGATCCCAAATCGGCAACAATGGGACCAACTAGAAGATGCACCCTCTAAGTAGGCGAAAAAAAATTTCGAATCGGTCGACTAACGACTGAGATATGAGGTAACAAACATACAAAAAAAAAACATACAGCCGAATTGATAACCTCCTCCTTTTTTGAAGTCGGTTAAAAGTATTTAAATAAATAAAATTCATCAACAAGTCCAGGTTTCCCTTTAAATCATAGTAAAAATCGAGAGCCTTTTAAAAACTATGTTCATACATTCACCGTGCTAGAATAAATACGGTGATTTTGAACGTCACAGCCATCCTGAAATGTAAGACTCTACTCACTGCGACTTTTAGTAGCGATGCAGTTGCGATGCTAACGCGCGTTGGCATCGATGCAGTCGCAAAATATCAACCTTTACACAATGCACTACTAAATTAAATCTGTTCATTGCGTGAGTCGCGATGCTGCAGCTCATTTACAAAACGCGCGACTGCATCGATGCTAAAAGTAGCAGTTTGTAAGGGGTCTGAGGTGAGAGGGTCTTAGACATGGATGGTAGTTTACAGACAAATTTATGCAAGGCAGTTGTAACTAAGCAATTGGTCGACATACCGTCACAATGAAACAGATGTGTCGCCGACTGTTTTAACGGAAAATCGTGCAGCAGTTTATCGCACGTCACAATCTTCTTGTAGTTAACATGTTAGCCTTTTGGAGCCTTCGTACCGCTTTAGAAAGCTATAACAGCTTAAAAAAACAGAATTAGATCCGCTATTTTGGTAATAGCAACACAACTGCACATGAACAATAGAGCTATCCGCATGGTTATTACAACTATGCGGCTCCAGTTTGAATTTCGGGAATTTTCAGATATTTTCGGAACGAACACGAAATTGCCCTCCAGATTTATTATGGGTTTATATGGCTTTATAATTGGCTTATGAAAATTGCTGAGACTTTAACCGTTGTTTTGTCTTACAACACATAGAACTGATTTCACCAACGTCAGATAAAACTTATTCGACCGAATAATCATAAAACGACCATTATAACAAGTACCAAAGGATCAATATCACATCACATTCCCTTATTTTTCTAATCGTGTTTTTTACATCTAGACTTAACATTAAATAAGTAACATTTTTTTTTCTTTGAAAATAAAGAGTAGTATGCGTGAAAGGTTTTATTCTGATCGTCGAAATATCCTTTTATCGAATATCTTTATTCTGAACCATACCAAAACATCTTTCATGACTATAAATGAACAACCTAAAATTTTTACTTAAATTTAAGTAGTTGTTGAGCTTTGAAAATTATTTTATTTATAATTCTAATAAGACTAAGTGTTACGTAGAAATTTAATAAAATAAGTAAAATGTAGAAATACTTTTGTCTAGCAACTAATCACTAGAGGCTTGAAATGAATCGTCGAGAGCTTAGGTTCATTAAGTTGTCTGAGTACCAAAGAAATTGTATTACAAAATTTAATTATAATGATAAACTTAAAGTTTCATTGAAGATGTCTGGGATGGGGTAGATTGTTCATTGTACATTAAGTAAAATCTTGCAAAAGTAAAAGTAGGTAAAGTATCGTAATATTACAGTTGTAAGTAATATATTCTTTAAGAAAAAATGAAATTTTAAGTGAAAAAGTCCTTCCCGCAGTAAAGTTTAAAAAATTCGATCATCGAAAAATGCATATTGTTAAATAAAATTGAGTCATGACGGCAAGTAAAAAAAAAGTACGGGACAACGTAAACATCGGACCAAACAACATGTATTCCGCCCGTAATATTATCATAAGAGCTTCTGTCCTTTTTGCAGCCCATAGAAATTCGGCATCCGGCTCGAAGGACCATTGGGCTGGGCGTGCAACGGACTCGCTATTGGCAGGGCGCCAATAACATAATATCATAACGACGGCCGTAAGGTTAAGCTGAATAAGTTCGAGTATTGTGTTTTTTATTTACGTAATTAAAAAAAGCCATATTGAATTTAAGAGAAATATTAGTTACAGCAAGGTTAAATAGGACAAGAATTTATTTGGAGAAAAAAGCATTCCTTTGACAAAACAAAAAATATTTTGCTTTAGAATGTTTTTAACACTCACAGTGTCATATTTTATATTCATAAAGATGGAATAAGAAACCAAAAAATTGCGCACGGGCGGGACTTGAACCAGCAACCTTTTGGCAAACCGGGCCGTTAGTCCGACCCTGCGAAATTTGTGGTTTCTTATGAAAACGTCAATTGCGTGACGCTTAGCGCCATCTAGCCGTCTGTTTATGAAACAGATGGCCCAAGCAGTTATTCTTTACAGAATAAATTCAACTTGGAAATTGATGTCGCTTCGCTATCTATGCTTTAGAATGTTTTTAACACTCACAATGTCATATTTTATATTCATAAAGATAGATGGCGCTAAGCGTCACGCAATTGACGTTTTCTTAAGAAACCACAAATTTCGCATTGTCGGACTAACGGCCCGGTTTGCCAAAAGGTTGCTGGTTCAAGTCCCGCCCGTGCGCAAATTTTTGGTTTCTTATTTCATCTTTATGAATATAAAATATGACACTGTGAGTGTTAAAAACATTCTAAAGCATAGATAGCGAAGCGACATCAATTTCCAAGTTGAATTTATTCTGTAAAGAATAACTGCTGGGGCCATCTGTTTCATAAACAGACGGCTAGATGGCGCTAAGCGTCACGCAATTGACGTTTTCATAAGAAACCACAAATTTCGCAGGGTCGGACTAACGGCCCGGTTTGCCAAAAGGTTGCTGGTTCAAGTCCCGCCCGTGCGCAAATTTTTGGTTTCTTATTTCATCTTTATGAATAAAAAATATTTTATGAGTAAATGTTTTCAAAAAGGAAAAAAATAGAGTCGTTGGTTTTTAGTCCAGTTTGTGTAAGTGTATTATTTAGGAATTGTTGTAATATCCATGACCTATTTATATCATAATATTTTGATAAAAAATACTATGATTTGTACCTTACACCATTTTAAACCTCAGCCGCTGTTAATATCAGCCAGGAGTTGCTTTCTCCTTTATATAGCGTTATTTTTTATATTTTCACAGCAAGTCTGCTCTGCCAAGTGGCGGAATGTTATCTTTAGCGGAGTATACAGTTTGTTGCGAGCGTGCTAAGGTGTGTTTCTTTTACAACCCTGTATGTTGCCGATGATACGTAAACATTATTAACATTTCGAAGGAGAGCTAGAACTAGTGCTGTTGGGAGTATTCATATGTTTTTCTAAACTAGCGTAAAATACAAGGTGACAGTAACTAAAGAACAAAGTTATGTTTGCGGTAGTTGAAAATGTGCTATATGCCAATAACCACTAATTCAATCCCGTCCAAACAATTTTTTGTTGAAAGTATTGGTTAAGATCTAGTTCACATATTTTTTTTTTCAAATTTTTTACTCGCTTAGTTTAGAAGTTAGAGAGGGGGGGACGCCCATTTACCACTTTGGGTGTGTCTATCTATCAAACGTTAGACTTTAAAAGAAAATGGATTTAAGAATGTCTATGACATTTTAAAAGACCTATCAACAGACACCCTACACGCAAAGGTTTGACTAAAATTCGGTTTAAATTTCGTGTAATGAAGCTCCCCCTTAGATAGCATTATTTTTTCTAATAAGAATCATAAAGTGGTTAACTAAATACATCTTCCTATCAAATTTCAACAGTGTGATGCTTATAGTTACAGAAGAAAGTGGCTGTGACATATGTACGGACAGACAGACAGACAGACAGAAAGACTTGACGAAACTATAAGGTTTTCGTTTTTTGCTATTCGGCTACGGAACCCTAAAAATAAACACTTAGGTAACGTCAGGACAATACAAAAGCAAATAACTCAATCTTCAATCAGACATTTAAAACATTAGGGGAAATATTGTGCCCAGATATATTTTATTTTTAAAAACCTAATTGACGTTTAAAAAATATGTTTAAATTTTTAATTATTTGGTATCAACGATCGAATTCCTTCTTAAAATACCTTATATCCTATATCAGAATATTAATTATGAGAGATGATTGAAGAATTATTCTGTAAGCGTCATCTATACTTTTTCCCAGTATTTCCAATCATAATACCGTAAAATTTCCAGTGTTTCACTCCCTGTTTTTCTATCGTTTGCCTACAGCACGATCGACCTCTTCCGTCTAATTTTAAATGATTGTTTGGCTGAACCACGCATTTCTATTAAATCTCAGAGACTATGGGACAAGCCGCTTTGTAAGCAGGTATACGACTTTTTGCTTGCTTCGAGCTCTAGTGTGACAGAGTGTGCTCGTATCATTGCTGTCGCTGAAAGAGAGTCTGGGTTATGGCTACACATGCAACCGTCTTCCAACATTGGTTCCGTTTTAGACTACACTTCCCTTTGTTTAATTTCATGTCTGCGATCAGGTACCCGAATTTCGTACATATTAGTTAAGTTTTGTTCTTGTTTATTTTATTGCTGTAAATCTTTTTTATTACCAAAATAAATATGAACCTCATGCTGCACAATTTAATACCGTAACGCTGAAGAGATAAAACACGTTATGGATATTATAATCCGCAATCTGTGAAAATATTGCATAAGCCGTTAGCTTGGTAATTTTCTGCCAGTTACATGCGCAATTTGCACCTGATACTCGAGGTTAACGGCTTTTATACACTAACGCATCCGCACGCGACAGCCATACGGCGAAACGATGCTGACGATATGCAACTACCACTAGTGGTTAAGCATACTGGTATCAAGGCGTCGCCGATCAGAGTTCCCGAGTTCGATTCCCGGTCGGGTCAATATAGAAATAAATAAGAAATCTATATTGTCTCGGGTCTGGGTGTTGTGTTACCACCTTTGTGTCTGATATCCGTAACACAAGTGCATTAACTACATAATTTGGGATCAATGTCTGTGATTGGTGTCCAATATTAATTAACAATATTACCTCATCTAGCTATGTAAGAGCGAAACTGAGCATGCGAATTTCAATGCGTTGTTTTAGTAACGGCGTAAAGCTACAATGATGTGGCTATGGGCACATCATTGTAGAAATTTTATTATCAGTTTAGTACCTTCCTACTGACGCTTGACAAAAGTTAATATAATTACAAATCCGTGGCCGATTTCAACTACGGTTCCGAGGCACGGGGATAAAACACCGCCAACTTCCAAACTCCTACCCTAAGATTTTCTGAAAGAAACAGCCAAGTACACAGTTTTACCCAGCCCGGGGATCGAACCAGGGATCACTGGCACTAATTGGCGCCAGCGACCGAGGCAGTTTTTACAAATTATTTTGGATTCCTTTCATCCAGGGTTACCCAAATATAAGTTATGTATGTCAGGCAAATTTTAAAACCACAATACATATGATGTTTGGTCAGCCTTAGATGTAAGGAAACCAAAATAATAATAATTGTAATTGGACATCGACATTTGGACCACCCTGTAAAGAAAGATTAGCTATCGTAAATAAATATTCTGCGCTAGATAGGTCCTTTTTTACGACTTTATACAAGTAAACTACATGTATCTACTATATCTATAGCTTAAAGCTAAAGCGAGAATGAATTTTCTGACCCCAA
Source organism: Pyrausta purpuralis (assembly GCA_963924145.1). Classification (NCBI taxonomy): domain Eukaryota; kingdom Metazoa; phylum Arthropoda; class Insecta; order Lepidoptera; family Crambidae; genus Pyrausta; species Pyrausta purpuralis. The sequence goes on along the minus strand of OZ001648.1, from coordinate 4,312,609 downwards.
AACAAACATTCTAGTTCGTTATATTGTATAAAATATCAAACACCCAGTTAGCTCAAACATCGGATACAAATTCCACCTAAACTCTACCATCCGCAAAATGGACCAGTTACCGAAGTCCTATTCCTTCCGATCATGTATATGTTTTTGACTCTAGCCATCCTTGTCTCTTTTGTAAGTGTAAACAGTAAAATAAGCGTGTCGGATATAGTTGTCAAGAGCACCGTCTTACAGAGTTAGACCGCTGTATCGACTATCCAAATCATGCTTTTGCAAGTCAAAGATATTTGTTCGAAACACGCTCAAAGGATCCCGCAGCGACGATCCAGTTAGTTCAAATACCGAAAGGGAAAGGAAGGAATCTTCGCTCAAAGTGTTGCGGAATTATTTTGGTGCATTTTTTAAACAATAAGGTATCTGGATTACGTGTGGATTTATTTTTTAAGAAACATAATCATGTAAATAGTTCTAGAAGACTTGAAACAACGAGCCTATACAGGGTGAAATTTTAATCAGTGACCAAATTTTGTGTGAAGACTCCACTGATGAATATGAACAACTTTTACTATGGGAGCAATAGTGAAATCGAGAAAAAAAATCAGCTGTTCCATACAAAAGCTTAATTGGCGCACGGTCAAATTGTGTGGAACAGCTGATTTTTTTTCTCGATTTAACTATTGCTCCCATAGTAAAAGTTGTTCATATTCATCAGTGGAGTCCTCACTTAAAATATGGTCACTGATTAAAATTTCACCCTGTATTTTATTTAACCCCTCAAGCGTATGTGAACGAGACACAATAGATATTCTATTGTTATGTGGTATTGTTGTGTGGTTATTTGGTGGTGCGTGAGTTTGTTGTCAAATGCCTGATCATTTATACGTATTATTAGCGGACCCCGTAACTGCGTCCGCGTATTTTGAGTTTGCTCTCTTCGCTCCCGTCGCAACCTGATGTATAGTAGTCTAAAGCTTCTTTTTCTTTAAGCTATCCGACAAAAAATATTAATTCGGACCTGTAGTTTCTGAGATAATCGCATCCAAACAAACTTACAAAATCTTCAGCTTTATAACAATAGTATAAAAAAGTCACTCAGATCTGATATGTTAGAATTTTCTGCTTTATGTAATAAAAAAATATCTCTCAGTCAGTCTATATCTATGTGGTACCTAATCTGCCCTGTATCTGAATGTAATAAATCGATTATGCAAATAACTTTTAACTATGATCTTTATGAATAGAGATTAGTCTAAATAAGACCTTCATCTAATTTGGTATAAATATTTATGCAGCAAACGTTACATAAATTACTTTGACTTTGTTATTTATTCACCGTCATTATCTTTTGTACAATTTATTTAGAGTTACTTACCGGGATTTCGAATACAGATTCATTATCACAGTTGTTTTAAGGGTGTCGGATAAGTCCTATCTGACGTTGGTTAAATCAACTCGAAATAAGTATTAAATGAACGATTTTATTGGTGACAATAATAGGTGACGTTTTAAAATTAGGCGTTTTGTTTCGTATTCGACGAAAATTCCTTATCTGACGGTGGTGAAATTGAGCCTGAGAATTAGTAAGTGACAATGTTCGTTTAAAGGCATCATATTATTCCATATTATTCATAGCTAAAAAGTATAAGTACGTAATACAGATGGGTTGTAATAAGCCTTTTATCCGTTTTCTTAAATAACCAATTTAATGTACCCTTCATAAAGAGTATTTATATGCAAAATTTAAACTCCTATGTTTATTTGTGTAAAATAAAACTGTTACTAAATAAAGTAACGATGCTTTTATCAAAAGTGCTAAGTGTTTTTCCCATAACACTTTTACTTTCTCACTTATTTTTTTTTGTAAGAGCCAAAGATTTCACAGGTCAGCAGGTCTGTATAGTCGTTGCAATCTGAAGACCTCCTATATGTCTTTTTTTTATGAAAACGAGTCTTTAGGCCAGTTCTATACGAATTCAAGCTCTATCGAAAGCAAAAACGATTATGTAGAGGAGATTTATTAAACGCAAGTTATACACAATATTAACATCTCTAATGTGTTGTTTGGTACGGTTTTCTCGTCAAAAGTTACACAAAATGCGCGAATGTGGTGTGCGACTTATATGATATATTACAAAATCATTAAATTACATAAAGTATATCATATTAAAACACATTTCTTAATTGTAATAGATTAAGCTGTCATTAAAAGTCATATTTTTTATTTCCATTTTCATATACCTTGTAGTTGAAATATCTTATATCTAGATATATTTACTAGACGTTACATAAAACGGAACACATAATTGCTTTGCATTCTCAAGTGATTTCGTTTGAAAGGTGCCCTTTGAAACGTATCTAATGTTTTTAATACGTTTTCTTCCCTTATAACTACCTTTCAGGTATAATGCAGTTCATTAATTTACCCGCCAAGTGTTGGATCAGACGATGATTAATGCTCCACCACCGGTGAAGTGACACTTTCATTATTTCAGATAGAATTTTTAAAAATTAGAACTCAATACGATTTGTATACAAAAATATTATTGTTTACCATATTTCAGTATGCTTAGGTTTATGCTACATTTATCAAATAAAACCATACGTCAAAACTATTATGATATCATAAATGTCTTAGTTTAAATGATTTTGATCTAATAAATGAATGTATCAAGGACAAAATAAATTAAAACAGAGTTTGGCAAATCCAGAAATTACTAATATTTAATGAACAATGAAACACTTTATTCTTCTTAAATACAAAGGTCCTTTACTTGCAATTCTTTCGTGATTTTATTTATTTATCAAACAAAATTCCTTCAATAATACGCGAAAATATTCAATGAAATGCTCCTAAATCAAATGTACGTAAATTTAAGAAAAAAATGTATGGTAATGCTCCTACTGCGTCTCATAACTTGCGGCAAAGTCTTAATTTCCTTCAGAAAGGTGTCAACATCTATCACCGGTGTGGGCACAATGAACGCCTATCTATTGGGGTTTTAAAAATGTTATTAGGATTACAATGAAATTATATTGATTTAAACTTACATGGTCATTAACATTAGAATTGATGCTTTAGAATGTTTTTTAACACTCACAGTGTCATATTTTATATTCATAAAGATGAAATAAGAAACCAAAAATTTGCGCACGGGCGGGACTTGAACCAGCAACCTTTTGGCAAACCGGGCCAAACGCTCTTACCAATTGAGCTACCGTGCTGTCAGTCGGACCCTGCGAAATTTGTGGTTTCTTATGAAAACGTCAATTGCGTGACGCTTAGCGCCATCTAGCCGTCTGTTTATGAAACAGATGGCCCAAGCAGTTATTCTTTACAGAATAAATTCAACTTGGAAATTGATGTCGCTTCGCTATCTAATGCTTTAGAATGTTTTTTAACACTCACAGTGTCATATTTTATATTCATAAAGATGAAATAAGAAACCAAAAATTTGCGCACGGGCGGGACTTGAACCAGCAACCTTTTGGCAAACCGGGCCAAACGCTCTTACCAATTGAGCTACCGTGCTGTCAGTCGGACCCTGCGAAATTTGTGGTTTCTTATGAAAACGTCAATTGCGTGACGCTTAGCGCCATCTAGCCGTCTGTTTATGAAACAGATGGCCCAAGCAGTTATTCTTTACAGAATAAATTCAACTTGGAAATTGATGTCGCTTCGCTATCTAATGCTTTAGAATGTTTTTTAACACTCACAGTGTCATATTTTATATTCATAAAGATGAAATAAGAAACCAAAAATTTGCGCACGGGCGGGACTTGAACCAGCAACCTTTTGGCAAACCGGGCCAAACGCTCTTACCAATTGAGCTACCGTGCTGTCAGTCGGACCCTGCGAAATTTGTGGTTTCTTATGAAAACGTCAATTGCGTGACGCTTAGCGCCATCTAGCCGTCTGTTTATGAAACAGATGGCCCAAGCAGTTATTCTTTACAGAATAAATTCAACTTGGAAATTGATGTCGCTTCGCTATCTAATGCTTTAGAATGTTTTTTAACACTCACAGTGTCATATTTTATATTCATAAAGATGAAATAAGAAACCAAAAATTTGCGCACGGGCGGGACTTGAACCAGCAACCTTTTGGCAAACCGGGCCAAACGCTCTTACCAATTGAGCTACCGTGCTGTCAGTCGGACCCTGCGAAATTTGTGGTTTCTTATGAAAACGTCAATTGCGTGACGCTTAGCGCCATCTAGCCGTCTGTTTATGAAACAGATGGCCCAAGCAGTTATTCTTTACAGAATAAATTCAACTTGGAAATTGATGTCGCTTCGCTATCTAATGCTTTAGAATGTTTTTTAACACTCACAGTGTCATATTTTATATTCATAAAGATGAAATAAGAAACCAAAAATTTGCGCACGGGCGGGACTTGAACCAGCAACCTTTTGGCAAACCGGGCCAAACGCTCTTACCAATTGAGCTACCGTGCTGTCAGTCGGACCCTGCGAAATTTGTGGTTTCTTATGAAAACGTCAATTGCGTGACGCTTAGCGCCATCTAGCCGTCTGTTTATGAAACAGATGGCCCAAGCAGTTATTCTTTACAGAATAAATTCACTGACAGCACGGTAGCTCAATTGGTAAGAGCGTTTGGCCCGGTTTGCCAAAAGGTTGCTGGTTCAAGTCCCGCCCGTGCGCAAATTTTTGGTTTCTTATTTCATCTTTATGAATATAAAATATGACACTGTGAGTGTTAAAAAACATTCTAAAGCATTAGATAGCGAAGCGACATCAATTTCCAAGTTGAATTTATTCTGTAAAGAATAACTGCTTGGGCCATCTGTTTCATAAACAGACGGCTAGATGGCGCTAAGCGTCACGCAATTGACGTTTTCATAAGAAACCACAAATTTCGCAGGGTCCGACTGACAGCACGGTAGCTCAATTGGTAAGAGCGTTTGGCCCGGTTTGCCAAAAGGTTGCTGGTTCAAGTCCCGCCCGTGCGCAAATTTTTGGTTTCTTATTTCATCTTTATGAATATAAAATATGACACTGTGAGTGTTAAAAAACATTCTAAAGCATTAGATAGCGAAGCGACATCAATTTCCAAGTTGAATTTATTCTGTAAAGAATAACTGCTTGGGCCATCTGTTTCATAAACAGACGGCTAGATGGCGCTAAGCGTCACGCAATTGACGTTTTCATAAGAAACCACAAATTTCGCAGGGTCCGACTGACAGCACGGTAGCTCAATTGGTAAGAGCGTTTGGCCCGGTTTGCCAAAAGGTTGCTGGTTCAAGTCCCGCCCGTGCGCAAATTTTTGGTTTCTTATTTCATCTTTATGAATTAGAATTGATTGTAACGGGATTGCTACCATGTACCTTATTATTTTTAACAGTGCCGAAATATCGGGAAATCAAAAATAATAAGGTACATGGTAGCAATCCCGTTATAATCAATACAATGAAAATAGGTAGTAAAAAATATTGGACACCAATCATATACATTTCTCTAATCCCAAAGTAAGTAGCTAATGCACTTGTGTCATGGAAATCAGTCACAACGGTGGTACCACAACACCCAGACCCGAGACAATGTCGAAAATTTAGTTTTTAACATTGACTCGACCGGAAATCGAACCCAGAACCTCGAAGTAGCGATGCCTTGAAACCCAGCGTGCTTTAGCTACTACACCACGGAGGTCGTCTGTTTAATCACAAATGAAAGAATACCGTGAAAATACTAAACAGCGAAGGTTTAATGAAAACGTTTTTAAGTTACTTAAATGTTTAATTGCGTATTTGTTACAAACTGATTGATGTTTTTCAAAGAAACAAAATTGAATTGTTTTATGGTAGCGTGGGAAATCACTGTGACTGAAAGTGATTTTGTGAGGCAACAACAAGTGAACGCGAAGAAAAAGTGCTTAAAAATAATACCTCATATTATAATCCCGTGTAGAATGTGTAGGGCCTTTAACGATTAAAAACAAACTGCAGTGTTGTGGACGTGTTTAGCAGGTTTTCTCTCTACAAAAAAAAACGTCTCTGATATCATAAAAGCCAAGTATTCTCAATCACCCTCAAATATTGAATAACTGCTGATTTTTTAAATTATTCTCTTTTGTTTTGTTACTAATATTATTTCATTTAAACTTGTAATATTTAACTTTCACACAACGCTTCGAATTTTAAAATCATTTTATTTACACTATTGTTGGACTACAGTCTCGTCCATAATTCAGATCTTTTAGTTGTAAGCAAGTTAACCTGTTTGTGTACTTAATAAATAAAATAAATAAAAGGCGCCCAAGAACAACACTTGATTTCACACTGTTATGGAATAATATGACACAGATATCTCACATACCGACAAACTGACAAAGAATTTGAAACGGCATTTTAAAAGAAACTTCTTCATCAATTAAAAGTTGAAAAAATGACTTATCCTGCGAGTTGTTTTCCACAAACGAATGAATGGAACAACACTCAACATATCGCAAATGGTTCAAGTTTAGCTCGGTGTAAGCTATTCTGTTCCAACTTTGTTTCGTTTAAGCGAGATTTATCGAATCGAAGATTCTTTCAGAGTGGCTGGCTAGGGGTGCGCAGGTGAAAAGGATATCGATATAATGAGCGCGACTCATAAATCATTCCTGACGTTCACTCGTGAACTCTGTGCGACGCATGGCTAGCAAGATTGCTCTATGAAGAGTCGATATGAGATTGTGTTGTAAATATATTTAAGCAAGGGTACTAGTATTTTTGATTTAAGATACAGTAGAAGTGTCGGAGCGATCACCTGACTGATCTTATGCATCACATTGCAAAAAATGTAATGAATACCAACACAAACTTTTAACGTAATCACTAAGTGCGCCTTCACATTAGAGCGTCAGCAGCGCGGCAGCAGCGGATGCCTTTACATTAGCAGCGCGACGGTCGCGCGACTGGGTCGGTCCTACTACTACACCCATCACCCATTTCAGTGCTAATACGGGGATAGTCTTACCCAGTGGTAATACTTTCCCCGTATTAGTACCGAATGGGTATAGTGTGACGAACCCGTGCGACTTACGCGCCTTTTAGCGCTGCTGCCGCGCTGCCGTGTATAGTATGAAATCATCGGCTGCGCGACTGTCGCGCGTAAGTCGCACTGCTGCCGCGCTGCTAAAGTTGTCTAAATGTGAAAGCTCAAGAATATATATTTTTCATCTGTCCATGACACAACAGAGGAAAAATCATAGCCAAAACACCGAATACTATCGATAAATCTGTAAACCCCATCCTTCATATGTCAACGAGGTCGTTCGCTAAGGGATGCACGTGAGGTCTGCGTTTGTATTTTGCTCGCGTTGCTTTCTTTGTATGACGCTGCTTCATTCTCCTTATTTACAAATGGTATTGAAAAGAAAACAGCCGAGAGATTGAATGTTGCGGATTTAATAAGGAGAGCAGTGAAACACACTTCATCGCGATGCGGCAATGTTGTGATACGTGGCTTATGCAGCGTTTCCAAGCAGGTAAGTTACTACTTTAACTTTGTTTAAGTAGAGGCCTGTTTTCGTTCTGTGATTTAAACCGTAACTTGTAATGCTATTTATTTTATTTACGCAAACAATTGAAGTCATAATGACCACACCCGCAAGTCTTAAGCAGGGACAAAAATTTTAATAATTTCGTTTATTACAAGCCTTTTGTAAAAAAAAAAAACTAGACAAGTTACACTTAATTTTAATTTTGACAAAACTATTTTCAGCACTACAGCAAATCTCCTTGTAACTTAAACCTAAATTAAATACCAGTTCTACTTTTTTCTTCTACGTGTTATCAGACAAAGGAATTAATTGAAGTTCATTTTCAAAACTTTGGCTTGGTCAGAACTTTATTAGGTTTCTTCATAACAAAATCACAATAATACGGCCTTCGGGACTACTTTCAAATAATTAAAACTTAATTGCGAAATTAAATCTTTTGTTAACAACCTATAAAATTTTAGTAATAAAATTAACTTGGAACGAGAAAGTATTTCACCCCAGTTTATAACAAGACAGGTTTATTATGAATTGGGCTGAAATAAATTAACTCTTCATTTCTCTGAAGATATTTTATTTTACCGGAATAAAAAAACAAGTGTTTTTAAAGTTCAAAGCAATGCCTTGATAAAATTATGATACACTTTGAATTTCCATTTTTAGTGACTATTTGAGGAAAAAAATTAAATTTTCATCCCTGCAAGTTAATATCTATAATATCGTGATCAACTCTTGTAACGTCTTTTTTTAGACAAATAAAAATTTTAGGATTGCGTTTTTCTTTGCGTGCGTGCCAATAAATTACATACTTCAGACCCCCTAAACACTGAGACTTTTAGCATCGATCCAGTCGCGCGTTAGCGTCGATGCAGTAGCGCGACTGCATTGATGCTAACGTGCGTTAGTATCGATGCAGTCGCCAAAATACAGTACATAATTTATCAATTTTCATCTTCTGAATCGCCACTCATCAATGCTTAAAGTAGCTATGTGTAAAGGTTGACTATTTTATCTAGTTATGTAGTGGTACCAATACATAACTAGATAAAATAGTTTTGTCTGTTGCAAAAACATCTCTTTGTTATTTTGTAGAACCGTTGTCAATCAATACGTCAACATCGCTCAGTCAAATGACATCACAAGCACTCAGCGTCAGCGGTTTTCGAGTGTCAGGCGTCAGTTGGCGTAACGAAGAGCTTTTGGCCTTCAGGTTTCGGTGCGACAGTGCTGCAGGCTTTCGAAGGCCTTTTTAACAAGCGAACTTTAGTTTTCGTCAGCTGTTTTAGGAACTATCTTGAAAGTACGCGCAACGTTGTAAAACATGCTTCTGCTACGAAGATTTGGAATTTGATGACCAACAAATATAGTAGCAATATTTTTTTGAGCTTTAAACGACTATAAACCGTTAATTTGTATGAATTTTTAACAAGTTACAAGTTTTTACAAAAAACACTCTTGTTGCACTTTTTTAGTACTTTTTAACATCAAAATGCTTTGGTTTTCTGTTGCCGAACTAAACTGGAAAGTAGAAACAAAGTGAAAGCAAACCTTATTATTATTGCATTTCTTAACTTATGAAAATGTTTCACCTAAAAACATAAAATTAGCGAAGCAGATTCGAAATTTGAATCTTCTTTTTACACCAATGACCCCTTTGTTACATAACCTGGCTGACTTGAAATAGGCTACTCATCCGTCGAGAGGTGTTCGGGCGCTGCTCTGAAGCTTCACAGCGCCCTGAAGGCTCTTGAAGTCGTTAGCTGATGTCAGCACTCTCGACACGAACTGCCAATATTGCCAAGAACGGATGGATAAAAGAGACATGGAGCAACCTACATCGGATGATGTTTCTATGCAAAACAATAAGACCTACTTTTTGAATATTTATTGTTTATAATTAGAATACACTTAAATCTTGATAAATTAATCTTTAAAAAAATATGAAACGTCATTTAAGAAAAGTGAGTAAGGGAATTCATATCTATTTAAAAAAATAAACGAAATAATTGAAAATATTTTTTAACCGTGTTTCTAACAAGAGACACCACTAATTATTACAATTTTTAATAATACAAAAGAAAATATTCAATAGTTAAATTTTCTACAATATTTAATACCTTTCTTTCATAGCGCAATGAATTATAATTCGTAATGAAAATTGTTCGTGCACAAAATATTTCTAAAACGAAATTCGTGGAAAGAAATATTAATCATTTCCTAAAATATTCTCGGACTTATTAATATTTACCTTTTTAGTGGAATTGAGTTGCCTGTACAGAGTCCAAAAAAAACTACACTCTATCTTGGGGCGGCTGAAATACAGCAATGTTGATATGGAGCAAACATTGAAGACAATTTTTTGGAAGTAATATGAAATCTTTAAGTCTTTACACAAACATTTTTAGTGTAGCGCAGCTTAATAATATGACCTTGACTCCTTTGCTTTTGAAAGACGTTACCTAAAAACTTACTACCATTATCAACGACTATTTAACGACGACCTCCGTGGTGTAGTGGCTAAGCACGCTGGTTTCAAGGCGTCGCCGCTCCGAAGTCCCGGGTTCGATTCCCGGTCGGGTCAATATGGAAATCAAAATTTTCTATATTGGTCAATATAGAAAGTGAAATTTTCTAAATTGTTTCGGGCCTGAGTGTACCATACCACATGAACGTACCATAAGTGTATCTGATTTCCACAACAAAAGTGCATTAGCTACTTACTTTGGGATCAGAGCAATTCATGTGATTGGTGTCCAATATTTTTTTATTTATTATTCTTAAATCTACACGTTAAAATACCGAATAGATACCTTCTTTTTCACATTAACTGTACAAGAGCTCCATACCTGTAACAAACAAACAATTACAGTTAGTATTTTGTTTTCAAAGTCAGCGATCAACATCTAACTTTTCAATATAAAAATACGCATTTAGTGCCGATCACCCAGACCCGAGTGTGCGAGAACCATACCAGTAGTACCGACTCCTCGGGCCCGATTTAAAGTCGGACCCCTCGTACCAGAGTGTCTATGGTTTTTATCAAATATGTTTTTAACGAATATTCCGAATATAACTTAAACTTAGAGAAAATGTTCATAGACACTTTGCCCTTTGTTTAGGAGAAACAAGTTCATTTGGAATCGGTGCATGATTTTAAGATGACGTTTATTAAAAAGTCTACGCACATCATGCTCCGACTCCAAATGAATTTGTTTCTCCTAAACAAAGGACAAATGTGTTATTTTGAGCTTACCTGACAGTTTTTAAGGCGGTTAAATATTTTGAATATATTTTTTCATGATTTTTAGTTATTATCCATATCACAAAAATTACTGGACCAATTTTGATGACATTTACACTGTACTTACCCTAAGTTTAAATATACGCGAATGAACTAAAAACTAATCATTTCGCTATGACTTCTTGTTTCCGAGAAATCAGTGAAAAAACATAAACATACGTACACTTACGAAATTTTGTACACGTGTTTGGAAGCACTAATAGAACAAAATACTCTTATATTATTAAATTTAACGATATCACATTTATACACATTGAAATAACAGCCTTCTTATTTGAAGTCAATGCAAAAGACTTTCACGTGGCAAGCACAAGCACACTGAACAAACAAAAGGAGAAAAAAAAATAAAAACTGTCACACTTTGTCAGATGAGTGCTATCAAAATTTGTAATAAACAAAAGACGAAAGCAAAATTTGGTGCACAGATACGTACACCGTCAAGTGCTCTGGTCTCCCGCTGACGCCGGTTCTTTGAAGGCAAACGAACACTTGGCTCTAAAGACCGCAGGTTTGACGTCACGCTTTGAGGGCTCTTGAGACCTTGTCTCGCCGACTCAGTTTTTTGAGGGGTTATTGATCAAAGTGGATGTTCAGAGCCGAAAACGAAACCGGTGTTGTGGGAAGTAAGTAAATCCCTGATTACTTATTTTTCATTCAAATAAAACAAGAATAGAAGACTTTGTTTCTCCTTAATAGAAATGCGTGTTATTGGGGTTTTTAGTCAGTTATTAAAAGGTGGTCTACTTATTTTTTACTTGTGACTTGAAGACTAAAAATCATGAAATAAAAAAATATAAAAAAACGCCTTTAAAAAAGTGACTTCTAAGCTTAAAATAACGAATTTCTTCTATTTAGGAGAAACACATCCTTTTGAAGTCGTTGCATTATGTTTGTAGACTGTTGGTGTACGAAAGCTTGACATAATGCATTCTTTTAAGGAGAAACAATTTTTTCTATTCTTTTCTGCTTTTATTTGAATTTTTATTTACTACTCAAAATATCTCAGAATCTGCTGAGCCAGTTACAATGAAACTTACACAGTACCTTAAGTTTAAATATGCTTGATTGAACAAGAAAAGAATTACCTCGCTATAACTTCCCGTTTTAGAGAACTCCGTGGACTAACATACAAATATATATACATTCGTACACTTACGAAATTTGACACACGTGTTTGTCTTGATAAATGGACATAATCAAATACTATCAAATTATAACGGTATGCCATACATACACATTGAATGGATCACCTCCTTTTTGAAGTCGGTTAAAAAGTTAATGTGCTTCTTTATCCGCGTAAAATATACCATCTTCCAAAGTGAAAGTAGATGGTTGAAGCTATTTTAAGCAAGTTTATTTAAGACTTTACTCTTAATTGGGTTATTCCAAGTTCCCGATTTTTCGGTGCTGTCACCCCTGATAAAGCCCAAAATAAACAAGAAACAACGAGTGACGTTCTTGAGATATCTCCAGATGTAATTTGCAGCTTCCATTACAACTGCTAAGTGAAAAGTTTCTTTGTTCCGCTAATAACATTCCCGAGATTAGAATTGGAAATTCCAAACGCGAGGTAGTAATTTGTTTCGGTTTCGCCACTCAGTCATATTTTACGAGTTGCAACTTGGGTGTTAATTTTCAATGGAAAGGTTGTGAGAATCGACCGGCTGAAACCGAGATTAGTTATTACAATAGAGTAAATTATGAAAATCGAGTGAAATGTATTTTTACTGTTTTAATAATGAAAAACTTAGTAAATGAATAGTCTTGTTTTTTCCTCGCAAGTGTGTTGAAAAACGTCGTATGATACGCGTGTGCCTGTGACCATAATATACGCGGCTTTCTTATGGCGCACTCGCTTTCGCTCGCGCACGCAATATCGCCTTGTATATAACGATGAACTTAGCACACTTGTATCATAATGTACTATTATAAATAACAACAAAAACAGTGTTTGAAATAACCAGAACAATACCTTCACTTCATGAACAGTGGTTTATTAATTACGGTAATTCTTACCAAAATTTAAAAAAGGAGGTAGTCAATCCGATTTGTGGGAATTTGATATAATTTGAGTATGTTGATCGATTAAGGCTTCCAAACACGTGTGCCTAATTTCGTAAGTGTATGTATGCACATTTGTATGTTTGTCTACGAATATCTCCAAAATCAGAAGTCATAGCGAGATGATTCTGTTTTAATTCGATCAGGTATATTTTAACTCAGAGTATGTATAGTGTAAGTTTCATCAAAATCAGTTCAGTAGTTTTTTAAGAAACAAATTCATTTCGAGTCGGTGCATGATCTCAAGCTTGTCTACGCACATCATGCACCGACTCCAAATTTAATGTATTTAAAGTAGAGTAAAGTTAGCCTGTAACATATATGGTCGGAATGGTCACCCATCCAAACACGACCGCGCCGTAGGCTGCTTCACTTTGGTGTCACTACCAAAGCGCTGCTACCACTGCGCTACGAGCACGAATGTATTTATTTCTCCTAAATAAAGGGCAAATGCGTTCATATGGACTTTTATTTAATTTTCTGAAGGCGGTTATTATAAATTAATTGGGGTTAATGCAATGCAAAGTTTTCTAATATTGCTTTGTTCACTTTAATTGCTAATAAGTGTTTTTTCTTGTCAAAATCATTTTTTCGATCCTCTACGTTTCACTGATTGTGTTCTTATTTTAAAGAATTGTCCTAATTATGGTAAAGCTAAATCCATTCCACTCATGCTAGCATCTATAATAGATTATCGACGTTGCTATAGAAACAGCCGTAGGATTTCCCAGGGTTCAAACCTACCGGGTTTACAATGAAGTTAAAAAGTTCTGATGTAAAGTAGGTAAAATAAAATGCTTCCTGATTATATTAAACTCGCGGGAAATTTATCATAGAAATAAACCATTGCATCACTTTTGTCCTTCAATGAGCTTGATTGGGTCCAATTTAATATAAAGCTGAAGGGTTAGTGTTTGTTTGTCTGAACGCGCAAATCTCAGGAAATATTGGACCAATTTGAAAAAAATTTTGTCTTGACGACAAGATGGAAAAGGAGCAAACTCAAATCGCGGGAACGCAGTCGCGGAGGACCGCGAGTTTTTCATAACTTGAGTAACACGAACAAAAACTTAAAACAACAAATATGTTAGACAACATTTCCTATCAATTTAATTACTTCGTGTAAAAGTGCTTTCGCATTTAGGCGACTTTAGCAGCGCGACCTCCGCGCAACAGTCGCGTTGTAGATAATTTCATACTATAGGTGCCCTTCACATTAGAGCGGCAGAAGCGCGACAACCACGCTGCTAGAGTCGCCTAGATGTGAAAGCGCTATAAGACCTTCACATTAGAGCGAAGGCGCTGCTGACGCACTTACTGCTGTCATTTATGTATGAAATTATCAGCAGCGCGGCTGTCGCGTGACCGTCATTCTGCTAAAATCGCCTAAGTTTAAAAGCGCTCTCAACGGCAGCACAGCAGCAAAGCGCGTGGGCGGCGCGTGGCAGTCGCGGAGCGGCATCGCTGCTGTGGTTTTCAATGAAAAGGTATGTATGCACTGCTGCCGAGCTGCTGACGCCCTAATGTGAAGGGAATGTAACGTAATGTTAACTAAAAGATACATTCATTTCCCTTAGACATTCATCTCTCTCTATGAATAACAGCAAGCACTAACAGTCACGCCTACAATCAAAACACTTGTTAGTTTGCATTTCTAACTGAAGCCGTCACATATGAACGTTAAGCCGCGCAAACGTCATTAGGATGCAAAAGGGGTCCTACTATGTTAGTCTCCCTCTGGCCACAACAATATTATCTAAGTAATTCATTTTCTTTTTATTTGTCGCACCGCCTACAAACATTTCTGCTTAGCTCAAAGGTATGACCGGTAGATAACGACAAATGGCGTTACGACCATCTTTAGTACACATTTTAGTTGAGCAACAAAATATAAATAAATATGTAAGATACAAGATGTGATGGGTGCGGTTTTTACCGAAAATATACCCAACACTTACCAGAAAAACGCATACCATGATTTTTTAATTTCTGATGCGTACGACTATTTAATATAAGGCCGGCTGAGCTTTTCTTATAAACTGCAATTTGGACATTTTAATAAAATGGTTTGTAGACTGTAACAAGTAAAAGACCCATCCTTGGCCACATGATCATGGTAGAACCAGATGAGGTTGTAGCCATTTATGAATTGGAAAAGCTTTCTAACTTGTGCTACATGCCAGTGTCAATGATTTCTACGATAATAAACAGAGTGGGACTCTCTACGGTTTCAATACTGACAACTGATATGTGCGCCTACGGGCATATTCCATCATCTACGTTCAACCTTAAAACTTCGTGTTAAAGTCGATTATGCAACAGCATGTGTGATCGGCAACAAAGTTGTGGACGGCGCCAAAGGGTTGACATTAAACGAAGAAAAGAGAAACATCAGAGGCTGTCAGTGTCGCGATTATGATTTGTGATATCTTTAGGAGAGCACTGCACCAGATATGATCTCAAGGAGGAGGGAGGACAAAAATAGTTTTGTATCTAGCCAAGCCATCATTCAGAGACTTGCTTAAATCGTGTTTAGGTAAATCTTTGAAAATCTTATGAATAAAACAGCCTGCTGTTTTTAGTGATTTTTCCATAACTAAGCTAAGCAGGTTATTCGTAGTAACAAAACTATAAAATCAGATTATTGACGTATAAAAATTACCACGTTTTTATTACACATTCTAAAACTATGTACATGTATGTTTGTGGCTGAATGTATAACTCGCACAACGATATGGCGGTAGTAAGGGCAGTAGAGTGCTCTAATGTCACACATCAAACGCGAACGATTTCAGAGTGCGTAGGTACTATTGTTTTAGGGTCCTGTATTTGATTTTAGATTCATTTAATTTTATCATTTCAAAATAAGAAGCTATAGAAAATGCATAAAAAAATCTGGCAAAAAATGTTTAACATCTAAACTGAAACTTTCGAAATTGCCGCTCACGAGTGAAGATTAGTAATTAAGACATTTTTGCCGAAAAATAGTAAAATTAAGAAACTTTACCCAGTCCGACATCGGATCATTCATCCATCTTACTATCCATAATCCATCTTCGGCCGTAATATTTATCACTTACTATTGCGGAAAATATGTCTGTCTATGTAACAAAATAAAAAATATATACAAAATTGACTATACATGCTTAAAATAACGTGTTCGTCTCCTATTTAGGAGAATTTTTTTTTTAAGACAGTGAATTATGTGTGTGGATTAAAGGCGCAGGTAAGCTTGACATCGTGCACCGACTACAAAAGTATTTGCTTAAAGCACACCAATAATTATTGCTGTGTCGTCTGGCGTATTAATTATTTATGCTCAGCCACAGGACGTCAAAATTTGTATGTTGTTATAACAAGGTCATGCCATCAGAATTGTAAAGTTTGTTTTTCTTTGCTAGTCCAAAATTGTAAACAATCATTACACAACTTTTATATGAATTTTGTAAATAAAATATTTTACCTATTTGATTTAAAACTATCTCAGTATTCAACGACGAATTACTTCTGTTAGTTGTGAGGTTAGTGTTTATCTTATTTTAAATAATTCATTTCATTAAAAAGGAATGTCAATATTGTTTACAATATTCGACTAGCAAAGAAAAACGGACTATATACGAGTAGTTTAAAACTTTTTATGGCTATTTCATAATGTGAACATGCAGAACCCGAGACCCTTGAGTTTGTTTCACACTCTACCCGTTTTTATGACCCCAATGTGGCGTATAAGCGCTTTATGTGCAAAATAAACATCCACGGCAGTACTTTTTGGCATTTACATTTGATGGTATTGTGCACTTTGACGTTTTTACTCTTTAACTATATGAGAACAGGATATTGAGATTTGTTATACCAGTTATTTTTTAACATACAAGTAGAAGAATCTAAATCTAACTGGCTGCTTCAGACTTGATTGAAAAGCGAGCCAAAAGGATAATTGGAGACACTGAACTTTTTGAACATTACCTTCTAAGCCTCGAGCATAGACGTAAAGTGACGTGTCTTTCTGTCTACTACAGGCTGCATTTCTGTGTGTGTGCGAGAGAATTACACGACCTGATTCCACCAGCCCCCTTTCGCCAGAGAAGTACGAGACGCGGGCACGGTTTCCACCCTTACGTCGTAGACATACCAGCAACACGCACTAATAGATTTCGATCTACGTTTCTTATGCGCAGGGCTAGGGAGTGGAATGCGCTGCCGGTGTTTCCTAGCCACTATGATCTGGATGAGTTCAAGAAGAGAGTGAATAGGCCGTAACTAGTCAGACATGATTCATCCTAGACCACATCATCACTTACCATCAGGTGTCTGCCTTAAATATAAAATAAAAATAAAAATAAAACAAAAAAGGTATGGCCTGTAACAGAAGACCCTTTAAGTGACTAGTTATCAATTCTTAAGTGTTCATATTGATGATAATGAAATATTAAATTATTTTCTAACATAATAAAAAGATCAAACAATACTTTGCAAACAAATGTGTCCAGTCATACAACTTGACATTGTCATTTATTACAACAAGTTAGCGATTTTGGTATACACTGATAAGGGATTATAACTTTGGATTACTTTTACTCTGGGTTGAAGTATTTTAAATCACTATGATCAGGTCAAGGTAACTAGCTATACCCTGTACAATCATACATTAAAAATTTTGCTTCTATTACAGGCCACGCGCTGTATATAGAAACAGAAGATAATCTTGTTCTTAGAATGTGTCAAGTCATTGGTATAACAGTAAAATTGGAGTATTTCCAAGAATACAGTTCTTTCAATTATAAAAATCTGAAATCAGATCACTGTGAAATGTAAGTGCAACTCGTTAAAAAGTTAATAGGCCTTTGTCCATAATTAAAAGCAATCTGCCGAATGAAATTGAGGAGGAGAGAAAAACAGAACATGCTACTGTCTGTTTTCAAACACGGTAACACCGTAGACTTTGCTATAGGGTTTTCAAGTAGCAGGTATGTCTAAATTTTCGGCTAGAGTAGGTTTTAAGCACTATTACTTGCATTTTTTTAAAAAAATTGTATACAGGCTAGTCAGACATATTCCATTCTCAGCCACATTACTTACCATAGAGTGGTAACGTGACCATATACATCACTCCTAATATAATTTTGCAATTGTGATATAAAAAGTTAGAATTGAAATGTTTATAACTATACAAAGTATTGTGGTGAGTGACATCCAACTCAGGGATGATAAAACGAGTTATGCTTATTTAAAAAAATCTTGAAGTTATATGTATGTAAGTTTTATAAAAGAAAACCGATACTCAATATTTAAAAAAAATGACATCAGTATCGTCTGTATAACTACCACGACCAGAGTCACTCTTCGCTGACCAAAACAACACCCTATACGGATATACCTATCTATTCAGGTTAAAGAAAGTAGAATTATAGTGACTAAATGCAAGACAATATTAATTAGAGGATATTGTACAAACATCTTGAGGAATGAGTTTTTTATATTTAATAAACCGGTCAAGTGAAATCATCAAAAGCATACAAAGGGGTGGATGACATGACAGAAAAGTCGACCTCAACTTTACCACTATCAATTTTGAATGAAACGATGTCAAATATGAAAGTAAATAATTTAGATGAGCGATCTACCAAACTGACAAAAAATAAGGATGTTACAATTGTCAGTAAAGATAATTTTAGTTGAAATAATTGCTTAACCAAATCAAGTGGCACAATTTTTATATAAAAGCTATTGACCAAACTTTTTCATATTTATCTGATGGAGACTTCCATTTGTTAAAAATACAACCCTATTCATGGTGCGAGGACATGCACAAAAACTAAAGCATTGTAGTCAACAATTTACATGCAACTCAAAGTGAACTCTGTCATTCTGAAAATAGAGTTTAGAATGAACACACAATCTGGGCTGAAAGTTAACTTTTTCATACGAGCACCGGAATACAATTCTGAAAGACAAAAGGCGAAATTAACCGCTGACAGTATGCGTCTCTATCCATCCTTTAGTCGTAATTTGGTGTTTAGATACAGTTTGTGTTAGAGTTTAAAGCTTTTGTTAGTTTAATTAGCTGATAAGTCTAATAAAAGCTAGTTATTTTGAACGAAGTTTAAAGAGGATATAACGTTGCTAAGAGATTAATTTTAGTTGAAATATTTTATGGAATTCAGTCTTAATAAGTTGAGAAAGTTTCAATTAAAAATATAAGTTTGACGTTATCACTGAAATGTGAAAAATAAAATTCATCAACTGCCCCAATCTATCCAAATAATGAAAAACAATTAAAAAGGGATGCAAAGGTAAAATATTATTAGTCATGATGTTATATATATTTTTATAATTCTCGGAACAAAAGACTAATTGATAGCCAACTTATTAATTAGTGTTACAGGAAACGAAATTAAATTAATTGGTTATTCAATGGAATTCATTCATTTATAAGCAAAACCAAACTCTATCTATGTAATTTTATTTAAATATCGCTGAATATAATATAACATAAATATAACAATAGCACAGTCTAACTAAATACAGTGCTTTGAAATTCAACTGTCATATATGAAATATGATATGTAATACGAGAAATAGAAGTCTACAATTACGAGTTCTTACCCACTCAATACGAAAAAAAACCGCCTTAGAAACATAAGGTCCTATGTACAATATTGGTACAGCTTTGTACTTGTTACTTCTTTGTTTAAAATAGTACGTATTTTATCCATTTATATTTTTCGAAGTTACATTTAATTAAAAATAGGTAAATATAAGTTTTCGGTACACAAAAAAATATGTTTTTTTCTAATTTGGATTTAAAATATATGTAAACTGAGAAACAGTAAGCTATACTTGATATAACTACCTGTCCTTTCTAATGACTTAGGTGTTCTTTTAAAAGACCAGTATTATAATCTGGTTTAAAAGTTTCCTAAGTAATTTTCGTATAGTTGGTTAAAAATAATAATAATAATAAATTAAATATTTTTTCTGGCATAAAAAATCTTATAAGGCATGCATTACAAAGAAAATAGAAAATACAATTAAATCAAATTTCACCGAGAAAGAATCCCACCGTCGTTAGTGCACATCCTAATGAAACTCACTGGCCATCTTCAAAATTTCATTGTCGGAGGCCCTTATCCTTTGACAGAATGAGGCAACGCGACGGGAGGTCAGAAACTTTAAGTACTAAAGAACTAAAAGAAAGTGATTCCAAGACTAAATAAAATAAATCTCGGAAATCCACCTTCTGAGAAAAAGATAATTCTTCCTGTCTACCACCAGGACAGGTGTGTCAAACTTTCTGCAAAGAAATCTTACACTTAGCAGCACATCAATCAAAAACGGAAAACTTTCTTATAAAAATTTCGCACATATGAAATATTCAAGCCAGCGAAATCAGTTTCTGGAACGCAAATCCCAGTGGAATCACAGGAAATCCCGCTAATTTCGAATATGGGGAAATTAAACGTAAAAACTGGGTAACACATTCCCAGCGTTATCAATGTAACGCTTCTCATTTATCACCGGGTTGAGGTATGGCGTATTGTTCGTAGACAACATCACACCTTGAGGTTTGATTCTGGAGAGGTAGCGGAAGAAGGTGAAAAATCTTAAATGGCGTCTTAATTCGCGTCGGAAGGACAAAGAGAATTTTAATATGAATAAAAAGATACTTTCAGGAAACCGTCCGTCATGAGACGTAAACAACACGTAAACAAAATATAAGCATAATTTCAACGTGTTAAAAAATATAAAGGAAGGATTCTAAAAGCAATACTCTGAAAAGGAGATCGCTGTTAAGAGACAAGAAGCCGGCTTAATTAACTCTATAGTTTAAAAGTTTTCAAGAATAGGGTGTTTGCTTACCAGTCATATCACGACTAATGGTCGGTTGCATCACTCAAAATCAGGTGAGATAGCCTAGTTCAAGTGTCTGAAAAAAAACCTTATAATTTTGCTTAGTTAGTAGCTTCGGCTGTAGTTTTTAGACTTTTTCTATTAATGCAACCAATAATATTCTGTTCTCTATTCTTCTAACTTTTTAATCCTTACTTGTGTTAGTTACACCACTTATAGCACTCGAAAACAGGTGGACCGATTTTGATGATTTTTTCTTTGATGGAGTTGTCTAAACCCCGAATACGATAATAAAACCTTAAAACGGGGCCAGAGCCGGACTTGGTCGTAGACGAAACAAAGTTCACCGAGACAGATAGTGAAGCATAAACGAGGTTACCAAAAACGCTATCTGCTATCACATAAGACAAAAGCAAACTTCAGCCCAGCAACCGGAACGCGTGAGTAACGTAACCAAGCTATATATAATATTGAGTGCAATATATCAAGGGTTGAACGTGTTTCTTCCACTGGCGTATATTAGTGTTAGTACACACATGTATATTATTGTTAGTTGACACATTTTGATTCCTTTATTTGGTGAAAGCGTTCTCTTGTACGGTGTCAAGAGAGTGGCAAAGCAAATGTTCACTGTAAATGTCGAAATTTTTTGTTGAAAATTATAAAAAGATATTTTTGAGTAACGTTTATATATAATACACTCGAGAGCAATGGATCCGGGTCACTTAAAGAATCCCTAAAAAACGGAAACTAAAAATGCTAGGTTAATGCAATAAATCGTATTTAATAGACAATGTAATACTCCTTAAATGAAGGTATTAAAACTTCTTAGTTATTGTAAAGTTATATCATAAAAAAATCAAATTTGAAAAAGGGCCACTTTCGAAGATGGAACTACGAAATTACAGCATTTGGTTTTGCTTTTGTTTGTAATCTGTCATTTATGTGGGTACATAAACCATGTTGATAGTGCTCTATATTCATTATTCAAGCTGAAATTATGTCGGTTACGCCTGAAGAATGCACCAGAATACAAACAATGCTGGAAACCGGCCGGAGTCAGCGCGATACAGCCAGGACTGTCGGTGTGTCGCTGTCAACAGTACAAAGAGTTCTCCGACGTTACGAAGAAGCTGGTTCTAATCTACGCAGACCAGGAACGGGCAGAACCAGGTGTACCACAACACGAGAAGACCGATACTTAGTGAACACCATGCTTCGAAATCGCTTTCTCACAGGAACTGTACTCACAAATCAGTTTCGACGCCTCGGAGGAAGTAACCCAAGTGCATGGACAGTAAGACGTTGGCTTGCTGAATCTAACTTAAAACCCCTTAGACCTGCAAACGGCCCTAAACTAGAGCGTGGGAATCGTATTTCAAGACTAAGATATGCTCAGAGCCACGTAAATTGGAGTATTGAAGATTGGTCAAAAGTTATGTTCTCCGACGAATCAAAATTTATGCTCTACAAGCTCGATGGAAGACACAGAGTGTATCGAAGACCAGGGGAAAGATTCAAGCAAGCATGCATCGAAGAAAAAGTAGCCTACGGTGGTGGGTCTGTACTTGTGTGGGCCGGAATTTCTTCTGAAAGTCGCACAGAGCTGGTGATCATAGAAAACGGCTCTTTAACTAGCGTAAGATATGTGGAAGAAATCCTCAATGATCACGTTGGTCCATTTATGGTCAATTTAGGTGAGGATGCTATATTTATGCATGACAATGCCCGACCTCATACAGGTAGGATTGTGAATGACTACCTTCAAGAGATGAACATTACTCGTATGGAGTGGCCAGCGCGCAGCCCGGATATCAACCCATCGAGCATGCTTGGGACGAGCTAGGCAGATGTGTAAAACAACGAAACCATCCCCCAAATCACGCTTCGTGAGCTCAAAATTGCTCTCACAGAGGAATGGGAGAATATTCCCCAAAATCGTATAAGGAACTTGGTGTACAGCATGCCAAACCGCGTAAACGCAGTAATGGAAGCACGAGGAGGCAATACGAAGTATTAAAATTCAAGAAAATCGTAATAAAGTTCAAAAATTTCATGTTTCCTATTTTCGTTTTAAGGAGAGATCAGCATTTTTTTCTTTATGTAATTTTGTGTTAATAAAATGTATGGTGACTCATTTTTTTTTTTTCATTTAAGGAGTATTACATTGTCTATTAAACAACAATTTATTGCATTAACCTATAATTTTTAGTTTCCGAGATTTTTAACATTCTTTAAGTGACCCGGATTCATTGCTCTTGAGTGTACTTTATACTTAGCTTTCTGCTAGTACTAATGTTGCTGATCTATAGATTACTACTACATTTTCACAAAAATAAAACACACCAATTGCCGTGGTTTAGATGATTGAAATTTTGTTCCTTGTGCTACAGAGACCAGACAATAATAATAAAATAAAAAATACATAAAAACACACACGACACAAACATTTGCCCCTTGCGAGATCGAACCGGAGGCATAGTAGCCAGGAGCGCTAACTACTACACATATACATCATCAAAAATATATAAATAAATAAAAAAATAACACATTATGTTAAAAATTAATAATTGTTGGCTTAGGTAATAAATTGTTCAAAAGAGAAAACATACTATTATTATGACACAAGCTTTTTTACTGAATAGTCTACCCATGTGTTCTCAAGCAAAAGTTTTTTCTTTAAAAAGGTGCATACGGCAATTTCGTTACGCCCAAATGGCGTATCCGTACCTATACCGCGACTGTATACCCCAAACCCAGGGGACCCAATTTAAAAATTACCAACGCAATCATCACGAGATGAAGATTTAATGAATTGCCCAAAGTACACTCGACAAAGTAAACCGTTTTAATAAAGTATATCGTTGAGGAGACCGCTATTACCATTTCTAATACAGTTGAATCCAGAGACCTTACTTTAAACGCGATGTCTACATTTTTCCACCCTAATCGTCCTTGTTTCTCATGGTAGACTTAGAGCGTGATAGAGATGGCTAACTGAAAAAGGATCAAAATCTTTTGGAGTAGGACCTGTCCCATTTTACACAAAGAAATAGGGAGGGGTAATTTCTTGAAGGAATTACTTGCGTTGGATTTGATTTATTGTTTCAATCCTGTTTTGTGAGACGATAAGTTTGATTAGATTTTCCCGAGTTAGAAGAAGATAACGCAGCGAGCGAAACTGAGTGAATTAACATGTAAAATCTTTTAATATGATTCATCATCTATATAAATTTAAAAACTGGCTAAGTGCGAGTTAGACTCGCGCACTGAGGGTTCCGTGCCAACTTTAACTAAATTAGGGAATCCACTTACTTCTACTTAGTAAAATACCACAATATTTTGTTCACAACAAATACATATAACTTTGTTTTTCATAGTGTTTGTATGAAGTACAAAGTCATTTTTGCGGTTGTTGAAAATATGCTATATCTCAACAACTTCTTGTTCGATCCCGTCCAAACCAATTTTCGTTGAAAGTATTTGTTAATATCTAGTTATTTACACTCGCTAAGTTTAGAACTTAGATGGGGGGGACGCCCATTTTACCACTTTGGAAGCGCCTAGCTATGAAACGTTTGCCCTCAAATGTCATTTTTTTTTTTGTATGAGTAAATTGTACCGAATTTCAACAATGTGACAGACGGACGGACAGACAGACAGACTTTACGAAACTGTAAGGGTTCCGTTTTTTGCTTTTCGGCTACAGAACCTCAAAAATGCAATGCGAAACCATGACCTAGTCTATCTTTTATACTTCCTTAAAAAAAGGGTGTTGTATTTTTTTATACGGATGGTGGATTTTCATCCTTTAAATCTTTATCCAAAAAGTCATTGTGAGTATTCAACTTGATCCTAGTTTACGAGAATGCGTTGACGATATTCTATGTAGACGTCAGTTTTGCATGGGCGAACTCTTGATCGATACTGACGAATGTTACACAACCGAACAGTAAATAACGATTGAGCATGCATTCCGATTGAATGGTGATAGTTCCAAACGGTACCTTTTTTAACATAAATCCGTGTCTTAATATCGGAAATCAGCAGGTAAAAGGCATTAACCACTCAAGCGTTGATTTTTTAATACAGCTTCTTATAAAATGGTGAGTATTAGGAACTAAAGGCGAATTTTAAGCAAAAGCAAACATATTTGTAGTATGTTTTCTTAAAATATAAAAACTGTACAATAATATGATACTGATATATCATTTACCGAAACAGAATAAAATGATTTTTCAAAGTAAATGAATTTTTGTTGTTGTAAGTATGTGATTGTAATATTACTTTATTTAAAAAGCGATTGCATTAGGTAATTGTAATTCCAATATCACTGTAGAAGCATTTGTGATACGAACTTTCATAAATTTTTACATATTCTATATTCCACATCTTGGGCGTGGAGTAAAACTCCTTCAGTGATTTGTAGGTCATCCAATAACTGCTAACATTCAGTACTTACATCCAAGGTTACATCATCGCATCTCTTTTGTTCTCTTGGTCGATAAATAACGATTCGATATCACTCTCCCGACCTTTGTCCGAGGTATTAGTGTAAAACATCCACTTTTGTTCACGTGGTGTAAGGTAGAATGCGCCGTGTGTGTGGCATACTGCCTTGGGGAGTTACTCCTTAGGACAGTATCTATATTATTTTTTTTATAAATATATGAACCTCTCTTTAGCGTGCACTTAAAAGCAAAAAGAAGATTATCTTGGATGACAAGATATGGGAAATGAATTTACTACAACTACTTGAAATTGTCACGCATAAACCAGTAATACTAATGATTTTACTGCACTAAATAACGAGAGCGAATGAAATGATTAACGATTAATGAATAACGAAAGAGAGAGAGGAAGTAAGTGACAGCAGGGGTCAAATACCTCAGTAAAATACGTTTTTATCACCTCATACGAGTATGACTTTGAGAATAAAACAGTGCTATCCCATTTATATACGGTTTTTTTTTCAGGGTGGTGCCAAATTTGAGTAAGTGAATGAGTGAGTGAGTGAATGCCACCAGTGCCTACAATTTTTTTAGGGTTCCGTAGCCGAATGGCAAAAACGGAACCCTTATAGTTTCGTCAAGTTTGTCTGTCTGTCTGTCCGTCCGTATGTCACAGCCATTTTATTCTGTAACTATAAGCATTACACTGTTGAAATTTGGTAGAAAGATGTATCCTATTAACCGCTTACCGATTCTCATACAAAAGATAAAAAATAATGACATTTAAGGGGGGGTCCCATACATGAAACTTAAACCAAAAATTTTTTTAGTCAAACCTATGCGTGTAGGGTGTCAAGGGATAGTTTGAAAATAACATTGTGGTTCCTAAAACCATTTTCTTTTGAAGTCTAACGTTTCATAGCTAGACGCTTCCAAAATGGGAAAATGGGCGCCCCCCCCCCCCCCATCTAACTTCTAAACCAAGCAAGTGTAAATTTTGAAAAAAATATGTGATGTAGATCTTAATAAATACTTTCAAAGAAAATTGGTTCGGACGGGATCGAACGAGCAGTTTTAGAGATATATCACATTTTCAACAACCGCAAACATAACTTTGTACTTCATACAAACACGGTCATATTTGCAGTCGACAAAATATTGTGGTATTTTACTTAGTAGAAGTAAGTGGATTCCCTAATTCAGTTAAAGTTGGCACGGAACCCTCAGTGCGCGAGTCCGACTCGCACTTAGCCGGTTTTGTTTACAATGGAGCACTACATCGTTCAAACCCTAGTTTTTCTGCATCTTCGTAATCATCGTCAATGTAGCTGACTGATTGTATATGGGGCACCTGAAATTTATTTAAAGATTTTGTCCATGGCTCCATAGTAAAAGTTGTACATATTATCTCCTAAACTTTGACACCATCTTGCAAAGCCACCCTGTATAGTGAGCACCCCAGATTGGCACAAACCTAGCAACAATTAAAAACTGAGGAACTAAATAGAAAAAAAACTTTGCTTATTTTTCTTACCAAAGGTTTTTTTCAACCTACTCATCCGTGTGTCCACCGCAATAATGGAAAGCTGGCATAATAGATGGCGACGCGTTCTAAGGTAGCACGCTCTTTCATTTTTCGCTCGATCGATTAATCACC
Source organism: Pyrausta purpuralis (assembly GCA_963924145.1). Classification (NCBI taxonomy): domain Eukaryota; kingdom Metazoa; phylum Arthropoda; class Insecta; order Lepidoptera; family Crambidae; genus Pyrausta; species Pyrausta purpuralis. The sequence continues at coordinate 4,285,794 of OZ001648.1, read as the reverse complement.
AGTGTGCGTTCGCCCTTATGTTGGTATATCGACAAATGGCGCCGAATATTTGTCTTAGGACGCTCCGACTATTATGGGATATGTTGTATTCTGAATGTAGACGAGAATGTTATTTGTGTTCTATTTCAGGTAATAGAAGTTTCTGAGTGGGTAGGATTTATATAAACTTTTGCATGTAATATTGCGTTCAGAACTTATTAGAATTATATTTTAATTTATCATTTTCTGTTATTACTCATAACATAAATACTACTGAACGGATTATGATGAAACTTACACTGTACCCTAAATTATTATTTTCTTACCCGATTGAATTGAAAAAAAAACACTCAGTAATGACTTTTTAATTTCGAAAAATCCTGAGCCAAACATACACATATACAAACATACATACTTACGATATTTTGCACACGTGTGCTTTAATCGATCAACATAATATTTCGTTTTTCCAATTTTGACGATATCGTATGTGAATTAATTACGTCCTTTTATAAGTCGGAAAATACGGTAATAAGGGCATGTTTCACCATTAGTAAATACGTACTAACTAACAAATAAATCAATTATGCAACAACATTCCATACGACGCACTGATATCGTTACTCTAAATTCATATGAAGTTGTAAAACGGGCCGTAAAAGTTGTCAGTAAACTAAAATAATAATAAAATAAGGTTATTATCGTTCTGAAAATACGATCTCAATTCCAGATTAAAAATACAACATTCATGCAGGAGAAACCGTGGTGTATCGCTAGTTAAAACATAAATAGATTTATCCTGTCGAAGGGTGACGAAGGTTAGATGGCAATCGTTTAATAACCATACCTGTCGGATCAAGTAATATGGGCCACGCCTCTTCTGGGCAAAATGATAAAGTGCTGACAGACGAGAGGCAATAGTTTTATTCAAATGTCACTCTCCCTATATACCTAAGCGGAGTACTTAGAGGATCCTTGTTACTTTCTGTTTGATTGATGTTTTGTGAGAAAAATATAAGAAGAGACACCCACGAACACACATTCAACACAAGTTCAAGTAAAATTTAGTAAATAAAAAATGAAAATCCGTCATTGGCTGTAAGTCTTACATGTCTGTATTTTATGTTATTATCATTAAGAGCTTTGGCTTTTGTAAATATACGTAATAATGTTATATACGAAAATAAAAAAAAGGATAGCCTTGATGGTGCGCTGCTAGGTGGAGGACTTATAGGGTACCCTTCAGTAAAGAAAATTATGGAATCACCAAAAAAATTCTATTCTATACAGTGATTAGTACTGTTCGAGTAAACTAGGCAAGAAGCCTGCCGAGAGGTGTTTCGAAGGATAGATGGAGATGTCCAAGACCTTCCTGTCAATAATATATTCAGCCAACATCTTCTCTGATATTGGCAAAGATCATAAAGCACAAAAATAACCATAATTTATTTTCTTGAAAAGTGTCAAAAAAGCGTAGTATAGGCGTGTGTATAAAAATGGGCCAAACTTTTTGAAGTTTACAATTTTAAGCTTTGTTGCATTTTTTATCGAAACAACACAAACTACGGGATTTAACGCAACTGAAACTTAACTTTATAGGTAAATATGGTATTTACCTTCCCGACGTTTCGACACGGTTACACGGTTGTGTTGTTATTGAAGTTTATATAAAATTTATTAGAGAATCTCTACCGAAAGTATCAAGCAGAGGCGCTGACTTGATGTGCGTTTGTAGCATTTAATAAGACTTTAGTTTCAGTGCTTTGTCTCTGAATGAGAATGGACAGGGTTTTATTAAACTAAGCTTTTCCGGATGCAAATTCATTTTGTGCAGTTGTATTATCCTTTCCTATTTAACACTACTCGCCTTCTTTCTTTGTTCCCTTTTACAGTTATTACAAATGATTGCAGGAAAAGCCTTTTACTTAATTATGTTTAAAACGGTGGTAACAGGCGTTTTGTTAAATCAAAGTTGCTCTGTGAGCTCACTTAAAAGGCATAAACTTTCTTTTCTTTAATTCTTTGCTAAGCAAATATTTGACATCGATCGCACCCAGTGTCAGTGTGGATGAGTTCCTTTGAAAATAACAACCATAATTAAATCATTTTTTTAAGTTGGTCCTCTGTTTGAATTTAATTGAATTGATAAATAATTAAATTTCTAGGGCCCACTCGCATAATCCAAATTAAGCATAATATTATAAAAAGTCACCACGTTTTTCTGTGTATGTATGTTTCCCTTATGAAACTAAAAAAAAAACAATCAACATAATTAAAACTTTAATGAAATAGACCCAGGGTACTAATCCCTAATTAAAAATCAGGAGGTATTGAGTAAAACATTAAAAATAACTGTTGATATAGAATCCAAAATAGAAACTCATTTACGCTTGGAACTTAATGTTTTCGAATCAATTTATTTTACAAGTATCTGCCAGCCAGCAGCCCGCTCATCGCTCCGTCTACATCACCCCATAGAAACTTGCCGGTTAATCCTTCGCCTGTTCAAATACTCGAGAACCTCTATTTGAACTAAACCCAAGGGACTCGCTAATTTGATTGGACTGAAGTATCTAGCCCGCTGAACAATACAACGCGAACGTGGCGTTACGCTGTTTCGATATTAAATTACTTTGAATATCGTATAAAAATTGTACCAAAAACTGTATGACATTCTTTCTGCAGGCAATTGGAACACATTTTAAACCTATACACTAAAGAAGCTGTTGCTCAAAGACTATGATACCTTCACAAAATTCATCAAAATGGCTTAAATTATTCGTAGTACTTTTCTTGTCGTTTCCACGGTAGGCAATCGATTCCACGTGACCTATTGTATTATATATTAATTTTCAAATAAATAGCTGCTATCATTTATTCGAACTGGTACTTATAACAATTAAATTTATTTTTATTTTCTGGCAACACCGATATATTTTTGGAGGGGAGTTTTGTATTCGGGAAGAGCGCGGAGTCCGGCAGTTCAGTTGGTTTGCGGCGTCAAGTTGAAGAGGTTGTAGGTACCTAAAGTTGTACTCTGTTCGAAGAATAAAAGTCTTGAAGAAGTCTCAGTGTTATAATTTTATTATATGTCCGAAGTGTGCAAGAATCTTCAGCCCACAAAGAACAAGGTACGTGAAATAGTGAATGCTCGAATTATGACCAAGTTAGTGAGAATATGAAGTGATACAGTAAACAATTATCAAGTAAAATTTATTTTAAAATAATACGATTTTTGTAGCACGTGATCGGCGCTACCCTCCGGTCGTGCTACTTAAATTCGAAGCTTTTGAATCCACGTGTGCCGTAGAGTGCTCTGTTTGAGGTTGGGGCTACTCTCCGATGAAACTGGCACAATATGAGGGCACGTGTAGTTGAAAGCAATATTTTAAAATTATTTCTAAAACCTAAGAAATACGGTCCCATATTTTTTTTAAAATAGGTAAATGAGGTTTGAAGCTGGTCAAAAGACAAAGCGTGGCTAAGATTAGGACGTGTAAGCTTAATTTAAGTGTGGAAGTCGAATGCTTATACGTGACGTTGTGTTTTGTGCATGGTCGGGGTAACTCTCCGACTGCGTTAAGCATAACTCGAAGCGTATTTGCATTCGAATTATATTGAATCCTCGTGTAAGACGTTTTATTTTGTTCACGACACTATGATACCTATACTCCAGTCATATTAAACATGAAAAGAGGGTCTTGCTTGCAAAAGGTCTGATCGTTCTGAATTTTATTTTTTAATATATTATCAAGGTATAATTATTTTCTTGTTTTTATAGTGTTTTTGTCACTAAACAAACTTAATAATATAAATTGTCTGGGCATATGCCCGGATTGCGTAAGGCACGGGGTTCGATTCCTCGTCTGTCACACAGCCAAAAGTTGCTTTTTACAAGTGCAATTTGCAATTTATAATATTATCAAGGTCTTAAAAATTCCAGATTAGCAACTTCCAAAGTCCTGTGCGAACGCCGCTGTGCTCGAAAAACCATGAACTGTCGGTCTATTTCCAGTTTTTTTCTCAATATCCTAGTAAAGGAAAGGTCTGACCAGTATAGTTACTACAAATACTTTCAAAGTCAACTTAATTTGCTACAGTTTGGAACCAGAGCCAACTTTATAAAGCCATTAATTTCCACGATACAATTCATCGAAAATAGGCATATTTTTTTTTAAAGTTTAGGAATGTTATTGCATCAAAACCAATATTATGCGGAATGCTGGAAGCTGTATAGTGTAATTCGGCAAACTCATATGACATGCATGAGTATGTCACTTTACTCTCAAAATTTAATGTCGGTACACCAGTAGTTCGGCGCAGAGGTAGAGTTTCCAATATGGATTTATTAACGTACGTTTCACTTTGACAGTCGAACGTAAAGATTGTCATAGAGTTCACCGCGGCCATCGAAACAGATTTTATTTTTTAGAACAGCACGCAGTACTTTTTATTGGTCGTTAGGCGAGAACACAGGATAGTGTGAACATTTCGACACACGGCCCACCATTAAAATATGCGAACACCACAAAAAACACAACATAAAATCGTGAATCTCTCGTTTGAAGTTTTCCGCATAGGTCGTATTAACATGACTCCAATATCAATAGGTGAATCTTTAATACCTGGACTATATATTTAAAGTTGTTAAATTATGCAATAGATTCTGGGAACAAATATCTATATTGTAAGCAGTCCCGGCTAAATTCAGTCCCCCTTCATTTATGTTCTATACAGAGCAAAGACGAATCCAACTAAGTACAAATTATGAAAATCGATTCACTCGTTCCATAATTAAAGGTGGTGCAACTAACATGATTTTTTAATGATAATCCATAAAGATAAACATTAAATAAATTATCATAAGATGCATCTTTAACAGTGAAAGCTGAACTATTTACAGCCAATTTGGTAAGCTCTTTTATATGAAATTGTATTGCAACAAATCGCGAATTCCAAAACTTAGCCCGAGTGCTGCCACACCTGCTATCTAGAATTGGGCTAACTCCTTAGTTACTCGCAATTTGCTGATTAAATAAACAGTCGTCTAACAAGTTTGTTTTCAGTGGAGGGAATTTTAACTACCTTTTATTGTTCATCAAATTAATACAACGCAGGGTCGACGTAGAGTTTGTTTTTTTCTGGTCACTCCGTGTGTTGGGACCTAAATATTATTTTTTACAACATAACCAAATAATTCTGAACAGTTTCAAATGTCAATAAGTTCCATATACTACAAGTTACCATTAATATCAGAACATTCATTACTTCATTAATATCTAAGCAGATGTTAGTCAATAACTTCTATACACACAAATTACCAATAATATCTGAATACTCACTTGCCTGAATTTATTTATTGCATGACACTTTCATGACAGTGATGACAATTCTGAAATCTACAAAGCGTTACAAACTGCCAGCGTCATCTTACTATAATATAAACTATGAAAATAGAATAACTATAAATGAACTATAAATACTGTTTAAAATATAAAAATATTTTAAACAGTATTTATAGTTCAGTTCGAAGAACTTCCTTCTGCAATTTTCCTCGATTGTTTAGATATTTAAGACCAACTGCGTAGATACATTTGACGTTACAAGTGTTCAGATGTTATTGGTTAGTTGTGTGTATAGAAGTTATTGACTAGTTTGACTAGCGCGACTCAGATATTAATGAAGTAATAAATGTTCTGATATTAATGGTAACTTGTTGTGTATGGAACTTATTGACATTTGAAACTGTTCAGAAGTATTTGGTCACTTTGTCTGCTCCAATATATCTGACGGCGACTGTACATACACATTGAATTGATTACCTCCTTTTTTTGAAGTCGGTAAAACTTTAACTTAAAATCAGTGATTCCACATTTGCAATATCACATCTATTAAAGTCATAATATTTGTAAACTTGGCTTGAAAGGTTCAACATTTTTTTTTGTGATAAGAAAAAATCTTACGTCCCTTTACAACACAACAAAAGTCCACAGTATACAAAGTATTACATTATCAAAGGGATGATCTCCATATAGTGGTATTATCGTATGAATTTATAAGTATCCGTGGTAACATGAAATCTATATTATGTTGATTAAAATGTCAATAGTCCAGGGTTCCATGAATTTTGATAAGCATAAATATTCATTAAGGGGTAAAATAAATAAGTAATCGAGAATCACGGTTGAAAATTAGGAAATGAGGTCGAACTAAGAAAAATAATGTTAATAAAAACATGAAAAGTGGAGGCATCAGCCGAGAGATCACCGACCTAATTAAGTAACATTAAATTATGAAAATCATGCGGCCAAATTTTCTGCCGTTTATCCCTTATGTTATGAATGGAAATCATATTTAATAATTACATTTTTATTTTTGTTATAATTACATATTGTGAGAGCAATCTCGCAACATTGATGATCTTACGCAGCTTACGCGTTAAAGTAAGCGCTTGCAAAATTCAACAGGTTTGCTAATGTGACGGTGGCCGAGTGGTAAAGGCGATTGCCCGGATAGCGTAAGACACGGGGTTCGATTCCTCGTCTGCCACACAGCCAAAGTTGCATTTGCAAGTGCAATTAGATCTTATTGAATACAAATATTTTTTAAATAAATTTTGTTTTTAAACCAAATATCATTTCATTGACTTGGTTTGATCGATTCTTTGATTGTGCGTGAACAATATAGAATAGAATAGAAATATGTTTATTGACAACAAGACTTAAATCAATAACCTTAACTTAACATGTAATAGAAAGAACTTTAATTCTCTCAAATTATCAGAGGCTCTCAAACTAGGCTATGCCTGTATCTTGGGAGACCAGTAAAATTACTTGACAAGGTTGAGTGGCACGTTCTATTCGAGTGTAACGGCGTCAATCATTGAGTCACGCATGGGCTTATGCTATATCCCAAAATTACTTTAAGTTTACTGAAAGATAACACATTGAAGTATTAGGTATACCAGTAAAATTATTAAAATGAAATGTTTCCGCGGACGGTTTACTTGTGGAGACCTATTTACTTTTTGCTCCTTCTGAAAGTGCCAGAAACTTGCATGTTCAGTGCTTGATAATTTTTCAGCACTTTATTCAGCAAGAAATTTCTTCTTTTTAGTTCAGTAGCTTTATGGGACACCCAGGAAAGCTTGTGAAACGCAAAGTGATTTTTTTCTTAGACAACGTTTTCTTTCCAAGTTGTTCAGACTAAGTACAGAAAATATACTTCGTGATAGCAGTTCAGTAGTGGTGATTTTTATCGACTTCAATAAAGGAGGAAATCAATTCAATGTGTATGTATGTGATGTCGTTAGAATTTTAAAATATTTGAATATGTTGATCTAGCAAGGCTTTCAAGCACGTGTACTAAATTTCGTTTGTATGTTTGTCCACAGATTTCTCAAAAACGAGATGATTCAGATTTCAACTTTGGGAACATTGTAAGTTTCATCAAAATCGGTCTAGTAATTTTTGAGATGTGGATAATAACCAAAAAATATAAAATAAAATAAAAAAATAAACTGATGTGGATAATAACCAAAAAATATAAAATAAAATAAAAAAATAAACTATCTTTAAACAAACTTGACTTAGAAGTCTCAATTAACGCATTTGTTTTCTACTTGGGAAAAACAAATTCTTTTGGAGTTGCATGATGTACCTATACTGTTCATCATCATCATGCACCGACTCAATGATAATTTGTTTCTCATAAAATAGAAGATTTTTTTTTATTGAACGTCTCATCATCATTGTCAGCCAAACGATGCCCACTGCTGAACATAGGCCTCCCCCACGGCTTTCCACAGCGACCGATCACTAGCGGCCTGCATCCAGTTTGATCCTACGATCTTTATAAGGTCGTCGTTGGTGGACATCTTACGCTGTGTCTTTGGTCGAAGGGTCTATTGAACGTCAATTATCTATTAATATTATTCTAGTTTTAAATTACGGAATATTCATTTCGATATAATTTACGTGGTATGGCGACAAACCCACGATATACTTTGTAAAAAATATGTCATCAAAATTCCACGCATCCCTTGCCTTCAGGTCCTTTGTACAATCGTTAAGAATGATAGAGACCAGAAATTTCGCACGGTCGGACTGACAGCACGGTAGCTCAATTGGTACAGCGTTTGGCCCGGTTAGCCAAGAAGTGTCGTTCGAGTCCCGCCCGCGCGCAATTAATTTTTGTTTTCTTATTTCACCTTTGTACTATCACTCGCATAATTCATAACACAATTCTAATAAAATAATAAACGAGCTGCGTAACTAGGAAAGGGCGTGGACAGATTTAAAGCGTCAATTCATTATTACCTACAATTTCAAAAATTTTTGAAAAACTTTTTAAGAATCGTATAATCAAACATATTCATGACAACGGTTTACTTAATAGACGGCAATTTGGATATCAAACTAACGTAGGAACTAATGATGCAATTGAAACTCTGACTGGAGACGTTATTAAAAGAATGAACGAGAAAAAAAAAGTAGCTGGCCTATTTCTTGATCTGAGTTTGGCATTTGATATGGTGGACCACCGAATACTAATTGAGAAATTACATCATTATGGAATTAAAAATAAGATTATTGCATTAATTGTTTCTTATTTAAGTAACAGAAAGCAGTATGTAGAGTTGAAGTTTGTGGAACAGAATTGTGAGAAAGCTTTTAAATCACAAACAAAAAACATCATAAGAGGTGTTCCGCAAGGATCCATTTTGGGGCCTGTTTTCTTTAATTTATTTATTAACGACCTAATTCCATTTATGTACAATACTATACCATGTATTGAACTTACAGTGTTTGCTGATGATACCAACGCCATAATAGATTCACAACACATCTTAGATCTCAATGACAAAGTAAATGATGCACTGGCAGCTTTTGATCGTTGGTTTAAAGCAAACAATCTTAAGCTTAATGCCAAAAAGACCGGAGCTATCCTTTTTAGGCCCACCGCTAGGACTAAAGATGTAATTGACATTAAATTAAACAATGAGCCAATTGTATTGGTTGATTCAGTTAAATTTTTGGGAGTATTCATAGATTCTGCTCTAAACTGGAAGGAAGAAGTAAAGCAAATCGAAAACAAAATTTCTTCTGCATGCTATGCTCTGCGAAGTTTAAGGGATGAGATTACCATAACGCAATTAAAAATGGTCTATTATGCACTAGTAGAGTCTCGTCTCAGATACAGCATAAAATTCTGGGGAAACGGCTATGACTATAATTTAAAAAAGGCGTTTATAATGCAAAAAAGAGCTGTAAGAACTATGGTGCGCATCAGCCAAATACAGTCATGCCGTGAACATTTTGAGCAATTGCAAATCCTGACAGTCCCCTGCTTATATATTCTAGTTCTTCTCACAGATCTTGTTAAGCATCCAGAAAGATATGAGACCAAAGAAGGAATGATTAAACGCCACGCGACTAGAAGAAGAGACATAGCGAATACAATACAGCCAAAACTAAGAGCAGCTAAACATGAGGTCAAATACCAAGCAGTAAAATTATTTAATAAATTGCCAAGAGATCTCAAGACTGAAACAAATCCAATTACATTCAAAAACAGACTGAGAGTTTATCTATTGGAAAAAGTATTTTATAGCGTAGACGAATATTTAAATGATGGTCTGCGCAGGCGAGGGACCGGACCGGACAGGACAGTCCGCCGAGGACAAAAAAATCATAGTAAATACAGACGAGCAAAAGTCCCTCGTGTGCGCTACACCATAAAATTTCATAATTTGTTTCGGGAGTCCAAAATGTCCTTATAGTTTGCTGACATAGATAATTGATAATTTAATTAATAATAATTTAATTGTTTTGTAATATTTTAGTTAAATATAATTCTATGTAATTTGCAACAATATTTTTATGTATATCTTTAATGTCTAATTTATTTTATTTTATGTTTTCCTACACAATATTTTATTTTGTTAAGGAATAAATAAATGACTAAAAATAAATGACTAAATGACTAAATTAGTACCCCACCGGCTTCGCGGCTAAACTTGTAACGGAGGGGGACCGAAATAGTTTCATGGGTTCAAAGTTGCGTTGCACGTTGACTGGATGTGACAGCGTTCTAGGGCTGCCGAAAAAATAATAAACACCTAGTAAACCATATTATGGTTACCATACCATAAATACTAGTATTTTGTGCTTCTGATTAGGTTATCGAATTAAATTAGACTTAATAAAAGTAATAATAAAGATTGTTATTGAACGTTAATTGTCCAATGTGAAGATTATGAAGCATTTTTTTACCTTTTTGTTATAAAAAAAGGGAACTCGTTGTGAATTTCTGTTTAAAAGAGTTTTCATTTTTAAATTCAGTCAAAATCTAATCTCGAACAAAATCAAATAAAGCCTGCAATATTAACAACAACGCGGAACCTAATTCAAATAAAAAATCATTATATTATCAAGAGCTCTGAATTTTAAATCCTGTTAAACATTTTCATTTAAATCAGAAGACCACTTTATAAATATTATACAATCATATCAGTAGTGCTCCTCGACTTTTTTTGCAGTTTCACACACAATGTCTCATCGTATCAATCTTATTCTGCGTCCGGCTAACGCCACGCAGCTGTCTCAATGTTCCTACTTGGGTTTTAAAATTTAGTTTAACGGAGAGCGAAAAATACGCCAAGACACGCGATCGTAAACCAGAGCTACACAGACAGTGGTCTGCTTAACACCCGTATTCATATTTATGACCTTAAGTATGAATACTTTATGAGTAAACTTTTCTGTTTTTTTTTTTAAATATTATTGACGTGTTGCTATTACGTTCATAGACAACATTATTTACACCTTGCATCAAATAAATTACTCATTATCTGTTCTTTTAACACATAATCTTTCTGTAATATGTTGCAAACATCTTCACCAATGTCAAATATTCTATACTTTATTTGTCATACATATCAAATATAAATATTTAGTAATATCATCCTACGTCATTGATTAGTTTTGTCTAGAGTCAAAAGCAAACTAATTAAAAACAAATAATAAACATTGGCTTTAGTTTTTTTTATCTAACTCTAGGACCGTCATATCTATAGGGGCCACGTACTTGTAGAGCCATGTTTATGACTACCCAAGAGCTTCACGATGTTGAGTGAAATGCTTTCTAAGATGACTGTGTTTGGGCCAATTCAGTACCTCACGCTTGGACGAATAAATGACTGGACGCGCAATGACGGGCAATTTCGCTTGTTCACGTTAGCCACGAAGCGGGCTTTTTGGCCTCACTTACAGGTGACGTCTTGTCAGTACGGAGATAGAGCTCAGTGAGAAATATTGACGGAAAAAATGGGTAAATGTGGTTTATTTTTGTGTAAAAATTATAGCGGCAAGAAAAAAAATATTTATTTTAATCCGTAAGTAACGTTTTATCCCAAAAAAGCTGTTATTTTTCATGAAAATAGTAAAATGTCTTTTCAAGAGAAAAGAAACATTGCCGTTTAAAAAAGTGGTAGTCAGTTACTACAAAATCAATAAGATACAACGTATACTTTATACGGTAGGATTATCATATGTTTATCACTTGTTTCAATATATCAATTTTAATTATGCTTGACAATTGTCGACAAATCATATCGATAAACATTTATTAAATTTTTAATATAAATTCTTTTGAGATAAAATGATAAATCTGTAAAATGTTTCACTTGAAAGTAGATTAAGGTAATCTTAAAAATACAACAGTTTGGTTTTAAATTTTAAACTTCATATTTGACAATACATCTTTATAATATCTATACTAATATTATAAAGCTGAAGAGTTTGTTTGTTTGTTGGTTTGTTTGAACCTGCTAGTCTCAGAAACTACTGGCCCGATTTGAATAATTATTTTTACGTTAGATAGTCCATTTATCGAGGAAGGCTTTAGGCTATATAACATAAAGATACGACTCATAAGACCACAGCAGCAATGAAAAATGTTGCGAAAACGGGAGAAAGATATTCCTTTTTAGAGCTTCCGCAGCGTACGCTGCGAAAACCGCTTAAGTTACACAAAAATCATGTATCACAGGATTGTTCAGCATTAAAAGTTCTATAATAAAGTCCGCGACAGCATAAGTCTATCTTTTATGGTTGACTTACTACAACCTTTTTTATGTTAATAAATTTGTAAAAAAATAATGCATCATTTTTTAGTGGTGTATTATACACACAGGTATTTATTCTTATCAAAATAAATACATTCATCATCACGAACATTTCATTTAGAACAAAGTTGCCTTTTTTATCATTTGATTCCAATAATCTTAGGAGCTATCACAGTTTTAACATAACTCCGCACCAAAATAATGTTCGCAGCTTAAGTACAACGTGCGCTTGCGCTAATTATATTATAAAGCTGAAGAGTTTGTTGGTTTGAACGCGCTTATCTCAGGAACTGCTGAACCGATTTGAAAAAATATTTCTGTGTTAGATAGCTTATTTATTGAGACAGACTTAAGGATATAAAACATCACGCTGCGACGGGAGGGGAGGGAGCAAACTCAAAACGCGCGGACGAAGTCGCGGGGGACCGCTAGTTATTTCATATTTTCTGTAGATCCATTTAGGATAATAAAGAAGGTAAAAGCAGTCCAAAGAGAGGCAAAATGGATCCCCACAAAACATCACCGAATATGTGGCATCCAATTTACGCCAAGCGTGATTGAATGCCAACGCAAAAAATCTACAGCTTAAGTATCCCATAGGAGGATTTTAATAGTGCAAGGCTATATTGTGTACTAACGGGCTGTTTCAAAATGTCTTAGGAAGTTCACATTAACTAGTTGATACGTGGGGAAGACCTATGTTCAGCAATGGACGTCCTTCGGCTGATAACGATTATGATGAAATATGCATAGATAATCCTCGTAATAAAACTTCAAAGAGTACTGAGTTTTAAGCCATTCAATAGTTCACTGTGGTGTTCGCGAATGCAATCCATAAGCTCAGCTATATTTAAAAACATGACGTAAGTAATAAAATTACTGCATAAATGTAGTAAGTTTCACCAAGGTCCAATAAATACTTTATAATATGACGCACTTATCTTGGCATTACCAAACATGAATAACACACAATTTACTATCAAATCAAAACACATTGTTGCAAGCCAAAATATTTGAAAGGTTTATGACATAGCAGAAGTGGCTGAAAATATCACGGCCATTACATGAACAGGAACAAGGCAAGGAGCGGTGAGTTACGATCAACTACGCTTCGTGTCGGTCTGGCAGAGTCATCGTAGGAAACATTTCACTTTAACACTAGCTTGAGATGTATTAGTGTCACTAAGCGATGAAGGATTGAGATTAAATATGTTTTATATTCTTTTGGTAAAAGCTACATTTCAGTGGGCCCCAGTTTTTCATCATCATCATAAACAGCCTAGGACGGCCACTTCTGAATATAGGCCTCACCCACGGTTTTCTACATCGACCGGTCGCAAACGGTTTGCATCCAGTATGATCCTGCCATCTTTGAAAATAATATACATTCATTGTTTTGGAAATACAATTATCATGTAAATAGTATGTTGTAAGTGTATTTAGTTCTGAAGTTTTCGCGAATACTAGTCATTTAAATAATAATACTTACGGAATTTCGTGCACATTTATTCAAAACAAAACGTTTGACGTTTCGAATGCTTTACAGCATCGCTGATGTGCGTGAAATTAATCCGTAAAGAGTTTCTACTTCAATATTTATACTGGTGTTACAAAAGCTATCAATTAATATCATTAACAAAAGTATGTTTCGTCTTTGTGAATTTCATTTTACGTAACATTTTTTGATTTCTTGACCAATCCATTTGGAAAAAGGGTGGGCGCACAGTTTATTTCAGGTTAAAATACTTTCTTACTTAATATTATTTAGTTTGTATAGTGACAAAACACTATAAAAACAAAAATGTAATTACGACTTAATTATCTTAGTGAATAATCTACTATTTCTACATGGATGCTACCTCACAATTAACTGTGACTGAAACAACGTGAGGTCTTGGATGAATTAACCACTGGATATGAAACGCAAGAGCGAATGTATGAAAACATCATTAGCCAATTTCTGCGGGGCGGGGGGAGCTTGTCGTGTCAATTTTTGACATTTAGTGCATGGAAGTGTCGATATTTTTATATCGATATGTGTGGAACAAACGAATCTTTGGTAAAATTATATTTATTTTTATCACCAAAACGATAAATTACATTATGGGCCCCTTGTGCCCCAACGGGTATCCCGTTCTTCGTGCTATATGCTCTGCCCATTGCTTTGATTTTCAGGACTATATGCGTTACCATAGTTTCTCTACGTATCTCCTTATTACTGATTCGAGCTTATCGAAAAACTAAGCATAGCGTTCCCCATGCATAATAAAGAGACCCTTTTTATCTACAAGTAATACCTCTACTAGACCATTATACTTTTCATGGGACCACTTATATCCTAAAGTATAACTAGGTAAATCCTCATTGTTACATTCTCACCTGTTTTTGGAGCCGTAAAAAAAAACAATTAAACTTTGTTATTCAGGAATACAAATGATTCCTTGTATTACTTTTCATGATACATTAACGACTAAATTGAAAAATTATAGGGAAATGGCAGGCTTGCATTAATTGACAATCAACGTGAAAAACAAAGTCAATCCAGATAAATCAAATGCCTACACAACCATAAAGTTAAAATTACTAAAGCGTAGTCCAAAAATAATAATAAAGTAACCAATTAGAAAATGCTTCGATTCTTGAGAAACCAATCATCGAAACCCTCCAAAACCCAATCAAACTCAGAACCATCACAGCGAGAAACCTTCCAATTTCAATCGATTCTACAATTTCATGGACATAACCTGTAAAGAGCTTATAACGCGTTCCCAAAACCTAGTTCACAATGGATCCACTCTAAACACCAATACAATTACTCCTCTTTAAGTCAACCCTTCCACATTAAGCCGGGAAGCGGAACGGACCAGTACGGACCGGAATGAACCGGTTCGATCTGGCCAGATCCGGATTTAATCATTATAATCGGCTGCGGTGGACCGCAATCGGTGAGTGGAATTGTGCGAGTGCCGCGATCCGTACGGTGATGGATGAGGATGTTACAAGAATCGACGTGTTAGTAAGACCTTAAGCTTGTGTCGTCGACTGTACAAAGTGAAGGAGATGCTTTTTGAATTTTACTTTGGTGTTGTGTGATTTGCAAAGTGCGCTGTCAATGGTTATCTGTCTCTTATGAGAAAGATTTAGTGCAATCTTACTGAAAGCTTATTTATTTCATATATTCAAATTAACAATAATTCTATTTTGTTGTGCGCATGATGTTTTCTTCGCGCTATTTTACTTAGTTCAAAAATCATTGAAAAAAATCCATGCCCACTTTAAATATCTAAACTAAAAAAGGAAGATTAAACGTCGGTACGTATCAAGGTACTTGGTGAAATATTATGATAAATTGAGTTTTAAGAATGGATTTTCTTCTGATTTTTAATAGCTAACAGATGAAGATCAAGAACTAAACTACTTTTTTTCTTTTCATTTTTGATGTGTTGATTTTATTACCCAAGTGATTCACAAATTATTTAAAATACTACAAAGCTTTATAATGCGTGCACTTTAACATTATACAGCAAAAAAGTACACTTTCGAAAAATTTACTCTAACATTTGTTGCCGCATCACGAGGTACAGTCGCAACGTAACTGCTTTACGTAGCCCCACTAAGAAATGGAATAACGGTCTGGACTCAAGAACAAAAGCGTACCAAATAAGTTTTTTTTTTATTTCTGCGTAAATATTGACAAATCTTGATTGTACAGCACGCAAACCTATACTTATATTATCCGTTTCAAAAAAAACATTCGGATTGTGAATTATCAGTTTTATATTAGGCTATTTTAAATTTCAAAAAAGTTTAAAAATTATATAACGGCCCCGGGCGGGACGGAGCCAGGGGCAAAACGAAGTTCACTGGGATCGCTAGTTACTAAATAAAATAACAATACATAGTTGGTACTGATTCTATATAGTTTGACATACTTATTCTTCCGACTCCTTTACTATTTGTAATCGGTTTACATCAAAGACGAGATGTCTTTCCATTCTTATTGTATAATAGATTATTTATTTCTTCAATTAAAGTACTTCATAGTTATTTCCCAAAATTTACTGCTACGTATTCCTCCATTGTGTACAGCCGCGCAGAGAAGTGACTCTCGGCAGCAACATTTCGCCGGCCAGAGGCAATAAACACGCGCGCTTTGTGTTCGCGCACAGAAATACTTTTCCACGCGACTGTCCACGTTCAGTTTTACTTCAATTAAAAAATTGGTTCAAAAACTCAAACCCGTGGGCTGATAGGTTGTTACAAAATATTTGTTTATGGATTGTAGCCAAAGGCATTGAGATTTAAATATATTTTTTGAACTGAACTATCATGGTCACCGACATTATAGTTTGACATATCAAACTATAATAAGTACTATTAAGTTCATAGCCGCTCATGAGCCAAATCGCTTACATATGGTGACGTCCTTTTAGTGACGTCCGTGTTTGTGACGTGTGTAGAAGCAAATCGCTTCGCTTCTACGTTGATAGGTAGCGGAGACCTTAACCAAACATGGTACTATCCCGCACCTATAAAGTTGTCTTTCTTAATTCATATGAACCATACAATTTCATTTAAGTAAATAATGTCATGTGAACTTATTTGTAACCATTTTTTGACCGAAAAATCAAATTTTACTGAAAAACAAAGCAAATAAATTAAAAATTTAAAAATGTATCTCATCTTATGGGTTCTGTAGTTATAAACTCATTCTGATTTTTACAAAGTTTATATACACAGTTATATTTCTGTTATTTATTGAATGTCACAGAGCACCAATCACAGAGTACGATGTCATCATAGCAGAATATCTGCCTTTACAAAACTAATAAATATTATTTTCTTTTTAAGACGCGGGCGCCCGCCCGCAGCGGGCCATCTGCACCGCGAGATACGATTTGTTTTTAAAAGTGGCGAATCACTTTTCCAAGTAACTGTTACTTGTTAAAGTAGTACGGTACCGTTTAAATAAGGCTGCTGTTATAAATGTGCGCATAAAACTTTGCTGTAAGTAAATTTTGGATACGGTAGTTGGAACACTTTCTGGAGTTTGCTTTGACAGATTATCTGTGTGTTGTCTCGAAGCGCTAGTAGGGCCCAAAAGATAAGGAGACTTGTTTTAGCCTCATATGGGTCATAATGGATTGATATAAACTAATTATTGACGTTCATAATTGGCATGTTGTGTCTTAATTGAATTAATTATTTTGACTCTGATATGATAACATCAAGTTTCTAAAATTATGATAGGCTGGTAAACGAAAAAGGAAATACTGTATTTCAGAAAAACTTTATCATACAGTCAGTCGAAAATCCTCTAAAACAAAGTTAAAACCAGCGTCAAAATTCAATTGTCACTATCCCGGAATAACTATACGCACGTAACGATAATAGAATAAAACTCCACGGTACCTAAAAATAGCTTTGGATATTGAAAATAATAGAATGGAAATATTTGGAAAGATTTCATATGGCAATGGCATGCGGAAGGGACTGCGATATTACATATTTATTACGATAGACTATATTCGATTTATTTGCTTGTGTTTGTGCTACAGTTGGTTTATTAAGGGCTACTTCTTTACAATAAAATAAAATGTAATGTTAATTTTCCTTCTGAACCATTCCACTTATTATTATCACAGTGCAACTGCCCGATTAATAGTGTAAAACCCAACAGCTAATAAAAAGAACGTCGAGCACTTTAAATATCGAGCTTTGTGAAATCATTATCCACTGGAGATTATTGCACGGCCGATTACATGAATATTTTTATCCAGGTAATTAAGCTCTCAGACACGAAAGTTACGAATATTCTGCAAGAAGATTATCTTTGTATCGAGGCAAACACCTATAAAACGAATATTTGAACTATAAATCACAAGAAAACTTTCGATATCCGCTCTTCATTTCGGCTCCCTGGAGTACTGACAAGCGTAAGTTTTTGAGATCGTTCCAGGTAAGGGTTAGTAAATGTCACTGAAACTATATCATACTTATTCAATAAAAAAAATGTGAACTTATAATCCAGCCCTTTTTGACTGATAAAATATCAGTATTATCGCGTTTTGAAATTGCAAAGCCATTCAATGTTCTTTCGAAAATATTAATATTTACATAAAATAATTAAAATATGGCAAAAGATTGTTCTTTTAAAAGATAATTGTTTAATTACGCAGCCTGACATGCAGGTAACAGGTAGCTGAAGTATAAAACTATGTTTAACAAAAAAAAATACAACTAATATAAGTTTGAGAATAGAGGGCTACCACTATTCTCAAACTAATATTAGTTCTATAACATCTTGCCATCCGCCGTAAATCCTTGTAACCGCAGATAGCGCGTTGGCACTGCCAGCGAGCCACTGCGCCAAGGTTCGATTCCCGGCGATAAGATTAGACAATGCATTTGTGGATTTTGAAGATGGATCGCCCGTTTGCGAGGACAACTGTGCTGCTTAAGGAAGTGTTGTTGTTTATTGGGTGAATGAAGCTTGGTTTACAGAGAAATAGTAAGACACTTTGTTTATTTTATAAAAATGTCACAATAAAATATTACTATCTGGAGATAGTGGAAAATATTAATCATCATAGAAAATATTTAGTTTTATAAAGAAAAACAACTTTTTACCGCATTCATGTAAATTCAACTTGTGATACGGTCAAGCGCAGATAAGTTCCCATCGACGCTTACAGTTTCTTAAATTTTATTTTGGACACCAATCACATACATTGCTCTGATCCCAAAGTAATTAGCCAATGCACTTTTGTTATCGAAATCAGACACAACGGTGGTACTACAACACCTAAGCCCGAGACAATATAGAAAATTGTGATTACTACATTGACCCGACCGGGACTCGAACCCTGGACTCGGAGCGGTGACGCCTCAAAACCCAGCGTGCTTAGCTACTATACCACGGTGGTCGCCGATTTGTTACGCTTTATAGTCTTGAAAACAAACTTACATGAGTTTGGCATCACCCTAGCTTAAGTTGAATTTTATAAAATTATTTTTCATTACATTTCCGCTAACCTATACGTGGCTTCATACAGGATCCTCATGGAGTTCTCGTGTAGTGACAAAACGCGACGAGGATTTTTGCACGTTGGTGTTGTGTACTAATAATTGCATCAGCTGTGCCGCATGCGTATTGAGGGAGGGCGGGTGGTGCATCCTGCATTTGTCTGAACTAATACTCAACGCGGTGACGGTTCGTGTTGTAAGTTGCCTGCGCCGGCGTCGCTTAACGGAAATATAAAGCAAAATAATTTTATAAAATTCAACTTAATAATGGATTCCGCGAAGTTACACCTGATTTCATTAATTATCACCCTAGTTTTCTTGTCAGTGCTGATAGATAACTGCTGTGCAGCTTTGGCATCGATTTTTCATAAATTTTCAACGTAAAGGTCATTGATGTATTCCATCAAAATTCATACAACGTAATTACCATTTTAACAACAAAATTTACAGCAAATAATAAAGAAATAAAAAATAGCAAATTCCGTGCACGCAACAGGAAAGTTGGTGGATATCGATTAGGCCGACTGTCCTTAGCGCCCAATAAATATGCTAATACACTGACAATACAGGGTGTCTCGATAGCCTGCGGAAAAATCCGTATCGAACCAGCCGTTATTATTCTAGTCAGAAGAAATTAAGAAAAAGGTGAAGCTGTAGCATAATACGTCTGAGCTATAAAAATACTAAAGTCAGTTACTGATACATTATTTAATGTACGTTTTTCTTTGCTAGTCTAATTTTGTAAACAAAATTATTATAACTTTTTAATCCCTCAAGCGTATGTCAACAAGACACAATAGCTATTCTATTGTTATGCGGTCTCATGCGACCGCTCGGGTGTTGAGGCGCTTATATAATCTATCGTTAAATAAAATTCAATAACTATTTTTGCATGCTAATTTTTGGTGAAACATATGAACCTGTGCTGTTAAATAAGATTTTATAATATACTATGGTTTTCGCAAATCAATGTTTGACTTTGACTGTGTAATTTTGGATTCTACACCCGGTATAGCCCGCAAAGGAAAAATTCTCCATAAACTCAACATGAAAATTGGAAACATTTTTTGGTAATTAAATTTGTGCTAATCCGAATATTTCCGGAGTTTTATTATGTATTAATATAACTTCAAACGCTACCCGTAATAAAGATATAACGTCTGTTAAATTTTAATTTTACGATTTAATTGAAAACAGAATATTCCATAATTTGTGTAAGTAATGTGTAGCGGACAACGAGCAACAGCGTGGGAAAGAGATAGAACGAAGATAGAATGAGTGTAGCGGACAACGAGCAACAGCGTGGGAAAGAGATATAACGAAGATAGAATGAGATACAGTGTATAGTAAATAAGTGAATCTGATTGGTTAGTTTTAAGTACTGATTTAGTCACTAAGTAAACAGGGTTCATTTGTACATAAGTAGGGTCATTTTCGAATAAAGACAGTCAGTTTCTCAAACATGAACCAGTGTTTTAATTAACCGTGGAGAACCAAATACAGTCCCCAGTAGTTGGTCCTATAGATCCGGATATAAGAAGAATCTATGGTGCGGACAAGAAGTAGAAAAATGAGCGACCAAGAAGAGCCACCGAACGCGGCAAGGGCACGAGTGTTTCACTCGCCGCCCCGATCACCATCAACCGCTTCGAGACTACAACGGGGGGAGTCAAGCCGCGCCCCTGGGTCCAGCCGTGCTATAGAAGAGGCGTGGCAACCTGCTAGACCCGCGTCTACCGCGGCGCCCGTACCTGCCGCGGCGCTCGCACCTACCGAGGTGCTGGCAGCGCCCGCACCCCCGGTGGCGCCCGCGAATCTCGCGCACGCGTGTCTCGCGAAACCCGCGACCCCCGCGGACCCCGTAAATCCCGCGTTCGCTCTCGGACTAGAGCGCCCGGCCGCCGCCGCTGAGCGTCGCGACGCGTCGCCTGCGCGTTCTAATACATCGAGAAGGTCTAGTACGGAAGCGCGTATACGTTCAATCAAGCTGACTGCTGAAGAACAACTTGCGGAAATTAAGAAACGAGAACTGCAGTTAGAAGCGGAGTTAATCAAGAAGAGGCTTGCAGCTACGATAGAATCTATACGAGAAGAGGCCGCTAGTAGCATCGCAGACCCAGATGAGAGAATTCAAAACTGGTTGCATCATAGTACGACCGTGGGGCAATCTGTGGAACCAAGAGATAAGCCGCTTCCTGCGCACGAACTGCGCACATCGAGGCCCGAACGGGGGGAGCAGCAACGGCCTGCGCCAGTACTATATGAAGAACCGCCGCGCCGTGAAGCCCGATCTCCGACGCCGACAAGGAAACAAAGAGGCATTGAACAATTAGCGGAGGCAATCGAGAAGATGGCTAGAAATCGACCGGCGCCGAGACAAGTCATCGATTTACCCGTATTTTCGGGCACGTTTACTGAATGGATGGCGTTTACCGCTGCGTACAAGGAATCTACTGCGGTATACAAATTCTCGGACATAGAAAACATGGCTCGCCTTAGGAATTGCCTCAAGGGCGAAGCGAGGGAAGCCGTCGCCGAGTTGCTCTATAGCGGAGGAAGCCCGGATCAAGTGATGAGAACATTAGAGCAATGCTTCGGGCGGCCGGAATTTATTATTGATAAAGTATTGGAGAATATCAAGAGACTACCACGACTGGGTAATTCTGCAAAGGACCTGAATATGTTCGCAGTGCGCCTACAGAACATAGTTTGCGCACTAAGAAACATAAACCGACGCGGATATTTGGAATTTCCGATGCTAATAAGAGAAGTCATGGACAAACTGACGCCGCATCTCAAGTCTCGATGGTGTGACTACGCCTACGATCACGAAGGCTCATCGCAACCGGAGATAGTCTTGCTATCGCGTTTCCTTATGCGCGAGGCAGACTTGGCGCTTCGGTATACTTTCAAGCAAGCGACCACTACGACCGCGAACGCAAAGCAGAACGCTATGAAGAATGTCGTGAAGAAAAAACCTGCGGAAGTATACGCGACTGCGACGACTACAGCTACCGCAACTTCGAATGAGAAGTGCCACAGTTGCGAGGGTGAACACTCACTAGTCAAGTGTGAGAAGTTCAAGAACTTGGACACAGACGCGAGATGGGAGCTAGTGAAGACAGCCGGTCTATGTTTCAAATGCATAGCAAGCCGACACAGGAGAGGTACATGCCGTACAAAGCCGTGCGGAGTAGATGGTTGCAGACGCCCTCATCATATGCTGCTGCACGCCGAGCGCACTACGCCACCACCGAGCGCACACGCCGTCGACGTCAACTGAAGTCACGTCAGCCGATAGCGAAACCGTGATGTCTGTCGCTGCCGCCGATGAACAAGAAGCTGACGTGCTACTGAAAATAGTACCTGTCACTTTAATGGGACCCGCAGGGAGCGTGGACACTCATGCACTCCTCGATGAAGGCTCCACCATCTCATTAATTGAAGTGCACCTAGCACAGCCATTGGGAGCCGATGGACCTGCACGACCGCTGAACTTAAACGGGGTAGCTGTCAGTGAACGTCGAGAGCGAAGCAAAACAGTCGACCTCGAGATCCGGGGCAAGAAGAATCGCGACTGCCACGAGATAAGACTGCGCACCATTCCGCAGTTAATGCTTCTCACTCAAACTGTACCGAACCGAGTGCTGAAGTTTAAACACCTGCGCAGCCTGAAGCCTGACGACGTGTGCTACGGCAAGATCAAGCCGCGAGTGCTGATTGGAACCGACAATTGGCATCTGATAGCGTCACATCAACTGAAGATGGGAAAGAAGAAGGAGCCCGCCGGCTCACTGACCGCACTGGGGTGGGCAGTATATGGAACAATACCGCGCTTCATCCACGGACGTGATCAGGAATCTGTCTTGCACCTGTACGCACCCGAACATAGCGTAGAAGACGACGTACAAGACAGCCGTCTGGACGCAATGATGGAGGAGCACTTTCAGATAGATTCGCTGGGCGTATCTGTCTGCACTAAAATGAAAAAGGAAGATCGGCGAGCCGTCGAGATCTTCGAAGCCACAGCCAGACGAACCGATGGACGTTTCGAAGTGGGTCTACCGTGGCGCAGCGATGACTTGGTCACGCCTCCGAGCTACAACGCCGCGTGTAGAAGACTCAAAGGACTGGAACGTCGATTCAAGGGGGACACAGACTTCGCCGCGCAATATAAGAAAGAAATAGAAGCTCTGCTGACCAAGGGATACGCGGAGGTCTGCAATGGAACCGAAGAACAGAGTCTAAGAAAATGGTACCTACCGCATTTTCCGGTTTTCAATCCAAATAAACCGGGAAAGCTTCGCCTGGTCTTCGATGCAGCTGCGAGGTCACATGGAGTCTGCTTAAATGACTTCTGCTGGAGGGGCCAGACCTGCTCCAACCGCTGCAAGGCATTCTGTTTCGGTTCCGAGAGAAGCCCATAGCAGTGAAGGCAGACATACAAGAGATGTTTCTCAGAGTGAAGATCAGACCAGAAGACCAAGCGGCCCAGATGTTCCTGTGGAGAGCGAAGATCGGATGGGACGAGCCACTGCCCGACTCTGAAGCAGAAAACTTTAGAAGATGGATGGAAGAGCTGACTGGCAACGTGTCGGAGCTGCGCCTGCCCCGCTGCTACGATCCAAGCAGCCACAGCCGCAGAGAACTACACGTCTTCTGCGATGCCAGCGAACAAGCTTACGCAACCGCTGTGTATTGGAGGCTCACAAGAGAAGACGACAGCGTGTGTGTCATGTTAGCTGCCGCCAAAGCTAAGGTGGCACCACTGAAGACGCAAAGTACACCGAGGTTGGAGCTACAGGCCGCCGTGATCGGAACGCGACTCGCCGACACGGTCACCTCGTGCTTCAATGGATTCGGCACGACGCACGCCGTTATACGCCCTTCGTCGCACATCGTCTGGGTGAAATAGCAGAAAAAACAAAGACAACCCAATGGCGCTGGCTGCCGTCGGAGCTGAACGTGGCGGATGACGCAACGAGAATGAAAGCCAACTCTGAAGATCGATGATTCACCGGGCCTAGTTTTCTTCGAGAACCCGAAGACACTTGGCCACGAGAAGAAAACAGCGAGTTCAGCACAGAAGAAGAAGCCGTCATGCTTGCGTACGAGATTACGTGCGCAGACTACCTACCCGATATCAGCCGCTTTTCTTCCTTTGAGAGGCTGATTCGAGCAACGGCATACGTGCTTGTGTTCGCCGAGAAATGCCGAGACAAGTCAAAAAAGCTGGAAGTTCGGCACCTAGAAGACGCTGAACGACTCTGGATCAAGAAGAGCCAACAAGACAGTTTCCCGTTGGAACTAAAATTACTGGAAGACGGGAAACACATTCCGAAATCGAGCAGATTATACAAGTTGGACCCAAGGGTGCAAGACGGCGTGTTGAGGCTCAATGGGAGGATCAACGCTGCGAATGTACCGAAGCACATGAAGGAGCCTGCAGTGCTGGACGGGCGACATCCCTTCACCCGCCTACTCATCAAAAAGGAGCACGAAGCAGCAGGACATGCCAACAGAGAGCGAGTAGTCAATGACCTCAGGCAACGATTTTGGATACTTAGACTACGAGCGACGGTGCGCCACGTCACCAAGAACTGCACCACTTGTCACCTGCGAAGGTCAAAGCCCGTCACACCAATCTTCGGGGACCTGCCCGCAGCGCGCCTGGACATATACCAACGCCCGTTCAGCAGCTGTGGCGTGGACTATTTCGGGCCAATGATCGTGACCGTGGGCAGACGAAATGAGAAGAGATGGGGCGCCATTTTCACTTGCCTCACCACCAGAGCAATTCACTTGGAGCTAGTGGCCTCGCTCTCCACCGACTCAGCAATCATGGCAATAAGGCGGATGGCAGCACGACGAGGATGGCCCGCAGTCATGATGAGTGACAATGGCACGAACTTTCGAGGCGCAGACGCGGAGCTTCGCGCGGCATATCAAGAATGGGCACCTGCGTTAGAACAACTCGGCCAACTGCACCGCATGAAATGGCGATTTATCCCACCTGGGGCTCCAAACCAGGGGGGAGCCTGGGAGCGCCTCGTCCGCTCAGTGAAGACAGCGCTGACAGCAGTACTGAAGAACAAGCACCCTAAAGAAGAGGTTCTACAAACCGTGTTGACGGAGGCGGAGCATTCTGTCAACGCAAGGCCTCTGACACATGTGTCGGTCGACCCAAACGACCCCGAGTCACTGACGCCAAATCATTTTTTGCTGGGGTCGTCGATGGGCCTGCCCCATACCGGCCCATGTCACCTCGCCGACCGAAGAGCTTGGCGCGTGAGCCAAGCAATCGCCGAGGAGTTCTGGCGACGATGGATTAAAGAATATCTTCCCACACTCGTGCCACGACAAGCAGCCGCCACAGAAGAGCGCTGTTTGAAGGAGGGAGACCTGGTCTTGGTGGTAGACCATACCCTACCACGCAACACCTGGCCGCGCGGAGTAGTCGAAAAGGTGTACCCAGGACCAGACCGTCGAGTGCGCAGCGCAGATGTCCGCACCCGAGCGGGAATCTTCAGGCGACCTACTACAAAGCTCGTCGTCCTTACCACGGAGAGGGCTTCGACGGAGTCTTCGCCGGGGGGAGAGCTGTAGCGGACAACGAGCAACAGCGTGGGAAAGAGATAGAACGAAGATAGAATGAGTGTAGCGGACAACGAGCAACAGCGTGGGAAAGAGATAGAACGAAGATAGAATGAGATACAGTGTATAGTAAATAAGTGAATCTGATTGGTTAGTTTTAAGTACTGATTTAGTCACTAAGTAAACAGGGTTCATTTGTACATAAGTTGGGTCATTTTCGAATAAAGACAGTCAGTTTCTCAAACATGAACCAGTGTTTTAATTAACCGTGAAGAACCAAATACAGTCCCCAGTATAATGTGATTAATGTTTAAAATTGAAATCATTAAATGATAAAAAGTATAGAACACTTGGGTTTCATCAGCAAGAGGAAATCATATAATGTAACTAGTGGCAAAATCGGTTTAGCCGTTCTTTAGTTATAAATAGTGTATCTGTTACGGCTAATAGCCGAAGTGCGGCTACACCTAGTTTTAGCCGGCTACAACTAGGTGCAGCCCGCCAAATGCGGTTAATCTTAGGTGTATCCTACTTATCTTCGGTTACAACTAGGTTAAGCATTCATTATAGCGGCTAGAACTAGGTACAGCCGCACACTAGAGGTTAAACTTAGGTGCATCCTATTTATTATCGGCTAGAACTAGGTTTTCAGTTCAGTCAAGGATTTTGATTGTATTTTGAGATCGTATCTTGCGTTTCCTGATTGTTTAGATTTTTGGTTAAGTAGTAAAACTTTTTTTTTTGTTTTTTTTTTATCTTTGCGCCAAATATGTCTAGTTCTGTTAGTTTATGAAGAGAAGATTTATTAGTTCTGTTAGTTTATGAAGAAAAGATTTATAATATTTTGTGTTTTAATTACTTAAAATAACATCTTTTTTCTTTAATAGATATTTTCAAACGAGATAAGACAATATGTTAAATAATTTCCAATACTTTTCTAAAATAATAATATTATAGTATTTTGTGTAACTCTAAATGTCATTCAAGTTTATCTTGTTCAAATAAGTGATAGACATTTTTGCAACATACTTTCATATATGAGTGTTTGTTAATTTTTGTATAAATAAAACTGAGTAAAAAACTTATCCTATTTGTTTTAACATAAAAATATGACAAAAGGAAACAAAGACAGTTGATTCATAGTTAAAAAGTAAAACTTTATTTTTTATGTTTATTTTGTTATGTCTAGTTCTGTTAGTATATGTTGAGAAGAAATATAATATTTTCTGTTTGATTACTTATAATAACGCCTTTTTTGTTAAAAGAAAAATGTTGCTTGTCAAATAATAAATAATAAATGTCACTTAAACATCCCTGTCTTTTATTTATTCCATGAAATGGAATCAATTGGGAAACGCAATATTAGAATCACAAAACAACTGAACTGAAAACACAATAGCCGATGATAAATAGGATACACCTAAGTTTAACCACCAGTGCGGCTGTACCCAGTTCTAGCCGCTATAATGAAGGCTAAACCTAGTTGTAACCGAAGATAAGTAGGATACACCTAAGTTTAACCGCATGTGGCGGGCTGCACCTAGTTGTAGCCGGCTAAAACTAGGTGTAGCCGAACTTCGGCTATTAGCCGTAACATATCTAACACGACTTTCTTTTACATACATGGATTAAATAATTATTACTATAATATTTTTCAGTTTCACGACTGGTAATGAACTGGGGAACTTGCCCACCTAAAGCAAAATACTACGGATGAGGTCAATCACTATACTTTTGCGTCGCCATTTTTATTGTGTACAGATCACACTAAGCTTAGTAAGGTATAGATGAGATTACAAATTAAAATAGTAACTTGAGTCAAAATTTTGTTTTGTATACTTGTTTCTGAAGTTTACGCGAATATTACTCATCGATATAAAACACTTTTTTACGGATTAACTTTTCGCGAGATAGTTCATTTTATCCCGACGTTTCGAACACTTTACAGCGTTCGTGGTCACGGGTAGACTGCACCTGTGTCTTAACTCAACTCGCGAAAAGTTAATCCGTAAAAAAGTGTTTTATTTCAATTTGTTTTGTATGCAAATGTAATAAAACAATCAAGCAAAATCTAATTTCGTGTGATAAAATATGACCTTTGTCAAAAAGAAAAGAAAAAAGCGAAATAAATGAAATAACAAAGTCTTAGGTTATTGGAGCGTAAATTGTCTGTTTCATTTGAAATATCCTTTCTGATTCAAAGAAATCTTGTGACTTAGTATATCGCCTTTGAAAATTGAGAAATTTGAATATTCAGGGATTTTATTTTAAAATAATAGTGATGTACACAAACTATATTATTTATTTATCCAATGCACCAAGTAGTTACGTAAATTACTAATCATTGATATGAATCTTATCAATTAAACGAGAGGCTAAAAATATCTCCCCTAAAATTAGAGCCAAAATCTGCACCCAATAAATTTAATTAAAAATATCGCTTGCACACTGCGGCCTCACAATTCATGCGTCCAGCGCGATTTATGTGAACACCACCTTACGATATAATGTTTTACGTGTACACAACAATATATATTTTTTAACAATCCTTTTCCAAGGACGTAAGATTTATTTCAGTCCAGTGTAAATAAAACTGAAGTCGACCGTTCTTTTGGTTATCCATTGTTTCATCCCAAACCTTTCCTTCGATGTGTAAAATCTTTGGTTAGAATTTTGGATATTGTTAAGACCTGCAGAGTAATTTACGTAATTCAATTGTTTTCGTATTGCGATTGCAATAGGTCATTAGTATTGCAATCGCATAATGAAAGTATATTAAAACCTCAGGCTTCATTTTACCGACATCTGATAAGACATAACAGACTGAATAAGAATAAAACGACCGATTTTAAAATGACATTGACATACATGATTGTTGACGTTTATCAAATTAGGCGTATTGTATTTTATTCGACGAATATTCCTTATCTGATTTTGATATCATCAGGCCTTAGTAATTTTAAAAACTCGTAATCAGGAGGTCTAAACAACGGGAATCGATCATAGAAAACATGAATCTTTATATCTGTACTATTTATTCCTTCCTTTCACATAGCCTGTATTATATCTGATCAGACCTTTGGTTGAATAGTAGGGAATGCTTTTGGCATCATGTCCACCATATACACATTTTTTGTGCATGTAGTTTTCAATAATAATAATAGTAGGTGTTGGTTAACGGCATCAAATAAAAACTTCTTTTGCGGCTTTCCTTATTAAAAACTATCTGTTTTTTTAATAATTCTTAAAACAATTGTTTTGTAGTTTAGTCAGAAAAATAAACGCCACCTTACAACATAAAGAGCTTTGTTTTAACTTGTCTCCTTCAGTAGGCGTCTAATGCAGACTGTTTTTTAACAAAATAATTAAGTGTATCTGCTAACCGTTTGCTACTTGTCTAGGCATGCAGTTAAACCATTTTACTTTCAAGCGGTTCTTCTTTTGCCCTTATTACATTTCTTACGATTCCTATAACTTATACGATCGCTTTAATGTTACTTAATACCTCTGGCCGCCCTGAATTCAGATGATATATTTATCAAATCGCAAAAACAATGAACGTTCGATTCTATTGTAGTATTCGTTAAAATTAATTGATTTTTAATGCTATTGTTATGAAATTTGCTGAGTCAGGTGAAGTGAAGACGTTTTGATAACTTAATGACTTACGAGTACCTAGCTGTATCCTGAGCACTATTGAAAAACCTTTAAATCGCAATCAGCTATGATAGGTAGTAGAAATGATTCGGTATAGCGTTGCGAGTGAAAATATTTCTTATAAGTTGAGACAACTGTCAAACCGACAACATTAAAGAACTCTGCGTCTTCGATCAAATTGTTGATTGAAGCTTTGAATTAGTAGGTTATAATGATATTATAATTAAGTATAACTTATGCATTTTTTTGTTATTTGTAACAATAAATTTCAAAAATTTTGGACACCAATCACATACATTACTCTGATCCAAAGTAAGTAGCAAATGAACTTCTGTTATGGATATCAAACACAACGGTAGTACCACAACACCCAGACCCGTGTCATTCTAGAAGATTATGATTTATACATTGACCCGACCGGGAATCGAACCCGGGACCTCGAAGCGGCGACGCCTTGAAATACTGCGTAATTAGCCACTACACAACGGAGGTCGTAAAGTCGTCCTCAAAATCTCTTACTACATTCAAAGCACAACCTCCCACTAAAGGGTAAAGACCCAATAATGTGACGTGAGGCGCAACTACTCGACTACAAGAGACTTAATGCACAGACAGCAGCACGTCAAACGTAACACTTATGCACCTTAAACGGTTGGTATAAGGGTCATTTTTCAACGGAAATGTAAAGTCTGATGTTTTGTACTAGCTAAGATCAAGTCCCGAGAGTTCTCGTCTTAAACATTCCAGTTTATGGGATTTTAGTAAGTAATAAAGCAAAACAGGGGCGACCTTTAATGGAAGAGCAGTGATTATAAGGGCACCTTGCTTTTAACATTAATTATTACATACTCTTCAAGTTCTAGTGACTTTGTCCGTATGCTCATTAACACACATTACACATTTTGATGACAGTTGTCTCACTGTACTAATTGCAATAATTAATGATAAATCGGGGCTTAGAAATAATCTTAAAGTAAGCTCTCTTATTTAACAAAAAGTCGACGACATATAACTAGTTTGTAACATTATCTCACCAACAAAGAAATAAAACCGGCCAAGTGCGAGTCGGACTCGCGCACTGAGGGTTCCGTGCCAACTTTAACTGAATTAGGGAATCCACTTACTTCTACTTAGTAAAATACCACAATGTTTTGTTGACTGCAAATATAACTTTGTTTTTCATAGTGTTTGTATGAAGTACAAAGTTATGTTTGCGGTTGTTGAAAATGTGCTATATCTCAAAAACTTCTCGTTCGATCCCGTCCAAACAATTTTTATTGAAAGTTTTTGTTAAGATCTTCGTTACATATTTTTTTCAAAATTTACACTTGCTTGGTTTAGAAATTAGATGGGGAGGGGAAGCCCATAATACCTCTTTGGAAGCGTCTAGCTATGAAACGTTAGACTTTAAAAGAAAATGGTTTTAAGAACCTCTTTGTCATTTAAAAGACCTATTCATAGACGCATAGGTTTGACTAAAAAAATTTTTTTTGGTTTTAATTTCATGTATGGGAGCCCCCCCTTACTGTCATTATTTTTTATATTTTGTATTAGAATTCCCACCTAAATGTTACATATTTTGTGTTTCATCGCATCCTGATACCGTGCCAACAGTCCCACCAGCTCTTACTCTGTGACAATACCCCGTATACTTTTCCCTTGCCTTCTTGTCTCTCTTACCAGCTTTTCAATGAGAGTGAGGGTGACGGATCGAGTGGAGCATGGACTACGTCTAAAGAAACCAACAATGCGAGAACCATCAGATCGAAGTGACGACGGTTGGCTAATCCGACACGAGATGTAGATCCGAAGTTCACAAAATAAAGGTATATAAATGTATAAACAATATTTATTGCCTTTAAATACCAAAATATCATTTGCAACTTGAAGAAGTGTCTGGAAAATAAAAGAGGATATCGTAGTTGGGCTTGTTTTCGACATTGTTTTTTTTTAACATAATGGTTCCACCATATTTTTTCATCCAATTCAGAGACTTCTGTCAAATGCACTAATATTGCTTTCTCTTAGTGCAGCAATTAACATCTTGACGGATACTAAAAGTTTGGCTGTCGTTAAAGGGATAGCTTCAACACGTTTTTTTTAATATATTTTATGCAAAGAATTGAGGCTTATTTACGTTACACCGTGCCGGCGCCGGACGGGCACTGGACGGGCGCCAGCCGGGGCACTGTTTAACATTATTGAACACATTTCGTATGAAGTAATTAATGCCTGAACATACTCCACCCGGGCCCGGATGGGGCACGGCGTTGAAATGTCTATGGGATTTTTTCCCGGCTCCGGCACGGTCCGGCCCCGGCACGTTGTAGCGTAAACCATTCTTTATCGCGCAAACTAGACGGTCTAATTCCGATAGACCCCTAAAAAAATATCCTCCTTATTATTCAGTGTTCCCTGCTTCGGGGGAGTCTCGCCCTAAAACCTAATTAAGTTGAATATAGCCTGTTAAGGTTTCATGAAGTATGTGTATTAAATACAAAATAATATTTTCCCAAAATATTTTGCATTTTAAGGCTAATTAAACCACTAAGATTGGTAGCGCGCTGAGCTGAAATATTTTGCAAGCACCGTGTAAAATTTATTGAGCCACAATTTGACTACATAATTGATATTGATAAGCCGCAATTACAATGACTATACTCGACGTTAATTAATAAACCAAATAATGAAAGAAGCAAATAAATAAAATAATGTTTAAAAGGCCTGACACGTGAAATTTTGAACAGTGGGTGTAGACGGCTGCCGTTGAGTTGCCAACGGTTAGCCGTCGATGCGCCGATGTTGTTTACAATTACACCAATCTATCTATTTCTCTATACTATAATTCTTTTTTTTTCTTAAGGTACATGGATCTAGTTCTCAGCAGTACCTACATGTTGGACAATAAAACTGAATTCTCTCAGGTAGACGAGAATACAGAAACCCTTCTTCGTCGTAACTTCAAATATTTAAGAGAAGCTTTAATCATCTTTGGACCGTGAAATAACTAACCAAATCACGAAGCATAGTCACAATAAAAATTAATACAGTGGGTGAAGACGGAACAAGTCAAACTTATCTAACTTACATCAGTGAAGGGAGTCTTATTTAAGTATCTTATAATAGTGACGCTGTGAAAAAAGACGTTTTAAATTACAGAACACAAGTTCATAGAAGTTAAATATTTATTTTTATCTTACTACATTTAAGGCAAAGCAGATTTTTGACCTCGATCGACCGTACCTGACGTCAGATGTGTATTAGGAGATTATCCCTAACGAGATATAAATGCGCATAATTATGCGTAATTCTATTTGAAAATAAATTAACTGTTTTATTACTACTACTACTGTATGATTAGTACCAAGCATGCGGAAGTTAATAATTCTAACTATACATTTTCAAGTTATCTGAGACGACCTCCGTGGTCGAGTGGCTAGCACGCTGGTTGCAAGCGTCGCCATCTCGTGAGGTTCCGGGTTTGATTCCCGGTCGGGTCAATGTAGAAAACGATCTTTTCTACATTGTCTCGGGTCTGGGTGTTGTGGTACCACCGTTGTTTCCGATTTTCATAACACAAGTGCTTTAGCTACTTTGCTTGGGATCGGAACAATGTATGTGATGTTGTCAAATATTTATTATTATTATATTACTATATATCTTACTGATCCCTTTTCCACTGGACCCTAGTCCTAAACTCGGCACTACTTAACGACTTACATCACTTTACTCGGGGGGTTTATGAGCTCTATATGGGTCCGGTCGAGTCATGTCTTCACGCACACACGTACGACGGAATTCGCCAATTTAGGGTCTTCAGATAACTATTCGGCTTGGCTTTACTCTTTTGTATGGATAGGCAGTAAAAGACTTTGATTATAACAGCAATAATCAAGAGGGCCATAAAAGTTTGTTTTTCTAAAGTTGTACTATAAAATTGATTTGACTGAAGGCTTAGATTTGGTTCAAATACCTGTCATTCTCACTGAGTTATCCTTTATTTTATTTTATTGGATGGCCAGACGCTTGGCCACTATCGCACCTGATGTAAAGTGTCAATGTAGCCTAGTATGAAGACATCTACGATTTAAAGGTACGTTTCAATTCATCCTATTTTAATTGCATAGGTCAGACAGAGTTTTTTTTTCTAGTCGTAAGTCACTACATGAAAATACTTACTCTGTCTAATATTTGCGACTGTTAAAGGGTTATCAAAGTGCAACTAGCTCGCAACCTTAACATAAAAATTTGCAAAATCGTACATCTATATGTATATTTGTATAACGTAGGTTAAGAGTTAACAAATCTCTTTTTAAACCTATTCGTAGAACTCAGCACAACTCGCATACCACCTACGGATCACTTGACACACTATACATTCTGTAGGTATAGAGTAATAACACCGCTAGCTAAATATTACTGACCTGCCAGTTTAAGCCCGATGCGTTTCCCAGGGGATTTTATCAGCTCAATATGGGTTCTCCGCAGTCCGCGCTCCGTGCACAAGCCAGAGTCCGTCGATAGCGACGTTTGGGATTTGAACACTGCAACAATACAAAATGTCAGGTTATTTTATATCATCATGACATTTAATTTAAGGATAAAAATAATATGGAAGTACATCAGATATTGAGTAAACGTTCCCGTGGTATTGGGTAGCAGCAACATTAGTACTGGCAAAAAGCTGAAGATACAGTGTATCAAGAAAAGCTTTTGACAGTGCATTAAGAGACAGAAAACCCCAGGTTCTTAAACTGCGGTGTGAAATGTAGAAGGAAAACCTCCACACTATATTCCCTAGAAAAGCTTTTGACAGTGCATTAAGAGACTGAAAACCCCAGGTTCTTAAACTGCGGTGTGAAATGTAGAAGGAAAACCTCCACACTATATTCCCTAGATTGGAGTTTCGGTAAAAAACTCCACCGACAAGAGCCAAGTTCTTAAATATGATCAGATCATCAGATATTTATACAGAGACAAAGACAAAATAAGCAGACTATTGCAACTTAATTGAGCTACGCAAATATAAAAATTAACTAGAGATGGCCGTTAAATATTTCAGAAAAGTAATGACATGGCGACCCCGAAAAATGAAAATATGTTATGAAATTTTACAACCCGAAGACGTTCAATGTTAGATTGAACAGGTTTCTTCTGGGTGAGCCTGCTCCACCGTCGTCTCTGTTTAAGATAAATAAGGTCTAGGCTAGCGTCAAGAGTAAACCCATTTCTAATACATAAAAAAAACATAACGCATAATAATTTATTAAGAAAGCCAAATCCGTGTTGTTTGATCTTATTTCTGTTTTCAGTTTCCTTTCTATAATGTATTATTATTCTTACTATTATATGTATTTTTTCTATTATGTATTAGTTTATATAATGGTCAAAATTACACGATTCTTTTACACACACTAAAAGTTACATAAATTCACGTCCACCAAACTCCGTAAAATTTGCTCAAATCAGCGTATCTCTTACGTGCAAGTCGGCCATTGTTTTTACTCCGAAACCTCGTACGCTCGTTACCAACCGTTTTACTGTTACTGCACTTGCAAACTGCTTAGCGGCCTTAAAATATTAGAGTGTTGCCAGTTCTGTAACTGAAGTTACATTATTCATGGTCATAAAATAGTTTGCTAGATCTGTTGGTTGGTACACAGGGTGTCCCGAGAACAACTCTTTGAGTTTTATAGGCTTCATAATTATCTCCGTAATGTCACCCGTGAGTTTAAAGTTTTTGTTACATTTTCTTACGTCATTAATTCACTAATTTTGTATAAAATGCTGTGATGACATACGGATTTGAAACATGGTGTCTAACCATGTAACGAAGCTCATTATCACACAACGAGCGATGGAGAGGGCTATGCTGGGTGTTTCTCTACGGAATCGAATCAGAAATGAAGAGATACGTAGAAGAACTATGGTAACGGAAATAGCCTTGAGAATCAGTAACCTAAAGTGGCAATGGGCGGGGCACATAGCACGAAGAACTGATGGCCGTTGGGGCAGAAAAGTTCTAGATTAGAGGACCTTCGACCAAAGACGCAGCGTAGGACGTTCACCGACAAAATGGGCAGACGACCTTGTAAAGATCGCAGGATCAAACTGGATGCAGACCGCTAGTGATCGGTCACTGTAGAAAGCCGTGGGGGAGGCCTATGTTCGGCAGTGGACGTTCTTTGATAAATATGATGAACGATGATGAGGTAATTAATAAAAATCATGAAGTAAAAAAATAATTTTAAAATTTGGAACGCCTTCAGAAAACGAACAAAAAGCTTAAAAAACGCATTTGTCTACTATCTAAGGGAAACAAATTCAAATTCCATTGTAGTTGGTGCATGATGTGCATAGACTATTGGCTGTTAGTGAACGTAAGCTTGATATCATGCACCGATTTCATAAGAATTTGTATTATTTTAAATAATAGACATTGCGTTATCTGGGGCTTTTATGACAGTTTTTTGAAGGCGTTTCTTTTACCCTTTGTGTACAGAACCCTAAGAAAGGGGCAGCTCCCTATTTTTTAAACATCGTCATTTTTCATAAAAGTAGCTTAGTTTTTAATGTCATCGACATTTAAATCTAAGCTACGTTAACTAGGAATAAAGTTATGTTTTTATCTCAACTTTGATTGGCTTTAGGGACTAGGCAACCTAAATTCGGTTACGGCTTCGATGTAATTATCAAAATTGCCGCTAGGGAGCGCGTTTCAGTACACGAATATTACATTTTCAGGTATTTTACATAATTAAATATGCTAAGTATGTACGTAAAACATCAAACTACTAAATAGAAAATTATGTTACAAGTATTTATTCTCTTTTTGTATCTTATTCACAGTTTTTGAGTTACTCAATAACATCATAAGGGAAATATTTTACAAAAAAGAAGTTTGCGCACTGATTTGCTTGTAATGGTACGGCCATATCATGAGGCGAGAGGAAGACCACCCGGTTAGGAAAGCCCTAAATATCCCAAACCAATCCTGAGAGATCTGAAGCGAGATAATCGCGAGATTGCGCAAGATGATAAACTTGTCTCACTGAGCTCTTTTTTTTCTGTCATGTGTACCATTAGTATTAGTATTAGGTGTATATACTATGTGTATATTTATTTATTTGATTATAACTAAGATCGCTGGTTTCAAGGCGTCGCCGCTCCGAGGTCCCGGGTTCGATTCCCAGTCGGGTCATCCAAATCATATTTTTCTATATTGTCTCGGGTCTGGGTGTTGTGGTACCACCGTTGTGTCTGATTTCCATAACACAAGTGCAAATAGCTACTTACTTTGGGATCAGAGCAATGTATGTGATTGGTGTCCAATATTTATTATTATTATTTATTTCAAAATTATGTATGTATAAATGAATACGGTATTTATGTAATACGTAGTATATAT
Organism: Pyrausta purpuralis; assembly: GCA_963924145.1. Lineage (NCBI taxonomy): Eukaryota > Metazoa > Arthropoda > Insecta > Lepidoptera > Crambidae > Pyrausta > Pyrausta purpuralis. Next base: position 4,249,003 of record OZ001648.1, on the reverse strand, counting down.
GTTTATTTTTTGTTTTTTATACCTATTCTAGTTTTAATCAAGCTCTGTCTTTTGCCCTTCTATCACTTCCTTCGCGCCGCCAGCATTTTCTCTGTTTAGTTCTTATGGTTGACTGGTAGAGAACGCTTTTAGCATTTAGTCCGCCATATGTACCCTTTGTTTGTACATGAAGAGTTTTAAATAAAAATAAATAAATAAAATCTACCTTCCCAGACAACAGAACAGGAGTCCTATTTTTGAATCACTCGCTTGGTCGTAAGGCGTGTGATTTACTTTCAAAATTGAATAAAAAAAACAATGAAAATCACGCGAAAAATAGACGTAAGTACTCACTAAATTGAGCTTTATTTTGTCAAATACCTCCTGTGTGGATTACAACTGTTAACTGATTTTCATTCCAAAATTGGACTTTAACCTAAGAATATCACACGCCACCTTGACGCGAGTGATTCAAAAATAGGGCCCCAGAGCTTTCTGGCGCATAATGTAATAAGAGACCCGACCCCAGATGAACTGGAACTAAGTCCTGGAAATAATGATGATGAAGTTTGACCAATGATAGTTAAGGTAGATAAGGCATAAACCCTCAAAACCATACGTAAAGGTAGGTATGCTCATTTGAAAAGTGCTTTTAGTTCCAAGTCATAAATCTGTACCGTTTCCGAGTTTGCAAGCCAACGCACCCCAAACGTTAAGTTTAACTATAACAACACTTGCAAATCGCTAAACGGTCAACAATAATACGGAATAGTGCTGTCGTAATATCGATAACGATAATATATGACGGTCCGAGCACGGCGGGGCCGGTGCAATTCTATGGTTATTGCTTTGGTGTCTCGGTGTTTATTTGACTTTGAATATAAAGTTTTAAGACTTTTGGGTAAATCAGCAAATAGATTTGGAATTAATGGGGTGTCGGAAATACCTCCAAATGATTCGTGGATTTTTAGAATAGTACCTAAGACTTGATTTCATCTTGAGATGTGATACTTACTATAAAAGTTCACTGTAGTTGTCTTTTGATACTTATAAACAGAGAAATCTCTTTAACAAACAATCAATATGAAAACGATAGAGAGGAAAAAGCTCTTACAATAATCCCAAATTCAAGGCTCGCTCCGCCATTCCCAATAACAATTCAGATAAAACTCTCATCAGTCCGCGGACCGATTGCCGGCAGCAGTTTCCCAAACGATTATACTCTGATGAAGGCGGATGAGAACATCGACATTACCGTTAGTGATGATTGTCACATCACTAATGCTGAGAGTTTGGTCAGCATTTTTTTCAAAGTGGAAATGAAATCTAGCGCCATATTGGTGCAGACTTAAGTTCGGGACGGTCTAAGTGAATAGCTGGATTTCGTGAAGATTAGAATGAAAGATTAACAATAATTTACTTACTATGGAAACATATGGGGAATATTGCATATGTTGAATTTGTGGCTGTTTCTGATGGTGATACAATATTTTTATAAAATCATAAACTTTTAAAAAAACATGATCAATTTCTTTTTCAAAATTAAATTAACACTTGCTTAGTTTAAAAGTTAGGGAGGGTGGGGAGAAAATGGTTTTAGAAACCTCGATGTCATTTTATAAGACCTATCCATAGAAACCCTACACGCATAGGTAACACATTTTTTTCATGTATGTTTTTAGTTCCCTGTGTAATACTAATAGTTTCAGAATAAAGTGTCTTTTTTTTCCACAACCCGCGGTATTGTTGTTTGTAAATTCGTTGCGCGCCGCAGGTCGTTAGTAAAACTTGACATTTCGTACTGAAAAAGAAGGATAACTTTTTATCCGCTTCTAATTTGTGAGAAAGTTTTTGTCGCTGTTCTTTTTTATCTCGTTATGAAGAATGGCAGATGGGGTTTTATTTTTAAATGCAAGTATTATGTTGAGCTGTGCCTTGATGCTGCCACCCCACAGACTTGAGGGATCTGGCTAAATGATAAATCCTTGACGATCTATGTTGTTTATTTCTTGCTATACGAGTTCACACTTGAGTCAACATGTTATGACTAAATTATAATTACTTAAAATGTCTAACGAAAGTAAAAGTGCTGACGCGGTGACATACATTGTTCGGTGCAAACCGTACTAATTAGATTGTATTTTTGACAGCGTACTAAACTGAAAGTGCTGCCAGAAGTTTATTGTCAATTACTTAGTTACCAATGTTATGTCTTATGCTTCCTTTTGCTTTAGCAAAAGTTATAAATAAATAATAAATATCCTTTGGACATTCCCACACATCGCCATCTATTCCCAAAGTAAGCTACTCAAAGATTGTGTTATGGGTGCCAGACAACGGATATAATACTTAAATACTTTTTGTTTGTAAATACATACATGATATACATAGAAAAGACCCAGACCAATACAAACAGACATGTTCATGCACACAAATGTTTGTATTGTGCGGGGATCGAACCCGCAACACGCTGCGTAGTAGGCGATTTCTCGACCACTACACCAAACGGGTCGTCGAAGTTAAAATCCTGAACTGTCTGCAATACAGGCTTGTAAGTTAGTATCAAGCAGTTGTAATTTTTAAAATTTTATATTCTGTAGAAAGTGATACTTCATTTATTCTGTTCATTAGTCTCTTAAAAAGCGCTCTGTGGACTCCATGCCAACTTTCAACTAAATTAGAGATCTAATTTGTTCCACTTATCCACAATACCACAATATTTTGTAACCTTTGATTTAAAAAAAATGTTGATTTTAAACAATTTTGTTCTGTTGGTGGTTGTATGAAGGACAACGTTATATTTGCGGTTGTCGAAACTAACTCAAGTATATGGTTCATTACAAAGTTTACGGTTAATTGAAACTGTAACCACACTTGTCGTGGTTATCTTACAGCTAACTTTCGTACTTGCGCCTCAAACTAGAACCGCAAATATTCGGATAACTTGTGTAAAGGGTTATATTGTATAACTTTTACATAAGTACACATAGGAACAGTTAATGGCACATGCAGACCTTTTCATTGTAAATTTTTAAGCAACTATCGCCATAAATACCCACTTCATTAATTCCTCTTCGTATGTATCATTATTTTAAACTAATATGATTGTTACTATAATACAGAATACGTCTGCGGGCTAAAATTTCGGAAATTAATGAAAAATTCGATTTATAAAAACACAACTTTAAATGGTATCAATCAATTGGAAATTCAATATTTACACTTTGGTAAGAGTAAAATCGATTCTTGTTCTAGGTATCTTATATAACTATAAATATTGCGTCGAAAATTGTGTTTGTTCAAAGCGTACGTGCCGTATCGAAAATATCGCAAATCATCTTGCTATAGATAAAACTCGGGTGGGTTCCTAAGCCCTATAAAAGAGATCCCTTGTCACCATTCTATAAGTCAGATATAGATAACAAATTCTTAACGGGTCGGCGTTGTCGAGTCATTGTAACATCATTGATTTAATTTTATCTGTTCCATAGATAGGCACTTGAAAATTTGGTGGATATCGGTCATGAAAAATGTTTTGTTATATTATTTTGATAAGCGTTCTGTGATTGGAGAGTGAGGATGGATATTAGGCATGAAAAATGTTTAGTAATATTATTTTGATAATCGTTCTGTGATTGAAGAGTGAGAAGTACAGTGAAATGATTATAACTTTTATTTTCGATATTTTTTCTTTTTATGATGTGATAAATCTTTTGGAAATAAAATAGTTAGTCACATTATTTTTTAAAAAACCTGCGCGCACATATGTCATAAAAAAAATAAAAATCGCATAAAATACTCGGTTTTAAGCCCGGAGTACGAAGATAGAGTTAAGATTAAACAAAAAAAAGGTAAACATGCGACATGTAAATTCAGAAATTAGCTCACATTCCTCGACGAATCATTTATCAACCGAGTGAAATAAGAAGTAAAAACATGAGTAAATTGCAGGCCCTCGTTAAAATGCGTAATGGTGGGTGCGCAGTGCAAGCGAAATTATATTTATTTATATTCAATCAATAAAGGGCTATTCATAAAGTGTATATTTTAAAGGGTCATCACGAATCGTCTCGCACGTAGGTTTGATGACTTCCAGCCTCCCGAACAAGCCGGTTTCCGAAAAGGCTATAGTACCATAGACCACATCCATACGCTTAGGCAAATTATACAGAAGTCACAGGAGTATAATATGCCTCTATGCTTAGCGTTTGTGGACTATGAGAAGGCCTTTGATTCGATCGAAACTTGGGCGGTGCTTCAGTCTCTGCAGCGGTGCCACATAGACTATAGGTATATAGAGGTTTTAAAGTGCCTTTACAATAACGCCACTATGTCGGTCCGAGTACAGGAGCAGCACACGAGGGCGATTCCACTGCGGAGAGGTGTGAGACAGGGAGATGTTATAACTCCGAAACTGTTCACAGCGGCAATTTGGAATACGCCTTCAAACTTCTGGAATGGGAAGGAATCGGCATCAATGGTAATACATCACACACCTCCGATTTGCCGATGATATAGTCGTTGTGGCAAAGACGCTGGACGATCTTGGCACTATGCTCAAAGACCTTGACCGAGTCTCCCAACAAGTGAGTCTTAAAATGAACATGGAGAAGACGAAAATTATGTAGTGTCGAGCTCAGTGTCTTAAGACGAAAGTCTTCAACCAGTGTGTGTTACCAGTGATGACATACGGATCCGAAACATGGTCTCTAACTATGGGCCTTATAAAGATGCTCAAAATCACACAACGAGCGATGGAGAGCGATATGCTGGGTGTTTCTCTACGTGATCGAATCAGAAATGAGGAGATACATAGAAGAACTAAGGTAACGGACATAGCTTTGAGAATCAGTTAGCTCAAGTGGCAATGGGCAAGGCACATAGCGCTAAGAACTGATGGCCGTTGGGTCAGGAAAGTTCTGGATTGGAGACCCTTTGACTAAAGACGCAGCGTAGGACGTCCACCAACAAGATGAACAGACGACCTTAAAAAGATCGCAGGATCAAACTGGATGCAGATCGCTAGTGATCAGTCGCTGTGGAAAGCCGTGGGGGAGGCCTATGTTCAGCAGTGGACGTCCTTTGGCTGAGAATGATGATGATGATGAATCAATAAAACTGGGGCAATCGAAGTCCAAAACCGAAAAATCTTTAACCTAAAATTGTAATGCAATATCATTATTTTTTTTTTGTTATTATGGTATGAAACTATGGTAGTCTATATTCCTAAAGATGAAATAAGAAACCAAAAATTTGCGCACGGCTAGGACTCGAACAACTTCTACTTCTTCTATCAGCTACTTCTTGGCTAACCGGGCCAAACGCTCTACTAATTGAGCTACCGTGCTATCGGTCCGACCTTGCGAAATTTCTGGTCTATTATGAATCCGTCATTACGCGTGACGGTAGCGCCGATCCACCCGTCTGTTTATGCAACAGCGGTCCAAGTAGTTTTTCATTACAGAATAAATTCAACCTGGAAATTGATAACTTTGATTTGATTGATTGCGTAGATAGCGCTACCGTCACGCGTAAGACGGATCGAGTTTATAATACAGGTAGAATTTCGTAAACATTTTGTCTTATATCATCAAATATTATTATTTCATAAACGGAGTATAAAAAAAGACGAGCCAAATTAAAGGAGGTGGTTAAAAGTAGAGTCTAGACTACAGGAAACAATATATCTTCTATTTTTCTGTGTTTCTAACTCGATTGACAACCGTTCCCTTGAATTTGACTTATACTTTTTTACACCCTATATATACACAGGTATATAGAGTTTATATTCTTACTTTGAAACCAGTAATACTAGTTTGATGTCTGGCACATATTAATTATTACTTTTTTTAAATAACATACGATCTTAACTTAGCAAACACCCGCTCTCAACGAGGACTCGCCCCGTCAACAAACACTGTGCGAGTGACGCGGCCTGTGAGCAGCTATCCGCCGTCACGGTATTCGCAGTCTATTCCGAGCTGCAGTCAGGTGTCGCCAGATATGCGCCTCACACCTGCACCTACGAGTTTTCAATCAAATTCAATTTGCCGTATACTTCAGATATGCTGACCGCAAAAACAATTGATTACTAAAAAACGGAATTAAATATTTGGAAGAAGCTGGTAACTTTTTTATTGCGTCTAATCATAATCATGTCTTTATAATACATATTTTGGACAAATAAATAAAAAAAATATTACTTATATTAGGCCGGTAAAAATTAGATCGTAAAGCAAAAGTGTTACTATACAAGTGTGCGAAAATGTCTTAAGATTATAAAATGACTACGAACACTTGAAATCACAAAACTGTAAAACCATTGGAGATTTCAACAAAGGGATTGTTCATATTATAAAAATGTTATTATATGTTTATTAAACAGGACATCATTTTTTGAAAATCGAGGTTTTTAAAATATTTATTACCTCTAAAAACAACAACAACATTTTTATCGGCTTCGCCTCTCTCACCGCAATGCCTAATTCTTATTTTTTTCTAATCTTAACCTAAATAAAAAAGTGAAAACCACCATAATCTTTTTTTTCTCCAAAGCTAGCGTAGGTATTAAAATCAAAAGTGTTTTCTACAAAAAACGTTTTAATTATTTTGCTGTATTAACTCTTTAAATATTTAACTTGAAACGAGGTGAGTTATATTGCACGTGCACATCCTTGTTTTAAATGTCATCAATGGCCCGGCTTGCTGCGAGCTATTGGATCTAACCATAAAATTAATATTCCTATCGGAATAGAAGGACACGTAAAAGCTGTCTAACGAAACCGATTTAAGATGTCAGTAACTAACATAAGTAAGTAACATTTGTAGCTTTAAATGAGATAACCTTTCGATCAGGTGATTTATAACAATGTTCCTAAGTTAAACATCGTAGTTTACTGCATGATGAACAGTCGACACAAAATATTGAACATGCAGCTCTAGTGTAAAACTAAATGTTATTTCATTATACAAAATATTCGTCGATATACATTCCCTGTGTTATTCTGTCTTTTTTTTACGTAAATTAACGTTTGTAGAATAGAATAATCAAACTGCGTACTTTAAATTTGAAGCGCATTGGTAAATATAAGTCGTATATTAAGAGGCTTCGATTTGGACTAATCTATCTCTTAAATGATTATTTGTAGGGGTTATGCCGCTGTACTGAATAACAATCAATCACCGATCAAGTCACCATGTTTTAGACGCATTATTTCTCCAAAATATACACAATTTCACTTTTAAATATTAAAAATCAAATGCACGTAATTTTCAGCGAGCTTCTGCGGGGAGGTCAACTGTTTGACATCTGCCAAAAATGGTTCTGCTACCCATCTCTTTTTATCACACAGTTTGCTGCTAGTGACATCTCGCTTTTGTCGTTCTATTCCAAAGGGATAATAATTTTATGGATCTAACATAGTTCGAAAGCGTAGTCATAATTTGCTATGACAGACAAGACGACGTGTCAGTTATTTGACTTGCAAGTTTTTATTTCGGACATACGGATTGCAATAGCATGGCAATTGCCTACAAGCTATATATTACGCTGCGAGTCATTTTTTTGTTTTGTAACCACGTGTATTTCACCAACGTTCCTAAGTGAAAACTCGTCCTAAGTGAAATCGTAGCGATTGTTGCAATTCACATCACAATTAAGAATACAAAAGAGTAGTGGTAAAAATAAAATATAAATGTGTAAATGAAAGGCTACTTCCCATCTGGTAAACTTCCCATTTGGTAAACCTCAAATTATAGGTACCTACGAAAAAGTTGCGTTTGGTAAACTTTATATATTTCATACATCTAGTCCCATTTCGAAAACATTTCAGAAATTCTATGTGTTAAATCTCGTTTGGTAAACTTTTTGTTCGGATGGGTACAGTCAAGTAAAAAATAAAACAAGAAAGTAAACATTGTCAAATATATATTTTTTTATTTTTTGTCACAGGTGCAACAGTTGTATTATTAGTATGTATTTTACATATTAATATTTAAAAATAGACATAAAAAGTGGCGCGTACAAATGACTTTACCTTGATTTTAAGTTTTTTTTTTACTCTTTCACACTAAAACATAATATATTATATTAATTTTACTACACATAATAAAGTAAAATAACTTTTATTTATATAAAATCACAGTTCGATTTGACTTTAAAAAAGACAAGCTCTTTATTTTTCTTCACAATGAAATTATTATCTTTTCAACACGAGATCATCTCCCAATTCAACTGAACTGACAAAAGTCGATGCAAACTGATTGCAGTTCACACCATAAAAATATACATCTACATGCAAAATCAACTAACTTTTTCGAAATCCAATGTAAAAATTTCTGCTGCCCACTCCGGTATATGAAATTTCAGTTTAGAAAAGAGCCTTTCATATGTATTTTCTTCTTTATTTGTTAAAATAGCGAAGGTACCTACAGAAAGTGGTAATATTTGTAACACTTTCTGTACCATCTATGTCCCCGTGTACAACGTATAGTTGATGAAACGGCTTTGCGCAACATTTGAAGGTTCCGTCAGCAAATAAGTGATAGACGTCATTTAAATGTGCAATAGTTCTCTTTGATCCAAACTCAATAATTATACTTTCGCCGTAAATCTCATCAAACAATAAATTGTCTATAAAACGGTCTAGAACCACGACTTCTGTAGGATTAGTGTGCTGAGATTTTGTGATGCCCAGTTGTCTATTGCCGTGTCTATACAAGCTGCTTTTAAAAAGTTCATTCATATTCATCGTTGAACACTGAGATCTTTTTTAATTAAATAGTTGATTAATTTTATTTACACATATTATTTTAAAAGTAATGAAAAGATTTTTACATAATTTGACTAGCAATTAAAAACGGACTCAATACTTTGAAGCTTTTAAAAAACTCTATATCTAATTCCAATTTAATTTGACACTGACTGTACTGTACGAAAACAATAACAGTAACATAGTTTACCAAATGGGATTAAATGTATGAATTAACGAAACATTTACCAAACACAACTTCTTGGTACGTACAATTTGAGGTTTACCAAATGGGAAGGTTACCAAATGGGAAATGACCAAATGAAATTACCTCATTGCATATTTTTTTATAATAAATCACAAATAATAAATGCACTTCTTGGTAAACTATGCTACAAAGCGCTAACGTTCAAATAGCATCCTTTTGTAACAAGATTCGAATTCCGTGCCATTGCCGAAAGTTTATAAACTTTTATGTACTGTTTACAGCCTTAAATAAAGTACAAAATCTGAACAAAACTTTAATCAAGTGTACTGATTTGAACTAGTTTCTGTTACAATATACATAATCTCATACTTCTATGGTCCCCAGTTCATTATGGCAAGTCTCTCAGGATGGGGCTCGGTCCAATATGAAATTTTACGACGAGAGTTACCCGCGAACCGGACGAGTTGATTATTTCAACGCGTAATTATACTTTATATTGTCGGTAATGTTGAAGTAACTGAAATATTGGATTTCAGAATTTTTGTCGGTTCTATTTTTTTTGAGCGAGAACTTGTGGTGGTAATAAATTACTCACACCAAGACTGTGTGGTTTGGTGATTTGGTGATTGGTAGAAATGGTTAAGGTAAGGATTTAAAAATTAAAAGGATTTCAACTCAAGTAATGATTAAAAAGTAAGTTGATGCATAATCAAATCTTGGAGTTTTCGCATACCTACGCGGAGCTAACTTGCATGAGATCGAAGTTTAAAAAAAAAACTTACCGTTAGGAAAGTGCATCCTACATTGTTCAACTTCGGTATCAGTGCCAAAGCGCTGCCACCACTAAGCGACGAGCACCTAAGTCATAAGTAGAATTTAATTTCTAGTCATAGAGCGCCTCTATATGACTAGAAATAAAATTCTACGTTAGTTACATCACGCCCCTAGAACTCCAGTTTTGCGGTCAAGAGGTACTCAACAGGCAATCCACGTACATTTTACTGCCGCAGCCAAACCTGTATTTTCTAGAATAGCGGTAGGTTTTTCTTGTGACCGAACATTTAATGGTTTGAAATAAAAACAAAACACTAATCACACTATTTAAAGAATTTCAGAAAAAAAATCATTTTGTTGCAAGAAATAGCTTACGACATTGCTGTTTATAAAAGTATATAGCGTTTTTGGAAGCTATTATTTTGCATGTCAATAAATAATCTTGGGAAACTAAAGGAGCTACGTAGATTCTTAACAAATACCAATTGAGTATCATTCAAACAATGACAACATGATACTGATCTCCTAACCTATCCTTTTCTCATTTGCGAACAACGACCTCTACATATAAGTCTCATCATCATCATCATCATTATAACCCAAAGGACGTCCACTGCTGAACATAGGCCTCCCCCACGGCTTTCCACAGCGACCGATCACTAGCGGTCTGCATCCAGTTTGATCCTGCGATCTTTATAAGGTCATCTGTCCATCTTGTTGGTGGACGTCCCACGCTGCGTCTTTGGTCGAAGGGTCTCCAATCTAGAACTTTCCTGCCCCAACGGCCATCAGTTCTTCGCGCTATGTGCCCTGCCCATTGCCACTTGAGCTTACTGATTCTCAAGGCTATGTCCGTTACCTTAGTTCTTCTATGTATCTCCTCATTTCTGATTCGATCCCGTAGAGAAACACCCAGCATAGCCCTTTCCATCGCTCGTTGTGTGATTTTGAGCTTCATTATAAGGCCCATAGTAAGAGACCATGTTTCGGATCCGTATGTCATCACTGGTAACACACACTGGTTAAAGACTTTCGTCTTCAGACACTGAGGTAGATGAGATAAGAAGACACTCTTGCGCAATTTCCCGAACGCTGCCCAGCCGAGTTGGATTCGTCGATTGACCTCTTTCTCGAAGTTGGACCTACCCAATTGGATCACTTGTCCCAGGTAGACGTAATCGTCGACAACTTCGAGAGTAGAGTTAACTTCAACGGATACTGGAGTGGGTACAACAAGGGAACTCGACATAATTTTCGTCTTCCCCATGTTCATTTTAAGACCCACTTGTTGGAAGACTCGGTCAAGGTCTTCGAGCATAGTGCCAAGATCGTCCAGCGTCTTTGCCACAACGACTATATCATCGGCAAATCGGAGGTGTGTGATGTATTCGCCATTAATATTCATGCCTATTCCTTCCCATTCCAGGAGCCTGAAGGCGTCTTCCAATGCCGCAGTGAACAGTTTCGGAGATATCACATCCCCTGTCTCACACCTCTCCGCAGTGGAATCGCCCTCGTGTTCTGCTTCTGTACTCGGACCGACATGGTGGCGTTATTGTGAAGGCACCTTAACACATCTATATACCTATAGTCTATGTGGCACCGCTGCAGAGACTGAACACCGCCCAAGTTTCGATCGAATCAAAGGCCTTCTCATAGTCCACAAACGCTAAGCATAGAGGCATATTATACTCCTCGGACATATAAGTCTATGTTTGCGAATTTGAAAATATTGAAAGTTGACCCGACGACGAAAATAAAAAATGATTAGGCTTCCTAAATACAGCAACAGCAAACGATAAAAAACTATGCATTGCCATAATTTACAACAGGACAAATAAGGTTTGTTTGTTGTGTAACAAAACAACTTCAATTAATCATTTACAAAAAACTTGACTTTTAAATGAGCCGCCCGAAGTTGCTGGGAAAAGTATAAAAAAACTAAAACTTCCCATCTGATTTGGAAGTGTTCGGGGTAAACAAAATAATAGTTAGTATACATATATGATAATGGGTAGATAAGTGGTAGGTATAGTAAAGAGAAATACTTTTTACTTTGAAAAAAAATAATATAAATGTAGCGTTTGGTTTTATTTACAAACGATCGATACGATGTATAAAAAAAACCTTGATTAATTTCTCTAACTTCGTTTAAATACATTTTTATGCCCTTGAAGATTATCTCGCTGGAAAGAATAAGACGGCTGAAGTCGAGAATACTCTTTCAGCATTATCTTCAATATTAGAAAATCTATAAGGGCTTTTATACACTGAGTTTTTTGGGACGATAACACTTCAATAATAATGATGTATCAACATTGTCTTACGGCTATTCACGTTTGTATTTATATTTGTTATTTTAATACAAACTTTATTTATTTCGAATTTTTAAGAAGTAGATGTACCATCTCTTAATCATTCTTCTTCTTTTTTGCCTGGTCCGATCCCGATTTATTTGGGGTCTCAACCCCTTCTTCGCGTCTTCAGGCAGCTCGGTCTTGGGTCGTCTCTTTGCTAACTTGAGCTTTTTGGCAGTTCTTATTGACTATGGACATCCATGTAGTTCGGGTCTTCCTATCATTTTTTCACTATCATCTTTATATCATCACTATTAGTTACTGTAAAAATCGCTGTGTGTAAATAACCCTTAGGAAGTGACTAAACAAACAAGTGGCTGCAGTCACGCGCCGACTTGTAATGGATTACGTGCCTTTGCTCTATGAGCTCAGCTTCATAAAAATACTTGGGAATGTAGTCTTAATAAGAAGACGTTCTAGCCTAATTGCTAGAGCTTTACATGTAATAAGGAAGGAAAAAGACAGAAAAGAGAAAGATATTTAACGCGGAAAACTGGCCAATAAAAATATCGTTAAACTCAAATAAGCCGCTGATGAGAAAAACCAAGACTTGATGGTTTTGCTTTCTGTTTCAAATAACGAGAAAAAAATGAGTGAACAAGACTTAAGTGTTGTGGAGAATTGAGGTATCAATAACGGAAAACTTATAAACTCCTTAAAAAAATGCACGAAATCATGTGGCAATTTCATAATCCTGATTAAACTAGTAATGTAAAGTTATCATTAATGATAAATCATCATCATCATGTGATCCTCACAACTCAAATGACCATCCACCATTAGACAAGACAAACGCACTAACAAACAAAATTAATTTCAAAATGTTTGCCACTAAAATTCACCGCGTTTCGCAGACGGCGAGTATAAAACCATTTTTCATCACTTCCACCTGAATTTTAAATGTATGTAAAATGTGGACGCGCTCACGAGAAGTCACGTCCCACCATGATAATGAATTTTGTGCTCTAGTTACATGGCAAGGGGATGAAGGGGTAGCCCTAAATACTCTTTTGTTATTTTTATGCCAGATTAACCTAACATCATTAAAACAAAGGCATGGCTTTTGAGGTTCGACGTCAAAAGAACCTTTTTTACACGTGCGAGAAAAAACAATGAGAACGCTCGTGTAAACGCGTACGGATTACTGAAAATGTTGTATACAAATTAAGTTGTTGTAAGAGGCTTATATAGGAAAGGATGTGACATAAGTTATGATACAGCTAAAAGTTGAATTTACAGTGGTTTATACAGTGACTGTAGTAAGTTCGTTCCCAACCACGTTTTAATTTAAAAGATACCGAATTCAGCTGGTTTATTCCCCTGCACTTTATGATTTTAAATTCTTTCATCAACAAGGGAGCCTGAAACGAAGTTTTCCTAATAAGCCCAAATTCAATTGTAATAAGGTCTTTAAGGAAAATGAAATCGTAAAAATAATGCTTAGCCGTAAAGTACATTTATTATGGCATTATGTTTTTGTATCCCGGGTTCCGTTTAAATAAAGGGAGCCGTAATTTAGAGAGATTGTTAAGAGAATTCAAGGTATTAAAATTGTACACAGTTTTAAAAAAAATCCTTCATACTTAAAGTAAATCATCTTGCGGTTAGAATATATATAATAAAATATTATATTTGTTTTCTATCGCACTAAATGTTTTTTTTAAAACACAGCTAAGCCGTTTCTAGTTCTACTGACTCAAAAAAACTGACACCGTAAAGGTTCCTTCTGAAATCTTATAGTTCACAGTTTCTGAATCTATTCTAGATAGTCCGACCGTTTTAGTAAAACCGCCTTGTACATTTTGTGACCGCTATTTCATATCCTTAAAAGTAGGATGGGGAAGAAAGAGTTGTCCTTTGGCGGAATAGCACTTCAATTACCAAGCCCTTTGTCCTTTAAAATTGTACACAGTTTTAAAAAAATCCTTCATACTTAAAGTAAATCATCTTGCAGTTAGAATATATAGAATAAAATATTATATTTGTTTTCTATCGCACTAAATGGTTTTTTTTTAAAACACAGCTAAACCGTTTCTAGTTCTACTGACTCAAAAAAACTGACACCGTAAAGGTTCCTTCTGAAATCTTATAGTTCGCAGTTTTTGAATCTATTCTAGATAGTCCGACCGTTTTAGTAAAACCGCCTTGTACATTTTGTGACCGCTATTTCATATCCTTAAAAGTAGGATAGGGAAGAAAGAGTGTGTCCTTTGGCGGAATAGCACTTCAATTACCAAGCCCTTTGTCTCCCTCTCTGAACATCCCCCTCCTGGACACCAGCTGCCATGGCTGACCTGGAAGGCTTCAAATAGATTTCGGACTCAGGTCGGCCGCAGCAAGGAAAATTTGTTTAGATGGGGATTCATAAATGATAATCTAGAGTGCATTTGTGGTGCTGTTCCCCAAAGGATGGAACACCTTATATCGTGCCCTGCCTGCCCTTATAACTGTACGCGGGAGGATTTAATGAAAGCTACAGACAACGCTATCCTCGTAGCAAAGTTCTGGGCCGAGACCGTATAGTTTGCTGTCGACTCGAAAAGAAGAAGTGTTTTCTTTACCCAGATAGTAGCTCTTAGGGCTTTACACTCGAGTTAATGGAGAAAATAGAAGGATGATGTTTGTATTTATGTATTTAGTAGTAAGATCACAGAATCAGCTAAACTTCATTGTCAATGAAGCTTTTTTTTCATCATTCGTCTTTCTGGCATGGTTAATTGTTTAGATTAGTCAAAAAGCCTTAATGAGAGTAAGATACAGTCTTATAAACATGCCTAAAAGTAAGAATAAGGTTCAGCCATCTTTGCAGTTTATTTAAGTCTATCCAATCATGAAATATGATCTAGGTTCAGTACATCGATACAAATTAAGACCATTAATCCTAGACGGATTGTAAAATAATTGGATCTGCAATCTGACCGCAGAACTCACTGGTAGATGTTGCCACGGATTTCGTAAATAGTTATCGCCTTTCGCACAATTTATTTTTCGATACGAAAGTTATGTAGGTAATGTCAGAAAGTCTATGTCTGCCTAAATTTGTTGATTTAATTGAATCGTGGGGTAGATAAATATCTTTAAAACAAGTTAATTCAAGCAAAAGTAGAGAGCAATGGAATAAATGTACTCATAGCCCCCCTAGCACAAGTGTGTGCGCAAACACAGGTGCACTCTCTATTCCTCTCACTCTCATAGCCCGATGGTACAACAATCTGACACGACCGAATAGAGATTAGGCGCAGGCTACCAACGGCTATATGTGCTTTCCGAGGCACGGAGATGAAACACCGCCAACTTCCAAACCCCAGGCTACCCTTAAAATTTCCGAACAGGAAAACCTAGGATACATATTTTTGGCCCGACCCTCTCTCTCTCTGGCGCAGCCGTCGCTTTAAGGTGTGACCCTCTGACAGCTTCGCCACCGAGACAGTAAAAATGTACAAATACATAACTAACGGTTCTAGGATTATTCGAACTAAGGTAATGTGTAAGTGATCTCGCTCTATTGTCTCCTTTGCCTTTGACTCAGTTGACCAAGAGTAAAGCTGTTATAAATAAAATCAACATTACCGTTATCTATATTCTAGTAACATGTCTATGTTTTAAACTTAGGACTGGTCCCTAGAGAGGATACATTAAAGGATTATAACCTATATTTCACCCGACTTAGCTGCGTACTGAGCGAGCGGTCTCTCTATGAATTTATTAGGAGATCAGACACTATTATTTTACATTTTAACAAATCTAGCCTTCTGAGATGGAAGAGGGATGCATATTTAATTAGTTTAGACCTTGACAGTTTGCAGGTCGCTGATAAGTCCTCGGTTAAAATTTTCGTAATTTAGTGAAACAGTTGGCGAATGTAGTGCATATGACTGAAATTACTTTTAGTTCTGTAAACCTGTATGTATGTATGTATGTGATGTTGTCAAATAAATAAAAAACAAATAAAATAAAACCTAAATGGTTTTAATATAAATTGAGATTCAAAGTTTAGAAGATATGTGGGGGTATATTATGTTAATGTTTTGTAGATAAAAATATCTTGAATTTTATACCGCTGTGTGCAAAGTAGGTGGTGGTGTGGTAAAAAAAACACCGTTGGAGATATCTGACGTCTGTCACCAATTTTCTAGCAATTTCAGTATACAATTTACCTCTTCGTGAATTATATTTTATTAATAAATACAATTCGACACTATAGAAGCACCTAATTTAATATATAAATAAACTATTACATTTTTTGATGAAAATAACATTTGTTTAATTACTTTTCGTAATAAAAGCCATCTATTTTTTATTCCAACGTCCACCAATAGCATTAAAAATGTTAGCATTTTTTCCCTCAGTCTAAATGACACAAACTAAAACATCAAGCTTGAACTCTTAGCTTATAATTAGTCACGACATCGTGAATCATTCGCACTTGGGAGCGTCATACAAAAATAGATGCGCGTGCGCTTCTGTCGCGTCCCTCTATTTGTCGGCGTTTAGAGATTCTTTGACTCATTCAATCCTTGTTAAACTTTATAACAGTCTTTCTTCTTTCATTTTATTGTAGTTTTTAAAATACTGATTGGTTTTCTCTCACGATAATTGCAGGTTTTACAAACTGTTAAACGTCACGAGAAACACTATAAATAAATGATTGTATGAGTGTGGCAGTGTGTGGCTTTGGTTTTGTACAAAATCTTTTATTTTACAGTAACCAGGTAGATATTTATCTTTTATCAACATTGAAATCTCCATGCGGATAAATTTCGTCAAAACCTTTATTTGCGCTGAATTTCCGATATGGAACCCACTCAACCAGACAAATAGTGTCAGTGGCAGTCGATGTAAACATTGAAACCATTTAATTTATAAAATGGCTAGATAGCAAAAACACGTTTCAATATTGTTTTAAATTTTTGTACTCTTCACTTGAAATTTGGTCAGCCATTTTTTTTTTCGAAAGTATACGGGTACAGCGATAACATTCAAGGGATTAGAACGGATATAAAATATTTCCAAAACATCTTGGAAACTTCAGTGGCTAACCGAAATGTAGTCACGGTCCTTTCTCTCTCTATCACATCTTTTTGGCCAAAAAACAGAACCCTTATAGTCTCGCAAAGTCTATCTGTCCATCTGTATGTCACAGCCACTTTATTCAGTAGTTATTAGCATTACTCAGTTAAAACTTGGTAGGTAGGTGTAACTTGTTGACCGCTTTAAAATTCTTATACAAAAAATGAATAAAAAAAGCTATAAAAGCGGACTCAAAACAAAAAAAAATAAAAAATACTCAAACGTATCTACGAGTATGTCGGGTGTCTATGGATAGGTCCTTAAAAATAACACAAGTTCTTACAACAATTATTCCCAAAAGTCTAACGTTACGAAGATAAATCCAAAGTGGTAAAATGTTTCCCCTCTCCCCTCTAATTTTTGAACTAAGCTAATGTTTTGAAAAAAAATATGCATTGCAGATTTTATTAAAACCCTTAACGGCAATTAGTTTAAACAACATTGAATAGGTAGGTAGTTTTTGGGATAAGCACATTTTCAACATTCGCAAATATAACTTTGTCCTTGATACAAACATTATAAAAACAAAGTTATTTTTGAAGTCAACATAATATTGTGGTATTTTGGTTAAGAAGAAGTGAATGGACCATTCAGATAAAGTTCCCCGGAACATGAGGTACAGAACCGTCAGTGCGCGAGCCCGACTCGCATTATGCCGGTTTCTTGTTTCATTCTATACAAAACTCTTGCCCCGGATAAGTGCACCAATCACCGTCCGCTCTACATATTTGCGATGTTTTATTCACCGTTTTCTTGTTCAATTCGTACCCAATTAGCTACGATGGTTTACGTATGGGAGTAAAAATAGAATCGCACTAAGTTCAAATGGAAGGAAATGCCTCTTCTTAACTGCAAATAAATCAGCATGCCTCGTTATTTTATGGCTCAAATCGTGGTTGAGTTTTGAAATATAGTTTCTGTAGAATAGCGGTTTCAAACTTTTTTGGTGACGGAACCCTTTTGGAAAGCGATATAGTTTATATAATCCTACAATAAAACAGTCGTTTTTATTTATATTTATTTCATAAGCGTGATAAAAGTACCCACTTTGTAATTTTAACTTATTTACATCATCATGGGCCTTGATCCATCTTTACAGATGATTCAATCAGCGTCTATTACAATGTCTTTCATGGCTGTAGAGCCCTATACGCGAACGACAAATACGGTCACACACTCGGCTAAAACGCTAGTTGCATGCTAAACTGCATGTTGCCCGGGATCGCAGCATCACTTCCTGATCTATGCCGTCTTAATCGCTTGTCGGCGAGAGACTCAAACCATGCATTTTCGTGTGATGTGCAACCCTCAGCAAGTAATTTCCTCCATACATCGCGGTCATTGGCAAAGCTTTCCCACTTATCACAATCGATCTTAAACGTGATCATGTCTCGCTTTGCACAGTCCTTAAACCTTAACAAAGGTCTTCCTACATTTCGCTTCGCAAATGCAATTTGTCCTAAAAGGATTTGCCCAGGTAGCCGCCATGCGGTGTACGTGTCCAAGCCATCTCAACCGCCTTTGCTTTAGTAACGCAGTTATAGTAGGAAGCCTTGCTCTGTCTAGCACCCTCTCGTTTGTCACTTTGTCTTTCCAGGTGATGCCCAGAATAATCAGAGGGCGCATATGAAAACTGTTTAGACGTCGTTCCTGCTTGGCATAGGACGTCCAGGTCTCTGCTCCGTACAAGAGGGCACTCAAGATGCATGTTTGATACACGATCATATTGGTTTTTATTGTGAGATGTTTATTGCTCCACACCCTTGTGCTAAGCTTCCCGAACGTCGTAGCTGCTTTGCCGATGCGAGTGCTGATCTCATCGTCTAGTGAGAGAGTGCTCGATACTATCGACCCAAGGTAGCAAAATTTATCGACTACTTCTAAAGGCGCGCCATCCCACAGTACCGTCGGTTTGTGGCAAAAACCTTGCGCTAGTACCATGGTCTTCTTCGCATTGATAGACATAGAAAATAAGCTACATGCACGGGAAAATTTGTCCATCATAATTTGTAGTTCCCGGGGAGTTTTGGCAACAAAGGCTGCGTCATCGGCGAAGAGCAGGCTGTCAATGTATAAGTCCTCGCGTTTGTTTCGGGACTTCAGTAGAGAAGTGTTGTATAGTTTACCATCCGCTCGTGTGTGTAAATGAACCTCCTGCTGACTGAGTGTCACCAAACGAAACTTTTAGAAGCAGAGAGAAAAATATGCCAAATAACGTGGGTGCTAGGACGCAACCTTGCCATACTCCCCTCCTCATGTCGAAGGAGGCAAAAACAACGGATCCCTTCATATCTTCATGAAAAGATTTAATTAACCATAACAATTTGGGTGGGCAGCCGACAATCTCAAGTGCGGATAGACCTTCCTTACTTTCTTCCTTATTTTGTTCACGGCACTTTTCTTGCAGGCTGCGAAGAGTGAAAATTATGTCTGTGGTGGAGCGTTGCGATCGAAAACCACATTGGGCCTCAGGATATACACGGTCAGCAAGTTTCTGCAATTTGGCTAGGATGACTCTAGCATAGAGTTTGCCAACAATGCTAAGGAGAGAAATGCCGCGGTAGCAATTGCAGTCGCCGCGGTCGCCCTTGCCCTTATATAGGGTGACAATGTTTGCGTCGCGCATATCCTGAGAAAAACGCCCCTGTTCCCAGCATTTTGCTAGAAAGTTGTGCAGTATTGGGAGTACGCATTCAACTTTTAATATTTCCGGGACTTTTTCCGCTTTTGAGCTGATGAACAGCAAGTTTCAGTTCACTGACAGTGGGTAAGTTTTCAAGCTCGATCCAAACTGCGAACTTTGGTATTTCCTTCACTGCTTCTGGACTGATATCAACCGGACGCGAATATAATTCGGTATAGTGCTCTACCCAGCGATTCATCTGACGATCAGTGTCCGTTATTACAGAACCGTCGATTTCTTACAGTGGAGCTGTTTTCTTTGGTACAGGTCCAATTGCTTTTTTGATCCCTGAGTAAACGCCTGCAAAGTTTCCTATGGCCGCACAATGCTGTATACTCGCACACAGTTCCATCCAGTACGCGTTTGCGAACTGGCGACACGTTCGCTCTAGGTTAGCCTTAGCTGTGCTGAGTGTGGCTTTATTTTTTTCACAGGGATCAAGGCGGTGTGTAGCAGCGGCCGACGCTTTTCGTCTATAAGGGGAACTACCACGTCTCTATTTTCCGAGAACCAGTCTGGTGCCTTTGCTTTTTGGTATCCGAAGGCCTCTCCGGCAGTCTCAGTCAAAAGAGACTTAATTGCTACCCATTCTTCATCTAAAGAGGCATCTACATCCCATGCTGCTGTTTTCTGCTTCACTAGTAATGTGAAAGATTCCACTAACTCAGGATTTTTAATTTTAGGTGTATCTAGCTTTTTCTTTCCAGGGGGTTTAGCCGAGTGGATCTTTTTTGGGGTCAGCTGGACCTTACAAGCCACAAGCGAGTGATCTGTATCGCAGTCTGCACTGTGATAAGATCGTGTATGCAGGACTTCTCGTAAGTCATTTTTTCTAGTCAATATAAGATCCAACTGATGCCATTGTCCGGAGCGTGGGTGTTTCCAGGAAACTTTCCGCATGTGTCTGTCTTTAAAGAACGTATTAGTAATACACAGCTGGTATTTCGAGCAAAACTCTAAGAGACGTTGACCGTTTTCATTTTGCTTTCCAACTCCGTGGTAACCAAGGCATTCAGGCCAGGCTAGATGATCTTGCCCAACTCTGGCGTTAAAGTCGCCTAGAATGTGCAGACGTTCTCCTACTTTTACATGACGCACTGCATCGTTTAATTCATCGTAGAAAGCATCTTTGGACTCCTCAGAAGAGTTGAGAGTAGGAGCGTAAGCGGAAATCAAGGTCACGTGGCCGCTAGTAGTCAACAATCGCAGAATCATAAGACGTTCAGAAATACCCCGAGGGGATTCGATCATGTTTAGTAGATCATTATAAACTGCAAATCCTACTCCGTACTCAAGGTGTTCATTAGCTCCTTTCCCTTTCCAAAAGAAAGTGAAGTTTTTTCCCGTAATGAACCTTCGTCTGGCAGTCTAGTTTCTTGAAGTGCTGCTACGGAGATTTTTAGTCTCGACAGCTCAAGGTCTATAATGGCCGTTTTGCGCAAGTTTTCGGCGCAGTTTAAGCTTCCACTGCCGTCCGGGAAGCCAGTCCTCATGGTACGGACGTTCCAAGTTCCTAAGCGCAAGGGATGGTTTGCTGTTGGTATTTTATTTGTACTTTTCTTGGTTGTAGGTGTAGGACAGCACAGCACCGATTTCTAGAGTTCCCTATAGTGTTCCCTACACCCCTCAGGAACAGTTGACGCCGAGACGTACCAGTACCTAATTGGCTGGGGGCTGCCCAGCTTAAAGCGGGCGGTAACTGGTCAATAGATCTTCGATGGACCATCTCACTATCAAGAGTGACCCCTGGCGCCCGCACTTACGCCTATACGTGCAGACTTAAAACCGGTAGACTGCCACTCCCCGCGTTGTTTCCCACGCCGGTCAAGGTCCAGGCGAAGTGTCCTCTCCGCAGACGCTGCATCGCCTGGGACGCAGTTTGATGGCATAGGCTTGCCCAGTACCTATACCACCCTCTCGACCTTACTAGCTTAATCCACAAGAACGGCGAGCCGATACGTGCGGAGCCAGTTCGGTTGCAGACAACTGATCAGATCAGCCGCTGTTCAGATTAGATCCTACTTGCGTCGTCAGTTCCGGGTTTAATTTCGGAGTTTTCCTTCTCCTAGACGGGTTGCAGACCAATGCTTAGGACGCCCATCTCGCCCTCATCGCATCTCGCCTTTCATGTTATTTACATAACAAGTACATAAATATAAAATATTGAAAAACACAAGTTGGTATCAAAAGGTGTAGCATAGCATGCATAAACTTTTTTTTTGTCTATATTCTTGCGGGTATCGCAGATTCCCCGGAACACTTGAGTATTTTTTTTAATGAGTTTGAAACAAATTAAAGTATTTTATACCCGTTTAAAGTTGTTATTTCGTCATTAGAATTCATTTTAAAAAACGCTGGTCTGATTTAGCGCTTGCAAACAATTTAAAGGTGTTTTGCAGTTTAGCGGTTAATAACTTTATCGGACTCTATATAAAATATGTATTTCTAAAAGCTCCATCGCCTGATTCTTATTTATTAAAAAAACTTTTAACTAACTTTTTTGATTTATTTATCAAGACGCATTTTAGATCTCACAATTCTTTCGTTCACGCCATTCAACAATATCAAAATCAAAAGCAAATTGAATTAGAACGGAGTTGATTCTGAGATTAATAAATCTTATTTCATTTGGACCGGCTTATAACTCAATTAAATTGTCAGTGAAAGTCACTTTTCATTTGCCTTTACTAGTAAAGCAAATATACTGAGGCCATTTTGAGATATTCGAAGACAAGAAATCAGTTAAGGGTAATTACAAAACTGCCAAACGATCGCAAAGCGATAGCAATCCATACCAGTAAGCGATAAAAGTGTACGCAGTTAATTTTAATCTTATATCTAATTGTTAATAAATTTACTTGTATTTCAAATGAATTATGAAGAGAAGAACAACGAGATCGCTACACGACAAAAAAAACTTTTTAAGAGCAAAATAAAACAGCGTAAAGAAGCATAATGATGAAAAGTTGATGATGCGAAATGCTAGTACACTTACTATTTCAGAATTATGTAATGATTAACCCCCTTAAGGCTTCCAAACGCGTATGCTCAATTTAGTAAGTGTATGTATATTTGTGTGTTTGACCATGAATTTCTCGGAAACGAGAATTGATAGCGAGATGAATATTATTATTTTAGTTTAATCAGGTATATTTTAACTTAGGGTATAGTGTAAGATTAAACAAAATCGGTCTAGTTGGTTTTGAGGTATGAGTAATAACTAAAATCATTAAATAAAATAATAATTATATAAATTTAATCGCCCGTTTGTAAAATTTCAATATTTTTAGTCAGTTTTTAATGGATCAACATACTCAAATATTATTAAATAACAACGAAATCAAATACATACACAATGAATTGTTTTTTTTAGCAATTGAGTCAGTTAATAACACTGCGCGTTAGGGTTGAATAATCAGTGCGTAACGCTTCGTATAATATTAATAGCACCTGTTTCTGTTGCAAGCTAAAGCTGCGATCACAGAACGAGTATAATGCAAGGAATATTAATTGGTTCTTTTTTCAATGAATTTGGCACATTGTGAAATCGAACCTACATTACATAAATTCGTACCGAAATCATACTGAATTATTTTGAGAGCAATGTTATTTTGTCATGAAAGCTTGTATGGAAATGATTAAATTATCTAGCATTTACATGTTTATTCAAAATATTAATATTTTAACCATAATTTTGATAGACATACCCGACGTTTTGGCGTATGTATTAATATCAGTCAGTACAAATTAAAGTTATGGGATTCCATTTAGTTTGCGATTGTAAATATACTTTTATAAACTTTATATAAACAAATACAATATTTTGTTTTGAAAATGAAGTATTCAAATAATATGCGTGTTTTTTTTTATTGATAGATTTAATTTTTATGTTTAGATGACGAATCTGTTTTATAAATTTGCCTCGACTGTGACGGAATGCTTTATTATTAAATTGTATAAGAATTGCACATTCTAGTATAAAGGTTCATTAAAAATTTATACAACCAAAATCAGCACAATATATCGTATTCTTCATATTAAACTGTACTTGAACTTTTTATTTTTAGAGAAAAAAATCGCGCGGCCATTGTCAAAAAACAACACACTGTCGGCGTCGCGTCGGTTCGTCACTGTGGCACAGTCGCGACTGTCTGTGTGTCGAACGCGTGCCGAAATCGAGACCCGTAGGTTTAGCTCGCGTTTGGTCCGTTTGTATGAAGTTGTAATACTGTATAGATAACATCACCGTGACCATAGCGTGCCATGCACGGACCGTGTCGGCACCTACAAAATACGTCCTCACTCGCTCTCGTTCTCGTTCAGACAGAACGCTGTCATTCCGTTTAGTGGACAAGGTAGACCGCATCAAAAATTATGTGGAAATCAGAAAGTTTATTTTCAAGAATACATACATAAAATAAGATCTATAAGTCCAAACAAAGTAAATGTATTCAGCCTGCAAGCATTGTATTGCGTTTCGTGCCTGACACGTTGGTGGACGACCTACGCTGCGTCTTTGGTTGAAGGGTCTCCAATCTAGAACTATCCTGCCCCATCGGCCATCAGTTCTTCGCGCTATATGGCCTGCCCATTTCCAATTGAGCTTACTGATTTTTTTTTACACATTTCAATATATTTTTTTAATTCTATTTTTCCCCACGTGTGTATTCAATCTTACATTCGTCAGGATGATTTTATTACCAGTTTTATGGGTACCGAACACATACATCGACATTTATGAATTGGGCGCCCACTTTCGGCTCCGTTACCCTCACAACGAGGTAGCGTGTGGAGCGACATTATTTATCTTATTACGCTTTGTCTTTTAAGCGATGAAAATTTTAATACGGGAAATGTTGTAGCTACGAGAGAAATATGCGGTCAGTGTTTACACACAATGTTGCCGTATTTTCCAAGCGCTCTGTGTTAGAAAGAACATCGTAAAGATTTTAGACTTGGGGCCATTTTGTAATATTGTTTGGAAGAAATTCGGATTATGCGAGCTTTTGTGGTATTATGTTATGGATGGTAAAAGTTTAGCTAGATAAAATTTTCTGTTAAGCTCAAGGTTTTAAATAAAGTAATAAATTAATTTTAATCTAGACGTGGAATTGTAGGTGCAGCTAGTTAAAATTTTTGATTATATCAGTTGATTTATGTAGCCCTTCTTTGTAAGATTTAACAAAAAGTTTTGACATTATAATAAATTCCACGTCTCTGTAATTTCTCAATTTCTGAAAATTCTCAATTTGTTAAGATGAGGTGGTATTTTTAAATTGAAATGTTAACAAGCAAATCATCTCATTATGTTTGTCACAGGAATATTACAAAAACCGTGACAATGTAATTTTACGGTTTTAGATCCGGTAGATTGTAACCTGACGATTTATTCTGAACAACCTCAAAATGGTTTAGCATTTATGATTTTATTGGTACTTACATGCTAACCTAACACGAAGGATAAATTGAGTGATTGAAGCAAATCCCTCTTCTACTACCCTGACCTATCACTTTTTCCAGTGATTCAACATTTCAGTTTAAGTTATAATTTATGCTCTAATACAACAACCAAGTATCTAAAAAACTGTTTAATTTCGAAAGATATAAAGCTTGTGCAGTGACTAGAATACTAACCGGCCACTACAAACTGAACTGTCCAATATGAACATGACAGAAGACACTCTGTGCAGATTCTGCAATACAAAAGAAGAAACGGCCATGCATACACTCTGCTCATGCGGTCCGCTTATGGGCAAAATAAGTATCCATCTCGGGCGACACATCATGCACCCGGATGAGATAGCAGATATCACGCTCCAAATTTTGCAATTTATAGACTCAACGGGACTAAGCAGTGAACTTTACACATAAGGGCTGCCATAATAGATCATACCTGGTCAAGTTGGCAACAATAGGGACCAACTAACTAAATAATAAAATAAGTTATAATGTATGAAGTAAGTTTCAGTTCACAATAAATCGACAGATTACAGTGTCGGAAGTCTCGACATAGTTCCGTGTAAAACCACCAGGTGGCGCTCGAAAAACGCTGAGACAAAATTGGTGTTTTCGTGTATTTATGGATTGAGAAGATTTTTTGAATGATGCTTAAAAACTACAAATATTTTTTAAGATTTATTAAAGATATAGCAACGTAAGTTAAAATGATATTTGATGAGTTTGAAAATCATAAAATTGAAATTGTCGACGCCAGTGGCGGCTGCACCTTAAGTGCGCTCGTGCGCTGAACCACCAATTCAAAAGATTTGAAAATTACAAAATATTAAGTAATTCATCTTTCTTTTTAATTACCATTTTAAAAGTTATTTTTAAACATACAAAAACGTATAAAAGGTATAATCTCCAATTATGGTAAAACAGTTTGAGCTCTTTACTAAACTATTAAGACTTATTATTATGTAAAGACAAATTCTCGTGCGCTTCGGCGAGTGCACGAGGACTGCTAATATAACTTGTAGGAGATACGAGGTAATACGCCTGACGCGTGAAACAAAAGATAGTTCATAGAAATGTACCGAGTAATGAGCGGGTTCTCGAGCGCCGCACGGGCGAACCGACGATTGCCGAGAGCACCCGATGTTTGACGGATTGGCCGGCCGGCATGGGCGCGAGGCGACGACGGCAGCCATGATTGACATAATGACATGTTTCACTGTATGTGTGACGCATTAATTATTGTTTATTTATATTAGTTATATATTGTTTTTAGTTTTTGCTTCGATTTTCTTAAAGTGCACTACCAGTTCGATAACCTACCAGCCGCCACTGGTCGACGCGAAATGTCAAAAATGATGCATCAGACTTCGCCCGCAGCTAAACAGATTTACAACTCTTATATTGTAATCATGCGGTTTTACAATACGACGGTGATATAATACAAGTTAATAAGCGTATATTATCTGCCAAGAAATCGACATTAATTTGCATACGTCCAGATGCATATTGGTCGGTGATTAGGCTCCAGGCCAACTTAATTGTGATATACTGACGCCATGTGTCTTTACCATAATTTATGTAATCTCAAGTTGGGAATAACTTATACTTTGTAAGAAACTAATTGTTTGTTTATTTTCACTTGTCTTCGGTCTTGCAAGGCGATTCAGAACGTTCGATAAGCCATTCCATTCTTTTTTAAATTAATGTCGCACTTTGATCGGATATCGATATGACAGTTCGGTAACAAATTTAATAAATGAACATAATTAAATCATTGTATATATGTATAAATCCAAGCTACAATAAATTTAGTAATCATGTAAAAACTTTTGGAATCCTAACTGAATCCGTAATCGAATAGTTCTGAATTGGGAGGCTGGTAGCGGTACTATATTCTTTGGTAAAACAATCATTGACCTGCAGCCGAAATCTGAAGCACAAGGAATATCAAATTTTTGACGTTCTGATTTTCTGCTGCTTACGTAGCTCTATCATTAATAAATCGTAAAAATACTTGTCTTATTAAAACTTAATTAAAAAAATATTCTTTATCAATAAATATACAAAAACACCAACTTTGTTTCAGTGTTTTTGAAGCGCCACCTGGTTGTTCGACAGGGAAGCTATGTCGAGACTTCCAACTTTGACATGGGTACCTTGATGTCATTGAACTACGAGACTGAAAACACAGAGAGGTTAATTTGTATTTTGATTATACATGCGTATTCATTGGAAAGTCCCTTCATCAAGAAAGAGACTTTCCAACTATGCAATCACAGTCTAGGTTCCTATTATATTATCTAAACATCTTTCTCGAATGGTTGGATACATGAGGCTGCCATGTTATTTCGACGTATACAATATCCATTACGGTATGACTGTAAAGCTATCGCATTATTTACAGCTGTTCAATATTTACACAACCAATCACTCTGACAAAAAGGATTTTACAATTCATATAACCGCGATGTTTTCGATATCCATTTTAATAGCCGCTCGTATATGACAGAGATATCAATATTAATCAAGTTTATTACCATGTGCACTTTTAAGCTATATTAATTTTCATGTCGCTAGATTAATCCCTCAAGCGTATGTGAACGAGACACAATGCAAATTCTATTGTTATGCGGTTGCCTGCAACCGCTCGGGTGTTGAAGCATTTATTACATAAATTTAAGTTATATTAAGTTGGAGTCTTCATAAGAACAAGAAAAAAATAAGAACTTTATTTTGAAAGATAGCAAAAAAAAAATTATTGATTGCTACATTAACCCTTACACAATGCGATTTTTAGCATCGATGCAGTCACGCGTTTTCAAAACGCGCTTCACCATCGCGACTCACGCAATGAACAGATTTAATTAAGCATCGATGCAGTCGCACGTTAGTGTGGATAAAATCGCCAAAATACAGTACATAATTTTTCCATTAATTTCCAGCTTCTGCATCGCGACTGCATCGATGCTAAAAGTCGCAGTGAGAAAGAAGTCTAAAATGTGGAGAAAAGTAAATAGTTTCAATAACAAAAAGGAGATTAACCAACATAAACTCTGCTCTTTTTCTATCTGGTGCATTTTGTAC
Source organism: Pyrausta purpuralis (assembly GCA_963924145.1). Classification (NCBI taxonomy): domain Eukaryota; kingdom Metazoa; phylum Arthropoda; class Insecta; order Lepidoptera; family Crambidae; genus Pyrausta; species Pyrausta purpuralis. Next base: position 4,220,641 of record OZ001648.1, on the reverse strand, counting down.
CGAACATAACTACGCAGTGCGCACACACCACGCAAGGAAACTGGTAAACCTAAAGTTTATAGTAAATTTTATTAGCGTGGTCTTAAAAATCTTTATGTCTGGCTAGATCTGGAACCATAGACTAGCAATTACGGTTTTTTTATATGTCATAAATTCAGATTCATTTTAGTTTTCTTATTTAAAGACTGCTTTTAACATGTCGATTTCATTTAAAGCAGAATTTTCATATCTACCTAATGCTTTGAATAATGCATTTATAATGGATCTTAAATTTTTTAATAATATAACACAATTGTTCATTAAGGTAACCGTGTGATTATTAATTAAATGTCAGCAACATCAAAAAAGTGGGCTTCTCTTCAAACCTTTTGAGTCCAACACCAAAACTTTCCTTCCAAGTTTTAAGGGGGCATATCATCCACCTAAAAATAGTTAAATTCCCTGTACACGAGGCTGGGACTTACTCAGCAGTTTTTAATTTAGTCGGTTAATATTCTCAAAAAACTTTGTCGAAACTACAGACGGTTCCAATCTCGGCATAATTTCCCCAGAACCGGGCAAAAGTTTTAATGCCCCAGTTTCCAGATTTTTTCCCCCACCATGCGCCGCGTTTTGGGTTAGTGCTATGACACACGGGAGGTAATCGATAGAGTAGCTCACGATACGTCAATTATGTATTGACTACGAGTACATACCAACGTTGTATCGGTGCTTGGCAGCTGATTGCTAATGACAATTGTAGACGAGTTAGGGAAAGCCAAGCCAAAAACTGTTACTCGTCAAAACGAGACGTTGGTGTCTAGTTGTCAGTAAGCTGACGTCACGTTAATAATCGTGTATCAATATTTAAGCAGCAGTATTTTTTCATATAATCTGACAGTTAATTGACGTGTGCCGCCGGCAAAGCCGTCGGGCGGTGTGAAAACGCACGCATGCAATGTCAAGCTGACGGTGTGTCGACAACATCCGGACGATATGTTGATGTAACACTCACGATGTCGACGTCACGTTGATGTTATATCTTCGACTTATCATCAGTGTTACTTTCGACGGCAGCAACCTACCGCTCGTGTATAAGATCCCCTAAGTTGACAGATGCGGATCGTGATAGGCGGTGAAATGACAGGATTTTAATCAGTTCTCAGTTTTTTGATGCGGAAGAGTTCGGTTTCGGTTTGAGGAATACTGTCGTACTTTTACCGGCAGGTAATTGGGTAGTAAAAGGAATGGTGTCCAACTTTGGTGATTTCAGGAGGTAAGTGGGGCAGTTAAATACCCTTTGTGCTCATCGGTTGTCACGTTTGATTGCCCGTCCAGTAAGTGAACATATTTGTACTATAATCGGTTTTTAGGGCTACCACAAAATTTTAAATAAAACTATAAAATACTCAACCTACTCATAGTTCTCAGCACTCTCTCGTAATTGTTACTCACTCTTATCTCATTATACGTCACTCTCTCATAATTATTAAGTGTGACGCACTCAATAAGTCCCTATGATACAAGTTTTATCTGTTAAAAAGTTTCTATTCAAAAACAGGTGATTCCTTCCACGTGTTTTATGTGTTACTCTTTCCCGTAGGGCTTTTCCTGATTAATAATGACGAAAATAGTTTGCAATTTGTACCAGTAGATAAAACAGTATTTTTTTAACCGCGCTGATCTCAATAAGTATACTTAGTTAAAACAAAATAAAAATCTTAAGGAAAAAAATATATAAAGGCCTGATTTTACTAACGTCAGATAATGAGTCAGGTCGAGCCTATTCATTATATTTCAAAAAAACGCAGTGAGCCAATATCCCGTCAGAAGAGAGTAAAGTAAAAAAATAATTTTATCAATCACAATGCAAGAAAGAAATTTATAATAAACATATAACAACTTACCCAAGGAATCTTAAAACCTTGAGGGAAATGTATTTAAGAGAAAGTCGGTTGAGTGGTTGTTAAGAGGGAATTTTCATAGTGTATAAGATTATTTTATATTTAAGAAATAATTTGTATTTTTTATTATTATTTGTAATTACGTAATTATTACTTTTATTGACTTCAAACTCATGACATTGTTTATTTAATTTTATGACATTATTATTACAGTTTTGTCATTCTTGATTATTGTTATAAACTGTCTTTTTTATTAATTTGTAAAAATGATTATTAATATTTGCACTCCTACATGCAGGCTGAATACAGTACCTACTATTTACTTTTAAGACCTGGAGATGGTAACTTTGCATTTTTTTGTGTATTGTGACAAGATGATTCCCAATCCTAGTCTGTCCCACATATTTACTTCGTTCTGTAATGCACTAAACCTCATACTCACTGTGTGTACAATTTCAGTACAAATCCCTCGGCCACGAGTTGAAATAATAAAACTCCAAACTCAGAACGGAGACAAGTTTATTTTGATGTCCTTCATATAAGTAAAATACAGTGAACGAAATACAAGTGCGAGCTAATTTACACACAGCGCCATCTATTGGTGACGCATGGAACTAAACTAGTGTAGCGTACTAATACGAGATTCAACATTCCGCCCACCAAAGACTTGTCTTTTCAATCCGCCCACCTTGAGAGCAGTAAACATAAAACATAAGAAAATAATAATAATAACAATGCTACTTGAACATAGGCCATCTTTTAGCAATTGACTATTAAGACATAAACAATAGAAAAATAGCTTTAAAAGTAACAAAGGACATATCTCTTCAAGCTTATCTATTTTCTAAAAGTATTACAGAGTGATACACAAATAATAATGAAATGCTACTACCTATGGGTAATTAAATACATTATTTCTCATCGGTAGGTAAAAGACACAGCTTCGAAGTTGGACGCTTTATAACGGTGTTTTTACAGCGAATCGAAACTACGCGCGTTATTTTATCTTTACCCGGATGCAATTCCTCTATTTTGCCGTACAACCATTTAGCCGGGGGTAAGTTATCCTCTTTAACAAGGACTATGTCCCCTACTTTAAATCCCGGTATGCGCGCGAACCATTTGTGTCGCTGAAAAAAGTTTGTGAGATATTCAGACGACCAACGTCGCCAAAAGCATTGCACCATCCTTTGCGTTAATTGCCAGCGTCTTAGGGTACTGACATTTGTATACTGATCGAAGTTGTGATCTGGAGCCAACACGAGTGGCTGTCCTACCAAAAAATGTCCTGGGGTGAGCGGGGCTACATCACCTGGTTCAGAACCTGTCTGTGACAGCGGTCTCGAATTTAGACACGCTTCTATTTGGGAGAGCACTGTACTTATCTCTTCGAATGTCAAAGTGCTATCTCCAATCACACGCTTAAAATGGTGTTTCACGCTTTTGATCCCTGCTTCCCAAAGCCCTCCAAAGTTTGGAGCGTGAGGAGGGATAAAATGCCATTCAGTTTCATTGTTGGCAAGAGCTTCAGCTATTTCTCTAGCGACTTGAGAGTGTTCATGATCGAATAGACACTTCAGTTCACGTGCGGCACCTACGAAATTTGTTCCATTGTCGCTCCAGAGGTGGCGACAGTGTCCACGTCTGGCGACAAATCTTTTGAAAGCTGCGAGAAAACCTGCTGAGGTCAGATCAGAGACAGCTTCTATATGCACGGCTCGAGTTGCCATGCACACAAATAAACAAATGTACCCTTTGTACGATTTATGACCTCGACCTTTGGATACCCGTATGTTGATAGGGCCAGCGAAGTCCACACCAGAGTTTAAAAACGGCTTACTTGGTGTTACTCTACAAGAAGGAAGGTTCCCCATCAATGCGTTACGAGTAACGCCTGCGTAGCGAATACAAGAAACGCAATTGTGTATGTGCATTCTTATCAAGCTTTTGACTCGCAATATCCAGTATTTGGTCTGCAAGAAGCGATACATCAGTTGTTGTCCTCCGTGAAACGTCCTGTCATGCGCGTCAACTACTAAAAGTTTTGCCAGCCTTGATTTGTAAGGAACAACGACTGGATGCTTATTTTCAGGCGGTAAATTGGAGTGACAGATTCTCCCACCCACTCTCAATACTCCATTGCCATCAAGAAATGGAGACAAAGAGTATAGAGGACTGGTTTTATTGACCGTCTTTTTTGACTGCAGTGCTCGGATTTCGTCTGAAAACCAAGTGGTTTGGCATTTCAAAATGCAAATGTTTAATGCCTCCTTTATTTCAGGAACTGAAAGGTAAGCCATGCGTTGGTCATTGGGTTCACGACATCTCTTCGCGAATCTTTTGCATAGAGCTACTACTCTGACCAGCTTTCTTAACGAAGAAAATTTATTCCAAAGCCATTCATCTTCATCTTCAGGAGCAGTCACCGCTGCATGGACCTTGACTACCTTCTCTTCGTCGCTGTGATTTAAACAAGTGGGTCTGACGTAACTAATGGACTCCCCACGTAACCAACTTGGCCCCTGCAGCCACAAAAGGTTCTGTAAGAGTTCGGTCGGTGTTACACCTCGAGAGGCAATGTCAGCAGGATTTTCTTTCGACTGCACGTGAGACCACTTTGAGCTGTCCAAAAGATTGAGGATTTCAGAAGTGCGGTTGGCCACGAACGTTTTCCACCGACTCGGATGATCGTTCAGCCAAGCTAAAACAACCATAGAGTCGGTCCACGCATGCAAATGTGAATTTGAGACTCCCAACACTTCGGCAACCTCCACTAGCAAATGACTCAAAAGAACTGCGCCGCACAATTCGAGTCTCGGAATGGAGACTTGCTTTATAGGGGCTACTTTGGATTTGGCGGTGATTAAGTGGGTTTGAACATTACCTGATGAATTAACAACACGAATGTAGACGACAGCAGCATACGCAACATTAGAGGCATCGCTAAAGCCATGTAACTCTACTAGAGCGTCGCCCACGGTTGTGTTTATCCATCTAGGTAAGTGAAAATTTACCAATTTGAGTAATTCATTGCGGTATGACTCCCACTCTTTCAGAAGTTCTGGCGGCAGTTCGTCATCCCAGCCCAGGTCAGCGATCCAGAGCTTCTGTATGAAGACCTTGGAAGTAATAATGCATGGTGAGATCCAACCCAGCGGGTCAAATAGACGTGATATCTCGGAAATGATTTTTCTTTTTGTTTCAGGTGCGGTCGTTGCAGTACGCGGAGGGAGCTTTACAGAGTAGTCAAACTCATCCGTCGTCCTATTCCAGGTAAGTCCCAACACCTTTGTAATTTGATCTTGTTTTATTTCCACATTTCTTCCAGTGTCCTCTTCAAAAACTTCTAAAAGCTTACTAGAGTTGCTTGTCCATTTCTGTAATTTGAAACCACCTTCTTCAAGTAGTTTGTTTAATTGCCTGTAAACCTCTATTGCTTCAGTTTCAGATTGGCAGCCGGTCATGACATCATCAATATACACGTCTGATTTTATTCTCCCGGCAGCCAACGGGTATTTATGACCTTCGTCACAGGCTATTTGTATCAATGTCTTGACTGCTAAGTACGGGGCACAAGCTGTTCCAAATGTAACGGTCAGAAGGCGGTAATCTTCTATTTCTCCTTGACCTGTTTTTCTCCACACAATTCTCTGAAAATCAGCATGGGATTTGGTAACAAGAACTTGTCGAAACATCTTGATGACGTCAGCAGCTAAGCAAATTGGATGACCACGCCACTTCATAATAATATGTCGTAAATCGGGTTGCAGTGTGGGCCCTACCATCAAGGTATCGTTCAAAGAGACGCCATTGGTTCCTTTGCACGATGCATCATAAACCACCCTCATTTTGGTAGTGCTTTTGTCCTCCCTAATCACTGCATGGTGTGGTAGGTATACGGCATGTGGGTCATTTCTTTCTTCTTCATCAGTGATTTTCTCCATATGTCCAAGAGTGAGGTATTCTTCAATCACATCTGCATATTTAGATTTGATTTCAGGCTGCTTAGAGAACTTTCTTTCTAGACCTTGCAATCTCTTGATTGCGATGTTTTTTGAGTTACCGTACTTACATGGGGGGTCAGAACTCTTGAACGGAAGATGTACCACATATCGACCTGTTTTATCTCTACGTGTAGTCGCTGCATAGTGGTCTTCGCACGCTTGTTCTTCTTGAGTCAGACGTTTGGTAAGTGTAACAGGTTCGGGTTCCAGCTCCCATATTCTTTTAAGTAAGTCATTTTCTTCGACTTGTGCATGCATGCTGACGATGACATTATGACAACCTTGTTGGAGATCTACTACCCCTCCGGATACAACCCATCCAAGGTAAGTATCCTGTGCAATTGGAGTACCTTTGGGGGCTCTAATAAGCCCTTTCTTTAAAACATGGCAATAAATCTCGGCACCCAATAAAACGTCAATTTTGTTGGGGGTACAAAAGTTAGGATCAGCTAATTCTATGCTAGAGATCTCAGGCCAGTCGACTAACTCAAATTTCCTATCAGGTAAAAGAGAAGTTAAAGTACTTAAGACATGAGCTTTAACTTGAACAGAAAAGGAGGGATCACAAAGCGACTGAATGTTGAGCATTACCGTATATTTAGAGGTAAGGCCACTTTGTCCCCCACCCACTCCTGATATAGTGCTTTTAGTTGCTATCTTTTTAAGCCGCAGCAGTTGTACGGCAGCTTCAGTAATAAATGAAGCCTGCGATCCTTGATCCAGCAGTGCTCTCAAAACTTGAGACGACCCATTTTTCGATTCGGCCTTTATAAGAGCCGTGGCTAATAAAACTTGTTGGTGGACTGTATCTTTAGAAAAATGGGCGGCAATATTATTTATGGTCCCGCCTTCCGACGCAGCTACGACGGCATTTGATTTAATTTCAGATGATGATGCGGCCGCTGATGTGTCTGAGTGGCCTTTGGGATGCAACAGGCTATGGTGTTTGCGTTTGCAAATACGGCATTTGGTGAATACGCGACAAACTTTGTTGGAATGGTTATGTCCGAGGCAGTTAAAACACAGCCCTAAAGACTGTACAATGCTGCGACGCTTGTCAACCTCCTCACTCGCAAACTTTTTGCAATTGTACAGTTTATGTTCTTCGGAACAATGTGGACATGAAGTATTATTAGTGGTTGTATGCAAAGATTTTGGATTCGATAAGGTATTCGGAGATATTTTGGGTTTATTTTTAGGATCGATAAATTCCAAAGCGCGAAAACGTGATTTTAGGAACTCCTTAAATTGTTCAAATGTGGGTAAGTCATTGGAACAGTCACTTACCTGCAATTCCCATTGCTTGCGTGACTCAGCGTCCAACTTCGAACTGATTACATATATAATAATAATGTCCCAAGAACTGACATCGATTCCTAGGTTTGATAATTCGTGTAAACAATCGGTGGTTACATCTAAAAGTTCCTTAAGGGCGCTAGACGACTCATGTAAAATGTTACGAAGGCTAAACAGACGCTTAAGAATACAAAACGATATATATCTTTTGTTATTGTATCGATCTCTTAACATGTTCCAGGATTTTTCATAATTGTTTTGCGTTATAGGTACATGGCGTATAAGTTGCTCCGCTTCACCTGACAGTTGTGTTTTTAAATAATGCAATTTTTGTACGTCGTCCAGAGACGAATTATGGTGAACAAGTGATGTAAACAAATCGCGAAACGATGTCCACTGTTCGTACTTACCGCTGAAAGTAGGTAATTGTATTTTGGGTAGCTTTAATACCGATTCTACCTTACTGCTCTTATGACTGTTGGGTGAAGCGTCAGCAAAAGGTTCAGATTCAAATTTTTTACATTTTTTCTGAAGATCAACCTTATATGCTAAAAATGTGTCAAAAACCGTTTCAAAGGTCCCATTTGTCATGTAGTCCGATTTCTCCAGCAACGCAGCATCGTTATTCTCAATCAACCTTTCGTGTCTGTCTAGAAAATCCTGGTACTGTTTCTCCAAAATAGTTAATCTCGCTTTAATGTAGTGTTCGTTTATTCGTTCCTTAGGAGATTTCTTAAAGTTCGTAAATCCATTTTCTATTTGTGTTTTTAACTCATTCAACACACGTAAGTCACCTTCCATTTTGAAATCCACGTACAAGTGAGTTACTTTTTATCTATAACAACTTTGAAAATCTCTGTTATGTGATGTACGTCCGCTCAGATAAGATGTCGCGTCGAAAATTCAAAGTCCAGCTTATTTGTGTGGAGATTTTTTTTTTTTTTAAGTGTCTGGATCGAGTCGAAAATTCTAAGTCCAGCCGATTTGTCTTGCGAATTTTCTAAGTGTTTGGAGTATCTTATATGGCTTCAAAAACCAGCACGGATTCCCCGTCTCATCAAAATTAGAGAAATTATTCTAAGTCCGAGATCTTCTAAATTTTAACTAAGTCAATATCACTTCTTTGAGTTACTCAGGACTTTGATATAATTACACTCAAAATTGTACTCACGGTTTCACTGGCAATTTTTACTTAGCAATTTCACCTCCAGTTCGCAGTAGGCGTCAATTCCGCAGGCTCGGACTTCCACGATGAGACGGGAATCGGATCCAAACCAAACTCCAAGAGACGTCAGATTTCTTCATGTGAGGCACTTATTCACTTTGCGTACAAAACGAATTAATTTTATACTTGGCGCGTTTTTCACTCAAAAACCGCTCTTCGGCTCGTAGGACCTTGTACAATTTCAGTACAAATCCCTCGGCCACGAGTTGAAATAATAAAACTCCAAACTCAGAACGGAGACAAGTTTATTTTGATGTCCTTCATATAAGTAAAATACAGTGAACGAAATACAAGTGCGAGCTAATTTACACACAGCGCCATCTATTGGTGACGCATGGAACTAAACTAGTGTAGCGTACTAATACGAGATTCAACACTGTGTGTGACTTATGTAACACCACTATATTCACTAAATTACACATTCTCTTCGTCACATGTTAAATACATCATAATTTATACACCTATCTAGATTTGTCATAATAAAAACGTTTTTTGTGGAAATGCCGGAAGTGTCCTCCATGTTGAATGTTATTCGGCTATGATATATATGATTGAATTATTTTTATTATATTTTATTTTTTGTAAACTGAATATTTAAAGATTATTGGGACACTTATTAGATTTTTATGTTTGCCGTATAACAAATGTTAATTTTGGCGCCAAAGCAAGTTGATTCTGATTGGTTAATGAAGGTTAGATTTATACCAAATATTGTAAATATTATAATAATAATCTAAAAGGCTAACTAAATTCAGTACGATTAATAACTAAATAATTAATGAAATTATATAAAATTACTTATCAAATTTTTTATCCCTACAAATAAATATTATAGTAAATATTCAGATATGGAAACGGATATCATCCCCACTGTTTTCTACCAATTTTCAAGGTTTTGATTTGTACAAAAAACGAGCTGCATGCCCAGAACAGGCTCTCTATTTGTACTTTCTCTTACTTTGCGCCCTATCTTTGTGCTATTTTGTTGGAATAAAACTTTTGGAGAAGAACCTGGAGATTTATACTACGTGTTTATTATTTAAGCACCCCACACGCGGTCACAGTATTCTGGCAAATAAATGATTGATTATTGAATATTCGTTGAATAAAAAAAAATCGCCAAATTTGTAAACTTTTCTTATTTGTTAGCAATTTTTTACATAAATGAAATTTTAAAGTCGTTTTATATTTATTCATTCGGATAATTCTTATCTGACGTTGGAAAATAGTACCTAAGTATAATAAATATAGCTGCAGTTTATTGGGTAATTATCTACCTGCCTCTATTTCTTTACTTAAAGACATTATAAAAAGCGGTTAAGTGCGAAAGCGCGAGACAGACTTGCGTGTCGAGGTTTCCGTTCCAATTTTAACTGAGTTAGGGGTCGACTTAGCTAACGTATTACAATATTTTGTTTACAACAATTACTTTGTTTTTTATAGTGTTCTTATGAAGGTCAAAGTTATATTTGCTGTTGTTGAAAATGTGCTATATCTCAAAAACTCCTAGGCTAATTTCGCCCTCTACTTAGGAGAAACAAATTTATTTGGAGTCGGTGCGATGAGTGTTGAGTTGGTGTAAGTAATCTTTACATCATGCTCCGACTCTAAATGGATTTGTTTCTCATATGTAGAGAGCAAATGCATTTGGAGTCGGTGCATGATTTCAATATTACCTAGACCAACACTACACTAATATCTCATCACTTTGTTATTTTGTTTAAATGTGCTCACCCCTAAACAAGAATAGCCATCCTTGGAGCAAAATAAAGAAATATTTTTTCTTAATTCAGTCTACAAATCACCGACGCGTGCTACGTTTTTAAATGAATATTTTCTAGACCACCAGCTTAATAACGTTTGTATATCAGTGTGCTTTTTCCTTAATAACGGTGGATCGGCTGACCTTAATCTCTTATGGTGAACGGTAATGAGGTCTAGGATAGACGTGCGCTAAGTTCCTTCTGGTGCGACCAACGATATTGTTTTTTGAACGCTGGTTTTTCTTATAAGTTAAGTATTTATACTTTTTAGTGCTCCGTTGCCGAATGGCAAAAACGTTTACCTTTTAAGCTTTTAAGTCAGCGTTTTTAGGGGATTTAATTTTTTTATATTTATTTTTATTTCATGATTTTTAGTTCTTTTTACCCATATATAAAAAAGTACTGAACCGATTTTGATGAAATTTACACTGTACCTTAATTAGGTTGAAATTTATAAAATTATTTTTCCAGTAGGACAGCTAGGCAAAGGTCTCCTCGAAACTATTCCACGTGTTCCTGTCAGTGGTAAGCGTTTGCTAGTCTTCACGGTATTGATTTAACTTACTAAATCATCTCAGCATCGCTTTCGGGGTCTGCCTCTTGGACGTTGTCTTTCGGTAGGCAGCAGTGGCAGTCCATGACGCTTTTGGACCATTTCACATCCTAAGAACGTGACTCGCCCAATCCCTCTTCCGTTTCGTGGTCTTTTTACCAAAGCCCACTATGTCTTTGAGTGGATCGTGGTGTTGCGGATCCCATCTTTTTATCCCCAGAACTAAACGTTTCATAGTCCTTTTGGTATTATTTATTTTAAAATAAAGGCTTATCCCAGCTGCTTATTTTTTGGAAAATATGTTTTTACGTAAAGTTAATACTTTTTAATTTTTAATATTGTAACGTCGTATCCTATGAAGGCATATGAATAACACCACTGGCCCAGGCGTAGAGGTGGTGTCGACACGCATCGCTAGATGGCGCTGGGAGTAACTTGACTCGCACTATGTTCTAGTCTCTTCGATTACTTAAGACCTTCCACCTAATAATTATTCTTTGTTGAAGTACATAGCAGGCCCCGTCTAATGGTGAAAACTTTCTGTTCCCACATCAGCTGAGACAGTTAGTTGAAGCCATAGGCGGTAACACGCCGTAGTCAGCTACACGTTTAGCTGCATCTCCTCGGACGTCGACTCAGTTGAACGCTCGCTACGGTGCTCGGATACAAAGCTGTAATCTTCCGGATTATGTAATAAACAGCTAAAGGAGTGTATCGCAGTCCTTTTCAATCGACCACTACAGTCACTCCCGTCATAATATATTATTTTATTTGGAAAACGATACAGGTGACAGTCAAAACATTTACAAAGAAAAAGCTACTAAATGGTATCCTAAAATAGTTTTCGCAACATTTTTTGAATGCAGTTGTATCATTAGTGATAAATGCGAGCAAGAATTACAAGTTAAATATGAGACAGATCTTTATTTTATTTTTTTAAATTCAAAAATTATTAATGATTGCCTTTGCATGATAAAGAAGTAGTATAACAACTAAACCCGAAACCTCGTTACAAAAATCGACCGAAGTGCGAGTTGGTCTCGCGCCCAAAGGGTTCTGTATCTACTATGAATGTAAGCACTTTTGTTGCCCTAACAATGTACCTGTAAAACATGATAAATATTGTCTTATTAAAAGGAGTTTAGTCCCTCTAAATAATATACTTGTGAAATGAAATTATGATACAAAACCAGTTGTATCTTTTGATGACGATAACTTACAACATAGTTTTTTAACAGCTAAAAAAGACAATTAATACCAATATTGAAATTAAGTTTCAGTTAAAATTTTTAACGCGTTTTAAAGTCGTGTAGTCTCTGTGACAAGTCACTGCGCTTAGCTGCAGACGGACAGATGGACAATCAAACATGGCGAATTTATAAGGTTATTTGTTTGACTACCGAACCCTAAAAATAAAGCACAATTGACCACTCAATGTACCTATATGATTTTGCCGATAAAGAAATTTTGTAAGCAAAAATATAATTATTTTATCCAAAATCAATGCCTCTTTTAGGGGCTTTGACGATTATTTAATTTGTGATTTTTATTTTAGCAACTCTTTTTTTTCGATGTTAGTCTTCAACCAATGTGTGTTACCAGTAGTGTGACGACATACGGATCCAAAACATGGTCTCTAACTATGGGCCTTTTATGAAAGCTCAAAATCACACAACGAGCAATGGCAAGGGCTATGCTCGTTGTACCCCTACGAGATCGAATCAGAAATGAGGAGATACTAAGAAAAACTAAGCTAACAGACATAGCCCTGAGAATCAGTTAGCTCAAGTGGCAATGGGAAGGGCAGAAGTGTAAAGAGCTGATGGCCGTTGGGCCAGAAAAGTTCTAGATTGGAGACGACCTTGTGAAGGTCGCAGGATCCAACTGAATGCATACCGCTTGTGATCGGTCGCTGTGGAAAACCATGGAGAGCTTTATGTTCAACAGTGGACGTCCTTTGGCTGATAATGATTTGATGATGATGAACACTTTTTTCAGAAGGTTACCTTACTTCTGGTGAATGTTTAAATATGTTACTACCCACCGAGTAAAAGCTCAAAAAAGCTCTAGCCGCACATTTAAAAGCTTTTAGCTGTAATCCCAGCTCAAGCTTGCGTCGCACTTACGACTGTTTTTATGCTTAATTAAAGCTTTCGCTAATTAGGTACAGTCGCTAACGGAAGAAAGGTTGCGCTCACATTTGCGCTACTTATTTCCTTTCATCACCATCTATATCAGCCAAACCACGTCCACTGCTGAACATAGGACTTGCCCACGAGACTTAAGATGGCATTCAGTGTAATTATTTTGTGTTATTTTTTATTACATCAGCTTTATTTTAAATTAAATGAATGAATTATTAACAAACAAATTAGCGGACCCGGCGAACTTTGTTTTGGCCCCAGCCCCGTTCCATTCCGGCCTCGTCCACCCAGCCTCGTAATTTTAAAGTTTAAGCGGTGGTCCTAGCGAAAATTATTTTGCCTGGCCCCATCCTGCCCCAGACCCGGCCCCATCTTGCCCCAGCTCTAGACCCGTCTTACAGGATAAAAAGTAGCCTATGTTCTTCTTCGGGTTTTAAGCTACCTCGCCACCGTTTCAAGCAGCCGCGTCTGCGCGTGTTGAGTTTGCTCCTCCTCTCCCGTCGCAGCATTTAAGATATCTAGCACACAAATATTTTTCCAAATCGGTCCAGTTGTTCCGAGATCTACTCATCATGAGTACTAATATAAAAATGAGTAAGAACCCATCAAATATAATAAAACTCTTACTCAGTTTAAAAGTGTGTAATATGCATAATATTTCTTATCCATCTACATTAAAGTACGGCGTTAAAAGTAAGATATTCTCGCCGCCAACTGTACTTACCTTAGAAAGATGCTACGGATACATTTTAATGTGTTCTGGAGTAGTTTTCAGATTTATACCGACTGAGTTGAGACATTTTGTTAATGCTAACGCCACCGTCTTGGAATCACTGTTACGGAATAAAAATATAATGGACTTAAGATACGGTTGACGTAGGAAAGAAAATGTAAAAAAAAATCAAGTTAAGAGTGTCAAAATATTTTAAGATCTTGTGACTTCTACTACAAATTTCTTATTATTTATAGTCAAAATGAAAAGTTTAACTTTTCCTATCAAGGAGCGAACCTTTTTTGTTTCATCATTAGAAGGTACGTATGCTCATGATAGAAAACGCAAAAAATATAACGACTTAAAATGCTTTCTAAAATATTTTACTTAAAACATTTCTATTCGCAACGTCATAACATTTCCAAAAAACAGATCGCCCGGACAATTTCACAAAACCATGGGCAGCTCGTCTACCATTCACAATACGTGAATTTTATTTTGAGTTCCATTGTTATGAATGTAAAGTTCAAAATTGACTAAGACAATTTATATATTGCTAGGTAGATTGACGTGAAAATGTATCAACACGTTTTATCCTACTCTTTTTACGTTTTTCCCACACAGAGGGCAAGAGAAACAAATCACTCTTTTGTGTGGACCTTTTGTCATCCCTTGAAATTGTACCGTCAGAGGAACAATTAAGATGGGAATCGAAGGGAGGGCTCCATTTGTGATATTCTCACTGTTTTGCTTTGTTGTTCTTTAATGGTGACTTAATTTTTGTTCGTGATATCACGTGACAGGAGGTTTTTAAATAGAAAGCCTTATTACCGTAGCTGGGTAAGGAAGTACGTAGAATTATAGTTTTAACTGTACAGCTATTGAATATGTTAAGATATTATTTACAGAATATGTTAAGATGGTTCTTTAAAGAATAAATTAACTTTATTGTTTGAATTGATAAAACTATTGCTCTGTAATATATTATTATGATTAATATTGTAGAAACAGGTATCTTGATATGTATTCCGTATTTCAAAGATACATAAGATTCTGACGTTATTGAAGGGAATTTTTATGATTCCATTCTACAAAATATATGTTTATAACTAAGTACAGGGGCTTAAAAAATTTAAACCTTCTAGTCTACAGCGGGACACGTTCTTACTTCTAAATTATTCTCGTTGGAGAAGTATTGTTTAAAATTATATTTTTTTCACGTTTACTAATAAGCCTTGGCAATTACGAGGCGAACGACGATCTCTATTTATAAAAAATAATCCTTATTGTCCTTGGTCACGGCATCACGCGTGAACGGCTGAACTGATTTCGCTAATTCTTTTCAGTTGTGTTTGTTATTGTCAGTAGAAGGTTCAGATAAAAAATGTAGCGGGCAAACCGATTCCCATGTTTTTTTATTTATTTTTTCTTTTTCAGATACGTCACTATGCGGCGTAAAATAATAATTATTAATATTACGGGGTTGGAAAGGGACGGGGCCGGGGGCGGACTAAAGTTCACTAACAGCGGATGTTAGTTACTGGTCAGATAGTTTAGTCGCCCACAATTAGGTACGACAGCAGTCGAACGTCTTTCATTTTTTTTAAAAGATGTATATTTCATTTTAGCTTTTTGTTGCAACTTTAAAAAGTTTTCCTTCATCGTGATAACACCTATAACAATAGTTTCACAAAGGAAACCTAAATCAAAAAGTAAAAGCACTAGTTAACAGATAGATAGAGCAGGTAAATTTGCCCTGCCTTTTCTCTGATGTCGAACTTTGAAATAAAACACGGAATAAGTGCGCGTTTTGGATACGTGAAGTTGTAACATGTTTCGAACCATAGACTGAGAAGTATGCATGTTAAGTTCAGAACTTAGACTTCACAGTGTACAAGAAGATTACAATGTAAATGTTACAATCCTTCTTTTACCAAGAATTTGCAATAAAAAGATATATTATACAGTCCCAAATTATTTTATTTTATAACATTAATAAAACTCCACAAAAATATTTTTTGTACTTAGAGAAAGCCCAACTTTTTTTGCTAAGTCATGTTTTTAAGCCGTATCGATTTCACACAAACATCCTTCTGACAACCTCCGTGGTCGAGTGGCTAGCACGCTGGTTTCAAGCGTCGCCATCTCGTGAGGTTCCGGGTTCGATTCCCGGTCGAGTCAATGTAGAAAACGATATTTTCTGTATTGTATCTGGTCTGGGTGTTGTGGTACCACCGTTGTGTCTGATTTCCATAACACAAGTGCATTGGCTACTTACTTTGGGATCAGAGTAAGTTGTATGTGATTGGTATCCAATATTTATCCTCTACTCTCTTTCCTGACACTTAAGCGAGAGAAAACTATATATTTTACTAACTGTTCTTCGTAAACACAAAACACTCTATTTCATGCAAGATAAAACAAAGAATGGCATCTACCACAGACGATTCGCGCAAGCAGAAAAACAGAAAATATATTTACAGAAAAAAACAAAACTAATTTTTGACATAAAAATTAAACATGTCATTCGCCTGCCAAATAGAGCAATATCCGTTCGTTTTCCCGGTGCCTGCTAGTAGCAACATACAGTATTTTTTTTCATTCCTGGGAGTCTTGATAACAAATTTATTTATTTTTTTATGATTTGATTGTGTAATACAACTCAGTTGATACACTTACTTGAAGTTTGAGCCAAAAAAGCAAAAACAAAACAAAATTAAGGCACTTAACACCAAACAAGGGGGCAATCGACAATAAATCGGGAATTTAAAAAAAAAACAATTCAAAGGTTGATAACTTGAGAACGGTAAAGTATGGGATATCGGGTTCCATAGTCAAATCAGTCAGGAATGATGTAAACTACTACGTTTTAAAGGACTTAGATCTACTTAACATGTTACCCTGTATAAACAAATGTATTTGTCGACAAAGTGACTTATCTAGTAGTTACTCCTATCACAAATATAACCTGCTGAACAGAATTTTCCTACACCAAACATTTGTATTTATTATTATATTAAAAATTTATTATTTGAATTACTTGAAAAAAACAATCGTGATACTTATAATAATTGTCAGAAATCATCAACAGCTTAAATAAATAAATGTTTTTGGTAAATCCACTCATCTAACAAAAGAAACGTTTTTACTCAGTCTTGGTATAAACTGGTGAACACCGCGTCTCCGTTTGCCCCGCTCCCTTACCCAAAAAGCGGGCTACCTAACGCACCTAAGTGCGTTATATGGGTTTTATAGTCTTCCTCGATAAGATACATAGATGTTTGTGTCCAGTTGATTTAGTTCAGCTTTCGCTTCAGCTTTTTAATTAATACATGTAAATAAAATTAACATACCATCTAATTCATATCCCTGTCCCCACTGCGGTAAATCCTGTGAGTACGCTTTGGGATCACTTCGGCTGCCTATCGATATCTTCAGGCTCTTCCACAGCTTCATCTTGCCCACATATTTGTCAACTGTTAAACGCGCTGTCACCGACTGACAGTGGCTGTCAAACGCACTAGAACACTACACTCACACTGTCACCGATGATGACATCTGGAAAGAAAAGAGAAATGTTTTAGTAAATAATCATAGTTCTTTATTCCTTTTGACATAGTCACATTTTTTTTTTTAATTTTAGATTGACGTAATGGCTTACTTTTAAGTGACCAAAAATTTCGCCCTAGGGGATGGCTCGGTTGTTAAAAGCATTGGCCCGGTTCGCCAGAGGTCGTGGGTTCTAATCCTACTCTTGCGAAATTTTTGATAACTTATTTCATCTTAAAAGATTAACATAAACACTGAGCGTTAAAAATATTCAAACCCATTAAAAAAAGATTGCTTAAAACTATAAAAAAAAAAAAAAACATTTCTAAGCATACATGTCTGCACTGGTAGATTATAAGAATGATATCAGACGTGAAATGGCATAGTTAATTAATTAGTTAAATTTATAGTAAATTTAAGGTAAGTAGGTCAAAGATATAAATAAAAAAAACAGTACCATAAGACACTAGTAGAATAATATCTCTAACTCCAGTGATTTTAGATTTAAATCGTAATGTTTCATAAAGGCTACTTAAGTAACCAATTTAAAGGAATTACCGCTAATGAAGATTTATGATAATAAAAAACTTAAAAGTTTTTTTTTAACTAGTTAAGGATATTAAAACTTGTTTACTTCTCATCTGGTATGGACCTGGTACTACGCTAACGCAATAAAAACAAGTCGAACGACGGACGCTGTCAAAAAAAAACAAAAGTGCATATAAATAAGTGCGAATTCAGCGAAATTTGGCAACGACTATACTGCAAATGGTAGCATCACTGCTTTCATAATACAGGTATAGCTCTCACTCAAGACTCTTTGATAAATGGTATTGTTATGATCCCAACTCGAAGGTATAAAATCTTTCTTAAGTAAATGGAGCGGGAACACTGAGGTTTTTATGTGAAACTTAAAAGTTTACTCAAAGGAAAATATTGCTGGTATAATGAATACTCTTTCAGAACTGACGTTAACAGAAAGTCGCAATTAATGTTTTTTCTGTTGCTTTTAAGAGCGATCAGTGGTTTTACTTATATCTGAAAATTAATTGAGTATTTTATCAAAGACTGCTTTTATAACTACTTCTTGTTTATTTTATTGTAATGTTCAATAAAATAGTAGTAAATGTTATAGCTTTAGCGCAAGGTCTTTTTTCTCGTACGTATAAATCTAATCAATAATATTACAAAATAATATTAGCTATACTTATTTTAGTTATTTCGTAAGCCCACTTTAAATTATATAAGCAACAAAAGTACGACGACTAGCAAGACGAAAGAGACTGGTCCCTACGACACAGGGAATCCTAGAGTGGGAATTAGTGTACTTATAATCTAATCTTATGTTGTTCTTTCCCTTTTTTTTTGAATAAATTTATTGAAATTTATTAAATTCGACATGAATAAAAGTGATTTACTTGACCGCTGTTATTTTTTTTAACTTTAGGCCTAAATTATTTTTATTTATTTGCCTTTTATTTTATAGCCATGCGCCCAGATAGCGTCAGACACAGGGTTCGATTCTTTGTCTGGCACAGTTTCTTTTTACAAGTCCAATTTATGTTCTTTGCGACTGTCTGTTGAAAAACTGCAACTTTCTACACATCTCTAAAATGTTTCAAAAGTGTAAAACTCCATTTTGACTTGAACGAATCCAGTTGATCAATGAAAGGGCCTAAAACAATGCAGCAACCTCAGAGGTCCATGCCCTGTCATGGACCAGCGATTACTATCGATCAAGCCCGACACGCTTGCATGCGAACAATCGGACAAACCTTTTTACATTTTAATCGTTCTTGACATACTTCTATGAATATAAGACAATGAGCTTGTACCGTTGTACATGTTTTATGTGTAATAAATTGAGTACCTTAATATATTTAGTATTCATCGGATCCACATTAACATTTTCATCACATTATCTTTGTTTTTCCATGCTTTCCATCCAAAGATTGCTGGTTCGTTTGCTGTAAACACGAACATAAGAGTTAATCATAGATTCTATCTACCATAACGCAGTTCGTATTTTCTCCCTAAAAAGTCGTACTGTAGACATTAAACTATAGGCATTACCTGCCTTTCTACTCTTCTTATTACTATTACTCTGTATTTTTGGATTATTGATGTTTTCTAATCCTTTTTGAACAATATTTATTGTGAATCTAAAAATGTCAAACTTTCAAAGCTCTGTTATTCTACTTTTCTGTACATAATACTGTAAAAATAGCTGTGTTTTACCTTTGTTTGCAATTTTCCTTTAATTTGCATTGGGTGATGATTCATTTTCCTGTTTATTTATATATATTGCTTGATTTCTGAAATATTTTTATCTTTATTGACATGGTTGTTATGACAATATCTTTCAAAGTCTGACAACTTCTATCAAAGTTTATTACTTTTTCGGGTTTAATCCTCTGTAAACCACCAGTATTCATGTTCTATTTTTGAACCTACCTCGATCTAAATTTGAACGGCCCCGGCCCCCTATATAAGCATTAATTTTTTTCATTCATTTCATTCGATTCCGAGTTCTAAGCTCGAACAGTTCTATTACACTCCAATAAATAAATACTCTACATCTTCCCTCAAGAAGTCTTGAAGAACCGCCGGTGACTACTGAAACACCTCCTCACGCTAGGGGAGGGACCGGACACCGGAGGAGTATCCAAGCCCATTGACTGCAGTAACACCTCCTCGCTCTAGGGGAGGGACCTGTCTCCTTCTCGGAAGAGGATCCGAGACCAAGTACTTCTGGCACTCCAACTGATCATAACATTTTCTATATAGTGCCCGTTACCCTCATTACTGCTGTGAGTCACTCCCTCACGGCGCCTGTCACCGCTGCACATCGGCGTCACTGCTCTTCACGGCGCCTGTCACCGCTGCACATCGGCGTCGCTGCTACCTCCGCTGTGTCGGCCCTGCACTCCGACGCCGCCCTTTGCTGCCTCCAGGACATTACTTATTGAAGATTTGAAGATACTTACTCACGCCCACTGCACTTTACTTACATTCATACAGACATCACCTCATTTCATATTTCGGTACTGTATTTTTTTGTTTTAATATAAATTCTATTCCCTCTTCTACCTCTTTCTTTTACCTTCTTCTACTTCTCCACATTTGTCGCTTCACGACAGTATTGCACGCCAGTCAGTCAGCCCAGACGATATTAGGCATCTTTCGTTACCTAATATCACGTATGACAACGCTGAGCCAAAATTGATAATTGGAATCGATAACTGGAATCTGCTTACCCCACGAGAGGTGCGCCAAGGTTCAAACAGACAACCAGCTGCTTGTTTAACGCCTTTAGGTTGGGCTGTATTTGGCTTTACTTCCAGTAGGACTAAACCGGTGACTTTTGTCAATCATAGCACGACGTCAGATGATTTTTCGGAGATTGAGGGTCTTATTAAGGACAACTTTAAGTTGGAGTCGATTGGTATTGTGAAGCAACAAGTCCGTTCTGCCGCAGACGAGCGCGTCTCGAAAATTCTCGAAGACACTGCTCGTCGGTTACCAGATGGACAGTTTGAGGTCTGCAAGCTTGCATACTAGCAAAGGGACATAGGCAACTTAAATATACATGGCAACTTAGATATTGGTCATTTTCCGCAAAGTGTGCGTACGTTGGGCCTTATATGGTATCCGTCGGCTGATGAGTTAGGTTTTAACACGGCTGCCCTAAAAACGTCGCTAGCTTTGCCTCAAAAAATCACTAAACGTCATGCACTTTCTAGTATGATGCGAGTTTTTGACCCGCTAGGTATACTAGCTCCCATTACCATAAAGGCTCGTATTATATTCCAAGTAGTTTGGCGCAGAGGAATTGATTGGGACCAGGAACTTCCTCAGGACCTAAGAACTAAGTGAAAAGCGTGGCTTGCTGATATATCTTCTGCTGTAGACATTCAAGTCCCACGCTGGCACCTGAGAGAGGCTCATGTTCCCAACCATCTAATAAAGCGTGAGCTGCACGTGTTCTGTGACGCAAGTGAGCACGCGTATATCGCTGTCGCTTACTGGCGTTTGGTACTGCCTGACAAAACAGTGCAGGTTTCGTTTATATGTAGCAAGTCCCGAGTTGCCTCTCTAACTCCTGTCACCATTTCTCGCCTCGAACTGCAGGCAGCCACGATAGCAGCTCGTCTAGCGACGTCTATCTGCGACGCTCATAAGTTTAAACCCTCTAGGCGGTTTCTATGGACCGACTCTAAGAATGTTCTAGGATGGCTCCGCAGCGACGCACGTTCGTTTTTGCCTTTCGTCGCACATAGGCTAGCAGACATCCTAGAGCTTTCATCTTTAGATGAGTGGCGGTGGGTGCCCACAGCACTGAACGTCGCAGATGACGCCACACGGCAAAAGTCAGACGCTGACCTTAAAAATAGTCGGTGGATTGAGGGACCTGAGTTTTTAAAATCACCTCAATATGATTGGCCAGTTGAGCCACACAACACTAGCCTTAACAAAGATGAGCTGAAACCAAGTGCTAAAATTCATTCATATCTCATTCAAGTAGGCACCATTCCCATCCATCCTGTTTTGGCGGATCCGTCCCGCTTCAGCCAATGGTTGCGTTTCTTACGGTCGATGGCGCGTGCACATCAGTACATCAGGCGTTTGAGATGTAGAGCGAGTGCTAAGGCCTCAACATCGCACACACCTACCTCTAGGCTAAAAACTTCTGTCGCCCAGCTTACGCCTCTTACTGCGGAAGATTTGCGCCTAGCTCAGCTGCATATTTTGATCAAATGCCAAAATGATTCGTTCCCTGATGAGTTAGCTGCGCTTCGACTTGGAGAGCCATTGCCACGCCACAGCAAGTTACAAAAGCTTCATGTTATTCTCGGAAGTGATGGTTTAATGACGTTATCGGGTCGCATCGGAGCAGTTGCAGAATCTACTGAGGCTACTAATTTCCCGATTGTTCTTGATGGAAGCCACCCAGCAGACCTTGCAAGCATTTTCTTATTGGAATTTTATATTGAGAGCTATGGCACCAAACGTGATTTCTTAGGCAATTCTTAATCACAGAAAATATCATCTTCAGATTCTATTTCAGACTCTTCGGAATCAATATCAGGAATTAAATTTGTAACATCACAAACTTCTACCAGGTTTTCTTCCAAAACTAACATTTCATAAACTTCTTTGAACATTTTTTTCTTATCTTTTTTTTTCTTTGGGAGTCACTTTGTGTTTGGTATGAATGAACGGCGAATTTATCATTATTTCTACTAATAACAATCGATTTACAGAACTTAACAAGAATCGATAGGTGGTTAACGTTAACGTCTTCTGGTAATCTGTTATCAGTGTACCGATGATTTATGGCCTGACCATTTATTAGTAAGTCACCATTGAAGTGAAATTCGGAGATAAAATATGTTGAAGTAATAACTTATGAATCAATTTGTCCATAAGAAGTAAAAAATAGGCCAACGCATGTACCTCGCAAGGGGTGCGTGTGGCGCACCATGTTTGTTTGGAGAAAATGTAGCAAATATATATTTTAATACCATATAAAAAAATCAAGTCGAAACACGAAGAAAATCCGAAGATACACTATTTTTTATGCCATTTCCCATACTAAGAAATCACGTTTGGTGCCATAGCTCTCAATATAAAATTCCAATAAGGAAATGCTTCATAAGTTTTGTACAGCTTATAATTAGGCGTATACGATGGAATGATTTGTTTGTCAAAAACTGACACATGTATATTTAACTGCCTATGTCCCTTTGCTAGTATGGCGTCGATCCACTGTGCCCCCTGTTGGAAACCTCCTGGCGGTTCGACTCGCCCATCATCGCCGACCCTTCACTTTCGTCGGCCTAGACTACTTCGGTCCAGTGCAGATAACTGTTGGCAGAAGACACGAAAAGCGGTGGGTAGCTTTGTACACCTGTCTCACGACGCGTGCTGTACATTTAGAGGTAGTCCATGACCTCTCAACCGACGCAGCGTTGATGGCCCTACGTCGATTTACGGCCCGTCGTGGAAGTCCTCAACAGATTTGGTCAGACAACGGGACTGCGTTCGTCGGTGCTGCCAAATTCATGCGAGAACTCTATGGCCCTGCAGTTCAAGAGTTTGCAACCAACCAGAACATCGATTGGATATTTATACCACCGTCAGCACCGTCAATGGGTGGTGCTTGGGAGCGGCTCGTGCGTTCAGTTAAGTCTGCTTTAAAAGTAACCTTGCAAGAGAGAGCCCCAAAGGAACCAGTTTTGACGACTCTTTTGATGGAAGCTGAAGCTGTGGTCAACTCAAGGCCCTTAACTTACGTTCCCACTGACCCAAATGATGAAGAGGCACTGACACCCTTCCACTTCCTTATCGGCACAGCATCCACGGCTAACCATTACGGTAAGACAGAGCCGCAGGATTTATGGGGGCGTTCTCAATGGCGTAAGGCATTGCGGCTTACAGATTTATTCTGGAACCGATGGGTAAGAGAATACCTCCCGACTCTGACACCTAGGCGAGGTGACAGGACCGGTGACGGACTTGCTCTTGGTGTAGGTGACCTCGTGCTGGTGGTCGATGGCAACTTACCGCGCGGTACATGGCCACGTGGTCGTATAACCCGGGTATTTCCCGGTGCAGATAGGCTAGTGAGAGTAGCCGAGGTTTCGACTGCAGGAGGAGTCCTTCGCCGTCCCTGCAAAAAGCTGGTGCGACTGTCTGTTTAAAGGCCATCTTTCTCCTGCTCTCTCTCTCTCTATCTCTCTCGTTATATTGCCATCAGTTTTGAAAGAGAGGGAGAGATGTTGCGGAGCAAATACTTTTTATGCGGTTTTATATTTTTTCTGTGTGAAAGCTCTTTGTTTTTGACATAAGTCCTGTCGTGTTTCTGCTACGTCTTGGTTTGTATAAAAGATTATTTAATTTTCCTGTTTTTAACTATATTTCGCTAATACACGCTTTACTCTGTAACTACTAAATACAGTCCTTATTATTTCTGCTCCCCTCCTTTATAGATTTCAATAAATGTATTAGAATCTATAACAGATTTGAAATAACTCCGCATCAAAATAATACTCGCAGCTTAAGGATAAGAATTCCTTCCTAATACGCGAGCTTTCGCTAACTATGGTTGCTGGCCTCTCACATCTATACTAATATATAAGCTGAAGAGTTTGTTTCAGCGCGCTAATCTCAGGAACTACGAGACTGATTTGTAAAAAATATTTTTGTGTTGGATAGCTTATTTATTTAGGAAGGCTTCATCAGGCTGCGACGGGAGGGCAGAAACCAAACTTAAAACGCGCGGACGAAGTCTGGGGAAATCCCTAGTATAATTATAAAGGAAGATTATCCACTTAAAGGTAGGAGGACATAATGCACCGACTTGGAAAGAATTTGTTTCTCCTAAATAGAAGACAAATGCGGTATTTTAAACTTTTTAGTCAGTTTTTTAAGGCGGTTTAATTTTTTAAATAAATATTTTATTTCCAAATTTTAACTCATATCTCAAAAACTACTCAATCAACTCAAATTAAAAAAAAACATCTTACTATGCCTTCTAATTTTTGAGAAATCACAAACACGCTTACAAAATTCAGCATACGTGTTTGAAAGCCTAACTAGATCGACATACTCAAATATTATTAAATTCCAACGATATATCAAACATACATTTTAAATTGGTTACCTCCTTTTTTGAAGTCAGTAAATAGATTGCGATTGGCCGTGACTACGCGACGGCCAATCTTAACTGGTGTTTAATCGCATTTCTATAAAATTATTACCACTTCAAGCTTGCCGTGATAACGATAGCTTGCCGTGATAACGATAACTTGCCGTGATATCGTCGAAAATCGTTTGTTTAATTGATTAGGCTATCGATACTATCGGTAGCTCAGTTTAGATAGGATCGAAAGGCTTAAACCGCAATAGACACAGTTGAAATTTTCAGTGTTTTATTTATGCTGTCAGACTGACTAGCGGCGCTCGGCTACGGCGGCCGAAAGTCATTGCTGGGCGATAACATGTCTGTCCCTTGATGTGGCACATAAGTCAAAGTACATGCACCAAATTAGTTATTAGGTACTAACATAGTGTGTAAGACGCATTGTTTTCTAACCCTACTTGGATCTATTGTTGTCCCATTTAATAAATAAATAATAATTTAATTTTCGGTTATCCTTAAACATAAGACGTCAGCTGACGACAAAAAGAATAGCCATGCTGCTAATAATGGTATAACTAAGCCTTACATGTTTTTGTGAGTTACTAAATCTAGGGGTTTAAGGCCGGGTACTCCTGAGAAAGACGTTTTAGAAAAAAACTGGAAATCCTGAAGCCAGTAAGTCTAGTTTAGTAAATCTAGCCCTTAATTAGGCGCGCCTAAAAAGTTGCATCAGAAGTCGCGTGGGGTGTTCAGCAACCCAATCAATAAATATAAATAAAATACGAAATACGTGCAAAATCAGACTTTTATTAATAGGAACATTTAAACTCACATCTTATTCAACTTTTAAACTTCTTTTAAATATAATCAACAATATTTTTCACAGTGAAAATAAACTTTCTGTAAATACTAGTTTTCTTCGTAACAATTTTGGCATACAACAATCATATGGTCATTGCACACATGTTTATGGTTCTCAGAGCATCCAGACTTTGTTTTTCTCCTTGGTTCTTGGACAAATATGACACCTTTTGTATGACTGCGATTTTCCTGTTCCAGAAACAGATTCTTGATCCTCAATGTCATGATGCCTTTTTAGTCGTTTTTGCAGCGGTCTGGGTAATGTGGGTATGCCTGCTCTTGATATTTGGTGAAGTTTGACTAAATCGACAGCCAGTCGCTTTAAAAAAAACTCTTCGGTGTATATTGGAGTCAATTTCAGCCTTATAAATTACAAAACAATTGATACCAGTAATATTAAAAAGATGAAAAAATATCACGATCGGCCATCTCTTGGTACGTCTTCCTACATTATAATTGGCACACATTTGATCATTTGTATCTACTCCTCCTTTAGTTTTATTATAATAATGAATAATTTCAGGCTTTTTTTGTCACCCTCAACATTATCATCATGATGCATTGTCGATAAAAGCAGAACCGCTTTACTTGGCTTCGACACATATGAGCACAGAGTCATATCTTTTTGGAAGCCAAACAAGCTAGACGTCACCTTTCGTGTTTTTTCTGGGAGGAAACAGTTTGGTATTTCGGGCTTATTCTTTCTCAGTGTGCCTACCATAGTAAGCTTATGTTCATCCAAAAGTGATTTGGCCAATGGAATACTAGTAAACCAATCGTCCATCGTCACATTTCTTCCTGTCCCGGAAATGGGTTCTATTAATCGTGTTACCAAGCTTTTGGTATCAGAGGGTAGTTTGAATGGTCCATCAGGTTGTACTCCGACATAAACTTCAAATTTTTGTAAATAGTATGTTGCCGAGTCCACGAGAGCAAAATGTTTGATTCCATATTTGGTGAGTTTGCTAGGCATGTACACGAATCTGCCTCGAAAACCAGGTAACTGCTCATCAATTGTTACATTCTCGGACAAACTATAACATTTCTGAAAATTGTCATTCATCAAATTGCAGAAATCCCTCATAGCTGCTAGTTTACCCAATGATTGTCTCTCATCTCTTGTTGTTCGGCTGTCAAATCGTAAATATCTATACTAATATTATAAAGCTGAAGAGTTTGTTTGTTTGTTTGTTTGTTTGTTTGTTTGTTTGAACGCGCTAATCTCAAAAACTACTGGCCCGATTTGAAAAAATATTTTTACGTTGGATAGTCCATTTATTGAGGAAGGCTTTAGGCTATATAACATAAAGATACGACTCATAAGACCACAGCAGAAATGAAAAATGTTGTGAAAACGGGAGAAAGATATTCCTTTTGAGAGCTTCCGCTGCATACGCTGCGGAAACCGCTTAAGTTACACAAAAATCATGTATGACAGGATTGTTCATCATTAAGAGTTCTATAATAAAGTCCGCGACAGCATATGTCTATCTTTTATGGTTGACTTACTACAACCTTTTTTATGTTAATAAATTTGTAAAAAAATAATGCATTATTTTTAGAGGTGTATTATACACACAGGTATTAATTCTTATCAAAATAAATACATTCATCATCACGAGCCAACCATTTAACCAAGTTGCCCTTTATATCATTTGATTTCAATAAATATCTTAGGAGCTATCACAGTTTTAACATAACATAACCGCACCAAAATAATGTTCGCATCTTAAGTACAACGTGCGCTTGCGCTAATATATTATAAAGCTGAAGAGTTTGTTTGTTTGAACGCGCTTATCTCAGGAACTACTGGACCGATTTGAAAAAATATTTCTGTGTTGGATAGCTTATTTATCGAGAAAGGCTTTAGGATATAAAACATGACGCTGCGACGGGAGGGAGGGAGCAAACTCAAAACGCGCGGACGAAGTCGCGGGGGACCGCTAGTCTGAGAATAAAAAGGAATCTTTTGCAACTCATTGTGTTCGAGAAAAATTTGATTCCTGTATCATCAGTAGCCCATAAATCTTGATAATTCAAACGTGATGAACGCAGAACTCCTGACATATAAAGCAATCCAAAGAATGCGAGTAACTCTTCATAATCTTCTGGAAGTTATTTTGAATCGACATTATATATTCGTTCGTGTAAGTCAGGATGAGATCTATAGCTTCTCTAGAAAATATGCTCAGAAAAGCATCGCTCAAAGTGTTTATTTCTCTAGCGGGCTCTCTAGGTCCAGCAGCTTCTGTCACAATATTAGCACAAGGAGTTCTTACCCTGGAGCGCGGTGGTTGTTTGAGCCATTTTGTTGCTTTTTTTTTCCGAGATAAAATGATCGATTACGTTTTTTATGACTTTCAGAGGAACTAGCAAAATTTCGTAAGGGAACCTCATCCTCACTACTCCACTGATCATCCAGTTCATTTTCACTTTGCTCCGATTCACTGTTATGGTCACTCACTATAAGTTCATGATCTCGCTCAGTCTCAGATTCACTATCGAAAGCTAATTCTTCTTCTAACACCTCCTCAATTTCCCGTGCATTTAGTGAACGTGCCATTTTACTGCTTACCTATAACCAAAATAGTACAACATAACCTCAAAAACAACATTATACTTCTAATTTGTCAAAACACAATGTTTTAGAAAAGAAAAAAGAAAATTAATATACCCGCAATTTGGACCACGCAAACAGTCACCTGGGGTGTCGAGCACTCCAAACGTGCTCCCTGAGCCAAAGCGAACACAATCGAGCGCCGCTCGCAACTGAGTTGTGTACTTGACACTTATTTACGAAGCTACCTAAAACAACAGCGCGCTAAATTCAAATTTAAAAAGGTTAGGAGCCTGGAAACCTGCTTTGGGGTGCATTACACCCCACGCGACCAATTAAGGGCTAGGGGCTTGAATGGCTGATAGAGACCATCAAAGGGCATCGATTTCTGATAAAAACAAATGGGCGGACATGATTTCTATACAGTTGACAAATGAGAACAAAATATCTGCAGAAAAGGCCGCATACGCGACGGGTATTGATCATGGACGGGACGGGAAGTTTTGAAAATGTAGTTTTATACAAAATATACGTACGGATTCCTCATGTCACGGAGTCGTTACGGTATGGAGGCGTTCATTCCCCGTCTAGTTTACGTCCCGTCTGAGGTTTTATTTCGTTATTTTTTGCAGCTACTTTTAGGGCTTGTGAAATTTAAATCCGTTTAGTCATCTTTGTTAATTTGTTAGTTTCGCTTTCTCACTTATCCGAATCTTGTTTTTTCAAAAGCTAATTTGTTTTATACTGTTCACTGAACTTATTGAAAAACCGGCCAAGTGCGAGTCGGACTTGCACACTAAGGGTTCTAGTTAGAGAATTATAACTATGAATTAGTGAATTAGAGATCTACTTACTCCACTTAGCCAAAATACCACAATATTTTGTTTACAGCAAATATAACTTAGTTTTTCATAGTGTTTGTATGAATTACAAAGTTATGTTTGCGGTTGTTGGAAATGTGCTATATCTCAAAAACTGCTGGTTCGATCCGGTCCAAATCAATTTTCGTTGAAAGTGTTTGTTAAGATCTACATTATATATATTTTAAATAATTTACACTCGCTTTTTTCAAATGTTAGAGGGGGGGGGGGGGCACTTACCACTTTGGAAGAGTATATATCTATCAAACGTTAGACTTTAAACGACAATGGTTTAAGGAACCTTGTCACAGTCACTCCCGGCTAGTGTGGACAAAGGGTGTTTAAAAGGTACTAATATTCGAATGAAATAAAGAAATCCGGGTATAGCATTTGACAACAAAAGTTTAGTCAAATTTGCTATTTCATAATTACCTTTTAACACCTTCAAATGCAAAACTTAATAGCTCAGACTTCAGTAGAGACTAGGTTAGGTTCTAATTTAGTTATCTATATCTATACTATTACAAATCTTTATGTTCACAAATTTCTAATTAAATAAAGAAAAAGCACCAATTTAAGTTTTTAATTTCCTAATTAATTCCAACATTTATCATCAAAGGGATTCCTAAGTTATGCTTGAATTAATAGCTAAATTATCCCACTTTTCACTAAAAGTTAAAGTAAATACAAGGAAAACCAACCTTGGTTTTCAACGGAGGTTACGATTTCAAATCTTTGTTGCATCAAACTACAGACAACTCTGCAACGTTACCCCAAAATTTCATCGATACCGATCCATCCTCAAAACAGCAGACAAGAAGCAAATCAATCCATCAGGAAAATCTGACTTCAAAAATAATCCAAATAAAGTCTAAGTAAGGCCACTGAGGTTACAACATGATCACCAAATTGTGACTGTACAACTTACAGACACATATCAAAAGCGAAACCTGCAACAGCTGGCTCGCCATATAAATTTTGAATTGATTACTAAACATTCATGCTAATTATTCTATTTGAGACCATTTTCCAGTCATTAATATCAAATCAATTTCAAAATGAATTTATCCAAATTGACATGTTGGCGGCGTCAGGAATGACTATCAAACTACAAAATAATTGGGTAGTGCCCCGTAATTAAAATTTTTACTTTTTTACATTTTAACACACGTTCCACTCCGACGCACGACCAACAGTGCTGAACCGGAAAAAACAGCAGCTGTCACACTTGACAAAGTCAGTGTCAGCATCCATCATATCTATGCCAAAATTTTACTATGGACTGGAGTCCTACATCCATTTAGCTTTTCGTTTCACGCGAACTTAGACAAAAATATACAACGTTACAACCTCTATGTCATTTTACAAGACCTATCCATAGATGTGGCCTGTCTATGCATAGGTTTGAATAAAGAAAAACGGTTACAGATTCATGTATAGGAGCCCCCTTAAATATAATTTTTATTTTGTATAAGAATCGTAAAGCGGTTCACAGGCCACATCTTTCTACCAAATTTCGACAATGTCATGCTTATAGTTACTGAATAAAATGGCTGTGACATACGGACAAACAGACGGACAGATAGATAGATAGATAGACAGACTTGACGAAACTATAAGGGTTCCGTTTTTTGCCATTCAGCTACGGAACCCTAATAGTCACGTATTTACTCAGAATTACAAAATCTGACTTCAAACAAAAAAAGGTATAGTATATTCTAACAATTGTTAACATTTAACTGGATATCGATTTTAGTTCTAGGCGCTTACAAATTAAAGAGGTTACCGAGAAACCTAGAACTGTCAATTACAGATTGTTGTTGAATTAATCTACTCCATCGGCAGAGCGAAGATATAAGCGATTGTTGATGACGGTGAACGAATTTCTTTCTTAACTTTCGGTAATAATATACGTATTAAGTTTTGTTCGGCACGATACTTTCGTAGTAGAGATGCTTAATCCATGTACATACGAGCTTTTAATCATTTTCATTTCATTTCATTTATTTCCGATAAAATACTGGTACAGACTTACATAGCTAACTATATAATGGTACATAAAGTGGAATATTAAAAGAGGCTCGCGTTTACGATACACACTTCACTTATTCTCTTTATTACAATAGTTGTTAAGTATTGAGTAAGTATAAATCGATATAGGTATAGACGACCTCCGTGGTGTAGTGGCTAAGCACGCTGGGTTTCAAGGCGTCGCCGCTCCGATGTCCCGGGTTCGATTCCCGGTCGGGTCAATATGGAAATAAAAATTTTCTACATTGTTTCGGGTTGGGTGTTGTGGAACCACTGTTGTGTCTGTTTCCCATAACACATGTGCATCGGCTACTTACTTTGGGATCAGAGCAATATATGTGATTGGTGTCCAATATAGGCTTAAAACATGTATTTGTCGGTACCCAGATCACAGAAAATATAATCCCAGATAAAGTACTCAAACTTCCGTGCTAGTCAAGACTGTGTTACGGCAACTTGTACTGACTGTCTTAATTCTTTTACCATAACTTTACGGTGGTATTACTCTCTAGGGCGATGATGAAAAAGTGTATGGAAAATTTAAGTTCTGCAAGTGAACGCTAGAGGCGCTGTGCAATTTTTAAGAGACTTTTTACGTCGTCGCTAGCGAGTGATACCGCCATCAACTCATGGTAGCGGTATTGGTCTGCTTTTGAATTATGTCTTGGTTTTGTTGTGACCAGTGGAACCTACTAAGGTTTTAGTTTGTTAGTATTACCCCCATTAAATAAATACATTAATATAATACTCGTAAATCTAATTTCTTAGTTTTGCTCGACCTTATGTCCGTATTTATAACTAAGGAAAGAAAAAAATGACTTTATAACCGTCCAAAGACCAATTTCTTTAAAAATACGTTACTTTTTAAAATAAATACAACCATTTTGTTAAATGTGTTGAATGAGTTTAAGGTTGGCTTCGACTAAAAATAGGCTAACACGTGCTTACCTTTACTAAGGCTAATTTAAGAATAGATCGTAACGGGATTGCTACCATGTACTTTATTATTTCTGAGTTTTCGATATTTCGGCACTGTTGCAAGTGCCATGGTCACGGCGTAACTGAAGTTGTTGAGGGTAAGCTGTTATTTGCAGACATATCGATCTACCCTCCTTCGAAGTCTTTTATTGCGATAACTTGCAGTACCATTGTTCACAAACTAACTATTTTCTCGCACCTGTTTTCGACACACAAAACTCACAGTATCCGTACGCGAAACAAAATTATACCGAATTCCATGGTTTTTTGCATTTACAAGGTACATGTTAGCAATCTCGTTATAATCTATTCTAATGTAAGTTTAAATCAATAGAAGGATAATTTTGTTCCTGGATTTCACACTCAAATAACATGAAGTCGTTTTTCGATGAGAAAATGAAACAAGAATTACCTATTGTACTCGCATAACAGAACGAATCATTGAACTGTATTATAATCCGACAAATCAATGCTGCCTCAAAGCAGTATGGTGTGAAAGTTAAAATACTGTCAACTAAACAATGTCGTATTATACCTTGGGAAAGCATAAATCATACATAATGGCATGCGGACGTCATTACGTTTTACTTTGAGTAGCTCTTATTTCAAGTAACTCGATTGATAAAGAGTTACTTACGTATTAACACGATACTCTAAAACAATATATGGTAAATTGCAAAATTGATATACTCTCGGATGACAAGCGGTTTATTATGGTTAACATTTATTATCGTATGGTCGAATCCCACTTAGTTGCGTTATCCTTCGTAGTATCCCGTCAAATTCGGTACTCGTAAGTATATTGATATGGACGAGTAGCAGTGTAATTTTGCTGTTTCTATTGAATCACGCTGCACTGGGTTTTAACTGACCAATGGGTATTTTTGACACTTTGAAGCTTTGCTCAGGTAATTTCTACGTTTCGTGAGGTGATGGACAGCTTTTGATGTCGAAGTTCATCCAATGAAAAAAAATTACGGTCTTTTTATTTACTTGTAGCAATAAAATTTGAACGTCGAGCTCTTTTGGAACTGAGCTACAACAAACATAGCGACGATAGTTTTGTGCATTGGGCTCACTTTTCTTAAACGATCACTGATCAAAAGGCTGCCGGCGGTCGCATAAACAAAAGCATATCAAAGGACTGTTGATAAACACATCCGTAAGGAATAAGCAACTAAAACTAAAGTAAATGTATATTTATCATTTAGGTATAGAAAAGAAACTGCAATGATTTCTATTTGAAACTAAACAGCTGTCAGTTGCTTAGAATATTTGGGAATCCATGGACAATAATAATTTAACGAGAGCATCAAGAATAGTCACACATAGTAATAGGCTACGTGACGTGATCAATGTTGCTACATTGCTATCTCAACAACATTGATGACGTCACGTAGCCTACGCGTTAGAAAGAAAGCACTTGCAAAATTCAACAGGCTCGCCAATATGTCAGTAGCCGAGTGGTATAGGCATTAGCGTAAGACACAGGATTCGGTTTATTGTCTGGCACAATTGTTTTTTACAAGTGCAATTTATGGTATTATGTTTGTATTGTGACACAACACTATAAAATAAAAAAATAAAATATACATTTTTCTGTAACAGCTGTGCACTTGACGTTTCATAATCATTGAGTCTGTCTCTTTTCATTTGTTAAGAAGAGAAAAATACATTTGATTAAGAGAGAAAGAGACGTTTAGTCCGTGTCTTACGAGAATAGAGCCCATTGATTGCTCCCATGATCGCAGACTACTAATTTCACTGCATAACACAATGTCTGATTAGGCAGGCATTTGCATCAGACATAGACTATCAATCGCTTCATTTAAGCAGTCGTTTAATTGCTCAAACATCAAAGAGTCCAGTTTTCTTCGTTAGGTTCTAGATATTACATAGTCCTTAATTGAAATCGGGTCAGTGAATTGATTGATCTAACTGTTGATGCTTGTTTGTGTATATTGCAGACTTTACTGTGTTTCAAAATAAAGACAAGATTGTGACTAAACTTTAGAATTAGTGATTATTTATTACTACAATATTTTTAAATAGGACAACGGGCAAAGCCGAATAAATAAACTCACTCACAGAATAACACATTCTTTTTCCAAAGAATTTTTTATTATTTTTTATAATATCGATCAAAGTTGTAAAAAATCATAACGTTCAGTTTTTACATCTATCGTTAACAACCTGAAAGTATTTTTGGCTAACGACTTTCAAGTGTTTATTTCACAATGAAGTTGTATAATAAGAAAATACCGAACATTGATCGAAGCAGAGCAGCCAACTGAATGAACCAAGTGCAAAAACACAGCACAAAAGTTGATTACAGCTCATTAGTCCATCCAGTGCTTTTTAACTCACACGACAACAAGGTATCTGTGTCACTAATCAAGTTAGGTCCTTCGTTCCGGAGCAGGTGCAACGCTAATCGGGTTACCAGTGCATCTGAGTGCACAACCGTACGAATGTAGGTAATTTGTAATGACCTCTTTACATACACGACTGTTGTCAGCAAATACTGGCCATTTTGGGGTTTGGGTAGATTGCATAAGAGAACATACCTAATTAATAAAAACGATATTTTAATTCACGTTGATACGTATACAGCGTGTGGAGCTGAAATTCTTATCAAATTCTATACAGTATACATAATAAAAGAGACCTGGTCATAGGGCTCTTAAATGTTGCAGTAAATGACAAAGTCAAGTTCTATGATTAGACACATTTGTTTGCAATACAATGCTGTTTTTTTTTAGAAAATTAGAATGTATTAAAACCATATAGTTTAGCACGTAGAGTCGTAAAAGACACAAGGGTTACCTCACCCAAATAATGAACTAACTCAGGTATAATTTATGCTGACAAATAACAACAGAAGAAACCCAGTCCCAAAGAGAATGGATTCGACGTGAGGCCACTCTGCATTTTAAAACCCGAAGTCTTTATCAAATGTTTCCTTCTTTGCTATTTAATTTCAGCCATTACAAGATTGCCATGCTATAGGTGGGAATATTAAAGCAAAATCGCTTAAATAGCGGGCACAGGCAATGTTACGTGACAATGTTTATAATCTTTTTAGCATTAAAACATTAACCAAAAGACGGTAAAAATTATACGTTCCCTTAAATTTCCGGCAATTTGGGCAATGTTGTTTCTACTATTGCTTCCATACGTCTACGGGAAAGTTATCAGCGATGGCACATTTATACTGTGGTGTCATTTAGAAGTCCCAGCACGAGTTCAAATTTTCATGAATTTTAATACGGTGGAAGCAAAAATCTCACGTGGTCACATTTTAAGTTGTGACTAGTTCTTGACACTGCAGAGGTGGAAAAATCTTAATGTATAATGTGGCATTGAGAAAAACTTACTTTATAATAAGAGTTTCGTTATGTACGTAAGGGAGCTTGACCAAGACCATAAGCTCCAAGCCAACCTCACCTTCACGTGGTGCGTCCTGTTTATACAGACGAGGCTCTGGCGACCGACCGATGGCGGTATAACCATCCAATGTAAGGCGCAGCTAAATGTTAGACTGTGACGGGCAGCAGCGTCACAGCTGCAAGGGGCTGCGCCTCTGCGCTCGCCAACCCGCCTGCCAAGCGTGGCGAGTATTGGCAAAATCCCCTCACATGAAAGTACACCAGAAAACCAGGCCCCCAGTCTCCGGCAGCCCCGCTATTCCTGACTTTGGTAGCGGTCACGGTAACGGCGGGGCAGGGGGTGCTAAGAATCCCCGGAGGCGATCGCGCTGCCACCCCCGACGACAACTGGCCCTGGTAACGTACAACACGTGTACACTGAGGACAGATGAGAAGTTGCTCGAGCTGGAGGAAGAAATGAGCAGGTTACACTGGGACATAATGGGTCTATCAGAAGTCCGTAGAGAGGGCGAGGACACGATAACTCTACAGTCCGGAATCCTGCTCTACTACCGGGAAGGCAACCAACGAAAGTCCCAAGGTGGTGTCGGGTTCCTCGTTCACAAGTCCCTCGTCAACAATATCGAGACCATCGAGAGTGTGTCGAGCAGGGTAATATACCTTATACTCAGAATATCCAAGAGGTATTCGCTGAAGGTCATACAGGTATATGCACCGACCTCGAAACACCCGGATGAAGAGGTGGAGGAAATGTATGAGGACGTAAGTAGAGCCATACATACTTCCAAAACCTATTATACTGTTGTAATGGGGGACTTCAACGCGAAACTGGGCAAGCGAGGCGAGAATGAGTTGAAGGTGGGACCTTTTGGATACGGGCAAAGGAACGCCAAGGGACAGAGGCTGGCCGACTTTCTGGAGAAGGAGGGACTCTTTGCGATGAACTCTTTCTTCCAGAAGCCGCCTCAAAGGAAGTGGACTTGGTTGAGTCCCGATGGCTTCACGAGAAACGAGATTGACTTCTTCATGACCTCCAAGAGACGGTTATTCAATGATGTCTCCGTGATCAACAGGGTGAAAACCGGAAGCGATCACCGAATGGTTCGAGGCACATTGAATATAAATGTCAAATTGGAAAGATCCCGCCTGATGAAGTCCACGCTCCGACCGACTCGTGCTCATATCCATAATCCCGAGAGCTTTCAACTCGAGTTGTCAAACCGCTTTGATTGCCTAGAAAATTGCGTTACAGTGGACGAAATTAATAACGGGTTTGTGGAAACTGTTCAAACGGTGGGGTCTAAGTATTTTAGGCCTGGCCGTAAAAATAGACCTCAAAAACTGTCGGTCGACACTCTCGACCTTATGGTAAAACGTCGATCTATGGCACTGCAGACCTCCGTTAATGCTGAAAACTACAGGCAGCTCAATAGACAAATATGGAAGTCCCTGCGACACGACATTCGTTGCTTTAACACTAATAGTGTTAAAGAAACGATAGAGCGGAACCAAGGCTCCAAAGTGTTTGCAAGGGACATGTCTATTGGGCAGAGCCTGTTGACGAAGCTTAAGACGGAGGACGGCAGTGTAGCGTCGACGAAAGCAGAGGTTTTGAGGGAGATCGAAAAGTTCTATGGGCAGTTGTACACCTCAGTAGCCAAACCCGTTGATAGCTCGGCCAGAGACCCACGAGCTATCCTGACCCGTCACTACACCGAAGACATCCCGGACATCAGCCTCTACGAGATTAGGATGGCCCTTAAACAGCTCAAAAACAACAAGGCACCTGGCGAGGACGGAATCACAGCAGAGCTTCTGAAGGCGGGTGGAACACCGGTACTTAAAGTCCTTCAGAGACTCTTTAATTCCGTGCTGCTAGAGGGCATCACGCCTGAGGCATGGAACAGGAGTGTGGTGGTGTTGTTCTTCAAAAAAGGAGACAAAACCTTATTGAAGAACTACAGACCCATCTCACTCCTGAGCCATGTCTACAAGCTGTTTTCAAGGGTTATCACGAATCGTCTCGCACGTAGGTTTGATGACTTCCAGCCTCCCGAACAAGCCTGTTTCCGAAAAGGCTATAGTACCATAGACCACATTCATACGCTTAGGCAAATTATACAGAAGTCTGAGGAGTATAATATGCCTGTATGCTTAGCGTTTGTGGACTATGAGAAGGCCTTTGATTCGATCGAAACTTGGGCGGTGCTTCAATCTCTGCAGCGGTGCCACATAGACTATAGGTATATAGAGGTGTTAAGGTGCCTTTACAATAACGCCACCATGTCGGTCCGAGTACAGGAGCAGAACACGAAGGCGATTCCATTGCGGAGAGGTGTGAGACAGGGAGATGTCATATCTCCGAAACTGTTCACAGCGGCATTGGAAGACGCCTTCAAACTTCTGGAATGGGAAGGAATCGGCATCAATGTTAATGGCGAATACATCACACACCTCCGATTTGCCGATGATATAGTTGTTGTGGCAAAGACGCTGGACGATCTTGGCACTATGCTCGAAGACCTTGACCGAGTATCCCAACAAGTGGGTCTTAAAATGAACATGGAAAAGACGAAAATTATGTCGAACTCCCTTGTCGTACCCACTCCAGTATCCGTTGGGAACTCAACTCTCGAAGTTGTCGACGAGTACGTCTACCTAGGACAAGTGATCCAATTGGGTAGGTCCAACTTCGAGAAAGAGGTCAATCGACGAATTCAACTCGGCTGGGCAGCGTTCGGGAAATTGCGCAAGAGTGTCTTCTCATCTCATCTACCTCAGTGTCTGAAGACGAAAGTCTTCAACCAGTGTGTGTTACCAGTGATGACATACGGATCCGAAACATGGTCTCTTACTATGGGCCTTATAATGAAGCTCAAAATCACACAACGAGCGATGGAAAGGGCTATGCTGGGTGTTTCTCTACGGGATCGAATCAGAAATGAGGAGATACGTAGAAGAACTAAGGTAACGGACATAGCCTTGAGAATCAGCAAGCTCAAGTGGCAATGGGCAGGGCACATAGCGCGAAGAACTGATGGCCGTTGGGGCAGGAAAGTTCTAGATTGGAGACCCTTCGACCAGAGACGCAGCGTGGGACGTCCACCAACAAGATGGACAGACGACCTTATAAAGATCGCAGGATCAAACTGGATGCAGACCGCTAGTGATCGGTCGCTGTGGAAATCCGTGGGGGAGGCCTATGTTCAGCAGTGGACGTCCTTTGGCTGATAATGATGATGATGATGATGATGTTATGTAGAAATTAATAAATTTATTGGGATCTCCCAACTGACTGTAAATCAGCATCATGCTTGTATTTTTCGTTTTTTAAATATAATAATTATGTCTAACATATCAATGAAATTATGGAGCCAATGGGCATCAGCACTGGCTCCATATTGAACCATTGAATAATCGGGTGTTGTTTTGGTCAGTGACATTCAAAACAAGTATGATGGTATTAGTTATGATTATTCAAAAATAAATTTTCTTTAAATTATGCATATTTTATAAAAGAAAACTTCTTCACAACATTTAAAAAAAAAATCGCAACGAACCCGTCGTTGGTAGTTTTGTCTCGCTCGCTAATATTGCAATAATAAGTTAATTGTTTGAACCACGTGGTGTATTGGCAAAGCACGCTGGTTTCAAGGCGTCGCCGCTCCGAGGTCCCGGGTTCGATTCCCAGTCGAGTCAATATAGAAATCAAAATTTTATATATTGTCCTGGGTCTGGGTGTTGTGGTACCAATGTTGAGTCTGTTTTCCATAACACAAGTGCATTAGCTACTTAGTTTGGGATCAGAGCAATATATGTGATTGGTGTCCAATACTTTTTAATTTTGTTAGGTATTCTCCATCGGAAAAAAAAACGTATTTGTTTTTGGAATCAGTATCGTTTGTACAATCACCCCTTAGTTGGGCGTCACTGACCAAAATCCTGTAAATTTGGTTCCGTCATTCACTTTTGTAAAAGTTACTGTCACATTACTGGTTTTTCTTTGTTATCATGTCCGACGATTTAAAATAGCCTTCTGAAAAAAGCAAAAAAGACAAAACTTAATTTCAAAGCTGGTTTTACTTCATCTACATCCATTTAAAACCATGTAATTCGTATTCAGCGAATATTCGTGTATTTTAACCACGCTCCAACTAAATTGCTTACATACACCGAGACAGGGTCACCAAGTAATTGTCAGTGAAAAAAAATTCTGAGAAATAAGCAATACTAAATGCTTAAAGTTTGCTCTAGTTAAAGTATTAAAAAAAAAATATTTAGATGTAGATTGCGTATTGTTCCGCGATATTTTAGCAATGTGTTTCAGGCGCAATTACTCTTACATGATCTTTCCTATAGTCAACTTTACTCTAAAAAACTTTGCTCTATTAGGACTAAAATAGTTATTATTCTCTGATCTGTCGTAGTCATTTCAAAATACATCTCCAAGTGAACAAAAATATGAAGTCTTCAATTCAACCGCGTTTAAATAATTGAATTATCTGTCATGAATTCATAGATACGAATTCCCCGAAGCAACACAAAATAACCTAATCACAAACTTTTTTTCACCCCAAAGTTGTCGTGACCTCCATCGCCACGCCATCCGTCCAAGCTGATAAAACTGCGCAAATGAGTTTCGGCGAATCATTATAATTTCACCGCTCAAAGTCCGAGCTGTCCCATTAAAAGTTGGTCGTGTGGTTACACAGTGGTGCATACCCCTGTATCTCTCTCGGTATGAAATTCAAATGCCCGAAATCCACGTTTATAATTCACTGTGCGGTGTATGTGTGATGTGATCCAATATGCCAACGGATAAATTATGCATTTTCAATTCCGTTGAAGAATAGTGTTCTTTGTATAAGCTCTAGACTCCAACGGATCTTAAGATAATGTAACGATAACCAACAAATGAAAACCCACATACAACAACCGCATTCAGATGAGAAAAAAGCGTAGGTACGTAAGACTATTGATAAATGACTGTCAAAAATCCCTTACGCATGCTATATTTATTTTAAATTGACAATTGACTATCGCCGCCTCTTTCTGGTCGTTGCCTCGATGCTGAGGATCGTGACTGTATGTCAATCTTCTCCACTCGGTCCGATTCTGCGCCATATGTACCGCTCCCTGTATCTGTATCGCCGCCTAACAGGTAATAATTTTACTTTGGCCGACTGTTCACAGGAAAAGAGGCATGAATTTTCTAACAACACGAGTTTCCACACAAGTAATATACACAATCAAGCATATTATCAAGAAGTATGGGCTCATTTCACCATAATACTGACCACAGAATTATGCAAACAAAAGCAACAAACCAAATAAACACGGCCGGCTGAATTCTGCACGGATATGTTATTTAGCTGTGAATTATCGTATGTTTTCTCCAATAACGTGCATAACCGTATATTAGCCGTGAACGTATATAAATTACGGGAGGAAGTCGTTACGTGCTGAAATGACAACGCGCACATTAAGTCTAAAATTGCTCGTACTAATTACCTTTCGGACCGCGCGTGAGGAGCAAGTAAGGAGTTATTATTAAGTGGAGTTTATGAGACCTTTTAGGCAAGGTACACATCGACAGGGTCTTGTAATTTTTCTTATTTGAAAATATTTTATTAATCGTTGCTAATGCCAAGATATCTGTAGTGTAAAACATATAGCCATCGCTAACGAAGGTGTCACAAAAGTATAGTGTTTGTACTGCACCTCATCCAGTGTTAAGCTTCAAGTGGACAATACTGTTCTGGACTACACTGGGCTGTTACTGTCTCATTTCCTTACATCTGAGTTTAAAGGTTAAATGCTCTTTCTTGGGTTTTGTATTTGAATTTTTTATATGTAGTTTTCTGTTATGTAGAGAAAATACAACAGATACTGTAATAATGATTAAGTAAGTTTTGCTAGTGATAACAAATACACTTTTTTCTTTTTGGAAGGCTACTTTTTTTGTACAAACTGTGTTTAATCGAAGAACAGCGTATTTAAAAAATCTGGTTCTTTTGTGTCTCTGGACTATACCAGGCGTGGATTGGACAGGGCAACGATGCGAGCTCACCCAAAGAAGCCTGTTCACTTTGCCTTTTAAAATAATAGAGCTGTAAACTGTTAAAAACACAGATGCTGATAGTAGATTCAACTCTTTTTCTGTGCGCATTATAATAAGTGACGAGAAGGGCCTACTTCGAATCGGGGAAAAATGTATTCCTACTCACAATAAGGAGTCACATGTCTTTACCTTTGCTATATCCATGATATTGAGGAGATCCATTTGTACGACTACTACTATCTACCATCTACTTCAAATTTGATTTTTTGAACCATGAACTATCTTTTTTTACATACCATTCATGTGTACCGGCACTACGTACGTGAGCACTGAGCATACAAGTCTCGTTTGAGCGTGACCGGCGAAGATTCACGGCGGCTTTGATGTCGTAGCTTTGACGACGTTTGCGCATGCTGTGCCGAGCGGCGAGTGTGGCCAATCTGACGATCGGACGTTTCGATGCGGATTTATTTTAGTTGCTTCCTGTACTTAGGTTCTAAGCCTTTTTGGTGGGGGAACGCAACTTTTTTTAAAAGCTTAATAATAACCGAGCATGAAGCAGTTGCGCAGGGAGCTTTGAAAAGGAAAAAAATATGTTTTTTTAGAAAAACTGGTACTATTATGTATCATGATAAACGCTGTCGTTGAAAAAAATGATTTTAAAGTGCAGTTTAATATTAGATTGGATATATACGATGTTTCTGTTGTTAGTCTAACCAGTAGATACAATAGTGTGTCTAATCACAGAGAGGAAGAGATTGATATCCGCATCAAAAACGCTCTCAGATGCACGGTAGCTCTTCACAAGTTTCTGGTGTCTAAGCTGATATGTAGAAGAACTAAAATTCGAGTCTACAAAACTGTTATTAGACTAATTTAAATGTATGCATGCGAAGCCTGGACACTGACCTTAAAAGAAGAGAATAAGCTGTTAGTGGCGAAAAGGAAAATTCTACGAAAGATTCTGGGACCGAAGAATCTGGTAGATGGGAGATTAAGAGTCAGGAAGAACACAGAGATTGAAGACCTAGTTTCCGAACCTGTGGCTTGGACACTTAGAGAGAATGGAAGAGGATCGTGCCGTGAAGAGAGCTTACCTGGGACATCCAAATGGGAGACGCCCGGTTGGACGTCCTAGGTACCGCTGAAAAGATGTCGTAGCTCAAGACCCGCTCAACCTCGGCCATAGCGACTGGCATGAACACTCTAAAGACCGAGATGCATGGCGTGATATGGTGTCGGAGGCCAAGACTAACGTTTGGTTGCTCAGTCACCCCAGTTGTAGTAGTAGTACTTATATACACTGTTTAGGCATCCATGCACAATAAATATTATTCATCGTTTATGTTATGTTATAAAAGGAAAGTGGATAAAATATTTTGGTAGATTTTTTTGATCACTCAGGTTTTAGAAATATAATTGCGAAACCAGAATTTCGAACGAACCTCTATTTGATCCTTTGACAGAGGTGGGGTGTCCTGTGGTTCGTCACCACAGCGATTTATTTATTAGATGCGGGTAAATGCGGCATCAAACATTGAAACCTGTATGACAGACATCATTTACCACCCCTTTGGGATGTGATGTTGGTTGAGTTTGAATAATTTAACTCTACATTAATTAATGTTTTCACTTATA
The DNA here is from genome assembly GCA_963924145.1 of Pyrausta purpuralis. Classification (NCBI taxonomy): domain Eukaryota; kingdom Metazoa; phylum Arthropoda; class Insecta; order Lepidoptera; family Crambidae; genus Pyrausta; species Pyrausta purpuralis. Next base: position 4,177,492 of record OZ001648.1, on the reverse strand, counting down.
ATCCTCATGAACCATGAAGCTACCACAACTTATTTTAATAAACAAGACTGACAGAAAACAACAGAAAGACTTTAATAAAAGATGGTGTAAATATCTGTTTTCGTAAAACACAATATTTGACTCCTAATTCTATTTCCATGATCCAAGTCAGGCTGTGCAAGCTAGTTAGGTTTCTCAGAGTATTTGACAAGTTTCAACCGAGATAAACATTTTACCGCAAACTTGAGTCAAAGCTATGGCTACACTTTAAGCAGTTACGTGACACTTAGATGCTTTTGCTCAATTTACAGTTTTAACAGTTCTTGATCTTTATTTTGTGCGCTAAAATAAACTCAGCTCAAAGATTTTGTGTTGACTCAAGCACTTTAACTTCGACAACTTTTACTTGCGTAACCAAGTGTAAACATTTGGTCGACCTCCGGGGTGTAGTGGCTAAGAACGCTGAGTTTCAAGGCGCCACCGCTCTGATGTCCTGGGTTCGATTCCCGGTCGGGTCAATGCATTGTCTTGGGTATGGGTGTTGTGCTACCACTATTGTGTCTGATCTTCATTACACAAGTGCCTAGGCTACTTACTGTGGGATCAGAGCAATGTATGTGTTCGGTGTCCGTATACAATATTATTTCATTAACCCCGTTTTAAATTGAAAACGCGTCGGTCTTTTTCGACCAGAATAATAATAATATAACTCCGATTTAAATCATTTTTGTTACGCTAACCATATAAAGTGTTATATAAAAAGAACAGTATTGGAACAAATAAATGTATGAAAACAATAATCATCATTGCGACCCATTTATAAATTATCAAATTAAATAAGGATATCTTGAGTGGATTTTTTTGTCTCTGCATTTTGTACACCAATTTTTCAATTAAAAGTTAATCCCTATTTAAAAGTATTCAACGCTGTTTACAACAGTCTGATTCAAATGCCCTGCAGTAGTTAAGGATTAAATTGTAGTAAATAAAACAGAACAATATTTTATATTGTCATGTCATCCGCCATAGCTCATGCTGATGAAAGAAAAAACAATAGAAGCTTCAGTTTACTTTTGTATAGTTTTTGTCAAAAAATATTAAATCTGAGGGTGTGAGTAATACTAGTGTTTTGCAGCTCGCAAAAGTGCGCAACATAAAAATCTTATTAAATAAATATTCATGGAAAAGTAAGTCACCGTACATAAATTACTTATATTATCGTATTACTAGCGGTCCCCCGCGACTACGTCCGCGCGTTTTGAGTTTGCTCCCTCCCCTCCCGTCGCAGCGTCATGTTTTATATCCTAAAGCCTTTCTCGATTAATAAGATATCCAACACAGAAATATTTTTTCAAATCGGTCCAGCAGTTCCTGAGTTACGCGCGTTCAAACAAACTCTTCAGCTTCATAATATATTAGCGCAAGCGCACGTTGCACTTAAGCTGCGAACATTATTTTGGTGTGGAGTTATGTTAAAACTGTGATAGCTCCTAAGATATTTATTGAAATCAAATGATATAAAGGGCAACTTGGTTCTAAATGAAATGCTCGTGATGATGAATGTATTTATTTTGATAAGAATAAATACCTGTGTGTATAATACACCTCTAAAAATAATGCATTATTTCTTTACAAATTTATTAACATAAAAAAGGTTGTAGTAAGTCAACCATAAAAGATAGACATATGCTGTCGCAGACTTTATTATAGAACTTTTAATGCTGAACAATCCTGTCATACATGATTTTTGTGTAACTTAAGCGGTTTCCGCAGCGTATGCAGCGGAAGCTCTCAAAAGGAATATCTTTTTCCCGTTTTCGCAACATTTTTCATTTCTTCTGTGGTCTTATGAGTCGTATCTTTATGTTATATAGCCTAAAGCCTTCCTCGATAAATGGACTATCCAATGTAAAAATATTTTTTCAAATCGGGCCAGTAGTTTTTGAGATTAGCGCGTTCAAACAAACAAACAAACTCTTCAGCTTTATAATATTAGTATAGAGTATAGATTGCAGCGTTCATAAGCATTCGGCTCAAATCGTAGCACTAAATGGAATTAAAATATTTCTGCAAACTGCTTGTTCAATAAGAGCCCAAATGTCCCAAATTTGATTAGCATAAATTTTTCACGGTTTGAAGTTTACGTTTGTTGACGAAAGGCCCACTTTAAAGGTAAAAAATACGTCAAACGGTGCCTTTTATTGTCACAGTGCTCTACTTCTCTGAAGTCCGAATTTCTTTGCTACTCGAAAACTGTAAACAATCTTGACATTCCTTTTAAACAAAATGATCAATTTTAAAATAAAATAAACACAAAATTTAATATCCTATATATGCAATTAATCGTTAAACACTAAGATGTTTCTTATCGAAGAATAAATTAGTTTTATTCACTGATATCGATATAAAAGTTATGAAAAGATTGTTTACAATCTTAGCCAAGCTAAGCAGAACTGACTTTACCCGTGACCACGAACGCTGTAAGAAATGTATATAAAATTGAATTTCAGATAATTAATGGCATCAGGCGTTACTTTGCGAAAATCCATTATTAAGTTGAAATTCATAAAATAATTCTGACGCCGGCGCAGGCAATTAACAACACGAACCGTCACCGCGTTTACGAAAGACTAGTAAGTTTACGTCCGTGCTCCAACGACGCGACAACATCTCCTGAGGATGCCGCGTGTAGTGGCGAAACGCGTCGAGGTTTTTTGCACGTTGGTGTTGGGTACTAATAATTGCATCAGCTGTGCCGCATGCATATTGAGGGAGGGCGGGTGGTGCATCCTGCATTTGCCTGAACTAATACTAAATGCGACGACGATTCATGTTGTTAGTTGCCTGCGCCGGCGTCGCTTAGCGGAAATTTAAAGCAAAATAATTTTATAAATTTCAACTTAATAATGGATTTTCGCAAAGTAACGCCTGATTCCATTAATTATCTTAAATTCAATTTTATATACATTTCTTACAGCGTTCTTGGTCACGGGTAAAGGTTAAGGATTTTTTTTACGGAATTTATTAATTTTTAAGGTATTCACACAGTAATTGAGCAGGAAAATATATAGAAGATATCAAGTTTTTAAAGTAAAATAAAAGCGGACACTAAATTTCATTCAATTTACAAATCGAAACGACTCGTTTATTAAAAACATTTCACAGCCTACTAAAATTCAGTGACACAGAAACCCCAACTCCTGTCATTGTTAGTACACATTCGGTTACAATTTTAAAACGCATGGCCGAAACAGTTTCTGCTGAAAACAGAAAGAGTCGGGAAAGCCACTCACTTTATCTGCCGTGAAATTAACGGGCCCAAAGCATTTGACACTTCAAATGCTTTGGGCCCGTTAATTTCACGGCAGTCATACAACAAAAATGTGCAGCAGGTCTACATAGATAACTTTTCCCTTCTATTTATCATTAAATGGACTCGTTAATGCAAAACTGCCTTGGTGGCGCAGCGGTAAGAGGGTCGCATTTTAAAGCGACGGCTGCGCCAGAGGTCCCGGGTTCCCCGGGTCGGGCCAAAAAACATACCTGGATTTTCTGTTCAGAATTCTAAGGGTGATTCGGAATATGGAAGTTGGCGGTGTTTTCCCGTTCCTCGGAAAAGCACGTTATGCCGTTGGTCCTGTGCCTGATCTCTCTCCGGTCGTGTCAGGTTGCTGTCCCATCGGGCTATGAAAGTGAAAGGAATAGAGAGTGTACCAATGTTTGCGCACACACTTGTGCACTATAATATGTCCCGCGCATTCGGTTAGTCGTTGTGACTGGCCACCGTTGTCAAAATCAGCAAGGGGGACTACTACTAATGCAAACAAATGTATAATTGTAGTGGTCAGCGCTCCTGACTACTATGGCTGACTGTTGCGGGCTCGAATCCCGCAAGGAGCAAATGCTTGTGTGATGAACACAAACATTTTTTACCTAAGTCATGATGTTTATATGTATTTAAGTATTTATGGGAGACACTCCAGTTCGTAACACAAGGTAAACAATTCCTTACTTCGAAACCATGACAATTGGTGTGTTTTTTTACCAATAACATACAAGAAAAAATTAAACTAAGACTGCAACATAAAAAAAACTTAAAACATACCTATTCAAAAATGAAACCATTTCCTTGCAATGAGGCTATATTGGTGTTTTGTCTACTGCATATTTATATATATTTATTTATGATGACTGAATATATGATACTGAATCTGTATCAAAACACAATGTTGTTATTGATACAATATGTTGTGTAAGTCAATAATAAAGTATCATAACATAAAACGAAGACATCCCCATGTTAATTTCCAAATACCTTGTGTGGGTGCAGCAGAAGTTTGCAGTAAAGTTTTGTAGGCAGTGGGTCTTCTGACAATTTGCCAGTATCGAGCATTGAGTACCGCATCGATGTAACAGAAATTGCATCTGTGACTTTGTCATGGAGTTACGATCTGCTCTGATTGGGAAAAAATTGTCTGTGGTAAATAGAAAATTGTTTCCTTCCTTTAATTCTAGGCCTTACATTTTCAATACAGGACAGATTCGAAATTTCGACAGTCTTGCATCTATATTACTTTAATGTGTATTAAGAGCAATGCGTACTCATATTAAAGCAGTACATAAACTATTGGACTCTGCGTCTTGACCATAAATTCATCTTTCTGCATGACCTAAAGGTTTGACTAGCAGATAATGCTTTTAGCATTAAGTTCACCTTTGCACTCTAAAATGGTGCAATAGTCTTTAAATAAATAAAATAAATAAATCAATTCATCAACAAGTCCAGGTTTTCCTTTAAATCATAGTGAAAATCGATAAAAATTTTGTCCATGCATTTACCGTGATAAAAAATACGGTATAGACTATTACTTTGTGTACCTGTGGACGAATAAAATTGTAGTTCTATTACATAACTAAGTGATTTTGAATGTCATAGTTATCCTGAAATTTAAGACTTTAAATACTGCGACTTTAAGTAGCGATGCAGTTGCGATGCTAACGCACGTTAGCATCGATGCAGTCGCAAAATATCAACCTTTACACAATGTGCTACTAAATTAAATCTGTTCATTGCGTGAGTCGCGATGCTGAAGCGAGTTTTCAAAACGCGCGACTGTATCGATGCTAAAAGTTACACTGTATTACACACAGATGGTAGTTTTCATACAAATTCATACATGGTAGTTATTACTAAACAATCAGTCAACATACCTTCATAATAAAAATGTGTCGTCGACTGTTTCACCAGGAAATCACGCAGCAGTTTTTCGACGTCACAATTTACTTGTAGTTGACATGTTAGCCTTTTGACGCAACTGAATTAGGAAGGCAAAGGGAAGCGCTTCCTACCGACCGGGTGTTATGGCCGGTGACCAAGGTCCAATGATCACTGTCTTGGTTTTTTCATATGTAGTTAGTTCGCTCTAAATCTTTAATATCGCGGTTCAGTTTCCATACTTCGACTATAGCGCCATCTAGTCGCGTTGAAGTCTGTACCGCTTTTGAAAGCCTTACGTTAAAACTTAAATCCTTAAAATTAGATCCGCTCCGCTATTTTGGTAATAGCATCACAAATACACATAAACGATAGAGCTATCCGCATGGTTATTACAACTATGCGGCTCCAGTCTGAATTTAGGGAATTTTCAGATATTTTCAGAACGAACACGAAATTGCCCTCCAGATTTATTATGGGTTTATATGGCTTTATAATTGGCTTATGAAAATTGCTGAGACTTTAACCGTCTTTTTGTCTTACAACACTTAGAACTGATTTCACCAACGTCAGATAAAACTTAATCGACCGAATAATCATAAAACGACCATTATGACAAGTAACAAAGGATTAATATCACATCACATTCCCTTATTTTTCTAATCGTGTTTTGACATCTAGACTTAAGGTTTTACATTAAATTAGTTACATGTTTTTTTTTTATTTTACAATAAGGAGTATTAAGCGTGGAAGGTTTTATTCTGATCCTCGAAATATCCTTTTATCGAATATCTTTATTCTGAACCATACCAAAACATCTTTCATGACTATAAATGAACAACCTAACATTTTTACTTAAATTAAAGTAGTTGTGGTGCTTTGAAAATTATTTTATTTATAATTCTAATAAGACTAAGTGTTTCATAGAAATTTAATAAAATAAGTAAAATGTAGAAATACTTTTGCCTAGCAACTAATCACTAGAGGCTTGAAACGAATCGTTGAGAGCTTAGGTACATTAAGTTGTCTGAGTACCAAAGAAATTGTATTACAAAATTTAATTATAATGATAAACTTAAAGTTTCATTGAAGATGTCTGGGGTGGGGTAGATTGTTCATTGTACATTAAGTAAATTCTTGCAAAAATAAAAGTAGGTATAGTATCGTAATATAACAGTAGTAAGTAGTATATTCTTTAAGAAAAAAGGTAATTTTAGGTGAAAAAGTAATTCCCTTAATAAAGTTTGAAAAATTCGATCGGGTATACTAATTTACGTCGTAAAAATGCGTATTGTTAAATAAAATTGAGTCATGACGGCAAGTAAAAAAAAAGTACGGGACAACATAAACACCGGACCAAACGACATGTATTCCGCCCGTAATAATATCATAAGAGCTTCTGTCCTTTTTGCAACCCATAGAAATTCGGCATCCGGCTCGAAGGACCATTGGGCTAGGCGTGCAACGGACCCGCTATTGGCAGGGCGCCAATAACATAATATCATAACGACGGCCGCAAGGTAAAGCTGAATAAGTTGGTTTATTGTGTTTTTTATTTAATTAATTCAAAATAGACATATTGAATTCAAGTGAAATATTAGTTACAGCAAGGTTAAATAGAACTACAATTTATGCGGAGAAGAAAGCATTCGTATGACAAAAAAAATATGTTTAATGTAAAAAATAATGTTTATGGCACAAGTTTGTAAGTTGTAAGCTGGCACCTGATGAAATAGAAAGGATTTGGGCTTAAAAAGGAAAAAAATGGTGTTGTTTGTTTTTAGTCCAGTCTGTGCTAGTGTATTATTTAGGAATTGTTGTAATATCCATGACCTATTTATATCATAATATTTTGATAAAAAAATACTATGATTTGTACCTTATACCATTTTAAACCTCAGCCGCTGTTAATATCAGCCAGGAGTTGCTTTCTCCTTTATATAGCGTTATTTTTTATATTTTCACAGCGAGTCTGCTCTGCCAAGTGGCGGAATGTTATCTTTAGCGGAGTATACAGTTTGTTGCGAGCGTGCTTAGGTGTGTTTCTTTTACAACCCTGTATGTTTCCGATGATACGTAAACATTATTAACATTTCGAAGAAGAGCTAGAACTAGTACTGTTGGGAGTGTTCATATGTTTTTCTAGCGTGGAATACAAGGTGAGAGTAACTAAAGAACAAAGTTAGGTTTGCGGTAGTTGAAAATGTGCTATATGCCAATAACCACTAATTCAATCCCGTCCAAACCATTTTCTGTTGAAAGTTTTGGATAAGATCTAGTTCACATTTTTTTTTTTTCAAATTTTTTACTCGCTTAGTTTAGAAGTTAGAGAGGGGGGGACGCCCATTTACCACTTTGGGTGCGTCTATCTATCAAACGTTAGACTTTAAAAGAAAATGGATTTAAGAATGTCTATGACATTTTAAAAGACCTATCAACAGACACCCTACACGCAAAGTTTTGACTGAAATTCGGTTTAAATTTCATGTAATGGAGCTCCCCCTTAGATAGCATTCGAATAAGAATCGTAAAGTGGTTAACAGAATAAATCTTCCTATCAAATTTCAACAGTGTGATGCTTATAGTTACAGAAGAAAGTGGCTGTGACATACGTACGGACAGACAGACAGACAGAAAGACTTGACGAAACTATAAGGGTTCCGTTTTTTGCTATTCGGCTACGAAACCCTAAAAATAAACACTTAGGTAACGTCAGGACAATACAACAGCAAATAACTCAATCTTCAATCAGAAATTTAAAACATTAGAGGAAATATTGTGCCCAGATATATTTTATTTTTAAAAACCTAATTGACGTTTAAAAAATATGTTTAAGTTTTTAATTATTTGGTATCAACGATCAAATTCCTTCTTAAAATACCTTATACCCTATATCATAATATTAATTATGAGACATGATTGAAGAATTATTTTTAAGCGTCATCTATACTTTTTCCCAGTATTTCCAATCATAATACCGTAAAATTTCCAGTGTTTTACTCCATGTTTTTCTATCGTTTGCCTACAGCACGATCGACCTCTTCCGTCTAATTTTAAATGATTGTTTGGCTGAACCACCCATTTCTATTAAATCTCAGAGACTATGGGACAAGCCGCTTTGTAAGAAGGTATACGACTATTTGCTTGCTTCGAGCTCTAGTGTGACAGAGTGTGCTCGTATCATTGCTGTCGCTGAAAGAGAGTCTGGGTTATGGCTACACATGCAACCGTCTTCCAACATTGGTTCCGTTTTAGACCACACTTCCCTTTGTTTAATTTCATGTCTGCGATCAGGTACCCGAATTTCGTACATATTAGTTAAGTTTTGTTCTTGTTTATTTTATTGCTGTAAATCTTTTTTTATTACCATAATAAATATGAACCTCATGCTGCACAATTTCATACCGTAACGCTGAAGAGATAAAACACGTTTGCACCTGATACTCGAGGTTAACGGCTTTTATACACTAACGCATCCGCACGCGACAGACATACGGCAAAACGATGCCGACGATATGCAACTACCACTTGTGGTTAAGCATACTGGTATCAAGGCGCCGATCAGAGGTCCCGGGTTCGATTTCCGGTCGGGTCAATATAGAAATAAATAAGAAATCTATATTGTCTCGGGTCTGGGTGTTGTGTTACCACCTTTGTGTCTGATATCCGTAACACAAGTGCATTAACTACATAATTTGGGATCAATGTCTGTGATTGGTGTCCAATATTAATTTACAATATTACAGCATCTAGCTATGTAAGAGCGAAACTGAGCATGCGAATTTCAATGCGTTGTTTTAGTAACGGCGTAAAGCTATGGATATGTGGCTATGGGCACATCATTGTAGAAAATTTATTATTAGTTTAGTACCTTCCTACTGACGCTTAACAAAAGTTAATATAATTATAAATCCTTGGCCGATTTCAACTACGGTTCCGAGGCACGGGGATAAAACACCGCCAACTTCCAAACTCCTACCCTAAGATTTTCTGAAAGAAACAGCCAGGTACACATTTTTACCCAGCCCGGGGATCGAACCAGGGATCTCTGGCACTACCTGGCGCCAGCGACCGAGGCAGTTAATATACAGGATGGCTCAAACAATATCCCAAAACTATTTTGGATTCCTTTCATCCAGGGTTACCAAATATAAGTTATGTATGTCAGGCAAATTTTAAAACCACAATACATATGATGTTTGGTCAGCCTTAGATGTAAGGAAACCAAAATAATAATAATTATAATTGGACGTCGACATTTGGACCACCCTGTAAAGAAAGATTAGCTATCGAAAATAAATATTCTGCGCTAGATAGGTCCTTTTTTACGACTTTATACAAGTAAACTACGTATCTACTATATCTATGGCGTAAAGCTAAAGCGAGAATGAATTTTCTGACCCCAAAACAAACATTCTAGTTCGTTATATTGTATAAAATATCAAACACCCAGTTAGCTCAAACATCGGATACAAATTCCACCTAAACTCTACCATCCGCAAAATGGACCAGTTACTGAAGTCCTATTCCTTCCGATGATGTATGTTTTTTTGACTCTAGCCATCCTTGTCTCTTTTGTAAGTGTAAACAGTAAGAATAAGCGTGTCGGCTATAGTTGTCAAGAGCACCGTCTTACAGAGTTAGACCGCTGTATCGATATTTGTTCGAAACACGCTCAAAGGATCCCGCAGCGACGATCCAGTTAGTTCAAATACCCAAAGGTAAGGGAAGGAATCTTCGCTCAAAGTGTTGCGGAATTATTTTGGTGCATTTTTTAAACAAAAACGTATCTGGATTACGTGTGGATTTATTTTTAAAGAAACATAATCATGTAAATAGTTCTAGAAGGCTTGAAACAACGAGTCTATATTTTATTTAACCCCTCAAGCGTATTTGAACGAGACACAATAGATATTCTATTGTTATGTGGTATTGTTGTGTGGTTATGTGGTGGTGCATGAGATTGTTGTCAAATGCCTGATCATTTATACGTATAATTAGCGGACCCCGTAACTGCGTCCGTCCGTAATCTCAGCCTGATGTTTTCTAGCCTTAAGCCTTTTTAAACTATCCGACAAAAAAATTGGACCTGTAGTTTCTGAGATAAGCTCATCCAAACAAACTTACAAAATCTTCAGCTTTATAACAATAGTATAAAAAAGTCACTCAGATCTGATATTTTAGAATTTACTGCTTTAATGAAAAAAAAAATATACTCACCCTATAACTGTGTGGTTCCTAATCTACCCTGTATCTGTCGTGTAATAAATCGATTATGCTAATAACTTTTAACTACGACCTTTATGAATAGAGATTAGCCTAAATAAGACCTTCGTCTAATTTGGTATAAATATTTATTCAGCAAACATTACATAAATTATGTTGACTTTGTTATTTATTCACTGTCGTTATCTTTTGTACAATTTATTTAGAGTTACGAACCGGAATTTCGAATACAGATTCATTATCACAGTTGTTTTAAGGATGTCGGATAAGTCGTATCAGACGTGACCAATTTTATTGGTGACGAAAATAGGTGACGTTTTAAAATTGGGCTTTTTGTTTCGTATTCGACGAATATTCCTTATCTGACGTTGGTGAAATCGAGCCTTAGTATTGTAAGTGACAATGTTAGTTTAGAGGCTTTATATTATTCGATATTATTCATAGCTAAAGAGTATTTAAATATTTATTAAAATTTTACTGCACCGTGAGTTGATTATTCAAAAGAAGTTAAATGTCACTCACTTTAAGTACCTAAAACAGATGAATCTTTAATCAAGTTCACATTGGAATATGTAATAAATCTTAAATCTGTTTTCCTCAATACCAAATGTATATACCCTTCATTAGGGGTATAAGGGTGCATGCAACATTGAAACTCCTAGGATTATTGGGTAAATAATAAAGTGACGGTGCTATTATCAAAAGTGCCTAGTATTTTCCCCATAACACATTTACGCTCTTACTTATTTTTTTTTTATTGTAAGAGCCAAAGATATCACAGTTCAGCAGTTTGAATCGTCGTTGCGACCTGAAGACCTCCTACATGACACTTTTTATGAAAACCAGTGTATAGGCCAGTTCTTTACGAATTCAAGCTCTATAGAAAGAAAAAAAGAATATGTGGATGAGATTTATTAAACGCAAGCTATGCACAAAATTAAAATCTCTTATGGGTTGGTTGGTATGTTTTTTTATTTATAAATTTTATTTAAAACACTTCATGCACAAACAAAAGGTACAAATGGCGGACTTAATGCTAAGAGCATTCTCTACCATCAGTGGCGGCTGGTGGGTTATCGAACTGGTAGTGCACTTTAAGAAAATCGAAACAAAAACTAAAACAATTACGGTAATATAAATAAACAATAATAAATGCGTCACACATACAGTGAAACTATACTGGTAGTCTGATAACGAGATGTCAATCATGGCTGCCGTCGTCGATTCGCGCCCATGCCAGCCGGCCAATTCGTCAAACATCGGGTGCTCTCGGCAATCTTCGGTTCGTACGTGCGGCGCTCGAGAACCCGCTCATTACTCGGTACATTTCTATGAACTATTTTTTGTTTCACGCGTCAGGCGTATTAACTCGTATCTCCTACAAGTTATATTAGCAGTCCTCGTGCACTCGCCGAAGCGCACGAGAATTTGTCTTTACAGGAAAATAAGTCTTAATAGTTTAGTAAAGCGCTCAAACTGATTCACCATATTTGGAGATTTAATCTTTTATACGTTTTTGTATCTTTAAAAATAACTATTAAAATGATTATTTTAAAATAAAGATGAAGTACTTAATATTTTGTAATTTTTAAATCTTTTGAATTGGTGGTTCAGCGCACGAGTGCACTAAAGGTACAGCCGCCACTGTCTACCATTCAACCATAGGTCTATACAGAGAAAATGCTGACGGTGCGAAGGAAGTGATAGGTTTGCTCATCAAAAGTTACACAAAATGCGCGAATGTCGTGTGACACTAATATGACATACCTATTATCCATAAAAAAATTAAATCACAAAAAGTATTTCATATGTGATTTAATGGGTGTGATAATAATGTATTGAAACAAAATTCTATATTGTGATAGATTAATCTGTCAATAAAAGTAATATTTTTTATATCCATTTTCATATACCTTTTAGTTAAAATGTTTTTTACGAGTATCTAGATAGATTATCTAAATGCCACATAAATCTCAACACATAAGTGCTTTGCCTTCTCGAGTGATTTCATTTGGAAGGTGCCCTTTGAAACGTATTTAATGTTTTTAATTCCTTTTCTTCCATTATAACTACCTCTCACTGATCCATTTCCTCGACGAAATTGAGCCGTTTTATGCAAAATGATTCTTAATCTCCCAAAAAATAAATACCAATGGGGTCAGGTATCATGCAGCTCATTAATTTACCCGCCAAGTGTTGGATTAGACGATGATTAATGCTCCACCACCGGTGAAGTGACACTTACATTATTATCCGTTTAGGCCTAAGGATGAAGCGGTTAGGATAGAATTTAAAAAAAAAAATAGAACTCAAAACGATATGTATACAAAAAATATGATTGTTTACCATATTTCAGTATGTTCAGGTTTATGCTACATATGTATATATATCAAATAAATCCTTAACATATGCCAAAACTTTTTTGATATCATACATGTCTTAGTTTAAATGCTTTTGATCTAATAAATAAATGTATTAAGGACAAAATAAATTAAAATAGAGTTTGGCAAATCCTGAAATTACTAATGTTCAATGCAACAGAAGTCTTGAAACAATGAATCACTTTATTTTTCTTAGATACAATGGTCCTTTACTTGCATTTCTTCAAACAAAATTCCTTCCATAATACGCGAAAATATTCAAATAAATGCTCCTTAACCCATTAGAGGTCAAATGAAAAGTACCGTCGTTTTTTTGGAGTTATTTATTTTTTCATACAGAAATAAGAATAAACGAATATAAAATCAAAGAAAAAATCCAAAAAATACAGTTTTCGAGAAATTATAGGGGTGTACCTATTTGAGTACACTGACCGCCTATGTATGAAAATTTTCAAAACACTCCTTTTCGATGCAAAGTGTTTTTAGAAACTTCTTACACTGCCCTGCATACTCTTGAATGGCAAAGGACATACCGCAGTAGTTTTTCAATTTTCGTGGGATAGTGTCCAACTCCATCTTGAGGTAAGCCTTCGACCATGGAAGCTGATTGTCGCGATTTTATTTGTTCACCCTGGCGTCGATATTACCGAGCGATATGAATGATACGCTGAACATTAGTTGATCTATGGGTGTCTCATTACTTCTTCTTACTCATTACATGTAAACGTCAAGAATTAGCAATCACCATGTCCATCATGTAAGTAAATAACAACTACCACCACTTTTTGCCATGGACTGCAATTTTATATAGCGAGATGGACTGGTCAAGTTCATCAACACAACCCATATTTTTCATGTAATTTTGGAACAAACATGATATAGCTACGTCTGTTTTCTCACGCTTTATTGGGCACAATTGAGACCCCTAGAGATCAGACGTTTGTACTTGCAATTTCCCACAGTAAAAATCGAATAAATAACAGTAACCTGTGGGCCGCTACCCAATTTTTATAGCTAAAACGAACTGTTTTTTCTCGAATAAACTGTTTGGGAGGGTGGTGGCATTAATACTTTACCATTGATTTGTCTACGGAAATACCATCATGAAAAACTCCCCACTATAAGAACTTCTGCATAAGCATGTCTGCCCTTGGTCTTACCTTGAACATTTTATCACTCAACGTTGCAGCTAAGTTATTGTCGACAAGATGAAGGTTACTCTTTATGTCACGGAATCTATGCCTCAAAATGGCTTTGGTAACCAGCTCCACGCGCCAACATCTTCATCCAGAGATCAAAACATTGGTTTACGGGGTAGCTTGTGATATCCAGTCAGTATCAAAACCCCTAAAAACTTTTTGATCTCAGAGGAATCCAGTTGAAAATCATGTCTTTTATTCTGAACTGCATAAAGTTTACTATTGAATACAATCATTTCTACAACATATTTATCACCTCAATAGTGCCAGGTTCATCTATAGGTATAAAAGTCACAGCCATATCCTTTTTGCCACCTTCTTCTTCATCAGTCAATGTACTTGGATCAGGTCGTATGATAGCCAAGTCATGCATCATCATCATCGCTATCCCGTAGAACGGCACCTATTGCGTCTACAAACCCCTTGTAGCTCTTTTGAGACGTAAATTGTTTTTTACGCATGGCAAAGAATATGAAGAAAAACATAATATTTTACTTATGTATGTTGTCACTGTACCCAACTGAGTACGGTTAGATTTACGTGATCCAAATTTTATGATAGAAGAATATAACTGGATAAATTGTTGTTTATAAGTAAGTTTGATAAGTATTTTATTATATTTAATTGAAATAACTTACTTTGGATTACTAATTATTTAAATATAACTATAAATACTCACTTGCCTGCACAGTGTTTCCGTGACACAACTTCAACTGACAGTAATGACCAAAATAAACCCACTACCCGCAAAATCAATAACAATTTGCTTGAGCAGTTTAAAGATGAAACAATTAAACAGGACTACCCTCGTCCACTTTTCGTAACCCTTATACTAAAGTAAATAATACAGCTGTACCCAATTGGGTACGGTGACTTCTAATGGGTTAATCAAATGTACCCTACGTAAGTTTAGGAAAAATTGTATGGTAATGCTCCTACTGCGTCTCATAACTTACGGCAAAGTCTTAATTTCCTTCGGAAAGGTGTCAACATCTATCACCAGTGTGGGCACAATGAACGCCTATCTATTGGTGTTTTAAAATTTTTATTAGGATTACAATAAAGTTAGGCAGTAAAAAATATTGGACACCAATCACATACATTGCTCTAATCCCAAAGTAAGTAGCTAATGCACTTGTGTCATGGAAATCAGTCACAACGGTGGTACCACAACACCCAGACCCGAGACAATGTCGAAAATTTAGTTTTTAACATTGACTCGACCGGAAATCGAACCCAGAACCTCGAAGTAGCGATGCCTTGAAACCCAGCGTGCTTTAGCTACTACACCACGGAGGTCGTCTGTTTAATCACAAATGAAAGAATACCGTGAAAATACTAAACAGCGAAGGTTTAATGAAAACGTTTTTAAGCTACTTAAATGTTTAATTGCGTATTTGTTACAAACTGATTGATGTTTTTCAAAGAAACAAAATCGAATTGTTTTATGGTAGCGTGGGAAATCACTGTGACTGAAAGTGATTTTGTGAGGCAAAAACAAGTGAACGCGAAGAAAAAGTGCTTAAAAATAATACCTCATATTATAATCCCGTGTAGAATGTGTAGGGCCTTTAACGATTAAAAACAAACTGCAGTGATGTAGACGTGTTTAGCAGGTTTTCTCTCTACAAAAAAAAAAACGTCTCTGATATCATAAAAGCCAAGTATTCTCAATCACCCTCAAATATTGAATAACTGCTGATTTTTTAAATTATTCTCTTTTGTTTTGTTACTAATATTATTTCATTTAAACTTATAATATTTAACTTTCACACAACGCTTCAAATTTTAAAATCATTTTATTTACACTATTGTTGGACTACAGTCTCGTCCATAATTCAGATCTTTTAGTTGTAAGCAAGTTAAACTGTTTGTGTAATTAATAAATAAAATAAATAAAAGGCGCCCAAGAACAACACTTGATTTCACACTGTTTTGGAATAATATGACACAGATATCTCACATACCGACAAACTGACAAAGAATTTGAAACGGCATTTTAAAAGAAACTTCTTCATCAATTAAAAGTTGAAAAAATGACTTATCCTGCGAGTTGTTTTCCACAAACGAATGAATGGAACAACACTCAACATATCGCAAATGGTTCAAGTTTAGCTCGGTGTAAGCTATTCTGTTCCAACTTTGTTTCGTTTAAGCGAGATTTATCGAATCGAAGATTCTTTCATAGTGGCTGGCTAGGGGTGCGCAGGTGAAAGGGATATCGATATAATGAGCGCGACTCATAAATCATTCCTGACGTTCACTCGTGAACTCTGTGCGACGCATGGCTAGCAAGATTGCTCTATGAAGAGTCGATATGAGATTGTGTTGTAAATATATTTAAGCAAGGGTACTAGTATTTTTGATTTAAGATACAGTAGAAGTGTCGGAGCGATCACCTGACTGATCTTATGCATCACATTGCAAAAAATGTAATGAATACCAACACAAACTTTTAACGTAATCACTAAGTGCGCCTTCACATTAGAGCGTCAGCAGCGCGGCAGCAGCGGATGCCTTTACATTAGCAGCGCGACGGTCGCGCGACTGGGTCGGTCCTACTACTACACCTATCACCCATTTCAGTGCTAATACGGGGATAGTCTTACCCAGTGGTAATACTTTCCCCGTATTAGTACCGAATGGGTATAGTGTGACGAACCCGTGCGACTTACGCGCCTTTTAGCGCTGCTGCCGCGCTGCCGTGTATAGTATGAAATCATCGGCTGCGCGACTGTCGCGCGTAAGTCGCGCTGCTGCCGCGCTGCTAAAGTCGTCTAAATGTGAAAGCTCAAGAATATATATTTTTCATATGTCCATGACACAACAGAGGAAAAATCATAGCCAAAACACCGAATACTATCGATAAATCTGTAAACCCCATCCTTCATATGTCACCGAGGTCGTTCGCTAAGGGATGCACGTGAGGTCTGCGTTTGTATTTTGCTCGCGTTGCTTTCTTTGTATGACGCTGCCTCATTCTCCTTATTTACAAATGGTATTAAAAAGAAAACAGCCGAGAGATTGAATGTTGCGGATTTAATAAGGAGAGCAGTGAAACACACTTCATCGCAATGCGGCAATGTTGTGATACGTGGCTTATGCAACTATTTTCAGCACTACAGCAAATCTCCTTGTAACTTAAACCTAAATTAAATACCAGTTCTACTTTTTTCTTCTACGTGTTATCAGACAAAGGCTTAATTGAAGTTCATTTTCAAAACTTTGGCTTGGTCAGAACTTTATTAGGTTTCTTCATAATAAAATCACAATAATACGGCCTTCGGGACTACTTTCAAATAATTAAAACTTAATTGCGAAATTAAATCTTTTGTTAACAACCTATAAAACAATAACAAGACAGGTTTATTATGAATTGGGCTGAAATAAATTAACTCTTCATTTCTCTGAAGATATTTTATTTTACCGGAATAAAAAAACAAGTGTTTTTAAAGTTCAAAGCAATGCCTTGATAAAATTATGATACACTTTGAATTTCCATTTTTAGTGACTATTTGAGGAAACAAAAAAAATAAATTTTCATCTCTGCAAGTTAATATCTATAATATCGTGATCAACTCTTGTAACGTCTTTTTTTAGACAAATAAAAATTTTAGGATTGCGTTTTTCTTTGCGTGCGTGCCAATAAATTACATACTTCAGACCCCCTAAACACTGAGACTTTTAGCATCGATGCAGTCGCGCGTTAGCGTCGATGCAGTAGCGCGACTGCATTGATGCTAACGTGCGTTAGTATCGATGCAGTCGCCAAAATACAGTACATAATTTATCAATTTTCATCTTCTGAATCGCCACTCATCAATGCTTAAAGTAGCTATGTGTAAAGGTTGACTATTTAATCTAGTTATGTAGTGGTACCAATACATAACTAGATAAAATAGTGTTGTCTGTTGCAAAAACATCTCTTTGTTATTTTGTAGAACCGTTGTCAATCAATACGTCAACATCGCTCAGTCAAATGACATCACAAGTACTCAGCGTCAGCGGTTTTCGAGTGTCAGGCGTCAGTTGGCGTAACGAAGAGCTTTTGGCCTTCAGGTTTCGGTGCGACAGTGCTGCAGGCTTTCGAAGGCCTTTTTAACAAGCGAACTTTAGTTTTCGTCAGCTGTTTTAGGAACTATCTTGAAAGTACGCGCAACGTTGTAAAACATGCTTCTGCTACGAAGATTTGGAATTTGATGTCCAACAAATATAGTAGCAATATTTTTTTAAGCTTTAAACGACTATAAACCGTTACTTTGTATGAATTTTCAACAAGTTTTACAAGTTACAAGTTTTTACAAAAAACACTCTTGTTGCACTTTTTTAGTACTTTTTAACATCAAAATGCTTTGGTTTTCTGTTGCCGTACTAAACTGGAAAGTAGAAACAAAGTGAAAGCAAACCTCATTATTATTGCATTTCTTAACTTATGAAAATGTTTCACCTAAAAACATAAAATTAGCGAAGCAGATTCGAAATTTGAATCTTCTTTTTACACCAATGACCCCTTTGTTACATAACCTGGCTGACTTGAAATAGGCTACTCATCCGTCGAGAGGTGTTCGGGCGCTGCTCTGAAGCTTCACAGCGCCCTGAAGGCTCTTGAAGTCGTTAGCTGATGTCAGCACTCTCGACACGAACTGCCAATATTGCCAAGAACGGATGGATAAAAGAGACATGGAGCAACCTACATCGGATGATGTTTCTATGCAAAACAATAAGACCTACTTTTTGAATATTTATTGTATATAATTAGAATACACTTAAATCTTGATAAATTAATCTTTAAAAAAATATGAAACGTCATTTAAGAAAAGTGAGTAAGGGAATTCATATCTATTTAAAAAAATAAACGAAATAATTGAAAATATTTTTTAACCGTGTTTCTAACAAGAGACACCACTAATTATTACAATTTTTAATAATACAAAAGAAAATATTCAATAGTTAAATTTTCTACAATATTTAATACCTTTCTTTCATAGCGCAATGAATTATAATTCGTAATGAAAATTGTTCGTGCACAAAATATTTCTAAACCGAAATTCGTGGAAAGAAATATTAATCATTTCCTAAAATATTCTCGGACTTATTAATATTTACCTTTTTAGTGGAATTGAGTTGCCTGTACAGAGTCCAAAAAAAACTACACTCTATCTTGGGGCGGCTGAAATACAGCAATGTTGATATGGAGCAAACATTGAAGACAATTTTTTGGAAGTAATATGAAATCTTTAAGTCTTTACACAAACATTTTTAGTGTAGCGCAGCTTAATAATATGACCTTGACTCCTTTGCTTTTGAAAGACGTTACCTTAAAACTTACTACCATTATCAACGACTATTTAACGACGACCTCCGTGGTGTAGTGGCTAAGCACGCTGGTTTCAAGGCGTCGCCGCTCCGAAGTCCCGGGTTCGATTCCCGGTCGGGTCAATATGGAAATCAAAATTTTCTATATTGGTCAATACAGAAAGTGAAATTTTCTAAATTGTTTCGGGCCTGAGTGTAGGAGTACCATAAGTGTATCTGATTTCCACAACAAAAGTGCATTAGCTACTTACTTTGGGATCAGAGCAATTCATGTGATTGGTGTCCAATATTTTTTTATTTATTATTCTTAAATCTACACGTTAAAATACCGAATAGATACCTTCTTTTTCACATTAACTGTACAAGAGCTCCATACCTGTAACAAACAAACAATTACAGTTAGTATTTTGTTTTTAAATTCAGCGATCAACATCTAACTTTTCAATATAAAAATACGCATTTAGTGCCGATCACCCAGACCCGAGTGTGCGAGAACCATACCAGTAGTACCGACTCCTCGGGCCCGATTTAAAGTCGGACCCCTCGTACCAGAGTGTCTATGGTTTTTATCAAATATGTTTTTAACGAATATTCCGAATATAACTTAAACTTAGAGAAAATGTTCATAGACACTTTGCCCTTTGTTTAGGAGAAACAAGTTCATTTGGAGTCGGTGCATGATTTTAAGATGACGTTTATTAAAAAGTCTACGCACATCATGCACCGACTCCAAATGAGTTTGTTTCTCCTAAACAAAGGACAAATGTGTTATTTTGAGCTTACCTGACAGTTTATAAGGCGGTTAAATATTTTGAATATATTTTTTCATGATTTTTAGTTATTCTCCATATCACAAAAATTACTGGACCAATTTTGATGACATTTACACTGTACTTACCCTAAGTTTAAATATACGCGAATGAACTAAAAACTAATCATTTCGCTATGACTTCTCGTTTCCGAGAAATCAGTGAAAAAACATAAACATACGTACACTTACGAAATTTTGCACACGTGTTTGGAAGCACTAATAGAACAAAATACTCTTATATTATTAAATTTAACGATAACACATTTATACACATTGAAATAACAGCCTTCTTATTTGAAGTCAATGCAAAAGACTTTCACGTGGCAAGCACAAGCACACTGAACAAACAAAAGGAGAAAAATAAATAAAAACTGTCACACTTTGTCAGATGAGTGCTATCAAAATTTGTAATAAACAAAAGACGAAAGCAAAATTTGGTGCACAGATACGTACACCGTCAAGTGCTCTGGGCTCCCGCTGACGCCGGTTCTTTGAAGGCAAACGAACACTTGGCTCTAAAGACCGCAGGTTTGACGTCACGCCTTGAGGGCTCTTGAGACCTTGTCTCGCCGACTCAGTTTTTTGAGGGGTTATTGATCAAAGTGGATGTTCAGAGCCGAAAACGAAACCGGTGTTGTGGGAAGTAAGTAAATCCCTGATTACTTATTTTTCATTCAAATAAAACAAGAATAGAAGACTTTGTTTCTCCTTAATAGAAATGCGTGTTATTGGGGTTTTTAGTCAGTTATTAAAAGGTGGTCTACTTATTTTTTACTTGTGACTTGAAGACTAAAAATCATGAAATAAAAAAATATAAAAAAAACGCCTTTAAAAAAGTGACTTCTAAGCTTAAAATAACGTATTTCTTCTATTTAGGAGAAACACATCCTTTTGAAGTCGTTGCATTATGTTTGTAGACTGTTGGTGTTGAAAGCTTGACATAATGCATTCTTTTAAGGAGAAACAATTTTTTCTATTCTTTTCTTCTTTTATTTGAATTTTTATTTACTACTCAAAATATCTCAGAATCTGCTGAGCCAGTTACAATGAAACTTACACAGTACCTTAAGTTTAAATATGCTTGATTGAACAAGAAAAGAATTACCTCGCTATAACTTCCCGTTTTAGAGAACTCCGTGGACTAACATACAAATATATATACATTCGTACACTTACGAAATTTGACACACGTGTTTGTCTTAATAAATGGACATAATCAAATACTATCAAATTATAACGGTATGCCATACATACACATTGAATGGATCACCTCCTTTTTGAAGTCGGTTAAAAAAATTAATGTGCTTCTTTATCCGCGTAAAATATACCATCTTCCAAAGTGAAAGTAGATGGTTGAAGCTATTTAAAGCAAGTTTATTTAAGACTTTACTCTTAATTGGGTTATTCCAAGTTCCCGATTTTTCGGTGCTGTCACCCCTGATAAAGCCCAAAATAAACAAGAAACAACGAGTGACGTTCTTGAGATATCTTCAGATGTAATTTGCAGCTTCCATTACAACTGCTAAGTAAAAAGTTTCTTTGTTCCGCTAATAACATTCCCGAGATTAGAATTGGATATTCCAAACGCGAGGTAGTAATTTGTTTCGGTTTCGCCACTCAGTCATATTTTACGAGTTGCAACTTGGGTGTTAATTTTCAATGGAAAGGTTGTGAGAATCGACCGGCTGAAACCGAGATTAGTTATTACAATAGAGTAAATTATGAAAATCGAGTGAAATGTATTTTTACTGTTTTAATAATGAAAAACTTAGTAAATGAATAGTCTTGTTTTTTCCTCGCAAGTGTGTTGAAAAACGTCGTATGATACGCGTGTGCCTGTGACCATAATATACGCGGCTTTCTTATGGCGCACTCGCTTTCGCTCGCGCACACAATATCGCCTTGTATATAAGGATGAACTTAGCACACTTGTATCATAATGTACTATTATAAATAACAACAAAAACAGTGTTTGAAATAACCAGAACAATACCTTCACTTCATGAACAGTGGTTTATTAATTACGGTAATTCTTAC
Organism: Pyrausta purpuralis; assembly: GCA_963924145.1. NCBI lineage: Eukaryota > Metazoa > Arthropoda > Insecta > Lepidoptera > Crambidae > Pyrausta > Pyrausta purpuralis. The sequence continues at coordinate 4,155,328 of OZ001648.1, read as the reverse complement.
CAAAATTTAAAAAAGGAGGTAGTCAATCCGATTTGTGGGAATTTGATATAATTTGAGTATGTTGATCGAATAAGGCTTCCAAACACGTGTGCTTAATTTCGTAAGTGTATGTATGCACATGTGTATGTTCGTCTACGAATATCTCCAAAATCAGAAGTCATAGCGAGATGATTCTGTTTTAATTCGATCAGGTATATTTTAACTCAGAGTATGTATAGTGTAAGTTTCATCAAAATCAGTTCAGTAGTTTTTTAAGAAACAAATTCATTTCGAGTCGGTGCATGATCTCAAGCTTGTCTACGCACATCATGCACCGACTCCAAATTTAATGTATTTAAAGTAGAGTAAAGTTAGCCTGTAACATCCCACTGCTGGGCATAGGCCTTACCTCAACTATGAGGTAGTTTGAGCCATACTCCACCACGCGGGCTCAGTGCGGGTTGGTGGAGGGGTGTTTGCAAGGCAAGCGACTAACCCTGCTGTCAGATGTTATCAAGCCGCCCATAAGGCCTCTGACTGGGCTTAACGACTAATATCAACCGATATTAGCCGAGACCAACGGCTTAACGTGCCTTCCGAAGCACGGAGATGCTCGTAATATACGTCGCTTATATGGTCGGAATGGTCACCCATCCAAACACGACCGCGCCGTAGGCTGCTTCACTTTGGTATCACTACCAAAGCGCTGCTACCACTGCGCTACGAGCACGAATGTATTTATTTCTCCTAAATAAAGGGCAAATGCGTTCATATGGACTTTTATTTAATTTTCTGAAGGCGGTTATTATAAATTAATTGGGGTTAATGCAATGCAAAGTTTTCTAATATTGCTTTGTTCACTTTAATTGCTAATAAGTGTTTTTTCTTGTCAAAATAATTTTTTCGATCCTCTACGTTTCACTGATTGTGTTCTTATTTTAAAGAATTGTCCTAATTATGGTAAAGCTAAATCCATTCCACTCATGCTAGCATCTATAATAGATTATCGACGTTGCTATAGAAACAGACGTAGGATTTCCCAGGGTTCAAAACCTACCGGGTTTACAATGAAGTTAAAAAGTTCTGATGTAAAGTAGGTAAAATAAAATGCTTCCTGATTATATTAAACTCGCGGGAAATTTATCATAGAAATAAACCATTTTATCACTTTTGTCCTTCAATGAGCTTGATTGGGTCCAATTTAATATAAAGCTGAAGGGTTAGTGTTTGTTTGTCTGAACGCGCAAATCTCAGGAAATATTGGACCAATTTGAAAATTTTTTTGTCTTGACGACAAGATGGAAAAGGAGCAAACTCAAATCGCGGGAACGCAGTCGCGGAGGACCGCGAGTTTTTCATAACTTGAGTAACACGAACAAAAACTTAAAACAACAAATATGTTAGACAACATTTCCTATCAATTTAATTACTTCGTGTAAAAGTGCTTTCGCATTTAGGCGACTTTAGCAGCGCGACCTCCGCGCAACAGTCGCGTTGTAGATAATTTCATACTATAGGTGCCCTTCACATGAGAGCGGCAGAAGCGCGACAACCACGCTGCTAGAGTCGCCTAGATGTGAAAGCGCTATAAGACCTTCACATTAGAGCGAAGGCGCTGCTGACGCACTTACTGCTGTCATTTATGTATGAAATTATCAGCAGCGCGGCTGTCGCGTAACCGTCATTCTGCTAAAATCGCCTAAGTTTAAAAGCGCTCTCAACGGCAGCACAGCAGCAAAGCGCGTGGGCGGCGCGTGGCAGTCGCGGAGCGGCATCGCTGCTGTGGTTTTCAATGAAAAGGTATATATGCACTGCTGCCGAGCTGCTGACGCCCTAATGTGAAGGGAATGTAACGTAATGTTAACTAAAAGATACATTCATTTTCCTTAGACATTCATCTCTCTCTATGAATAACAGCAAGCACTAACAGTCACGCCTACAATCAAAACACTTGTTAGTTTGAATTTCTAACTGAAGCCCTCACATATGATCGTTAAGCCGCGCAAACGTCATTAGGATGCAAAAGGGGTCCTACTATGTTAGTCTCCCTCTGGCCACAACAATATTATCTAAGTAATTTATTTTCTTTTTTTTTGTCGCACCGCCTACAAACATTTCTGCTTAGCTCAAAGGTATGACCGGTAGATAACGACAAATGGCGTTACGACCATCTTTAGTACACATTTTAGTTGAGCAACAAAATATAAATAAATATATAAGATACAAGATACGATGGGCGCGGTTTTTACCGAAAATATACCCAACACTTACCAGAAAAACGCATATTATGATTTTTTAATTTCTGTTGCGTACGACTATTAAATATAAGGCCGGCTGAGCTTTTCTTATAAACTGCGATTTGGACATTTTAATAAAATGGTTTGTAGACTGTAACAAGTAAAAGACCCATCCTTGGCCACATGATCACTTTCTACCAGATGAGGTTGTAGCCATTTATGAATTGGAAAAGCTTTTTTAACTTGTGCTACATGCCAGTGTCAATGATTTCTACGGTGTTAAACAGAGTGGGACTCTCTACGGTTTCAATACTGACAACTGATATGTGCGCCTACGGGCATATTCCATCATCTACGTTCAACCTTAAATCTTAGTGTTAAAGTCGATTATGCAACAGCATGTGTGATCGGCAACAAAGTTGTGGACGGCGCCAAAGGGTTGACATTAAACGAAGAAAAGAGATACATCAAAGGTTGTCAGTGTCGCGATTATGATTTGTGCTATCTTTAGGAGAGCACTGGACCAGATATGATCTCAAGGAGGAGGGAGGACGAAAATAGTTTTGTATCCAGCCAAGCTATCATTCAGAGACTTGCTTAAATCGTGTTTACGTAAATACATCTTTGAAAATCTTATGAATAAAACAGACTGCTGTTTTTAGTGATTTTTCCATAACTAAGCTAAGCAATAATTTAACTCTAAGTAACCAAAGTATAAAATAAAAGCGTAGCTACACTTCAGATCATTTAATTAAAAAATAACTAAAATACTGTCCACATTCTTATTCACATTCTAAAACTATATACATGTATGTTTGTGGCTGAATGTATAACTCGCAAAACGATATGGCGCTAGTAAGGGCATGGTAGAGTGCTCTAATGTCACGCATCAAACGCGAACGATTTAAGTAGTAGTAGTAAACAGTACTATTGTTATAGGGTCCAATATTTGAATTTAGATTCATGATTATTTTTAGTATTTCAAAATAAAAAAGCTATAGAAATTGCATGAAAAAATCTGGCGAAAATTGTTTAACATCAAAACTGAAACTTTCGAAATTGCCGCTCACGAGTGACGATTAGTAATTAAGACATTTTTGCCGAAAAATAGTAAAATTAAGAAACTTTACCCAGTCCGACATCGGATCATTTATCCATCTTCCTATCCATAATCCATCTTTGGCCGTAATACTTATCATTTACTATCAAACGAGATTGTAGAAAATATGCCTGACTTTGTAACGAAATATAAGAAAAAAATCCTATAACAAAAGAAAGGAACAAAAAAAGGTTAAAATAACGTGTCCATCTTCTATTTAGGAGAAACATTATTATTTTTTTGGAGTCAGTGCATTATGTTTATGAACTATAGGCGCAGGTAAGCTTGATGTAAGCATCATGCACCCACTTCAAAAGAATTTGCTTTAAGCATACCAATAATTATTGGTGTGGTGTCTGGTGCACTATTTATTTATTGATTTATGATAAGCCACAGGACGTCAAAAATTTGTACGTTGTTATAGCAAGGTTATCCCATCAGAATTGTAAAGTTTGTTTTTCTTTGCTAGTCCAAAAATGTAAACAATTTTTTCATTACTTTAATAATAATATCGGTAAATAGAATAATTCAACTATTTTATTTAAACTATCTCAGTATTCAACGACGAATTACTCATGGAAATCGTGAGTTTAGTGTTTATCTTATTTTAAAATAATTCATTACATTAAAAAGGTATGTCAAGATTGTTTACAATATTCGACTAGCAAAGAAAAACGGACTATATACGAGTAGTTTCAAACTTTTTATGGCTATTTCATAATGTGAACATGCAGAACCCGAGGCCCTTGAGTTTGTTTCACACTCTACCCGTTTTATGACCCCAATGTGGCGTATAAGCGCTTTATGTGCAAAATAAACATCCACGGCAGTACTCTTTGGCATTTACATTTATGGTATTGTGTACTTTGACGTTTTTATTCTAACTGTAAAAGTACAGGATATTGTGATTTGCTTTAACAGTTAATTTTAAAAATACAAGTAAAATAATCTAAACAAAGTGTGGCCTGGCTTGAAAGCAAAATTTATAATTTGCCCTTTAAGCACCCAGTGATCAATCCTTAAGGGTTCTAATTTAATACAATGAAAGACATATCCCTACGAATCAGTAAGCTCAAGTGGCAGTGGCAGGGCACATAGGTCACATAGCACATAGTACACACACGCTGTAACGTGTGGCCTGTAATAGAAATAGAAGTTTAAGTTTCTATATACATAGAAACTGAAGATAATATTGTTCTTAGAAAGTGACTTGATGTGTTTAAGTAATATTCGAGTATACCCAAGAATGCAGTTCTTTCAATTATAAAAATCTGAGATAAGATCACTGTAAAATGTAAGTGCAAGTCATTAAAAAGTTAATAAGCCTTCGTCCATTATTAAAAAGCAATCCGCCGAATGAAATTAAGGGCGAGAGAAAAACAGAACATGCTAGTTTCCGTTTTCAAACATTGTTACCGTAGACTTTGGTATAGGGTTGTCAAGTATTATGTAAAGTTTCAGCTAAAGTGTGAAATAATAATTTTTGGGATTTTTTACGAAAAAAGTATACGGGCTAGTCGGATATATTACATCCTCAGCCACATTACTTACCATGAGGTGGTACTGTGACCATATTATACCTCACTCCTATTACAATTTTAACCCTGGCTCTCTTCAGAATTGAAGACCATTTTCTTTTATTTGTGTTATTTGGATGTCGTCATTATCATCACCTTTATCATTCATAATTTTGTATATATTAAGTTTATGTATTCTATGTAGGTTCATTAGTGTTTTGCGTATGCATCCTATTATATACTTGTGTAATATTAGTATGTATGTTTATGTTAGTGCATTTCACTTCTTTTTTTTGTACCACTCTTCTCACTTGATTAAAATCTCTGCATTACCAGGTCGTTGACTGGTACAGAATGCCATTAGATTTTAAGTCCGCCAATTGTACAACTAACAGTGCAATAAAGTTTAAATAAAATAAAATTAAACCGCAAACCGCTTTCTACCTCACAAATAAACGTTGTTTCCTCTACCCAATGGTTTTCTGGTAGAGATCGCTTCCAGCGATAAGACCGCCAATATTGTACAAATGATTTGTCTGTAATGTTATTGTTTCTTGTGTCCTTACTTGTGCAATAAAGAGTATTTATTATTATTATTTATTATAAAATTTTGTTATTATGCTAGATAAAGTAAGAATTGAAATGCTTATATCTATACAGAATGTGGTTTCAGTCAAAAAAAACTTGAAGTTATATGTAATTTTTAAACTTCTTTACAACATAAAAAAAACAATGAGGAAACTCGGACCCTCGCGCGTAGCTAACGCGTTTTTATAAAATACTACGCAAGCTACGAAGAGGCTAGCTGGTGTTGGTATCGCAATAATAATTTGTATTTTTCATTTGAAACAAAATTGACATCAGTATCGTTTGTACAACCACCTCGACCTGAATCGCTCGTCGCTGACCAAAAGGACACGAGTAGAAGCCTGTACGAGTAAACCTATCTATCCAGATTAATTAAAGAAGAATCATAATCATAATGCAAGGCAATATTAATTTGAGGTTATTGTATACATTTCTTTAAGGATTGAGATTTTTATTTATTAAACCTGTCAAGTTCAATCATCAAAGCATACAAAGGGGTGGATGACATGACAGAAAAGTTGACCTCAACTTTACCACTATCAATTTCAAATGAAACGATGTCAAATATGAAAGTAAATAATGTAGATGAGCGATCTACCAAATGAAAATAAAATAAGGATGTAAAAAAAGTCAGTAAAGTTAATTTAAGTTGCAATAATTACTTAATGAAATCAGTAAACCTAACATGCACGCCTCGATCCCGTTTATCGCGTCGATAAATTAATTTTATTTCCTAAACAACCTGTTTTTACAAATATTTTCCACTTGATCCTTCCAAATTGCTTATAAAAACAAATGAATACAAAAAAGTCAGTAAAAAACTTTTGGAATATGATAAAAAATATGTTTGAAATTTATCGATTGCCGCGATAAATAATAAATGGGCGCGCATCTTAGGCCCGCTGGTAGTATAATTTTAATATCAAACCATTTGTCCACACTTTTTCATATTTCTCCGATGGAGACTTTCATTTGTTAAAAATACAACCCTATTCATGGTGCGAGGACATGCACAAAAACTAAAGCATTGTACTCAACAATTTACATGCAACTCAAAGTTAACTCTGACATTCTGGAAATAGAGTTTAGAATGAACACACAATCTGGGCTGAAAGTTAACTTTTTCATACTAGCAACGGAATACAATTCTGAAAGACAAAAGGCGAAATTAACCGCTGACAGTATGCGGCTCTATCCATCCTTTAGTCGTAATTTGGTGTTTAAATACAGTTTGTGTTAGATTTTAAAGCTTTTGTAAGTTTAATTAGCTGATAAGTCTAATAAAAGCTAGTTATTTTGAACGAAGTTTAAAGAAGATTAATTTTAGTTGAAATATTTAATGGAATTCAGTCTTAATAAGTTGAGAAAGTTTCAATTAAAAATATAAGTTTGAGGTTATTACTGAAATGTGAAAAATAAAATTCGTCAACTGCCCCAATCTATCCAAAAAAGGATAAACAATTAAAAAGGGATGCAAAGGTAAAAAAAGGATAAAATATTATCAGTCATGATGTTATATTTTTTTTATAATTCACGGAACAAAAGACTAATTGATAACCAATTTATTAATTAGTGTTACAGGAAACGAAATTAAATTAATTGGTTATCCAATGGAATTCATACGTTCATAAGCAAAAACAAACTCTATCTATGTAATTTTATTTAAAAAATCGCTGAATATAATATAATATAAATATAACAATAGCACAGTCTAACTAAATACAGTGCTTTGCACTTCAACTGTCATTTATGAAATATGATATGTAATACGAGAAATAGAAGTCTACAAATACGAGTTCTTACCCACTTAATACGGAAAAAAACTGCCTTAGAAACATAAGGTCCTATGTACAATATTGGTTCAGCTTTGTACTTGTTACTTGTTTGTTTAAAATAGTACTTATTTTATCTATTTATATTTTCGAAATTACATTTAATTAAAAATAGGTAAATATAAGTTTAGGGTACACAAAAAAATATATTATTTTTCTAAATCGTATTTAAAATATATGTAAACTGAGAAACAGTAAGCTATACTTAATATAACTGCCTGTCCTTTCTTATGACTTAGGTGTTCTTTTAAAAGGCCAGTAGTATAATCTGGGTTAAAAGTTTCCTAAGTAGTTTTCGTATAGTTGGCTAAAAATAATAATAATAATAAATTAAATATTTTTGCTAGCATAAAAAACCTTATAAGGCATGCATTACAAAGAAATACAATTAAATCAAATTTCACCGAGAAAGAATCCCACCGTCGTTAGTGCACATCCTAATGAAACTCACTGGCCATCTTCAAAATTTCATTATCGGAAGCCCTTATCCTTTGACAGAATGAGGCAACCCGGCCGAAGGTCCGAAACTGAAGGTTAAAGAACTGAAAGAAAGTGATACCAAGACTAAGTAAATCAATCTCAGAAATTCACCTTCTGAGAAAAGATAATTCTTCCTGTCTACCTCCCGGAAAGGTGTCTCAAACCATCCGCAAAGAAATCTTACACTTAGCAGCACATCAATCAAAAACAGAAAACTTTCTTCGAAAAATATCGCGCATATGAAATATTCAAGCCACCGAAAAATCAGTTTCCGGAACGCATGTCCCAGTGGAATCACAGGAAATCCCGCTAATTTGGAATATGGGGAAATTAAACGTAAAAACTGGGGAACACATTCCCAGCGTTATCAATGTAACGCCTCTCATTTATCACCGGGTTGAGGTATGGCGTATTATTCGTAGACAACATCACACCTTGAGATCTGATTCTGGAGAGGTAGCGGAAGAAGGTGATCTTAAGTGGCTATTGTTCGCGTCGGAAGGGGAAAGGTACTTTTAAGATGAATAAAAAGATATTTTCATGAAATCGTATGTTTTATCATGAGCCGTAAACAAAATATAAACGTGTCAAAAAAAAAAAGGAATGATTCAATAAGCAATATTCTGAAATGGAGATTGGTTGGAATCAAAAACACTAGTACCTACACGTTCGAATAAGCTGTTAAGAAACAAGAAGCCGGCTTAATTAATTTTCATGAATAGGGTGTTGACTAACCAGTCAAATCAAGTATGTCTAATGGTTGGTCGCATCACTCAAAATCAGGTGAGATAGCCTAGTTCAGTTCACTTACTACTACTTACTAACACAAGTTAGTTACATCACTTGGAAACAGGTGGACTGTTTTTTATGATTTGTCTTTTTGGATTTTTCAAGGCCCCGAATAGGATACTGACCATGAAATGGGGCCGGAGCCGGGCTGGGCTGGAGGCAAAACGAAGTCCGCAGAGACAGCTAAAACGCTATCTCCCATCGCATAAGACAAAAGCAAACTTCAGCCCAGCAACCGAAACGCGTGAGTAACGTAACCAAGCTATATATAATATACGTGTTTCTTCCACTGACGTATATTAGTGTTAGTACACACACGTATATTATTGTTAGTCCACACTTTTTGATTCCTTTATTTGGTGAGTGCGTTCTCTTGTACGGTGTAAAAAGAGTTGAAATGTTCACTGTAAATGTCGAAATTTTTTAAAAAGGTGCATACGGCAATTTCGTTACGCTCAAATGGCTTATCCGTACCTATACCGCGACTGTATACCCTAAACCCAGGGGACCCAATTTAAAAATTACCAACGCAATCATCACGAGATGAAGATTTAATGAATTGCCCAAAGTACACTCGACAAAGTAAACCGTTTTAATAAAGTATAGCGTTGAGGAGACCGCTATTACCATTTCTAATACAGTTGAATCCAGAGACCTTACTTTAAACGCGATGTCCATATTTTTCCACCCTAATCGTCCTTGTTTCTCATGGTATACTTAGAGCGTGATAGAGATGGCTAACTGAAAAAGGATCAAAATCTTTTGGAGTAGGACCTGTCCCATTTTACACAAAGAAATAGGGAGGGGTAATTTCTTGAAGGAACTTACTTGCGTTGGATTTGATTTATTGTTTCAATCCTGTTTTGTGAGACGATAAGTTTGATTAGATTTTCCCGAGTTAGAAAAAGATAACGCAGTGAGCGTAACAGAGTGAATTAACATGTAAAAGCTTTTAACGTGATTCATCATCTACAGGTATATATATTGTTTAAAATGCAATGCGAGTCCATGTCCTAGTCTACCTTTTATGAAATAAAAAATGTGT